>OZ012553.1:14860100-16203434 GCA_963935595.1 Schoenobius gigantellus
TACCCTAAATTAGGGTAGGTTCGGTGGGGAAGTATATGAGCTGTTATGATTAGTATAACATTGACCCAACGTACAATTACTACAGAGCCACATCATCGCATGGCCGGGTCAGCTTGTTTATAAATATAAAGCTATTTAAAGCTTTTTATATGTACCCCTGAGAAAAGAAGATAGTTTTCTACCTACCGACAATTAAAACTATCAATTTACCAACACGACTCGGATGGGCTTCGTAATTTTAAATATCCCAATACTCTCGTGTATGTCTCGTGTAACATTGAAACCTCTCTAAGTGGTATCTTATGTTCGCTCTTCAAATATTTGTCGGAGCCAGTTTTGTTTACTAATAATTATACGGAGAGGCACTTTCGGTATAACACGCTGTTACGACCACATGACACATAATAATTGTAGGACGTTAGACAACAAACAAGCATTAATGTTTTGGTTACAACGTTCCAGTGCCGGTGTCCGTAAGTTATAGCAATAACTGAAATTCGTTCCGAGGAGTTATCGGGAATGCATAGGATTTTTTTACGTTTTTTTACTACGATATGTACTCTCTTTTATTACTTTCATCATGTAAGCCCCAATACTTTCTTGTTTGTCTTGTATTTTTGGGCACATCCATCCTAAAGAGGTAGGTATGGCGGTGGAAGTTTATCTGAAACTGTGTAATTTTTGAGGTTAGGTTTGAAATTATCAAAGACTTCTGAGTACCCCAATAGGTGGAAAGTGGTAAAACTTTTGAAAATCCCCCCTACCAAAGGAATAAAATGGGGTTGGAAATCTTAATTGAACCTCGTCATTCGTGGACTCGGATGTGTGAAAATAATTATCAGCTTTAAAGAATCAACATAAATGAAAGAAATAATTAACGCCTTCATTCCACAACACCTCAACTAGCAATGGCTACTTGATAGTTAAGTGAGGTACAGTCATAGTGACTTTCAAAAAATAAGGGGGATGTTTCAACATTTTTGGATTTACTTCCCTTTGGAGGATGAGTTTTGTTAGAAAATGTCCAACAGTGTGCCTCTTGGCTGAAATGATGAATGTACAATTTGCCAATTTTCCATTATACATACATTTGCTATATAAAGGGAAAAATAAGCCAGAGTATTATGACTACTCACTAAACCCCCCGGGAACACGACTATGCAGTCATATTTGATAGCGAGGAGCCCACACAGGGCGCTGAGTTTGCGTGAGTCAATTCGGCCTTGTACGTGCTGCAGTGGAACATTATAGACCATCTTTGCCAAAACATGGGAGCAACAGGTGTCCCTTAGCTGACCCAACTGTCACAAGGGTAGAGTGTAATGCAGACGAGCGCGAGTCTGGCAACGGACGACTCACATGCAGGGGGTCAGCGGGAACAAGGCTTCACTGTTGTCCCCTTCCCCTTATCTTGTGACGGACGAAAGAGCGGCTGAGGGCTTTTAGTGGGTAGGCCTGGACCGATATGGCCCGGGGAGTCCCACATACCCTCGTGGTTTGGCTCGGCCACAAGGGATGCGCAAAAGCATTTTCCGCCTACCAAAAAAAAAGGGCGCTGAGCTTGCGTGAGTCAACTCGGCGTTGTACGTGCTGCAGTGGAACATTATGGACCATCATTGCCAAAACATGGGAGCAGCTAGTGTCCCTTAGCTGACCCCACAAAGGTTGAGTGTAATGCAGGCGAGCGAGGGGACCATGCTGACGAGCTCTCCCATAGTTCTCCTTTGCCTCCGTCATAGTTTTACAAATGTTGGCAATGGTGGCCGACAGCGTGAGGTGACTTCCAATGATGACACAAAATGTCCATGAAGAAACAGCGCACAAAGTGGGTAGTGCGGTGTCTTTTTCTTCACCATAATGCTACTCGTAGCAATGCGCATTGAACAGTCTTCCAGCAACTCTGTGCAAATTTCTGCCGAAGCAGCCGCACGCGCCGACAGAGCCTGCACGATATGGAACAACAATACCAAACCATATCATGACATCGGATAATTGTTTGGATCTCTTTAATTTCACAACGAAAATAATTTTCCAGCGCTTCACACATTATAGCGAAAGCGAAAACACCAACACGCTTTAAAGCACAGACGAACAACTGTCACCGTAAAGTGCAAATGGCGTGAATGGCTTCCTTATACATTGTCGTCTTCCCGTTACAAATATGAGACGTACTCCCCACGCTCTGGGAGGACGTACACACGCAGTAACGCTCAATTTTAGAGAGGACAACAATAACTCAAAGCGGTGCACCCCATCGTCTGTGCTCCTTTCTTCCGGGCAATTTCTATTACCATATAGACGCGCTACTTTTCAATTCTTTTCCATTAAACTTGGTGCATCGCCGTGCGTTCCGCCGGCCGGTCCCGTCTCGTTCTATTCTGGAAACACATTTATAAAATGCTCTTTACTTGGACGCGGCGGCGGCGGCGCGGCGGTCCCCTGCGACTGACATTCTATTGCAAATTTCAAAGTATATTTTCGAATAAGGAAAAGCGCTCCGGGTCAATGGAACTTTTGTATCGTCGCCGAAGTTTAGATTTATCCTTCCTCCCGTAAGCCACTTATGATTGTATCAAGAGTTCGTGAATAGCTCAAAACTTGTGTTTTATTTATTTGTCTAGACGTCAGATAACAAGGGATGTGTCAATCACACAGATGATATCACATAGATGATAGATGAAATTACTAGTATGACGTACCTATGTATTGTCTGTGCGTATAAGTGTGTATATTTGATATAAATTTTAAAAGACTGAAAGGAATAATAAAACATTGAGCATTTTTTCTAGATACAGAAGCCTGCCTGATGGAGAATCTTTAGCTCTCTAATATTTATTTCTTAACTTTTTACTGTGTGTAGAAATCAAATTTGAGGCGTTTCTAAAAGCGTATGTACCGACCTACCGACTCTCGAGAGTCGGTAGGTTTTGTTTAGTTATGTCACTGCTTCTATGTTTGTACACTTTTTTTTTATTGCTGAAAGTAGCAGACGGCCCACCTGATGGTAAGCGGTATCCGTCGCCCATGGACTTCACTAATATTAGGGACATAGCTAGGACTAGGACTTCTTAAATAATTGCAAAAACACATTTCAAATTAACACGTCATACTTTTCAAATAGAATATACGCGTCACACTTCTGAGAAACCTTACTTGTGCTGTCAATCAGAGACAGATGGTACAACAGTCCACACGAAAGGATTAGCTCCGACCTCACAATTTGTCATAATAATAAATTTCATAACCATAACACGGAACGACAATGGACTGCGCATTCGTATTTTACACAACAAACAAGCGATTCTTTGGTGAACAAAGACGTCCCGATCGGTAGTCTCCCAAGATTATCTGTCGTGTTTCACGAATAAAGAGGATCTATTCTGTATCACAATGACGACTGCGCAGGGGCCGATTCAAAATTTGTTGAAAAACATTTTTTTTATCATACAAGTAAGCGATGGGCTCCGCCAGATAAACACGTGGAGCCTTTTATTACCCCTTTTCAATCTACTTTTACAACTCTATGATTATTATTACGAAAACAAACAAACGTACTATCGATCGCTGTACAATTAAGTCCCGGAACGTATCCCATTGTTGACTAAAGGGTTTTAATTTACTCGAAGAGCATTGTACTTCGTTATTCAAAAAACACATAGAAGGTGTTTCATATTTCAAAGATTAAAATAAAATAGGACTTTTGTACTATTTAACTAAAGAAGCATGGTGATGTGATTTCTGAGCCCGCTGACAAGTACAGAAGGAATAAATATTATAATTAACAGAAACACTGACACTTAATCGATTCAGGGATCAAAACCGACAAATTCCGTTTCCGAATAATTCAATAGCTTTCAGGGGCCAAAACAATGGTCTGCGAGATGGCAAGATGTACAAACGTGTACACGACATGAAAACGGCGCGATAACGCTACATCGCACGGAGTAAGTCATGTCCCGCAGACTATCGCGGGAGGAGTGCACGAATCCTACTCACGATTGGATACAGAGTGCGGCCGGCCCGCATTTACATAAAGAATTTTACCGTATGACGACTCTTTTACGGAGGCACGGAGTATGAATGCGATCGTGTCGAACACGCTACTGCATACGTTAAAGGAAACAAAAGTAATACGCTATCAGCGTATCGCCTTTGTTTCATTTTGGAACAAGCATATAGGATTCGAAATGGACGCGGCATTTGTATTCCTTTCATCAGTATTTTGGGGTAGAAAAGGACATTTTTTCAAGATCGCCTAGAGAGTAAATTTGGTTTTTTTTTTGAAGGACCTATGCTGTTAGCCGCAGATGGCTGTTACAGCTTCACCTTGATTATTTGTAAAAGGCGAGAACTCTGGTGGGTCCTCAAGCCTCGTTTGGCTTACCTAACCCGGTGGATTTCTAGCTCAGAGAGGCATCACCACGGGGGGTGTCCCGCTCTCTGAGAAGAGTCACCAGGCGGTTATAGCCGGTGCGGGGAGCGGCTGCAACGCGAGCGCGCCTCTGAGGCTCGGACGCTCGAGTTCGCCGTGTAGTGGAGGGTGGGGAGAAGCGACCAGGCACATATCTGTACCTGGTATATCGCAAACTGTGTAGATCGGGCCTTCTCACTCTTGTTCTACGAGTGCGGTGTGTGGGACTAGTGCGTGAGTGTGCAGTGTTTGATAGTGAGTTGGAAGGCGGAGGGAGAAGATCGTTCGCTCGTGTGATCGGGTCGGGGAGTAAATTTGGGGTAAGGTATGATTGAATCGAGTCAAACGTATGCGCGTAAGTTCATTTTCAAATCATGATAATAAACATTATTCTTCTAAAAAAAATCAGTCATAAAAGACGCCTATGTCCAACATTTGTAATGCTCGAGCATAATCAAATCAATTTATCATTGTAAAATGTTCCGCGCACAGGATTGATCGATCACAAAACAATACGCGCGCAGAAGTTGACTTTGACATTTTACACCCAACAAAAAAAAAGTATTAGAGCAATAGCAGGCAACCGATCGTTCAGCTTTGTAGGGGGCGTGCTAATCGTGACGACGTAAATGGGGCCGGTGCGTGCGCGCATCACGCGTCATTTGACGCGCGGCGGTCGCCGTCCACAGCGATTAGTCCGCCGCTGACACGGGTGCGACCTGTGCTGCGCTTGATCGATTACAAAAAGAAAATTGCGATCACCATTCTGATTAGTGAGAATGATGTATTGAAGCATCGATATGGCGTAGTGCGTAAGGCCGTCGCCTTCCAATCGGGAGGTAGCGGTTCGAACCCCGCCACGTACCAATGGGTTTAAAATTTTGAATTCATATGTACGTTTATTCGACGCTTTCTACGGTAAAGGAAAACATCGTGAGGAAACCTGCACAGCATGTGGGGAAAGAATTTCTTTATAGGCTGTGTGGGAAGTCGACCAACCCGCACTTGGACAACGTGGTTGACTAAAGCCTAATCGCCCTAGATTAGGGTTCAAACCCCTCGGTGGGGATGAGCTGTTGATGATGATGTTTTCCAAAAATATTGGCATTTGATGGTGTCGACTCTGGACCGAAGCAACCGAATCTAATATATAAAAATCTCATGTCACAGTATTTGTTATCGAACTCCTCCCAAACGGCATCACCGATTTTTATGATTTTTTTTGTTTATTTGATAGGTCTGAGAATAGGTCGTAAGCTATTAAAAAAAAAGGATTTATTTCACTAACACAGGTATAGTCACAAAAACAATTGTTGAGGCCAGCCTAGTAGGCATTCAAGATACCTGTGGCAGGTGGCCTCGCTCTTCCGTATTTACAATAAATAGTGGACTGAATTAATAAAAGTTAACGAAGTAACATTATTCACAAAAATCTGCATGCGTAACATTTACATTAGATTTTTTATTTATTTATTTAAGACATTTTTATACCCCTACGTGATAAGGGTCACCCTCTCCAGAAATTATTGAGTGTTGAGCTTTATTAAAGCGAAACGTAGATCGCGGGCACAGCTAGTATTTTTATATGTTGATCTAAATGCACTTATAAAATAGATATTGCCTCTGCGCGGACAACAGAGAAAGGGTAATTGTTCATTGCACATAATATAAATGTCATACTTGCTTTATATTGTTTCAACTCGCGATTCAAAAAAAAACTGACTTGAAAAACAACTTAAAATCAAAAATACGAGTAATATAAGAATACACACAACATGACATTTTTTATTTTGAAGTTGGTGCCAAATTGTAAGACTTTCTAGGAGATTATCGCTATACCAGAAAAAACAATAGATACCTATCTTTTTAGTCAATTTCATACCAGCTCACCTAAGTAACTTGAAACAATTCAACTAAGGTTCAATATACTCGTATCTACTCAGGTCATGACTTCAGACGCAAATACCTAAACATCCTCAAAAACTACATGAAACATGTCGAACGTACCTGTAAAATTCAAGGGCTTTCCTCGATTTTCATGGGATCCCATCATCACATCCTGACCTCTAGTATTCTCTATCAAATACAAAAAGAATTTTCAAAATCGGTTGATAAATTGGCGGAGAAATAGCGTAACAAACAAATTTCGTCTCGTGCTGGAATCGAACCTGCGTCTTCAATTTAGCAATCGTTACAGATTTCATGAAAATTAATTAGGAGTAATTAAAGCAAACATGCCAATTTTTATATTAGTGACTTTGAATTTTCTTTAAAAATACTGAAGAATCGGGTTCGATTCCCGCGAGACGATTTTTCTTTGTATTGATGATTTATTCATTTTTTTAATAAGACAAGCTATGAGGTGAATTGGTACTGGTTGCATGGTACCCTGGCACCTCTTTTGTCAAGGTGGAATACTTTTGCGCGCCCGCCGCCGTACCGGGCCGTACCGGTTGCGGCTCTCTCCCGGTAGAGATCATCCTTATCAACATTTAGCCTGTTAGTCACGATAATCCTTCCAGCTACGATCCGGTACGTACCGGTACCGGTACGGTCTAGTCTACGAACCGGGTCTTAGTGACTGTGGGGTATTACCCAGGAATTGTGCAGGGTATACCACAGACCCAAACAAGTATCAGTACCTACTGCTATTAGATACCTACTGTAGGTAATGATTGTAAGCCCTGTTAGGCACGTATAGTCTAATTGAGTTGTAAAATATCATTAAGTATGTTATTATTAAGATATATGGTTTTTCAATTGTACAGTGCCACGTAATAATTCATATGATAATTTAAATTGAGTTGTTTTAATTTACACGTAACAAATTTTATTTCTAGCAGCATTATTTTCCAGTTGTTTTCATGGTCATATGGAACGTATAACTGAAATAAATGATATTAGTTTAGATTGTCTGCTATTCGGAGCAAATAGGGTGCGGATTAGGTTAAATCCAGAATTACTTAATTTACTTCCATGTTTTGTCCACCTACAAATATGAAGTAAGATTTTTTTGAAACATTTAACGATAAAGTCATAAACAATGTCGTAAATACAGTATGAAATCCTCAACAGCGGGAGTGGCAACATTGTAGGATGATCGCTTGAATCAAACAAATTAAAAAATTTATTGTTATATCACGTAATTTTGTCATCGAAAGGTGACAATATTCTTCGCGTTTTCAAATAAGGAAATCATCGAGAATCTTCTAAAACTGATAAAGTCGAACAAATTCCACAACTTTCTTCAATCGAGATAAGACAGGGTCAAAGTTGAATACATATACATATAAGTAGGCATAATTACAATTATCAGAACGGGCGAATGCACTCGACATTCAAATTCCACTCATTAAGACTGACACGACACCGGCGGGCCAGGCCAGTCTCGCGGAGATGAAGTCGAGATTTTTATCGCTTCGCATTACGCGATGGCTGTTGTCTTTAGCCGATTACGACAAAACGCGAAGGAGTCAGCGCACTTAAGTCGATTCTATTGGGATTTTATGCAGTCACAAAAGGTCGGCACCGCTACTTTGTAAGGATCCACGATAACAAACGAATTGTGAGTAAATAAATAAAGTGTGCAGAAAAGTTGGCAAGACACCTCAATACATGCAGTTTTTATTATTGAATGGTTTTAATAAATGTTTCAAGCGATCAATCAACCTTTCATACTATATGACTCATTTGATATGATCATAAGAACAAACACAATTAACACAATAACCTACGTTAATATAATTTTTTGATCGCCGATCAATGCGCGCCTCCAATTTAATTTGGTAAATAACCTTGTCAGATCCCATTCAAATTGGTTTAGAGAGCAAAAAAATAATAATATCAAAACCAATAAACACTTACTTGCCGTTAGTAGTAAAAAATGTGATGGACTCCCGCGGCGCCGAAATAACTTTGAATACGGCCGAACATTTAATACTGGTTTTATAATAAAGGACATATTGTGTTAGATAAAGGATGGGATGTAATAGTGTCGCGTCATCCGCATTACGAATGCGCCCCTTAGCGGGGCGTCACCCTGGACGCCTTACGACCGATTCATACAGAGGAAAAAATTAAAAGAATAAATGTTATTTGAAAAGAGTCCGGACCGCTCGCTCTCGGAAATATTTATTCAAATAAGTCGCCATCAACCCGACCGTAAAAGCACAAGGAGGGTTGAGGGCCTAGCGGTTTTATTAATATTAAACGAACGCTTCAGTTGACACAAATTGGTGATAACCAAAGCGAGCGCGCCATAAAATTTTTGTTTTCCCTTTGCGTTTATTATTTGCATCTTCCGAAATGAGATTGTTGCGCGGGACGAGCGCTCGATCCGCGGATCGCTGGGAGGTTGTTGCAACGCGCGCGTTTCTAGATAATATTATAATGGGAAGCGGCGGTTAAAGGTTGTGAGCGCGTTTGAGTCCAGCAATAAGGTTTCAACGGGCCAATAGATAGATAACTGTGGCATGAACTGCGTGAGAAAACAACCGTGCATTTATAAATATGCCAACGCCATAGCTGTGTTCAGTAAACACTTGAAAACTGGGGAGAGTCCTATGAACTCCTATGCCCAGCAGTGGGCATATTATAGCCGACAATAACATAAACATCTGTGTCCACGCCTTGTTCGGTCTGCATACTGAATAAACATAGTTAAAGGAATCAAAACTATACATGTTTATTTTTTAGTTATGACAAAAATTTTGTGTGCTTGTTCAGACAAGCAAACTGAACAACTTTTACTATGGGACCAACTTCGAAATCGCAAAAAAAATCAGCTGTTCCATACAAATGTTTAACATCCACTGAACCTAAATGTATGAAACAGCTGACTTTTTTTGCGATTTCGAAGTTGGTCCAATAGTGAAAGTTGTTCAGTTTGCTTGTCTGAACAAGCACACAAAATTTTTGTCATAACTTAAAAATAGTGGTGTATAGTCTAAGAATTCACATTCTTTATTTAACATAAACAAACACTGAAATAGTTTCGAACGCTCTACTCGTAAAATAACATAAAATGCACTACACTTACTTTACATATTTTTTAGTTTACAGAGAGAAGTGTTAATAAATCAGCCACAGTATCATTTATCATTAATTTTTAAGGAACTGCCGTTGCCGCTAAGTAACTGCCGAAATCAATCACTGTTTCCAGCGAAGTGTCGATATGAATATGCGTTTCTCAATACACTTTCACGTTATTAATACACGACGCCTAAAATTAGTGAAAAATATCGAGAAAGGGTATCAGATAATACACATTTAAATAGGTGTATATATTTATCCCTGTAACTCAAAATGCTACTCTCTCAGAAAATGTTCTTCCCGAGTCATTTTTCAGTCTTAAGCGAAGTAGGTAATTAAACTGTAATTTATATTAATGGCTTTCGTTGAAATTCGGACAACAAATTATCTGTAACAGAAGACCTATTAGTTAAATAATAGGGGTAACGTTGAGAAATTCTAATTTGGCCTAATTTATGCCAGCGAATTGGGGAAATTATTTACCTTCTTCAACCGAGCAACAATCAGACTTCGAGGACATCTCAGACGTGTCAGGCCGACTAGAGCTTCTGTAGATTTATTGCAAAGATATGTAAAGTGAGCGTCAAACTGGGCATTTCTCACCCAATTTATAGAAGCTGCGGTGAAACCGCGGTTCGTTTGACACTATAAACTAACTAATAAAAAGTTTGTCAGAACCGTGCTTTACATCGGCGAATGTCTAATGTCAGTAATATGTTGGACACACTGGTGACACTTTTACAAACTGGCAACAGCGATGAGTCACAATGAGGAACGCCGACTCGAAAGCGGCCAGAACCGCTGCGTCTCATAAATGGCTAGAACAATGTGCGGAGCCAATTAAACGAGACGACAGGACACGAAGTTCGTGTCGGCACCTTGCGGAACTTAGAGCTTGACAGTTTATTTCATGATCTATAATTTCCAATTATATTCGAAGACACAAAATTGTGCCATGCTTACGACGACTGTCGACAGCCCACGCCAACGGCTCCACGAGCGCATGCGGCCGCACCAGGCCAGGTATTTGGCGTTAATAACACATATTTTTCCTTAAGTGTGAGTATTCTTGTCAAATGTGTGAGGTGCATAACCTCGGGAATGGTGAGCGGACAGGCGGGATGCGCGGGCGTCGTCGGATTCCCGCTGCGCAGACGCACCTCAGGATCCCGCCATTTAATTTATCGCGAACAATCACATTACCATATCACTAATGTAATGCGGTCGCATCCGAATATGCGCCTTAAACGGTTTTCCGAGTCCTTTGTTATCCGAAATTTATGAATTCTATAAGCGTTTTCATATCACGCCCGCTGTCGAGGACCTTTGTGGAGATACTTTATGTGTGTTGTTTTACAATCCCTTTACAAGAACGCCACGTGAAAGGACAATATGCTGAAATATTGGCACACTCCGAGCTTGTACAGCTGTGCACTGCCGCCAAAGAAATGGAATTCTTTTTAAAACGCTTACCTCTATTCTTTGGAAGGATACAAACAAGAAGTGATATTGTCTATTTTACTTATAATGTCGCACAGACATAAATTTATATTACGAATACATTTGCTAAAACAAAAAGTTACATTAAAAAATGATAATTTCTTACTACTTTTAATCCAAGCAAGACTGTCATTACTATTTTGGACACTGACTGAACATGTCCCAAGTCAGTAGGTAAGAATTGCTTACTTTCTTAATGTGATAGCGTAAGATGATACCATATTTATAGTTAGATTGCTTCATAGACTCCCTAGTTTCCTCTTCTTGTCCAAATACCATCACCTATTGGAGTTCGGCGAGCGTAAATATTACTATATTTTGAGACAGCAGCGTGAAACAGGGATCTTGAACTGGGATTGAACCGTTTCAGAAGCTTTTTCAGCCATAGTGTACGACTTCCCCAGGTTATCGATAAATTTTGATTTTACCCTGAACTAAGATGATATTGAGTAGATCTTATTTATTTTTACGCTTTTTAGAAGCATATCCATGATACTGTGTTTGCGTTTTTTGACAATATTTCTCTGCTTTTTCCTCAACCGCTCATAGATTTTTTTATCGGACTCAATCCCTTCAAGACTTTTCAACAACCTTCTGTACACCAAGATATCGAAGCTTCAGTTTGATTACTCATAATCTGGGTAAAATTACAAAATTACTCCTCTTCATACAGAAGAACCGAAAATACGTTCCGTTTTTAAAGAACGATTGCAGACGACACGAGACGAAACTTTCAAACTTTCAAGAAAAGAGCGTATTCCTACCTTAAAGGCCGGCAACGCACTTGTAACTCCTCTGGGGTTGCGGGTGTCCATGGGCGACGGTGATCACTTACCATCAGGTGATACGTTTGCACGTTTGTCCCCTATCCCATAAAAAAAACGACGTATTTTAAAAGTGCGTCCTCCACTTTACAGAGAAGCAATCATCTAAAAATGCTCGGCCAGGCTCGAGTAGTTCACGTTACGGCACGTTATTTTTTAATGTACGGTTCCATCATATTAAAGTAATATTCAAATCGAGTCACAACAAAAGAATCCCATGGGTAGGGTTTCAAAGAATGCGTGTAGCGGTAACATAATACGCGCCCTTCGGTAAGGGCTGGGAGACGGAGCGCGAGGTGTAACGCTACACTAGCCGCTCATTCGGCTTCGCTCGCTTTATTTTCACATTTGAGCGCATTGATGTATTGCTGTGAAACGCATACTGATTTGAAACATTTCAAAAACCAACAATTTATACAACACTAGCTTTCCGCCCGCGGCTTCGCCCGCGTTACTTTTGTTTTCCCGTGGGAATGTTATATGTTCCCGTAGGAAAATTACCCTATGTCCTTCCCCTGGCCTCGAACTATCCCTATACCAACTTTCATCAAAATCGGTTCAGTAGTTTCGAAGCCTATTCAATACAAACAAACAATCAAATCTTTCCTGTTTATAATATTAGTATAGAAGCACATTGTTTTTGTTTTTATACATCTAAGTTGGCAACTGCCCATCTGATGGTAAGTGTTAACAGTCACCTATAGTAAATATTGTTCCTGTGAGACTCGCAGCAACTTTTGACGTAAGATGTAGTCACAGTCACAGTACCCAGTAATTTCACTATCATATCTCACCCTTCTAACTGGAACACAGCAATGCAAGCACTGCTGCTTGACGACAGAAATAGGTAAGACGGTGTCAGCCAAGCAGGCAACATTTTGTATTTAACAACCCATTTTTTATTTTCTACATTACAACCCAACCAACAACCCATTTTTTATTTTCCTAGGCAGCTATGCCATTTATACAAATATTCAAATGATTTTAGGTACAACTTAATTTAGCAGACCAAATTCCTATTTTGTAAAAACAGCCTACACTTATCTCACCAGAAAATATCGATCTGATATTATTTTTAGAGAATAAGCCATCAAATCAGGAATGTTTTTCTTATTTATAACAGCAGATAAATTATGAAACATTTAAACATATGCATAGTATTAAAAATATAATGTCATCATCGTCATATCAGCCGAGAGACACCCCACCGGACAAAAGCGTCCCTTGTGGGTCTCCAAACGGACCGGTCGGTCCTGGGCTTATTATAACATAATTATATGACGTAACCAAATCAAAATAAAATGATTTACATAAAAAAAATCTCTACATTTTCGTTAGTACGTTGATACAATCTATATTAGTCTGATTATGATTCTTTATTTTTC
Organism: Schoenobius gigantellus; assembly: GCA_963935595.1. Taxonomy (NCBI): domain Eukaryota; kingdom Metazoa; phylum Arthropoda; class Insecta; order Lepidoptera; family Crambidae; genus Schoenobius; species Schoenobius gigantellus. The sequence goes on from OZ012553.1 coordinate 14,873,252, forward strand.
ACAACAAGATCAAAATTATTTTTAATTAATGCCGCTATAAATACCGCGCGAAACAACTAGTGTTATGATATAACAATTAATGATACTAAATATATTTTTAATTTCATTTTTAAATTGCACTTAATGCTCCAAGCTATTGAATTATCTGTCATTGTTTCGAGTCGGCGTTTTATTGCCTTTCTCTTGGGAATACTGCAATTTCCCGTTGTCAAAAGAATCCCGGACTTCGTGCCTTGTATTACTTCAGCAAAAGTTTTTATAAAATCCCCTATCGGTAACAAAATATTCAATTACTGGCTGTGCCCGCGAACTACGTTTCGCCATATATTATTTACCGTTTTTGCAACATTTTTCATTGATGCTTAACTCCTATTAGTCGTAGCGAGATGTTATATAGCCTATAGCCTTCTCGAGAAATGGATGGACTATCCAACAATCAGTCGTTCCTGAGATTAGCGCGTTCAACCAAACAAACAAACTCTTTCAGTTTTATAATATAAGTAAGTATGAGTAAGTAAGTTAGCTACTTGCAATCACCACCTACAGCACCTTTATTCCTAAACATAAAATTTAATTACACTACACTTTAACTTACGTTTCATCACATTTGGATCAGACTCGCATTGAGCGAGTTATCGAGCTTACCAAAAACGTTTTAAAATATCTATCGTAAGCGTAATACACGTTCAAACCGAAATTTTAATAATAAAACACAGACACCCGAACATGAAATATTAGTAGACATTTCAATACGCGTACAATATGGCCCCTACTATTGTGTGTGGCCCCGAAAAGCGGGGAGCAACGATATAGCCAATGAATAACATCACGCTAAAATAGAATAACACGACCCATTGCGGGAGAAGTAAAGGCGAAGGCTTGATTGACACGTGATCCGCGCACCGTGCTGAATGGCCCTTTCGAATCGTTGGTTTTTTATATAAGCACTTTTATTAACCATTCTGGGCTTTAGATTAGCCAGCAGCAATGCGGAAAATATTTAATAGAGTGTTATTGTCACAATGCACGAGGCTGGTGAGAGCATTATTTTTTTTTCTTTTGGACAAGCGAGTTAAATCTCGATTGTAGTTTTTGCGACGCCACTTTTTACTATTGCTTTTAATAATAACAATTCGCGCCTGTACAAATGTAACATGCTTTTTATTGGTCGAATAATAATTGTGGTAATATTAAAAGTTTGCTGTAAGCTTGTACGTGCGAAACTACATAAGCTGCACATGAATTGGGTGTTAATTTGTTGAAGAAAAATTAAAACTGTGAGTTTATATTTGTCTTTATATTAATTTGTTTGAGATTAACTTGATACAATACAAGTAAATTTTAAAGATGGAATCCATATAATTAGAAACACGAAAAGGACAATGACAATGTGACTATCATTGCTCAGTATGGCGGTAGTTTCTAGATCGGATAAAAAGTTACACCTTCAAACAATCAGTGCAATAAAGAATAAAAACTGGCACATCTATTTATAAACTCGGGAAACCAGCGATAAGCAGAAAGAAATAGCGAAAGGTGCACATATTGCCATTTAAATATTCAGTGGAATGTAAATTCTCACCCTTTGCGAGTGAGTAGGTAAGTAAGTACAGTCCAAGAAAAAACCGCAGTAGCCGAGCCTAAAAACCCGAAAGGACCACCATGTAAATTATTTCACCGGCCCACCGACTTGAGTTATCGCGCGCGACTCGCAATAAAACCGCTGCAAGGTTTTATCAGAGAGTATACATGTTGCCATATTTCATTAGGTCGGTTTGTGTACGGGGCGTAAAAATATTATATTAATCTCAGAAGTTACGGGCGCGCATTGTGTCCCTTGTACAGGATATATTTATTGGGCCGAGGGATGGAGGAGGTGCGCCACACCGTACTGACTCGGTTGTCTTTGAGTGTGTTTTGAATGGGACGTTTTCTGAAAGAAATTTATATGCTGGTAAACTTGCAGTGCCTTGAGTAAATTTTACCTTTTACACTGCACGACGATGATGATGACACTTTTGCAGCTTTACCGGGGGGAAACTCTTTAATAGGGTCGCCGGCTTGGGTACCTCCATCTTTCCTATTTCTGCCGCAAAACAGCAGTGCTTGCATTGCTGTGTTCCGGTTTGAAGGGTAAGGATATGGCAGTGAAATTACTTGGCATAAGTTGGCATTGTACACTGTGGTTCTTGTGGGGGTTCCAGTTTTTCTGCGATTCTCACAGGAACCACATGTACTATAGGTGACTGTTATCACTTACCATCAGGTGGGTAGTATATTGTTGTATTTAAAAAAAAACGATAGCCGTCCGGCAAGACTATTCAATATTGTATCGTATCCAATATTGCGAAGTTACACTGATTGAACAAATCGATGTTGATTAATAAGACAGATAATTTTGTTAACTGTACACTGATTACGAACAAAACCGCAAATCTGCATCGAATCGCAATTATGCCGCAATTAATTACGTATTACCATTAACGCCGCGTCGACGTCGTACACTTGCGTCAAAAGGCAATTTTCAAAAATTGAAACGCGCCACAAAATTACTTCGTAACCAATAATGAGTTTCGTTTGAATGTCGCAAATTATTATTTGGAAGGCGCGCAGAATTTGACCCGTCCCCAAATTGCAGCGGCCATAATGTGACGTCACCGGTATCTGTCATAATTACCAACTGAATTTTGAAAACAATTACATTGCCTTAGTGAGAGTTACTTAGTTATTTTCAATCAAGCTTCTATTTAAGGTGATCACAAAAATATAAGCACGACACCAATTATCTGAATATAAAAAAATGCATGTCACTTTATACGCCAACGATATTAATTATTATCATAATATAAAATATTACAGTATTTAAGAATGGAATTATATGGACATTAATGTGACACGTGTGTTGCCATCAATACATCAGAAAATAACAAATTAACTGGTAGCCAAGACAAATGTCACAAAATCGTGCGACAGCAGTACAGAATATATCATGCCGTTTTTGACGTGATGTTATCTTGTATCACCGCGCACGGTAAAGGCGATGCGTCAAGTAATATTTCCCCGCGCACGACTAGCCGCTTAGCAAAAATAAGTGGAAGTCAAAGTGGTCCCGACAAATAACTCAGCTAATCGCCGGAGTCGTCTGTCAGCGCGAAGAATTTAATCACAAGAGTCAACAGGGGAGCCGGTATGCCGATGATATCTACTAGGGCCGTCCGTTCGCGGCCCACGAGTCGAACAAATTGGTAAGGTTGGGGGTGTGCGAACGCAACAAAGGTTACAATTGAAATTTCCAAGATGCCTGCTAACATTTTTCTTAGTGGAAGCACGTATTTCTCGGCGGAAGATGCCACGCAGTCCCGTCCTTTGTACGACGGCGACACAAAAACCCTCCTTGTCGGGTTTCGCTTGTAATTGTACCGCAAACGTTGCGATATCGGTGCGCACGGTACGTGACTCACAGACATAATATGTGTCCAATTCTCTAATTTTAGGCATCACGTCTGTCTGAGACCACTTAATAGTCATTTTACGAGACTGTAGGTTACTGTGGAAAATCATTTTAACACTAGCATATCACTTAATACAATTTTGTAATTGATAATCTTGTTTCAAATATTTACTGTAATAAGCTAGACGACAAAAAAATTTTTTTTGCTTTAATAGAAGCTCATTCATATAATAAACAGAATGAAAAAATCGGATTTCGAATAACTATAAAAACAACCAAGATATAAGATATTAAAAAAAATTCTCCGTCTCTTTCTAGCAAAACGGCAATTTACAAGGAGTTTATATGGCCGTACTCAACAATGACGTCACGGTTGATGTCGGATCTCTCTGTCTAATCGCCTTCAAATTAACAACTTAAAATGCTTGTATCTAATGTATTTCTAAGCCGATTTTAATTCTAATTTCACAGGACTGCATATTTTTGCACCGTATTTTAATATTTAATAACGAGACGTAAAAATTTGAATTCAGTCATCATCCCAATTGTCGTAGCACGGGGAATATTTTGAGATGACTAAAACATACAAACACAACATTATTTACTGTATATAGGTATACAGTAAATAATGTTGTGTTTGTAACATGAGAAACATAAATTTGTCATAGGTCCGGGGCTCATACTTGAGATAAACAAAAATCGTTTAGTGAAAGCACATTCTGTTATCTCCGGCGAACAATGGGACGTCCGGATCCCAATATCTCGTGCGATAACTATTCTACGTCATGTTATCAATGAGTCAGTCGATCGTCCATCAATCATTAGTCAACGTCGGCGAGCCATTCATATTCAAACTAGACAATGTTCAACTTGTTAACGCAGTAAAGCGAACCAGATTAACTACAGTGACTAATGTATATATCAACTGTACAAATGTGTTGGACTTAAATCAACATAGAAAATTAAGCAACAGGTAAACGCATGTAAATTGATCAATAAAAGTTAAAACATTCACAAGCAGTAGGTACTATATTGACTATGAAAGTTGAAGGAGATGAACAATTCTATTACAGACAAATTGAGCTGGTATGATAATTGTTGCATTCCAAGCTTAATAAGACTGTATCACGCAATGCCATGGGAGGTCAGCATTAAACATAATGAACATGTCACAAAGATATATACGTTTGGTATGATTAGATATTTTTAATTTAACATTACATAGAGAAATATTTGGTGGATTCTATTATGCAGACATTCCCTTTGTTTAGTATTTATTTCGTACAACGGACAAACAAATACCTAGTGTCCGACCGAAGGTCAGTTTTTGGCCGAAGCCAAGCCTTCAGACGTTCAGTTCAAAATTGTCTAAAATTTATAAAATAATGCCGTACGAATAATATCACTTCCAAAAAATTCATTCATTTCAAAGTAATTCAACAATCACAATTTATGTATGTACAAATAAAGAACCGGCCAAGTGTGAGTCGGACTTGCGCACCGAACGTTCCGTTCAAACTTATCTCAGTAGGTATAGAAGTTCCTAACTGAATATTTACGGTTTTCAGATTCTTTCCCATACATTTTATTTATTATTTATTTACGATTTATTGTACACAATGTTACACAGATAACACAACACAAACAACATACAAATTTGCACAAAAAGGTTTGGCTTATCTCTTGCGAAATCTCTTCGGGCCAACATACAAAAGGAAAATTTTCGCAAATAAAAAAAAATAGACACGGTGTGTACACAAAATTAAATATTACAATATTAATAATATACTAACACTTAAAACTAAAAATAAAAAAAATATAATGCTTTTACAAGGAGAAAAAAAATACAAAAACATAAAGGAAAACTCACTCAATTCAATTATTATTTTTTAAATGCAAGGTAAAATTCCTTCACTCTCACCTTAACTAATGCGAAAGTTCGAATGTACTGTAATGCATGTACTGTAGGGCATAGCTTCTCCCAAATTACATGATTCTAGATCAACGGGAATAGCACCTATAGGTTTTGATTCCCTCCTAAAATCTTAAAATATATGCGAAAATATGCGATAAAAACGGTCATACCTTTTGCTCGCGTTCACTTACAAGTTTGATTTTATCGCAGCTGAAAGAGATCAAAGACCCGAATATTTGATATAAATTTCAGCTTGATATCACTACGCGCTCGTAGAAAAAAGGGTGTTAACAGACAGACGGACAGACAGACAGACAGACAAGTAAGTGATCCTTAAAAGGGTTCCATTTTTTCCTTTGAGGTACGAAACTCTAAAAATTGCCAGTAACTATCTACGAGTATATATTATATAAATCTGGATCCGCCGGGAAAAGATAATGATTACTTTTAGCCGACTTCAAAAAAAGGAGGTTCTCTTTTTGACCTGTACGGTAAGCTCCTTGTCAAGCTGTACTGATTGACCTTTGGACCGTTCTTATGTCGCTCGTAATAGCGGCGGTTTTCGTAGTGTAAATGTAAAGCTTGAATGAGAGCTTACTAGACGTTTGCTTGTATGTTTGTTCGCGATTATCTCGCGTTTGGCTGAACTGATTTTCATGCGGTATTCAGAAAAGTATTTGTCACAAAAAAAATTTGAAAAAAAAATTACTAAAATAAAACCGACTTCAAAAACACCAAAAAGTAATAAAAAATATAGTTAAGAATACAAGCCACATCACAGTTTTATATTGAAGGAGGTGCCAAGCTTAGAATATAAGGTGCCAAGAAATGATCACATGGAAAATCTTTAAAAATATAACAACAATGAATGTAAGTAAGTACTTAGTTAGAATTAGGCACCAACTTCAATATAAAACTGTGATGTTGTATTCCTATTTTTTTTTATGGGATAGGGGGCAAACGAGCAAACGTATCACCTGATGGTAAGTGATTACCGTCGCCCATGGAAACCCGCGACCCCAGAGAAGTTACAAGTGCGTTGCCGGCCTTTAAGGTACGCTCTTTTCTTGAAAGTTTGAAGGTCGTATCAGTCCGGAAATACCGAAGGCGACAATTCATTCCAAAGTTTGACTGTACGAGGCAGGAAACTGCGAGAAAAACGCACAGTTGTGGACTGCCGACCATCTAAGTGATGGGCATGGAGCTTTTGTCGCGTGGAACGATGGCGGAAAGAGGCGGCAGGTATGAGACCGAACAATTCCTCGGAGCATTCCCCGTAATATATGCGATAGCAGATGCATTTATAGTTTTTGCGATATATGCGATAGAATATATGCGAATATAAGCGATAACTAATATATGCGATAGAAGATGCATATATATTAGTTTTTGGTATTTCTGAAGTCGGTTTTATTTTTTGTATTTTTTTAAAGATGATTTTGAATCACCGGTTTTCTTGGCTCAATTTAACAGGATGCATTTTTCAAACACAATTTGCAAGTAATAATGAATACTTTCAAAAGCAATCAGCAGTACAAGGATAATCTTCGAGCTTTTTCGATATCAACGATTCAACAAAAATTAACTCTTAACATTATAATAAGTTCAATTAGCAAACCCCTGACCGTATATAACAGACGACAGGCGACAAAGAAGCAGGGCGCGCAGATGTCGCCCTCGATTGTTTGCAAATAACAAAGTGAGCCAGGAGTCCGCAACAGTTTCTAATTGTGCCGCGACAATGCGTAATCTAACCGGTCCCATTCGACGCCACGTTCGCGCGGCGCGGCGCGTCACCGCTCCAGGACAGAGAGTGGCGAGGAGATGCTATTTTTAATACTTTCGTATTAAGGGGCCACAGTACCTACTACTAGCGCCGCCATTCGTTTTTTATTAATTATGATAAATTAAAGACGTTTCTACAAAAAATAGATCAGTCAAGAACTCAATACAGATATTTCAGATTTTTTGAGCTATTCAGGCATAGATAAAATTAATAGGAAAAGTGGCCACTTTTGGCAATAATTCGGATTATGATTATTCCTATTCATTTTATCTATGCCTGAATAGCTCAAAAAATCTGAAATATCTGTATTGAGTTCTTGACTGATCTATTTTTTGTAGAAACGTCTTTAATTTATCATAATTAATAAAAAACGAATGACGGCGCTAGTAGTAGGTGCTGTGCCCTCTTAATTCAGACATTTGCATCCGCATCCACGTCATTCCACTTGACGACACGTTTAGCGCAGAGGTCGAGTGATCACCACTGCGCAACGGGTCGCGGGTTCGATTCCCGTACGGGACAAATGTTTTGTATGGCCTACAGAAATTTGTTCCGGTCTGGGCGTATGTGCATGTGATATTCTATGTTTGTAACTGCACCCACGACACAGGAGAAAATCCTAGTGTAAGGCGACATTTTTTTTTTATAAAAAAGGTATTTAATGCGGAGCTTTTACGGATGCGGATTCATATTATCTGCAACAAGTAACGACATGTAAAGAAAGTGAGCTGGACCAGAGTGGCACGTGCCTTGCGCGTGTCTGCTGTTGTAAAACCTATTTAAATTATGTCATTAAAATATAATTAAATAAAATATATTAAAATTAAATCGATATTCATGTATTTGTGTATTAAAATGGATATATCTTAAAAATATTGAAATCCGCATCCGCGGATGTGAACCTGTAATAATCCGCATCCGCGGATTGGAACCTGTAATAATCCGCATCAGCGGATTGGAACCTGTAATAATGCACATCCGCGGATAGCAAAATTTTTAACATCCGTAGCAGCCCTAGTACTTACAGTCTATGTCTTTGTCTGCTCCTCGTTCGCTCGTCATCATCCGATATACTCACATCTCGACTGCTTTGCGTTTGTAAACTCGCAGATACATTACTCCAGCTTCTTCTCGAAGTTTCTCGAGCCTCACCTATAATGTGCAAGAGTCGATGTCGTTCGCGTAATCGAGGTCTTTAAGGTTGCATGCTAAGGCAACCCTTAAATTATAAGGACAGTACTTTACAGCTATTTTTGAAATGTATCCCTTTACTGTTATATAACAATTAAGTAGCTAATTCTTAATTACTAAACAACATACTAAAGTTTTACAAACAAAAAATAAGTCAGGGCCTAATACAAATTATGATTTAATTTGTTTCTTCATAACTATTCTATAAAACGAAAAAAGATAACACTAGAATTTTACTCGAAATTTGAATAGAAGTCTTAAAAGAGCTAGAATGATTACTTAGTCAATCTGGAATGAAGCACTACAGCCGAGTAAAAATAGAGAAAAATTCACTATTATGATTCGTTGAGACCAAAACGATATTTTTATCTACTTGTCAAAAGCGCCTGAAAGTGTCAATAATAGAATGATGCGTCTCCACTGCATTTTGGTCAGCACCCAGAGCGAGTCGAGCGTCGCCAGGTGCCGCTGTGAACAAATAAACCCCCAGTTGCCTCTCGCGCGCCAAATTGCCCGTGTCGCGATCTGCCGCACTACTAAGGCCTCAACTCACGTGTTAAATCTCTTCAATTTACACGCTACTTTTTCAAGCATTAACCCTATAAATGCTCACTGTTTGCACACTACAAACATTAGGTTTATTTACACCTCATTTCACTATTTGGTGGTAGTAAGAACATAATCTTTAAAAATCAACGTGTTTACCTTTATCAAGTGCATGCACCTGTAACATCAAACAATGATTACCTGAAACAAAAGAATGAAAATGTTACATTACAAGTAAAGTGACACACCAAATGCAAACAATTCATTACAAACTACTTAGTCCCAATTCTGTCATTTCCGTTTTCGTGTACCCCGAGGCCCCGCTTGCTGGCCGGACAGGACGTTAATTAGAAAATTATGTGGGAAATTATTAATAGGTCCGCCGTGTAACCGATTAGATAACAAACTAGTCCATTAGTCCGCAAGGATAAACCTCGCTATGCACCGTGTAGTGACCGCTAGCACTATAGTTTTAAGGTGCATATTTAGTGCCTTCGCGTTGATTGAAGGACGTTGAAGCATTGGTGGCGAGATAGAGCAGTGGCGAACAATACGTACGACTGCGTGCGTCGCGCGTCGGCCCGGGGGCGGGTTGACGCGTGGTTGAGGAATGATCAGCCGAGTGGAAATGACGACTTAATGGATTATATGTGTCCGCCGACACCGAGATAAGTGTCGCGTCGATATCAGGCCTGTCGCCGGAGATTAGGCATTGGAATTACAAAAATTAATAATATAATGGAAATCAACGGAACGGTTTTACACACCGGTGGAACGATCCGATAAAACGAATTGAAAACGTACGTGTACGCATTACCGCGGCGGATGGCCGTCGCTCATCTTTTTGTGTCCAAATTATAATTGGACCTGTAGTTTTATCGGCATTTTTAAATTTAAAAAAAAACTCACCTTGGCCCGAATTGCTTTTGTTATAGAATACTAATATTACTCTATTTCTTTCCCTTGATTTCATAAAAGCTATGGAAGTCAAGGGCAATCACTACTTTGGTTTTACATGACGTGTTTCTCATGCTACAGTATGATAATTGCTACTATTAGAGATCCATGCTCATCAGAAAGATGTGTACCTATAATATTTTTATCATACAACTAAGTGGACAAACAGGCAGGCTAACTACATGATGGTAAGTGGCTACAGTTACATGTGGTTCCTGTAAGATTTGAAAGTGTAGTAAAACCCCTACAAGGCCGCCAAGTACGTTGCCAACTTTTGACATATGTGTAGGTACTGTCTTCTATGACAGAAACTTCATATTAATATTAAAGTGTGCGAATCAGACCGATTTGGCCTAATTTTGTTGCCTACTGCCATCAACCGAATCACAAAGGCAACTGACCCACATCAACCACATGTAGGTGTACCCGCGCAACAATCCAACACCCCAGACAGTTGCGTGTCGATATGAAGCACCGCAAATTGAATACGAGCATTTTGTTATAACGGCCGTCGGATAGCCCTCGAAACGCACATTAAACAGCGCCACAATAAGCGGCAATTTACCGGCAATCTATTCTTTTATAAGGGCAGAACAAGAAACGCCTCGCCACTTACGACAAAAAGTCGAAGGAGAGATCTCCCGCTGGCCCTTTGTACGGGTCGAATCTAGGCGCGATGTGGACAAACGACCCGTGGGACCCAGCTTGAAATATTGAACCGGTGTCATAGTGGGACGGACGCGATTCCCATTACAAAGCCATTTGCGCTGTTTACATAAAGGAGGAGGGGACGCAAACGCCTGGGCCGATAGTTATGAGATTGCAAATTTTCCGGTACTCGTCTGTCAAAGGATTATAATTTATTGCAATAGAGATACAGCGGGCATCTCGGGTTTTAACACTATGTCGGCAACACCTTGGACAAGTTAACCACTTGAAAATATTGTAGAGAAGAAAGCGACACTTGTCTTTATTGTATGTGTTAAAACTATAAAAACTGATCATTATGCTCAATAAAACAAAAAGTGCTTAGTCAATTACTGGTTTCTCTAATATGTGTATATTGATTTATTTGAAATTATATTGTCCAAACATAGTAGGTATATTTGACCATATTCTTCTCCCAATCATTAACAAATGATTACTTGAAATTAATCATCATTATTCAATGTAATTATGTTTCTACGCACAACGTAAGTAACGATTAATAAGTATATAATAATAAGTTAAAGATTAATAAGGCCTTTTTAATTGTTTACTAATGACGTACTTCAATTCTACTTTGAAAACAACCCAACAAACAATCGCTAATGTATAACCTCAAACCCCTAACAATCAGAAGTCATTGTCAAAGCACAGGTAAAGAAGACTTTCTTTGTTTCGTGGCACGTACTCATTTTTTTTCTAATGGCAGGTGAGAAACATAAAACCTCAATAGACCATGGCCGTCCATATTATAAATGGTTCGGGGGCAAAGATGCAGTTGCAAACATTATACGTTTCAGAGTTTACGACCGTTTTTGTAACATTGTAAAAAGAAACTCACTAATACAAGGAATTTGCAAAAAAAAAACGAGCTGCTGCATAAATCAAGGGATCGCAATCTAAGCTCTGTAGTAATTCGTTAAATTAAACGGCGTTCAACAAATTGGCGGTTACACAAAATGCATAATGTGCAGATGTTTGATCTGATGAGTGGTTGAACCTTTAAAGTAGAGGGAAATTATATCAAAAGCGTTTACGTGAAATAAAATTAAACAGTTTGATAATAACTGATTTGGGACGATCGCGTGTTTGAAACGATATATTACGGAATCTCTTGATGCAGGTAGCTAAAAACTTAACATTTTCAATAAACGCATATGTTATTTCCTTAGAGCATTATTAAAATGTATGTTTCAAAAATTAATCTACTTACTTTAATACTTATAATAGTTATACCCCAAATGACAACTTGAAAAAAATCAACAGTTCCATATTGTTTTAGGCTCTACTCTTACAAAGAAATATTAAAATTTCAAGAAAAATCTACTCTTCATCATCATCATCATCCACAGCCTTCTTTATCCCACTGCTGGGTGTAGGCCTCTCTCTTCGTCTGCCATCTTCCTCGGTCCTGTGCCAATCTTGTCCAAGTCAGACCAGCGATTTCTTTGATATCATCGACCCATCTTGCATTCGGTCGACCGACTCTTCGCTTACCTTGCCAAGGCCACCACTCCGTCAGAACCTTACTCCATCTATCATTGTTTAACCTGGCAACATGTCCCGCCCAGTTCCATTTTAATTTCATTACTGCGATTCCGACATCCCGGACGTTAGTCCTTCGTCGTATCTCAGTATTTCGTACTCGATCTTGGAGTTTGATGTTACTCTTACAAAGAAAATATTAAAATTTCAAGAAAAAGTACTTAATGTAAGAAGAATTCCACTTATTAATAAACAAATGCTGAACATGCTAAATTTATGTTTGTAGTAAATTAAAATTAACTTAATTTCTGATTATGAACCATTCATTGAAAGATTTAAACTCCAACATAATGTTAATTAATAGACAACGTGAAAGTATCAGCAGTGGAATCATTTAAAATCATTGGCAAAAATGAACTAAAATATTATTTTATTCAAAGATCATTAAAAAATGATCTGTATTCCCGCTTTTTTATTAACCTTTAAAATTAACTAACCATTTTTGTCATAAATAATGAGGCGAGTATGTACAAAAAATGTTTCAACGATTGTCATATATACGTAATACGTTTAAGCACTTAAGTACTAATTTTATCAACGGGAGTGTTAACAAGCAATGACTAGCAATGCGTCTGCACTGCACACTCCCTGGCCAGCTGCCGTGAGCCCCCACCAGCCTTTCAGCGCTTCTCATCCCATGAACAGAAGCTTCCCGTCTCTCTCGCACACATAACAAGAAAGCTTGTTCTGAAGCTACAAAAAGCGGTTTCGCTTCGTAGTAGTGGTAACTCACTCGCTTCAGTGTGCGTTTGTGTTTGTATTTTTCTGACGAGGTTCAACACAAAGCGTACATGGCGCAATGGTGTCCCACAGAAACGGCGGTTAATACGTTCTGGGACTGAGCTTCGCTTTACCTGTTGGAACGCGTGAACCGGCGCGGCCTTGTGCGCGAGCGCACCGCAGGTTCGACGGCGAGTCAGTTTCACCCCAGACCACACCACGAGCGCGCGTGTACTTGCTGAGATTGTTGCTGGCAAACGCGATCCCGTCCAATTAGTGTTCTCGCGAGAAACAAGTTAAGTGGCCGGTCCGGCAAGTGAAGTACTCGGGCAAACGGAAAAATGGACTAATATGCGCGTCCAGTATGATGTTGTTGTGCCAATATAGTGCGATTTAAAGAAAAAAAAAACTATGTAATTAGTGAAGTTTGTGAAATTAAAACGATGTGTCACGCGTGCTTTACTCGTGCGCTATTGGTGCTCAGTGCTGTTTTGACAGCGTGGAGTGCATCATTGTCGGCAACTACAGGAGCTCGCTACCAGGCTCCTGATGAGTGCCGTTGGACAACCGATGACGACGGCTCCGGTGTCGTGCTTCTGTGTAGATTAAGAACTATAAACAGTGAATTAGAAAATACAAATTTTAGTGCAATTCAACCACATCTTACCGTGAGATTGCATCTCGAGTGTAGTGACGCGCTGCTATTCCAAAGCTCTCTATCTCCTGGCAGCTTTCGGCAACTTGTCGAGTTGCAGGAACTCACCATCGAATATTGCAAAATCGGTAACCTATCTGATGGCGCATTTACCGGACTTCGAGAATTAAGAAATCTTACAATAAAAACTCACAATACAGAATGGTCTACTATGTCACTTGAAATAATGCCTACTGCATTCTCTAGAGATGTTCAAAATCTCGAACGATTGGATTTAAGTGAAAACAACATGCTCTCTTTTCCTGAAGGTGCTCTATGCACTCTAAGGAACCTTGATTACTTAAATATGACAGGAAATAGAATGAGAGATATAAGCCATTTTCAATTTTCAACCGCACATAGACATCCTAATGAAAAATGTGGTGACAATCTTACAATATTAGATCTTTCGCGAAATATCATTGATACGCTTCCTCCTGGATTATTATCGGGGTTAAAAAGACTGAAGAAACTTTATTTACAAAGCAATGGAATGAATTCGATAGCAGATAAAGCACTAGAAGGTTTAGTTTCCCTTACCACAGTAAAATTTTCAGATAACCAACTAACAAGCCTACCACCAGAGCTTTTTAGCGATACTAAGGAGCTAAGAAAAATATATTTAAATAATAATACTATCACAGTGCTAGCTCCAGGGCTTTTTAGTGAGTTATATCAGTTACTAGTACTAGATTTGTCATACAATGAGCTAACATCTGATTGGATTAATACCTCTACATTTAGTGGATTGAAGCGTCTAGTTTATTTAGACTTTTCTCATAATAGAGTTTCAAGACTTGAAATAGCCTTATTTAGAGATTTGCACAATTTACAAGTGTTGAAAATGCAGGAGAATTTTATTGAACACATTCCGGAGAATGTTTTTAGCACACTAAGTAATTTGCACACACTAATTCTATCAAACAACAGATTGACAAATATTGACAGTCATGCATTCACTGGTCTCCAAACATTATCTGTATTGTCAATAGACAGCAACCAAATTTCTAAAATACACCCATATGCTCTACGTAACTGTTCAATGCTACAAGACTTACATATCAATGGAAATAGACTGGATGAAGTTCCAGCAGCCTTGAAAGAAATTCCGCAATTGAAAACACTAGACTTAGGTGAAAATTTAATTGTGAGCATAGAAAACGCCTCCTTCATGACTATGAAACAAATGTATGGGCTAAGACTTACCGAAAACAATATTGGCAACATTACTAAAGGGGTATTTGACAGAATGACATCTATAAAAATATTAAATTTATCGCGTAATAAGATTCAAAGGATTGAAAGTGGTGCTTTTGAAGCAAATGTCAATTTACAAGCTATTCGCTTGGATGGAAATTCCTTAAAAGACATAAGGGGTCTTTTCGTAAATCTACATAACCTGGTCTGGTTAAATATATCAGACAACCAATTGGAATCTTTCGACTACGCAATGATACCAACAGGACTGCAGTGGTTAGATATTCACGCAAATAGAATAGCAGAACTTGGAAATTACTTTGAAATTGAATCACGCTTATCACTTAGTACATTCGACGCTAGCTCGAATAGATTAACAGAAATTACTGGCAGCGCTATACCCAATTCTGTAGAAATGTTGTATTTAAATGATAATTTAATATCAAAAGTACAATCCTACACATTTTTCAAGAAACCAAACTTGACAAGAGTAGATTTATATGGAAATAAAATTACGAACTTGGATCCGAATTCTTTGCGAATATCAGCTGTGCCGCAAGATAAGTCTGTGCCAGAATTTTTCATTGGCGGTAATCCATTAGAGTGCGATTGTACAATGGAGTGGCTACAAAAAATAAACACTGGGAACAGGGCAAGAACACAGCCAAAGTTAATGGATTTGGATAGCATAAATTGCAAATTGCTTTATAATCGTGGAAACACTCATGTGGCGTTAGTGGATGCCGCGCCTCATCAATTTTTGTGCAAATATGAATTTCATTGTTTCGCACTGTGCCACTGTTGCGATTTTGACGCGTGTGATTGTGAGATGAGTTGTCCAAACAACTGCACGTGTTATCATGATCAATCATGGTCGGCGAATGTTGTGGAGTGCTCTAATGCCGGTTATGTGAACGCATTACCGGAGAGAATACCAATGGAGGCCACACAACTGTACCTCGACGGTAACGATATTAAAATACTTCCGAGTCACGCATTTATCGGAAGAAAGAGGCTGAAGATACTATTTTTGAACTCGTCAAATATCGAAACGATTCATAACCGGACATTTAATGGTCTGAGAGAACTCGAAGTTCTTCATTTAGATCACAACAGTCTGACATCAATAGAAGGCCAGGAATTTGATGGCTTAGATAATTTACGGGAGTTATACATGAATCATAATAAAATTAAAAGTATCGGCAAAGAAATGTTCAATCATATGTCACGACTGAAGCTACTCTATCTTCACCACAACAGATTAGTAACATTATCAGTTTGGCAAATCAATCCGTCTGTAACAGAGATTACACTCTCCTACAATCCGTGGTCATGTGATTGTGAATATACAGAAATGTTCCGAGAATGGATGAAGCGAGTAAGTTCTGTCATAGACCAGTCAAGCATCAAATGTCTCTACTCAAAATATAATAACAGTGACTTGATGACGTATAATGAAAGTGTACACAACAATCTAAATTCCGGTTTTAATATAATTCAGGAAAATGGCACTATTTGCACTGGACTTCCAAGTATAAATAATAGCATTAATGGAAATCTTACAGCAACAAAAACTATCATAACAAGTGAGGAGGTACCAGATTACATTCCATTGCTTATAGCAACTCTTGGTGCATTTTTACTTATCTCTATTGTCAGTATGGTTGTTTTTATATTCAGACAAGAAATGAGAGTGTGGTTCCATTCGAAATTTGGAGTGAGATTGTTTTACAGAACAAGTGACATAGATAGAGACGATCATGAAAAAATGTTTGACGCATTTGTGAGTTACAGTTCAAAAGACGAAGCGTGGGTTACTGAAGAGTTAGCGACAGTATTGGAACGTGGCGATCCTCCGTACAAGCTATGTTTGCACTACCGCGATTTGCCAGTGGGTGGTTATGTGGCCGACAATATAGTGCAAGCAGTAGAATCATCGCGACGTACAATAATGGTGCTCAGTGAAAACTTTCTAAGAAATGAGTGGTGTCGTTTCGAATTCAAATCGGCTCATCACCATGTGTTAAGAGATCGAAGAAGAAGACTTATTGTGGTGTTATACGGTAAAGTGCCTCAGAAAGATCTCGATCCTGATATAAGACTGTATTTGAAAACAAACGCATATCTACAGTGGGATGATAAATTGTTTTGGGAAAAACTACGTTTCGAGTTACCGGATGTGCCTACGAACCAAAGGTGTAGAAATATACCGAGTCCCGGTGTTGCCATGCATCGGCATCACCACCCCAGAAGCCACCTGGGTGCACTACCACCACCTCCTGTGCACGGAGCACATCCAGTGCTACCGCCACATCCCTCGCACATCCCTCACCAAGTGCCTCCGCGAGCGTCACCCCGCACTATGTCCGTCCACGTTTAAGTGACCAGAACAATGACAAAATGCAGTGAACGTGCGATAGTGAAGTGTAATAGGACTGTTTAAAATGTGATGGCTAGTCTGCGTAAAGTATGTATTGTAAATATTAATCTTAAGGACTCCCATTGTAAATACGCTTAAATGTTAAATTATCCGAAGTGAAAAGTTAAATAAAATAGAAATATTCTGTTCATATGCCATTTTGATAGCAAAATTGATACTTTTGTGTATGGATAAAATTAGTTCTTACTGTACTTTGTCCCTATTGTTAGGCCTATTCGAGCTGTGTATAAAAGGCAAATTTGGCCTTATTTTTGTATGAAGGCAAACTTTACTCCATTAAGATGTGAGTTTTATGGTATCATTGCCACTATCTGTGATAAAATTAGTTTTAGTAATCGTTCGTAGGATAATATCCCAACAATGTATATTTTGTATTTTAGTCATATCGAAAATATTTATTGTAAATTTTCAAAAATTGACTGTGTCAAAAGTGATAGACAAAAAATAAAAAATTAAATAATATTTTAGTATTTTTAATTAACCATCTCACTGCATGTTTTAAAAAGCATTTAATTTGAGTAAGTTAATGTGACAAAGCATTTAACGCAAGTCAAAATTCTAATAATTAGTAAATATATTACACATTTCTTTCACCATAATAGTTTACTGCTCTTAATTACTTCTAATTATAAGTTTTGTTCAATTTAGCTATTAAACATGTATAAGTTTTCTTTAACTCTAAACAATTAAAAAAGTTTAATTTGCAGTCGGTTTAACAGGGTTCAGACTAAGTGGTAATATTAGACAAAAATACAAAGAGAACTATCAAAATCATACATTTATTCTGTTTTATATGCATATTTAAAAATAACATTTGAATCAAAAATATACGTGACACATTTTTGTTTCAATTTGATACAAAATAAGTACAGAGATTGATGTTTGTATTGTTCTGTAAAAAATATTTAAATTGATATTATAATATACATTTTTAATAAACAAGCTATTAAATTAAAATACAAATAAAACGAAATAAAGTTTGTAACCGACTTACCCAGATTGATTTCAATAGAATTCAATGCACTGAAAATTAAGATTTACATATTGATTTTTAAGATATATCAAACACGTATCTTATCCCCGTTTCATTACAATCTGCAATTTGAATGGTGTCTACGATAAGGACGTAATTAAAATTCCAGTTGTTGTACCAAGTTGTCATTAGTTCGAGTAGAAAGATGCATTCCACTTTTTATGCAAGATTTCTACTGGGCCGTTGTCATATAGCTTACTAAAGCCCTTTAACAAGCCTTTTCGCCTTGCAGTCTTATTAGATACAAACAACTAGGTCACAATTCACAAGGGAGAGTCCGATGAAGACGTAAATTTCTTGTTTTCAAGCTTCATACTAAGGAAAGACAGTAGATGTAAGTACCTATTAATATTTTTCTAGTTATAAAAGTTGATATTAAATAAAAAATTATAAAAACGCTTAAAATATAAAGTGTGTGTAAATAATCGTTATTCAATCTTACAGTAAATAATACGATGCAATAAAAAATATGCTTGTTAAAAAACTGAGTTTCAGGAAAATCGTAAGGTGTTTTTTAACAAATTCGATAAGAAGAGATAAAACTTAAACTCCTGAAACTGTAGCATTAACATTTTTAAACACACATACAAACAAATTACTACATATTTTTTTGTGAAGACAAAAGATGTTTTGTGATTTCAGAGCTGACTCCATAGTGTTCTCCACAGAGTTCAGTTTCATAGTCCGAGCAACTACATTAATATCATCACAATTTTTGTAACACCTTACATAGTTTATTACCTGTATTTTATTAAATTAAATATCTTGTATACCAATTTTCGTATGTGAATGAGTAATAGGTCAGTTTACTTTGAAATTGCAATATCTGTACTGACAAAACTTGTTAGTCTTTCTTGTGACTGGGCTTATAATATTATCACAGTTTCGCAATCCTACTTCACATACTATTTCTATATCATACAAAAGTTCAACATATTCTCGAACGAAACGTATGGAGCGTTGTTTTTTTTTATTTATTTCAGAATCAGTCCGTAAAATTTGTTTAGTTTAATTATCTGAAAAACCTCTTATTACAAATTTTATATAATAAAAATGATAATTTTTTGAATCACCGTACATCGGGCAATTAAGTTTATTAAAAATGTGTTGCAGTTTAGTCCACGTATTCCACACTTTCAAATATATAAAAGAAAAAAAACACTATTACATTTCTAAAAAAATAAATGTGAGTGCTGCATGCAACAATCCGGTAAAAAATGAGCCATCAGATTCAATTTATAAAGTAAAAATGAGATTGAGTATTCTTATTTTCTGCATCCTGTGCAGACCAGCAAAAAGCCCATTTTTAATAATTGTTAAATCTAACTAAAATCGGCAAAGTATATATGTAGATAGATAGATAAATGCAAACAAATCAACATAATAAATTGACAACATATTTTATAAAGTCGTAAGTTATTTATGATTTGCGAGAGTTGCGTGAGAGTTAGCATTTTTATTAGTGATGAATGCGTCGAGGTATCTTTTTGGTAACATATAGAATAAAAATTCAAATTAGGTTTTTGTAGCGAACTTAAGTTAATTGGATAAAATGGTTATTTTTTATTTATTGGGCAAAATACGAGTATCATCGACATCAGATTAATTAATTGTCAGTAACCAAATATATGACTACTCAATAAATAATATTACTTTAGTTCGCTTAAATCAGCAAAATACAATTTACAGAGCCAGCAGATAATGAAACACATCTAGAACATTTGGTCTCTTCATTTAAATGTGGTAAAATGATATATTTCAGTAAGTTAATAGCGATCTAAATCGTTGTACGTTTGATATGCGACACTTTTTAATTTTTCATATTATTCTATACTCCCGGACACCTAAATCGAGCCACCCTGCACTTTTGGATTATTATTTATCGTCTATAACTTTAAAAAATATTTGGACAACCATAAAGTTCTTATGCAATTTTGTAGCTGACATATTAATGTTCAATCTGATGTGCTGATTATGAATATGCCAGCTATAAAATTACATAACATGTTTTGGTCAACCAAACATTTTTTAAAAGTTATGGAGGATATAGTCCATAAGTGCAAGGTGGCTAGATTTAGGTGTCCGGGAGTGTATTTGAAACGAATTCCAAATAGAGTATACCTATTAATTAGAATATTTGCAATATTTAAGAATACTTTTTACATTAAGCAGTAAGGATTTAGTAAGATATTTATAAATGTTGATAATGCTTCTATACTAAATATTCAAAAAATGTAGAATTCTACACTATTTATGCACGACTATACAATAATATGTTCAAATACAGTATGCAAGATAATATCAATCACAATACAAGGTTAACTTGATTCCTATTAGAAGGTAACTTTCTTCTATCGTTTCAATTTCAAATAGTGTAAAGATCGTATAAGAACTTATATTAATTTATATTTCTTATACGAATATAATATTAACATTGTCTATTTTTCTTTTTAGTATACGGTTACATTAATTTGTGTAAGTTCATATATTTAGAAATGCATACTTAACATACACATTATGAGTGGATTTATGTAATAACATTTATAAAATCAACATTTAAATTTATAAACAAAGAAAGAAACTCTATAAAAATAGTGCAGTAGTAAATGTAAGCAATAAACGAAATATAACTTCTCACACAAATATTGGAATATTAAATATGTAGTTATCTATTGATCAGATATTTCTTTGTATATTTCTACAAAGGGACATATTTAAAAACAATACTATATAAACAGATAATATGCAGAGCATTTAAAAGGAGGCGAATCACTCTCATAAAATAAATTAATGTCACACATTGGAATTGCATAGGAAATTACATAAAAATAAAACTTCAAAGCAGTCGTATAAAACCGTGTTTGACACGTAGCGTTATTTTATTGCGCTCGATTAGAATGCATTCGCACGAACAAAATCGCATCAACATGCACACTTTTTATTACAAATTCATAAAATATCGCTATTTATTTATGTACTTACTTGGGGTTACTGTCATAAATTCCGAGAAAGGCTGCAAATGGACATCTGAAGTGGGAAATACTAAAGAAATTGATAACGACTTCTGAAGAGAGCTAATTTAAGTTTTATTTATACTTATTGTTTTTTTTATTGTCTGTCTTTTTATTTACAAAACAAAAATAGTGGATAATGAATAAGTGACAGTGGAAAAATCGTCTAAACCAGACGAGATACTAAACTTTTTTGTAAAAATTATTTGAGAATAAACGGACCTATGATTTTAAAGGTCTTGTACCCATTGGACCTTCATAATTGGACCTTACCTACACGATAGGACCTATTCGACCTCCTATCAAAAATCTGGTGCCCATTGGACCTTCAAAATTAACGATACGTCTTATTCGACCTCCTATCAAAAACATGGTACCCACTGGACCTCCAAAATTACACATTACCTACACATTGGATCCATCAGACTTTTTATCAAAAAGACGTGTCCCATTGGACTATTTGGCTCTTTTCTTTTGGAATGTTACATACAGTCATGCAGAAAAGTAAAATTGTTAAAGAAATAAAAACAAAAGGTATAGGTAAATCAAAATATTTAATCAATATATTTATAAAATTCAACATATTAATCATCAGCAACAAATCAAAAAGAAATAAAATATAGATAACCTACTATAATCACATAACCACAGATCCTTTTTTATCTTACTTTTAACGACAATAGAGAATATTTTTTATAACTATAAGTTAGCCTAAATTGCCAAACAAAAATTATAAAAATATTTTAAATAAATCACAAATTATCAGATAAATTTAATCGATCTGTGATTTATAACCTATATTAAAATATTACATTATTTACTTTTTGTAAAAAAAAGAGTTTAGTTAGTATTCTATCGATTTTAATCTACCTTCGGCAGAGCTTTGACGAGTGGTACCGTATGATAGAAAAAAATTGTTTTATATAAAAACAGATTAAGCATGCATACAATTAAAAATTAATAGAAAAAAATGACGACCACCAGATTGGATCATGGGGGAATAATCAACATAATTACATGTCATTAATTATGTTAATTAATATTCAGTTCTGAGTTGATCTCCCATTTTTTAAAACTATAATATGGGTGGTTTTTTTTAGTTTAGTTTTAACTATTTTATTTAATCAAATGTACATTGACTATCAACAGTATACTTGTGAAGGTTTACATTGTATAAAGATTTTTGTCTTTGATTTAATATTATGTTAAAGTGCGATGTCGACAAAACCAATATAGGAGGAATGTAACTTCTAATCCTACCTACATATTACTTAAAATCAATAGTTGACAATAACTCAGTTTTTTGTTACTCCTTTAAAGTAGCCTTTTTCCAACCCTTCAGGTAGTTTTTTGGAAAGTAAACGATAGACAAGAACGAGAAAGAAATATTGCCACTGAACGTTGCGCTACAATACAAGAGGCGAGAGCAGTGGGGCTAGCATGCAGAAGAATCGAAAATCGAATCGAAATCCGAATCGAGGAGTTTGTATGGCAATTTTATTAGTTCTGCTACTCACCGCCGTGGTGCTAATAAAATTGCCATACAAACTTCTCGATTCGGATTTCGATTCGATTTTCGATTCCCCTGCGTGCTAGCCCCACAGGACGAATGTCGTGAGAGTGAATATCAATACAACTCTAATTGTAAGAAAATAAAGGACGTCCGGTTTTCTCCATATTTTTTTCTACTCGGAATTAGTGGCTGTGCCGATTGAGATATAAGTAGGTACATACATAGGCTAGAACAGCTCAATGGTATTTACTTACTTTTCAATGGTATTGGCTCTATTACAGCTTCTATTAATTTCATTTTAGTCTTCAATTTTCTATATGACTGTACTTTTTTGAATAAAACTGTTAATAAGGTCCAATGGTTCCCATAAAAAAGGTCCTATGGGCACATTCAATATAATATTTTAGGAAGGTCGAATGGGGCATACAAATAAGGTCCAATGGGTACAGTTGCAATAGGGTCTAATCTTGAAGGTCCAGTAGGTACCAGTCGAATTCAAAAAAGAGGTCCAATTATCGCATTGAATATAATATTTTTAGGAAGGTCGAATGGGCCCTGTAAATGAGGTCCAATAAGCACTTTTTGCTTTTGGGTCGAATCTTGAAGGTCCAGTGGGTACAAGACCATTTTAAATATTAAATTAACGTTTAAACCTTTTAAAGAAAACGTGAAGTTCTAGTGCAGTCAATCAATATGTTAATACAGGTACAATTATCATGCATTTTATACATAACAGGAAAGCTTTAGGTCTGCATCTGACCTGATGGTAAGTGATGGTAAGGTCAACCTAATTGTCAATTGTCATTTATCGTCTTGACAAGATGAAAGGAGGTCACCTAAATCTGCCCAATCGATGTACCCTATTATGATACGAGGTACACTATATGAAAATAAATTCTCTATAATACGCTGAACAATATAACAACCCTATTTTTTCTGATTATTTGGGATCGATTAAAAAACCTTTTTTATTTGTAAAGAAATACGCCGTCTTAGACCATATAACCACAGATAACATGTGCTTTATATATAACAATATAAATTGCTGCCATCGATTGACGGATTTTTGAATTTTTATGACGCGGTCAACTAATAAGCACTGTATGTGCTTTTACAGCAGACTCGATTTTGAATTTCATTATTTTATTTTAAAAAGTTATCGAATTTAGTTCGAAAACAATATTTTATTTTAAACTAAAGCATTGAGTGGTTACTTACGATTTTATTTTTACAAAATGAGTCAATACCTAATTTATTACATTCCCGTTTAACACAAGCTATGCCATCTATGCAGTTTTGGGTGGAACTAATTATAGATTGTTCCTGTGTCGGTAACCCGTGACCATATATCGTATTTTAACATTTTGTGGCGTTATTATTTTTTACTTTTGATTTTTGTAATCCCATTAAGGTATGTTTTTTGTATAAGTGCACGACACATTAAAACTAAAGCAAAAATTAACTAAAAATAAAATATTTCGTAAATACTACAGGTTAACTAAACGCAATTGAGCACTTTTGTTTATTGTTTACGTAGTTTTATCTAAATAAATAAAGGAAATAATATATTTTTCGTATTCCGAATTTTTCGCTACATTTTATTACACATGTATCTCAAGGTAAAGACATGGGCAAAAATGTATGGCCGATTGGTGACCTCCTTTTATCAGGATTACTCAACCACAGTGAACACTTTTTTTAATTGAACACCAATCGAATTGCGCCCATTAATATATAATACTAGCTGCGCCCGCGAACTACGTTTTGCTCTAATAAT
The DNA here is from genome assembly GCA_963935595.1 of Schoenobius gigantellus. Taxonomy (NCBI): domain Eukaryota; kingdom Metazoa; phylum Arthropoda; class Insecta; order Lepidoptera; family Crambidae; genus Schoenobius; species Schoenobius gigantellus. The sequence goes on from OZ012553.1 coordinate 14,897,733, forward strand.
TGTCAAAAAAACACTTATCACCTAACTGTTAACCATTGGCGTATCTAGAGTTTTCTTTTGGGGTGGGCTTGGCCCTTGATTTTTGTTTGAAGTTCACTATTTGGCATATCCATTCCATCCTAGAATTTTGAAAGGGTAGTCTAACATCCTGGGGTGGGCACTAGACCATTCTGGGGTGGGCACGCCCCCCCCCCCCCCCCCCCCCTATATACGCCTATGCTGTTAACGAACTCATCCTGCCAACTTTACATGAAGTAAAATAATTAGATAGATGCGGGATGAGGTGTTCATTTTACATACTATATTGTATACATTATATTAGAAAAGTTCAATTCACAATGAAATTACAAGTCTTTTTCACAACAACCAATATAGGCACTTATAAAACCTAGATAAATCCAAAAAAACATGCGAATTTTAACAAATTCAACGATGTTTACAAAGTCTCACTTGCACTGCATGTGCAGGGACATAACAAGAACATAATTTATGTCACGACTATGTTTGTACACTTTCCGCCCACGGGTAGTAATTTAACGAGCATTTCTTGCATTTGTAGGTCGCTACACCCACGAAACACGAACAAGTTATCATGGATTGAACTAACTTTACATGTTAAAATACACTGAAAAATAAAAGTGACTCGAGCAAGGTTTAGGTCATACTTTTTGGTATTGAAATGTAGGTCCAGTACCTACTTTTCAATACCAAAATGTATGACCAAATCTGTAAATATATAAGCGATATTAAAGATGTTAAAATTGTAATTGTTCAAAAACGATTTTTTGGCTTTGATGACTCGTTTCGGCAAAATACGAGTAGATTAGAGTAAACATACTGCCACAAGAAAAAGAAATCAACAGAAGGATATCCAAAGATATTTTACTTTTATTTTTGATATGACCAAACCACTTGTAACAAAATATGTGTATAAAATGTAATAATTAACACTCGTAACATTAGGTATGTACAATAATATTGTAAATGAGCGCTATCTCGCCAACAACCTGATTATGCAGGTTGGCGGGCACAAATTAATTGTACTATTTTGTATATCTTTGGATATATAAATTAAAAAAAAATGTATTCGGCGAACAAATCCAAATAGGAGAAAAAATTTAAAAGTACTTTCAGAAATAAAACCAAATGTAGTAAAATATACGAATGGTTTATTATACTACTTTGCTCTGTCGAATAGTAAGTATGGATTATTATGTCAAAATCAAATCTTTTTTTTTTTTTTTTTTTCAGATATTAATTTATTTTTATAAATTGTGTTTTTCGTAACTTCCTTCACAGTGTATAAAACAAGCAGGTTATAAAAAACATTTGAAAGCAATGAAGTATATATATAAATGAGCTAAATTTTTTCTCATAAAATGCTTTATTCATACGTATAGGTAGCATCCAAATATTATCAACTTTTGTTATAACATTAATTATTTACGTTAACACGCGTTAATTGACTACTCACGAGCTTCCGCTTGTTAGTTCGTTATATTTTTGACTTGGTTAATAATTTCGAGATTGCTTGTTCTGTACTACGTGGCTGACATGGTGTATTCTGATTAATTGCCATTATTACTATTTATAAGAACTATGTAGTTATGGCCTTCGTATATTGCTCTAACGAAATAAAATGTTATTTCAGTTAATCTTAAAATCTAATTTATTTCGATTTGTAGCTTGACTAGCTAGCTCGGTTAACTTCGTGTCCTCTTGACATTATGACCGATTTAAAAAAAACAACACAGCGATTTACCGTCATTTTCCATACACAAATTACATAAATTTTTAGCTTTTCATTAGGATTATCATTTTTCTTTTTAAACCAACCCTGTATCAAGGCTAACAAAAGACAAAAATAATTATTCAAATCGGTCAAGCCGTTTTAGTGAAACTAACGAACGGCGAATATAAGAAGAAGACGATTTCGAAGCTTATCTTACTAGAATAGACGTACAGCATCTACTGATGTCTAATGACACAAAAAAAACATTTTTTCACTGCTGTTGGTTTTTCAATGCTGTTGGTCAATGTATGAACGCAGAGCAATGTCCTTTTATGCTTGAAACCATTAAACCCACGTTTAAAGAGTCAAATAGATATTTACTTGGTACATATATGTTTAGTAGTATAATTTATTAATAGAATCCAAACATTCTATTAACAAATTATACCTACTATTAAAATTATATGTAATTTATTATTAGAAATGAAAAAAATTCAATTCAGAAGGTATTTCATTCTAACAAAAGCTTTTTTATAGTTTTTTAGCTTTATAGCTTTTATCAAATGAGTCCATTCCACCTGATGGTGAGTGGAAGTGCAGTCCAAATGCGAAGATAGTCAGTGCAAGGAGGAGAATACAAGCTGCACTAGCCATCCCCACCTTGTCGACCTGCAAGGTGCTCCTTCACGCCACTTTTAGAGGATTGTAAGAAGGAAGGAGCACAAGAGTCAACCGAGTTCTAGAAACACTCTTCTCAAATTATCTTCTTTGCAACTTTTCATGTTGCATACAATATCAAAAGCCTTAATCTTTAAACATATCATTCATCTATATATGTATTATTTTATGATTTACAGGTGAAATTTGGTGAATTTTCACCACGCGCCAGAACACACTCTTTATGCCACAATCAGACAATATTTCATAAAAATTACATGGTACAATACAGCGACCGAAAAGATGCACTGACAAAGCACAACTTTTCTCATTATAATAACCAAGAAAGATCTCTGACCTCAGATGATATAAACCTCTCTTCCAGATAATACTAATTTCCCATGGAATATTGTAAAGAATAATCACATGCGAAAATATCACGCAATGGTGAGCACTCTGCTAATTCATGTAGGTAGCAGTGATAGTCCCAGCATTTTGCTATGTTATGAATCTGAATAGAGTCAAATATGTGAAAATTTTGTGAAAATTTATAATTGATAGCAAGAAAGTAGCAGTGGACAGCGCTTATTAGACACCAATAATCAACGCGGCGGATCTATATTATAAATGTCGAAAGGGAGAATATAGTTTATGACTTGAATATATTTTACCTCGGTAAAGGCCAAGTCCAATAATGCCGAGGTAGATGAAAAATATTTTTAAAGATGTAGCCATCATATTCACACCACCTTTATTATGTTAAGAACCCAATTACACTGAGCAGCAAAGAAATCAGTCATAAATCAGCAAAGGTCAGTTACAAAAATCTCTGTATCTTCTAATATAATGGAGCTAGCTTTGTGAAATAAAAATAATAACTAACACAAGAGATTGTAAACCTTTTTATATATTTTTGGTGTTTATTTTAACAAATAACTCAACTAAAAATAAACTTCAGTAGATATTGGGTTTTTTGATAATGCCTCCTTTTTTTCCAGACCACGCGGGAATGGATTAAGAGGAAACACTTAGGTCGAATGAATTCAAAAATTGGTATTTGTAATAAAATGGATAGTAATATTGGGCCTCTGAGCGCGATTGGGCAACTGCAGCTCGAACCGTAGAGACCTATGAAAAGTACACAAAAATAGACGTTTCGTGGTCCCCTATTTTCTCCTCTAAAACTAGACCTAATTACTTTTTGCATTAAATATGAAAGAAAGGCTTTCGCCGTGTTTCTATGTCTTGCTTGTTTCATATAATCTCGTCAAATGTATTTGATGGATGTTTAAATACAGCAAATTTTGAAGAGGTAAATGTACTTTGATAATTAACTTAATCAGAAATGGAAAACATAGAAACATGATAGTGGCCATAGATTTTTTGGAAAAAAAAGAGCAACTATAGCCAGTTGTCTAGGAAGAAAACAGGGAGCTACGTTTGTATGAAAAAAAAACGGTAAGGATATGATTTCCTTGTGCCCGTTTGGACAAATGTAAAATTGAAGCTAATGAAGCGACTCTACCAATTGGAATACGGAATGACGAAGTGATGTTCGGCGATTTTCTGCACAATGCTGCGAGAGCGCGTGCTGCTGAGCGACTCGTGAACAGTGCACAGAGTCGCCCCTTAATTCGAGATTAAATCTTGTATCTATAAGTTTCCATGTGAGATATCTGTTTTTGTATTTTAAGCTTCGCGTCGGGAAAATGTGGCGATTGCGTGCCTTCCAGCAATTTGAGATGAGACTTATGATTTCGATGCAATCATGAACAAATAACATACTTACCTTTAATTTGAGTGAAGTTTTATTATAGTTTGTAATTTATTTAACAAAAAAACGGTCATCTCATCTGCGAATCTGACCATTACTGTACGCAATTAATGTAGACATAGACATACATATAAAATGGCACAAATTATGTATGATTAGACACAAAAAATATACATATACAAAATAATGATAGTTGAAATACAAATATAATGAAAATGAGCATAATGTTTCTGTGCTCTAGTGTCGAAAAGATCTTAAATAAGCCACTAATATTTTTTAATTTTATGATTTATCAAGAAATATAGCAAGATTTGCAGTGTTCCGTACACTAGATTATTTATATAGGAAGGAAATGGAAGATCTTCATCTCATCACTGAATAACTTGAAATACAAAAGAAGATTTCATTGCTTTTAACAGTACACTAACGTCTACATATATTATTTAACAAAATAGTTCACAAATGACTAGAGAGATATTGGATATAGCATTAATTCTCGTTGACCCAGTTGGAAGCGCAAACTTTCTACGCAATAACTTTAACTGGAGCCGTTTAAGCCATTGTAAGAGAACATTTCCTTGGCTCGCTGTTCAAACAATACAAAATCACTGTACGGCTCGGCACACATAAATTAAACTAGAGAATAACACGGAGGTGAAAAAAATAAACGCGACGCCGCGCTGTGTTCGACATTAATCAGAGCTCTGAGAAGGCGTAGAGAATTTATTTTACGATTGTTACACCGCCGATGAAACGTTAAAAATGCTGTCGGAGTTATATTGAAACATTGGACGCATTGTTCGGGCCAGATTGAGCCGATAGCGCACCGTTCCGGCGCGGAGACCCCTCCCTGGCCTGGCACCTTGTTGATTTTCCAACGTAAACTGTTCGATACGTAGATACAGCCGGGCGACCGACCAGTTTCTTTTTTATTGGTACTGGTTTAGTGTGGAACGGAACGCGACCCTGTATCGATCGTACGATTAAACTACGAGATATCATAATCACCGGTCTGCGCGTTTATCGAAAGTATAATCGGAGAGCGGCGATAAATTTGTCTCATTTTAATATCCTAGAGCGTGTAACGATCCGTTCGTTGGTTTGATGTTTGGTGTAATCTCATTAAAGGCGAGAACCGCAATGCGCAGCGCTCAGCGCCGCCGTATACAAGAGTTCAACGCGCGCTCGCTAACGTGGGCCACATTTAGGACGTGCCGGACGAATCACTTGCCACAGGTTTGATTCACAAGCACGATGATCATACAATTTAGCACTATCTCCACGTGTATTGTAATGTTATCAATAAGTAACAGAAATATATGCATTATGTAAGCTTATTATCACCTTGGTTTACAGTAGAAAACAATATTATTGTCTACTATGACCTCACAATGAATTTTCACTGGCCTACAAATACAAAAATGTGCTTTTAAATAGATGTAGTTTTTTATATAGTATGTAGTAGACTTGCGTGTCAATTAAATTTGTATTTGACTTGTAATGTTTTATGACAAAAAAAAACAAATAATGTCGTTTAGCTTAAGCACATCGAACTTCACACGTGCCCGCATTTCATTCACTTCTGTGCAAAGCTATCAAAATTATCAAATCTATGAGTTGACATCACAGAAAGTAATCAAATCAAATATTTTTTCTATGTTCAGTCGTTCAAAATTTTACATCTAATTGAATCATCATATAAATGCTTGAGTTACGAGTAGTATATAAAATTGCCTTTTAGAGAGATTTTACGATAATTGGCTTATGATTTTATCGGTAGTCATTATTACGAGACAATTTATAATACGGGCCATGATTGAATGTAATCAACATTGCAGATTAGTAATTACTACCTTAATTGCGAATTTCATGACTTCGTTTTGGGCAATTGAACAGTATCCACAGCTGGGGTTAAGTACAATTGATATAAGTATAACTGACGGTAAGTACAATTGATGTAAATAGCTGAGGTTAAGTACAATTGATGTAAATATAACAAGCACGCGAGTATAAAAGTAACCACTGCCAAAAAAACGCTAAATATAATCGTGCGCCGACGAGCTCGAGCATTTCTGATTTAATTTAACAACACACCAAACGGTCCATAAATACTACTGTTAATTTCATCTCGTTACCTTTACGCGTCGCAACCTGTTATTTTCACTGGGCGATTACGAAACCAAACAATATCACGTGCCGCCTCTAGTTGCAAGCGTTCTATCTGTGACTCACCGACTATCTTCATTGGACGCGAAACAATTTTGACGCAAATTATACGCTGTTACGAGCAACAACGTTAATTAAGTTGCCCGCCCGGGATTAATTTGATTATCAAATTTTTATTTCAATTATTCTCACAAGCGGCCATTATTCCGACGACGACGCGACGGTGCCATTCGAAAGATAGGTGGTTCTCGTTTAGGTTCGCGATCAAAGTTTCGAACTGGAAGTTCGCTGTACATCGCGGGGAAAAGGCGGACCCTTTATTGGCGCGGGGACGGGCACGCAGCAAGGTATGGCAAATGTCGTACTCGAAAGTTGCTCTCAGCTCGTAAATCATAACGCGTATAGCTTCGGCACTACATGGTCGCGGTCCGACGGACGCTTTCTAATTTGGATAATTTGATTGTGATTAATTCCATGTAGGTACCTACGTAAGGTCGGAAGTGATATTAGAAAGTTGATATCTGATTTGCAATAAGATTGTCTGTTCACCAAGTATGTTTATAATTCAATGTCACGATTGTCTACATTAATGTTGAAAATTTTATTTTATTAGTTTTCTATTTGTGACCGAATAAATTATATGATTAATATTTGTCTTCTACCGATTTATATTCTTCAGATAGTGCTTTCTAAATACCATTACGAGCCTACATCTATATAAATAAAAATCAATGTATGTATGTTTGTCATCTATGCGTTTCGAAACCATTCATCAGATTGTAATGAAACTTTGGTAGGATGTTCGGGGGACGCCCGTGAAAAATTTGCATTGGCAAAAAAAATGGCATTTACGTGGCATTGCAACGCATGCCAGGTACAGGTAGTTTGAAATAAATTCGAATTTGGTATTCCGAACTAAACGCCAGATATTTGCGATCACATTGGCCAGTTCGACAAAACGCAAATTTCATATATACCTACTCGTAAGAATCTAATCTAACGTCTCTCTAAATAGTTGATTATGAATTGTGTGAAAGACTTTACAATAAAAATTAAATATTTTAATTCTTAATGTATTTTAATGTAGTGAACTGTCACAGCACAGCGATACTGAAACACATTCAAAGAGTATTATATTTCAAAATGTTGCCGTTTTTTCAATCTATATTTAAAATGTAGGTACAATACGTACGTTTAAGTGGAATTCAAGAAGCTTATAATCACAACGTGGTCTATCTGTGATAAAAACAAAAATTAATGTGTCGATTTTGACAAAGTTTTCATATACTTAGGTATTCTATATTCGAACCAAAACGTCAGTCAACAACCTGCCTTTTGCAACTATCAGTACTAATAATATAAAATTCACTTAAAGTCGGGTGTCTAATGTACTAGGTAAGCCGTTAATAGAGTCAAGTGTGTTACCGTTGTAGAGATATAACAAGCAATTCAATAGCAGTGACGACATCAGTGCCTTATGAAGGCTTATTTAGGTGATATTAATCTAAACTGTTATTATGGAACGTTGGCATCAAGCTACTAGCTAATAAATTAAGGGTTGTCAAAAATGTTAGATAAGAAAATTAATTTCTTTATTTCGATATCATTATTTACTAATTTACGATAGGGACCGACCGAATTCAATAAGAAAAAAACTGTCTCATAAATACATTACAATCTATCTAATTATTGATAATAATCTAATTATATATATATGACAAAATGATAACACAATTGTAATGCTTTTTCTTGCTAAATTGTAGTAATATAGGGAAATCTTAAAGTTGAAGGAAAAAAAAACAAACTTATTCCTTTAGTCCGATACAAAATGAAAAGCTTTATTCTGGTAGGTACATGGTTGTAATTCACTTATGCATAATGTTACTGAAGTTAACAAAATCCCTCAATGCAAAGCACTTAACTAAATTTTTATTTAATACAAGCCAAGGGCAGGATGGTTCAGGTTTGTTTGATCAATCTCGGCAGGTAAAAATCAGGTTCAAATTGGGTACAAAACTACAAAATGAGGGGCAATAAAGTACACGAACAAATAGTTATAGGTTTCCTTTTTTTTAAAAGAAATTAGTAGCCTTCCCCGGAGCGGTTGTTAGTGGGTCATACCTTCAATGCTAAGTTTCTGCGATCACGGGTCAGAGATATAATATTCCAATTTCTTAACCTATTCTCTGTTTCTAATATTATTTGTGTAATTCCACAGAATTCCTCCTTGATATTAGGTTATTAGGTAGGTTAGTTGCAGCGGAGCCCTACGGCCTCCGGGAACTGCCCTGGAGATTCATAGCACAGTGTTATGTTAAAAATATAATTAAATATGCCTATGATCTTGAGGTCAGTGGGTCTAACACTGAGTTCTGAAGGAATCCCAGTCAATACATTTGAACTTCATGTAATAAACATAGCAAATGAATTCTAAAACATAATTTTTAATAAATCGACAAATTGTCTTATTGGTTAGTTAATAAAAAGGACCTATGGAGGGGAGAGCACCAATTTTGTGTATAATTATTGCTATTAATAAAAAGAAAACAGCTTAATTTGTGAGTTCTTTGCCAAAGAAGGATGTGAAACTTAATATTGTGAAAATTAGAATTTAACATGAAATTCGCAAGTGTTACTCAATATATGCCTTAATCCCACTAAGATGCCGTTTACTATCAAGGTTTTTTAATGAAATAGGGGATGAAAAAGGCGAATTTTGGAAATGTAATATGTTTGATTTAATAATCAATTTACCCACAAATAAAAATAAAATTAACAAAATCTGTTTTAAATCATGAAATATAATAAGTTAATTAGATACCTTAGTGTGGGCGGAGTATTATCTATTGATATAATTTATTTATTCAACTAATTCACCGAATCGCGCGCCGGCGATTATAAATATGATTGAGCTTTTACTCTTCAAGCTGAAAACAAAAATAACTCACTTTGTTAAATTCAGGGTGGCTTTTCGAATTAAATTCACACGGAAAACGAGAGAAATACCTACGAAATAAATATATAAAAACTTTATGATCTTCAAATCAATAACAAATTACTTCGATCGATGTCTCACAGACTAGTCATAACCTAGACGATAGACTAAACCAACGCTCCACTTGCGCGCAGATTTGCGTTTATGTGGAAGCGACGGAGCCGAGGTCCGTTTGCTGAATGTTAAGCGCCGTATTGGCGACGGAACCTCTCCTAAAACCAAATTCATTTCATAACACTCGTAAGACTCTTAACTTGCTTCAAGATGTGTCAAGTCAACATACGGATCTTTCGAAATTCTACAATACCTATGCAATAAGTATTTCCAGCTAAAGTTATGTTTAGTTGAAAAACAAAACGTAATGAAAAATTAACCTTAAACAAATTGTGAATGCTTTCCAAATTCTATTCGACGAAACTATAATTATATGATCTATAAGTTTAAGTGTATTTTATTAAAATATGTCTATAGAAATGATCAAAACAAACGGTCCAAATGTCAAATTCCGAATTTTGAGAAAATCAACCCACCTAAATGGAAGCACGGGATTTTGGGCGAAAAAAAACTATCTTTGTAAATAAGGCCAGGATAAACGCGAGATTTATTTTGTTTATGCAAAAAGTGAATAATGACCAAAGATAATTGCAAATGTCACTGACGTGACGTGAAACGACGTTGACGTTGACACTTGACATTGATATTGTGAAATTAATTGACAAAGTTATTGTAATTATGATTTTAGTTGTGAAATTTGTGTTAAAACTACAGTGAAACCAAAGTGTTTTTGCAAAATTAGTGTTTTATGAAATTTTAAGAAAAAACAGTGTTACAGTATCCCCCCAACCACGATAGAATTCACGTAGGGAATTCGTCTGACGCCACGTCAGCCTCAAAACCTCCTAACCAACCAAACAAAATTATCATAATTAGAATCAATTAGGTACTTAAAAACTATTCATTCGTGATAAACTCTGTACCCAATTACGCCTAACGTTATTTTTTTTTTATAAGTTTATTTATTTGTATAAGATAAAAAATAAAGCTTTAAATATAAACGTGTGTAAATAAAGAATATTTAACATGCATGTACCTTAAATCTACGTAAATCCATTAATATGGTATGTTAAAGATTGTAATAAAAAAAACCACATTCACCAATAAGGTGACAAAATCTAGCGCGAAACTACTGCTGCTAGCACCTACATGGTTGTAAAAAAAAATATTCACCAATAAGGTGGCAAAATCTAGCGAAACCTCTTCTGCTAGCACCTATATGGCTGTGATAAATAGGCAAAAAGCATTATATCCTATGCCCATCAAATATAAAAAAGTAATAAAAAAAAAACTGTAGTGTCAGGACTGACGCCGAGATGGCGTTGTTAAATAAGTATATCTTGACACTAGCAGTGTATAGCAAGTAATGTCAACAACCACCGGTAGATGCCGTTATTACAGACATTTTGACTCTAATCGTCAAATAATAAGTAGAAAAAAACAATAAAAAGGAAATAAAAAAAAAATGAGTTGCATGGTGTCGTTGCCCCTGATCGTCGATATTGATTTTCCTACGTTTCCAGCTAGATGTAACTTCCTCCATTATAAGAATATAGCAAAGGCTTATTTCTAGAGTTGCAAACCGCTCCTGTGAGGAATTCAAAATTAATTTTGTTGATTAGAGTAGAATACATATAAAAATAATGAACAAGACACGTTTATATTTGTGATCTTGTGCTAAATGCATCTATCTAACCACATAACAGTTATAATAAGTACATACTTGTTCCTTAATTCTGGTATCAGATACTAAAGAAGTAATATCCATTTTATATAATGGTAGTAATAATATATTTATAATGGTATGAACTAAGACACGTATAATATTTGTGTTTTAGATCTTTATGTACTTATGTAATGGTAATATCAATTTTGAAGATGTTAGGTAAATGGAAACTTAAGTATCAAGGCAAATCAATAAAAAAACGACAGGGACAGACACATGCAAAAACGCCGCCAGATGTTATATGGCGCGTTATCCTACACTCGCGTTCTACGAGACGCCAGGAAGAATGGCGGGGTGGGTATTCTGTGACCGCCGCACCCGCGGTGCCTAAATAGTTTAAATGCTTATAAAAATATGGCTATTTTCATAAGAGTATAAAAATGAAAATTAAGTAGGTATTATGTTACTAGGTATGTAATTTAGTCACTCGAAGTATCTAAATTTTTAAAATCTTTTATGTGCCACTTTCCTATGTATTTTCCGTTCTCGTCTTCGAGCTCATAGACGAGGCGAGAAAGCTTACGTATAATTTTACAACGTTCATATTTAGGGGCAAGTTTAGCAGTAAAATATTTATTAGCAGAACTCTGCTTGTACGTCCGCTTCCACACAAAATCACCAACATTAAAAGAGATATCTCTGCGTTTGTTGTTATAGTATTTTATATTCCTTTCATGGGCCTTACGCAATGACTCTCGGACTTTGATGAAAATGTCACCGAGGTGGCCAATATTAGACGCATGAGTATCGCGTGGTACCACAACCAACTCTTGGAGATCTTCGAAGCCACGGTAAATACTACCATCTGTGACAGCTTCCCTACCGTGTACTAGCATGAAAGGAGTATAAGAAGTAGACTCATTTACTGAGGTGTTCATGGCAAATTGTATTTTATGTATGTTAATATCCCACGTTCTATGATCGTTCTCAACAAACGAGGAAACTGCAGTGATTATTGTGCGGTTATAACGTTCCACCGTATTAACTTGTGGACAATATACTGGACCCAAATGTACTTGCGGAATATTGTATTTTTCATATAATGCCTGAACCTCATGACTTATAAATTGCGAGCCATTATCAGACATCACCGTCTGTGGTATTCCGTGAACCAGAAATACATGGTCTTCTAACCTTTGCGCTATAACTTTGCCCGTTGCACGCCGTATAGGAAATAATAAACAATATTTTGTAAAACAACACACAACTACTAGTAAAAAGGTGTTTTGCTGTCGAGACATCGGCAGTGGACCAACTAGATCAATGCTGATGCACTGGAATGGTCGACAGCAGACCTTGGGTTCCCCCATAAAGCCAGCTGGCGCTAGTGAGCTATGTTTATATGAGTTGCAAGTGGCACAATTTTTAATAAATTCCTCGGTATCTTTATGCATACCGGGCCAAAAATACCGTAATTTTAATCTTTTATAAGTTTTTGCAACGCCTAAGTGCGCAGCAATTGGTTCAGAATGGTTACTTTTCATAATATCCTCCCTAAGCTCCTTTGGTACAACCTCTTTCCACTGGTAGTCACCACAGAGTTTGTTAGTGCTTTTTGTAAATCTAAAAAGCCTACCATCAACAATTTGAAAATTGGGACACGCGCGCGGCCTATCCGTGCAACGTTTTAATATATTGTTATACCAAGCATCGCTGGAAGTAAATGCGTCTACGGCTGCCACTGGTACAGAACGTGATAGTGCATCCGGTACGACGTTTTGAGATCCACTACGATGCTCAATAATGAAATTATAAGGCGATAGCCTACACCCCCAACGCGCTAGTCGTCCTGTCGGATTCTTAAGGTTTAAAAACCACTTTAGACTAGCATGGTCGGTAATAATTTTAAATTGTCGACCACCTTCAAGGTAAGGGCGGAAGTGTTCAACGACATGTACCACGGCCAATGCCTCTCGCTCTGTAGCGGAATAGTTACGTTCAGCGGGTGTTAGTGAACGGCTACAGTACGCAACAGGATGTTCTTGTCCATCTACAACCTGGGTTAAGGTACCTCCTAACCCGAAATCAGAAGCGTCACAGTGGACAGCAAAATCTTTCGAGAAGTCAGGACATACCAGAACCGGGGAAGTAGACAGTGCGAGTTTTAGGTCGTTGAACGCCTCGTCTGCCTCGGTCGTCCATTTGAAAGGGGGCGCGCTCTTACGGGTAGAAGTAAGAGCATTAAGGGGACCAGCTCTATGACTAAAATTTTTTATGAAACGCCTATAATAAGATGCAGTTCCCAAGAAACGTTTGACGTCTTTCCTGCAGGTGGGAATAGGAAAGTCTACTATAGCCTTAATTTTGTCAGGATCCGTGCGCAGACCATATTCGTCAACCACATGACCCAAGAATTTCAGCTGTCTCCTGAAGAACTGGCATTTACCCATGTTGACAGTAAGGTTGGCTAGTTTAAGTCTCTCCTTTACCCTACGTAGGAGCTGGAGGTGATCCTGGAAGGCCGTTGGGCCTTCAGGAGTAAGTAAAATTAAATCATCAACATATACGAACACCTTATTGTCAAACTCGGGCCCAAAGAGGCGGTCCATCAACCGCTGCTGCGTAGCTGGAGCTGCAGTAAGTCCAAAGCACATGACCTTAAAGTGAAACAAGCCTCTGCAGGGAATAGTAAAAGCAGTTTTCTCTCTGGACTCAATAGAGTCCAAAGGAACTTGGTAATATGAAGACTTAAGGTCAATAGAAGATAAGTACTTAGCGTTTTTGAGCTGGTCCAGAATATGGCTAATATAAGGCATAGGGTAAGCGTCATGCTTTGATATGGCGTTAAGTTTTCGGCTGTCCAAGCAGAAACGTGATGACCCATCTGATTTAACCGCTAAAGTAACGGGGTTGTTCCATGCACTTCCGCTAGGCTCCACAACATCATCCTTCAGCATTTGGTCTAGGTGTTTATTTAATTCTGCCAGTTTAGCGGGTGAGACTACATAATACCGTTGTTTAATAGGTGGGTGGTCACCGGTATCAATTTTATGACTCACTAAGTGTGTCCTACCTAGGCCTTTCTTTTCTGCGGAAATGTCATCAAATTGCTTTATGACGTCATTGACCAGCCTACGCTCAAGCTTAGATAAAGTTTCAAAATCATGTAAAGCACGGCTGCCTGACATAACTGTGTACACCTGATTATTATTTTTATATAAATGTCCGCTATCTTCTAACAATGATAAAATATCTGGCGCAATATTAAATTCCTTCCAGAAATTTAAGCCAAATAACAACTCTGTAGCAACTCCAGGGACGACGTAAAATTTAATAACACGAGTTTTATTCTCTATCGATACTGGTAAAAATAAATACCCAGTTACTCGTGAAGTAGAACCATTTGCAGTTTTTATAAAGTCTAAGTCCTCAGACTTATGTAAAGTAGCGAAATCTTTAAAATATTTGTATGCTTGCCCTCCCACAATGGAGATCTGTGATCCTGAATCCAGTAATCCTCTGAATTCCAAGCCAAAAATATTAATCTTCAGATAAGCTCTGGTATCATTATAGGTGGCGGTAGTAGTAGCGTGAACCGATGTAACCTTACCTTTATGCGTATGTATGTTACTAGCTTTATTTACATTATTATAGAATTCATTGTATTTCTGCCTTGATTGTTCAGAATTACAATGTTTATTATAAAAATATACTGTCTTATGCCATCGGTTCACTGCTTGGCGTTTTTTGGAATCTCTGCGGTTGAAGGTTTTGAAGAAGTGCACTTTGGACAATTATTTGCATTGAACCCCTTTTCTCCACAACGATAACAAATAAGTACCCAAGGCGCCTTGCAATACCTCAAGCTGTGGCCATTTTTACGACAGCGGACACAAAAAAGATTATTTTGTGTATTATTCACTGGCTGAATTGAAGAGACTTTTGGTGGAGCCTTGCTACTACTATTACCACTAGTATTTTTGTAACACAAATCGGGAGCCAGAGAAGAAGTGGTGACCCTAGGAGGTTCACTGAAATGCACCGATCGCTCCTTTGCACCTTCTAATAACCTACATTTTTTCTTTAAATCAGTCCAAGATTCCACTGGGGCTAGAGCAAGCTGAGTAGTATAAAAAGGTCTTATATTAAACATGATAATGTTCAATTTATCATCATCAGAGATTGGTTTTGATAATCGAGAAAAATAATTTTGCATAATGCTGAGATAATTCACAATGCTTTCATCGGGGCCCTGAGTACGACTTCTAATTTCCTGCATCAAGCGATGGTCATAATCAGATGGAAGATATTCCTCGAGAAGCAAGGTCTTCAGCTCAGACCAATTGTGAACGTCTGACTTTACTCCTCGATACCAGCACAGCGCTTCATCAGTAAAAAGTTCAGCCGCAGAACAGAAAAGCTTTGAATCTGAAAGGCCACGAGACAAGCATAATTCCTCGAGGCGTTGTAAGAAAGCTTTAATGCATGCCTTGCCATTGAAGCGTAAATTTAGTTTATGCACGGAGCAATCATTAGCTGTGTTGTGTGTAGTTGCAGTGGAGTGCTCAATAGGTTGTTCAGGTGCCAAGCTACTTTTAAAATTATGACAAATATTATCTATTTTAACAAGAATGCTATCTAATCTATTATTCAGAGAAGTAATTAAAGAAGTAAGATTATTATCATCATACTCCGATAAAGACAAGCGACCAATTCTGTGGAATAAGTGGTGTGCAAGAGTTTGAATTCTATTTAACACCTTAAGTGATGACGGTTTACTTGAAGTACTTGTGATAAGTTTCTCAAGATCATCTAATTTCTTTTGAATTACTTTTAATTCAATATTGACATCAAGATCACAAGTCAGTATTTCATCAGAAGGCAGATCTTTATTGAGAGTACGGATCTGTGCTCTCAGAGCCATCACCGTGTCAGCTGGTTTCGAACCCCTGATTTTCACCTCATATTCTAGTTCATCTTTGTTAAGTAAATTAAAACTAATTGGTCTTTGTTCCATTTTTGTAAAAATATACTACGCTCTATTCTATATGATAAGTTAATTTTACAATATTATTTATATTATATACTCAAACTATGAACAAAAAATCTTAAAATATATTCACCTTTGCAACTGTAACTAAAATTTGTTTTTTATTTATACCTATCTGAACCAAACCTGCATAGAATTCTTATTTATCTTATAACTAGTGAGACCGGCAGACGTTCTCCTGTCCGATTCCAGCGCCACCTACTGGGTCCAGTTGTACTTTTAAACCTTCCCTGGACCTATTCAAATACACATAACATTTCGTAAGAATCGGTCGAGCCGTTTTTGAGTTTTAGCTTAACTAACACACAACGTTAAAAAAAAGAAAATTATTAAAGATACATACCGAGATGGATCAACACTATCTGAGCATTTGACCAGAATAATGGGCCATATAATACCACAAAACCTGCTGTATATTCGGGCGCCAAATTGTATTGCTTTTTCTTGCTAAATTGTAGTAATATAGGGAAATCTTAAAGTTGAAGGAAAAAAAAACAAACTTATTCCTTTAGTCCGATACAAAATGAAAAGCTTTATTCTGGTAGGTACATGGTTGTAATTCACTTATGCATAATGTTACTGAAGTTAACAAAATCCCTCAATGCAAAGCACTTAACTAAATTTTTATTTAATACAAGCCAAGGGCAGGATGGTTCAGGTTTGTTTGATCAATCTCGGCAGGTAAAAATCAGGTTCAAATTGGGTACAAAACTACAAAATGAGGGGCAATAAAGTACACGAACAAATAGTTATAGGTTTCCTTTTTTTTAAAAGAAATTAGTAGCCTTCCCCGGAGCGGTTGTTAGTGGGTCATACCTTCAATGCTAAGTTTCTGCGATCACGGGTCAGAGATATAATATTCCAATTTCTTAACCTATTCTCTGTTTCTAATATTATTTGTGTAATTCCACAGAATTCCTCCTTGATATTAGGTTATTAGGTAGGTTAGTTGCAGCGGAGCCCTACGGCCTCCGGGAACTGCCCTGGAGATTCATAGCACAGTGTTATGTTAAAAATATAATTAAATATGCCTATGATCTTGAGGTCAGTGGGTCTAACACTGAGTTCTGAAGGAATCCCAGTCAATACATTTGAACTTCATGTAATAAACATAGCAAATGAATTCTAAAACATAATTTTTAATAAATCGACAAATTGTCTTATTGGTTAGTTAATAAAAAGGACCTATGGAGGGGAGAGCACCAATTTTGTGTATAATTATTGCTATTAATAAAAAGAAAACAGCTTAATTTGTGAGTTCTTTGCCAAAGAAGGATGTGAAACTTAATATTGTGAAAATTAGAATTTAACATGAAATTCGCAAGTGTTACTCAATATATGCCTTAATCCCACTAAGATGCCGTTTACTATCAAGGTTTTTTAATGAAATAGGGGATGAAAAAGGCGAATTTTGGAAATGTAATATGTTTGATTTAATAATCAATTTACCCACAAATAAAAATAAAATTAACAAAATCTGTTTTAAATCATGAAATATAATAAGTTAATTAGATACCTTAGTGTGGGCGGAGTATTATCTATTGATATAATTTATTTATTCAACTAATTCACCGAATCGCGCGCCGGCGATTATAAATATGATTGAGCTTTTACTCTTCAAGCTGAAAACAAAAATAACTCACTTTGTTAAATTCAGGGTGGCTTTTCGAATTAAATTCACACGGAAAACGAGAGAAATACCTACGAAATAAATATATAAAAACTTTATGATCTTCAAATCAATAACAAATTACTTCGATCGATGTCTCACAGACTAGTCATAACCTAGACGATAGACTAAACCAACGCTCCACTTGCGCGCAGATTTGCGTTTATGTGGAAGCGACGGAGCCGAGGTCCGTTTGCTGAATGTTAAGCGCCGTATTGGCGACGGAACCTCTCCTAAAACCAAATTCATTTCATAACACTCGTAAGACTCTTAACTTGCTTCAAGATGTGTCAAGTCAACATACGGATCTTTCGAAATTCTACAATACCTATGCAATAAGTATTTCCAGCTAAAGTTATGTTTAGTTGAAAAACAAAACGTAATGAAAAATTAACCTTAAACAAATTGTGAATGCTTTCCAAATTCTATTCGACGAAACTATAATTATATGATCTATAAGTTTAAGTGTATTTTATTAAAATATGTCTATAGAAATGATCAAAACAAACGGTCCAAATGTCAAATTCCGAATTTTGAGAAAATCAACCCACCTAAATGGAAGCACGGGATTTTGGGCGAAAAAAAACTATCTTTGTAAATAAGGCCAGGATAAACGCGAGATTTATTTTGTTTATGCAAAAAGTGAATAATGACCAAAGATAATTGCAAATGTCACTGACGTGACGTGAAACGACGTTGACGTTGACACTTGACATTGATATTGTGAAATTAATTGACAAAGTTATTGTAATTATGATTTTAGTTGTGAAATTTGTGTTAAAACTACAGTGAAACCAAAGTGTTTTTGCAAAATTAGTGTTTTATGAAATTTTAAGAAAAAACAGTGTTACACAATACCTATTCAAACATGTTATCATAAAGGTAAAACGTTTTTTACAAAACCGACTGGACATAGTGCCAAGTGTTCTTGGATAACGACACTAAAAGGTGTCAATGAAAATCAGGGTGGTGATTTTGTAACTCATCAATTAATCGGCAATCGCTATCAAACTAGATGACTTAATGAAAAAAAACGGAATTATGTTCATTAGTTATTAGTATTGGTCGCTTTATTCAACAAACATACCAAAACCACTCAGATGACGACATCAAAAAATGTTAAACATATTAAAAATCAGTTTTAATCAAACAAAACTATCAAATCTATACGATGGCTGCTTGCCGATGAGTTACAAAATCACCCACCTAAGTACAAGGTAAAATGGAAAAACTGATAAACAAAAATATAAAAACAATTATGTGCCGATCTCGCTTGTACAGTGTATAAAAAATTCTATTATAGATAAAGAATACAGCCACAGAAAAATACAAGCTTTGCTACTGATACAGTTTACTAAAACATTTACTTCTGATTGCAGTGCCAATTTACTGCTGCGTATATCCATGCGCGCTGTATACGAATGACGGAGAATAAAACTTGTAATTTACTCTACTAGCCACAGCTGGAAATATTCCTCCCGGCCTTATGCGGACACTATCCACCGTGGTGGCCTAATGTGGGCTGGTGGTGTCTCCCTTTACGACACCATCTCCCGACAGTAAACAGTGCAACGGCGCAACGTGCTCCCCGAAGCACAAACTGTGTAGTTTATTCGTGTTTAAAGCACGTTATTATGCGATATAAAATCTTAATTTTATCGAGAGTAATCTACAGTATATACAGTTACGGCGTATAGTTAATGAACGCATCGAAATCTACCAGAATGAACAGACGTGTGCTAGTTCAGGTCTCTTTCGTTTCTTCCCGTGAGAATTCCGAAAAATCGCTTGTGGTTAACTCTTAGTATGCGGGATGCAGCTTCGAAAGAATCTTATACGAGCTTTGACGCATCAGTCAAATTTTATATGTTCTCATATGTTTTTTTGTTTAACAAAAGTCTACCGTGACACTTTAGCTATAATAAACTTTAAATAATAGCATTCCAATATCATGCAACTATCTCGAAATGGAAAATAAACGAAAAGCTTTTTGAGACAGATTCTACAATATTACAGTATAAGCGCCGCGTTAAGCTATAATGTTTGATCTTTGGAACACACCTAAGTTGCTTGTGTAATAACGGCGGTTTTCGTAGTGCAAATGTATGGCTTGAAGTGGCGCTTACTGTACAATTATACATAAATAAATAAACTTGGGAATATCACTTTCATTATGCAATTCTATTCTCTTTCATAGGAAAACCTTACAGCTGTTTGAAGGCAGCCATAGCGATAAGAATTTAATAAACGTTTCTTAACTCTCTTGTCGTCAGCTCTAAGTGATCAGTTTAAAATGACGACGACAGTATAATTTTTAAGTATTATGTTGAACAAGGTCAACCAGGTTGCCGCTAAGTGGTTGGAGTAGATAGTTTAATTACTTATCGATACGGCTAGCGTAAATGGGTTAAAGTGAACACACTAACGCTTGTACGGTCAGCCAAGAAATTAGTGTGCCAGTTTTGACGAAAGTTCGCGTACAAACAATATATCGTCAAGGTTACCTTGGGCGCTTGTCAGTACGCTACTGTGCAAAGGAAAGTTAACCGTGTGGTTTTATGACATGAGGCTCAATTTAATCCATAGAGTGGTAAACAAATTTTTTGGTCGACTGTACGTATAAAGCTTGCATTTCGTTCATCATTCTGAGTCCGGTCATTTTGGGACTGCTCATAGTGTTTTTGCTTTAATGTGATTGTAATAGGTACTTGTATATTGCGACTAGAGGTGGCGTTAATGGTTGAAAAAAATTATTAGTTAAAAGTTAATAGTTGAATAAAAATATCCGATAATTTTAATGGTTGAAAATATCAATTATTATTTTTATTCAAATACAATATCTGAATATTTTTCACAAGTTGATTTATTCACGCGGATTATATAGATTAGAAGAATAGCCACACTAGGTATCAGGATCCCAAATTTCTTGAACCATCACTGTGACTATCATCAAAACGTCGTACGATATACGTGCGTATATTGGTTATACACAACAAACTAGATTTGAAGTTAAAGGTATGTGTAAATTAGGGTTTTTCATCCTAGGTGGCATGACCTAAGGGTTTTACGTAATATATTAGCAATACGGGCTAAACTAGAGGTCATGCCCTATCATCTAGAGAAAATCGAGATTTCTCTAGGTGGATCACGGAATGCCGCTCCCATCCGTCGCAAATGGATAGGCAGGCGAAGGCGGGCATTCGTACAAGCGATGCCCGTCTAACGATCCTGCCGAGGAGGCCTGCGTGCACGGTTGGCCCCGTGTACCCCGCCGTAAGGCCCTCCGTCTGGGGATTGCCCTGGTGTCTCGGGCAATCCCCCTTGGCAATAGCCCGACCAGTTAGTCGGACTTGCCCGGGCACGTTGGTAGTGATGTCGCAGTGTGGACCTTACCATGCGTGCCCATAAGGGCAGGGAGAACACTCGGGTTTTCAGTGGGTCGACCTGGCACTCTGCCGGGAGACACGCTCGCCGTCTAGCCATCGGCGGGCACGGTGCGGTTACGCATTTCTCCACGAAAAAAAAAGATGGATCAAGGAAGGACCTCGATAGAAAGGACGGACGGAAACATGACATGAGTGACGGAAACAAGTTTGGGTCACGCTAAAAAAACCACTGTCGTTGAAAATTACGAAAGTGTCAACATGGAAGTTTCTTTCTGTGATATTTAGGCTTTTTTCGCGTATTTTCCAAGTCATTTTTTTGCAATATTCTTTTTCAGTCTACAGTAACTTTTGTGTTGTAGAATTCTACATCGCTTCACACTGGACGCTACACACTGGTAGCTTAAACATCAATGGCTTCGTCATATTTTGTGAGCTGACCATGCCTTAAATAAAAAACCGGCCAAATGCGAGTTGGATTCGCTTCCATACAAACTTATACTCGGTTGGTCCAGAAAGGTTTATCAAGTTTAAAAATTTTATAGTATTACTAACTGTGTCCGCGAACTACATTTCGCCATAATCACCTAGGGGTATAAAAAATAGTTTGCGACCTATTGTCAGACCTACCGAACATACACAAAAAAAAAATCATAAACATCGGTCAAGCCGTTTCGGAGGAGTTTGGTTACAAACACTGTGACACGAGAATTTTAGATATTGAGATTTTGTTTGTATGACAGTAAAAATTATCATTCTCCGTAATGTAAACGTGTGCACAATATTAGTCAATACGCGAACGTTGTGACCCCTAGATCGCTTGATACATCCGTTTTGCCTTACCCAGTATAAGTTACTAATTACGTGTACACACGTATATTTACGGTTTTGAAATTTTTCCTTAGTGCTCCTTTCCTTAGTAATTCCTTAATAATTTCCTTAGTGCTCGCTTATTATCGAATTTTATGATTTTAGGTCAACCTGTAGTACCCAATAGGTTGTGACGCCCCTGAGAAATCGCAAAATTTGCAAAAATATGCGACATGAACGATCATATCTTTTGATCGCGTTGACCTACAGTATGATTTTTTTCATAGCTGGATGAGACCGTAGACCCGAGTATTTGATATAAGTTTCAGTTTAATATCTCGAAAAAAAAAAGGACAGACAGACGGACAACGAAGCGATCCTATAAGGATTCGGTTTTTTCCTTTCCATCAAGTACTAGAGAAAATTAAAAAAACTAAAAACGATATAAGTTCAATACAATAATTATAAAATCAGTTAATTTAATACTTCGAACTCGACATCATCGAACGCAGAACACAAAATGCCGCAACTATTATTCTATTATATTTACCTATACAGCTAATGAATTCCACCGAGTAAATATTGTTCTACCAATATTTGTCGAGAACAAAATATAGAAAACAAAAGAAGCGTTTAATTGTAGCCCAAAATCGAATCATCCGAAAAGATAACAAGCATAATTGGTCGCCAGAGGTCCGAGGCGGCCGATACTCTATAACGACTGGAAGTATTTAACGGACAGATAAAATCTTAACAAAGGTGATTTGGTTAGGCGTCTTGTTTCGGTACCTACTCGCGGCTATAGTGACGGGCCGAGAGCTGTCGCGCCGAAGCCGTCACTTTATTTCTGCCTTAATTTCTATGTCATAATTAATCTACAGATCTACACTGCCCTTCATAAGCCGCTAAACTGCGCTTCAATTTAAGGATATAGTGAATAATAATATAACTGAAGTAACTGAGCTTTACATACAAAGAAACCATGGACTCGCGATCCTCACCGAAGAGCATAATCGATAATGCTTATGTCTTTCACATGGAAGCCACTGATAAACTGACTCGCATTCAACGCCGAGATCTCACATTCAAAATACTATCCTCAGATACTTCAGTCACGGTTTTACTTCTTCCCTCCCGATCCCCGTCCTAAGGTCCCGTCCTTCTCTAGGGTTGGCTGGAAGAGATCTCTTGAAGAAATAATTTCGCCTCTATACGTGTCTTTTGTCAATAATGTCAATTCATTTTAATCGTGTAGAATAAAGAATAACATAAATTAATAAATCAACTCGAAGGCAAAAACACTATCAACTTTTACACCATGCTGGCCAACGGGCTCGATTAAAATGTTTATTTAGGCTTTACTTGTCCCAAAGGTGTGATGTGCAATTGACCGGAGTAGTGATATTGAACATAGTAATTCAATCTAATTTTACAGAATTGGT
Organism: Schoenobius gigantellus; assembly: GCA_963935595.1. NCBI lineage: Eukaryota > Metazoa > Arthropoda > Insecta > Lepidoptera > Crambidae > Schoenobius > Schoenobius gigantellus. Next base: position 14,921,131 of record OZ012553.1, read on the forward strand.
AACAATAGCTACACCAAGTTGATAACAATGAACAACATTTCCGAAAACTCGTCGATATGAAGTCCGAAACAAGGCACCTCACTACCGGCAGCCACCACGTATGCACCTATGTATGTACCAATCTAGTTGCCTGGCCAAATTAACAAGATCCCTCACAATCCTACAGTCAATTCTTGCCCCGCGCGATAACACAACGCCCAGAGGAGAGGCAGGGGTCGGATAAAAATGGCAGCTGGATAAATGTATTGACCTCGGCTGCGTGCCAGCGTGTGTCGGTGCCTCGTCTGTGATATGTAAATGATAATTGGTTTCCGAATAGAAAACGTTCTGTTTATGTTGCCGTGAACGTTCGGGGGGCAAGTGCCGATAATAATTCTAATACGCCCATACCGGGCGCGCCGGTGTAATTATGTGATAAGATTGTGTTAATATTTTCATACAATGTTTGACATGGAAAATCCGTTATGATAGTAACAGATATTTTATTGAGTGTCTACTTTATCTGATCATAGTTGCATTTTTCTGAAATTATATAAAAAATAATTCAACGGCACAATTAACTATAAAGTGTCGGTTTCATTTTGTTTACAAAGTGGCAACGTTTATTTATTTATTTATTTATTAGGTAGGTCTTTCAGCCCTTTATACATTGCGCGATACAGTCGATTGCGTTGCACACGCGTACAAGACAAGATAACATTAGTGACCATTACCTCCCCTGGTCAACGAAAACGACTAACAGCCTATTCGAAAATCCGTTGATGCTGTATTCGATGTCAGATTTTTTGTGATATACACGGTTATTTTTTTATCACCCTGGAAAATTTTAGGGACGGTTCAGGTCACATCCAATATTACATAAAAAATTTAAAAAAATTAAAAAAACTCAAAAAATGCTGCTTTCAACTAGTGCAGCATTTTTTCGGATTTTTAAAAAAAATAATATAAAATTAAGTAAGTGAGTTATTTTTTCATTCATATTTGAAACATTCTAACACCTTGTCGTGAAGCCTCCCTTAAATTTTCCCGGCCGCAGTCATTTAGACAACTTTGTGGTTGCTTACTGAAACCAAATTTCTCCAATGAAAGTGGTGCAAAGAGGTGGAAAACTGGAAACAAAAGCCAACACCAACTTGTCTCGGCACTCTCGCCAGCGTAGTGTGGTAGGTAGACTAGGTAGGCCAATTTTAATATACAGGTGGTAAGCTCTTGACCTTCATCTCACTGGATGGTACGTGACGATAAGGCTGGAAGGTGGAAGCGAACTTCAACTGGATCCCTCAACAACTGAGTCGGAACACAACAATGTTATTAACGTTGTTATTATGGCGACAAACGTAGGTGAGACGGTGGCAACAAGCCAAGCGGACTCAAGAAGTCCTACAACTTATCAAACCAAAAAACTTCTGCATCCATGAGGAATTAGTGTTGCCCAAAATTGGTCTTGGTCTAGGAGTCTTGCGACACTCTTCCTGCAAGATCGAGACCAATATCGGCCTAACTGTACCAAGGCCAAGGCTGATCCATGCAAGATTTGAACAAGAGTCTTGCTCAATGGGTCTGTAACGGGGTTTGTTACAAAAAAATGGAATTGTAGGTTTATGATATATATACTGAAACTTTTCACAAATAATAGAAGTAATTTATAAAACTAGCTTTCCACTCGCAGCTTCGCCCGCGTTATTTTTGTTTTCCCGTAGGAATTTTATATTTTCCCGTAGGAAAAATAATTTTATAGCCTATGTTCATCAGGGATAATGTAGGATGCTCATTGTGAAAGAATTTTTCAAATCAGTCCAGTAGTTTCGGAGCCTATTCAATACAAACAAACAAACAATTAAATCTTTCCTCTTTATAATATTAGTATAGATATTTCAACTTATCGCCATCCAGGCGAGATGACATCTCCCTTCTGTCACAATAAACACGTAAATGTCTGAACTCAAATGTCAGCAAGAAGTCTGCATACATTTAGTGGGAGATCATTACAGGTCAGTCTTGGCGTTGGTCTAGGACTCGGTCTTACACCAAGAGTCTCGCAAAACTGCAAGACCAAGACCGATTTTGGGCAATATTATTGGGAATCGGACCCCCGACCTCCAGATCAATACTGAGCGATTTCAACCATTATACCACGGAGGCGGTTAATTTCTCCTTTACTAAGATCCTGCAGGGGGGGCTGATGGTAGAAAATAGATCAAGCGCAGTGTCATTAAGGAGAGACACATTTTTTATATCAACTGCTATAAAATTATTATGTGCATTAGCATTATTACTACCATAACAAGTTCAATAAAGCTTCTACTATCAACGCTTTTGTATCAGCTGCTTTGGTTATGTATAAATTATTAATGCCGGTGATAAGAACAACAATGCCACACCGCGCAGACAATAGCAGTCGCTGGAACGAAGACTCCAGCAGGCGTCTGCACTGGATTTGTAACACAATACACGCGAGAGTGAACTCATTCCTAATTCAATCAAATAATCCTCTTGGAGTCTGGTGTCACCACTACATATTACTCCCGCTCGGCAGAACCGAGACGTGCGCGCGGGAGCCCTTTGTCGCTCACCTCACGTCACAACCTGCCGAATTATCCGAGACGCATTTACTCATTAATGCGGGATTTTATTTGCTCTTATTTAATTTAGTATTTATTCAATCTGCCCCGGGCGTCTGGCCGCCGTCCTGATTTCGTTTGCACCTTTTGTGACAGGCTCATTGAGTGCGAGGTGTCGGGATGTGTTCGGGCTCGCGGCTCAGTTTACACGTTCAACTACGGCGCCTTTCATCGTGCACAAAGCGTAATTGAATCCCACAGAATCCTACGCAGCCCGTAGGATTTAATAGGGCATTTAAACACTCCCATTGGCCATTGTGAGTCGGTTTTGTATACGATTATTCATCGCGAACCGCAACGATGCTAGCTTTCCGCAATGCGTTGCTTCAGACAAAGTGCAATACAGTATTACTCGCCATGTGTGGTTAGGCGTTTATTAAAAAATTAACTTCGAGTCGTATTTCACTTACTGAAGCTAAGGAAGAGCGCTTCCTAGTACGCGAGTATAATTAATTTGTTCACAATATTCGCGTTCGTGAAAATTAACAACACGAACACGCGAACATTGAATTTAACACCGAATATATCAACTGGTGTAGACTAGAGACCCTGAGGCTTTCAGGCCCGTTCGAAGTTGTATAAATTTAAACGGACGTCAAAGAAGTGTATGGTGTTATAGCGAATAGTACGCACCGTCTACCGCCGCTGTATTATGAGCCGCTTTGCCTTCGTTATTAGTTCGTTATATTCGCCTACCAAGGTGATGCTCCTAAGAATCAGAGTTCCACTATAAGTGGGCGCGTCAGTCAGCTCGTAAAATTGAAAATGGATCCTCGTAAATCGACGATATTGAGCCGAGTCACAAATTGCGATGCGTACGCGGCCGCGCATTTGCTGTCTTGATCACAGACCCCTCTGCGCTTAAATCCTTCTTTTAGACACATCGTAAACACTAAAGTAGGAAACTACACTGACGTGCTCAAGTAACAATTACATTTCACAACTGCGTTTTGTAACAAATGACACGAACCTTAAAGGGACATCGACAATAAATTTAAGCCGATGCAAATCAATTTAGCCATATTAACACGAACGTTGTTCATAAATTACGTTTATTGTTTTAGAATAATGTTATCAAATGAAAAATATGGTTTATGAACATTCGGCGAGTAATATATTTCACGCGACAGTCGTGTAACGCTATACTTTTGTGAGTTCGTAGTGGGCGGTGTATAAATTAACTTGTCATAAAAAGTTAATGTGTGGCATATATAGAAAACACATATCCTACTGTTTCTGTGGCGATCGGTGGTCGTGCGGTGGGCCGTAAATTTAACACGGGGAAGAGAGCCGTGTGTCAACTATAAAAATGCAATATCATACGTCGATCAGGTGGTACAGCGGGCCAACAATAGGTCGGCCATTGTGGAGTGCTATCTAATCGTAATGAATATAAATTTTCAGATGACATTTACGATCGGTGCGCGCCGTGATACTCCATCTGTATAGACGTGTTAGATACAGAGTTTAATGCACGCACACAGCGCCGAGACCAACAATAAAATACTGCGGTGTACAGCCATTGTATCAATTTGTAGCATCGCCGGCGTAAAATATAATGCTTATCCTTCCATTTATCAACAAATATAGTCGGAGTGTAATAATTCCACAGCGAATCAGTTGCGATCGCAATTGAATTTTACAGTTTGCAGGGAAAGTTTTCTAAGTTACTTTTGAGCACTAGTTATCAATTCAAAGTACGGTCAATAAGAAGCTTTGTCAATTGTCATTAAATATATTAACAAGTTTATGAATTTGGTCTAAGCTTCAAACAAGTTTATACATTCTTATGTTTTAGATTGAATTCAAAACATTACACAATCATACACTTAATTGGTAACATTATATTTACGCTTTATACTATAAACTAGTTGTGCCCGCGACTTCGTTCGGGTGGATGTCGGAAAATAACAACATTTCGTACATTTTTTTCCCGTTTTTGCAATATTTTTCATTGGTGCTCAGCTCCTATTAGTCGTAGTGTGATGTGATATAGCCTATAGCCTTCCTCGATAAATGGACTATCTAACACAAAAAAAAATTGAATCAGTAGTTCCTGAGATTAGCGCGTTCAATCAAACAATCAAACAAAGTCAGCTTTATAATATCAGTATAGATAGTCTCTAATAAAATTACTCTTATTCTATATTGACAAAAATAATACAAAAATATTTTTAATTAATATAAAATTATTTTAAAAGTATATTTGAAATGAGCGTGATGACAAAATAACTTACACCGTATACTTCCTGTATCTCAAGTTCTCAGGGGACAATTAATCAACTTTTATTCCTATTTCCATTCAGTTGAAGTCAAGTCAAGTAGAAGTTCTATTGAAGTGCATCCGACAACAATACATAAATCAAACTGTAACGATATTTGAACAATATTTTTACATTAATCGTATCCGCCGAGAAATTATAATCTATACCAATATTATAAACCTGAAGAGTTTGTTTGGCTGAACGCGCTAATCGCAGGAACTACTGATTCAAATTCAAAAATTCTTTTTGTGTTGGATAGTCCATTTATCGAGGAAGGCTAGGCTATATAAGATCACGCTACGATTAATAGGAGCTGAGCATCAATGAAAAATGTTTCAAAAACGGGATAAAAGTAGTAGTTCGAAACGTAGTTCGCGGGCTCAGCTAGTTATGTATCAAATGTCAAATTTAACTTATTGCATGTACGGCTTGAAATTAACGAAACGTATATGTCTAATATGATGCTCTCGAGTAAACTCGGAGCCACCCGACACTTCAAGTGTGGACTAAATTTAATTTTTAAGAATAGGCAATAAAGATTATGAACCTCTCAGCGTGAATAGGTTTTTATTTCATTATCTAACTCACCGAAGACTCTCTAATCTGTATATGAAGTAGTCAAGTGCCCACTTGAACGAACAAAGACCTCGCGATACAAACCATCATCATTCATTATCCGATAACTTTAAAAATCTTTTACTTATTTAGTTAGCCACAATTTAATTTGATTGAAGATTACTTTCATAGTGGCTTGTGAAAACGATACCACTATGAGATGCATTGGCATGTAACGGTATAAGCTCTTAGCGTATTCAATATTATGACATTTAGATAGATATATTATTATATACATAATTGTAAATTGATATATTTGTAGCTTACTGATTTCATAACACGGTTTCCAGTGACTCCAGTGACCGCAAACTTAAATACTTAAGCATTATTAATATACATTATATGTTCTCGGAAACGGCAAAAAATGAGACTAGTATGGGAAGTAGAAATAATAACAGCTATTAATCCAACAAAATGTGTAATAAACGCTATTTTCGTAATATTCAGACTATCACATAGATAAATTGATGGAAATGTTCTAACCGAAAATTCCGCGATAGTAAACTTATCTACCATATGCACATACCTTATAAAATATAATTTGTACAAATCGTTCAAATGTAAGTCACCTTTATTGAACAAGCCAAATGTGTTCCTATTATGTGTAAGCATTCCTTAATAACCGGCCGCACATAATTAAGCACTCGTTAAATTTTATTCTTTAAAAGGTACGAGAGAAGCTATGGTCTGTTTAGCAATCTCACCAATGCGCCCTTGTCGGTGCCAGTGTAAAAGAATCGACGGTAGCGGCTCTCATTATATAGAATGAATCGCCGAAGAGCATAATAGCGGTGCCGCGCGCATGGCAAATTATATGCCAGCCGATGTCATTGTGGTAAATAAATTTTATTCACCGGGCGTAGGGGTATAATGGCTACCCTGACTTCTTGAACACGACTTGTTTAAACTTGAGAGTCGCCCGCCAGCTCCGACGGTTCCGAGTTGCATTATTTGTGAGAAAAATGCGAAAATTTGAACGATCATTCGGCTAACGAGCTCTACAATTAAACTGTTCCAGTGCTCCTGCTCGCGTGAAACACGTGAAATATGGCTCACGCGTGATGCAATTTCGATGTTACAATTTTGACCGAAATCAACATTTCACAAAAATAAAAATGGAGTAAGCGTATCACTGGTCATTTTCCTTATTTGTCAATTTCGCTATTTAGCTAGTTTACTCATTCGATAGTTGTCTGTTCCTTTAGTAAGTCAATGTCCTTGTTCGTAAATTGCCTTATTCGTCAGTTATTTTAGGTTGTAAATTTTGGTACTTTGTCATGTTTGGTACTTTACTTGGTCAACCTTAAGAATTCAGCCAAACAACCCAAATAGGCGAATTTAGAAACCGACAACCTAGTAATGAGGATAACCTATACACATTAAAGAATAAGTAAACTAGCACAGAATGAAACTGTCGAATTTACGAAATTGCCAGCCTATAAAAACTAACGAATGAGGAAACTGACGAATCAGGAAAAGACACTAAAAAAATGTCAAACTATCGAAACTGACGAATAAGTAAAGTGGCAAATTAGGGAAACTGACAAATTAGGAAAATGACCAGTGATACGCTAACTCTAAAAATGTTATAACGTGATCCAAAAGTCACATTTTTCTTCAAAAGCTTATCATTTTTAAGTCTAATACTAACTAGCTTTAGGTACTTTGTGTTTGTTTTCGCGCGCGTTGTTTTTGTTTTCCCGTGGGAATTTTATATTTTACCGTAGGAAAAATAATTTTGTAGAATATCTTAATTAGGGATAATGTAGCACTCTAATGGTTAAAGAATTTTTGAAATTGGTCTAGTAGTTTTTGAGTTTATTCGTTACATACATACATACAAATCTTTCCTCTTTATAATACGAGAATAGTGTAGATGCTCATCGTAATATGAAATATGCCTACTCCATTCGATATTTGATGTTGTATTCAACTGCCAATAAAAAAATAGTAAAAGGAGCAAATTTTATTAACGTTTCGTAGAGAGTTAATCTGATGAAGCCTCCGCAAAAAAATGTACCGTAAGGAAAATTAATGTCATTGCTGACATGTACACAACTGCAAGATCCATGGTGCGTACAGCAATACGGGTAAACATTTCCACAGCCGCCGCGAAGAGGGTTCATCAAGGTTCAGTGTCAAGCCCCTTCTTGTTTTGTCTGGTATTAAATGCACTCAATGAAAATCCCCAACCTAAAGCATTGTGGCCCTTCATCTATATCTACTGATGACGTTGCCATCTGCACAGAGGACCCTTCATCGCTCCAGGAGTCTCTCGTAGCATAGAAACATAAACTGCAAACTGGCCGCCTTGTGTTGAGTGCTGCACAATCTCTGTTCACGAGACTGAACAACACAGACGCAAATGACATCCCCATTGTTATCAAAGGTCAACAAATCGAGAAGTGTTACCATTATAATTACCTGGTTAATATGATGCACAACTCAGGAATACTACAGCACAACATTCAGTATCGTATAGCAGCTGCCTGGCTGAAATGGGGAGACGTGACTGGTGTGATGCACGACGCCAAATGATGTTTTTCGTTAAACGAATTTCATATGTACATTTATCAGACGCTCCTACGATAAAGAAAATAATCGTGAGACAACCTGCATACATGTGCGAAAAAATTCAAATGTGTATTAGGTGTAATTTTAATGTGTAGGCGGCCTACACACCCTAACTTAGGGTAGGCTCGAGCCCCTCCGTGCGGACGTATATGAGCTGTTATGATGATTATCAAAAAGCAATTTTACAAGCAAAAATTCAACGCTGAAGACAAATGATGAATTGCGGCTGAAATAATGAACTGCAAGACATTACTGTTCTGTACTGACGGCCAGCGCAACATGCCGAACATTGCTTGCCCCGACCTCTCAGCCACCGGCCGGCGGCACTTCAATTTTAAAGCTTACCTCGAACATAATAAGAGAGCTAATGTTACACTCAGAAGAACGTGTATATTAAACAAAAAGTGACATCTCATTGATGTATTGGGTAAAACGAAGGCTCCTAAACCGTTAGCTAGTTAACAAAGCGATATGAGACTATTTATCACGGTCTGATGGCTATCTTCCTCTTCACTTGTGAGGGAAAAATAGTTATGTATCGAAACACTTTGGCTGTCGATTGAGGCTTTGATAATAATTTGAGCCACCTACATTGAATCATCAGTTAAAAAATCCATATTCGAATAAAGACTTTAGCAAACCACATTTTTTTAAGGTGGTAAACATTTTTCTTCCCAGAAAGCATACAAAATGCCTTTACACACTTTTGTTGAGTCCAGGCCCCAGAGCTCTACCGCAAAGGCTTAAATGACCTTCCCATTAGATGACAGAAAGGTTTAGACAATAAAGGTAAATACTTGGATTAAAGAAATACGAGTATATGGCGCCGAAAAGTTTTTTGATTATTTCAGTACAAACAGCAATGTCATACTTTAAGCCTTTATCAATTATATAAAATGCTCATGTCACAGTGTTTGTTATAGAACTCCCCGAAACGGCATGGACCGATTTATATGAATTTTTTTGTTTATTTGGTAGGTCTGAAAATAGGTCGTAGACTATTTTGATACCCCTAGGTGATAAGGGTAGCCCTCTCCAGATTTTTTTAGACAATTATTATGGTGAAATGTATATTGTTCGCGGGCACAGCTAGTAATTATAAAAATAATATACGTTACTTATTACTGATTATACACCTTCGCTTAAATTTGTTGTTGATGGAGTCAACACATCGTGTTTTTGTTAGACGTTGCCATTGCCTCAGTTTTACATTATTACATGTAAATTTTTTCAACATATTTCGTTCATAATTTCTTTACTTTAATCTAATTTACACCTCTGTAAATTTATATAGATCATTCAACTGTTTATACAGAACAAACTTAAAATTACAACCTAGTCATAATTTCCTAATTTACAATCACTAACAAACCACATTACAAAAAATCACAGCGTGAGTTAGTTAAAATTATAATTCCGTATCTATTCATATATACACCTACCACTAGCATACCCGAGATACCACACACTCATTCCAAAGTTTTAACTTAAAAAGTTGAGATAAAATGACTACGCCTATCTCCATATTTGCATGCAAATAGCTTTATATTATGCAGATAAAACACACAATGGCTTTTATATATAGAATATTATTAGTCTTTTAATTTCGATAGAGATAAAAAGATTGATAAATCTTCATTGTTGGGCATTAAAGTTTCGAAACTTGTACATGTGTATACGGGGCAAGGAAATAAATTAAGTTGAACGACCGTTAAGTCCTGTATGCGTCAATGAAAAAATATAGGCAGGAGGGTGACGAAATTTACTGGGATCCAGGCATTGGCACCATTAAGCCAATCCGCTAGCCAATAAGGTGGACACTTGACGTATGCGTTTCCATTAGGTTCGCGCGCAAGAAATACATCACGGCGGGCCTTAATCAAAGACGCGAAGAAACCGACCGAGATTAATACACGGACAAGGGGAAGCACGCGCCGAATTAGAAGCAACACTAGCTGTACAAATTGGAACGATGACTGTTGGAATACAAACGTTTGACATTACGAGATAATTTAAGCTAGGTACTGAGCCCGCTGACGGAACGTACCCGCGGTCCCATTGTTTTTATTCAGCGACACGGGACGCTCTGCAGCAGTGACATGAGTCGGAGGAAATTTAAAAACAATCATTTGGAATGCAAGTTTAAATATTGTCCATTACAAGCTGAAGAACATCTTTAATTTTCCTGTGTAAGTAAGGTAGCAGATATTACAGTTTTATTCGAACTTAATTACAAGATTAACACTATAATAATTTGACCCGTAAACTACAACATACATACAAAAAAAATCAAGAAAAGAATTCTTTATTTTCAAAAAAAAAAAGGACAAGCTGTCACGTTTTATCTGTTTTTCGTTCGATAATTTAAGTCAAGTTTTCCACTTCACATAAAATCCGCTAACAAAATGTCATTTCACAAATTCAAGCAAGTGCCAACGTGTAATTCCAGACCAACTTATAATTGATTTATCGTGCGGTCTCAAACGTACTTCGCAAAAAAGTTGGAAGTTCCGACAGCAAAAGCAGATGAGACCCACGGAAGGGTTAATTAAAACGAATGGACGGTCATCCGCGAACACTGTCGAAGTTTAGCGGATCACCAATTTCAATGCTTTAATATTGTTACAAAGTCAGTTCCGCGTTTCTTTAATTAAAATTAACGACGCAAAACTTTTGACAGTCAAACGAATTATTAGTACAAAAGCTAACTTTTAATTAGTTCGCCTCCTCCCCAACAACACTTTTGTGCATTTACTTGTCCGAGGTAATTTAAATTAATTTGAATTCTTGTCTCGGAAAAAGTACCTTAGATCTCCTATATGTATTATTTAAAACGAATCAGCTTAAACTACACCTGGGCTTCTATTCACTGAGTGATTCACTGATTCACTAACATCAGAGACAATTCGGAGTTCGTCACCGAAGTTAGCAGATAGTTGAACATCATTAAATCCTTTTTCTCGTGTTTCGTAGGTGGCAGAAGCCTTCGATATGATTTCGTTCCAGTTACGGACGTATCTCTTGATTATAAATAATAGGAGTCAAAATCAACGTTTATTTTCATTCAGATACTCTTCAATTATTACTAAGTCGGATTCACGCATTATCGAATTAGCTACTGAAAATTATTATTTATTAGGTTTGGTTGATTGTGACACGAGAAATTATAGGCGATGGATACATTTAAAATTATTGATTTCACGCCGCTATCCTCTGAGCTTATGGCAATGTTAGATAGTCGTTTTTCTTTACATTACTCAGATAAAACATTCATATTACAATGACAGCAAAATGAAGCTACAGTAATTGAATCTTAAATCTCATTTTCTTCAATGGCTCTCATAAAGAAAGCCTCCTTTTTTGAAGTCAGTTAAAAATACTGCGGATGACTAGACGACCCATCCAGTCAGTTTGGCGAATGCTTAAATTCTCATCACACCTGCTGTTTTTAGCAGACTAGGCTTACATTGAGACGACGATGCGCTTTGATTATGACCTTTAATTGTTAATAATCCAGCAATGAAGGGCTCCATTGCTCTTGTCGATGGAGCGATCGCCAGTCTTCCCTGCATTGTGCCATTCCTTCGACTTCCTTATACGACATGACACGATGCCCAATTTTTCCATCACTTGTATGAAGGTTCTCTGTGATGTTTCTCACCCTTTCTACATTATCGTATTAATATGACTGTCGTCTCGTAGCAGATGTCCTAGCATTTTCCTCTGCGGTTTCAATTTACGTTTAGGACAACCTCTTTTCTTTAAAACCTCTTTACTCTAGATATATTAATATTATTATATTATACTATGATATATTATACACTAATATAAGCCTTTTCTTAACGCTGTTGGATATTTTTGTTGTTGAGTGTTAGCATCACCGTTGTTGACTAATGAAGTGAAACATAAATAAATTTTATTAAGTCACCATCAACAGCGACCAAAACGAATGAAACTGCAGTCCACTGAACTCAAATTAAGAGATCCCCAACAGTTCAGTAGATGTTTGAAGGCTTTCTTCACTATTGCCGCTTTTATGTCATGGTCGTGTCCTAAATGTTATGTCATATTTTAAAGTATGGACTTATTCTATGGGCGTAATGGTTAGGCCACATGAGTTAATGGCCGCTTAGATGTTATTAACGTGTTAGTTTCGTTAGCATTAATTTTAAAACCAAAGTTATTTAAAGAATGTTCATTTGATTTCGGTTTTCGAATTTGTAAAAACGGTTATATCATATGTGAATCTAATAAATTTAAGGTTTTTCATTTATACTAATACTTTCTCACATAACTCTGGCATAGTATTATTTCACATCCTTTTGCTATTATTTGTTCCTTTTCCTTATAAACTGGCGGATTGTAGAGGTATATTACCTATATCTTGCCAGTTTCTGTAGTTTCGCTCGAGCAAAACTGGATATTTTATAGTAACAAAATTATAATTCAATATTTGCAACTTATTGGACAGAGCGTTTGAGTTGGGAAGCAACAGTGAAATAATATTTATGAAACTCGAAGAGCATGAGCCCACCAGGGTTCCCCGAAAATGGTCAAGAACATAAACATCTGATCGTGCATGCGGGTTTTTATCACATTATCTTACTCAGGCAAGATGGTTTTGTTTTCTTTGCTTCAGATTATGTTAATCTTAACCACCACCACCAGTAATACTGGTTTTATAAAACTCACTGGAATACTCCCTAAAATAAGCGTTAACAAGAACAATTTTTATTTACCTTCACACCTCGTGAAACAACGTGAAACACGGAACTGGTCAATCACGATGCGTCTATAGCAGAAGATCCCCTTTAACTTGACCACTCCGGGGCTTGGCGCCTACGCGCACCGACGTAAACAAATCGTGAGATGAGATCAATGAATATTAAGCAACCTCCGAAACAATTTCCAGCACCGTCTCGAAGATAAAATAAATATTTCTCTCCGAATAAACATCGGGAAAGAAACACTGATTGCTTCATAAATTGTCAAATGTTACCCGTGCGCAGATGAGTTTCGCTGTTCCTCTCGAATGAAATAATGAACAACGCGAGGCAAATTGGCGAATAAATAAAAAACGCAACCCTTTAATATATTCCTGAGATTACTTTTTCGATACTAATTAAGATGAATGTGACATTGTGCAAGCAGACACGACTGAACGATTGCCGATCTCAGTGCGAATGCACGAAGTTTCGTGATAATAACGTATGTGAGGTTTCAATGTTTGACAGAAACTTTTGTTTATCAATTGTTGATCATTAGATAAGCTAATAAAACTTTATGTATTCCACTGGTTCACTTTTGTCCAATAATAAAGTAGAAATGAGATTTGTTATCTTGACGTATAGCATGGCCATTTGAGTTTTATGTTCACCCATGTTATAACGTAAACGAACACAGTAGGCACAACTGATATCTTGCCAAAAAGACATGAATATTATATTAGCACACCGACTCATAAACATACCACGTTAAAAGATTAATTTGACAAAAATATCCAAATAATATTCTCTGCGGGTTCTTGTTAACACATTATCTTGCTGCTGTTAATGTTATAAAATAAATATTATCTTATCTCACTTTTATTATTGTTTTGTCACTAGTCTAGCTTCCTGCTGACTAAATTTAAATGAATCCAATGATTTCTATTAATATTATGGTTAGAAAATTAAAACCCGTTTCACGCTTCTCTGCATCATCATCGGATCGACAGCTATCATTTTCTGCAAACACCTGCAGAAATACTCCGGTTTCTTTGAAATCCTAATAATCCGGTGTTTATATTTTACACGTTTTTGATTTAATTCATATTATGCATATTAAACACTGTGTTACAGAAGTTAAATGTTAATGGACGGACGCTGAGGATACCGTTAACGAAACGTACATCGAACTTGACAAATTGCTTACGCTCCTAATATTCGGACACCTCGGCATCTGAGCAGATGAGGGCCGTTATCGGCCACATCTCCGCTCTGCTGAGATTTACAGATAACTTGATCGCGGGTCCATGTGAGAAATGTGGAATGACCGCACCTCAACTAGTGTTGTAACCCAATTGATACAAAATAATTCTACAATCAGTTCGAAAACAAGTCGTAACTTGTGAATTTAACGTTATTAAAATGTTTATAACAGGTGCGTTTCATTTATAAAAATAACAAATGATCTTATTTAAAAGAATATATAATTTTAATTTTTACATGGTATAAATACACCTACTTAATATATAAAGAAAATACACGTACGAATAATAATTGTAAATATAAAACCTATTATTATATAGCAAATAATAATTCTTAAGGTTTACGGCAAAATATTTGAATTCTTAATTTGCTATTGGAAACGAACAGATGTTATGTAAAATGTTTCTTATATCATCTGAATCTATACTAATATTAGAAAGAGGAAAGGTTTGATTGTTTGTTTGTTTGTATTGAATAGGCTTCGAAACTACTGAACCGATTTTAATGAAAGTTGGTATAGGGATAGTTCGAGACCAGGAAAAGGACATATGGTAATTTACCTGCGGGAAAAAAAACGGGAAAACAAATATAATGCGGGCGAAGTCGCGAGCGGAAAGCTAGTATTATATAAAGTGGTATTGTATACACTATTCATTACATAACATGAAATTAGAGAATCTAAAATTATATCAAAATGAAACACTAGCTACGCCCGTGAACTACGTTTCGCCCTAAAAGACTTCAACGCGTTCTTAGTTATATCTTCTATATTTTTTCCCGTTTTAGCAACATTTTCCATAAATTTTTCCTCTCATATTGGTCGTAGCGTGATATAACATAGCCTAAAGCCTTCCTCGATAAATGGACTATCCAACACAAAAATAATTTTTCAATTCGGACCACTAGTTCCAGAGATTAGCGCGATCAACCAAACAATCAAACAAACTTCAGGTTTATAATATTAGTATAGATTTATTAAATTATATTATTTGAATATAAGATCATCAATATTTATATCAAACATTACACAGATGTTTATAACATGTTGCAAGAAATTAAACTAATACTATCAAAAATCAGGTACAACTCTGAGTACAATTTAAATTACTCTAAATGATCTAAGTTAAATTCTGATATCCTTAAATATACAAAACAAAGAATAAAAAAAAAAGAAGGTTACTTAAATGATAATAAAGTGTTGATAACTATAGCTACACAAATAATCTACAAACAGGTCCAACTGATTGGAATGTTAGTTGAGTAGATAGACGAAAAAATATCGTTACACGATATAACAAATTAAGTTCTGGCCAGGGCTATAGAACACTTATCTCTAATAACTAAAAGGCATATTATGTATGGTGTTTTAACCTACTTTTATGATCGTGTCCCGTAGCAAGCACAGCCCTATTCATATAGTTGCAGTGTCCATCAGTTAGTACTTGTCTGTCACGCATCAATACGGGAAGCATAATCAATATGTTAATATCTCAGATAAGACAGTCGGATTCCTTAATATAAAACATATATATAGTTGCCGATGTGAAACAAAGCTAACCCAAATTCCTGCGAGATACCATCATAAATATGCCATCATTGCGTTGAAGTCGAGACAATCTGATGAGTTTTTGTCAGCGTCGAGTCTGTTTATGCAAATGGTCCTACTTCAAGATTAACATAATACTACAACGATGCAGATATATCTCCACGAATAAAAAGTAAACAGGTCATTGACTCACCATAGAACTTATACAAACGATTTCAATTCCGACTTCATAAAAACCTTTACACGGCAATGTCGTTTTTTATACAATGCGGGGGCGATAATGCATTTACTGAAAACAATCCTGGATTCATGGATACAAAACAGTTCTCGGCGGTAACTCCTCAATTAATAGGCGTTCGTAATCGAATAGGCTAGATGACTAAAAATTTATTTTTTTGCTTTAGATTTATGCTATAGAAACTCATTCATATAATAAACTGAAAGAAATAATCGGTTTTCGAATAACTAAAAAAACAACCAAGATATAAGGTATTAAAGATTTTTCTCCGTCTCTTTCTAGCAAAACGGCAATTTACATGGAGTTTATATGGCCGTACTAAACAATGACGTCACGGTTGATGTCGGATCTCTCTGTCTAATCGCTTCCAAAGTAACAACCTTAAATGCTTATATCTATAATGTATTTCTAAGCCGATTTAAATTTTAATTTCACAGGATTGTATCTTTTTCTACGGTCTTTCAATATTTTATGACGAGACGTGAAAATTAGAATTCAGTCATCGTCCCTATTCAATACTTGATAAAGTAATACAAGATTGTGTTCATCGGTAACAAGTATTGGTTGATTCATTTACGGCCGGTTTCAATATTCTATCTATCTGTGGATTTGGTTACTAGCGATAGGCATTTGACATTAGCCCCATACAAAATACGTCGAAATTCTATCTCCAGTGGGCAAATCCACCGATAGATAGGATATTGAAACCGGTCGTTAGCAAATATGTCAAGACCGCTTGGACCATGACCAAGACGACGTCATAAAATGCTCAGCGTATTACAAAATAGGTTTCGAATAATATAAAGCCCGTACGATGGCCGATTGCCAATCTATGCTAATATTATAAAGAGGAAAGATTTGATTGTTTGTTTGCTTGTATTGTGAATAGGCTTCGAAACTATACTGAAGCGATTTTGATGAAAGTTGGCATAGGGATAGTTCGAGACCAGGGGAAGGACATAGGGTAATTTTCCTACGGGAAAGTTAGTTATAATGCAAACAAAGTTCGCATTCAAACGGTCAACTAGTAAGTTTCTAAATTGCCCCCTTGATATCGAAAGCAAAATAATAACGGGGTTATTTTTAGACCGTTGAATATTAACGGGTGCTAATATTTACTATATGTTAAAAGAAAGTATAATATAAAGGTTGGAGTTAGAAAAAATTGTTAAAATCCACATGTTTCGAGCTCTTTTTAAATTCTAAATTTGTGGCGCGTGCGCTCATCTTCGCCTTGCGTTGCGCGTCCCAAAACTGGCGAAAATTCCTATATACCTAACATTGATAATGCAGCGATCTTGCACTGAGCGCCGTGTGCATTAAACAATTAAATTATCATCATTTTAGATTACGTAAGAAAAAGTTAAAATAAATAAATAATTTTCATCCCATCTATTCGAAAAGGATGACTTGGTTCGCCTTTAAGTGCACCCAAAGGTGCTGTTTTGTTTATGAAACTTTTAGCGGGCAATAATGAGTTTTTAATCCTCTTTATAATTATCTTTGCCGCGCACTTTTTGAATTTGGAACATTTTAGTGTTCAGCGCCAAAGAAATCGAACACAAATATTGTTTGAATAAAGACTGGCTGGTAGTACGACGGCCCATAGTCGCGCCGCCGGCTGAATAAAAAAAAAGAAATCAAATTAAAAACGCGCGAAGTACAGCCCGCGTTTTCGTAAATTTTCATGACTTGTTAGAAATTCATGGTTTTATTTTGAAAAATGAGTTCTTCAAGTGACAGTGAAAGTATAGAATTAACTCCTGAAAGTATTAGAACTGACGCAAGAAATGTGATGGATAATCTATTACCTGCAAAATCCCGGGAGAAATATATGAAAGCCTATGGTAATTTTATTGAATGGAGAAATGCAAGAGGCGCCAAGCATTTTTCAGAATCAGTGTTTTTGGCCTACTTCCAGTACTTAGCCAAAACTAAACAACCTTCCACTCTTTGGAGTACCTACTCAATGCTAAAATCAACAGTCAGTTCTAATAACGACGTAAAACTGGACACATATATTCGAAATTAATAGCATATCTGAAGAGGATGTCTGATGGATTTAAACCTAAAAAATCCAAAGTGTTCTCAGTCAAAAACGTGGAGACTTTCCTTAATGAGGCACCCGACAAAGTCTTTCTTGCCGTAAAAGTAAGTAACTATGTATATGGTGGATTAGTAAAGTATAACCATATATAGTGTTTTAAAATGCGCATTTTATTGTAACCTGTACTTCGATAGATACTTGTCTTATTCACATTCGGTTTTGTTACAGGTGGCTTTAATTTTCGGAATACATGGAGCTTGTCGTGGTAATGAACTTTTAAAAATAACTGTTGATGATGTCGAAAATCACTCGGATGATTTACTGTTAGTAAAGCTGACAGACACAAAAACAAAAATTGACCGATCCTTCGTAATCCGAGGAGAATACAAAACTATTGTACAGAAATACCTGGACCTGCGTCCTGCTAATATGAAGACCAATCGGTTTTTCATCCGTTATCAAAATGGCAAGTGCTTCAAACAAGTTATGGGAAAAAATAAAATTTCTCAATGTGTCAAGTGAAGTATCACTATCTGATCATAACTACATATGCTTTAGGTATAGAACCAATATAGAGCTAGGGACTATACGAAGGAGAAATCCTAGGAATACCAATTGGGATTCATATAGGAAGGCCCTACAGTCAGAACTAGGGGCCAAAACTCATAGGTTGAATTCAATTCCAGAACTAGATGCGGAAGCTAATCGAATCAACAATGGCCTCGTAAATGTCTGGACACAGAACTGTCCAGAAAGAGAGGTAAAGGTTAGGAAAGTTCAGTGGTGGACACCTGAGCTGACTAAAATTAAGAGGGAAACTAGAAAGTCGTTCAACGAGGCTAAACGCAAAAATGACTACTCGGAATACGCTAAAAAGCTTACTATATGTAAGTAACACTGAAGTAAGAAAGGCTAAACGTAGGACGTGGCGTGATTTCTGTGAATCCATAGAAACAATGCCACAAGGCATGCGTCTTAGCAAAGCAATGTCTAAAACCAAAGCTAATCCACTAATAGCAGTGAAAGATGCAAATGGTAGACTAACAGAAACAGGGAACGAAGCATTGGCTGTTATGTTTGATGCGCACTTCCCTGGCTCTAAGGCTATTGACTCTAACGCAGACGAACAGACTCCCAGAGGGAGACCAACAACCCATTTTTTTTTTTTTATGTATGGCCCGGCAGATGACCTCCTCCCGCCTGATGTTAAGCGGTGAAAGAGGCCCAAATGAGTTGACAGATAAGAGTAGGGACGACATCCACTCTCCTACCTGCCCGCCCCTTGCCGGCCCAAAAGATGCTTTTTCACGCCTCTTTTGAAGGAACCCATGTTGTAGGATGGAGGAAACACGTGCGCAGGTAGAGAATTCCAAGTGTGGGATGAACGACAGAAGAAGGAATCTTGGAATTTCTTGGTACGGTGTGAAAAGGAGGACACAGTGTACGGATGACTCCGAAGGCCCTTACGCGTGTTTCTGTTAAGGAATGGAGAGGGAGGGATAAGGTTAAAGAGCTCCTCAGAGCATTCCCCATGGAACATTCGGTAAAAGGCGCTAAGAGAGGCGATGTCACGACGAAGTTGTAGAGGCTCGAGGGTGTTGCCTCTACATCGCCAATTATGCGAATAGCGCGACGCTGCAATCTGTCCAGAGCATCGAGGAGGTACTGAGCGGAGCCATCCCAAAGGTGCGAGCAATATTCCACGCAAGACCTAACCTGAGTTTTATACAACAAGCATAGTTGGTCCGGCGCAAAATACCTACGCACCTTGTTCAGGACACCGAGTTTCCGTGAGGCAGTAGTTATGACGGATTCGATGTAGTCTCTGGGGTTCAGATCGCAGCGAATGATCATTCCGAGCAAGGTGATGTTGCTCTGTGTGTGAAGGGTTGTGCCCTGGAGAGAAGGAAGGGGGAGGAAAGGTGACCTTTTTGCCGAGAACGCGCACACCTGTGTTTTCTTAGCATTGAACTCAACAAGATTGTTGGAGCCCCATTCGGAGACGAGGTCCAGCGTCCTGTTGAGCTCAATGATAAGATTCTGTTTTTCCCTACCAATATCACCGCGAGCAGCCCCTGAGCTTCCGTGTTATCCCCCATGCACTGTACTGTCATCTGCATAGCAATGTATAGCTCCCAAGGAAAGCATATCATTGATATGCAGAAGAAACAATGTGGGGGATAGAACGGAGCCTTGCGGAACACCAGCGTTCACTGCCACGAACCGCGAAGCGCAGCCGTCAACGACAACGCGAATTCTACGCTCGTGGAGGAAGCTGGCAATCCACGTACAGAACTGCGCGGGTAATCCGTATGCCGGAAGCTTGGAAAGAAGAGCCTTGTGCCAGACTCTATCAAAAGCTTTGGCGATGTCGAGACTAATAGCCACCGATTCGCCGCGCTTATCGATAGATTCACCCCATTTGTGCAAAAGGAACGCTAGAAGTTCACCTGTTGACCGTTTAGGACGAAACCCATACTGTCGGTCATTAAGTAACGAGTGACCTTCCAGGTAACGGATCAGCTGGGTATTAAGGATCCTCTCCATGATTTTACACAAAATGGAAGTGACGGCTATAGGACGATAGTTAGCCGGATCAGAACGATCTCCCTTTTTGGGAACCGGCTGGACATTGGCCTCTTTCCAAAATTTCGGCACACAACCAGCAGAGAACGACAGACGGTATAGACGCGTAAGGACCGGAGTCAACTCCGCTGCACACTTCTTAAGAACAATCGCAGGAATGCCGTCTGGGCCACTTGCTTTTCGAGTATCGATCGACTGGAGCTCCGCCCGCACATCACGCTGTCTGATACGGATATCGGGCATGGTGCTGCCACAATGGGACAGTTTCGGAGGTTGTGTACCACAGTCATCGACACGGGAATGAGCCGCGAAGAGTTTTGCCAGGAGGTCGGCTTTCTCCTGCGGCTGATGAGCAAGTGAGCCATCGGCATGTCTCAGCGGTGGCAGCGAGGGTTGGCAGAAGTTTGATTGCACAGCTTTGGCCAGGCGCCAAAAAGAACGGCTACCCGTAGGGTGCGATAGCAGTTCCTGGCCTACTTGTGCAATGCGCTGAGCATCCGCTCTAATGTAAGCCCTCTTACACAGCTTGGTGGCATTATTGTAGGCTGTTTTCAGTAGGCTTGTATTGGGATCCTTAGAAGCTCGGCCTCTGATCCAAGCGCGGTAAGCCAGCTGTTTGTTTTCAACAGCAGAGGCGCACTCGCGATTGAACCAGAGGTTACGTCTGCCTCTACTGACGAGATTGGAATGCGGAATATAATATTCCATTCCTAGTATGATCTCGTCAGCAACAGAGGCAGCGCAGGAGTCAGGATCCATCCTATTGAAACAGCGCTGCCACCAAGGAACAGGAGACCTATTTTTGAATTACGTATGCGATTTAGAAATCACCGCTGACTAAATAGTCAGCGATGACTTTGAGGTCACGAATTCCTAAACATCCTATTTTTGAAAGTCGAACGCAGAGCTGCCAACGTAAATTGGTAAAAGTTACTCAACTAACTAATTTCAAGATGAAAAAACTATATAAGAAGACTGACTGAAAAATCAACACACATCAACTTCAAACTTGTCAATATGTTCTCTAAACAAAACACAGATAACGTTTCCACAGATGACTTGATTACGAATGGGTTAGGGTACTCGTAATGAAATCACATCCGTGACTAAGGTAGTCACATAAGTGATATTCAAAAATAAGAATTATTGAAAATCGGTGATTATTAGTCACATCGGTGATTTCGAAGTCGCATACGTAATTCAAAAATAGCTCTCCAGATGCGTAATAATCCCGCATATCGTCCCAATCTGCTGACGCATAGTGCCACAGACGGCGTGCTGCAACCACAGGTGACGGTCGCGACGCCTGAGGCACTGTGACGGATACCAGACAGTGATCCGAAGATCCTAGTGGAGCTCGAATCACCACCTGATATCCGTCAGGGCGATTTGTCAGCAGAAGGTCCAATAAAGAGGGCGCTTGACCGATAATATCTGGTACCCTGGTGTGCTGGGTGACCAATTATGTCAGGTCGTGCGTGAGAGCGAATGCGTGGGCAGTCCTACCCGCATGGTCAGTTTTAGAGGAACTTAACCACAACTCGTGGTGAGCATTGAAGTCCCCTAAAAACACCAGCTCGGCGGAAGGAAATCGCTCCTGCGCGTCATCTGCCACCCGACTTAGATGTTCAAAAAGTCGAGTTGTCTCCAAGTCACCACGATGGGAACGGTAGACGCAGACGTAGACACGGCAATGAGTGCCAAAATCAACGTGTACCGCAAGGATGGAAAAGGAAGGTTCCTCCAAACAGCGCAGGCGACGACAGCAAACATCCGCCCGGACGAACAAGCAAACACCAGCCTTCGCCTTGAAGGACTCCTCAAGAGCGTAGCCGGGGTAATTAAGGTAGCCTGTATCGGCCGGGCAGATAATTTGCGTCTCCGTCAAAAACAGCATTGCTGGACGGGCTGTCTCGAGATGGTGGTGGACAGCTAAGAGGTTAGAATGGAGCCCGCGGATGTTAGCGAGCCCTACCTCGAATAATGGTGTTTTGGTGGGATAATGCACCGCTGTACGACCTGTCTTAATATTTTGCGCTGCCATAATTATTGGAGTGAGAGGCGTGAAACTGAGGTGTCCTTGCCGCGTTTCGCATAGTTAATGTGTGTAGGCCTGTTTCGCCAGGGAACAGCCGACAGCTGATTTGCGCTGACACTCCGCACGGAAGGGCCCCCGAACCCCCCCGGAAGTGGTCGCCGGGACCCACCGTCCGGTCACCAACCGGCACGACGGACCACTCCGAGATTATGCGTGGCATGGTGGGGCAGCCTCACGGACTGGTTAGGTCCGCTTGGGCCCCTGTACTATACCACGGGCGGCCAGCGGAACAGCCGTTTCTTCGGGTCTTCCTGGGCGGAGGGTCAACGCAGTCAACCTGGCACTGGTTCGACGGAAGCCCGCACAAACCATACGAATCGCAGCAACGACCCCTCAAGCTCTGGCTGTGCGCAGACTGATCCCGAAACGCGGACAAAAATGGCCACTTGACGGGTTTTTACATCATGCGCACGGTGGTCGCTAGCCAGTCGGGTTTTTCAAGCTCTACCACCAGAAGTTGGTCACTCGATTAGCACCACCCGGGGATCACGTGTAGGGTCTCGAGGGTAAAACCTACGGACGTGAGCGACTCCAATCCCCAAATACCATACCCATACCACAAGGGAGAACTGGACGTCGGCCAAAAAGGTAGTAACGGAAGAAAAGGTTCGATGGGCAATCAGAAGCTTTCAACCATATAAATCACCCGGCCATGACGGGATATATCCCGCGTTACTACAACAAGGTGAAACAACACTTATCCCAATTCTATGTAGACTCTTTAGAGCATGCATAGCATTTGGCCACATACCTTTTTTTTTTTTTTTTTCGAGGGGAATGCTTGACCGCACCGTACTCGCCGTTGGCTAGACGACGAGCGTGTGTGGGGCTCTCCCGGCAGAGTGCCAGGCCTACTCACTAAACCCCTCGGTGTTCTTCCTGCCCTTTTGGACGCGCGTGGTAGGGTCCACACTGCGACTACCACTACCAACGCGCCCGAATTTGGCCACATACCTAAAGTGTGGACACACATAAATGTTAGCTTTATACCGAAGCTGGGCAAAGCTGACTATGAACAGGCAAAAGCTTTTAGGCCGATAAGTCTCTCATCATTTCTGCTTAAATCGATGGAGAAACTTATCGACAGATACATTCGAGACGGTCCACTTGAGAAGCGGCCTCTGCATTTTATGCAATGCGCCTATCAAGCAGGCAAATCAACGGAGACTGCTTTACATTACGTTACAAGCAGGATCGAAAGGGCACTGGAGTCAAGGGAGGTGTCTGGGCGCGTTTCTCGACGTAGAAGGTGCCTTTGACAAAACCTCTTTTGACTCCATCAGCAAAGCGGCAAGAGTGCATGGCATCAATGACACCATTATAAGATGGATAAATTGTATGCTAGAAAGCAGGGTAATATCTCCTAGTATACTAGGCGATACAATGAGCGTCACGACAACCAGAGGATGCCCACAGGGAGGGGTCCTCTCTCCAACACTTTGGTGCCTTGTGATAGACTCATTGATCGAAGAACTAAACAAAGGCCCATTGTACACAGTGGGCTACGCCGATGACATTGTCATCTTAGTTAACGGCAAGGTGCCTAGTGTGGTAGCCAGCCTGATGCAGGAGGCACTACTAAAGGTTGAGCACTGGTGCAAAGGGACACATCTTAGCATCAACCCGAATAAAACTGTGATCATACCGTTCACGAAAAAAAGGAAGCTCAATAACATGAAATGCGTAAAACTTTACGGCAATGTGATAACATGGTCCACAAAGGTTAAATATCTAGGGGTCACTCTAGATAAAGAACTAACGTGGAAGGAACACGTTGAGCTCACTATTGAAAAGTCCATTAGGACTTTCAACATGTATCGATACACTTTTGGTAAATCCTGGGGCTTAAAACCCAAGATACTCTATTGGATTTACAACACAATGATACTGCCGGTCATAACTTATGGCAGTATCGTCTGGTGGCCAAGAACTAATCTGGTCACATGCAGGGAACTATTAAGTAGATTCCAGAGACTGGTCTGCATGGCCATAACGGGGGCTTTCAAAACTACTCCCTCAGCAGCCCTGGAAAGATTCCTAAATCTCGAACCACTGCATTATGCTATATAGAGAGAGGCCACGAGAGCTCTCCACAGGCTAAGAACTCTCGGACTGTGGAACGCAGACAGGCCACTCACCAAACACACGGCTATTAAGCCTGAAGGAGAGACCCTGCTGCTGAGTATGATCAGCGACAGAATGACACCTAAATACATTTTTAGACGTCTCTTTCAAGTATACATTCCGACAAGGGAGGAATGGGATAAAGGGCTGGCACCCCCTCGGGGCAACAGCATGATATGGTACACAGATGGATCAAAAATGAAATCTGGTACGGGAGCAGGAATATTCTGCAACAAAACCGAAATATCGATCAGCATGGGTAAATTGGCGACTGTGTTTCAAGCTGAAACGTATGCCATTCTTGCCTGTGCGCAGGAGAATCTAGACAAAGGTCGTAAAGGCTTGAACATCTACATTCTCAGTGACAGTCAAGCGACTCTTAAAGCGCTTCTGTCATATAAGGTGGAATCCAAACTAGTGTATAACACAATTGAAGTGTTAAATAAACTGGGTAAGGTAAACACGGTACGTCTAGTTTGGATACCAGGTCACACGGGTTTCGACGGAAACGAAAAGGCTGACAGTCTGGCAAGGAGGGGATCGGAAACACAATTGGTGGGACCGGAACCATTTGTCGGAATCACTGCTAAAACAGTCAGCACAAACCTAATAGCTCAATCGCTAAGGAGGCACCAGAATGAATGGGCCAACCAAAAAGGGATGAAACACGCCAAGCTCTTCATGGGCATGGACAATTGGCTCAAGTTTGCACTGAGCTCTAGCAGATCCCAAACTCGTTTAATGCTCGGTGCTCTGACCGGACATTTTGGCACTAAGAAAATGCTAACTAGGATGGGACTTGCCGATTCCGAAACCTGCAGGGCCTGCATGGAAATGGAAGAAAGCATGGAGCATATACTATGCCACTGCGACGCTCTAGCGGGCAGGAGGTTAAAGCTGACGGGAATTGGTTACCCAAAACCGGAAGACTATAGGGCCATGCCACCAAAGGACATCATCAAGCTCATGGGCATGGTGGACTGGACCGCTGGTGGCGATGGCTTAAGGGACTAATAACTAGGGGAAGCACAAAAGATCCACAATGGGTCGAAGTGCGAGGGCTCACCGCTTGAGTCACCCCACCCCCTAAGATAAGATAAGATAACATGCCACAAGAAATCGCTACTTATTTGAAGTTACCAGATATCAAGCTGTATACAGGACACTGTTTTCGTCGTACTTCTGCTACCCTTTTGGCAGACTCTGGAGCGGACTTAACTGTTCTCAAGCGACATGAAGGATGGAAGTCGAGTGCTGTAGCAGAGGGGTATATAGAAGATTCCATTGAGAACAAGGCAAAAACATGTGGACGCATCGTGGAAAACATTAAATTGCCACCTTCAGGTAATCCATCCATGCCACTGTCGCCGCGCCCATCTACATCCAAACAACGAGATTCACCATCACATTTTCCTCAAAATGAGCCTGAATCGGACATTATTTCAAACACGCAAAATATACAATCTAAAACAATCTCTATTCCTAATAAAACTGTAACAATAAATTTTCATAATTGCGAAAATGTCTCAAATGTAAATATAAAGTTTTAGTTGCTTTATTATTAGATACTATTTAATTGTAATTTGGTTGTTACTCTATGTTTTATTAAATAATAATATTACAATAAAATATGAGGCGCCTTTTATTTTCTCATAGTGGGTGATGAAAAGTAGAGTGTATCACTCGGGCGCAAATATATTTTTGGCTCGGGCGACGTACTTTGAATCCCTCGCTACGTTCAGGATTCTACTAAAGAATCCCTCGCTACGTTCGGGATTCTACTCTAGAATCCCTCACTTCGCTCTGGATTCAAAAAAGCGCCCTCGCCGTAAAAAATATTATTTTGCTCCCTTATAATACAATCTACTATTAATTTTTATATAGATTGTATTACTGCTATAGAATGACGGTAAAAAATTTGGCGGCGGGTCCCAAAATAACCCTGTATATACTAACACTACCAATATAGTAGAATAGCATCAGTTTATACAATACTAGCTATCCGCTCGCGACTTCACCCGTTCATTTTTGTTTTCCCGTGGGAATTTTTTTCCCGTAGGAAAATTACCCTAGTCTTTCTTAGTCTTTCTCCTGGTCTCGAACTATTCCTATATAAACTTTCATCAAAATCGGTTCAGTAGTTTCGAAGCCTATTCAATACAAACAAACAAATAAACAAACAAACAATCAAATCTTTCCTCTTTATAATATTAGTATAGACAAGTACATTGTTATCCTGGGAACTTATTTAGTCCCGAGACGAGGTTTGGCCTGCCGCCTATAGTTCGGGGGACTAAATAAGTCTTTAACCCGAGGTAAACACTGTGCTTTTCATTACGAATACAAGGAAAGTAAAAATAAAAACATGAATTACTCGTAGCTAAAGAAAAAATGAGTAAATTTTATTTTAATAAAAATGAACAACTTCTGCTTTAGCCTCTTCTCTTGTGAAATCAGGTGTTAAATATGAACACACTCATGCTGTTAATGCAAATCTCTGCTATACGGAAGAATAAACTCTACAACTCGAAAAAACAAATGAAGATCGGATTGTCTCTTTCCCGCTTATTTTTTTTTCTGTGGCCGATCATCTATTCGGATATTATTTTTCATTTTCATCATTGAAAAAATGGTAAATGTTTTGCCCAAATTTATGTTATTTTAAAGAAATGGTTGAATGTAAATTATAATAAAGTCATTTAAAATATATTATTTAATAAACACTTAACTTTATGTTATTTAGTTTACACCGCGCTGTAAACTTTCAATCCGCTCCTCAGGCAACTTCAGCCCTACTTTCAGAGTATAAGTAATGAAAAATATATTTCTGGAAGTAAAAGTACTGTTTCGAAAGAAATTTCATTGTATTTCATTAGAAATGATTAATTATATTGAAACATTGTTTGTACGTTACGTACGTACGTACTTATTAGTTTCAATAACTTGAGAGCTTACTGATTTAAAAAAAAATATAAGTACAGTACAGGACTTGTAAATATTTCACCAGTCAGTTAGTTAGTATAGGTATGTAAAAACAAAAGAAAACATATTAATGATCCGAGTGAGTGAGGTTAGTGTTAAAATTTATGCACAACGTTACAAACCTACATGAGTCTGGGGATATTTTATGGGCGAACGTTTTTGGAATAAATGTCAAATAATTAAAAAGTCAAAACGTGAATGTCGTAAAGTCGTGATCGACTCCATCCAGGTGAAAACTCGTTAGGCCGATCGTAAAAGTCGACAATAATTAGGCGTGCACAGGCCCCGAGAGTTGATATGAGCTGATTACGAAAGAAATACAGTCTTACTGTGTTGATTTATTGTGAACTGCCTTCGTCGGTTTCATCGCCGCTCCGCGCCGAGTCCCACCGACACAGGCCGTTAATGTAAAGTTAATGAAAAGAAATTCCTTACATTTGTCTTGTTGTCTACGTCGGTGAACACGGCCGTTTGACTTATTACAATACACGGGGCACACAAAACTGTTAATTCGACAAATACTAACAACATAATGCGCGATACTTCACGGAAATAAATGTGGCTGTCGTTATTTAAATACGCTCGGTTAATTTGCAATCAAGCCCAACCACACAATCCGTATCGACGAGCTACTACTAACCATTGCCCGTTTCGGTAATTGTGCTCTAGTTAAAAACGAGAACTGAGTAGTGTGTGTGTGCGCGGCATACAATTAGCGTGGACGCTTTTGTTATCCAAACAAATGCAGCAGCACAAATTTCTGTAACAAAACATAAACTACACATACCAGTAGTGTGATAAACTTTTGCTCGAAGCGATTTTAATCTTCTAATGCGATAAACCATTCGTTCAAGAGAGCAATTAGAGCCGACCGGTGGAAGTGTGGCAACAACGGTGCAAGGATTATTTACGGGAAATCTGTCGACTATTTATAACAACACACAGTTCAACGCTAATAAGTAAATATTTATAATTTGACTGTAATTATCATCTTATATGAGGTCACTCTTATGTGGGGTCGGTGTTCCAGGTTTTCTTCTTTCGTTCATCTCTATCGTATCGTACGTCATCTCAGTACTTACATTCTTCGCATGCATATCCTTGACGAAACCAAAATTTAATTTCTTGGATTTTCCTCTACCCTTATTTTCAATCACGTCGATGACCGTAATTCTCTTATGGTCATGCTCATTGCTCCTCATCACATCCCCATATCACGTTAACCTGTTACTTCGCATCTTCTCTATCAATGATGCTACTTTAGCTTTCTCTTGTAAAAACACCTGTACCTAAAGTTACTAACATTAATTTTTAAATTATAAATTAAATTAATTTATGCAGATTTTTTGCTATTTATAGGGCACATCGCCTAAACCGCGAACTACGTTTCGCCTTATAAAAGACTTCAACGCGTTCTTAGTTATATCTTCTATATTTTCCCCGTTTTAGCAACATTTTTAATTGAATCTTCTCTTCTATTGGTCGTAGCGTGATAGTATATAGCCTAAAGCCTTCCTCGATAAATGGACTATCCAACACAAAAATAATTTTTCAATTCGGACCAGTAGTTCCAGAGATTAGC
Organism: Schoenobius gigantellus; assembly: GCA_963935595.1. Classification (NCBI taxonomy): domain Eukaryota; kingdom Metazoa; phylum Arthropoda; class Insecta; order Lepidoptera; family Crambidae; genus Schoenobius; species Schoenobius gigantellus. The sequence continues at coordinate 14,950,377 of OZ012553.1, forward strand.
GCGTTCAACCAAACAAACAATCAAACTCTTCAGCTTACTATATTAGTATAGAATTGTAAAATTCACTGGCCATAGTTATGATTAGTTTTGTTTAGATTTAGTTTCTTTTTTGGGATACGTATATTTTCAAAGATTATTATTAGTATAAATAACATATATGTTTAGATTAGCACCCATAGCTCTATACATATATGTTTGTTCTGTCATCGATTTTAAATCCGTCATCATAAAGACTTAACTACACTTGTGAGTTGTATTGTAAATACACATGAACACACGTTATAGCGGTAATAATCGCAAAGTGTTGAGGGAACGCATTAATTCCATTTCTCGCGACCTAATAGGCGGCACTCCTGCTAAAAATACGTCCGATATGACTTGTTAAATATTAATTACAGCATTAAAGATAAGAGTGACGTAGCCACGAAAAATGAGCGACTCAATCGTAACGCGTCACCGCCTATTGAGATATCAGCAGAAATGACAGCTGTTTTTGAAAATACACTGGCGACGTTAAATGATTCAAATTAACTACTCAAGTTACTCGCAATTTACATGCTTGTTTAATTTGAATCAAATATAAGAACTTTAATATTTAAGTCATTTTCCCATCAGAGACACCACCTATATGCATTGCTCCAAATAATAATTTTTAATCAAAGCCTCTGGTTAGAAAATTGCATGTGATTGTAAAAATTGATGACATTACACAATTTTTAAAAATGAACAATGAATTTCGAAGAGGGATATATTTATTTTTAGAGTAGGTAATATATATATATATATATATATATATATATATATATATATCTCATCACTTCAAGTATTAGGAAATTTTCTTTTTAAACTTTTTAATAGTTTAGGATTGTGTATCCTTTGACTATCTACTTATTTTTCTACGTGTCAAAGTGTATCAACACTTATGTTTTCATAAGCATAAAAAAGCTCAGACAACATAAAATGCTAATTCGCGTTACGAAATCTTTCCGAAATAAATTCACCGTGACGGGCAGTAAATCGTTGAGTAATAAAACGAAAACTTTTGACTTGTCCGAATAACAAATTCCGAATCACGTTTTTAATTTGATAGCGTATGTAATTCTCTGCAGCGCTACTGAAGTAGGAGACATCACTGGTTTTAGTGGCACAATACATCAACGGACGGGACGTATGTACAGCCCACGTGAACATTCTTGGGATCGTTCGCGTGTTTTATTGGCTCCGGCGCCTGTATCGCAACTAGTCGAGGATGTTTCAGTGAACACGCTTACATAACAGGTCAACGAAATTACAACGAGTATACAAAAAAAACATGAGGGAATAGAAAATATAGGAAATTTCCCCAAAAAATAACCAAAGAGTTATGTTCATTATAAGTACAGGAACTACGTTATTCTGTATAGATACCAAATTTTTGTCCGACATTATTCTTAACAGTTTGTGCGTAGAATCAGTATACTGATTGATTTATTTTTCATGCCAACGAAGTAGCATCTAAATCACATACATAATCTAATTTTATAATTACTCAGGCATAAGACGTTTTATATTGTTTTTTATACAAATAAATAATATGAATATTTAAAAAAACACCTACTGAAATACTTATACAGACACCGATGACACAGTATCGCCTTAATTTAATAATCTTCTCGATTTCTTTTCACTTGTCACTAAATAAAAACAAAGATGCCTTATTTGATAATTTCAAAAATTCTGCGGTTTTTCTTATTGGAACTAAGGGATTATAAGATCTGTGAATTAACTGAAACTCTCAGGTTTATGACCCGCTTACACTTTAAACTCTTGAGGCTTTCTACTATATATCATTTATTTGCACGACTACCTACTACATATTTAAATAAAGGCAAAACGTTTCATATTCGCTCGCGTCACGAGGTGACTAAAGGTGGCGAGTGTCATAGAGTAAAGATCGGCATCCGATTTATATGTCTAACCACCTTTGCGCTTGATAACAGTATAGCTACATAGCAATCAAGACATACAAGATTTACTTACGCTATAACGCTGCTATCATGGAAGGACGGGTAATGAAAGCAATGAACGTTCCATCAACGGCACGGCGGCGAGCTGAACTACGAATGGCCCGATGATTTGATAGATAATAACTAATACGCCACTAGATGGCCAATCGGCGACTACGAGTGAAGATAGGTGTTTAGCGACGGCGCGGCGCTGCTGCACCGGTAGCCCGGGTTAATCGAGTCTGCTGCGGTATCTGGATTATGTCATTAAAACTGCATCACGCTCAACCGCCGGACCCGGTTAACTGGACTTCGGAGTCAACGGACACGAGGTTTCAACGTCGACCTCTTTAACGCAAACAATATTTTTTCATTTACAATAACAAAAAGTTTTATTGATGGGCTTCGATTTTTACGAGCACAACAATATTTTTCACTTACACTAGGACAAAGTAATATTGATGAGCCCCGATTTTTATAAGGACACAATTAGCGTTATTTGCACATTTTCATTTTTCGCGTAAGATAACAAGCCACATCAATGTGAAATGTTTGAAATGGACGCACAATAAATATCGAATACAAAGCTCTAACGTATAAAGTTTAAGCGGTTTTTTTTTATCTTTATTAAAGAAAAAAAAGGGGTCACCCCTGTAGAAACCTCCAACAACAACAACTCTAGATATTACATGCATTATCCATCACGATTTTTTCGTTTCTGCAACATTTTTCATTGATGCTCAGCTCCTATTAGTCGTAGCGTGATGTTATATAGCCTATAGCCTTCCTCGATAACTGGACTATCCAACACAAGAAGAATTTTTCAATTTGAATCAGTAGTTCCTGAGATTAGCGCGTTCAACCAAACCAACAAACAAACAAACACTTCAGCTTTCTAATATTAGTAAGTATAGATAATACAAAGGAAATAGGTAACATTATTTTAAAGTACGAGTACTGTTGAAATTGTAATTAGAGCGCCGAGTTTTGTCATTTAAAGTGATTTCAGTAAGCTATTGTACGAGGTCATTGGTCCTTCTTGAATAAATATAAGTATCGTTCAGGTGCTCTGTGTAATTGCGATTAATACTAATTTCCTGAGGACAGCGTGCGACTATGCCCTCGTATTCGTTCCCATTAAAGCTCGCTTTTCAAGAGAATACCAAATAATTAAGCATTCCGAATTAAAATTTCTATGGCGGCATTGTCATTGCCCGAAAAAGCCGAGAATGTCCCTAGATGAAGCCGATAATTGTAATTATAAGATTGAATTAGCTGTGTCGGCGATTTCGCCATAATTTTTTCCAGTTTCTGCAACATTTTTTATTGATGCTCAGCTCCCTATTAGTCGTAGCGTGATGTTATATAGCCTAAAGCCTTCCTCGATGAATGGACTATCCAACACAAAAAGAAATTTTCAGTTTGAATTAGTAGTTCCTAAGGTTATACTCGTCAGTTTTATAATATTAGTAAGTATAGATTATTCACGCCACGCCAACCCATAAACGTCCTACTGCTGGACACGAGCGTCTCCTTAGACGAGGAGAAATTTGATTTGGGTTGATTTTTTTACAAACAACTGCTCTTGACCATCATCTAAGGTGCCAGATTTGTTAGCAAGAATTCCGGGACAAAAAAAATTGCTCGCATATTTTTTTTTTACTTTTTAGAAGAAAAGCTGGCTTTTCGGCTTATTAAAAACTTTTAACTGTATAATAAACATCTTAAAACCTGTCATCTGACAAATTTGCCCTACCTCATTTCTTTATTTTATATATTAACTAAAACCCATCCTTCTACAATTTTATTAAATAGTCTCTAATAGATCATATGTCAGAATAGTTTGTTTTAATACATTATTTAAACCGCCTCCCGGGTCAAGTGGTTGAGACTTCCGGGTGTTGATCATAGGGGCAGAAAATTTTCTGCTCGGTTTGGTTGATGGCAGGCTTCTGAGCTCGCCTGGCTAACTACCACCGTCTCACCAAAGTTTGTCGCCATAATAACAATGCTAATAGCATTGTTGTGTTCCGACAATTAAAGTTAAGATAGCCGGTTCCGCAGTTGTTGAGGAGTCCAGGTGAAACTCGCTTCCACCAGGTGACGATAAGGCCGAAGATGGGAGGGAGTCTCACCTGGATTTCACGATTAATGAGGAACTGGCTATCGTACTTCTTACTGTCGGAAGGAACACAAAATATGTTCTCAACGTTTTTATTATGACGACAAACATAGATTTGTTTGTTTCGAATTTTTCATCCTCTAGCTGAGAAGTAATGCGGTAAGCTCCCATAATCGGCTCTTACGACATCCACGAGACGAAAGGAAACGGCGACAAATCTAAATATAAATATAAAAATCTCCCGTTGCGATGTTTGTCTATACTAATATTATAATGAGGAAAGATTTGTATTTTTGTATGTTTGTATTGAATAGGCTCCGAAACTACTGGACCCATTTGCAAAATCCTTTCACTAATAGAATGCTACAATATCACTGAGTAACATAGGCTATAGAATATTTTCCTACGGGAAAATATGGAGTTCCTACGGGAAAAACGAAGATAACGCGGGCGGAGCTGCGAACGGAAAGCTTGTCCGGGATAAGCTCCGAAACTACTTAACCGATTTTTTGATAAACTTTGGCTTTCTGTGTGTTATTTGGTCCTACTTAATAGATTTGATAGTTTTTATCTCAGTTATTGACTTCAATATTAATTATTGCGAATTAAATGGGTTAGATTTAAACAAATTTTAAACATATACTTTAACTACTGAGCCACAGCAACGCCTTGCCGGTTTAGCTAGTGTACCTATAATAAAATGTTTTATTGAATCAATAGTATGAAAAATTTCTGACCTCATTTAATCTCATGCAGTTATAGCACACGAAGATTAATAAAAATGGCAACACCTATTAATACGTAATCAACGTTCCGTTAAAGCATAAACTTAAGCGTACACAACTAAGCTGCTTACAGCTATTAAAACCCGTGGATCCCCTCGAGTACTTGCACATTAACATCTCAATAATTGATCGCGTGATCAAATTTATAGCGGGGCCGCGAGATAATTTTACAAAGTAAAATAAATACGACACGGCGGCGGCCAGGGCCATAATTAAGCATTAAATTTGCTCTTCCTGAAATTGTCGCGAGGAGCCGCGAGGACTACCTACCCCGATTTATAGCCGCCGAATGTTTCCAGTTAAATTGAAAATCTTTGCAGAGTTTCTTGCGAATATTAATCGACGAGCCGCCTGGGGATGTCGGTCATCGTAAATTATTGCAACGCATTCGGCCGTCAAGTCTGTATCTGGTTGTCTGAAATAATACAGCCGCTAAAGCCCACAATGATGATGAATGCGCGCTCGCCGTTTAGAACCGACGTCAAAATTGTAACTTTATTTCTTGCTGTACAACACTAAACATATACACGTTAACTAATGTCATTCACACACTATTCAAGAATGCACTTACAACGATTGAATATCAGTACCTAACAGCAGCGCCAAAAATCTTCGTAGGTCGAACTCATCCACTTCATTAACTCAATCATTTACCTGAAACAAAATGAACAAAACACTTTAGTCACATCGAACGAATAGTGGTAAAACTCGGATTTCCGATGTTTGGCGTCCAGTTACCGAAAACCAATTATAATCGGCGTCACAAGTCCAATCAAGTGTTACTGTCGACACCGTTTACGCGAAGACACGTACACTATAGGGTCGTGAAAGTCAAAGTGATGCCTGACAAGTTCGTTTCACAAAAAGCTAGTGTGGCGGCGGACGAAACGGTGCCCCGTTTTTGTCGCGCCCGTCAAAGCTAAAAGCGCCTCTCTAATTGGACGGCTACCTGTTGCAGCGTCTCATTGCTTTTCTTTTATTATTTGCCATCCCCTCCTCGAATGTATTCCATGACAAGCACTTAATAAAGGTGTTCCTAATGATCTATTTATATTTAAAGAGGTTTCTCAGATCATCAAACTAAACAACTTGTAGTATGTGACCAACTCTGATATCGCGAAAAAGTCAGGTGTTTCATATAAAAGTTCAAGACCTAATCATCCGAATTGTATGGAATTAAAAAACGTCTATCTTCCAAAATTATGGGTTCCCGAAAGTAACAAAATTACGATATCAAAACTTATTCATAACAAAGACAGTATTATCTTATTTTTTTAGTGGACGTAAAGTAGATAGCGAGTTCATAAGAAAAGATCAGATTTACAAAAAGTGGTAGTCGAAAGAACCGTAAACGCCGCGTGTTTTTATTTACTAAAACGTCGTGGTGACTAAAAATGAATGTCGCAATGACATCATTTCGTTTTCTATCACAGGTCACACGTTCGCCCAACTGCACATTGCGTCCGACAAAACGGCACATCACAGTACGGTCGCGGGATGATCGTTCACTTTGGTTCGTTTTTCGATCAGTAATGATCGGTGAAGCGTGTCCTGCGAGCGGCAAGCGATTAGGGTTGACGTTTTAGAATAATATTACATTGAAAGAGTAAAAATAACATCGCGAACAGCAAAAAACATCAATCAATATCGGCATATAGGAAACTTGACATTGGTTTTGTAGCGATGGGACGATAATATGAATATTAATGGTGGCATTGTCAATATCTGGATATAAGCAAATTTATATAAATAAAAATGGATCTTCGAAATGTATGTACGCCCATAACTTTCGAACGACTGCACCAAATTGGATGATTCTTGGTTTTATGTATTCGTTATTGTTAGGACAAGGTTTGCATAAAAGAAAATATTTGAAAAATTATTGTTACACTGTTGTATTGTCAATAGGTTTTTTAGGTATACCCGTGCGGGACCAGGGCGGGCAGCTAGTAAAATTATAAAAAGCATCAAAAAGTTAACAAAATTTCACGTGTTCGTCAACTATCTACCTACTTAGAAATTTCAGCTTGAATTAACATCACACAGATATTCCGCGATTTGTACACATTTTAAATACAATTAACTCGGGTCTATTTCGCGGTAAACAATAACTATATTGAGTTACTGTTTGCCGACGTTTCGGCCGAATTACATCAGGCCGTGGTCACGGGATAACTGCCGAGCGAGGCTCAGCGACGTCTTCACAAAGCGCGAGTTTCACGACTACCCTCCGCTTGATCTTCAGAATTTTACTTTTAATTTTTATCAGAATCGTCAGTACCTCGACATACCAATACCACACTCACGACATCTACACACTGACGTTTTTTATAAGTACCGCACTGCCTAAATTTGCCAATAACAGGGTTCCACTTCTAGGTAGTTGATAAACGGTATCCATCTTCCCGGTTGAAGTTTTTATGTTTTTTAATTTTAACCGCTTCTCGTGCTTCATTCATTTTTTTTTGCTACAAACATGAAATTTATCAGAGAGGTAGTTAGTAGACGTTCGGTAAGAACGGATTATGCGACAGGGTCGGATTAAGGAGGTCTAAGCATTCCTGCAAGTTTAGAGTTTATAAGTAGGAGACATAAGTTAAGAAAGAATTTTGTGACAGGGCTGAACTAAGGGCTCTCGCAAGTTTATATGAAATCCTAGGCTTTTTGTACCTGAAAATTGGAAGAGAGAATATATTTAAGACGTGTCGGGTAAGAACAGAATTACTACGCGGACGAAGTATTACATATATTTAACTTATGCATAAACGTAAAATGCAGCGAGGTAGGTACTCATAATTTCTTATAGCGTACGTGAAAGGCCGCACAAGACTGCTGCTGTATTTTAGGTGTCCTATAAAACTATAAAGGTAAGCGACAATGACAGTACACATGATGCGGTGCATACTTAAATCAATTTCTCATTAATTTTGTAGGTCAATGCCGAATGGAAAATCTCTCACTGGCAACCCTAAAAGGTAGCAAGAGCCACGACGACGGTCCGACGCGTACTCCGATTCTCCACGCAGCCACCGCCTGGACGTGCGACCGCCGGAAACGCAGTGACAAGTGAACAAAAACTCACATTCATTCATACCTTTTTTCCCACCAACATTCAAGAAGAAACAGGTTCATGTTCTAATACGGACTGCATTAGCTCAGAGTAGACAAACCTTAATTCTCGATCGTTACGTTTTATGTACGCATCGAACAGATTAAAACAAAACCGGTGATAGTCCAAAACTTCGTGACGATTGGAAATAATTCAACACCTTTTCGTGTATAACAGGGAGCAACAGTTTCCTTGTCAGATCATGATAAGAGACAATAAGACTGAAGAAGAAAATAAATCAAAAAAAAAATCACGACTTTTTGAAAAGCAGTTCCACTGTTTCTCACATTATAATTAGTTACTGTAGCCTACACGAAATACCGTGGGATTAGATTTTCATTTATGTGCCAAAAATACCGGCAACCGGGGTAATATCTGGCGACATTAGCAATGCTTCATGCCAATTAGTGCACTAAGCTGTTGTCCACATGTGACAAAATTATCACGATTAATTATGCGTTAGGACGCAGATGGAACTGGTTCTTCAACAACTAATAAGGATTTTGCCCAGTTATTTCTTCGGGTAGCTACAGATTTACCGCCACTTAGAGTCATTGCAGTATCATCAACATGATCCCTTCCACAACACTTAAATACTGGGCACAGACCATCTCCTGGGTCTTCCATAAAAGGAGATATGAACCGTCTCGCACCACGGTGACCCAGCGCATGCAGCAGTTGAGAGATAGAGCCTCGTCTGTTAATCGACGTGCATGTGGTTCAGGGATCAGGGTTGGCATGGGTCCCGTAGAATGTAACTCACAACCACTTGTACCCTTTTCGGTATAAAAATAGTTCAAATACCGCCCAGTTCCTGACGATAATCGTCGCCGGCGCACGACCGTTCCGCGGCCCGTTGTTCGGACGTGCCGTTTGATTTGTGCGCGAAAGCCGCGATCAAGTCACAGAGGCAATTTATTATCCCTTTAGATACAAGCGTTAGGCTTCAGGGAACTTCGCCAGACTAGAGATTATGTTCTTTGTTATATCATATCTGGAATAAGGATATTACAATCTACCTAGTACGAACTTGAAATTATCCTTTGATTGAAAGCTCATAAAATAGCAAGTAGTTTCAACATAAGGCCATGTCATAATAAAGAAACAATGTAATTCTTGCTGTTAAGCCACGTCTACAGCTACAGAAAAGACAAACGTTTATGAAGATGCCAATAAAACAATTGATTCAAAAAATTACTATAGTGTGGGGAACTCTTAAGAATACGGGCAAGTAAAGCGTTTTGAATAATCTTTTATTTAACACATTACTTAATCTAATAAAATATTAGTTAATAACCAATATAAAACTTTGTAGGTATATATTTTCTCCGTGCCAAGCCAGTAGTGCGATAATGATTCTTCCTTTAGGATTAGACGCAAAATATTTAGTACACCATAAGAATTTTATGGAGTGTCAACAAATTCATAGACATATGAATATGGTACAGCTCGTTTAATTTTTATATCTGCCGATAAAGTAAATCGGATGAACATTTGCATTTACGATTCTAGTTTAAAATTGGTTTCTTAATTCATGCGTGCAATAATCAAAAATATATTAGTAATGGTGTAAAGAAAATATACAGTGCTCATTAAAATGCACGCATTAAAATTTGCCACATGTAATGAAATGGGATTGAGTCATCGAAACAGAAAATCTCCAGTAATAACGTCGACCACATAATCTCACATAGTCCGATAAGGCACAGCAGTAAAAATGGCACTAAAATAATAATTAATGTAAGCAACATTCATTATTCGTACTAAAGTGATGGCGGGTAGAACCAATGGCCGTGGACAATCATTCGATTAGTTATCCGACTATTGCGAACAGTAACGTTTTAATTGCAGTAATAACTGGTGAGCCTTGATTAAAGCAAAGAAGAAAATTACTAATCTAACACATACGATATTGGTGGACAAAACTAACCAACTGTTAAAATGGTCTGCTTTTTTAATATGTGTTAATAAAATTCTACAACAATTGCAAAAGTTCCTTTTTAAATGTACGTACCACTTTTTAAGTGTACTTACGAAATACAAAGCTATATGTAATTTAACAGCTATTTCAAAACACAGTGTTTAAAACACATTATCACTCGAACACTTGTTTTCAACAGCAATTACTGGCACACTAAACAACTCGCAATGAGTAAGCGAGCGACGCGACATATGCGATTGAAAACCGTAAATATTGAGAGAGCGCTACGTGTGTGACACACTGCGCTGGTACATAAACTACGATGTCGAGATGCAGTTTCGTTGAAATTTAATGTAAATGCATGAATTTTCCCTGTGCCACTCGTACAATCAGTGTCGAGAGCTGACATTTGCATATGCGTTGCTGAATTTCAGAATAGCTACTCCGTTGAGCTTAACCGAGTTCAAAACTAGGCAAGCACAAGAGTTGGAGAAACGTTGCGGCTTCTTGGTGAGACGTATGTACGCTCGTGTCTGACGGGACGCGAAGCGAGGACGCGACGAGGTTGCTCGGCTCAGAAGAAACCAGCATATACGAGTAGGTACACTATAAATAGATTTGGAGAGCTGAAAATAGTCTTAAGTAGCCTAGTATGCAACTATCATTTTATTTCAATTTGTCGCCAAACTAACCATTCTAACAGCATTTTTAGATAAAGAATCCAAAAAATATATACCCTCGATCTTATTACTACTAGCCACGAGTTGGGATAAACTTCAAGTGCTTCCCCGTTAAATAGAAAAAAAAAATGCCGAGTGGATCACTTATCTTCACCAGATGCTACTAGAATCTGTTCGTGCATAAGGGCATGTGCCGCACTAAGAGCCTATATCTGATGTGCAATAAAAAGTGACAGGTGGTACGTTAGTCTGTTGCATCCATTCGCTTGGAAAATCACAACATAGTACCTAATCGAAGAACGCCACGCCGCGACACAGTCGCATGTCATCCCACATGGCCTATACTTTGGGACGAATCACGCTTTCGCGACTGGAGATTATTTTCTCAGCATACACCTGGTTCGCATGGCTTAGGATTCAGCGCAGTTGCAGACACGTATTTGGATTCCTTTACTGAGTTGGAACGATCTTTGAAAATACCTCGTATGAAGTTGATAAGAGAGAATAGAAAATCCTATTAAAATATAAGATATATAAAGCATGCAGCTGGTAAAGTAGGAGAAAAAAACAATGTTTTTTATAAGGCGTATCTGTTTTAATTTTCTTTTTACATAATTGACTATACTATAATCAATTAATAAAGTTATTTGCAAAACGAAAATCGCATATTACGCAAGCGAGCCTATATGGTAAGACCATGGCTTTTAAGGATACCTTAAATTTAAAACTCAATTGAGATAAATGCAACAAATATAAGAGGATGAGTCTATACGTAATGGATGCATTTATACCAATATTACAAGAGCCTTACGGTGATCGCTTAGAGCACCTTTACAACGGCATTGAAGCAGAGACACCGCTATTGCAACGTATAGCGCTATCTCGCTCTCGCTGCTATTTTAGTACTGTTTTAAGCGATCATGGTTAGAGGCCGGGTTCTCAAAGAGCAATTAAAGGGGCAGCGCGAACCGAGAGCCGCCGCGCACACTCGATTTACTTTTGACTTCGATTAATCGTTCTTTTTGTTCGGCTCCAATCCTACACATTTGCATAAGAATGTTAGTATACGGCATGTGACTAAGACTTGAAAAAAGATATTTCGGTAAATTAATCACTTGTAAATTTTTAATGTAATCTACAAATTCTAATAAGACTGTCGCATCTAATTAACTCATTCGATTGCTCTGACAGACATTGTCACCAGTTGTGAATTTTAACAAACTGTCAACAAATATGTATTTTTTATTGGCTTTGAGCCTTGATTTATTGTAGCTGATGATAACATTTGATAGGAAACGGACTTCACTTGGATTCGAGAAATCTGCCACCTCACTCACCTGTTATAGTCAAAATACAACATTGTTATTTACATTATTATTAGGGCTACAAGGGGACTTATGTGAGATAGTGGTATGTTAAGCCCCCATAAGGAATCGAGTCCCGACATCCAGATCGGAATTAAGTGGACTTCACCACTGGACAGCGTTGGATTCAGACCCTCACAAATCCTTGTCTATGGAAATGAAAAATATTATACTACTTGTCAAAAATTATACTACGTTTTGTTTTTTTTGGTTAAATGGAGAGATCCAATTAGTGGCGTAACCCCCCCCCCCGAGTGCCGACTAAACGAAATAATGATTGCTTGATATGTACTTCCGTCTTACTCTGTCAGAACAACCGAGATGAGATAGTAAAACACTATGCAAGGAATCCCCGGCCGGAGCTTGTCGCTGGCTGTTTCGATGGTGCCATACATATACAAACAGAACAGAACCTACTTATATTGTAGGGTAGATACTTTGATTATTTGTTAAATAATAAAATGGAGAATGATCGAACCAAGAAAAGTTGTCAATCGAGCTGAGGGTAAAATTATGGTACGTTCGCGTAGTATCCTAGCATTACGATACTACATACTACACATCATGAAATAATGGTACAAATAGTATAATTATACTACGAAATCCAACGCTGCCACTGGACAACAGATATAGACTATGAATAGTCTTCAACAAATAAGGCTACGTTAAAAAAATGTAAAACTAAACTACTGAATACGAATGAAATGTTGAGACAAACAATACATTCCACAATTTTAAAAGTCGGGAAAGGAGGAGATTAAATCAAATGATCGAGGGCTTTCATTGAAACGTTTACATTCTCGACACGTCGTAGAGTGCATAAATAAACATAGATGGATTTAACTTATTTTAATAAAGAGGCATAGAAGTGCTGACATTGACGATGAGTCATGATGCATGTGCACTTCGCTACACGGCGGGAACGGAGGCGCGGCTATGATGTGATACGACCGACTTATAAACTCGCAGCATAAGAGAGCAGTATAAGAGTTGGGTTTTTTTGAATGCCTCTTTGTAATGGACGAACTTGACCAATTTTAATAAATGTCTCTTCATAAATTTCACTAACCAAAAGCTGTAGGTACAAGTATTATTCAGAAGCAACATTCCTCGATCGAAGACTACAAGGGTGATTTACGAGGAAACTACGAGTATTTTACTATAATTTTATGAATATGTCACGGGTTAAAGTCGAAGTACGGTTATACCTATAGTTTTATCCGGGTTAATCTAACCTGCTGACTGCAACTAGTTTTATGCTTCGCCTTTTAGTTGTAACACATACATGGGTAAATCATACTTAACAACGTATATCTTAACGAACTGCGAATACTTTACGTTTTAGTTATTAATTCAAATTTATATATTTTTATCAGATGACATCGTAATATGCCTAGTTTAAAAGTAATGTTTTAAGTATGAAATAGCTCAGCAAATAACAAGAAATATCATTTCACAATATTTATTTATTTGGAAAAATCAACACCCGAATCGTATAAAATACAATAATTACAAATAGTAAAGTATACTTACAATGAAACCTTTACAAAGTAAAAGCGTCAATAATCTACTAGCATATCTATCTTCTAATATATAAAATTCTCGTGTCAGTGTTTGTAACCAAACTCCTCCCAAACGGCTTGACTTTTTATGAAATTTTTTGTGTAGTAGGTCCGAGAATATGTCAAAAATGGATCGCCAAATGTGTTGCAAAGAGCAAAACTCGAGAACGGGTGGACCTATTCGGTATTTTTTTTAAAAGCTTTTATTTAACTTGCAATGTAAGTAGGTATGCATGTTCGGGTGAAATCTTGCAACTCAATTTTGAAGCAGATATCTTTCACCGATTGAGCTGAAATTTTGTATACACGTTCAGTTTGGATGACAATGCATGGTTGACTGTGTGATGTCATTCTAAATCCAAGATGGCGGACGAAATATTTTTAATGCACTCCTACAATATGGGTATCAAATAAAGGTCTTGCTAAGAAAAACTTGAAAAATAAAGTGGTTGCTATTAATCCAATATGTCGTAGGTACTTCTAAAGCTAAAAAATCAATTTTGAAGTAGATACTCGTATCTTGAACCCATTGAGCTGAAATTCTGTATAGACGTTCCGGCAAACGACCTTGCAACAACGATGCGTTGAATGAGATGAACAGACTGAGAAACGTGCCCAGTGATAACTAAAAATTAAAAAATAAATTAAATGTATAAAAACCTTTTTAAAAACAAGCTTTTATTTAAATGCGCTTAATAGAAAAAATAAACTTTTACAAATCTCGAGACAAACTTTTGTCATATAAATTGTGTCAAATGTGAAATGACGTTATAAGTAAAAGTTTTAGTGTAAAAGTTTATTTTTTTTAGCGCATTTAAATAAAAGCTTGTTTTAAAAAGGTTTTTTTACATTTAATTTTTTTACTATCCTTAAGGAACAAGGAAGGTTCTTATGGAGTGAAAAAACATAAAAATTGCGTGGAAAGTAGTTTCAAATAACACTTTTCTTTTCCCATACAAATCAGAGTAAATAACTTTTGACAGAACGAAGTCTATCCGGGCAATACTCAATACTTTATTGCTTGTCCACAATGAAATTCGATGTTATTTTTGATTGGTTATAACTTAAGTAAATTGTGGACCCTGTCGGGCACAGCAATATTAGAAGAGAGGAGGTCATAAATTAAGATTAGGTTTTTTCATTGATTTATACTTAAAATTATAAATATTATATTACGATTTAATTTATTTATAAGCGATTTTATTATATATTTTTACAATATTAAATTTAGGTATCTAAAACTGTATGTAGAAAGTATGTGTAGTATGAGAGGAACTGGCAGCTAGTAAATAATGAAAGATTTTAATAGTGGTATACTTAATAGATATGAAAATGCACTAGTGTTCTAGTAAAGATCTACTTGGACCGTAAAGCGATATAATTTCTTCTTTTTTAGAAACTGACCTAGGCGTAAGTTGAAAAACCTGTACGGCAAAAAGCAGAAAGCTACACAGTACGATTGTTCCTGCAAAGGCGCATATTACGCAACCATCCAATTGCGCAAGCGCCGGCGTGCGTCGTCGTCCGCGAGAACTTGAACTTGCGAAGTGCGGTCAAGCGCAATATTACTACTCCGTGCGGTGTGAGTAGAGCGTCTCTTCATAACTAGTTTCCATAACACATAACAGCCAAAGCTGTTATACTCGAGAATCTAGAATTCGAAACACTGAAATATGAATTCACCTGTTGCCAATACCGGTTTTGTGAATTCGAGATTCTGAATTTTATTTATTTATTTGGCTAGAGGTTAATGGTTTTTTTATACACAACAGAGAAGCTCTCACCTGATGGTAAGTAGCGATAAGGCCGATGATGGAAGCGAGCTTCACCTGGATTCCTCAACAACTGAGGAACTGGCTATATTATCAATAAATGTTATAAAAATAGTTGTGTTATGGCGAAAAACTTAAGTAAAACGGTGGTTAGATAACCAGGGGGGCTTTGAAGGCCAACAACCAACCAAAACAAGCAAAAAACATCTGCCATGCGGATAATCGAACCCCAGGGTAACGAAGAAGCAGCTAGATTGGTAAAATGATTTGAAAATCATGAATTCTGATATGAAACTTTGATATTAGTCAAAAGTAAAGAGAAAGGCGTATGTTATAAGACGGTTCGATGTTAACCTTTAAAGATTCCATGGTTCATCAATCTTAAAGTAAGTAGGAAATTTATAATCACAGCTCATAGACTACGTTCGAGTCACTACCTATCTAAGAAATTTGGATTCCTTATGAAAAAATTTGATTCTCCCAACTGTAACACCTGTTATACTATAAAAGATACACATACCATTGGAATGTATAAGCATCAGAGAAAGGAGTCATTACTGCAAAAATTTAATGTAGAACTACTTATATATTCTTTCAAACCCACATTCAGCAATTTTTAAGACATTTTTTTGATTTCTTTATACAAATAAGAACCCCTTCTCGTCCCCCGAAGTGGACATTCTGCGTCTAAGCATCTTAAACCATAGTCGTAACATGATTTAATTTTAAAGTACAATTAAGGTTAGGGTATGATGGGGTGGGGCTGTCATATCCATGTCGCTAAAAGTCCCTAAAAAAGAAGAAAAAATATTTTGTGATGTTTGGAAAAAACCCTTTATTTTGCCTGAGCCAGAAATCGAATGTTAATGCGTTTGCAAGGGATTTTCGAAATACGCAAATTGAAGTTGAAATGATTCAAGAAAGTTCTAATTATTCACGCAGCACAATTGACGAAAATAAATATTTAAAGACTCGTCGTACTTGAGGTTGACAAGGGAAATGAATAAGAGCAATTACCACAGAGACGGACTAAGATCATTCTTTTCACAACGTTCCCATAAAATTATAGAGAAGACAGTCCTTTGTTGTCATTTCTGACCTGATACTGAAGAAGACAAGGTGAAGAGGAATGCAAGTGGATCGAAAACAAAAAGCCAATTAAAGGGAGGACACTGCCAACGCACTGATGATGACACAGTGAACTAATTAAAACAGTACACTAACGGCCTTATTAATAAAGATTTTACTCCTTGGATCATCCTCGGATTAGTTACTACGTGTTCTGACTTGTTACCGCACATGTCGGCTATCATAATATGTCAAAATAAGACAAAACACGGAGTAACTAATCCGAGGATGATCCAAGAAGTAAATTTTTATTAATAAGGCCGTAAATGAATAATGTAAGAGAAACTGTGAAAACGAATTAGCTTTTGATAAGATCATACATATTGTTTGATGAATTTAATCATTTAATGTTATACGAATAATAATCTTAAATAATATACGTAAAACTTATAATAATCTAAACAAAACTAATCACTAATTGTATGATTGACTCATATTTTAATAATAGTGAAAAATACGCACTAAGACATTGTTTACTAAAACATTGAAGAAAAATATTTTTGAACCTCTGCAGCACGCAAAGGGCAATATGAAAATCGTAGCAAAATCGTTTTTGCTTCGAATTTGCATCAAGCAAGTGTGATATTATATATAATATATATATATGCACGGTGTTTCATAATAACCAATAAATAATTAATGCGTTATCTAAAACCAATAATTAAATTGTGTTTACCCGTAATGTCATTCAACCCAAAATTTTCATGTAAATCATAGACATGATGATGATACTATGATATACATGAAAATTTTGAAAATTTTGGGTTGAATGACATTACGTGTAAACACATTTTAATGATTAATTATAGATAACGCATTGATTATTTATTGGTTATTATGAAACACCGTGTATATAATCTTATATTCATTACCTTTTCCTCTCTCATTATATCTTAGTTACAAATCTTACAATCATGCTTTTCTCGCTGGTCGAGACGGAAAGTTGTATGTTTAACACGGAAACATTTTATGTTTCTTGTCTTTAAATCACTCACTGCGCTCAGTAGTCTATATTGGAACGACTCATCACGATCGTGATTCGATTCTATACTGCTTCACTTGTTCGTGATATAAATTCAGCACTAGCAGCAAAAAATAACTTTGCTCTATTGTGGACAAATAACCATGAAATGCGATTTTAAAATTGTTTACGACAAATGATAGCCCAAATAATCCACGAGGAACTGGATATTTTCTGGTATGCTATGCCAATAAAAATTGAGAAATGTACGTTGATCTCAATGATATTCATTCAAGGTGTAAGTACGGTTAGGTATAAGTAGGTGCCTACTGGCCAAATGCACTAACCTTGTCTTAGCTTAGGACGATCTTAAGAGGCATCCTGTCACATTCTTTCTATTGAAGATAAGATGTGACAGCATTCTTCTTAGGATTATCCTTAGCTCAGACAAGGTTAGTGAAATCGGCATATGTCACTTGTAAATAAAGCCTCATACATTGATCCGCTTTTTTTTGCGATAAGTTGGCAAACAAGCAAACTCCCCACCTGATGGTAAGTGGTAACAGTTACCTGTAATACATGTGGCTCCTGTGAGATTCGCAGCAAAACTGCAACCACCACAAGAACCACAGTGTACGTTACCAACATGTGACATCAGATGTAAAGTCACGGTACCTAGTAATTTCACTGCCATATCTTACCCTTCAAACCGGAACACAGCAATGCAAGCACTGTTGCTTTGCGGCAGAAATAGGTAAGACGGAGCTACCCATGCAGACGACTCCGGTACAGAGTCTCCCTCCCCTTATTCCTTTTGCAGTTTGCGACGTTCATCAACGGAGTATTTCCCATTATGATAACATAAAAAAATCTTCATTAAATCAAATTTAAGATCGCAAATTATATTAGAATACATACATATGTATTCCCGCTCTCTTTCTTCCTGTGAATGTCGTTAAATCCGACTAAAACATTTTACTGCAATTACACCTTTGTAAAAAGATGGGAAACTCGAAATAAAACCCTAAACCAACACTTCTGGCTAGAGTAATGCAGTACACCAATTTCTCGTCGTTTGAGTGGAGACAAGGTCAAGTTATCGGTTATTGGCATTTTAAAAGAGGAGACAAAAAAATACAAGAACTTCCGATTTTCTTGCCTGTTCTTCTCGAGAAGGCTCTAGGCTCAATTTCCGAACAGGTGTAGAGTCAACTTTTCTTTTTGCATTTGACTTGTATTTGCACACATCTTAATAATGGTTAGGGTGTGTGTACATACAAGTATTAAATAAATGAGTTAATTAGATTCTTGGTTGAAGATTTTATGTTTTTTTTGACGTCAATAAGTGCCTGTAAAGGTCTATATTGAATAAAGATTTTTGAGTTTGAATTTTTGAGTTTGATTGCCATAATCAACGTAAAGTATACTTGTGGTGTCTTAAATGTTGACCAGAGCCAAAGTCACAATATGCATTCGCAAACTCAAACAATCAGTACAGCACAGTGCAGGAATGACGTCAAGCGAGCTCGATATGGCATTCTTATACATTGCCATTGTATGCGTTTGCGTTGCGTTGCGTTCCGTTGCGTTTGCTCCAGCCTTAGATCTATATCAGTGTCGCTCGAAATCCTTGCGAGTTGCACTACTGAATGCCCACATTCCTCAGTGGAATTGTCACAGCCGCAGGTGGGTATGGGAAGCGCGGCCGTGCGCGTCCGTCCCGCACCGCGACAAATCGCCGCTAATTGCGACCGTGGCGACGACGTCGCCTTAGGACTTCGAAACTCAGTTGAGTTTCCGGAAATAAGGCGATCGAAACTTGGTCTAACTTAAAAATGTACTCATCGTTAATATTACACTAATCGGTGTATCCAATTAATTATATTGTAAGCTGCTTTCACATTTTATGCACCGCGAATGTTTTAATTCGCGGACAAATTTCATGATCCAGATATGAAAACAAGTGAACCTATCCTTTCTCGTTTTTTTTAGTTACGATGTAAGTGGACTTGTTGACTTGAGAATTGGCTACCATTTTGTTAGAAATTAAAAAAATAGCTCTATTTTCATTAAAAAATGTGTTTGAAGATGTAAAATTGATGACATTAAGTTGAAAAAAATGATATCGCTCAAATGACCATCTCCCGAATTGATGCACAATTTTGCTCGTTTTACAGCATTTTGAATTGTTGCTCGGATTTGAGCAACTGGATAAATTGGCGATTTTTCTTCTATATTAGCTTTCAAGACTTGCAAGGTGTGTTGTGATAAACGCGAGATTTCAAAAAGCCCCAAAGGACGAAGTCTGGCACCGTTAGATCTGGTGATCTGGACGGCCAGTTGAAATTTCCAACACGGGAGATCACTGGACTCGGAAAGTGAAATAAGCAGCAACAATAATTCCACGTTTTTGAGGTGTGTATCGCTTAATGGCTTATGTCAACTAATAGGCTAGTTGACCCTTTTTTAAAGTAGGGCTTAAAATGTTCATAATTGTTGTATTAGACCATAGCACATGAATATTATTTTTTTCGATGGCTAAAAAGTGCAAAAAATCTATTTTAAATTAAGATTTTCAATTTTGGACCGAAAACACGGTCAGTCATGACAGTCTGTTGATTATCTGTGGCATACATCAAATGACGTCAGACTTATAGTAAACAAAGCACCGAGGCGAAATAACCTCACAAAAACAATGCTTTCTATTAAATATCACAAAATATAGTAAATGTGTATATGGAACGGGACAATAGAACAGGAATATAAAATTACCTCTTAAAAGACTCCAGGAAAGCTGTGGACGTACCCAGTGATATAGACATGCGAAATATTTGGTTAACACTCGCTTAAAGAAATCCTGTAACTATCTATTGAAACTCAAATGTATTTTTGCGAAAATCACATTAATGTAAGTACTATAAATGAATAACTCAATCTGTGTAGGTACTTCAGTTTCAACTTAAACAAAATAGAAGTTTTTAGGTTGTATGTAAAATCATTAATTAAATTTTTATCTTTCAGTTAGAATGAAAACGCCGCAGCCGACCAACCAAATTTTAACGCCAGACGTAGAGAAAACTTCGCCATTCACGCGTTTTTGATTTAATCTAAGTTATACACTGACACTAGATGATGTTTCAAAGAAAAGAATATGTAGGTACTTATGTTCAATTGAATATTAATGATGTAATTGAATATTAATTAAAAAGTATGTAATACAAACTATCCCAGTTTCATAATAATGAATATATTTATCTAAACAACGTTTACTTGTATTTACTGAGTACCTAATTAAAATTTGTTGCTTTCAGAGGTTACTTAATGAGAACTTTTGTGTACTACCCTGTTCTCCTTTTGACAACGAGATTGATAAGGCAGTAAAACTTGTGCAACATAATACAAAGCAGTGCATGCTCAGCCACAACATCAAAATGTGGCCCGTCAACTAGAACAACATTATGTCAACAAAATAACTCAAGTATTTATATACTAAAGCACCATAGAAGTAAATAGGTCCAGTATGGTAAAACTGAAAGATGTTATATCTTCACTGATTAAACCTGCTGCCCATCACCAATCAACTGCAACATCTCCCAATAAATTGTCTGAAGTAAAGTGCTGCAAACCACCTATATCTGGCCAGACATTATTAAAAATTATTACTTCCAAGTGAGGAAAATTATGATAATGACATTTTATATACCTTCACTAGTTGGATCATTACTTAAGTCTTCTCCGTCAAGCTATCAAGTGGGACAACTGAAGACATAAAAAGGAAAAATCACAATAACCATAAATTAAATCTGGACAGTACGTACTTTTATATATGATAAGGCACAAACCAAGAATATACATAGGGATACCTAAAGAACTTTATTTAATAGTTGATATATTATTTCTAAAGAAATAAAGCTCTTGAGGAAACTTATGAAGAAAAGAAGAAAGAAAGTTAGTGAACTTTCAACTTTTATTAGACCTTTTAACCAAAAGCACAATAAAAAAAGTTACTTCTAGTGTTTCACCATAAGTATAAAAGGGTAATCATAGATTGCTAAGAAATGAAATACAAAAACCCAATAAAGTACTAACTTGGCCTGAGTATAAAAACGCAAATACTATTGAATATTTATTACTGTGACTACCTGATGGTTTAGTCAGCTTAATATATACAGGATATGAAAGCAGTATTAGTGATATTAACCTACTAGAAGAAAGTAAATTTCAGAACAGCTTACGCAAGAATATACAAGTTATCCATTTTAAAGCCGTATACAAATATATTAAATGTGATTGCTGTGTTGTCAGCCTGTGCTCTTCCTAATTTACAAGACCCTTCTTATTAAATAAATAATATATAGATTATTTTTCTTTACTTTATACATAACTAGCATCTAAAGATGACATAACTAATTTTTGTACTACTTACATTAGACATTATGTTCTTCACAAAAAAAATGTTGCATGTTTATTTGACAATAATGACTTGTAAAGGTTTAAGTTGAATCAAAATTTTTTAATGTGAAATACATGTGTTTTATTTTTCCATTACACCTTAAAAGATTTATAATATTTTATAGGTTTGTTGTTCATATTTATCATTGTTACTCAAACATATATATGCTCCAAAAGTATGTACAAATAGGTTTGAATAGAGTTAGATCAAATTTATTAATTTATCATAGTATATTGCCTTAGGGTCGCAGGTAATAAAAGTCAAAATAATAGTAAAGTGATTTATTATGAAGTAATACTTTCATAGGAAAAATGTATAGTGTGTGTGTAGTATAGTTTCCAAAATGGCACTATTTGATCAATAAGTTTTTAGACATACAGATTGTTAGAACAAATATCTATTATAGTTAATATTGTCACCTTTTGAGTGTTTTCAAAATTACTGCTAGCAACACAAAAGTATATAAGTTTTGCTTTAGCACAAAACATCTGCATCTATACTGAGTTAAGCATACTGTTCACAGTTTTCCGTCTTTGATAATTAGCATTTTCTTTACTAAAAGAGCATGACAATTTTGTATTAATCTAATTTTATGGATACTGTTTGTTGAACTGACTATTACAGGGTTTTAATCAGAAATGAAGAGGTCACATTTTGCAAATGTCAACCCCAATCTTCATCCTTCAACTTTTATCCACATTCTATTATAGGTGTCTGCAAGATTTCCTACCAAAAATCTTCCCAACGAAAGAACCATCATGTGTTATGCACTGGCTGACTTCATAGCACATAGAAGCTGTTATTCTTCATAACCAAGCTCGAACTAAACAGCACTTCTGTATTGATGATTCCTGGTTTAGTTTTCTATGCACTTTATTCTTTCTTTATTGAAGAGGTTGTTAAATTTTTAAGAAATATGTCACAATCTGTGTCTGTGAATGTATATATATTATTCCTCCCAGTAATTTTCTTCATGTTTGGCTTGACAAATGAATATTACTGCCAATCTTTCTCTTTTTATGTTCATTTACAAATTCTTGCAGTACTACACTGGTATTTGACACGCGATCCTGATGTTTTCTATTGGACATTTCTCTTGAAGTAAATACTTTTAGTGTTTATTTGACTTTTGAGAGATGGGATTCTATTCAATAGCATTCAACTGCTGTAGAAAATAGCCTCACAGTGATGGTGCAACCACACCAAAATGCATGTTTCAACTCTCTTCTGCTGCGTGACAATCTTGACAAGTACACTTGTAATCTGTTCTTCATTATAACAGTATTGAAACTGTACTTATATTGTTTAGAGTGATCGTTTGGTAGTAAATCAATGAGAGCGATACACAAAGAATCTCCTGACCATCAATCTATCGATTTTCGGAAGATTTGTACTATCTGCTCACACAAATCCAACATCAATGGTTGATTTTGCTATTAATACAAATAATTTACGATATTTACACATATAATAACGGAGATTTGGACGATTTTTTGCAAGTTTTAGGAAAGAATAGAGAATCATTGAATCAAATTTGACATTTCTTTGTTTAATATATGAGTGACGTCACGGCCCTGACCACAGGATATCAAAGCGTTTACGGCGTGAGATAAAAAAAGATTATTTCTAGCATTTTCAAATTAAAATTTTACAGTAATCATTCATTGTTATTTATTAAAATCGGTATATTGAGGAACCTTATGCCAAATACTATTAGAAATTAACAATATTTTAATCAATTTTGATATGAGTCAACTACCCTATTATGTATCTGTCTACAACATCTATGTCAAAGCACAATAACATTTGATTCGTCCGTCTCACCTATTTCTGCCGTACCGGAGGGAGACTCTGTACCAGGGTCGTCGGCTTGGGTACCTCCGTCTTACGTATTTCTACCGCAAAGGAGCAGGCTTGCATTGCTGAGTTCCGGTTTGAAGGGTAAGATATGGCAGTAAAATTAATGGGTACCGTGACTTTACATCTGATGTCACAATCAGAAGTTGGCAACGTACACGGTGGTTCCTGTGAGGGTTGCAGTTTTGCTACGAATCTTACAGGAGCCACATGTATTATAGTTGACTGTTACCACTTGTGGGCAGTTTGCTTGTCTGCCAACTCAGTTTCAATAAAAAAAATTGCAAATATTATGGCATATTCACATTACGACATTACTTTTGCGTTACCTTGTAGTATTCACAAAGATTGGCAGTAAAGTTTGTTTTCCGTAGTACTTTTGAAATTTGTTGTAAGAGTTCTTTCATCGAAAGGAAATACGAGTAGTGTTCACTATTTATTATGACTACTTCATAGCTACAGAAAATATAGTAAAAGTTATACTTAGTAATCTTAAAAATACAAATATATTTATTTGGCTTTTGTCACAAGTTATCTCGCGTGTAGGAATACAGAATAAATCAATAACACGGTATCCAAGATATCAGGAGGCCGACCACACAATGGCGGCGGGCAGAGACAACAAATAAACAACAATAACTTTTTGTTTATCTCGGCCGGTGGACGGTGAACGCAATTGGGCGCGCACTGATTCGCGTCGCCCATCGGTCGCGCCCAAATTCTATGATTATGGGAACCGATACTTTTCAATAATATTTGAAGTGGATTTGAATTAGTATAATGTCTCGATAATAATCTGATCTTCTCTACTGAATTTGTTACATACGTTACGTTTTAATGTCTTATATGGGCAGCAACACATACAGGGTGTGAAAAGACGTATACCGAAGCCCGCGTCTACGCATTCAGACCATTAAATAAAGCAATATAACGAAAAATCAATGATGTGAAACGAAATTAATTTTTAGGCTTAAAAAAACAACGACAATAAATACTACGCAATGGTAACGCGTGCCCGCGCCTGGCATGCGCGTCCGGATATCGCGTCGGTGTTAGTGAGTCAGTGTGAGTGCGTGTAAAGCAAGAGATTCCTTTTCAGTCATAAATTTTGTTAAGAAATACTGTTTTTTTCGTAGATGTTTCTTTGGACGAAAATTATCAAAATACATTTCAAACAGTTTTGTATAATAATCTCGAAAAAATATTTGTAACTAAGTATAACCTTGAATATCTCGGCAACTATTAGTTTCACAACCATAGTCTAGAAGACAGAAACTATAGTGATGATGGGAGCAATACGTGGGTTTCGGCTTCGGTACCGGTCTTTTTTGCACTCTGTATGTCTATTAGAAGTTTGCTACGGATACGTTCATTCATACAATACCAATCACATTGCGAGAAAGATCTTTGATAAGCAGGAGGAAGTAATTGTGACTGTAATAAGATTGAAAGTGTTTTTACCTTGGACCTTACGAACTAAGAAACTATACAAACTAATTCTTGGATATTTGCCACAAAGGTAAAATCAAAACAAAGAAGAAAAAATCTGAGTTAAAAAAGGCAGACATGGCTACGTTTATTGATAACGTATACCACGTAATTTCACGAGAAAATATGAATACAGAAGTTGGTGGCTATACTATATTATATACAAGGTATTAACCGGTCAAATATATTATAAAGTGAGCAAAAAGGATGAGTATTGAGCGGGGAGAAGCCAGATTCCCGTGTGATAAAAATAATTTAAAATGTACAACAATATACGAGCAATATAATACAGAAACGAACAAAAGGCAATAAATCATCGAAACACAGAGCTTCTTTACGCAAAGTCAACAGCGCGACAAGACGCACCCGCGAGATATAAATCGTAATTATGGGAGAGGAAAAAAAAATAACACGATTATTACATGTTATCGGGCAGTGATCAAGCGAAATCGGAGTGTCTCATAACCCGTTCCCACTTGATCAATGTCTTTATAACGATTACACACTCACATCTGACTGTCTGTTCGGAGTCTGACCTCTAAAATATGCGATATTAATTATTACCCCCGCATATGGTGGAAGCGACTTCCACCGTGTTCAGAGTTTTAGCCTTGTGCCGTTTATCTTATCGCCGGATTATAAATTTCAGCGACTCACGAAAATAAGACCCATGTAACGTACACCCGTCGGCTTTTCCCGGTTATAATTATGAGATATCTGAAGAAATGAGGTGTATTATTTTACACGTTCTAAGTTTGAGGTGGTTTAAGTTCTTTTACGAGTGGACCGCGTGAAAGTGATAAATTAATATTTCAATCGGAAGAAGCTGCATTTATATACGTCAATGCATTTGTACGTCAAATATTTTAATAGCAAAACGAAAATGATGTTCATTATGTCTGATATAAAAGTAAAAAAGCTCTAGTATTTTGGTAATCTGTGAATACAAATCAATTATTATCGACGCCCAAATACCCGTAGAAATATTGATGGGTGTTCTAAGAGCAGGACAGCATATACTTCAGAGGTGGAAACTTATACCATAAAAAGGAACAACTGATCAATAATTTAAAAATAAGACAATTCGTTCTTATAATAAAACACATTAAACTTCACTAATACTACATTATTTTTTTATTTGCAATATTGAATTCATTCGTGTTCTATTTGTTGATTCATATTAGTTCACATAAATTCACAAGGAAGGAGACTCGGTTCTAGAGTCTTCTGTGGGTATCTCTTATCTTAGCTATTTCCGCCATCAAGCAGCAGTGTTTGCGTAGCTGTATTCCGGTTTGAAGGGCTTCTTTCTTACCCTTCCGAGGCATACCTTGAGAGAAACCTGAGACATAAGATGTCAAGTCTCAGGACTAGACATCTTATGTCAAAGGGGTTGACGTAAGATGTCTAGTCCTGTGACTTGACATCGAGTTTTTTGGTTCTTGCATTGGATTCTTGTCGAGGTTGTATATTTGCAAATCCTATCGGTACTAAATGACCTGTAGGCGTCTGTAGCCACTTACCACTAGATGGACAGCCTGCTTGTTTGCCAACTTTGTTGTGTAAAAAAAACTTAATGTCAAACATGTAATATCACAAAACACTATGCCCGATATAACCATGAAGAATAATATTTGTAGAAATGCACCTAAATAGCTATTGATTGGTTTTGGTCGTAAAATTTCTGTCTGCATTTAATTCCACCTTTAAATTTACAATCGAGGAAGATTGGGACTCTCGTTACGAGTATAGGTGCTCGTGCACACATCTTTCGACGCGGCCATTAACGCGCACAAGATCAATGGGTTTCGGCTCGTGGGCGTTACGTTTCATTAACTATTATAATATAAAAGCAGTTCAAAATGATTAGTTCCTTGGACATCTCAGACGATTTTTAAGTATGCATCCTAAATAGGTTGTGGTTGTATATTTTATAATAGATAGACAAAGAATATTTATAGTAGTCACTCTGTAACTGACAATTCGAAAATGGAACAACAAAATAGGAATGGATGACACGTCTATGGGAGGATTCGAGGCAACACAAAGCTCTACAAGATCTATGAATGTGAACATCCATAAATTGATATCTCGGTGTGTGAGGTGACTAATGCATCTACGATGCAGCAAGACTTGTATAATGGACGGAGACACTCGAATTGCCCGGTAGCGGCCGCTTATCTGATAATAAATATTACGAGCCATTCTTTTAGGCGCGGCGGTCATTAATCCAGCGGTCGATCGGGCTTGTATCGCGTTACAGGCTGCATTGTTGCCTCAACAGTTGTTCCTATTTATCAAGACGCCAGTAATATTGTTCCGGCGCACACAAAGAGCTCGCGCGCTCACTTGCGACGCCCCAACAACGCCGAAGGCTTTGTCTTTTGACGTGCAACATCGGTAATAGTGAAATATTAATTTAAGATAATCATGCACTCAAATTTCAAAAAGGTCTGCACGTACAAAGTAACACAGCCAAATGTTCGTAGCGAATAAAACATGAAAGCTCTTCCCTGAAAATATTTCACCGCTATTGTCTAAATCCGAAACATTGTAACGTTGGACTGTCAGGGGCATTAGAGTCACGTAATTGTCAAGGTTGAAATGATTTGCATATAAATTACTTTCGTCGACGCGTAAATCCACGTGTTGCTCGGCTAGAATAGAGATTAATATGGTAGGTGTCTGTGTCGGGTGGGTGACAGACAAGTTAAGCTGACATCCGTCAACGCCGCAGTTCGTAATCGCCGCGTCGAAGATCGATGCTAAGCCCGGCTTATTGAACTCTTCAACGGACTCAGAATGAGCCGCCCCGAGTTCATCGGTCGTCCCTCTCCCACCCCACCGCCGGTCCGGTTATCTTTACTAAATCTGACAGCATTCGGGTCATTACACTTTCACGTGCGTTAGTTCCGCAATAAGATACCTACGACCTAATAATATACTTTATTAACGAGACTGTTTCGGCACGTGGACCGTTCGCTTTTATCAGAGGTTATCGGCGAACGCGGGTCGCTCTGAAGATCGAGCCGATAGGCACCTAACTATAATTCCACTACGAGCCTCCACATCAAATCTCAATCGGTGCGAGTGCCAGTAAAGATATCGGAGTTTGTCCGATTGGACGTTCTCCAACGACTATAGTTGTTCCCTTCGGCGTTGTCTAGCACAAGTGGTCGTGAAACTTTACGATGGCTACTGACCCTCGCATAACACTAGCTTTAGGAGCTGCGCGCAATTATTGTGAAATCGACGCGAGTAATCGAGAGTTGGCCTGTGAGCGTCCTCCGCCGCCGGCTAACCACTTTGTCAAGCCCTTTTCAGGGAGTCCTTTTAACTGCGAATTACCTCACCAACGACGTCATTATACTTTATGATGAGTCGAGGACTGCAGAGATTTGTTTTATGCCTTTGTTCAGCTAATCTTCAAAACTTCAAATCAAACGGACCCGCAAAGTAAATATAATCATAATCACAAAGCTAAATTATTGTTTATTATAAATATTCTGATATATATACGGTGGATGTTCCACTATAACTTTTATACAATGTTGTATGTATAAACGAATTTAATATCATGGAAGTGATTACCACTGCAGAATTTCCAAAGTTGTTGGACTTTTTAGAATGACAGTAACTTTTGCTGCGAGGCAAGTAAGTAAACATGTTAAAAAGATAATACGCATAGCGGGTTGCTGCTGTACATTACGTCAAAATCATTTTGAAAACTAAAGTTGTTGCTATATAACGGCCTTGGTGTTTTCAGCTTTCCATCAGGCAAAGATTTCATACCAATCCCGAGTCGCTGTCGTTAGGTATTTGTGTAAAATTGCATTCAATCTTTCAAAAAACATGTTTCACGCTTGATTCACACTAAAGGCCCTTCTTTAATCGTAACTACCATGCTAGACTCAAAACGTCCATTGCTAGAAATGGCCCACTTCTGAAAAGGGGAATTTTGCGATTACCACCTGCGCCAGACCAGAGTGAGCACTTGAGCAGGTGGCAGCGCCAGAGACTTGTCAGTGGATCAAGAGGGTCAACCAATTGCCGGTGAAGTTGATACGGTTCCTATAGGAAGTTATACGAAACCCCTTACGACGATATCTACTCTTAGAGATCAAAGCTGACCGAAGCCGGTGAAAATTTTAAGTGTAAAAAGCCTTATGATTTCCCCTACGGCTTTACGGAGCTCTTCTGTGAACAAAGCTTTACTAATTTGAGCTCCAATTGCTTACACCGATATCAAACATAGCAACAGCAAGGCACAGACAAGGGAAAATATTGTTTGCAATAAAGTGTCATCCCGTTGGCGTTAAAGCGGGAGGAGCTACGTATTTATACTATTTGCCGAACGTGCCTCCGCGCCGCGGCCGCTATTTGACGATGCAAATTTATCGCGGGGCGCTTAATAAAACGCACACGGGCCTTATTGATTCGCGGATGTTGCTCATTACACGGCACCTCGGCGCGGCGCCCCGATGGGCTCGCCGCGGACACGCCGCGTCGGGACAGACAGGCCTCGTTAACGCGAATATAATTTCATGTTTATGGAATGGAACTCAACATGAACTGGGACAAATTTTTAAAATCTTATCTTAAGATTCATTTCCAGTCGATGATATAAAAAGGTGCTTGCATTGCCGCGTTCCGGTTTGAGGGTCACGCAGTTAAATTACTGGGTACCGTGACTTGACATACGATGTCACAAAAACACATAGCTTTGCAGTCACAGCGAGGCTTAGAAGCCTTACCATGATCGCTAAAAACAGGTCGTAAGATTTAAAAAAAGACATCGCCCCACACTAGGATTTTCTACTGTGTCGTGGGTGAATAAGGAGTACTCTGATCTTGATGATGGCGCGATACGATACTAGAGCGGTGTCTTTGTTTTAATATTATTTTGACCATGCTCTAAGCGACGTCGGCACGCCCCTGTTACTATTAAAGAACGCTATCGATCTAATAAATTCAAGTCTAAGACGTGTACAAGTCGCGAAAGTCACAAAACATTCAAGTACCTATATAAGATATCTATAATAAAGCTTACGAAACATCCCGAAGGACGGCTACAAAATATGTGCGGTGGCCTAATACAAAAAAGTCCTGAAGCGGCTCCGGGTTACCAATATCGATTTCCCTCAAAAGGTAGGCGACTATTGAAACAATGAAGCTCGTTTGAATTGATTACCAAGTGGCGGCGCCGCGCTACATATTTTTTGCGAGAGCCTCCGAGAGCTTGTTTGTAAAAATAGCAATTTTCTTGCCACGACGCCTCCTTACACGAAACTGGCTCGATCAGTTGCCCATGCAAAAACGCGTTTGAAGTGGAAAAATGGAGCTGATACCTTGTAGTTACCGCTCACCGCCCGCTGGGAATATCGCGCCTCTGCCGCACTGACCGAGCCGAACGCATGCCATAGTGGCCCTTGTAATGACTTAGTGGCCCTTTGGCTGCCATTTATTATTGTTTACCATGAAATATAAAAGAACGCAACAATGAATACGCGTTTGCTGGCGAGCGACACAGCGGATTGCTATCGGTGTGGATGAGTAAGATGTTATTATTTCTTGGGAGTCCGAAGTGTCAGTGCGCGTGTCCGTAGAATGAATACGAGTTAACTTTTTGAAGTTAGTTAAGTTGGCAGCCGCAATACAGACCAGAACAAAGTACAGTGCAGCGTCACAAGTGGAACTCCGCTCAGGGGCCCTATTGTGAATCACTCGTCCGGCATCGAAAGGTCGTCGAGCATCGTCTGTGCTCGATTCCTGTTGAACATTACGACTTATTTTCTATTTTTCGTCAAAAACAATAAAAATGTTAGCTATCACGGGACGCCTGGCAAATGTGCAACATCAAAATTATTCTGTACAGATAATATGCCTGACCCGCCGTTACAGATGTTTCACATCAAAAGGAAATAAGTAGAAATCGATCATTCTATGCCGGACGAGTGATTCAAAAATAGGGCCCCTGTTCTTTTACGCGAGTTCGAACGCATTTACCTGTGGTGCGGTGCGGCTCGGCGCAAATTGATGGTTTCACCTCGTTCCATGCAAAACGATCATCGCATCCCGCTCGCACGACGCGCGCCCGACAACGCGGTAATCATTGTTGTTAAAAACAAAACAAAACAGCGCGCAGCTCAAGTGTATACGATCGGCACAGAAAAACGGGCGAGCCGCTATATTCCGATAAGTTTAAGATAAATAGCCCGCCGAGTTTTACTCGCTCTTTACTTGAACCATATTTTTTGCGTTCCGTTGCTGCCTGCGCAATCTAAGCTGGGGATCGATTTAAAAATTACAACGTGTATAGCAATGGAGTCAGTGTATGGAGTCAATATTCGTATGGAGTCAATGGAGTCAATATTCGGACACGCAGTCGCTTTAAACGGACCTGACCCCCTAGACAAGATGCCTTTCGATAATCGCAAACGCAATCGCTAGAAGGAAAATGTATGCGATTTGACATAAGCCCTCGTTTAGCTTTCGAGCGCAATTGTCAAATCTCATACATTATCTATTTAGCGATTGCGTTTGCGATTATCGAAAGGCATCTTGTCTAGGGGGGCTGGAATACGACGGTGCGCGATGAGGAATTCCGTGTAAAGTAAGATGGTACGTCAAGTCGTCACGTCTTCATGTTAGAGACGTCAATGATAATAAAGCCAGTGTCAGTAGTTGTGAGGCGAGCACAAAGCACATCTCACTTTCCGCTGCAAAGACAAAAGCGGCAATTACGACAGTTAACGGTGTACCGAGTCCGCGAGGCGTGTGGGACGAGCTCTACAATGTACAACATTACGACCTACTTATAGTAGTACCTGTAATAAAATTATAACAGTTACTTCATTATATTGACTGTGCTAATTAAGTTACACTTCGTTATTTTTGGTATTCTTTAATTACCCGCATATCTTATTGTGCTGCTATCGCACCTTTGTGAGAAATAAAAAACTCGAGACAAATGAGCCTTTCGTCTATACCTCTGTCTTTAGCAATTATTTGTACAGAAAGCGTCGCGTCAAGCTATACCTACTTTTTGATCTTTAGACCGCTGTTATGTCGTTCATCATATGGACGGTTTCATAGCGTAAATGTTAAGCTTTACGCGGCGCCTACTATATTCTCTTCGGAGGGATGAAAGTACTTTTTTTGTAACAGCATAATTGTAACATTAGGTCTGCTTTATATTGGCATAAAAGCAACCCCAAGCGTTAAATTCTGTTTGTACTCCTCAAGTAGCTAAAAATGTTAAAAGGTGTATTCAAATATCATGATTGCAATTACTAAAATATAAACTTCTAGGTGGGTAGTGGAGTCGCAGTGTGGACCTTACCTAGCGCGCTCATAAGGGCAGGGAGAACACCGGGAGGTTTTAGTGTGTAGGCCTGGCACTCTGCCGGGAGAGCCCCACACACGCTCGCCGTCTAGCTAACGGCGGGTACGGTGCGGTTACGCATTTCCCCCCGAGAGAAAAAAAAAAAAAAAAAAGGTGTAACTGGACTCGTAATGACCATGCAAGAGAAAACTTATTAATTGTATACTTTGTTTTGTATCAGATAAATAAATTATTACTATTATTATATGATTTTTAAAGACTTTTTCATTGCTGGGGACTAGGGATATACTTTTGATGCGTACTTATTATTATCATTAACGTAGATTTATTTTAAAGCTTTGTTGGCAAAAGCGCCGAATAATTCTCCTTGACCAGCACAAAACCTCCCCCAACTACACTGACCTTCAAAAGTAAGTACTTACCACACTTTTAAAATTGCAATAACTTTTAAAGTAGCCAAATTAATTTTTAAAATAAAAAATATTAAAAATACTAATGTATAAAAAACTATAACTTCCGAGAAACCTGACGAAAAGAGCTGAAAGTGTTTTTTGTTTGAATCCTTTATCTTTTGTAGTTTAAGGAAAAAATTAATTTTAAAAGTGTAGTAGTTACTTTTGAAGGTCAGTGTAGATCCACATTCCGACGTATACCTTGTCAGTAGTTAATTAAGATGATGTGGTAGGTTAATATTTATTAATATTTGGATATAAAAGTGCAATAATTAACGATACACGTTATTTTACATTATTTCGCGGCGTTGGCGACGACGCGAAAGTCAGGGAAGCAAGGGTCGCAAGGACGCAATGACGCAACACAAGTCGCTCCACCGGTAGAAGTTTTCAGGTTACAGCTTACATTCTTTTACTCTTCAGGGTAAAACGAACTGACTTAAAGATAAGACAGGCTATTCACATAAAGATTTGTCAAAACACCACAAAAAAGGACACATTAGGTACATTTACCTCCTAATATAATAAATGTGAAACATGCATAAATATTGAATCTCGCGTATTTAATGTATATTTTTACCAACTTACTTAGTATAGCAATATTTCGATGCTATTGACATCAATTAACACAATTGTCCTGTCCGGACGCCCACCCACTTAACGGTGACAGTAACCCTAATTCGGACCTAATGCGGAGGTCATGTCGTCGCGTACCCAAGTGTCGTCGACAAATCTTTTGTGTGGCACCGGAGTGTTCATCAGTCTTCGCGTGACACGTGACTCGTGCCACTGTGTCAAAGCCCCGCTCAGAATAATATATGATGTCAAAAATTAAACTATGCCGGTGTAAATAGATTACATTTAAAACATGTTGAGTTTTTTTTATTTATCATTCGCAGTTATAGATATAACATAATATATGACTATAATATTTAAGTATCATGCAATGAACTGGAGCATAACATCAATCGGATCATTGTCAGTAACTTTATTGACACGACAAAGTCGACAAATTACTACATGTAGGGATTTAGACTCGTATTGACAGCTGACAAGCTATTGGCTTTTATCATACCTGATTGTCATCATCATTTCAGCCAGGACACACCCAACCAGTAAACATAGGCCACCCCCAAGGATCTCTTAACCAATTGGTCCTGGGCTGCTCGGCTTTTCGCCACCTTCACCATATCGTCGATCGATTTGGTGTGTCGGCCGACTAATAACAATGCTGCATCTCCGAAATATTTGGAGCAAAAGCCGAGGACGGAAGTGAGATTTACCTGGATTCTTCAAACAATGAAGATCTTACTATCTTTCCTCTATTTGTCAGAACACACCAATGCTCTAACACTGCTACTGTTTAATTGTGACATATGATGGTACCTCATAACCTCGTATCTCGAAATATCAGACGACATTTCGCGAAACAGTGTGTGTTAGACCGATTTCATCATATGCAGCATGCATCACGTGCAATTAAGTCTGTTACTCTATGCGCATCAAACGGGTTGGTTTATAACAAGTTTTTTTTACTTCTGAAACTTCGCTTCGCTGAAAAGAAAAAGCGAAACGGATACAAATGTAAATTTAAAAGAATTATTGGGTAACAAAAACGAATATCAAAATGATAAAAACGACCACATCAACCTAGTACGCACGCACAGAACAGGACGCAACGGCGCGGCGTTCCAACAGCCAGTCAATACCGCAATAAAATGCACCGGAGTTAGAATAAATCTGGAATCCGGGCGACTCACGACGCAGGCAGGTGAGGTGTAACAAAGGGCGGTGTCGGTGTCAGGTTGTTCGCGTGACCACGGTCTACGGCTCCTCCTCACTCATTTAGGAGGATCGTCTTACTTTGGAATCTCACTGAGTCCGTTCGCTGCTTTATCGGTCCGCGCTTGCTTGGTGGAAAACGAGACACTCTTTTGTCTTTCGCGGTGCAATGCCTGTAATGTTCTGGCGGTTGCACATCGACGGCGCGTAACTTTAGACCTGAGCTTTGAGGACTGTTTTTTCTTTACTTGCGACTCCTCCACATAAAGCTACAACATAACATAAAGCTGTTGTTAAATTAATTTTTGACGTAAATTAAGACCAAAACATTCAATTCTTCTTATGTTAGGAACACTAATATAAGAAGGATGACTAAGTAACTTAGTAATACACTGTTTTCAACCGAGATTTTAGTATTCATATCAATATTGATACCAAAATGAGCAAACGGTTTTTCAAACTAAAAATAAACATGAGTGCAAAAAAATTGGCACTAACTGGCTCTTAAAGCTTGACTATAATGATAGAGAACAATTTCATCGACGAATATGTTAACACATAATGTCAGTCAAATGCAGTCATATTTTTTTTTGCTGTAGTAAGTATTAAAACCCACATGACCACAAACAAACACACACACACACACTCTCTCTCTCTCATACACACACACAGAGAGAGAGAGAGACACACACACGAACACAAACACATGTGTTGTAACGCAAATACTAAGTACAGGGTTTCAAATATATAGAAAATTTGCTGCTTATAGTATTCCTTATTAAGTACCAGCTGCCAAAAAGATTAAGCCTATTTTATTTACTTCATTGCAAATAACGGGGTTTTCTGTGCTAAATAAAGATTATTATTATGAAACCACTAATGTTATTTATAATTAATAGGTACAGAAGATATCAACATAAACATAATGACCACGTAGCAATGCAAATTTTTACAGGCTTCTGCGTCGTCTGTGGTCAACAGTGATTGGCGAACAAACCTTACTGGATACTATGTGGTTAGTGAAATAAACAATAACCGCCAGTAACTCACCCAAGGCTAACTCTGCCGAGCGCACAGCACCGCAGTTCAAATCGTGCGGCATGAACTAATTTCACTTCTTACGTATGACGTCGGGTTTCGTGTCGACGTGATATATCAATAGGATCTATATGTTAGAAACTTAAATGACGGCGTGTAAGCTATTACTGTGTAGTAGAATATTACTACCTATTAGCAAACATTGTGAGCACTTTTTAATGGATGGAGAAAATTCACCTTTCGAAGTGCCTTGTCAAAGTTCTCGGTAAAAACTGTCTCGGTTGTCGTGTAAACACAAACACATAATACTTTTTACATTGTATTTCCTTATAACTTTCACTTGTTTCGAGTACCTATTTATTATTGGGATGTTAACAAAAACTAGGACCACAAAAGAATAATAATACGAGTATATCTACTTGTATTATATAGTTCACCGGAGGCAGACTCAGTACCAGGGTCACCTGCTTGGGTACTTTCGTCTGTGCTTCCATTGCTGTGTTCCGGTTTGGAGGCAGTGAAATTACTGGGTTCTATTCTATGACTTTACATCTTATGTCACAAGTTGGCAACGTACACTGTGGTTCTTATAAGGGTTGCAAATTTACTGCGAATCTCACAAAAGCCACATGTACGAGTATTATAGGTGACTGTTCACTTTACCATCAGGTGGGCAGTATTAAAAGTATAAAAGAAAAAAAATAAGTATTAAGTCCTATTTAATGGTCAGTATAAAGTATAGTAGATAATAGGTAAGATTTTGTGGGTCGACGACCTCAATAATTAGCTCCAAAATTGTATCTTATCTAATCATATTCCTTCATGACTACAGTATGTTGCAAGAAAGAATATTCAACAGTACTACATATTGAATTATTTAAAGTACATAAAATACTTATTGGTCCTCAAAATATTAGCAGAGGCACGTTTTGAAAAAATAACACTTTGTTATACGTGGTGGAACAACTACATATTTCGACTACATTATCGACGACACGTTTAGCGCAGAGGTCGAGTGATCACCTACTGCGCAACGGGTCGCGGGTTCGATTCCCGTACGGGACAAATGTTTTGTATGGCCTACAGAAATTTATTCCGGTCTGGGCGTATGTGCATGTGATATTCTATGTTTGTAACTGCACCCACGACACAGGAGAAAATCCTAGTGTGGGGCGACGTTTAAAAAAAAAAGAAAAAAAAGAGATATTTATACCTATAACTGTGCTTTTATTTGTACATCTAAGTGGGCAAAAAAGCGAACTGCCTATCTGATCGTAGGTGTTTAGTCACATACAGTACATGTGGTTTCCGCAATATTTACAAGTTAGCAACCCATGTAAGGGGACCGGGTCCATATTGGCTCACATAATATTCTAAATCCTATTCTTTGTCTTACTACCGATTTGTGTTCATAATAATCACTCTTCATAATTTTATTTTTCATACTTTTTTATTCATACATTTTTATTACTACCAACGGAGCTCATAACAGTTAGTGATCATATTTTTTTTATTAATACTGTTACTACCAAGAACCATTTAAATACATTTTTTTCAGATCTTTTTTCTTCATAACATTCAATGATCATATTGCTTTAATTAATAATGTTGTTACTAAGAACGTTTCCACGAGCAATAAGTATGCATAAAGTCGAGAATACACATAAAGTCGTTTCTAGCGCTTCACCGGCCGCTGCCGCGGCACGCTCGCTTCGCTCGCTCGGCTCGCACGCTTGGTTCATGTTCAAACCTACGCTCGTCGCTTCGCTCCTCGCTACCTATTTTTGACCCGCCTACAGTTTCTGCATCGCCAAAATATTCCGTATTGTTATATGAATATTATAGTTATTTATTCGAATGATTATGAGTTTCGATCATTAGTATAGAAAAATATATGAAAACAAATATTAGTAAAAACTAAGTGTATGATTAATGATATTATGAATTTCAATGATTATGTTTTTAAATATGTAGTTTAAATTTTTTTTTATGAAGAATGATCATTATGGTTTTATATGGCATGAGAAATATTTTCGGACCTCCAATGATAGGAATTGAAAAGTTATGTAAGAAAATGCGCACCCAAGGGGACCCAAGTGTACACGGCCAACTTGTGACATAAAATGTAAAGTCACAGTATCCCGCAATTTCCCTGTCTATCTTACCTTCCAAACTGGAACAGAGCCATGCAAGTACTGCTGATTTGTGACAGAAATAGGTAAGACAAGAG
Organism: Schoenobius gigantellus; assembly: GCA_963935595.1. Classification (NCBI taxonomy): domain Eukaryota; kingdom Metazoa; phylum Arthropoda; class Insecta; order Lepidoptera; family Crambidae; genus Schoenobius; species Schoenobius gigantellus. Next base: position 14,988,411 of record OZ012553.1, read on the forward strand.
TATTAGTAGGCGATTTAAAGTACATCATTTATTTATCATATCAGTCATATCATTAATTATGTAGTAACAAAGTTCTTAGGGCTAATAGAGTAAATACATAGGTACATTACATGAGTCCCGCAAAGGCTCTACAATAATCTCTGCACTGAGACTCCCTTTTAATATACAAGAAAAATAATAATTGTAAAATTGAAGTAATCTGAAATAACATATAAAAATAGTTATTTCTGCCGCTAAGCAGCAGTGCTTGCATTGCTGCGTTCCGGTTTGAAGGGTAAAGGCGTGTCCCCATTGCTAGCCGCTCGGCCGCGGGGAGCCGCGAGGCTCGGCCTTACGAGCTTTTTGTGTTCCTGCTGCAACGCGTCCACACTATAAGGCTCAGCCTCGCGGCTAGGCCTCGCGGAGCCGCGCGATCCTAGTGGGGACGCTCCTTAAGATATGGCAGTGAAATTACTGGGTACCGTGACTTTACATCTGATGTCGCAAGTTGGCAACGTGCACTATGGTTCTTGTGGGGGTTGCAGTTTTGCTGCGAATCTCACAAAAGCCACGTGTATATAGGTGACTGTTACCACTTACCATCGGGTGGGCAGTTTGCTTGTTTGCCAACTTGTGCAATAAAAAAAAAAACAAAAAATGATTCCTCGTTCGACTTCAATAACATTTAATCATCGCGAAATAATTACCTATTCACTTTCCTAACAGATTGATTCAAGCGGGAAAATTATATTAAATACGCACGAAGTGGTCAACAAACTAATGAAAGCTCAAGCGGGCGAGCGAATTATCATCCGGTCGACTTCACCGAATTACGCAAGACAACCAGCAAACAGCTGGTCCGATGTGCAATAAGGTAACCGCTGAGCTAACAATGGACAACGCTGATCATAATCCAGATAATGCTCAAGGTATGGCGAGCATTTTGTTCTTGGGCCGCGAGGCGCACGACCGACATCGAAAGTGAATTGTCGTGCCAGCGACATGTCGCCCAGCATTAAGGTTCCAGCTTGCCGTGACTCGGCTTTCGTGCAATCGGACATTAAGGAGCCAATCATAGGTGACCTTACAATTTCGTATCGACAACTTCGACATTAACCACCGCCATATTGCACCCACGCTACATTCCTTTCATGGTGTTTGCACGCTACAACCGCTTAACCTCAAGACAATGAGATACGAAGATAAGAGTTCGATTAATTGAAAATGTCAAACGAATCTTTCTCGCAGGATACTCAACATCGCTACAGCTGGTTTGTTTATCGAGAGTTCGAGCTTAACTATGCTTAGTCATGTTGCAGGTATGCGCAAAAGCAATTGAGGACATTCAGCTGACAAATGCTTACTCAATTCAGTGCTTGGTATTTAGACCTGAAGCATTTTATTAAATAATTTCTTTTTTAATGTTTTACTTTTAGATCACCGAGACGAGTGCAGAGTTTTTGGTACGTTGTTACAACAGAATGTAACATTGGTCTAAACTTAGTCTCGGTTTAAACATGACGCTGTCTCTATCCATGTACATTAACACAAGTGAAAGCGCACTAGATTTGAACCAATACTAAACTTAGACCAAGTTTACACCAGGTTTTGTAATAAGACCGTATAGTATAGGTATTGATTACTTTGTAAAATTCGCAAAATATGCGACCTAAACGACCATATCTTTTAATCGCATTTTCTTAAAAATTTGACTTTTCATAGCTAAAAGAGACATAATAGACCCGAGTTTTTGACATAAATTTCACTTTGTTATCTCTACGCGTTCCTGAGAAAAGGGGTCTCGACAACGACATGATCCTATTAGGGTCCCGTTTTTTTTCTTTCGAGAAACGGAACCCTAAAAAGACGACGTTAAATATCAAACCACAATCACAAAATTCGAGACCTACATCTAAAGAACTGTTCAAAGCCCAAACATAGGTTAAGAGCAATATTTACACTATCAATTGTATGTCATCGGCGGCGTCTTCGGAACGCTGTTTTCACTCGAGCCCGCCGTGTTACCTTTCAAAAGCGTCGAATCGTAAACAAAGCGACCTTTGAACTTAATAACAATGTGAGCCGGCGTGCGAAACGGGAGATGCACCGAGCGACTTGCAATAACTCTTTTGGGGCCCATCCACCGTCGCTCGCCGCGTGATATGCAATAATTCAACTTTGGTACCACTACCACAGCAAGCAAAAACTCTCCGCGTCTGCCTGCCAGCACGCCGCGATCGGCCGCCTAGATAATTATGTCTTTATATAGATATACTGTACCACCATAATTCTGAGCTAAATCTGATTATTGCACTAATATGGAAGAGTGGTATTGTGAGAACGCCTCACAGTGATATCGTAGAGAGTATAACTTAGCCGAGCATCGGGGTTAGTCATGGAGCGAACGCGTATCTGTACCTTTCGTCGTTCAATAATGAGTCAAGGTTACTGAGAGCAAAATTTATTGACAATAGAAAATGTCCGACAATTATCAGATTAGAGTAGATTCGTGACTCAGGTGAGGTCGAACACAGTTTTTAGTAGGTACCGTTTAAAATTCAGGTTTATTTAGAGGCACAAGTGTTTAGAAGTACAAAGAGCGTCGGTGGCGCTCTGGATTCGGCACTGGCCTTTTAATCGGAAGGTCCGGGGTTGGATCCTGCCATGTACCATGTGTTTTTCAAGAATTTCATATGTACTCATTTGTCCAACGCTCCTACGGTGAAGGAAAACATCGGTAGATAACCTGAGTACATCTGCGAAGAAATCTGACCAAATGATGGTAAGCGGTAATAGTCACCTATACTATAATACATGTGGCTCCTGTGAGATTCGCAGCAAAATTGCAACCCCCACAAGAACCACGGTGTACGTTGCCAGTTTGTGACATCAGATGTATGTCACGGTACCCAGTAAATTCACTGCCATATCTAACCCTTCAATCCAGAATACAGCAATGCAAGCACTGCTGCTTTACGGCAGAAATAAGTAAGACAAAGGTAACCAAGCAGTTATGTTATTTATAAATTATTCCACCTAGCCATTGACGGTTAGGTATATACGTCAATGCACCCAGCAATATGCGAGATCTTATTAGTATTCTATTAGAAGTTGTTATAGTACTTATTTTTTGATTTCACTAAATATTCAAGACCAAACAAATAGACAAGACTTCATACAACTGCTGAATAATTAAAATTATTTTAAAAACTAAAACAGAACATGTATCCCACAAACACTAATAGTTTACTACAAATAGTAAATTTATCTAAACTACACACGATAAAACTACATAGTTAAACTTAACGATATACTTACTTACATTTTATTGTTGCATTTCAACTAATCAAAAGTTACGAAATCTTGATTAAGTGTCCAAAAAGTCGTTAGACCATAATTGCCTATTTATCACTCAACTGGGGGCATATCGTTGACCCTCAAGCGGGCCAGTTCGCAAGATACTTTATGCAAACTGAGCACTTAAGGAGCGTAAATTAAAACTATAAAATTTAAACACCAACTTTAAACATCTACGTGAAAAGCTTTATTGCGCTTAAGCGATGCGATTCTCGCACTGATCCAGTTCGGGGCAACACGTAATTTGTTTTGTAACCGACAATCTGATGCACTTTGGTCTGAGAGAATCAGCACAATACGTGCAGATATTGAGCAAGCCCGACAGCATGGCCTGCCGCCATTCTGACTATTTGCTCACACGAGCACGATCGACTGTACTCTTACTGCACAAACAAAACATTATTTATAATTAACGTGAATGCCAGCGACACAAGAACACCGAAACATGTCATAGGCAAAACTTGATGAACTTTGCGATAGCGTTCTGAAATTAAATTACAAAGCTTCATGTTATGCCATGTTCTAGTCGGTTTCGCGGATTCATTGAGACGTGTTTCGACTATCCACAAAATGTTGGTAAAATATAAGCGTAATTCTCTTTGCCACAGTTCGACGTTCGATTATTTGTTTCTAGGATAGAAAAACAAAATTATTTTATTTCATTTGTATTGTACCGAAATACATCGTTTAATATGACATGTAGACAGTTTAAGCTTTTACAGACATGATATATATGTATCTAAACAGTAAAGAAAACAGTACCATTTTGGATCTATTCAAGAACTCTTTAAGAATATTTCATCGCAATATAATCTACAGCAAACCGGAACAAGTACATCAATGAGTAAATGGTGTCTTTTGTGCTCCTAAATGAAATTCAATTTTCACATAGACACTAACAAGGCAATTCGTGCATTAAAAGCTCGACACTTCCGAATTAAATTCGTGACCACAAACAATTTGAAGTATTAAACAACATCATGATCGTTGGCACTCAAATAGTTTCCCACAGTCGGAAAGGTGAAAATTCAATTCTAATAGGAATAAACGCTAAAAAAATTAAATAAACACGCACAGGTACGCGCCGTCGAGTTCGGTATAATTCGATAATTTACAAGGCATAGTGCGGCGCGGGCGCCTCTGGGTAGTGAATAGGGTTCTCGAGAAATTCGGCGGTAGTCGGCGATCGTATCTGCAGCACGCTATCCATCACGCGGCGCTAGTCACGCAACCGTAGTGCCCACTAATTATTTCTCTCTAACAGGGACAATTTGTCATTAATTGTAAAACACCACTGATAAAAATGTCGGGAAGCACCAGACAGAACCCGCCGAGCAACTCGGGACACTTAACGACGATTCTCTTAGTCGAATCAGATAGCCCACTAATAATAAGTATCAATCCCACCCAACAGGTGCACAATCTCCTCGCGCCTAGTTATTGAAACTGACAAGCGGTCACAGCAACATTAGCGACCGCGGTGCTTCAAGTGAATAAATTGAGATAAAAGGAACGAGACGAATATCCACTTCAATTACGTCGACCCACACAATGATTAGACGTTTCACTAGGTGTGCAGCCCGATCGCAGGCATGCTTGAGTTATTAACTGCTAGCTTTGTTATAAATATATTCACCGTGACGAGGATTGATGGTATAAAATACTCGGGCTTTTTATGCTTGATCGCCTTCATTACTTGTCAACATTCTAACTCCCGGATTAAGTGCAGTCGTTTATCTAAGCATTTATGTGTTACGGAGTTGCTCTTTTATGGGCTCCTTTGTGGGAGCGTATAACGTTTTATTTGGGCAACTCGGGTCAGGCACACAACGTGTGCTTCCCAGCCGGAGACGAATTCCAGTGTCAGGATTGATAGTCCACAATACTTCATAGGCCTCAATGAGGTTAACTTTCGACGCATATCAAATTGTGTGTACGTCAAGCCTATTAGTGCAGTCTGTCTGAGCTGGGAACAGATAACGCTGTAAAATAAACGTTACTGGACAATCACGATTTTGAGTGAACTAATAAAAGGAACTAGTTGTTCGCTATCACGACCAAGGCGACCTTCAACTTAGCTCGGCTTGAATACAGAGTGGCACAATAACAAGAGACACTGGAAGGTAAAGTTGGACGCTTTCGTATGCAAAAAGCGTTAAGTGTTAGCCGACGCGGTTGTACGGGCCGAACATTAAACAAGCGGTTGTGAGCTAAAATAGAAATGGGTTGTTTGAGTAGGGTTCTTTCGCGAACGCAATTGTAGTCGAACGTGTCTTGTTAGCGAATGCGTTATGCAAATGTTAGTCGGCAGTGTTATACGAAATAACTAACGTGAGCCGATTCACTTGAAACACGGCAGGAAAAGGCGTTGAGGTTCACTCGAAAAACGGCAGACAAAGAGGTTTTCTTCGAGTAAGAAATACTAGAGCATCTACACATTTATTTTCTAACTAGCTTTTGCCCGCGGCTTCGCTCGCGTTAAATTCGGGGTAACACCAAAGATTTAAAAAAAAATAAAGCGGGTATTTTTGTTGGTAACAAAGAGTCTGTTTACCGATTTTTAGCTTCCTACATTGAAAACAGCAAAAAGTCCCATATAAAATTTCACCCCCTCTTTTAAGGGGTTGGGGGCAGATTTCCAAAAAAAAATGATGCACGATTTTTTTGTTAGTCACAAATAGTTAGCATACCAATTTTTAGCTTTCTACCTTGAAAATTGCGACATGCTCCATACAAACTTCCACCCCCCATTTTAGGGAAGTGCGGGGTTAGAAAGAGACAAAAAGTAGCCTATGTCACTCTCGATCAGTTCAACTATCTCCACTTAAAAAATCACTTCAATCCGTCGCTCCGTTTTGCCGTAAAAGACGGGCAAACAAACACACACACACACTTTCCCATTTATTAGTATGGATGGATGGATACACATCATAAGATCATGAAGCTCTTTTACCACTTAAGAAGCAATTAGTCGGATAGATTCATGCAGAATAATGGTAAGGTGGCAACTAGGCCCAAAGGCTCTTAGTTAATTCAATTAAGTCAACCCGTCTAAACAAGATAATTGGTGTTAAAAAACTATCAATTGAATTAAAATTACATTATTTCATTTTAACAATGTTTGTTTGCTTGTGTTCAATAAAGGATTTATAAAATTGATGTTATTTCGTAATGAAATTACGTTAAACATTTATTTGTCATTGTAACACCTATCGTTTTAATACCTGTGTATCACAAATAAATTTGATTTGATTTGATCGTTCCAGAACACCATCCATCTATTGTTTCAAATAAACGAATTGCACAGTACGGTATACAAAATCGTCATAATATTTAAATAAAATTATTTATCAACTCATAACCTCGAAAAGATTGTTTATCATTCGAAATCTGAGTCCAAAAGTACATTTAATCTGCTGGCGTGGACAGAGTTTTTAAAATTAGTACTTTAATATTACAGCTGTTCTCGCACCTAGCATTTTCCTCGCTGTAGTGAGGTGAAAAGTGTGCTTCGCTCGGCAGCAAAGTTATCTGCGTCTCGTACCTTTGAAACCCAGTCGCTACGCTCAGGAGTCAATTCAAGTACTGGCGCTAAAAAACAACATTGCAGCTTGCATCACAAACAACTATTATAACGATATTAACTCGAACTTTTTGTGAGTTTGGGCAATAGCAATGTCAATGAAACCGCATCCAATCAGTTAAATAAAACTTAATATTAAACGCTTAATTGGCATTGACAATTACGTTCTCCATTTCGTACCCTTTGCTATTTTTTGTAACCCTTGAAAACTTCTCGATGTCTTTTAAAAGAATACATTTAAAATTAACAAATTAATACAATATCCTCATTCCAAAGAGATGATACGCTATGACTGGGCGACAATGAGCCGTAAGCCTCTAAAGCTTGAAATAATAATGTGCCGATACTCTGTAATTTGAATTGAGTCAGCCTTTATGACCGGATAGGGCGTCGAAGTGCTTGCGCGCTCGCTAAACGACATTCGTAAATTGTCGATTAAGACGGTGCACATTCGAACGACAAACGTATTCGCGTCAGAAATGGCCGCCGCTGCTTGGGCCACTGCCATAAATTTCATAATTAATTTTATTATCGGAGCCATTGCTCGCACGTCGACTTAAAGGGAGATTTGCGATGCAAAGCCACCGCCGCCGTTCGCCTTATCATTAAACGTTCACAGTCTTCGCCCGCGCTCCGATTTCATAATGTTCCTTAATGCGCTGTAATTGTTTGTGAATAAAAGAACGCCCGCTGAAAGGGCACCGAGCGGTGCACAGGGCGCCCCTGTCAAAAACCATCATTGTAATAGAGTTTTCTTCCGCGACCGCCGTTATAAAAGCTAACTCCCTTTCAAAGGAAAGTAATGAGAATTTAACTCTCCGGAAAATGGGCGGTGGCTTTTTGAAAGAATAATATTTTCAACATTATTCTCAGTGGTAGTCTAGGCTATAGCCTTTCCAGCCAGCGTCCCTACAAAGAGTCGCTCGCAGTCCCAGCTCGCAGTCGCATCCGTCTGACTCTTTCACGACTCTTTACAATAATTTAATATTCAACGGCAACGATTTGAAGTGACTTTACACCGATTCCGGTTTAGACATCAAAGGCGACGTCTAATTAATAAAAGAGAATAAATAAATAAGTATATTTGTTTCCTTTGTCTTCTTTGCGGTGTGGAAAAGCCGTTCTATCCGAATTTGGCAGTGTACATTCAGGTAGTTAAGTGTATGAGATGCAACCGGGGAGAACTTTGGCTTAGTTAATGCCATAAAGCAGGCGTTTTCAACCTTTTCATATCACTGGCACACTTTTCTTTTTATAAAAGTTTCACGACACAGCAGTACAAAAATAGCAAAATTTCGAGTCGGACTTGCGCGTGGAGGGTTATCATCTTATTACTCGTGGTTTTAACGCCGACCGCATGTTATACGAAATTTTCTGTAAGTAATTCGATTTGATCAAATTATATCGAAATTTTTGTTAGAAAATTTCGTATCATAAGGTGCCGGCTTTATGCTGCTTAACACTATTATTACATTACGCAATATACAGCTTGCGATCTCGACACTGTCTAAGAGTCTAACTAGATAGTGTATTATAAAAACGACACAATATCTTACATATTATATACACTACACTGAGTCTGATTATCGCGAGTAATGTAATATTCACCATAGTCTAATACGACCTTCAAAATTCGCGGCACACCTGAAAGCTTAAGCGGCACACAAGTGTGCCGCGGCACACCGGTTGAAAATCACTGCCATAAAGGATAGCTTGCATTGTGAACCAGAATGGTCTCTCAGGGAAAACGTGACTCTCATTGTCCAATTACTCTTATTTGCTGTTAATAGTACTTTAAACGACTTCGAATCGAGCCATAAAATTTCACGAATATTCTAAAATTCTAGGAGGGCAGAATATCGGAGTTAAACTATTGTCTTGTGTAAATACTGTATTGAAATGCATGCAGTCAGTATCTTAAACACATAATTTATAAAAAGAAATATAATATTAATATTCAATAAGGTTTAATTCAATAATACTTCATGTCACCATACGCCGAGTTTTTAAGTTGAAAAAATATATGTATTTAAGAGATAAATCCACCGTTATATGTACGTATTTAAACTTATGTATTTGTTTATTTCTGCTACATTTTATTAACAAAATAGAGTTAATAATGAAAACATGTAATATAAAATGTTTCGATTCATTTCAAAAATTTAACACAATGTTCTGAGCTCCGACAATACGACGGACATATTATATCATCTACAGAAATACCGGCGAGGAGTCATGGTACATTAAAAAGATATATCAAAACACAGCAAGCCGGTGAACTAGACCGGAGAGTATGACAAACCCGGAGTTGGCGGGCAGCGAATACTTGCGAGCCAATTGGTATTCAGAGTGCAACAAAGATGTGCATATATTGAGTGCATCAGCTGCACAAAAAGGCACAATCTCGCCGAGATAGGATAACAAGATAACAACCGTGCACTGGGGGACTAAGACGGATAAAAACAAGACTCAGTGCCTAAGGACGGGTACCTTGTTTACTTAAACGAAGGCAACATTAAGTGCCTCCGGAGCAGGCTGCACATTCCTCCTCCAATGTATAACAAGCATCGCATTAACCATAACATACGCTATTAAGTACTAGAACCAATTCCGTTGTACACCTTTAACATTCACGTCATTCATCGTTCATTGAATTACATGCACCAATCAAATGCAATGGGCGATTTAACTACGCATCACACGTAAAGTGTATGGAGTTGTGAATTTTCTTCGCATAATCTGTATCGACAAAAAAATACTAATTTATATCATTTGCATTTCTTACCCACGCACGTAAATACATCAGCCTTGACGTTTTACAAATTGCTTAAGACGCGTGTTCAATTCTAATGTATCGACCAAAATTAGTTTTATTGCACATGAAATTCCTTCAAGTAAAAAACGTTTACTAATCACGTAGACAATAAAATTTGGGTACAGTCTTATGAAGAATTCCAAACATATTCCGTCTAATTACAAAATATGATCTAAACTTAGTCCAGCGGACCTAAAAAGGCCGCATCGCAGAATCATAATAAGAATCATATTATGAATAGTGCAATTCATCATAAGCAATTATTCTATTTGACAGCTTGGTATGAATATTCGTAAAATGGTCCACAAATTAGGCATTACTAAAGTGTCAATTGGGATCATTTTACGAATATTCATACAAAGCTGTCAAACACAATTTGCTTATGATGAGTTGCATTCAATTCATAGTATGAATCATAATATGATTCGTATTATGATTCTGCGATGCGGCCTTTTTAGGACCGCTCTGGTTTAAACGTAACGCTGATTCTATCTATGTATATTAATACAAGTGAAAGCGCACTAGGTTTAAACCAAGACTAACTTTAGACCAGGTTTCTTATTAAGACCGATTATGTCTCAATACATACTCGTAAGAAAAGTTGCACGGAAAGTTTGAAATTGTTTTACGTCATAAAACAACAAAATCAATTTTCCTTCGCATTAACATACTCAGAGTTACTAAGGGGACCTTCTTATATTTTTTTGTCTTAAAACTTGCATCCTAATTAGATGTGTCAAAGTTAAGTTTGAAAAAAAAGCTTCCACGTTAACTGTCGGATTCTATAATTAGATAATTAGTAATGTAAAAAAAACAAGTAATTAACAAAAGCTTTATATTGGACGGTAGTTCACTGTGCTATTTAATCACAAGTTATAAAAGGACAGTGATTTTTATTCAATTTCACTTATTTAACGTTCAGATGTTCTATTACGGAAAAATACATATTATGATGGTTTTATATTCAAACTCTGCACTGTATGGGGCATGGGCAGCGACTACAAAAATTAATATCATAACATTAAGCCCGCTTGGTTGAACAAATCAAGTTAAAATAAAAATTAAGTCCAATGTAGCACATTTAGGTACATTGGAACATTTCATTTTTAACTTAAAGTTGCAAGTCGCAGTTTTATACCGCAAAACACTGACGAATTTAGTACAACAACATTACAAAATGTAACATGAATATTTAAAACAAGGTTCGAGTTTGGAGACTGCGGGAATATTCCCAGGATACTCGTTGCGTTTTCTAGTTACACAGCAATACGTCGCAGTAGATAAAAAATAAAAAAATAGCGATATGTCATCAACACAATTTTATAACGTTTTATGTTCCTAAATTCAGGTCTCCCATATTTTATGTGGATGTAAATACAGACAATATTAGTTCTTGCTGCAAAATGTCATAAGCCATTCCAGTTAAATTACAAAAAATTTTAGGGTGGTGGTGGTGATCAGTTCGATAATTATTATTCCGTTTTTTATTTTCAGAATCACAACATGCTTTTAAAAAAGAAACATAGACAAATAGCCTACAAACACCCAAATTATTCATTTCCCAACGCTGATTAAGCTGCAAGTAAATGTAAATCGACGTATGTATAAATACGGGAATGTTTTGTTGGCGGTTGAGAATAAAACGTTGCTTTCCAGTCGAGATTGCGATAATCTATTTTTATCAGTACAAGACGATCGTGTCATTACACGTACTGCCCACGGCCGTGTAAAGATGCCGGATATCGCGGTACCTACAAACTTTTGTATTACTTAAAAACGCAACCGTTCAAGTGACAATCTTACAGCGAGTCTTTCAAGCCACAATTAAAATAGACAAATCAATATCGGAAACATTAATAAGCTTCGTGAAATGTTTCCAATAAACAAAGAGTAGACAAATAGCACTATCGTATAGGTACCGGTAACGATTGCTTTTGTGAGGGAGACATTAGCACAGTTTAACAATCATACAGTTTAGAAACGCGTTTGATATTGGACGATGCCGCCGGCAGCGTGGGAACTTACGCTGTCACTCGCAAATGTGTAAGGGTTATCAAAAAAGAAAAATAATTTAAATGCGATTATAATGTAATTTATTTACAAGAAGTAGTTACCCGTATACCTAACTACATTTACATATGTTAGGTATGTTAGATAGCTATGTCAGGTAGGTGATCAGTGCTCGTAGGTGAATTAAAGTACAGACATCGAATACCTACCTAAGTTCGCCATATTTTAAAGGTATAAAAATGTCTACAAAGTAAAAAAAAATGCATTAATTTTTTTGTCGTCTTACGACATCCACAGGAAGATACCTAGGTAGCGGCGATACATGTATTATAGAGTTTATTCATAGTTCAGAATTAACTATATTTTAAATTACACTAAACTATTTATGTCGTTTTTTTCGACATCAACGGGAAGATAGGTAGCGGCGACACATTTATTCTAGAGTTTATTCAAATAATATAGTTGAGAATTAGCTAGGAAGTATTTATTTTTATTGTACTAAACTCTCATAGTGCATAGATGCAGATTGTAACTTTTTAAATCTTGAAGTTATGCTTAAACCTTTTTTTTACTACATAGTATAATATCACTTTACGGCGGCTATAAATAGTGTATACAAAATAAATAATAGAACCCTTTTTTTTACTAGTATAATATCACTATACGACGGCTATAAATAGTGTATACAAAATAAATAATAGTAGACGATACCAATTTGGTTATGTAATAATAAAAAATTATAGGAATAAATATACCTCGTGTCGCGGGGAAATCTATGGAAACTTAATTCCTTATTGTATTTTGCGGTCGAGAAACATCCGTATACAGATCAAGTGTGCACCACTATAAATAATGTAATAAACAATTCACGTAAAAAACCAATGCAAATTTCGCTCGCGTATCACACAGTCACACACAGTCGTTTCCTTCAACCCTTCGCGTTCGAGTAAACAAACTCGGCGAGTTTGTAGGCCACGGACCGCGCCGCCCGCTTCCCCGTGAGTTCCCCGCCGTTGCTCTGCGCAAACACACTCGTTTCGTAACTGTATGATTGTTAAACTGTGACATTAGTGAGATGTCGTGGCCATATCGTGAAATCGGACAGTTCATGATGTGGCCGACCATTTCATGACATTTTTGTATTACATGAAATGGCCAATAATGGCCTGGCCACATCGTGATGTTGTCTGGGCGGATCAATAAATAATCAACGTTTAACGATATGAGTTTTTTATCGTACGGCTAGTTCATGATATGGTCAAACATTGGTGATCATATAGTAAAATAATCACATTATCCACCGCTAAAGGCGCCGATACCTTTTTGTTTTGGTGATGCATCATGGCGGCGGACAGGTTTTGATAGAAAAATGAATAATTATACCTCCCCAAAATCAAGACAAAATGTAAATGAATTGTCATTACAATACAAAACTTCCTGAATTTTATGAAAATGAATCTAAATAGAATGACCACAGCGTAAAATAACTTGGGAGCTCGAAAGGTATTTCACAGACTTTCAAGAAATCAAGATTTTTATTTTCATATTTGTAATATTCTCGTTTTTAATTATTAAGCAACATAATGTCAAGGTGGAAAATTTATAACCAAACTCCAGAAACTTAAGGAGGCATTTTTAGAGAAAAGTATATTTAAGTGCTTCATCATCACAGCTTATATACTCGTACGTCCCCACCGAGGGGCTAGAGCCTACCCTATGTTAGGGTGATTAGGCTTTAGTCAACCACGCTGGCCCAGTGCGGATTGGTCGACTTCACATACACCATTGAATTTCTTCGCAGATGCATGCAGGAAACCTGCATTTAAGTGCTTAATTATAATAAGTTATAATATATTTGTAACTTAATATTTACAAATTTATAAAACAAAATAAATACATAAAATATAACATTAGTCTTACTATAAGGCCAGACTGCTTTAGGTTCCTTCTTCAAGGTGTTTGGTCAATACCCTATCAAGCCGAAATCTACCCATGTTAACATAGTCTAGATGACTATGTTAACATGGGTAGATTTCGGCTATGGCGTCATTAAAAATTCGAAATTGAAAAATTTATTTTCTAATTCGCCATGTATTTTTTTCAGTCAGCCATTTCATGAAATACAACCATTTCATAAAATGGTCAGCCACGTCATGAAGTGGTTAATTTTACGATCTGGCCACAATAGAGACAAGTGTAACAACCCCTAATCCTGATCGCTTTAAAACTGCGATGAGAACGAGATGACGCTACCCTGCGCTACCCGGACCCTGCAATAATCCCAAACAGTAAATAATCCAAAACAATTATTCATGATAGTACAACAACAAAAGATGTTAATTTACTTATTGACATTCCTAATGTGACAGCAAATCGCAACATTTACGTGTAGTGGCTACTAATGCCTGCGATCTCTCGCATCGCCAATGACTTAATCCCTGGTGCGGTACGTTCCTTTCGGCCCACTCATGCGACAATCTGATATGCGCGTGAGAACTAACGCGTAAACACACGAAAATATACTCGTGACTCAATTACTCTTTCAGCTGTATACCATTTTCAATAGAAGCTTTATTCTTTTTCACGTTTTTTATTACTAACTTTATACTATCAATGGTAGAAAATACGAATCGACATAATATGTCGATCGACAAAAGCATCTGTTCTTTTCACTCCTTAGTAATATCTGTCAAATTTATCGATTTTTGTCGAGTATGTTGATCTTAGCTGTCAAATTTTGTTTATCGAGAGTTCTATGCTCGCAGGGCCGTTTCGACAAAACTTCGCTTAGAACCAAAATATCCTAACTGTTATCTTGGCAGTCGTCAGTATGCTATTGCAAAGGAAAGTCAACTGTGTTGTTTTATGACAGAAAACTGAATTTCAACTTTAGGGTGGTAAGCCACATTTTTCGCCGACTGTACAATAAACAGAAGGAAAATCAAATTATGCCAGTCAGAAAAATTTCACACCTTTCCAGAATAATTCATTTTGTATTAATGACGCCCACCTTAACACATCTGTGAAGGTAAACACGAAATCTCACGATAAAGGCGAGCCGAACAAACGCTCGTCAAACGTTAACAACTCATGACATAATAGAAACAGCAGAGTGCAGTAATCAACTCGAACTAATAAGAAGGTGAGAAGGCGAGGCATATTTATTACTTTAATGGAATATCAGCAATTAGGAACGTAGATAGAATCAGTAGCGCTGACAAGGTGCAAACGAGAGTGGTCCGACCGGATACATAGGCTCGGCCGCTACTACATATTACAGGACTATTACCAACATCGGGCCAAATTTCACGGCATTGTAGACAGTTCGCCCTTCAAATAGAGACGAATGTGGCGCGCACGGGAGGAAAGTAGGAAAGCGCGCTCTGATGGGGCCCCGTACGAAAAATAAAACAATGCCGCCGATGAATTACCATAGAGAATGAGCGGAACGGATGGATTAAGTGAAATACAATCAAACAAGGAGGCGTGCGTGCCGAGAATATAAAGTAGAGAAAAGAGTAGTGGTGGGACTCGAGTGACGTTTTTTCACTCGAGTCACTCGCCAGTGAAAAACAGGTCACTCAAGCGAGTGCCACTCGAATGAAAATAAAACTCGAGTAACTTTTTTTCATTTGATTTACAGTACGACCACTTTTATAAGTAGCATCGGCAAAATTCGGCTGCGTAGATGAAAGCAACCCGATTAATAAAAGCCGATTGAATACGAGTGCCGACACCATTAAAATATAGACTTTATTGCGTACGTTTAGATTTTAAGTCACCAAAATCGGAATTTCATTATATCTCGCGAGTCAATCAGAAAATGTGACTTCTGCGCAGGTGCATCGGTGTAACTTCTAAACGTGGTACCTCCTTCTATACTCGCCTGTCAAAGCCGAGTCACTCGCGTTAAGATGAGACTGTACTCTATTTAACTTTGATAAAGTAAATGAAATAGCAAAAGAGTCTTAAATAAACAAATTAATAAACACAAACAACTTACTCAAAAATATTTTTACTTAATTTCAAATCGAAGGTACATCGGCTAAGAACTTTAATTTCTCACTCGAGTAGGTACAGGCCACTCGAGTGGTCCGAGCCTTCGAGTTCACTCGAGTCACTTGTAAATCGAGTTGTTATAAATATTACTCGAGTAAAAGAAAAGCTACTCGCTCGAGTGAAACACGGCTCGAGTCCCATCACTAGAAGAGTACCTCTCTACGTTGGGCGACAAAAGCTTCGAGGAAATTTGTTTGTCTCCATTTTAGAGCGCTCCGTTTTTTTTAGGACTAATGTAGTACTAGATTTTCTTCTTCGTAGAGACCAGATAAATTTTGATAAGAATATTTATTAATTTATAGATTTCATCTCGATGGGCGATTTCTTTCAGATATCGAATAGCAGTGAAACTAGTTGAGTAGAGGTGAGGAGTAGATATACATTATGTATGTTCTAAGTTTGAAGTTATTACCGTTACGTCATAGTCGTCATCACTTCGTACTTCAGCTACACTCTGAGCTATAGAAGAGGTACCTCTTCTCAGAGGTATAATTGTCATTATCTCTTAGTCGACTCTTACGACATCCACGTGACAAAGAGGCCAGCGACACATGTTTTCTAAATCTGCTACCACATGGACCTACTCGTATGTTGTACCTACTACATATTTTGTGATAATAAAGTGAAAAAAAAAACTAGTTAAATGAAAATTACTATGTTACCATAACAACGTTTATTTATAACTATGTTGTGTTTCTACAATAAGAGGTTAGAAAGCCAATTCCCCAGTCGTTGAGGAGTCCAGGCGAAGCTCGCTTCCATAGTCACCGGCAGTTACCATCAGATGAGATGAAGACCAAGAGTTTCCCTTATGTGTATAAAAAAACAAACGTTACTATACCGTGTTATTTTTCCATCAAGAGCCAAATTTTGTATGCTTGCTTAGAAGAGCAAAATGAACAAATTTTACTATGGACTCATAAATCGAAATCGCGAAAAAAAATCAGCTGTTCCATACATTTAGGTTCAGTGGATGTTGAACATTTGTATGGAACAGCTGATTTTATTTTCGCGATTTCGAGATTGATCCCATAGTAAAAGATCTTCGTTTTGCTTGTCTGAACAAGCACACAAAATTTGGCTCCTGCTGGAAAAATAGCCCGGTATAGATAGTTTGAAATATGCCGACAGACGCTCAGAACAGATGAATTGACATTTCGAACCTCATGTGTACTTTAGCCACACCGTAACACCTTATTTAGGTAATAGGGTGTCAGATGCGGCGAGGGCTACCTGCAGGCGCCAACGCCTCTCAACTGCGCTGACTCAGCGCCGGCGCACACCCGCCATCTACCGCCATTACCGCGCAACTTGTCATTAGCCGCGCGCGCACTTTGCAGAACGAAAAACACCAGTCATCCGGCATTCAATTCCGACCAATTAACACACCGACCACAATTTGTGTGAACGTAAAAAGCCGTGACGAAACGTCGATGTGTCTACGACCTTGTTAGTCAACCGCTTTTTGTTGAAATCAATAAAATAGTAGTAAGTAATAGTCACAACCTAGTTTGAGTCACTATTGTAGGCATTGTTGCCATACTACTTTTTATACTATCGACATGTTTTTGTATCAATCCTTTTTTAAGAAAATGAGCAATAACTCTGTGTAATTAAATAGTTTATTTGTGGTTTTGTCAACAGTTTTTTGCGCATGTGTTTTATTTTTAAAAAAATGTATAGACTATCGAAAAGAATAGAAAATTATTGACGAAACTTCATACACTCAACTAAAAATGTATTTGCACAGTTTTCAATTTAGTAAGAGCAATGTATTTAGCCATTAATTTAGTTAAAGATTTAGTTAAAATGAAACTTAATGAAAATTGCTTTCTAACGACTAGATTTAACGGAGTCATGCATAAAAACTGACCAAAGTTAAATAGAGTCACGTATTTCGTATCCGAAAACAGACCACTTTTTGACAAACTAGCCGATTATGTTTTTTACTCAGTCGGGCGTGTTCGGAACTGACTCACTTTGACTTATGCTTTTCTAAAAATTAATTAAAAAGAATTCACTTCGACACAGCGATAACGATAGAGTACGTAGAGCGTACTAGAGCGTACTGTTACCTGATTTCACGTTCTAACGTAATAATTATGTTGATACGAGTACTACAATTTTTACAATAACAAACTAGGCAACAGGTGTCTGACTAATTTACGCAACCTTTTAACGAATAATAAATTTCTATTTAATTTTATATTTATATTTGTACCCAAATGCTGCAAGTGGAGAGTATAAAAAAGCTATCTTGACAGCAGCTTTCATAAGCCGTACAGTGAACGGCCGCAGAGGATGTCAGCCGACAACAAACCGAACACTCCTCATTGTGCTGTCATCGTATTAAACTGACAGTACCAAAATAATCTGCCATTCATTAAGTATTCATACACACAATTACCCGCGAAACGCTGCCGAGACGACAATGCCACCATCTCTCACATCCGACACCGCGCACAATTAATTCAATTCACACTTACATAAGCGCGCTTACATTAGACCACCGCTACAATGGTTATTTTCTCTTAATTCAATTACGAATATTTCGCAAATCACATACCTATCTAAGCGGAATGTTGCCGTTGCACGAATCTGGGAACGCTATGATGTATTCCGGGGATATTTTCCTCTTTGTCTAACTAAACTAAAATGGGGTGCTAAGTGGATTCCCCGCGCAGTGACAAGGCTGGATGGCGAGCGCGTTTGGTTGAAGAAAGACGCTCGAAAGAAACAATAGACAAAATTTAAAAAGGCAAATCTACAACGCACACGTGGTTACAGAATAAATAATACTGCAAACAGCTACATTTTTATTTTTAAAAGTCTTGTAGTTCTAAATTTCAGCCACATATTTGTTTCTTTGTTTTGAGATGAATTAACTTCTTTAGAGTACTACTATAAAAAACAAATTCAAACATTCTTCAAGGACAACCAACAAGCATATAATAGTAGCTAGCTAGCACCCATATAGTACCCACGTACAACTCAAAGGAATTTCGTCAGGTACAAACAAAAAAAGTTCTCTACAACAGTTTAGTTCGCAGTCACCTTGAGTTTGCCAGTGTCGCCTGGAGTCCAGTGTATAGTGCACCCTCTCAGCGGATCGAATCTATACAGCGCGCATTCACAAGGTACCTAGCTTATAACTCTTCTGGCATAAGTCACAGACAGCCTTACGATCAGAGACTTTCTTTTTTCGAAATGTCAACTTTGCGCAGTCGTCGTTTGGTGGCAGATTTGATGTTTTTGTATGAAATCCTAAATAATAAAATTAAAAGTATTGAACTGCTTAATAGAATTAATCTTAACGTTCCTTTCAATTTTCCTAGACATCCAATACGCAAATTATTCAGCATTCCAATCCATAGAACTAACTTAGGCTCTCATTGTCCTTTATCTAGAGTTTGTTTAGAATATAATGATATAATTAATAGGGTACCCAATGTCGATATTTTTAATGACTCTCCAACAATTTTCAAAAATAATTTACTTAGTCATACAGTCACCACTTAGTTCTCATCATTGTTTTATTAAATTAGATTAAACTTACTTAGCTTAGTTTAGAATAAATTTCTTTAATTTTATAATACCAGAATAGTAAAAAGTACGACGATTTTATGGCAATTGTTATGTATACCTGTAATTGGCGAACATTTATGTATTGGTACAAAAATATTGTTAAGATGTAAGTGTTTTAAATGTATCGCTGTTGGTGTACTTTAATAAATAAATAAATAAATAAATATTTGTGACTTTGCATATTGATCTCGCACCCACTCAAAAAAATGCTCAGAAAAATGTTAAATAAGAAATAAATTCATCACTGGCGGGACTCTAACCCACGTCTCCAACATACCGGATTGAACAACACGGAATATTGGAGACGCGGGTTCGATTCCTGCCAGTGAGGAATTTTTTTCTTCATCACAGCTCATATACGTCCCCACCGAGGGGCACGAGCGTAGGCTCGTGGCCCTCGCTCTAACATAACTAGCATAACTCATCGCTCTAACATAACTAGTTAGGGTAGCCTAACTAGTTATGTTAGAGCGATTAGGCCTTAAGTCAAACCACGCTGGCCCAGTGCGGATTCGTTGACTTCACATACATCTTTGAATTACTTCGCAGGTGTATGCAGGTTTCCTCACGATGTTTTCCTTCACCGTAGGAGCGTCAGATAAATGTACATATAAAATTCGTGAGATGAAAAATACATTGGTACATGGCAGAATCGATCGCGTGCCTCCCGATTCTACTCGGGGCACAGTCCAGTGCCGAGGCAACAGCGCCATCGACGCTCCTTTTTTTTCTTGCATTTGATTTATGCTACTTTTACTTATGGAAAAGTTCTTATTCGTAAATTTAAAAAAAAACTTAAATTTTTTCCTAAACCACGTAGACTGCGGGTAAAAATATTTTGCATAAATCAATAATCTATACTAATATTATAAAGAGGAAAGATTTGATTGTTTGTTTGTATTGAATAGGCTTCGAAACTACTGAACCGATTTTGATGAAAGTTGGTATAGGGATAGTTCGAGACCAGGAGAGGATGACACTGACATAGAGTAATTTTCCTACGGGCAAAAAATCCCACAGGAAAACGAAAATAACGCGGGCGAAGTCGCGAACGGAAAGCTAGTAATATTATACAGCTGAAGAATTTGTTTGTCAGGTTGGTCGAACGCGCTGTCAGCCACGGCGCGGCCTGCATTCTTGCGGGTCAAACGCCGTGGGATGTCGATGCACGCGTCCATGCGGAGGTGTATCGACATCGGGTTGCCGTAAGAGTACGGGGGGGACGATCCGCTCCTGAGGAGGTGGAGCGGGTTCGTACCCAGGCGCAGAGGGAGGCTCTGCGTCGATGGGGCGAGGCACTCGCCTTCCCAACTGCCGACCACCGGACGATAGAAGCGATACGTCCGGTGTTGGAGGAGTGGGTAGGGCGCCGGCAGGGCAGTCTCTCATTCCGCATGGTGCAGGTACTGACCGGACATGGTTGTTTTGGTCACTACTTGAAACGCCGCAGTGTCATCACTGCGACGCTCCCGACGACACTGCCGAGCACACCCTGCTGGTGTGCCCGGCCTGGCGACGCCAGCGCAGCGAACTCAACGCTGCGCTGAGAGACGGAGACCTCTCGCTGCCATACATGGTCGTGGCCATGCTTCGTGGCGAGGCGGAATGGGGGGCCGTCGCCTCCTTTTGCGAAGACGTCATCTCGCAGAAGGAGACCGCGGAGAGGGAGCGGGAGAATTATCCTCAAGCCGCTCCCATCCGCCGTAGACGGACAGGCAGGCGAAGGCGGGCATTCGCACAAGCGATGCCCGTCTAATGACCCTGCCGTGGAGGTCTGCTTGCATGGTTGGCCCCGTGCACGCCGCCGTAAGGCCCTCCGTCTGGGGATTGCCCTGGTGTTCTCGGACAATCCCCCCTTGGCGATAGCCCGACCAGTTGGTCGGGCTTGCCCGACCAGTTGGTCGGGCTTGCCCGGGCGCGTGGGTAGTGGAGTCGCAGTGTGGACCTTACCTAGCGCGCCCTTATGGACAGGGAGAACACCTGGGGGTTTTAGTGGGTAGGCCTGGCACTCTGCCGGGAGAGCCCCACACACGCTCGCCGCCTAGCCAACGGCGGGTACGGTGCGGTTACGCATTTCTCCCGAGAAAAAAAAAGGTTGGTCGTACGCGCTAACCTCAGGAACTTCTGATTCAAATTGAACAAATCTTTTTGTATTGAATAGTCAATTCACCAAATATGGCTATAGGCTATTATATACCATTACGCTACAGCCAATAAGGTGCGAAGTATCAATGCAAAAACAAAAAAATCGGGAAAAATTATTCCTTTTGAGAGCATCCGTTGCGTGCACTGCGTTAATGGTTAAAGTTACGCAGAAGTCATGTATGATGGAATTGTTCCCCTTTAAAGTTCTAAAAAAATCCGAGACAGCATATGTCTTTAAATTTTTAAAGGTTCATTATCGCTCTACGGTGAACGAAAACATCGTGAGGCAAACTGCATACACCTGCGAAGAAATTCTAAAGTGTATGTGAAGTCGACCAATCCGCACTGGGCCAGTGTGGTCAACAAGGCCTAAACACCCTAACTTAGGGATAAAAATCACTGTATACTACAAAAGAAACAAATTCAAAACAAAGAAACAACTTGTAACTTCTTTCGGTGAGCATGAGAGAGAATGTAAGCACCATCAGGTCGTGGGTTAATATTTTATAATATTGACAAGATCCTACCTGGAGAAGTGTATGGATATATTTTTAAAGGGCGCCTCCATACAGATGCAAGCAGACTTCAGATGTGGGAAGGATATAATAAAGTATACAATTTAGGTGAAACATGCGTTTTATTATTAATTTTTTTTTTTACATTTACATACAGCATGAGGGGGATACAATTAGGTGGCAGCTTTACTCCCCACGGCACCCTACCATACAAACAAAATATACCTAAAGCTAGAAATAGGTGGTTGTAAAATTACGAGCGAACCATCTTCCTTGCTCACTCGGTGAAAATTAAGGTGCTGGTGACCGCTCCTTTCCTTGTGAATTATATGTAGGTACTCAAGGGGATAATATATATTGAAAATCAAGACACGTTACCTATGTACGTCAGAGTGAACTTCCCACGACAGGCGCTTCACTCCAAAAAAAAGGTCCTGGATAAGTTTACACAAGCTCTTCCAGCATGCATCAGTCCCTCATTTGCATATTAATTTAAAGTAGAAAATGGTACGAAAGAGAACCAACTAAGGCAAAAAACCCTAAAACAAAATATCACAATGGTTAGAACATGGTCATGTAATGGCGGATCTACGCCATAGCAAAATTACACTGAAAACCACAACTTACCATGTTCTCCATGGGTTTTATAAACAGAAATTAAGAATTAAAGTAGTCCATCCCATGATGGGTTTGGATAAAAATATTAAGGTCAGCTCATATCAAGCGACTGCTCTTCCACGCTTCAGAACGGGAAATGGCCAGATTTAATCGACCTCATCCTGACATTGACAAGTGACAACGTCAAAGCGAAACATCGGGGGTCATTCAAGGAATTGGGCCGCAATTCATGCACCGTTAACACTATCGATACACAGATTGACAGAACATAAAATCGGATATAATCCAGTTGCAATTATCTTGGTTCCCTTAAAATGTTCATATCAAGACGAAACAAGGGGAAGGCTGTATGGAGTTCCCTTTGCTCACGCATAGAATAAAAAGTTCCTAAAAAAGCTACATGAGATGTCAGATCAGATCTGTCATAACAATGATGAATGTTATTCAAGTTCAATGTTTTTATTTCAGAATTAAAGAAAATTATTAAAGTGAAATTAAGATATTTGTGCTTACTAGCTAGTATTGAAAAAAAAGTGTTACAAACTTCCGAAAAAAATAAGAAAAAATATAAAACTTGCTAAAAAATCTAAACGTCGCTTTAAAAATAAACTTCCGTGTTCAATATTTTGTAATTTTTAACGGCAGTGACTTTTTCACAAAAAGGCTAGCTTTAATCATTCTAACACAAAAACCGGTTAGGTATTAAAAGATCAAAAATTAATAAATATAGATAAAAAACTAATAAATATCAGTACTAAATAGTAAAATGTTCGTTCGTCAACCTGGCGAAACGACAAGTACAAGCCATCAACCATATATCACTGAAAAAGAGTTAAGACTTCGCGTACTGGCCTCGCCTTAACGTTGAGTTGAACTGAACCAACTATATTAAATAACCGAACAGAGCTGCAGAGACGGAAACCAATCAGGTGCTGATATTAATAACTCGGCGATAACCCGCCAGACAATACTGATTCAAGTCTTGGAGCCGAGACAATCTGACGCGATGCAGCGTCCAACGAGACGATCCCCGGAGCCAATCTCCCGGTTCAATTTGCTCCAACTAAATGGGACCCGCGCATCTTGTATTCCAATCGGTGGTAAATTATAACTGAGCCAGCTTTTGCTCGCGACTGCATTCGCGTTGTCTTCAGGATTGAACCTTGATTATACCGCTCACAAGCTGTATGTTCATCTTCATACTAATAAATACATCCGTTTTGACATTACTGAGTTAATAATGACATCTTAAAGGAGATTACATTTTCTATTGCATATATCCTCCTAATGCTTTAGCCTTACAATAAAAATTAGTCTGGTTAGTCGAGTTTTCGCTGTATGTGCTGGTCGCAACATATTGTGTTCAGATCCTCAACTACATCGACATTGAATGATAATTTTGCAAACAATGCCTCTTTTACAAACATATTTGCATCAAATTCATATTTGAAACAATAGAAATTAATTTCAATTGTCTTGGAGCGATGATTCTACTGGTAGCGAGTGATACGCATTGTGCGGGTGCGCATTACTTGGGCATTATTGCCGACAAGTCGATACCCCCTATTCAAATAACAATATACATCGAGAGCACTGACATTGCTAACATCGAACGTGTTAAAATTTAATCTTGAGTCAAATAGATGATTTTTAGGCGGAACCTATATAGGAGACATACTCGCATAGTCCGATAGGATGGATAACACGACACGACATACGTGAGATTAGGCGCAGGACCCACTGTTTACGAGCATTCTAAAGCATCACCTCCGTGCTTTTAGGTTTTTGTTCATCCATCACTGACTACGGCGACCGTCGCGCGTCGCTTTACTTTAGTATTAGCAAGTCGAGCGCACAAGCCTCTGCGCCACCGAGCTGCCCTGATTTATTGACCAGCGACTACTAACGTGCCAACGCAGAACAGTAATTTTGAGACGCTATATCCAGTGTTGGTTTAGTAAGCAGTTATAGATACAGTGTATGTATATAATAACATGACAGTTAGAGTTGGCAACTAAAGTAAGTAAATAGGCGGGCAGATGTATCCATAGCGTCGCTGTTTCATTTTCCAATATTCTAAATTCTATCTTGTTTTGACCTCTTAAAGACCTAACGTTTTTCTTGTCAAAATACAGTTGCTTATTATGCAATTAAATCATTACCTTTTACTCGTTCTAAATACCACAAAGATAGTATATATAATATATATAGTATACAACTTAAATAGACATAGAGAACAATGCGAAATCCAGAACAAGACAGCACAATGCAACGTTGAATTACCATCAAATTCAGACGTTACTTTGAAATGTCACGTCAAGCATTTCAAAGTGGCACACAAATGACATAAAAAAACACGCGAACACGAATGCATTTATGGAGGGGAAGACAGTGGTGGGGGGAAATATTTAATTATCCTGGAGCGGAAACGCGAGGCGGGGTCGATGTGACCCCACCCGCCAGCAAAATGGCTGCCGACATTAAAATTACCTCTCTTTATCGAGTCAAGGATGTTAGCGGTTTTAAATTATCCCTTTCAACGTATAACACAGATGGGAGAAAGTACGGAATTGTCCATCAATCACAGCAAACTCGTTGTTAGTTATATTAAAAACTATAACAGATAAAGACGATGATCAGGCGAGTTCTAACAAGTGATTATACTTTGAGTAATATCAAGAGAAGGAATATAAACACAAATAAAAGTAATGCTAATCTAATAAAAGAAACTGGGGGCCTAGACAAGTGGCAATCGTGTCATAGCGAAACGATATCTAAATTTGTCATCGTCTCTGAGATAACAAAAACTAATTATGATTAGTGATCGTTGTTTAGAATTGTTCTTTCTGTAAGAAAACAACATATTAGTAATCTAGAGAAATGTAAAAGAAATGTTAAAATAAACGATTAATTATTTTTAATGAAAAATGAGTTGGTTTGAGTAGTAGGTATATGAAAGTTACGAAAATACATAAATTAGCTAGTACTTCATCGAATCGTTGCGAATTAATTTGTCTACCAACTTACATATCGATGACTTTGATCGATTCGCCACGTTATTTAGCGATGGTATATGTCAATCCCATACATTTTGTTGATATCGAACTTCGCTATCGTTTTTGATTTGTCACTTTGTCTAGGCCCCTGCATGTTCAACAACATATTCGAAGACGGACGAACCCTATCTCCCAACGAAAATACCCGACAAAGTTCTCGCATTTCCAACAGATTGTTAGCGAGATACATTATTAAGCGAGCTCGTGAAATTAAATATTAGACACTTCACTTTTATAACTCAATAACTTTGATGTAGCAATAAAATCTATTAAGTTTCAAAGATTAACTACGAATTAATCAATCGGGTTTTAAAGTACTTTCAATTCATATATATATATTTTATGTGAAGAAGTGATGAGGCTAGCAGATGTTCAGTACGATATCTGCTCATAATAATACGTGTATATCACTTGCCAATAAGTCAGGGGCAGATCCAGGAATTCGGTTTTGGGGAGGGTGGGTATTCGTAACTAGGGTTAAAATAACAAGAAAACAAAAAATAAAGTTTGGGTTATTTTAATTAATTATTTAAAATTACCTTGAATTTTTACAAAATAAAGTTTATCGCGCCTTCTACCGTTAAAAGTCAAGTCCCCCCAATTCCGTTTGCTTTTACTGTTATGACTATTTCGCTCTACCATTTGGGTTGCCTGTTGGTTTCATTACTTTCATTTGCTATTGACATTATGAATGCATAACAATCACCACTTTATTAAATACACAACTTCGTGTTGGGCGTAGCATTGGATGTTTGGAATATAATTATCTACCATGTTCTGAGACGCCATTTTTAATCAAGTGACATATTTATTCATTCAATTGCTGGCCTAAAATAATATTTAATTTAAATAAGGTATTCTCTTCAATAGAAAAAACGTGTCAACCACAAACTGTTAGAATTGTATTAAATCATGTCCCATTTGTGTATATTTATGTTACGGTTATATGCCCAAGTACGCTTGCCTCTAGTTTTAGTCGGCTTGAACCAGTTGCAGTGGTGCGAGCATGGAACTCTCGATAAACAAAATTTGACAGCTAAGATCGACATACTCGACAAAAATCGATAAATTTGACAGATATTCCTAAGGAGTGAAAAGGACAGATGCTTTCGTCGATCGATATATGTCGATCGACAAGTCCATGTTCGCAGGCTGGTGCAGCTAGCAGGTCAGGTTTTTTCCTAGCTTAGCAGGTTAGGTTAGGTTATGAATTCTAGCTTGCTAAAACAAGGTGTAACCTGATAAAATTAGGTGTGACCGTACTACGGGTTTTAGCCGCAACATATACCTTCATCTGGCTGACATTGTTAGTGCTATCATAAATCATACGTAACTAAAAACAGATCCCAGTCAGTATAATAAATTTACTACATGGTCAGTTTTTAACGAGATAATTAGCATGGCACAGACTGGCTCATAATAGTTAGTTAGTTCTTAGTAAAATAAATTCCCACTAGAAACCAGAATCACAAGTGCCATTATACATATACTATCGAAAATACCAGTCCCAATGATCGTTTCGTTTTGACATATCGTAAAGCAGCATACCAAAAAAGTCGGCAGCCAAGCAAATGAGATTAATAACTTCGAGCATCGAAATACGACCACTTAAAACCGGGCGATTCCTATTACACTCAGCTCGCAATAAGGACGAGTCACTTTCCGACAAACTTTTAATTACAGTCCACGCATTTAAATTTGATCTTTATGAGTCAATAAAAGAAAGGAGCGTAGTATTAAAGTGTGTAACAATGTTAGTCCTCGCTCAACTGGAAATACCGACGTGATCTTAAGTTGGCGTTCATAATTGCTAATCCACAAAACGTTACTGTGCGCCTCCGCCGTTTTATGTTGGCCTATTTAAATATTAAAGCAATTATCAAAAGGATAGAGCCGTTTGTATGATTTAAAATTAATTTTGCAGGAATTAATGGTCTCGTATTATTGGCTTAGCATAATAGTTTAATGATGAAAATGTATCGGTTGATATTAATAAATATAATTAATGTGAAACAGTAAATATTAATAGTCCATCAAATATGAATATTCATAGCGAAATTATTTAACAAACTTTAAGATCGGAAATTTGGTAACCAAAGAATAGCAAAAAAATTACATAGGTCACAGGGGAATTAGAAAAAATATGAAATTTATTTAACATTCAAAAATATTTATATATGTGTCTTGTTAAATCCGTTAACGACACACACATATCAATTCCCTCTCAAAATGATGATGACAGTTATAAATTGATATAAAAGTATTAAGTATAATATTTAATTATCAATAAAAAAGATATGTGAAAAATGCGCGTTGAAGTCTTTTGTACGCTCGTCAAATTTAACTACTGGGAATCCGCTAAACCATTCACAGCACAGTTTTTTTGTGAGCGGAGGTCGTTAACTCGTTAAAATTAAATAGCGTTTATTAGCTTTTGTAAATAAAGGTAGCGCTGAGGTATTAAGCGTTTTGCATCAATCTTAATTAATTCAATCGAGAGGTACGAAACAAAAATAAATTGGTTTATTAAGGGGTGCATGTATGAGATATTTAATTATGGACGATTCCGATCAATGTGGCACGCGGTTGCGTGACACGGACAAAGAGCTTTAAAGGAGCTACCTGTGCGGTACAGATATGTACATTGGTGTAAAAAGGTATCGTAGTTTTTACAAAACAGCACAAAAAAAAACATTTCTCTTAATATACAAAAGTTATTTAGAGCATTTCATTAGATTCAAATAGGTAATAGTAGAGAAAATGTGAAATATTTAAAAATACTCGCGCGTAAGCTAAAATTTTTGAAATACACACGTGTAAATTAATATTACGCGTTAAGCAAATATTTCAGATTACGCAAAAATATTTCAACTTACACGAGAGTATTTTAAATATTTAAGCTTATACGCACGAGTATTTTAAATATATCATCGCGCGGGACAACCGATAGATAAGAAGTGTCATTGCCATAAGTTTAAGTAATACAAGTAGTGGCTAGCTCGGCCGACTTAAGATAGTCAAAGCCTTAATTAAATACAGCAAAAATGATTAAGATCTCTCAGGTAACCATCGAATTAGATATTGCCGATTATAAAATAGATTACATTACATATCACATTTGAAAGTAGTTAACATTGTATTGCATAATAATATACCCAGTTAGTATTGATTTTTCGTAAGCTTTAGATACGCTGTTGACTAAAGATGTCACTTCATCGAACGTCGAATAGTTTTTTTAGTAATTTTTCATAAATTAAGAAAAAAAAATTTCAGCAAGTTCGAAGTAACATTCGACATGACAATAAAATCAGGCACAATTACATTTTATCAAGATATGCAAATAAAGTATCTGTCGTCGCCAGTACAGTCGAGTACACGTATGCGCAGGCGCAGCTCATCGCGGCGCGCGCCTCCCGCGGCCGATTAAGCAGAGCGCGCCGTGTAATGAAGCGAGATAAATCGGAGCCATCGCACGCACCCGCTCCCGCAACTCATTCACTATACGTAAGTATGGGTAGTTCGTGTGCAATCGCATTTCTCGACATAGCTTTAAATGCTAAATTTACTAATAGAGTATTTATTGTGTTCATGTGTTATGTGGAGTGTCGGTGGCGCTGAGGACTCTCGGCACTGGCCTTCTAATTGGGAGGTCCTGGCTTCGATTTTCGAATTTCATAACCCGACGCTCCTACAGTGAAGGAAAAAATAATGAGGCCACCTGCATACACCTGCGAAGAAATTCAAAGGTGTGTGTGAAGTCGACCGATCCGCACTGGGCCAGCGTGGTTGACTAAGGCCTAAACACTCTCTTAGGGTAGGCTCGAGCCCCTAAGTGGGGACGTATATGAGCTGTGATGATTAACTGTGTTCATGAGAACGTTCCTGCTCATGAGTGATGTCACTAGAGCGCAGAGACGCTGTTAGTTTGTGCAGTAGTGGATATAAAACGCGCACTAATCTGCAGGCCTATTCGCTAACTACGGTTGGTAACTAGAACTGTCATTTTTGAAAGGAACTTTATATCCACTACTGGTTTAATGGTGTTATGTGTTACGAAGGCGTTCATAATAGCAGTAATGGATGTTAAGTTCCTTTCAAAAATGACAGTTCTAGTGAGCAACCGAAGTTAGCGAATAGGCCGGCTGGTCGAAACTCGAATAACGTGACACTGGATGCGTTATTACACCAATAAGTGGGACGTAGGTAGACTCGTTACTATAAATGCACACATAGAATATTGGACAAAATATAGACAATTTTAGACTCACAAAGCAAGACAAGTTACACATTGTGCAGCAACTGCGCAGAGTACTTCGTACTGTACTCATATAAAGCATATGATTTTACATCATATGTAGATATGTCGGTACGCTCTCATAAAGCTGCTTCATATGGCATGGTACTCCAAGGGTCGCAAACGTCTACAGACTACGGTATCCTCTTAATTACGAGCAGATAACAAGTGTTGCGACAAATTAATAGTTTTATGATTGTGGTAAGAAATAAATTGAACTGAATAGAGACTAGGTGCATTAAATATTCCAAGTCTATCACTATACAGATAAAGACCCACAACCACAACCAATTTCTGAAAGGCTGATCAAAACATTATTTATTCAACTAACGTGCCTGTCAATGTGCGAGTAACATTAGTGTCGAATCAATTTGAAGTCCTGAAACGTAGGTTTAAAAATATACCGCAGAATATAACACGTTTAAATTCCAGGTGTGATTACAAAATTTACAATAATTTATAAATAAAACGCTCTACGTAATGCTGTCGTTGGTGTTGACTATTAGTGTAGCCTTTTTTGATCGATAGAGATCACACACTTATGACACAATCAGTAAGGATTAGTAAGGAAAGTTGAACACCCGATATTTGTAAAAACACGGTTACAAATAAGGAAATCAATGACATTATCCTTGCAGCAAAACCATCCGAATTTCAGTGAAACCTGCTCACTGCTAAAATATCTGCAAGCATTGTCTTGTCTTCGCACAATGGCCTCACCCCGCTGCTCCCAATCGACTACTGCCCTAATTCAATTCTATGCCGAAGTGAACGGCTGTTGACTATTATACACTGGCAACTCATAGTTAGGTGTAGACGGCAAACGCTTCTGGCATTGTCTCGGAGCATATTCGGCCGACTCGAGCGGAGCAGATTTGCATGCATCACAGCCTCTTGATTGTGTAACAAAAATCTATCGCTATCGCTTTCAATTTTGACAATCAAAGTGCATCCATTACTATTTTTTATCAGGCAGTCGACACAGAGTCTGGTATTGACGACGCAATGACTAGTGATTTAAAGGCGAGCGCCATAGATTTTTTCTTAGGCAATAACCCCGCAGGTTGCCAGCGTTGTGGAATCACTTGTGAATTATCCGGCGACTTTCGAGCTACTTATTTGATGTCGCGTATTCATTTATTTCTTAATTACACTTTATAAGGTAGGTACAGTCAGCAACACATCAAGGTCTACATTTGCATTACGAAAGTTATTTATTACGAGCGACATAAGAGCGGTCTCGAGGCCAACATGTAAGTTCTGGCGTGTTGCTGACTGTACAAAGAGCAGAGTTAATGCAACAAGGCATTCTCTACCAGTCAACCGAATGGAAATTCAAAATAAAGGACCATCTATTTGATGCATCTGCATAACTTGGAGGATGTCATGACCTCTAAGATCTACCGTAGCAAAATGAATGTATTTATTTAATAAAAATACACAAAAATGTTTGCTCAAATAAAACTGAGTAGAACGTAATAGTAAAATGTAACCCCGGGCAAAGGCTATATTAGCTTTCACATGAACTGAAAATGTGCGTAGGTAATTTTTAAACACTACTTTCTCACAGCTCTCTGGTAATTTTTTGAAACTTGATAATCTGTCCTGTGGTATGTACAACCTCGGAAATCGATATATTTATTTTTTATTAAAAAAAACATTCGTTTCAGTCACTCGCCTAAAACAATAAACAAGTCGCTGCCAGCACGCTCTCTTATACCTACATAAAACAGAAAAACTCAAAGTCCTTACCTGCACAAACATTAATCTCAATCGAGATACACTTAATTGACAATCCGTGTAATTGCATTCATCTAACTGTTGATTTAAATTCGATGGTTACAAATTCAAAATGCAATTTGAGATTAAGTACTTGGACCCTCCAACGTTTTTAAGTAGAAACAATAAATTCATCGACACTAATTGGTGGTTTTCTCCCATTTATCAGCTCATTACATCACAGTAGCGAGAATAAAATAAAATATGTGTGCGGAGCGGGCCGTGCGCCGTGGGCAGATCATTCGCATGCGATAAGCGTCGGTCAGGCACATCGTAAATTCAAAGAGCAGGCTCCGCCGAACTGCAGAACTGATTGTGCGCCTTAATCAGTTGTGTGCCTACTCGGAGCCCGCCCCGTGGGCTCGACGCTGCCTGCGACCCCCACCTAATGCGCGTTTGGTGATTGGAACGAACTCTCTAGTTCGGCCGATACACAGTGTGAATACTTAGAAACTTGCTACTACAAATGTATATTTGCCGTTGAATACTTAGAGAACTTGCTACAAGTGTGCATTTGCAGTACAGTCTGTTTGGCACTCGATATAATGTAATCAACTCTCAGAGATGTTCAAAATAACTATAACGATAATGATAATTGTGACCAAATTCAGCTACAATCACATTTAGTATAATGTAGATTACTTTTAACATACGACAGGGAAGCTCTTGGCCTTCGTCTCACCTTCACCTGCACTCCTCAACAACTGAGGAACTGGCTATC
The DNA here is from genome assembly GCA_963935595.1 of Schoenobius gigantellus. Lineage (NCBI taxonomy): Eukaryota > Metazoa > Arthropoda > Insecta > Lepidoptera > Crambidae > Schoenobius > Schoenobius gigantellus. The sequence goes on from OZ012553.1 coordinate 15,020,927, forward strand.
ATACCTCTAATTGTCGGAAGACAACAATGCTAACAACAATGTTACTATGGCGACAAGCTTAGGTAAGACGGTGGTAGCTAGCCAGGCGGGGTCAGAAGCCCAACCACTTACCAAAAGTTCCTATAAGATTTGCAAATATACATCCTCTACAAGGACCCCTTTTTTTTTTGTTTTCGGGGGGAATCCTCATGGATACCCTGCACTGGGGGTACAGGGTTATGTTGGACTCCGACGAGAAAGTGACTCGTCGACCTACCAACTAAACCACCCCGGGGTTCAGCAGCTCGCCAGGTAGGCGGGGAAGAGGGAGTTGCACGCTGGTGCATTTATTCCCGTCATACCCCGCCCGGCGTTCGCCCGCAGGCACACCGCTCTCTGTCGATCAGAGGCATGGGGGGTCTCGAACACCCCACGGAGCACCCCCACCGTCGCAGGAACCTGTGCAATGCAGGTAGCCATCACCCCACGGACGACTACCTGCAGGCTCCCACTAGGGCAGCGAAGTCTGGTGGAACCACCTTCTCCGTCGCCCTGTCCTCCGACGCCTCCTCTCATCAGCGAGAGGATCCTCCTCCCTCCTGCGTTCGGCTGCCTCCTTCCGCGTGATAACTGATTCGCAGAAGTCGACCATCGCCTGCCACGATCTTCTGTGGGCCAGCATCTCCCTGATAACGGTTGGGAGAGCTACTTCGTCACCTATCACCGCCCGGAGAATCTCCCTCTCCTCGGTCCAGGCGGGAAAATCGCACAATTTGTGCTGTGCAGTATCGTCTGCACTCCCGCAAGCGTTGCAGATCGGGCTCACTTCTGGCAATTTGGTAGAGGTACTTGTCAAAGCAGCCGTGCCCAGACAAGACCTGCACCAGGCGGTAGGTAAGTGAGCCCGACCTTCGCTCCACCCATTCTTTCAACACCGGCTGTAACGCCGTAATCGCCCAGTGGCCAGCAGACGGATTAAGCAGGGACTCCTGCCATTTCTCTATGATGACACTATGGGCATCGTGTCGCCATCGCGAAATCTCCTCAGGGCAGAATCTCTGCCCACTGTCACGTGCTTCGCACCGCCTCTCATACACAGAGGCAAGCACCTCCGCCTCCAACTCCCATGGGGGGGTACCGGCAATAGCACACGCCGCCTCAAAAGATATTGTGCGGTATCCTCTTATCAAACGTATCGCCACGATACGTTGTGGCCGCCGCAGAAGGGGTCTGATGGTTCTGTTGAGGGCGTGTGCCCAAACAGGAGCCCCGTATAAGGCCATAGAGGCAACTACCCCTGCATATAGCTTACGGCATGTGGCTCCCGGTCCGCCGATGTTGGGAAGAAGTCGACCGAGAGCTGACGCCGCACCCACCAATCTTGGGTCCATGCGCTTGAAATGTTCAGCGAACTTCCACCCACTGTCTAATACGAGACCCAGATAGTTGAGCTGGGCCTCGATCTTGATGGTAATTCCCCCGACTACGATCTGGGCGTCAGGGGGAAGGCGCATTCTGGGTCTGTAAAAACAGACGGCCTCCCGTCTTTTCTAGAGCCACTTGGAGACCCAAGGCTCTGATCCGCTCCACCACGTGAGCGGTTCCGACTGTTGCTAGTAAGGCAGCATCCCTGTACGTGTCACCACGAGCGATGACCAAGGTGTCATCGGCGTAGCACACGACGTACAGCCCGCCTAAGAGAGCACCTCTGAGCACCCAGTCATACCCAATATTCCAAAGTAGTGGACCCAACACAGAACCTTGGGGAACCCCCCTGCACATGGCTCGCCTTCCGAGTCGACCATCGCGATCTTCATACACCACAACACGCTGCCGCAGGTAGTCGGCGATCACTTTTTTTATGTATGACGGCACTTGGTGGTGTTGTAATGCCGCCATGATGCAGCTGAATGGGAGCGTGTTGAAGGCATTCTTGATGTCCAGGGACACTGCCATCGCTACCCCACCCCTCTCAGTTATGCCTTCAAACAGCGCCTTTACCTTCAATATGGCGTCCACCGTAGAACAGCCCTCCCTGAAGCCGTACTGTTGGTCCGCCAGATCAGGACCTACCGTGCTAAGGTGTTCACATATTCGAGAGGCCAATATCTTCTCGAAGACCTTGCCTGCCTCGTCGAGAAGCACGATAGGTCGATATGCCGACGGGGAGTTTTCCGGGCGTCCTTCTCGAGTTTCTCAAGTGGCGACCACGTACCGGGAAACGCAGCGTTAGTGAACCGACGATCTGGTGAAGGTCGCGGAAAGAATGAACAAGTCATGTACCCATTAATTTTACTGCCTGTCTTACCCTTCTAACCGGACAACAGCAATGTAAGCACACTGCAAATTGGCAGCATTAATAGGTAAGAGAGAGGTACCCGCATAGACTACACTAGTACCCAAGTACTGATTCTCTCTATTTCTGGTTAAAATAAATCTCTCTATTCAAAAAATCTAGCATGTCATTTAAAATGGTAGTGCGATTAGGGCACTGTCTCCACCTGCATCATACAGAATACCACAGCTTCAAAATTGATAAGAAAGTCAGTCCATGAGTAAGATCGCCGCAAGTCACTGGGGAAACACCTATCTATACATGTAGGTAATAAGTTACCGGAGGGCGACTCTGTACCAGGGTTGTCTGCTTGGGTACCTCCATCTTACCTATTTCTGCCGCAAAGCAGCAGTGCTTGCATTGCTGTGTTCCGGTTTGAAGGATAAGATATGGCAGTGAAATTACTGGGTTACCGTGCTTTTACATCTTATGTCACAAATTGGCAATGTACACTTTGGTTCTTGTGGGTGCTGCAGATTTGCTGCTCTCACAAGAATCTCACAAGAACCACATGAACTATAGGTGATTGTTACCACTTACCATCAGGTGGGTAGTATGCTTGTTTGCCAATTTATTTGGATAAAAAAAGTAGAACTACGCACGCTACAGACTTCATGTCGGTAGGTAGTTGCAAAACTCTCAACCAGCACAGAAATAAATGCACTTGCGCATTTTTATACTGATGAACACAATTAAACTGTCCGCTAAAACTTCGATGTGCGATAGCTCTTATTAAAAGCACGGTGACTGGAACATATGAATGACTTTTTTTCCACTGTTATTGCTGTTGTTGTCTGAAGCCGAGCCGGCTATCGTCGTTACCGGTGATAGCTAGTGGAAAAAGGTAAAATGTGATTTTTGCTTCGTCGCGCCGGCAGCTGAGCCGTTACCGTGCTATTGCAGTGGTAAAACAGCCAATGTCACCATGAGGTGTGAATAAAACTGGAACATGATGTGTGGTCATTGTAAGCGTTTTAAGTCACATGCCAACTTTTTTGCTGCCTATAATATCTGTTGCATGCAATGACTTACAGCGAAAACATGCTCTACATTTTAGAAGTCCTCAAACACTCTTGGCATGCAAACATATTTATTTAACAATTGATTAATTAATGTATAAGTACAAGATTAATAAAGTAATACAATACCTATCTCAACGAGATTTGTCACTATATAAATACATTCGTGTATACGCGAACATCACAGAATTAAACAACGAACGTATCTACATAAATCTACAACATAATACAAAGGGTATTGCTGCGAACAGAGTTATAGAATCATGAACTATTTAAGTCGTGCGCTGTTGAACTTTAAAATTGTAAGCGTTATTTCGAAAATTAATCTTTATCGGCAGCATTTGCGAAGCACGCGTGCCGGCAGAAGCGTTCTCGGCGCAACTATCGACCCACAATAGCCTTATAACATTCAGCCATGAGAAAATAAAAGGTCTCAATTTACATAGCACGAGTGGACCCGTTTGCGTCTTTCTGCAGTCTCAAGCGATGTCTCGTTTCAACTCACTTTAAACGAGGAGAAAGGATAAGGATGCAGTTAGGAGCACGATAAATGTCATGACGAACCAAATTCAATTTCATTCTCATAGAACGGCACTAAGCGTGAAATGCAATGTTAGCTTTTAGATTTCACTGTTTACTATATTTTTGTCTTAAGCAACATGTACGTGGTGTTAAAGGCAAATATATAGTTAAAAAACTCAACGAATGAAATTGTTATTAATAAATTGAAAGTTTTTAAATTTGCATCTCTTATTTAACAGTGTGATCCTAGTATGACCCGGCTGGTCAATAATATTCATATTAGAGAATTTCTTTTTTTTTAAGTATAGCTATTTTAGGATTGTACTTGAAGCCGCAGGAATACACGCGGTATCGTCAGATTCATCCGACGAACCAACCCTGCGAGCATGGAACTCTCGATAAACAAAATTTGACAGTTAAGATCGACATACTATAGACAAAAATCGATAAATTTGAAAGATATTCCTACGAAGTGAAAAGGACAGATGCTTTTGTCGATCGATATATGACGATCGACAAGTCTATGCTCGCAGGGCAATGTTGTCAAAGTCTACGATACGACGATAAAGTTTCCATATAAATTAAATTGCGAAGGGATATTGACAAGTTATGTAACTTGTGTAACTAGGTAGGTACGCTTTAATTAACTTTCTTAAAAAGGTGAGCACCGCAGAGCTTGCCGATGGAGAAAGCGATTTCTTCCCTATACGCCAGTCGATAATCTAAGAGAATTCCTCTTCTTCAGGCGTCAATAAGGGTTTTAAAATAATACTGAATAAATATAATCAGCTGACCATTTAAAGAAAGAAACTTTACTACGTACTTTTATGTATATACGGGCTAACAACAGTCTAAAAGTATTTAATGGCTTGGATATTCGGCTTTAAATGGTTCATGATATTTTTAGTAATATCAAGTATTGGTACGTACTGTGACAGCACTGGTCAAAAGAATTAAAGTAAAGTCTGGACTATTGTTTTATATTCGCAATCAAAATATCGCATTTTGTTACTGGACAATCCTGTTGTGACTATGTATAATTTGAACGAGTTCTGAATAAGAATTTCTTCAATTAAGAAGAAATCTCGAAGTTCTGATGCTAATAAGATAGATGTCAAACAAATTATTGGTAGGCACCCTTCGATGGTACACTACCATTAACGGCAAACGCCAAATGGACGTTGCGAGATTCATACTACCAAACTACTGGTGAGTGAAATTTAAATACTTAATTATAATAATAATTATTATAATACTAAACCCTAGTAGACACATATATTTAAAATCTAAAAGATATACTTTATTATACTATTTTCATTAGTTCTATTTTAATTATAAAATAAAATATCGTTCGTTCGTTTATAATCACATAAAACATACTTAGAAAATTATATAATCTTAAAAATGTCTCACCACTCCATTACCAATACGACCGATACTAGTCGTATATCTCAAATAACTGCCAGCACCCGAATCCAAGATCAGCGTTAAATCGAAATAGGGACGTAAGTCGCCAACGAAACCTATAAGAAAATGTCGCAATTCTAATAGGTATAGAAACTAGAGCAAATGTAATGTATATGTAAATTTTACATTACTTCAAGGCTTTAAGTGAACTTGGAATTGGTTATTCATGACCAAGTTGCCAGTATAAAGCTCTAGCTAACACACAGGATATCGTTTTAAAGGACATGTCAATAATATTGCAACAGATAAATTTCCATTGACAAATACCTAACTACAATTCCGAGTTAAGCTTCGCATATTGAATATGCATTGGAATAAATACGTATAATATGCAATATTAGTTTAAACGAAAACCAGATTGCCCTGTTAGCTCGTCATTTTACGGAGGCATAGAAACGCGAACGCTATTTAGTGGCCATTAGACATTGCGTATAATTCGGAGCTACAACGGCAATTAGTACATAGTCCAGTGAGCGACAGCGTGCCTAACCCGATTATATCCAGCTTTATCGTACAATCGCAACGCTGCCTGCCGCTGCACCAACAACGCACGGGAACAGATGCCTGCTATTATGACTGTCACACAGCGATTGGGCGATACTCGTAAACGAACTCGACTCGACAACGGATGTCTGTACAATAATAACGAATAATATTGGTCGATTCACTGGAGAATTTACTGTTTCATCGAACAGAATAACGAAATTAACATGATATCCTAGTGCCGATGACATAAAATCGCAACTCACTCAGATCGCTGCAAGACATGTTTAACAATAATTTACGTATTCAAACCGCCTATTGCGAAAACGCAACTTGTAAAAGCTCACGTTCCAGCAACCGGTATTATGCGCAACCAAAATAATAACTCTTGTTGAACATGACAGCCAAACAGTTCAGTATAAACAAAATAGAACGACGCAGATTGATGAAGGGTCACGTGATATCAGGTGAAATTATATCAAAGCAAACACAGTGTCCCTCGGTTACATGAACACGAACGGAAAGGTTTGGCCGTCGTCGGCGCCAATATTTTACCGGCACCCTTGCGCGGGCGAAAATTGCATTAACATTTTTTGATAGTCACTAGTCGGAGTGATGACGAGGACGTTTAGTCTCAGCGATGACAGTGAAAAATTACAACTCCCGGCGCGGTGCCGGCGCGGTTGCGCGATCATTCGATAGTTCCTAATGTATCGCCGTCAATCGCACGTATTGACGTACAAAATCACTTTTCACTATCACAGAACGAACGAAGTGGCGTCCGATGTTGAAATAAACGTACTCATTAGACACTCTAGATAGCATCGATTTAATTATCACTTCGAACACTTGCTTAACGTATTCATTTACGCATTCAACGCATTTTCTTCCAGTATATCATTTGCTGTATTTTTTTATTATGTTTAAATAATTCTTAAAGAGTAGACAAAATATAAATTAAAAGAAATTTTGTAATTTTAGCAATTCTAATTATCATACCTAACCTATATACTTGTAAGCTTCAGTCACGAAGCAAAAACAAAGTTTTTCTTTGTTTTTGCTTCGTGGCTTCAGTCTGTTTCTCTACTTTTCCAATACCAGTTTTCATCTAAGCTTAAAACAAATTCTTTTCATCAAACACTACACACGTTTCCGTATCACCATTTTAGTCAATGCAACATTCCTAGGACTCTTAAACATCTAACATGCCGTCGCTGAAGTTTATGTAAAAGCTGTGAATAGACGCATAAAACACTCCGCTCGCGAACTTAACCAAACCGCCCTACATGCAAATCAAGTCACGGCACGACCTAAATTACTAGTCAACTTCGGTCCACAACTGACTCAGCTTGCCAAAGTGGCAAATTATGTCCATCAAATGACGACGTCGCATTGGCGCAAATTATGTATCATACAGCGAAATTTGTAAAAACGGGGTCCATTATAAACAGATTTAGTGTGACGACAAAGAGGTGTAATAGTAAAACAATGCAATTTTGACAAAATAGCGGATGTAATTAGCCTTAAATAACTCCCAGAGTTGAAATCAGCAGAAATCGTTACGAATAACGTTGCTGACATTATAGAAACGAATTTTAAATTCAAAGACATACATTCACAACTTCGCATTAGCACAGAAAGCTTCGTGAAAATTTGTAAACGAACACCAGGCAATATTTTTCAATTTACGAATTCCATTGTTTATGTCGATGTAAAGATGTGAAAGTCGCCAGGAGTTATCAGATATGTCATTAATTCCACATATATAAAAACCACCTCGGCTCAATTAAAACCTAGTGTAACCCAAATATCTTCAAAACCCTCAAAGGCACCGATACCTACTAGTAAGCAAAGTCTTTGTCTTGCTATTCCTTCATCACATACTTAAATGTGCGTCCTTCTCTAACGTAAATATTTTATCTAAAGTATCAAGCGGCCGTGTCAACATTAAACCTCAGAAGAACACTATCGGAATTTACCAATACCTATTGATTGCTTTCAACAATAAATAATAAACACCTGTAAACATGCGGCAATCACTTAACAATCTCCGCTGCATTACATTATTAACCCGTCACATCTACACACGGTTATCGAAATATTCCTCACAGGCCCAGGGGCTGTGAGACAACGGCGCGATTACGGGCCTCTCACGAAAATGCCACGTTGTGAAACTTGCGCAAACACACGACCAATTTACTAAGAGCCATCAGCTTGATTGTATTATAGTCGAGAAGCAATGAAAACTATCTTGGAAACATCTATATATTTATAATGTAATAATTTTTTTCTTCCTACTCTGCTGTCGGAAATGTGAGAAGTAAAAGACAGCACAAAGAAAATTATCATTTCCAATATAACAATAATCATTTATTTCAGACCTTAATACAAAACAGTATAACGACCGTGTCAAGAAGCGTACAAGAGAAAACACACATCCAAAATAGTAAAAAGAATAGTAACACTATTGTACAGGTGTGTATTATGACCTCTTATTTCCAGGAGCTCGTAAATCCGGTTAGATCTTATTACAGGGCAGATCGACTATCTTGTTTAATTATTGCATTAAGCAGTCGTTTTTTTTATACTACTTACGGAATTAGATTTGGTCCGGAATTCGGAAGGGAACCTAGGAGGGCCTCCAAAGGAGTGGAAAGGTGGCGTAGCAAAGTTTAGTTGGGTACACGACACCAGCGGATTAACCACTGGCATAAAGGAGTCAACTATGTAGCCTAGCAGGTGATTTTGTCATCTTGTCCTCTTGGTTTCGTAAAAAATATGCCAATATAAAAAAGTACATGTTACCATCGTAACCTGTAAGGTCCAATCAATCACGTTCATTCCCAATGAAGCTAAGTCTAAAAAATCACAAACCAATGCCCGTCAGTTTTAATCCATAGAATAACAGATGTTCCAGACTTTCCCCATCACCCTCTACAGATCCATAGATATACTATACTGAATTGTTGTTTGTATCATGAGTACCTACATACAAGCGAGGGTCACTTTACGCTGGCGCTATGTCAGGTATTGTTGAATTGCCGGCATTAAGCGGCCGATGTGTCACCACACCATGCTGTACAGTACCGCTCTAGTTTCGCGGACACGCAGCCGGCCGTGGGAAGTCGTTAGAACAGCAATTGTCGTCTATGACATCGAACATTCGAATTAAGTTCGTGTCTACGCAGCTCAAAGACGTGACGCAATGTGAATGTGGGCTCACGATTTTTATTTTCACACAATATTTATCACACACAATTATTGAGATGGCTTCCTCCGATACTATAGATCATGTTGATGACAATTTAATCTAGAACAATAATGGCGACAGTGAGATTCATGTTACACCAACATAAAGATATAAACTCAATTTTGCTAAGTAAATCGAAAAATTTAAATATATCTGCACTGCTGACTACATTTCAATCTTATATTCCTGTAAACAAACCAAGCTATCGGCGTTGTCAATCAACAGACAAGGGTGCGCGCGCGCAAATCAATTTGTTCGCGATTGTGATTGTACAAAGTGATAGACAATCACAAACCAGCTACCGACCAGTATCAAACAAAACCGATATACTAATTGAACATAATATTCGATCGCATTATTCACATTGTTTTCGTTATACACTAAAAAGTTTTTTACATTAATAAAATAAAATAGTTACATCGGCAAATTGGAGCTACAAATTTTAAATCCCTGTTCCAGACTTTAATTGTAATTATTAAAAAAATCACAAGTTTACAACGTATTTACTCCAAAACCTTTAATAAATAAATTGCTCTACATAGACGGAAAGACAAGAAAAGATGAATTCGCCCAAATTAATAAACAATCAAGCTCAGCTCTAGGATTAATATAGACTAACATAAATTGAGGTTATTGAGAAGGAATATCAAATTCATATTGTGGAATTATGTTTCAAACATTACACAATTAGATTGGCCCACAAATATTTCAAATTAATAGCTCTAACACAACTATATAGGACACTTTCAATTCTTGCGTGAACAATATCAGTAATGTAAAGGTTGACGTAAATAGAGACCATTAAAAACGTGTAATCACAATACACATTAAACTGAATATATCAAATGCAAATAAATTGTGATAAGAGTATCACGTTGCCTAAATCGACCGCAAAGGAAATAATATACTTATTTTGTATGTGAAAAGTGTGATGAAGCGTAGAAATCGCGCGATCACCATGAAAGACGAAATTGTGTCGAGAGAACTCAAGTGGAGCGATGGTTCTTTTCACACGTAATCTGTTTACGGCTGAAATACAAAATTATCTCGCAAACATATGAAGTTTGTGAGAAGGCAATCAATCATAGAACTGAAGGGGCGCAGGAAGCCGTAACCGCGAAACCGACGGAAGGCACGCTTATGAAAGCTGCGAATAATACAGCATGAATCAATCATAGATTTCGCGACGATCCATCATGAATTTTCAATGAAAAAATTCGTGTTATAGTAATTCGATTCGATAAGTTTGGACCGAAAAGCTTATTATATTTTCTTTTTCTTCAAAACGCCTTCGCATGTCGGTGTATTTTGCCAACGTAATCATTATTTCCATTTATTAGAAGAGCTTGGAAGATAAGAAAATTTAAATATCCTATTAAGAGAAAATCCTCAGTGGGGTTGGTGGCGCAATAGGCGATCTCACATAAGATTGAACCTTGCGGCGGCGTGTCTTCAGCAATCGTTCCCTCGATCTCGCTTCCGCGAAGAGTAGCATTGACTATTCCAAACCAGTCAAACACACGACAAGTGCACAAAGGGCGTCAACACACGACACACTTTGTTGTAAATATATTTGAAAAGACTATAAATGCTAACCTCCGAAACACTCCTCCTTAAAAAATAACCACTTTGAACATATAAATTCTACATTGCTAAGTGTTGCATTGCATTATCGTTATATAAAAAGTATTACATTTGATTAGCCACGGATAATTTTGAACACGGACATAAATATATTTGCCAAACACAAAAATAACTTATATCATTAGACGGAAACTTGCACGTTTCGCTAAACTTCCCCGGAAATTTCGGGTTGCTAAGATCCGTATTGTGCGAGTTTGTCAAAAGCTTTCAACTTACAAATTCAAATAACATTGCCAAGTAATTTTATTATTTATACACTTTTACTTATTCATTTGTAACTTTGTTTTTGGTTTAAGAAATGATATTATTTCCTATTGATACTACATTAAAAAAACAAATTAAATTCTTTTTATGTAGCTCTGTGAATTTTTTCCACTTACGTTCTAAAGCTTCTATGCCACACACAAAAAAAAAATGTAAGATCTTAAAAAAAATTATCTACAGCACTTTCGACCTCTTTATTCGATTGAAATTTTTGCCCGCCAAGGTGTTTTTTTTTTAAGTTTGGAAATAGGTGGAAGTCCGAAGGTGCCAAATCTGGTGAATCAGCGGGATGAAGCAGTAATTCAAAACCACAATCACAAATTTGAGCCATGGATTCGACAGACGTGTGAACGCAAGCATTGTCCGGGTGAAACAACACTTTCTTTCTCAGAAATCCAGGGCGTTTTTCTTTAAATTTTTTCACGTAAACGACGTAAAAAGGTCGAATAATCATTATCATCACAGCTCATACACTGAAAAAAATGGTAGCTTATAAAGTAAAATTTTGCTTGTTTGAGTAAAAACTACAAACCACAAATGATTATGACAATCAATTTGAAATGATTGAACGCTTAATAAGAAAAACATATTCAAATCAATAAACTTTCTTATTTAATTTTGGTGACGTCACCTTTGTAAACATTTATAATTGTTAATTCTAATAAGATAAAATGATTAATCATATCAAGCTTTGCGACTTGCCAAAAAAGTGATCAAGTTCTTAATAAAATCCACAAACGTCATAGTGACATTAAAAAGTAATCTTACTACGGCCAACCAACTATACTTTATTACTGTAATCATGCACCTTTGTGCGCTCGTATATAAACAAGTTGCATGAATGAAGGTAACACATTCTTGATACATATTATCAATTATTTTTTCAGTGTATACATCCCCAGGGCATAAGAATAACTAATAATACGAGTATAGAAGCGAAACTCCCGGCCGTCGAGCGCTCAAGGCCACGTTATTTACCTACCGTTTGATTTCCGTTGAACGGAATCGCCAGTCAAGGCGCGCACCGCATCCCGCACGCACGTGACTCCTTCCCGCGCGCCGCTATCTACCTAATCGCCGCGATGCCGACTTATTGTTGCGTTTATGGGTGCAAAAACAATGCCATAATAACCCCAAATTTAAAGTTTTACAATTTGCCCGAAGATAAAGAAAGGTAAGTACAAGGCAGGCAGGAAGGCAGGTTCTTATAACTACGGAATCAAAAAAACTAAAAATGTGCGTACTATTGCTAAAGATAGTCGCTCGCTCGCTACACTTGAAGTACAAAATCAATAAGACTCGGTGTATGCTCAGTTTCTCATTTTATGTAAAATATGGAGGCACCTATATAAAAAATATTGTAGTGGTAACCATACGTCCATGTGGTGACCCTAGCGGCGTCCGCAGACTACTGCGGGGCGTTACAGGGGGAAGGACGCTGTAGGTATGCAAATAGCGGCATTTGACGCACCCACAAAGGAGATTCGCTTCTATACTCGTATTATTAGTTATTCTTATGCCCAGGGCTCGAGCCGACCCTAAGTTAGGGTGCTTAGACCTTAGCCAACCACGCTGGCCCAGTACGGATTGGTCGACCTTTGAATTTCTTTGCAGATGTATACAGGTTGCCTCGCGTTTTCCCTCACCGTAGGAGCGTCGTCACACAAACGTACATATGAAATTCGAAAAACGAAAAACACATTGGTACATAGCAGGATCGAACCCCGAGCCTCCCGATTAGAAGACCAGCGCCGAGTCCAATGGCGCCACCGACGCCCACTACACCAAATTTCATTAAAATTAGTTATAAATATATTAGTAAGGAAGTAAGGACACCGGTCATCACGGCTGCTCCTCGGAAGGTGCGCGGTGCATTTTGTACCATTATTTCTATCATTATAATAAGGCAAGTAGACAGCCGAGCGGCTTGCTGGCCCCACTAATTTAACTCGGTTAGCTAATTTATCCGCTATTTAGTTTGCGAACGTGAGATCCATATCGCTTGCATTGCAGTTTAACTTGGCCACTGAGGCGCGCTTCGAATACTCGGCGGGCGGGCGGGCCACTTGGCTTAGCAGCGTGAAACGCTAATAGAATTTTCAAAATTATAAATAGGTACAACATTTAATAACACTTTTGAAAATTAAGTCATATTCAACAACTGAAAAGAGAATTATTATGCGTAAATGAGAAAGTTGTGGTCACATTAACATATACACTGCCGAAACCTTGGATCCGAGAGCTGTTATTAGAAACTGATTTGGGGATGAAGATATTATTTTTATTTGACTAGCTGTGCCTGCGACTTCGTTCGCGTGGATGTCCGAAAATAACAATATCGTGATGTTATATAGCCTTCTTCGATAAATGGACTATACAACACAAAAAGAACTTTTCAACTCGAACCAGTAGTTAATGAGATTAGCGCGTTCAAACAAATAAACAAACTCTTCAGCTTTATAATATTAGTATAGTATAGTCGTAGATTCCGATAACAAATTACACAAAGACGAAACGTACACAGCATATTATTTACATCGAAAACTAATATAACAAAGATGTTAGTATGTAGAATTTCATGGCTGCATTTCGCTCACTCAATTTGACCTGTGTAACACACAAGATATACAAACAAATCACCCAACCCGAAGCGTATACATTATTTACAAGTTTAGGTTTATACGGGTATCACTGAAACTACATATGATGGGCGGATTTCGGTGTAAGTAACAACAAAGCGCTGGAATCACAGGCGCATTACACATTCCCTCTGTAAAGCTATATGGAAGATTCAGCTATAACTGAGAGATCAGTTTGAATAATACAACATGTTGGTACCTACTTATCGACGCAAGGCGGGAGAACCTGTTTTATGTACGTATAAACTAGCATATATTTTGAGTTTTAGTTCGCACGGTTATAGCCACTACCCACAGTAAAACATTAATGACGTTTATTATTGGAAGGTTCATTCATAAAAACAAAGCATTCAATAATTTAATTTACTTAGAGGGTAAGGCTAAATTAGCCTCTAAAAAAAGCTTGGTGTGCTCAATAGATCGAGAAGGTATTTCAGTCCAGCCTACCGCCTACAACTTTACAAGGCGCAGGTTCAGCCTCATATATCGGAATACTGTTCCCATCTTTGGGCAGGGGCACCCCAATACCAGCTTCTCCCATTGGACCGCATTCAGCGGAGAGCGACTCGAATCGTCGACTGCCAGGAAATTTGTAATTGGCTTGATACCTTGGCGCTGCGTATAGAGATGTCGCCTCACTATGCATCTTCTTTAGCATATATTACGGGGAATGCTCTGATGAATTGTTCGGTCTCATACCTGCCGCCTCTTTCCGCCATCGTTCCACGCGACAAAAAATCCATGCCCATCACTTAGGTGGTTGGCACTTGGCAGTCCACAACTGTGCGTTTTTCTCACAGTTTCCTGCCTCGCACAGTCAAACTTTGGAATAAATTGTCGCCTGTGGTATTTCCGGACCGATACGATCTTCAAACTTTCAAGAAAAGAGCGTATTCCTATCTTAAAGGCCGGCAACGCACTTGTAACTCCTCTGAGGTTGCGGGTGTCCATGGGCGACGGTAATCATTTACCATCAGGTGATACGTTTGCTCGTTTGCCTCCTATCCCATAAAAATGGAATAAGACATCACCACTATTGAAATATCATTCAAATTTATAATGAAAACTTGCCCGTGACTTCGTCCGCGTAGTAATTCTGTTCCTACCTCACGTGTCTTAACTATATTCTATCTCTCTTCCAATTTTCACGTATAAAAAGGCTAGGAATTCATATAAACTTGCGAGAGTCCTTAGTTTAGCCCTGTTATACATTTATTTCCTAGCTAATGTCTCCTACCCATAAACTCTAAACTAGCGAGTGCTTAGACCTCTTTTATCTGGCCCTGTCGCAAAATCCGATCTTAGTGAAAGTGTACTAACTATTAACTGCCTCCCTGCCAAATTTCAAGTTTTTGACACAAAAAATAAAGTACTTACATACAAACTTGCGAGAGCTCTTAGACCTCCTTAATCCGGCCCTGTCGCAAAATCCGTTCTTAATGGACGTCTACAGACTATAAACTATCTCCATGCCAAATTTCATTTTTGTACATACGTCAAGCGGTTTTCGATATTTCGAGATGACCATTAGCTTTTTTATAAATAGGTATATAAATGAAAACTGTAGTAATCCTCAAGACAAAAATTCACTATATTAAATTTACAATACTGCATACGATACGACATAATTACGACCATGCTAAAAATGTATCAGATGAGATTCAAATCTCCGTATTAACATTACGCACGTAATCCTAATCGCGCGCTGAAATATCAACGCAAACAATACAGCCTAAAGTTCATTTGCAACTAACATCCATAACTCTATTCAAAAAGAGGAGATAGAGCCGCCATAAGGGGAAGTCGCGGATGCAATCGTGGGCATCGGAGGCCGCGGCCGGCCGGCCGGGGAGCATTTAAATTATCAACGAGTTAGATCCGAGCCCATAATCACACCGTTCATTTGTAACTTAGCCAGCTAACAGTACCACGCGGCAAACGAAAGTATCGCCATCAGATATGCTGGGACTCTCAGGCTCAATATTATTCAGAACTGAGAAAAACAATCGTGCCTCGTTAGACTGTGATAGCGAGTAAGCGATTACCAGTATCCAGTTTCTAGTGCCTCTCATCTGCAAGGGGTCCGTGTGGAATTTGTATAGAAACTGGCCTCGAACAGCAATCTTACAGGATGTAGGGAGATATACACAATTTATTGATTTCGACAGCATGTAGTAGAAAATTTCGTAAGAAATCATGTTTTATGTATGTATTTCGAATGATGTTTACGTCAAGATACAAGATGTAAAATAAAACATTCTCTGCCTTAACTAAATCAGAAAGCCATCACTCATCAAGTTATATTTCTATCGATATTTCTATATATGCTAAGAATAAAAAGTAAGCAGTAAGTATAGCTATAATACAAAAACAAAAACAGAAAACGTCTCCTACGGCACTGAACAAGTCCTATGGATGCCTATTGGCCCATAAGCGAACTCTACTATAAAGAGGCTCTACGTTTACTGAAGTGCTATATAAATTAAAATACTAACGTACGAATTTTTAAATATACTCAAATGCGGGTCTGCTTTTAGCGAGGATACTCTTTCGTCGTTAAACAATAACAAAACTGATTTTTATGTATAAGAAAATATCTACCAAAGCATTTGTCACGAAAGCAGAACATTTTTCGTAAGAATGTTATTATAGATAGAGATAGATAAGTATCTATCAAAAACAGTATGGTATTAAATGCTTGTCAAACGAATACCCCTTGATTTCCAAAATAATCAACAACTCATGCATACCAACTAACGACCAGAACAATCGCCTTAACAACAACAAACCAATTCACACTTATGTAATCCGACTAATACAGTGTACTTCAATCGATCGAGCAGCTAGCAGTCGTGTCTCAGAGTGATTCTAATTACGTGAAGTGTGCTACTGAAAAGACCTTTACCGCCAATGTATCAATCCCCTGCAGATAGAACGGAGCTATCTAGCGATGCTAATGAGGCCGCTCGGTTAAAGGGGGACAATTGGTTGGCAGCAACTGCGAAACAATCTTTGAGACAATTAACGGCTGTGCATTTCCTTTTTCTTTCGACGGCACGAGAACTTGACTATTTAAACGAAAACAGAAAAATAGTATCAATATATAACTATTTTGGTAAAACGTATCACTGTGAGACACGTAAAAATAAGTTCAAAAAATGAACTGAACTGGGAACTACTAGAATGGAAGACCAACCAACAAAAGTGCATTTAAGATTCGATTTTCATAACCTTCCAAATTCGATAAGAACATCATGAGAAAATGATAAGAAAATCGAACATCAGCATAGATTATATCAATGAAAATCTATTCTGCAAATCAGTCAGTTTATCAACTCGAAACCCCCATTATACTGTTAAATGAAGTGTGGAGTGTACAAACGATTGAAGTTAGACAGTTTGCTCGCTCGCGTCAATTTCCTGCTAATAAACATTAAACAAACATACGACGAAATCGTGATGCATCGTCACGCGAGGCAATTAGCTCGACATTTGGCGTTGGGTGACGTCGATAGAGGAACGAAATTGGCCGTATAACTATCAACCAGAGATTTAAATCTCTTACGGAGCTCGGCCTTAAAACTCACTCGAGATTGATTTTACAACCAGTAAAATTTTATATCCGTAGAATTGCTTTGATGTTCGATATGTTTTACTGCATATTGGGAAACACAATACATTTGAGTTCCGTTTCGTTTTATAGAAAAATCACTTTAATAAGACATTACTTGGCTTAATCGAAATTACACGCGGACTGCATATTATCTTGAAGTCGTAACAGTGGTCGTAACGACTTCAAGTCAGTCAAGAGACGCTGATTTAATTCCTTACAATTTACTTATTATTATAATTAACAGTATTTATTTTTAGTAGCAGTTTGCCACGATTTTTCAGAAAACGTCAAGTTTACATTAATTAGTAGTGGACTGTGCGCATCGTTCTATAATTTTAATATTATGATGATACTAACATGCAAAAGAAGCGAGCTGATTAAAAAAGCATCGGTGGCTTAGACGTCGTGTGTACAATAGGCTAGATGACAAAAAAATTTTTTTTGCTTTCATAGAAGCTCATTCATATAATAAACAGATGGAAAAAAACGATTTTCGAATAACTATAAAAACAACCAAGATATAAGGTATTAAAGATTTTTCTCCATCTCTTTCTAGCAAAACGACAATTTACAAGGAGTTTATATGGCCGTACTCAACAATGACGTCACGGTTGATGTCGGATATCTCTGTCTAATCGCCTTCAAATTAACAACTTAAAATGCTTGTATCTAATGTATTTCTAAGCCGATTTTAATTCCAATTTCTCAGGACTGCATCCTTTTCCACGGTATTTTAATATTTAATGACGTGATGTTAAAATTAGAATTCAGTCATCATCCCAATTCTAGTAAGCGACATTTTATCTTATTCCAAAAAAGGCAGAATATATACTTTAACATTATTAAGAACAAACACTTTTACATTATGAGTCAATTCTATTTCGAAACTATACCAGTAATCGCTATTTTCGAAAAAAATACAAGAAGCATAAAATTACAAAACAGCGTAATCGATCTCTCACGAACAGTATCGAGACAATTGTACAAATACGATATTGATTACTCCGCGTAGCGTGTGACATTTTCTGTGTCGCTCCACAGGGAGGGCGGGCGAGCGGGGGGACCTCACGGTGACATTTGAATAGGCCTGTCTGGGCATATACCGGCATCCGACGACGGCCGGCGAGAGGTGACAATGTTCCGCGAACACTGAACAAAGTTGCCATTGAAAGAAAATTTACTTTTATTCGTGGGCAGACAATGCGACACCTTATTTTTCAATCGCTTTAATCAAACGCGAAATAGGAAATAAGGAAAGAGCTTGCATAAAAGTTTGAGAATGTCCGCGTTTGCGAAAATAGCCTCCAGCCAAAGCCGCACTTGCGTTTGATGCGTTACGTTAAAACGCATAAAACGGCAATTTATAAGTTTCTTAAGTCACGTTGTTCCGTTATGTGTGCTGTTCATTTTATTAACGTGACGAAGGCCTTAGTTAATTTGCAATGTATGCACAACAAACAAGTCTGTATAGTGATAAAATCACGTCCCACAGATTGGTGCTTTTGCATAAATGCATCTACAATTATCATTATTCGCGTCATCGCGTAGGTATAATACCATATTGATGGTGTATAGTGTATTACGATATACACTCGCGAGCAAAAGTTTGGAATCAGTTACTTGAAATTGGTTCCGCGTGATCTTGCTTACTAAATAAATTTTTAATAATCATAAAAATGACATCATGTTAAAGGTGCAACTGTCCACTTTAAATCGATATAAAATTAATTCATATCGAGCCCGTAATTGTGGAGTTATCCCGGATTAAGTGAAGGAGGTAGGAAAACAAGGAAATAGGGAAAAATAATGAATAATCTCTATATATAATAAAATCGTAGGGGTACAAAAATCTGTAATTGCGAAATATTGAGAAAAAAATACACAGGTCGCCTTAAAATCATTAGCAGAACACGATAGAATAGTTTTTAAGAAAATTGTTTGTTTGTTGGTTTGTTTGTTTGTCTGTTTGTTTGTCTGTTTGTTTGTTTGTTTGTCTGTTTGTCCGGAAAGATCTCCGAAACTACTGGACAGAATTTGATATGGCTAACACCACAATGTTTAGAATTTTCCGGAAGAACATTTAGGCATAATTTCGTTTGTTTAAATTCACTTTTTATTTTTAGTGAAAAAATACCATAATAAAATTTTCGAACAATGCTTTAAGTAGAAAAACAACATGGCGCACGTGAAATTATTTTGACAAGTCTGTCACATAGTACAGAGAGAAGGTATTTTCTTCCACGAAGGAAAGGCAATGGAACTACGCCATACAGCCTGATCTTAAGTAATTGGATTTCGAAAATTGAAAGGCAGGAATGAAGTGTTTCACATAGTACAAATAAAATTTAATATTTTCTGTTAATGGTTGTGCCCAACTGGATTTCGCCATCCAAATTGTCTTTTTCTTATGTCGTACCGTGGTAGTAAGGCAAAAAGATCAAGCCATACAACCAATGTATAAAGCATTTTTTATGATAATACTTATCGAGTGACCATAAAATTTGTAGATTGGTTTAATTCTTGACTAATATTCACAAAATCGGTACAATTTTTGTAATATTTGAAATGTTAAAAAATGAAGATACTCTTTTCAAGGTATTTTGAAAGTTGTTATATGTTTTTACATTAGGACTAAGGAATCAAACTCTTTCCTCTATTTAAAACTATTAAAAGTAATAGATTAATATTGATAATTAAAAAAAATATCTGACTGCAATGTTCTGGGTTACGCGTAGAGGGACGGGACGGGACTCTTGATCCTAATGTCTAAAATGACGGATCACATTTTTTTGGATCCACCCAAGGAACATGGATATCGAACGAAGAACCTAAAGAGTAGAACACATTGAACCTAGCCACGTTGACTTAATTTGACATGACTGCCGATAAAGTTCGTTTCCAAACCCAGCAATATGGTTATCAAATAAAAGGCTTTGATAAGTAGAGCACTATGAACCTAGCAACATTAACATAAATTCAACATGGCCGCCGCTCAAAAAAGATAGATAAAAGTTAGTTTCCAAACCTAGCAATATGGGTATCAAATGAAAAGCCTTGAAGAGTAGAGCATTAGGAACCTAGCAAAATCGAGCTAAATTCAACATGGCCGCCGCTCAAAAAAAAGGATAAAAGTTCGTTTCCAAACCCAGCAATATGGGTCTCAAATGAAAGGCCTTGATGAGTAGAGCACTATGAACCTAGCAACACATAAATAAATTCAACATGGCCGCCGCTCAATAAAGGTGGATAAAAGTTCGTTTCCAAACCTAGCAATATAGGTATCAAATGAAAGGCCTTGAAGAGTAGAGCACTATGAACTTAGGAAAATAGCAAAAAAATTCAATATGGCCGCTGCTCAAAAAAAACTGATAAAAGTTCGTTTCTAAGCCCAGCAATATGGGTATCAAATGAAAGGCCTTGATCAGTAGAGCACTATGAACGTAGCAACATTGACGTAAATTCAACATGGCCGCCGCTCAAAAAAGACGGATAACAGTTGCTTTTCAAACCCAGCAATAGGGGTATTAAATGAAAGTAGGCCCTGAAGGGTACCTAGAGCAGCCATGCTCTAAGTGTGTTCCGCGGAACCCTAGGGCTCCACAATACCCCTATAAGGGTTCCGCAATAATTTAGAAAAATCAAAACACCCTCTCTGGTCGTACTTTTATTATGCTCATTAATAAAGAATACACTTTTAAAAACTATTGTTTTATTTTAGGGTTCCGTCAAGTATTTCGCTTTCCCAAAGGGTTCCGTCACCAAAAAAGTTTGAGAACCGCTTCGGGGCCTATTGGATGTTCGATTTTAGATGTTACCTGTGTTTAGTGTCCTTCGAGACCGTGATAATGCAATGATCGTGAACTAACTAACGATAACTCCAAGTTTGTGTGATGGATGTTAGTCATCACGGCGAGTTTGCTAACCGAACTATGCCAGCAACACTATATCGCACAGTACACGTTACAAAAACGGAAGTCTCAATACATTTTAAGGCTAACCGCATAAATACGTTTTTCGCATTCGTTTCCTGAATGCGGGCATCCGAATGCATCAAATCTATACAAAATACTCATTGACTGCCGCACACGTTCGTTTTTATTACGAACGGAACACGTTCTGTACGTACGTTTAGGTAGAATTATAGAAATCCCGAATGAGTAGAAACGAACGTCTGCGCTACGTTCACGAAACTCCGTGTCTGTATTCCGTGATCGGATATCGAATACGGAAAACGTATTTGTACAGTAACGCCCCCATTCATGCTATACATTAACTCTACGAAAACCGCCAATATTACGAGCGACATAAGAACGGTTCAAAGGTCAAACAGTATAGCTTGACAAGGAGCTTACTGTACGACCAGTCAAAATTGGCCAAGTTGTCATATCCAAAAAATATATTTTGTTGGTGTTACCAACACCCATTATAAAAATCTAAACTTTATTCGTATACAGTTCTAATTGATTAAAAATTGTTTATTTTAATTCGAAACATGAATACGATAAAGATTATTCTTGCAACTGTGTAGTTCTTTCTACTGAAGAAGAATTTATTAAAATCAATAATGTCTCTAAAACAATAATTATACTTAGTGTTTATAGTAATATGTAATGTATTTAATTTTGTGAACTGTTAGAAAAAGAGCATTACGAACCTACGAAAATTATCCTAATTTCGAAATGGCCGATGCTCAAGAAAGGCAGAATAAAGTTGAATCATTATGGAATAAAATGGAGGAAAAACTAAACACTGTGTTAAGTATTTTGATGGCGAAACGTAGTTCGCGGGCACAGCTAGTGAATAAATAAAACAACAAAAATTATTAAATAAAAATTTTATTTATCTTTAAAAATAAGTGTCAATATTTTGTGTCAATAAGTGTCAATGTTTGGGCGAGGGGAGGGATCCCCTCGCCCTAATAACTGCTCCAAGACGATTCTTCATAGACCTGATCAGCTTCTGAATTGATTCTTGTGGAATACCTTCCCACTCCTCAATCAACGCTGATTTCAGCTCATTCAGACATGAAGGAGCAGGAGTTTTGGAACGAACCTTCCTCTTCAGTTCATCCCACACGTGCTCAATGGGATTCAAGTCAGGGCTGAGCGCTGGCCAGTCCAATGTGGCAATACCGACTTCTTCGAGGTATTCGAGGTATTACGGGCAGTGTGACAACGAGCGTTATCGTGCATCACGCGATACGTGATCTGGAATAATACTAAGGTCTTGTACAAGGTCGCGTAGAGAAACTTTTAGGTATAACTATCGAAATACTGTCACTGACTCTCGATAAATTGCGATACAGCTGCCGAATTTAAATCATGTCGGAATGGTTAAGTAAAGTTGACCGAACTTAAAAAACAATATAAAATGTATTGACCAGAAAACATTATAATGGCAACCTCTATGTAGGTACAGCAAAATATATTTTTTACTCACTACATCGACGGACTAGAACTAGTAGAAATTAATGTGTTTACTTTGTGCATAACATAGGTAATATTTAAAACAATGCAAAAACACAAATTTCTTAATTTTAGAAGGGTCAATTTTATAAAAAAGTTAATTTGTTCAAGTTCCATATAAAATTGAATAAGTTAAAAATTTGCCTTATTTGTCACATTAGTGAACTTAAGCGGACCAAATTACGTATTTTTTTCATAAAAATACTAGGGGGCCCGGCAGGCGTAGTCCTGCCCGATCGCAGTCCAACTGTACGTTTAAAACTTCCTTGGACCTATTCAACCACACAGAAAATTTCATAAGAATCTGTCGAGCCTTTTTTGAGTTTTAGCGAGACTAACACACAGCGATTTATATATAAGAAGAAGAATATGAAGAAGAAGATCGTGCCGAAGGAGTGGGTTGGTGAATAGTTTTCTTTCTTTTACAGGGGTAAATGATATTACATCTAAAACCTTTAGCCTGTTTTTGCAGTGACCTTATAAAAACTGACTGTAAATGGGGCGATGATTAACATTGTCCTAGTCTAATAAAGTCTAGTGGTGTAATAATTTTAACAAAACTTTCCGTATAATCATAATTTCGGTCACTGCTATTAATCATGTTTCATTATTGAATTCAGTCACTGGAAAAGAGGGACACAAATACACAATAAATTATATGATATGATAACACTATAAAACCACAAAGGTTTAAGGTAGATGCTATTAATTTATCGGCTCATGATTACAATTAGCTGATATAAAGTTATTAAGTAATTAGTTTTATGACACGAAAACATGGTGGTGGTGCTGCTCTAGAAAAAAAAACAATTGTCTCCGACTAGCATTAACGCGATTACGTAAGCGGTACGGGGCGGGCGCAGCAACCTATGTAAATTCAAGCAGCGAGGCATCCATTCCACTCACTCGCAGTTTCAGGATTCCCCAGCAGCTATGTGAGAACATCGCCAAACACAGAAGCTTGCGAATTGTTTGTATGTATTTGTATAAGAAATGAGCAGCAAGCTGGATTAGTAAACTTTTCAACAGCACTGCAAGTAAGGGAATAAGATGACAACGTGACTTCTTCTTGTTTATGTGAAGTTCTGATAATTTAAGCTTACAGTGTTATTTCAACTTTAATTTATTTTTAAACAGAATGAATTCTGAATGTTTCACAGATTAATGGGGTAGCTTCAAGTAAACTATCCATCAATCAATTAATGTGACGTATATTAAATGTCCACATGTACGTACATTGTAGAACAGGAATTTGATGTAAAATTCATCTAGGCAAAGTGTCATACGACACCAAGTGTCAGATGTGATGTTGAAAGTCATCCTTTCACCTGCTTATTATAACAAGGTGCACTTCTACATCTGTGACAAGATAACACGACACGTTCTTGACAGCTTATACTGCACAAGTCAAAAAATGACAGGCTGTGCTTTACCATTTACCACATGCTGTCGCACGCGTGCGTTATTTAAAAAAAAACTTTAAATACCATGTACGCGTCCAATATGCCGGGAGATTGATATCGCATTGAGGCCATTCCGAAAAATAAAAGCAAAACAAATAACGATGAACACAATTTACATTTGTCAATGTAGCCGGTCGATTTGTCCTAGTTAAGGAAGCGTGTCGGTCGGTAATAAATATGCAAATGGAAATGTACGAGTTGCATTCAACGATTCCGAAGAGCCCGAAGGCCGAGGGTCGTATACACTTCACCACCTGTACCCTTAATTGCCGCGCCTCCTCGCCATACAACAGTTATTAACATTCACAATAGCCACATTCGTTTACTATCGAAGGTTTCATAACTTGTATGAGGGATCATATGGAGTTACTTTCCGGCATGTAGGATGATTAAACCCAATGGTTCAGTCATATATACGAGTACACTATATATATGAAAGCTTGAAAACCGAATATCGAACTGCAGAAACCTTACTAATATTATAAACGCGAATGTTTGTGAGTATGGATGTTTGTTGCTTTTTCACGCAAAAGCTACTGCATGGATTTGGATGACATTTTGTAGGTAGACGGATTACGACAGGGATTAACATATAGGCTACTAATTATTACGGGAAGTAAGTAGCTCCCGCAGGAAAGTAGATTTACGTACGTTAAGTAGAAAGAGTTTTTTCTTTGAATTTTTAAGGCGAAACATAGTTCGCGGGCACAGCTAGTTACTTATACTTTCTTCTTTTACAACATGACCTTTTATGTATAAAATTTACTACGGACTTATAATCATTACCTTTGTCAAAGTATCTATAAGTCTCAGTAGGATAACAAAAAAAAGGAAGACATACATTTGTTGTACTAACTACTCCCCGCACCAGAAGTACTGACATAACGCAACGCAAAACAGTTCCTTAGCTTTGCTGTTCAGGTAGGTGGACAAACGGCTACAGCGTATTTTTATTATGTAAAAATTAAAATACCTACAAAGTTTAGTAAATACTAACTTCAATTATCGCCTCTTTGTCGCAGCGGTTAGAAACCGTATACGTTTGTATGAATGCAAAGATTTTTAAGAAGATATTGTAGTGTAGATGGTCAGTGAGCAGGCGTAACCTAACGCTTAAGGCAATTGCTATTGTATATAAACGAGTCGCGAACACCTTACACGAAACAATACACTAGGAAGTTGCAGTACGTTGGCAAGTCGGCATATAAATAAAAGCCACGTATAGTAAGAGCAAAAGTATTAATTACAATTTTGTTTCAATTGTACACAAGATAAATATTAGCCCCCGAAAATATGATTTTAAACAAGTTTTCAACGGGAGTAAAATTTTTACTAGCAAGGGGGTAGGTCCTTACGTATGAAATTAGCGTTTTATGTGGAAAAGGTAAAAGGAAAAAACTGTTTTTGGATTTATATATTTAATCAATGTATGTACCATTATCTTTGCTATTTTATAGGTAGTTCATTGATTCCATTGCAGAAAAATTTTGGGAGCGAAAATTTAAAAATCTTTGAAGGCGGTCTGCCTCATCGAAATTGAATTTTTTTCCTCACAATAATATGTCCAAATTCCGAAAAAATAGTCATATTTTGCAATTGTTAACAATACTGGTCTGCCGCAATCATCTAGCCAGATCATAAGAAGCTGTAATGTATGACACCAGCACTGGACCACCAAGCACTCACCTGGTTTGCGATAGTCCCACCGAGGGGCACGAGCCTACCCTAACTACACTCGCGAGCAAAAGTTTGGAATCAGTTACTTGAAATTGGTTCCGCGTGATCTTGCTTACTAAAAAAATTTTTAATAATCATAAAAATGACATCATGTTAAAGGTGCAACTGTCCACTTTAAATCGATATAAAATTAATTCATATCGAGCCCGTAATTGTGAAGTTATCCCGGATTAAGTGAAGGAGGTAGGAAAACAAGGAAATAGGGAAAAATAATGAATGAATAAAACAACAAAAATTATTAAATAAACATTTTATTTATCTTTAAAAATAAGTGTCAATATTTTGTGTTCCCTCCCCTCGCCGTAATAACTGCTCCAAGACGATTCTTCATAGACCTGATCAGCTTCTGAATAGATTCTTGTGGAATACCTTCCCACTCCTCAATCAACGCTGATTTCAGCTCATTCGGACATGAAGGAGCAGGAGTTCTGGAACGAACCTTCCTCTTCAGTTCATCCCACACGTGCTCAATGGGATTCAAGTCAGGGCTGAGCGCTGGCCAGTCAACTTCTTCGAGGTATTCCGTTATTACACGGGCAGTGTGACAACGAGCGTTATCGTGCATAAGGAGGAAGTCATCCGATGTATCCCGCATAGGGAACGACATGTTCCAGGAGAATATCGGAAATGTACCGGTCCGAAGTTAGACCGCCTCCTCGTCCCCCGCCAGGCACGAAAACAAGCTCGGTTTTACCATCGAAGGAAATGCCGGCCCACATCATACAAGAGCCGCCCCCATAAGCCACTGTTTCAGCGACACAGCACTGTGCAAATCGCTCCCCACGCCGCCTGTAGACCCGTCCTCTTCTGTCGCTACCGTGCAAACACATCCTGCTTTCGTCGGAGAACAGGACCTGCCTCCATTGCTCAATCTCCCAATCAAGATGGGTGCGAGCAGACTGAAGGCGTGCTTGTCGGTGAGCTGCCGTGAGTTTCGGGCCTGTGGCAGGCCTTTTTGGAGTCAGATTCGCTTGCTTGAGTCGTCGACGAACTGTCCACTCGCTGGCTGCTACCCCACGAACATCTCGGAGCTCCTGTTGGACTTCGACACCAGTCAAATGCCGATTTCGGAGAGAGGTTGACACGATAAAACGGTCATCCCTCTCCGATGTGCACCGGCGCCGTCCAGATCTTGGTCTCGGGATAAAGCCACCAGTCTCCCGAAAGCGCTTATAAACTTTCGAAACACAGGATTGGCTTATGTGGAGCCGACGAGCGACAACCCGCTGGCTGAGCCCTTCTTGCAATACAGCTACGATTTGTGCTGCTTCTGTAGGTGTTATCTCCATTGTCGTACAAGGTAAAGGGTCAAAAGTGGCGGAGATGTGTACCGGTCAACGTTTGAAAGTCGACTGATAAAGAAAATCCGATAACAGGTGCTTTTATAGGGGGTCAATAGGTCGCAACTCGTGACGTATCAAACAATTGAAACACGTCTTTTTCGATACACCTTCACTTAATGCGGAATGGCTCCATAAATACTGGCTTGTTTTTAATGAATTCGGTATCAGTTTAAAAGTAAAGAGTTGAACCTTTAAAATGATGTCATTTTTACGATTATTAAAAAAGTATTAACTACTCAAGATAACGCGCAACCAATTTCAAGTAACTGATTCCAAACTTTTGCTCGCGAGTGTAGTTACGGCGATTAGGCCTTAGTCAAACCACGCTGACCCAGTGTGGATTGGTTGCCTTCACATACAACTTTGAATTACTTCGCAGGTGTGTGGAGGTTTCCTCACGATATTTTTCCTTCACCGTAGGAGCGTCAGATAAATGTCCATATGAAATTCTTGAAACGAAAAACACATTGGTACACGGCAGGATCGATCGCGGGTCTCCCGATTCTACTCGGCGCACAGACCAGTGCCGAGACCACAGCGCCACCCGTGGCGCTCTATCATCCTTGCTAGAGCATAAAACGAAGCGTGACAACAATATGACCATCAAAAAGGGCGTGAAGCATGAAAGTGTCACGATCAAACAATCCAAGCCACACGAGTCCAATAATGTTTACCCACAATGAGCTTAGGAAACACGTTGACCATAGAACGATCAACATGAAAAACCAATTGGACGAACCTGCAATCTGAGGTGAACACTTTATGATCATTTCCGTACGCGGCGAATACATAAAGTATCTTCGTGTGTGTCGGTCACGACGCCACGTACAACCAGCTCCTTGTTAACACCATAATTTAACTGTGGTTTTATATTTTCACCACGCGGATATCGAAGCAATTCAAAATAAGAATTTAAAATTTTTCCCCAGGTAATTTAAAGGCATTCTCTACAGGCCCATCGAGGAATCCCAAGATAAACCGTGGGATAAATGTGATTATCCATAAATTTGCTTTAATGTCGCTGATTACACGGCATACAGCCCACTATCTTCAGATTGTCAGCAGTAAAGTTAGACACATGCGTATTATTGAAATGCGTCGATTAGAGATCCTCGCCAATTACCATCCATAGAGGTTCGCGGACGAGCGCAACCAACAATTTCCACGTCGGCGGTATTGAGTTACGAGGCGGCGAACTGATGCTTTATTATCCGGTCCATCTCTTCCGCCCTTGTTGGTCCGTGATCACTCGTGTCCCCGTCGACTAACGGTGAATTCGATACGTCCGCGTTATTAATCTTACCATTGTATTAGCTACACAACATGTACACGGCGATATCACTAATGGCAATGCTCAATACGAGCATTGATATTGATATCTATTGCAATAATTGTATAACTCTTTTTATTGGTTAAGTACTTTTGATTTTCTTCTGTCAGGTCAATGGTATCTTTTGCATACTCACATAGCTTTTTCTCAATGTCCCAAATTAAAAACCTTAACTTCCCTACGTTTATTGTCTGCCACCGAAATTAGTGGTGAAAACTCTGCTACCGTTTACTTAATTCCAAATTCCCAACCTAAAATCTGTAAGTTCTTGAGGAATCTAGGTGGAGCTCTTTTCCATCTTGAGCCTTATCGTCGCGTAGGTGAGATGAAGGACAAGAACATTCCTGTTGTATATCAAAAAAATTTTTGGTTGTATTAGCTATCACTAGACCACAGTGCTGGTTAAATTGAAGACACGTAGAATATAAAATGTCCGAAAACAAAAAAGTCTTCTTGGACTATAGCAATACGACTTTCGTAGTAAAGACATTAAGTAAACGTCAAATCACAACTGAGCGAATGTACTTAGCTTACCTAACTGACGTTCGGCATGATACGCGCGGATAACGCCCACCGCCATCCGAGAGGTGTACTGTTCACCTACCCTCTCTCCAATTATGATAACCATCACTCAAGGCGAGCGGAACGAAAGGGGGCAGGCACCGGTTAAAACGTAAAATTACTCTTCAATTTTTACTCGGCGGGCGCACAATAAAAAACAAATATTCTCATGGTCAGTATCGACGAAACGTGACCGGCCTTCGTCAAAATAGTCCGCCGTTGTCTTATTGGGCGGCGCTTCACATCGTAACCGAGTGCTAAAGTGTAAAGCGAAGCAGTGAAATTTATAAGCTTCACGTCACGACTATTGAATAATGACATTACATTATTGTTGGCTCGCGTCAGGATCGTATTGTTTGTTTTTGATTGGACGACACCGCGTGTAGGGACTGTTAAGTTTTATTCATGTAAATTCCACAAAGCCCTTTCCCAATGTCCCGGTGGGACAACCCAGTGACGGCAATGTATGTTTAATTACGTATAGACGCTGAAGTATTCACAAAAATTGACATTTAAATTACATGATACAATGTGGACTGTCGATAATTATAATATTTATTTACTTACGTGTTTCTTCAATTTCTTTATCACTGGTCTACGCGCCCCGGGACCACGGGTAAGGGCTCAAATAAAGCGCAACGATTTACATCAAAAAATTAAAAAGCATTTGTCTAAAAGTTGCACATTCAAAAGCTAGCAAGCTGCATGCATCAATGAATTATATTTGAAGGCGATAATATTTTAGTCTCGCCTTATTTATGCGTTAGCTCGTTAACTTAGATCGCCAAGGGGAGTGTCCATTTGTATCGCGTTGTCGATCCGTGTTTTTACACGGGCCGCGTGTGTTACAACAAATTCAACAAACAACCGGGCGTCATCTATCAAAAACGCTAACGAGGCGATGCCGCGGCGGCGATGTATACCACAGTCTCCGCGCCCCAATAACGCGCGATGATGCTGATGAAACTACAAAACCAGCCTCTAATTTGTACATCATAACATGTCGCTCGTCCATATACGGATGTCATTTAAATATGCACGAAACATATATTTTATCATCAAATCGTGTTCCTCTAAAAGTATTAAAGCTCACAGTAACAGTATACTTATATAAGTATGATGAACTATCTGAAAATATATCTTTAGAAAACTAAATCAGTGCATCTGAGAGTTCTAAAAAAGTGCTTTCAAATCTTTAATAAATATTTTTAAATTTGACAACTTGTGTTGAGAACAAAAACATTCAGAAAAAGAATCCTCTGTCCATCATCGCACCAGTTGCAAACGATAGCTGAAGAATCCGTCTCATACCATCACCTTGCCTATATTCTGTCTCAGTGGATATTATGTGAAAAGATCGAATTTCACAAACCTTTTTCATATGCCTTTTCGCCTTAACTACGGAAAATGCTGTATGTACCTATGTAGGTAGGTACTACAGTTTTAAAAGATAAGACGTATTGTGAAACCTGGTAAAGCTATTACCACGATCGCTTCAAACAATATTAAAAGCGCCGTGCGAACGAGATGTCTCTATACTCGCTAAGAGTGGTGTTTCTGGCTGGGGGCCTAGACAAAGTAAAAATTCAAAACCAATAAAAGTTAGAAAAGAACATATTGTAATGGGAAGGATCCCACATCGCGAATCATTTTAATACATTGCCTGCCCCCGTAGCATGAACACCGAAACATATGACCGATATAATAAAACGATAAATCGATCGATATGAACTGTCAGAATATGTTGCATAATGGCTTTCTTGAAATTTTATCGACATTAATATATTAATAATACCCAGAGTAACAATACCAATATCCAAAATACACTCGAAACTTGAAGATAGCTGAAAAATCCAACTGTTTTAACCGACTTCAAAAAAGGAGGAGGTTCTCAATTCGATGCGTATCTTTTTTATTATGTGTATGTTACGCGATTACGCCGCCAATTGTGGACCGATTTTCATAATTCTTTTTGTATTCGATAGAGTATACTCCAAGGGTGGTCCCATGGTCACCAAAGTCAAGATCTGATGATGGGATCCCATGAAAATGGAGGAAAACCCTTAAATTTTAAGGTGTATCCAACGTGTTTCGTGTGTATGTTACGCGATTACTCCGCCAATTGTGGACCGGTTTTCAAAATTCTTTTTGTATTCGATAGAGTATACTCCTAGGGTGGCCCCAAGGTCACCAAAGTCAGGATCTGCTGATGGGATCCTATGAAAATCGAGGGAAGCGCTATTCGGTGAGCTGGTATTTAATAAGGGTTTCTTTCACTTAAAAGATTTCATTCACTAAAAAGTTAAAAATAAAAAATATTTTACAAAAACAAAAACCGACTTCAAAAACTCGGTCGGTGACAAATTTGAAGACTTTCTAGATCATCGTTTGGCACCGACTTCAATATAGAAGTATGATGTTGTCTGTACCTATTCTTATATTATTTTTAACTTTTCAGTGTTTTTGAAGTCGGTTTTTATTTTTTGTAAAATATTTTTTAACAGTTCATATCGATATATCGCATTGCGGTGGTCATGCTACGGGGGCTGGCCCTGTTTCGCTATTGTTTTAACCTAGGATCCAAACGTAACCCAGTCAATTGAGCGGAACCAGTTTTGTTTTGATTTTGTCGCCAAAAATAAACCACTGTCACAAACTTTTAATTTTGTATCTTTGAACTTTTATTCGTTACGTGAAAATGTGGATAAAACTGTTAGTTCTATTACCATCTTATTAATTCTACTTTACTTCCGAACGCGTCACAATCCCGGAAATCGCACTGAAGTTGCGAGCAGAAGGTACCTACAGTCGACAATGTTGCCGGTCTACTAGTAGAGTTTTTTTGGTCAGCGATAGTTGAAAAAGTAAAAGCATTAAAACAGGTTTTAATATTATATAAAATAGATAGAAGTATTTTAGGATTTTCATATATGATTTAAATGATTGCTTTATACCTCTTATTGTTTGTAATAATGCTTCCCAAAAAAACTCTACTGGTAGACCGCGAACTTTGTCGACTGTACATAGTTCGGTAATAATCGAATCGAGAGTATAAATGTAATAAAATACCTCAATCTCTGTTTTTTAACACTCATGAATACCTACTAAACATTTTACGTCCCCCACATATTTCAAAGAATTTAGAAGTTTGGTAATTAAACCGTAACAAAAAGATTCTAGCCTGAAATAAAAGCACCGTTACATTTTTATACAGATGACACCCATGTGTATTCATGTCGACTCGGAAAAAAATCTATCAAAACGCAGCTCTATTGAAGAGACACCATATGCGAGCAGTAATTATTCGGTTTGAATAGAGCATTCGGGTTGTGAAGAAAATTAAATTATTTGGCTGTCTCTACAAGGGTAACTTTTTCCATTACTTTTTTCAACGCCACACCCGCTCGGAGTTGGTAATTTTTTCATTTGCAGTTTATTCAACGCCGCTAACGCCCTCGCTTTTTACGGCCTTAGTTTTTCAAAGTATAAAAAATTAATATCTCCTCCAATTTTATGATAACACAATTTAACGCCTCCAAATGTGGTGGTGACTTTCTTTCGTGAGTTTGTTTAATTAGCTGTTGCGTGACTGTGCACAAAGCATAACGGACAATATAGATATTTCAAAATTAGTTTTCAATTAATAACTTATTGATATTTCTTGCATTAAAAAAGTAATTGCCATAATGTTGAAAATTATGCTCTTGTATAAGGACTGCCATTGTCCTATACCAATAATAATCGGAGGTCACCAAATGTTGACCGAATTCCGGATTCTGACCGCCGCGCGCCGACCTTTTGTACTTTGAGTAAGCAGTATCTTTATTATGTATATATAACAGAAACTTTATCTATTTCTGGTAAAAATACACACCTACGGAGTATAGGTACGTATTTTTACGTATCTATCCCACAAAAAAGACTTTACATTTGAATAGGTACCTAAGTAGATTCACGTTAAGACTACAGAGGGCAAATGGGGGAGAGGAATTACCCTACATAATAATAATAAAGTCTCGGCAAGCTTAGTACGAATATAATAAAATTTAACAAGCAACATTTCGATAAAACAGAGAGGATTCATATTTAGATTAGATTGAAATGCGACCTTCCCACCTTCACAGTCTGAAAAGTAATCGAATGCCGACACACAATTGTAGAAAATATATAGTGACAAACACATTGCATTCCTAATCAATCCCTTCCAAATCCCACAGAGCTTTAGACCGGCAAAAATGTTACTGAGCAAAACCCCTGAACTCCGTCGGTCGGTACGTAAGCCGCAACTAGCCTAAGCCTATTTGCGGGTAACAAACGGGCGCATCCGTGGAATCCAGCGGGTTAATTACGAGCCGCCGAACTAATGGTGAGGATATTCTTTCTCATTACCGTAGCGGGCTCTCATTAGACGGGAATATGTCACCGCGGTGTGAGCTGCGTCGGTGGGCGATCGTTTGTAGTGCCGCCGCCTGGGCCCAGCGTGCCTACACATCATTCGTTCACATTAGAAAATCGTTCTTCAACCTCAAAGAGAACACCTGCTCAAGTATAAATAAACAAAACTTCATAGTTTGCACAATCGCTAGGAATAAATAACTGCGAAAACGAAAAAAATCCAGTGTTTGATGCTAATCAGGTAGCCACTATAATATTTGAGGATCAACAGGAGTAATTGAAAGATCGTTGTATACTTACACTACAATACAATAGAATCATTAATTTACAAGATTATGCTCTACTTATCTGTTACTGCAATATTTGTGTTTGTGATTAATATGAAATTTTGCATAAAAGTACGAGTTTCGTTTTAAAGTTTTTTCAGTGAAACTCAGATGTATTAATAACTTTTTCATTACTCATACTCTGAAAGTAGGTCTGAAGTTGCCTGAGGAGCAGGTTGAAAGTATTACTTTTCAGCCCTAGGGAGAATCACTTTCAACTGTCAAATTTTAAAAAAGAAACTAAGTACTCGTAGATCTTTTTTCACATTTTTATTGAACCATGTTCCGACTTTCTATACAGCCACTCAATTACAGCGCGGTGTAAAATTGAAATAACATAATGTTAAGTATTTAAAGAATATATTTTTAAATGACTTTATTATAATTTATTTTCAACTATTTCTTTAAAATATCATAGATTTGGGCAAAATATTAACCATTTTTTAAATTATAAATATAAAAAATAATGGCTGAATAGCTGGCCGGCCACAGAAAAAAAACAAAATAAGCGCGAAAGCGTTAATGCGATCTTCATTTGTTTTTTCCATTTGTAGAGTTTTGTTAATACTTCCGCATAGCAGAGAGATTTGTATTAACTGTTAATTATATTTGTATAAAATTATGTTAATAATTAACACAATGAGTTCATCTGATTCTGGTATGGAGTTAACGCCAGATTATATAAGAGAAAGCGGGCTAAAGCAGAAGTTGTTGATTTATGTAAAATAAAATTTACACGTTTTTGCTTTAACTAAATCATTATTTTATTTTTACTTTCCTTGCATTCGTAATGAAAAGCACAGTGTTTACCTCGGGATAAAGACTTATTTAGTCCCTCGAACTATTGGTGCCGGTACGCTCGGACGCCAAACACCGTCTCGGGACTAAATATGTTACTTTCACCCCTGGGGTAACAATGTACTATTACAAAATATTTATTTTGATTTAAAGGAATCCATCATAATGCAAAGTGCTTACACCCATTATTTCATATCGCGATCGCACACCATCGCTAACATGATTACACGCCCAAAACGTCTCCATCAACATTCGGCCAATTAGGCACTTCCGTATTTCCGACACTTACATCTCTCTCAAACATAAGTTGCGTCGCAAACACGAGGCTGTCTGTATCAAATTTCAATTTGCATAATAACGTAAAAGCTCATACGCCGAAACGGCGAGGGCACAGCGGGGTACATTAACGAGATTGAGTCAACATTACGTGACGTATCTACGGCGGGCTATTTGCCGTTCGTCAGGCCGCAGCGAGGGCGCATGTTACCCGTTGTGTTAAGTACACGATAACACTGATGTACAAGTACATCCATTGTGTAAAGTCTGACGTTCATTAATCTGCTGGACAGTTTGTACGATATCTCTAGGTTTTGCTTCTAATTTCATTCAACTTTCATGCCTAAATAGACCCTTTATAGACCTACCAAACAAACAATTAAATGGTCATACTCTTATTAACGGTGGAACGCTTGTATTTCCCGATATTTCATTGAAACACTACTACTAATGATGGAGTTATGCTTCATAACTCAATATATTACAAACAAGGTGAGTAACAAAAGCTCAGAGATAGCACTGTGCTGTGCTGGACGCGGGTGGCCTCAGCTCAGCGGGAGTCCTCTCCTACAAAGAACATAAGTCAGTGGTTCGCACAAATGTTTAACTAGCATTGCTTATCTTACGCGACATACAATACTTCAATTCCTAAAGAGGAAGCACTAAAGCCACCTTCAATATGCATCGCCTCCACGTCAAATCTAAACATTAACAAATATATTAAAGACCGAGCAAATGGATACTTGCTCGGTCTTTAATATATTTATTAATGTTATAGATTTGTATACGTGTGGTAGCGTCCTTTCTTTCCATGGATGTCGTAAGACCTAATTAATGGAGATTACTGCAAATACCTTTATGAATAAATAAAATTGTAAAAATAAAACATCTCTTTCATTGTTACAGGTTTTTACAAAAACACGGTAACACGGTAACACAGTATGATCAATCCCATTTTTCCCATAACCTAACATACAGTGTTCACCTAACTTACTTATATAAGGCGGTGAAGTACATACAGGAAATAAAAGTAATATTGTTTTACAAGCTTTTATTTACTTTTACCTGTCCCGTTGTCTGTAATGAAATCTTGCAAGTTAAATTTGACCCACTTCCTGGTTTCCGATTGATCAATATTATGTTGACATGGAGCTGGAAGGTGGCTATAGGAACTTCGCAATAAAACGACACAACCCCATCGAATTTGGCCTCGTTTGATTCGTATTGTGACGAGTACTTCCAAAAGCTTGCTTTTAAAAATATAAATATAAAATAAATATTTCATTTTGCCTTTTTCTATATTGTAATTGACAGGTTTTTGTAGAGCAATTAACATCACTACTTTCTCATGAACTAAATAATTTAAATTTTATAAAAAAACATCTTAACTGTGCTTGCATCTGTTTTTAACTTTTCTATCAACAAGTGTTTTTAAAAATTTAATCAGTAGAGCTTTGACATTATTTAATAGATATAAAACTGTAACCAAAAGCCTACACCAACCCGTCTAGCTTGGATGCAGTAGGCCATTTCCTCCTCGTCTAAGGAGAAGCATTATCCTACCCCCGTAACATGAACACCATGAAACATGAAACACGATATGATAAAACGATATGAACAGTCAAAAAAAATATGCCGCATATAATGGCTTCCTTGAAATTTTATTTACATTAATAATATGTTTACACTGCCCAAAATTTCCAATATCCAATATTATACTCAAAACTTCAAGGTAGCTGCAAAATCCAACTGTTCATATTGATATGTCGTTTCGGTAGTCATGCCGGGGGGGGGGGGGGGGGGTCAGGAGTAGGTTGAAATGATGATGATGAGTACACAAATTACGTTTATCATAATGTTAAAAATAGCTCCGACACTAAAAAGCACAAGTTTCCGTGACAGCGAACGAAATCACTTCGCGGTTACTTTCAATTTGCGGCCATCTCGCGGGTCAGGTGCTACCATAAAACTGTTTATGACCAACGGCTTGTAAAATGACATAAAATTTATTACGACTAATAAATATACCTGATTAAGGAGCGGCGAAATTCAAAGCTTGATTAAACGTTCCGGTGTGTAACGAGGTATTGTATTTATAAAAATAATTTGGGATCAAGTTGATTATGTAAAAATTTATATAAAAATAAGATTATAGCACTTTACAATGCCGTCGGTGGCGCTGTGGACTCGGCACTTGCTTTTCAATCGCGGGGTCGGGGTTCGAGACCCGCCATGTACCAATGTGTTTTTCGTTTCGAATTTCATATGTACATTTGTCTAACGCTGACGGTGAAGGAAAACATAGTGAGGCAACCTGCATACACCTGCGAAGAAATTCAATGATGTATGTGAAGTCGACCAATCCGCACTGGGCCAACGTGGTTGACTAAGGCCTATTCACCCTGGGTAGGCTCGAACCCTTCGGTGGGGACGTATATGAGCTGTGATGATGATGATGACTTTACAATGTCAAAACCTTAAAAATTTTACAGTAAGATTCACCGGTTCCAAATAAAGACTTCCTTAATCTTTCCTTGCTTCTTTTTTTGTAGAACAAAGTTGGCTAGCAAGCAGATTGCAGGTGGAAGTAGATAGACGGGTGATCTACTAGCGTATGTAACGCATGTCTGGGGTGAAGCTATTGACAAGCATGGCGAATCACTGGCTATCAGCCTAGATATTGGCAAAGCCTTCGACAGGGTCTGGCACAAAAGTCTTCTCTCCAAGCTTCCGTCTTACGGTCTACCTGTTCAACTCTGTACCTGGGTGGTTGATTTCCTGCGTGAGCGAAAAATTCGTGTCCTTTTGGATGGATGCAATTCGCAGCTTATGCCAGTGAATGCCGGAGTACCCCAGGGTTCCGTTTTATCCTCGACACTCTTTCTTCTGCATATCAATGATATGATTCCTCTTGGGAATATTCATTGCTATGCAGATGACAGTACAGTGCATGCGGGATATTTTGGACACGCGACGGCTGAACGGGTGGACACCGGGAAGAGTCGGGATCATGTTGTCACTGAACTCAACCGGGTCTTGGACCCCATATCTCATTTTTGGACCTCAAAGGGGGCACAGAGAACCTGGTTGAATTCAATGCCAAGAAAACACAGGTGTGTGCGTTTTCGGCAAAAAAAGTCACCGTTCGTTCCCTTTCCTTCTCTTCAGGGCACAAAACTGGAGCTGCAGAGCAGTATTAGCATGCTCGGTATAGACCTGCGCTACATCCAAAGGACTACATCGAAGGTATATTAAAAACAGCTTCACGAAAACAAGGTGCGGCGATTCTTTACAGTTGACCAATTGTGCTTACTATACAAAACGCAAGTACGGTCCTGTGTAGAATATTGTTCGCGCCTCTGGGATGGCTCCGCCAAGTACTTGCTCGATACTTTGGATAGGTTACAGCGGCGCGCAACAAGCATCATTGGCGGTGTAGAGGTGACTAATAACCTCGAACCTCGTTCATACCGACTTTACCACGGCGAACGCTCTGCAGAGCTTTTTTCTCTAATCCCTTCCTCTCCATTCCTTTTAAAAACTACACACTGAAAAAACTATTAAACTAAACTAGTTGAGATAATTAAATATTAGTAAAACTTTGATAACGTTTAAATTAATTTCATTTAAGTATGTTTAGATCACCTGGTTTTGTTACAATTTACAAAATCATATGTCAGTTATTTAATTTTGGTTATGAACTTCGAAAGTTTTTGTTATTTACTGTCAAATTCGACTTCTTTATTCGAATTATTGTGCTACTTATTACCATAGCTCAAAAATTGCTTACAACTGAATAGTATTGTTTAAGATCGTGTTACAAAGTTGCTATAAACAAATTAAATGTTTGATTGAGCTAGCATTAATAATTTTGATTACAACAATGTTTTTGTAAGCCGTAACAAAATAGTTTTGTCAGAGGTAATAAAAGTTATGCTGCGTCTAACAAAATATTATTGTAATTTCCAGCCCGAACTTGCGTCAAACGTGACACGCAGGAAAGTAAGGTTCATTTCGCTTTACTGTTAAAGCTGTTAAAGCTTCCTCCTGTGAATATTTTTTTTTTGTTGATCAATATTTTAAAAAGTTTTCTGTAATCAATTAATTTGTTAATTATTAAATGCTCACTTATTTGTACAAATCAATTTAGTTTTTATTTTGTCACAAGTTTGTAGTCGAAATTAATATATGAGGACTTTCAGCAGCGTTTGCCTTTCTTGCTGAATTCTCATATTATTAGTTTTGGCTACCAGGCTAAAAACCTGTAGGAAAAAAACCGCTATTAACTGAAAAGTTCAGTTACAGATTTCATAACAGTGATGTTGCAAATAATCTGAAACTAACTTCACTACTACTTTCAGTTGGAAATTTATTTTAATAATGAAATCAGAATCCATGTCCCCAGTGAATTACTGAAAATGTTTTATTAATCCCATAGATGTGAATGCGCGGTTCAAACCAGAAGGGACACTCTCTAAGTCTGTAATCAGTTTTGATCTAGAAGTTAGCTGTATGTACAATACAACACAGCGAGTACGAGCATGCCTGGTGACGTTCTAGAAGGCACACAGAAATGAACGACAATTTCGACACTCATAACTCATAACTTTGATTGCGGACTTAGAGAGTAAACTTTTGTAACCGCGACATAAGGGCTTACACATACAATCTGCTCTCTTAAACCATACAATGTACCCGCGACTTCACTATCCCTTTCTCTATAATCCCATAGAGAGTCGTAAATTTCAACAACCAACACAAAGTGATTTCGACTTTGCATATACAATGTTAACATTCCCCTATGTTGGAACATTGCGCGAGTATCAACAAACTCAAGGAAACAACAGCAAATTAATTAATGCGAAGCGAAAACCTGATACGGCGTCTATGGAGTAATACCTAACTTAAGCTGTTCGATCTAACGCAAGCTATTACCCATTTAATGAACTGAGCAAGACAAACTGGCTCTGAGCGAAACCATCAGAGACTCATCTCCGTTACACGAAACCCCTATAAACGTAGCAGAGCATCTCGCGAATTAGTTCCCCTTATTTCCTTGCACATAGCCCTCCCTGGCTTCGTAACACTACACATATTTGTTTAGATGCAAACGCAGTTGTTACGGCTCTCGGCACGACTGTCACCATAATGTCGGATTAAGATGTTTATAATCTGTGCGCGCGAGAGAGACTACGCGCAATAAGAAAGTCAATTTAGTTCGCTAACGTGACTGGATGAAAGGCGAGAAGGTTGATTAAGCCCCATTAGGAGTGAAGCACTGCGGCGACATTCCTCGCGGAAGCGCCGGAGACCACAACGTCACGCACACGCACCTGCGTTACCTAGAAAACGGGTAAAATTACCCGTTATACCATATTTGAAACTGTCTTGCATTAAACACGTATAAGTGATCGGTAAAGTTGGCAAAACTATATTCAGGTTCAAATTTATATACCACTATTACTGTATGTCTGTCCAATTTAAAAAAAAAATAGTTCGATTATAATAATAATAATACAAAATCTAATTTACTTATCATTGAATTCTCTAACATTCTACTTAAGCTATTCAGGACGAATGCACCTCAACAAAAGCTTTATTATACACACAAGTCCGAGAGCACATTGCATTTCATTCGGCGTGCGAACAATTTTCTCAGCGGCAACGACGGTCACGCAATCGGTACCACAGATGCGTCGGTTGTACGAGATCGGCTTGTATTATAATTGTTTAATTTGCATTCATAATGGTGGCTAACAAGCGCCGATTGCGATCGGCTAGTTCGCGCCGCAGCGACAAGTCGATTCAGACCGATCCACGCATTCACGCCGCAGTAGCGGTGGCGGGTTTTATCGATAAATAACTCAACACTTCGTTATGATCAAGTTCAGGTCTTCACACGCCAGCAAAAATTATTACGATATCGATAAACATGCTATTTTATTTTCCCCAGGCGGTGGTCCTTCCAGCGAGGGTTTCACAGAGTGCACTATAGGGCCAGATAGATTTTATATAAAAGACATTTTTAAATACCAGTATGAATTCGCTTCAGTACTTTATGATAATAGTATTACGGCTAACTCGACGAAAACTTACGTAAATTAATAGATTGTGTAACAAGAGACCAAAATAATATATTGACGGCGAGAACATATGCTCGGGATTCTACTTTATCATTTTATCTCCCTCTCTACGAAAAATAAATAAGAGATGTTTATAGTTCACTTCCACTGCTAGAACTCATGTTTCATTCAATTTGTAGGAATCAAATTAAAATTTTCTGTAATATTTTGATAAAAATTTAATAAGAAAATCCCGCGTATTTTTTTTAATTTGGCAGGCGCACTATTTTATTTCCGGCCAGGACTTTATCGAAACAAATTGCGTTCGAACTTTTTAATTAAAATAGAGTTCCAAATTCAAAAGCCATTTCGTCACTGTTACTAAGTGCGCCGGAATGACCTATTTTAGTCGCACTTATCGAGAAAACCTTCGCCTCTTTTCGAATAGATGGGATGAAAATAATATTCCTTGTTTTAGATACATATTTTTTAAAAAGATCTTTGGAATCTTACAGTGGGCATCAGCCTTAGTTCAGTAATCACAGTAACGTACTGTTTGGCATTGGAATTTCGTGGTCAGCGGTGTTTTTTACTAAGAAGTACATTCTGACCGTAACAATAAAAAAATAAACTCAAGTTATTACTATAACCCAAATTTAAATGGTAACTTACGAGCGATGATGCAGCACAATAAAATCCATCTATTTTCAAGTAGAGCCACAACTACAACAAGTTTTATATTAATTCAAAATTAATTTACACGAATGCGATAAACAACATTTGATAGCTGTAATATTGGTAATTAAAATATAAAAGTTATAAATTCTCTAAATGTTGCGGTTTTTTTATAATATACTAAACATGAGTATAATTATCTTACGTTTCTCGAGGTGCATTTGTGCAGAAAATTGTAATTGCCATAAATTAATAGTCAGGCGCATTTATAATTCTTATAAATAAGTAGTTCCTAGGTACATATTCGTCCGTTTCTAGATAATTAAAGTAATAAGTATATATTATTCTTATAGCCCACTATTTATTGGTAAGTCGAAGCAATAAATATTGTCGATAAATTATTAATCTACTACAATAGATTACCTGTTCCCCCACATAGGTTCCGGTCTTGTGGGATATCAGAGATATAATGTATGATGCTTCATACATTATATCTCTGATAGTTCATTTCTAACGGTAAAATAATTTTATGAATCGGTTAAGTAGTGTCTGAATTTATTCAATACAAAGAAACTTATAAACTGTTCCTCTTCATTATGTAAATAATTGTATTCTATCGCAACACACGCAAATAGCAATTTATGCATCTCAACATGATTCCAAATCACAAACAAAAAATTGGCACACCTAAAAACAAATCTACAAAGTCTTATAGAAGGCGAAAGCAAAAGTCGTTATTATATTTTCCAAAACACTCGATCCGTCTTCATTTCGTTCACTTTGTCCCCAGGGCCCAATTCTGCTAATAAGTTACAGCTGAATCGAAACTAAACCGTTGCGATCGACCAATCAGAGCGCCACATTATCACGTCATCGAACAGTTGCATTTGGTTGCATTGCAATATACGCGCTACGATTGGTCGATCGCAACGGTTTAGTTTCGATTCGGCTGTAACTTATTAGCAGAATTGGGCCTAGTTTACCACACCACACCACAGAGTCATAAGAAAAAGTAAATGTCAAATAATATCAATCCAGAATTGGCGTTTAGTTTCACATAGTTAAATTATATCGTTTAGTCCACTTCGCAAAAACGCATGCAAAAACTTATTTTTAAACATTAATAAATTATAACCGATATGCGTATTAGATCCACAATGTTAAAAGAGAACGGCATTTTTCGAAAACTTAATTGATGTTTTATTCTGTTTGTACCTACGTCGTACAACAAAACGCATGCGTCATTTCTTCGTTCATATCGCAACGGAAATAGTAGGTGCACATTATTTTAATATTTATTCAATATCCGCAACTTTTAAAAAGTAATAATTAAATCAGTACAAGAAAAAAATAATATAGATTTTTTCGTAGATTTCATATTGCAGTAAATGGTGGGGCAGAATCTGGCATTGTCATTTGACGAAAAGTAAGTGAATATGCCTATTTAATATGATATTAAAGAAAGCCTTCTAGTTTATTATACACGCGATATTTGTTTGTACAAAGCAAAGTATATTTTCAATATGACCGTTCACATTTGCCTTTCAGCGACTCCAACACAAGTATCGATATCGATAAATAACGTTTATATATTTCATAGCTTTCGAGACGCGGACGCGAACCCTGATCGCACAGGCAAGCAACGGGACGGCTTAATTACTGTTATTAGAGAACTCTCTGAAGACTGTGGTCACCGACGAAGGGCCACCGCGAAACGCATGTGCAACGTTATTCATTACAACTTGTGCAGCCAAGAAACCCTTGAATACACATGAATAATTACGACAGGGTGCAATTAAACTGAGCTTATTCATAATTCATGTGTCGCATTGCATACTATTTGCCGGTAAGTCTCCTAGGAGAGCTCACGGAATATATGACCCTATTGGACAGTCTGTGGTTATATCAAAGACATCATAGTTATCAATAATATTACTGACAAGAAAAAAACACTGAAGTTTGTCCTTCGAAATATCCAAACAGGGAATTGGCTTCTCTAATCAGAATTTAAGAGTTTTGACAAATAAATTTGCACCTGATAACGTAAAAGACACTTAACCCTAAGCTATGTCATAATTTAATTTAACACTTAGAAGCGCTCGAGGAAATATAGTTCCGAGCGAATTGTCGGGACACAATTCACAATAGTGTCTCGGATAAGGCTAAGTACAATAACACCTACGTACAATATGCGTGCATTTATAAAGTCTCACAACGCAACTTCTTATACCTTGTTTGCTGAGATTGATTTAATTAACGCGATTAATGGCTTATTATTA
Organism: Schoenobius gigantellus; assembly: GCA_963935595.1. Lineage (NCBI taxonomy): Eukaryota > Metazoa > Arthropoda > Insecta > Lepidoptera > Crambidae > Schoenobius > Schoenobius gigantellus. The sequence goes on from OZ012553.1 coordinate 15,064,852, forward strand.
GAAATGTAATGTATATGGCAAGTACGCACTATAACAATATTTTTAAGCGCAGAAAATGTTAATTTTATTTAAATTAAATTGTGGAAAATCTGTAATGGAAACTCGAAATATATGACCTATACTACTTGTCACTTGGACGTGAATGCAAGTAAACATCATTAAATCCATGTGTTTCTATCACTCTTGTTATAAATTACAGTATTTAGAAAATCAATTAATATGCTCATGTCTATCGAAATATACTTACATGTGTGATATGAATGAATGAACTAATGAAAAAATGAAAATGTTATTACGTTGAGACCTACGAAAATCTAGCATCGTTTTTCAACTGGCACCAAATTGGATTTAAAAACTGACCAAGAACGTGAACAAGTAGAGATGATATGAGATCCCTTGTAACTAACATTTCAATCTTAATTATGGCATTTTATAGCATTTTTAATAGTATCAATTCCACAATATAGTCTCGTCGCATTGCTTGACCGTTTTGAGGTGGATTGAATATAAAACACCCCAATTAGAACGTTTTTGAGACCTCTCTACGCGCGCTCTAAGTATATATCTGCCGCTTTTTAAATATCTATCAAAATGTATGAAATGACATGACTTGAATGAATGAATCGATAATTATTGACAAGACCATAAAAAACCAAATCCAATACAACTACAAATAATAATTTACATACTTCAAATTGAAATATTATCGGCAGTTACATTGTGCTGTTATCCGAATAAAAACAAACGGCCCATCAACAAATTACAATAATAAAGTGAATAAAGGAACAAATGTTACCGGATAGCGCCAAAAGCCTTATAAAATGTTTAACTGAAAATATGGAAACGCGCATCGAGAGATACAATTGCACGTGTACCAGATGTGTTTAATTACTGACCCGACAAAATCTCGGAAAGAGTCGCGCTTGATTACGAACACAATGGCCTCATGCCTCCGCCGGCAATAAAGTAAATAAAATATCAACACTGCTAACACTCGCATACAAAATGATAGGACACGCAACCTAATATTTGCCTTAATAAAGCTCAGACATTTTGTGAAAAAATGTATACGCGTCCCCACAAAAATTAACTGCTGCCGCCGTTAGGCCATTTTATAGGCGGCGGCAAACGGCACTTCTCTTTAATATTAGCTAACAAGATCCCCAGAGTGAGAGGGTTAAAAAATTCTGTACCACATGGCGATGTTAATTTAAAATTAAAGCAAGATTATTTCGGGGTCTCCGGGTTATAATTAACCTGAATATTTCAGCCAGAGGTCTATATACTTTGCGAAATTACAGACGAATTTTTATTTTACCGTTGAAATAACACTAACATTAAAAATCGCGCGCCATTATCACCTGCATCGTGAAAGCAATGCAGTAACGGTATAAATTCTCGCAACCGAATTGACCCGGTCCAATAAGAAATACATATTATCGAGCATTGCTAAAACGCAATATGTCGTGTTGAAAAAATAAATCGGACATAAGGCATAGTATACACGAAAGATGTAGAGTTAAAATTTTAAGAAATCCCCGGGCATAAGAAACATTTTACATGTAAGGTGGCGAGTTAAAATTTTAAGCGCACCAGTATCGGCCCACGCGGCTGCATGTGGGCGAGTACGAATATTGATGCACATCCTCGACACCGCCTCGTTACGGCAAATCTAACCAATATAATTGAATTAACATATCATAACGTAAAATTTACACCTTCATTGCAATAGTGTGGTATTCAATGTGCGCAATGAAAAGAGTTCAATGTATAAATTAGTAAGCGAACGAGACAACAAATTTTTGATCTGATAGGCCATTGTTATGTGGGTTGTATAAATTATTCAGTAACGATCGCCCCAGAAGAGTGTCAGTAATGACGAGATTAGAGCAAAAAATCATCGTATTGAGACTGCGGCGCTTTCAAAGGTCAAGTCACGCGGGCAATGATGCTAAAGTTGCGTTCGAGTATTTCTTGGTAGAGATTTACGATGCGTGTGCGCACCGAACACGCACCGCGACATCGAGCTCGCTAGCATGCGTGTCGCGTTATCATGGCCATGACGCGAACGCCTGCCAAATTAACTGGCATTATGAAGACACACTACTTTTACAACGAAAAGAAATAATATCGATTTAACAGCTCCAACCTCAAAACGCAATGCAATCCACGGGAAAAAATTAAAATTCCAAAAACGATATTGTCATTATTATTCAAAAAATAGGAAAACTAAATTTATAAAAAAAAATAAGTGAAAACTTGATATGGATTTATTCAATACTACTCCAATGGCAGTTGGAGTAGTATTGAATAATTGAATAAACGCGATGAATGCTTATTTATCGGATGGAAGCAGACATTAATTTAATAATCTACTTGTCATTTGTGAGTTATTAGTTGGTAATCAGCATAGCGTAGGTATTATTAGTTAGACATTATAACTTAGTTGTACGACTGTCGATTTAGATAAAGAACTACTTGAATGCTCTCACTCAGTTTATTTTGTTACAAACCGTGAGAACCTTTCATTAGCTGTCCGTGTGTCCGTTGCTATTTATAATTTATTCTGTTAGTTTTGCAATTATTTTAATAGAAATATATTACCTATTATAATAAGATTGTTTTCATTCTGTGCAGTTCGATCTTCTAAATATATATTTTGAAATGTAATTCTTGTTGAAATAGTTATTTCAAAATCATTAATTTAAAACTTAATATTGATATTTTCTACACTATCCACGTTAGCTGTCAAGTTGACAGAAAACTTTAATAGTATGACACCTGTCATTACTAGAGTGTTGTAATGACATTTGCGTTTGGAAGGTGCAAGCACTCCCCCCAAATCCCTCCACAAAATCTTGTCTCGAATTATTAAATTTATCTAAATTTAAATAAGTGATTTTATTTCAGAATCATAAGAAAGAAAACTTATGAAAAATTAATGAATTCCAATTTTCACAGATTTCACATACTTAAACGTTTATACACTATTTTAATTAAAGAATATTAAGAAATTGCATGTTTTTCTAAAATTATACTCGTACACACCTTAGTGTATAATTTAATTTATTCCTAAGCTAATGAAGTATGTTTGTATTTTTATGAAGGCGCCGTCTCTCAGCATATCCATGCCATTATAGGTAGAAAAAATATAGTGATATCACCTAACAGCAACCCACTACCGAACTTCATTTATCTGAAACTTTTATACGCTGCCGAATACAGCGATTACACGGTCATACTTGAAACTTCATGAGACCATTACGACGCAGGAACATCTTGAAACGGGATGTGATCAATATCGTCGCACAATGAATACGAAATAAGAAATCAGCACACCGCACTTACCCTAAGCAATTTTCTTTCATGGCCAATATTTCAGGGGGCCTGCGAAAGAGGCGCTCCGTTTAAAATATGGACCGGCGCGTCGTTGAATTTTTGTTTAGTGTGCAATTTTGAACCCGGCCAAACGTATATCACGTTTTTCGCAACTGAAAACCAACCAAAATGGCGCAATAAATCTGAAAGTCTATTTTCATATAAAAGAAAACCGATTAAGGAGCTTTCCCGATAGCGATCGCCAGAATGAAGCTATATATTTTCATGATCGAGCGGATCCAAGATCATGGACGTCTGACGGCCGGTGCGTGAAGGAAATTGAAAAGAAAAACGTTTCTTTTAATAGTATTGTCCTTGAGCGAAGGATCATTTATTTGCATTTCCGTCCTTTCGCCTCGTCTCGGCATCCGTAAACTTTCCCGGCACCAATAAGTAGACAAATATTGATAATGCCTCAATTTTGTTGCATTGCTTTCATAGATTTCAAATTTAATGACTAAATTAACATGAGTTCGAGTTATATCTCAAATATATTTCTTCATTAAAAGTCACAAAATATAACATATTAAGTATGAAAACCGCTGTATCACTCGCGAGCTATATTCATGTGGAATCATCTACAAAACTGGAAGAAAAACGAATTTGCCAGGACACCATAATCAGCAAGTAGCAACTTCTGATAAATGAGAAAAGATAAAGCAAACGACCGAAAAGGATAAGAATAGTCAGATAACTTCCGACCGCAAAAACAGGACGATAAATATAATGAGGACCTACATTATGTCCTCACAAGGGATACATGACATGGCGTAATTTAAGTCCACGCGAAAAGCGAACATAAATGTTCAAGGTTAATTTTGTTCAAACAATTCATAAGAATATAACCGCGAGTATAAGAGCGATACCTTTATTTATTTTTGTCTTATTTCAATATCGAACTAATGTGTGCTATGAGCATTCTTCTCGTTGCTAGCTTAGGTAATACCAGAGCATCACACTAAATTACTCGCTATAACTTTTCGATTCTCGGATGGATTTGGACAGGATTCTCATCGTATACTCTATTATGTGATCTATTGTGATCGACTGTCATATCTGTCTCATTTGCCCGCATTGAGAGGACAATATCAAAACCACAGTAAAATTTCTAAATATCTTGCTCTCACGAACAAATAGTAAATTTCCCCCTTTTCACAAAAATTCACACGTTTTGTCAAAGATTCTTCTTCTGTCCAACCATCACACAACAACATGTCATTTAAATTACGTGAAAGTATTTGAAGCATGAAATCGTTGTAGTTATTAAAGAAATAAAGAAATGGTTGGATATAATTCAATTTCACATGCCTTCTGAGTCAAGTATATGTGACATTGCAAATTACCACTCAACTCTCTTTGTGAAGTGTCCCGTAACAAATTACATTGTGCAAAAAAGAAACTAAAATATTTGATAAAACGATAAAAGTATAGGCACGGGTAGATTAAACGAATATTAGAATGAAACGCGGACGGTCAAGTAGCAAGCGGATGAGTTTCCCAAAATATTTGATTCTCATAAATACTCAATAAAGCTCGGTGCCTACTCATTTTTCGAGATAGGAACGAGGGTTCCAATCTATGTTACGAGAAATTAAATTCTTCGCGTTTAATCAATCCAATCTGGAGCGACTGTAAAAAAATTACAGTGAAGTGTTTCCCTTCGACAGCGTAGCGGATAACACAGACAGCAAATATATCGTTGGCGGAGTTTCAAAATGCCCTAAAACGGTGGAGCGACTCCGTGGACACGCCTTTTATCTGTTGCGTCTATCACAGTTTAAACAGTTACGTCTATCGCAAGCAATTGATCCAAAAGGGAATCAATCTGCCTGATATTCGGCTATTTTATTTATTTTAATATTTCCTTTAGCATAGATTTATTAGTAATCTATTTTATCATAGACTCATTAGAAATGGATGAATGAATAATTATTTATTTCGCCAAAAAGCTTAAAGAACTAAGAATAATACAAACAGTAACAACAGAAAAAGAAACTATACAAAACGATAAGCCTAATTCTAGTTTTGGACCATAAAGTTCCCCCTTTCAGCACTTACTTCGTTGATATTACGTACGTTGCCGAAGCTCTGTTCTTCCGAGGGGGCCATCCACAGCAGGAGAACGGAAATTTTATTTAGGCACCTAAACATTACAATTCTTACACGATGGACTTAAAACTAATGATGTAAAAAAAGGGTAAGAGTAACAATTGAAAAACATAGTATAGGTATAAAATAACATTGATCAATAAGTACTCATAGACATAAGTACTAATAAGCCGATAGGAAAAATTTGGTTTGTGGACTCATGTTCTTTTGGGTTTGAGGTGTTAAAAGTGTATACATTCCAATTGTCTATTAACTTATTCATGATATTGTACTACTATAAAATCATGTATTTATCATGTATCAATCATGTAATTTAATTCTATCATCATCACAGCTCATATTTATTTCCAATGTAACGGTGTTTATGCCTTTATCAACCACGCTGGTCCAGTGCGGATTGGTCGCCTTCACATATACCTTCGAATTTCTTCGCAGATGTATGCAAATTGCCTCACAGTGTTTTCCTTCACCGTAGGAGCATAGGACAAATATACATATAAATTTTAAAAAACGTAAAACACATTGGTACATTGCAGGATTTAACCCGGACCTCCCATTAGAAGGACAGTGCTGCGTCCACAGCTAAGCGCCAACGACGCTCCTCTTTATTCTATGTTTGTAAGAAAATAATCGTTTTCAATACTGTAAAAGTGTGCATTATTTTAGTCAATACTCATACGTTAAGACCCCCACCACTTGATACGCCCATTTTGACTAACCCAGTATATAATAATCATTCGAAACTAGCCGCAATTTTAACAAGATATGGTTGTTGTCAGCCTGGAGACTTTGTAAAAGATTGGTATCACATACAGTAAACACTTTAAAAACACGTTATAAAAAATAGCAAAAAGTTGTCTGGCAGAAATCGACTACGGCGAAAAGGCCTATTATTTTGTTATTTGTATATGTTTTTGTCCTAGTATCTGTTATTTATTGTGTAAAAATAAAGTGTTTCTCTTTATATCTATCTCCGAAACGAAAAGCATTTTTAAATGCGTTTCGTTTCCTATCTTTTACAAATGTAATGATCGACCGAATGCAGGTGAAGTAAAGCCAATGTTAGCTACGCTGCACGCGGTCGAGACTATGCAACCATCGCCTCGCAACAATGTGCCGGCGGAATCATAAATTCGAAACAATTAGACGATAAATTCCCGTTTGAATTAGTATTTTTATTTGCACGTCACGTGCGCACGGCCCTCTCACCAGATATTTATGTAGCGAGGCGTCGAACTTAACAGCTCAAAGAAACTGATGGTGGTTCTCTTCATAGCTTCGGCGCGCGCTCGTGATTCGTCGTAATTATGTGTACAATATATTTGCTAGTTAAGATAACGTGTACCATTTCACCTTTTATTGTAATAATCAATTGAGTGCGTACGTACAAAATGTTCAAATACTTTTTTAAATTGAATAACGTAAATTGTAGAGTTAGGCAACGCAAGAAGGAAGACGTGTTTAATAAATACGAGTGTGTTCAAGGTTCCGATTTGCAATCATTACCCACCAGCACTGAACCGATCCTCGACGATCCTCGTCCTGATTAAGAAACAGGAATAAGAACGAAAGCGTGACACAAAAGCAGAGCGATAACAGAGCAGAAACGAGCGGCGAATCGCCCCCAAGCAGACGGTATCTCCGCCCGCCCGGGAGTTATTAAATATTAAAATAAACTCGCATTCCGACACGAGTCCTACGCGATACGCAAGATTATGGTCAACACAATGAGAATGCTGGCTTCGATCGTTCCCCGCTTTATCATATCAAAGCACGAGTTTACATAATTCAGTTAAGGATGATATTTTCCTGGAGCGGTCCCTTGATACACATTAAAATTAAGCAGCCCTTTTAGGAACACAATATAATTATCTAATTCTTTTCTCAAAATGATTGTCATATCTGCTGGAGAATATAACGTTTCGTATTCACATTTGATACATCAGCATTCGTAACAATAACATTACTCACATGCATTGCCTCATCACACCTCAAAAGTGTATCGGAAGGCGCATCGCTATCTCGTATACTCGTAAGCACCACCACACCCACTCACCTGAAACAATGCATCATTAGAATAATATAATATTACTGTGATATATACGAAGTGTTAAATGTCAGGACACATTCAAATTAAGAATGTGCGCGTTGTTGTAGGCAGCGACTGCCTTAACTAACTAGAGATGATACAATAAGATCGTTTTTTACGTTCACTTCTCAGTTATTCGCGGAATTCCCGACTATAGCAAACGTGCATTCGCTTGACATAGAGAGATGCGATCGATCCAAGCATTCGACAAGTGAATCAGTTCCGTTGCAAGTCGATGTCCTACAAGCAACTTACCGACTGCGAAGCTACAATAATTAAATCATTCACTCTCAGACACTATCGACGTAGTTTACGGGGCCCGTGCAACTTTAACTGCTGTTATTATTAACTTGTGATTCAGCGTTAAACTTTTGCGGAAGTTTTACGTCGAGTTATACCGTGTCGTGTTTCGTATTGTTATAAGCTATACGAAAAATCGAAAACTATATGAAAATTTAGTATTAAGACAACTGAAACAGTAACTCGGTAGATGTTTGCTACATTTCCGAGCATGTTTGAGAAAATTTGATTTGACATTTAGTTAAAGGTGTTTGTATACCTATGTTATTCAATTAATACTATCGCAAGAGCCAATACTATCCCGATCTGTACCCTTACACAACAGCCACTCACATGGTACTAAAGTGTTTATCTACTTTTGAAACCAGCTGTACATACATACAGGAGCGTGTGTGCACGTGAATTTTGTATGTGTAACACATACAAAATTCACGTGAAACTTCAGCTCCCAAATTGGCCATTTTTAAAAGTATGAGCATTAGGATTTAAATCAAAAACTCTTCGTGCTCCTTTTGAAGGATAGGAGAACTAGGAATATAATCCTCGTGCTTCTCCCAGCTAGCAGCTAGAGGAAAAAGCCCCTCTAGACAAGCCACACGCTTATTTTTCCGCAGTCGTTCCGCAGAAAAAATGTATGGAGATGAGATTACCTGCGGAAAATATAGCGTGAGGTTGACACAAGCTAATGTCATTACCATACATTTTTTTTCTGCGGAACGACTGCGGAGAAATTTGCGTGTGGCTTTTGTCTAAGGAAGCTGATAGGTACAGTGCAATAATTACTTCTAACTAACAGAACATTTTAAAACAAATTATGTTATCCTGCATATATTCGGAACAGTGGGCTTGCCGACGACAATTGGGAGCTAGATGTCGACCATCGTGATTGTATGTCGCCTTCTTCTGCGAAAATGTTATGTCGCAAAAGGAGTCTGCAGATTGAACGAAGCAGGAACTTATGCCGCTCACCTACAATACAGAGAAGGTTGGGCGATAGCAGGCGGGCCTTCTTAGTCCGCCTTCCGTAACAGAACTGAAGCCACCTATGTGCACCACAAGGCATTTTTATCTTCCTTTAATAGCCTAGCCTTAGCTTAGCTTAATAGCCTTTCCTTTAGTAGTCCTTTAATAGCATTAAATAAAGGCACTCAACATATTTGTCTATGAATGTAAAATAAGACACTTGTTTATGCCACGCCTGCAGCTCCAGTCGGGGACTTGATGCCGGCTGCAGGGGAGCCAATCGAGCTTTCTCACCTATAAGCGTCAACTTCACATCTCCGTTGGTAATACTGAAATCGCCAATACGCAACGCAAGCGTATGCATGCATGCTCGCTTGCATCCGCGAATATGTGAAGCTAAGCAACCCATATTTATGCCACGAAAAACTATCAATAACTAAGAAGTTAACGATAATAAAAAAGTTGAATTAACTTAATTTCCTTTGTCAACATGAAATCCAGCATCCTTTGTCTCTAGGTAAGCTTAATTCCGAAATTCCTCGGGGTTCTTAGTGGAGATTATTAACGAAGCAGGTTCAAGGAGATATCTGAAGCGAGATCTTTCGCCGTGTGGAGGCGGTGGTGTTCTAGCTATGTCGCTTAATTAACTCGTATTCATTATCGGTAAGAAAAGCGCGTGCGGCGCAGGTGCCGAACGCCGCAGCAGGCCACCAAATGCAACCCTAATATAAAGTATCATTTGCTGATATCATTACAAAAATAATTTCTTACTAAAATTACTAATCTTAATGTAGCTTAGTTGGTTATTAAGCTTTCACTCATAAACAAAATCAAAACTAGAAACAGGTTAAAAATACGTTAAGCGGGCACCAGATGGTGGACCTGCTCATGACTACTTGAGAAGCCCTCATGAAATTTTTAACTGCGATTACCGGTTTTTTAAAATATTTCTGTTTTTTTTTGTATCAGCAACCTAAGTCCTCACACATCGTTATCCACCATAACTCGTACATTCCCAGAATGCCTGTAGTTTTTCACACAAAAATCAATCAAATTTATTTTTAATCTCTTAAATTTTGAAACTTTCACTCCACATTTACTCATCGCGGTGTAAAAAAAGTATGGACACAACCATGGCAAGTACTTTCAAAATTGCCGCAACCAAACCAAGATTTCAAAACGGTGTAATACTCTAGCAAAACTAGCCACAAAATAATATACGTAAGTATTATTTATAAACAAGAACAAAAATTCATACATTTTTGTTGTTAAGAGTAATCACTAATCGCTTTAAACTATGTGTCCAAAATAGTTTTTTTTTGTTTCAAATATTACATTTCTTGAGGTGAATCGAAGTTCGCGGAAAAACGAGTGTACATGAATCAAACATCGCCACCAAATCCTTGAATCATGCATATGGCACGTTGTCAATTGACAAATAGTTGTTGGTACCGTCTTCTTTAAAGTTGCGGGGCCTTATTAATCCAAACGTCAAGCAAGTTTCATGTCGCCGGTCGGTGAAGCCAGAGAAATATTAGAGCTATTAATATTCGGCGCTTGCATACGCCAGATAGATAGCACGACGACGGCACAGTGAAGTGACCGTCCTGCATGATTTTGACGCAATGCACTGTGGGACATCCATAGGTCATAAATCTTAAAAACCTGCTTTCTTGTTTTACATTTTATTCCTTGTCGTTACATTGGATAGTTGCGGTACCTTCTGAAACTATAAATAGGTCAGTAATTAGAGTGCGCCTTCATTATCTATTGTGCATTCAAAGAGAGCGCATCGCCAATCGTAAATACTGTTATCAGTGAGTCATTAAAAAGCGTGACGTCATTTGTTGTCATTGCGGGACCTGTGAGTGCTGTGTGAGTTTTTTCTGAAATGGATATCCAAGAACAGGGTATGTAATAATTAATATTTTTATTTTAATTGTATCTTAGTATATATTTTCTTTAGTATGTCATTGCTACGAGGCGACTTTTCTTGGAGTATTATATTTTAATATTCAAAGTTTGAATAAACTTTTAAATATGTTCCCACTCGCTCCGACTATGGAGGTATATTGCACCATAATCTTTAGACTTTCTTATCTTAGGAAAATTAAAACTTGGCTGCCCTTATCTGCCCTTTTGGCGATGACAAGGGTGCTACGGTTGCCAGATTATCTCGTAGCATTTGCTACGAAATTAGTTTATTTAGTCTTAGTGCTTTGTGTAGGTTTTGTGACTGAATTTTAACCGTTTTTTTTTTGTTTTAGGTAATTTATATATATGCTTGTTTTCAAGAATGCATATTCTTGAAATATGGCTAACTGTCAATACCGATAATGACTCGGAAAAGTGTCGTCAAGTCCTACAAAGTTTGTTGACTACTCTCGATGCTGAGAACATTGATATTCATTATTTAGAGAAAATTGTTAATAATTTATGTGAAGCTATTGCTCGATTCTGGAAAAAATGTAATAGGGATAAAACCAAGCTTTTATATAAGAATTCCGATTGGTTTAATGTTATTGAAAAAATTCAACTTGTGAAAAACAATAAGCAATGTACTCCGTCTGAAACGTCGCCGTGTCATTCACGTGGTCGTCCTCGAAAACCTTTTACGCAATGTAGTAAAAGGACTAAACGTCGGAGAGTAGCTGATTTGTCAAAGTCTGATGATTCTACTGTGAGTGCATTGCTTGATGTTTCAGACTGTTCATTCGATTCGTGTATATCTAGAGTTAGCACTGATGATGTCTTGTCACTTGTGACTGATGCTCAGTTGACAAAACATCAGTATTTATTAATTAAAAACTTTGTTAATAGTAAGATTTCTCCTAATGTATTACCATGTTACCAACAAATTACTAAAGCGAAACAGAGATGTTACCCTTCTAATATAACTGTTTCCGAGTCTTCAGCTGAAGTTGAATTACAAAGTCTTTTTGATCACACAGCTTCTCGAATCCTTGAATCTCAAAAAGAGGTCTTAGATCAGATTCCTGATGATTGTTTGTCTAATATCTCTTTACTTGGGAAATGGGGATTCGATGGCAGCACTGGATATAGTGAATACAAACAATTTTTTTCAGATTCAACTTTAGAAGATAGTAGTTTGTTTGTAACATCTTATGTACCCCTTCAAATTATTGTAAAATTAGCTGAAGATAATTGTAAAATTTTATGGAAAAATCCTCGACCCTCTTCCACTAGGTACTGCCGTCCTATTCGATTTCAATTTTTGAAAGAAAGCACAGCAGTGTCTTTGCAAGAGGAAGCTTATTTTAAGGATAAAATTGAAAGTTTGCAACCTACTTTTATTCAGATCGACAATCGTGAATTGGTCGTTTCTCATAAGTTGCAGCTTTCAATGGTAGATGGTAAAATTTGTAGTGCTTTAAGTGAAACATCTACAAGTAGATGTTATATATGTAATGCTACCCCTAAAGAGATGAATAAAATAGACGAATGTTTACAAAAACCTGTAATAGAGAGTAGATACCAATTTGGATTATCACCACTACATTCTTGGATACGTTTCTTCGAATATTTTATTCATCTTTCATATATGTAGATTAGACATAAAAAAATGGCAAGTTAGACTAGATAGTGATAAACAATTGTTATCAAATAAAAAACAATATGTACAGTCCCAGTTTAGGGAACGATTAGGTTTAATAGTTGACAAGCCGCGTAGTGGTGGAAGCGGGACGTCTAACGACGGAAACACGGCCAGGAAGTTTTTTTTGGAATCTGCTGTATCTGCTGAAATTACAGGTTTGAATAAGGATCTCATAGATCGTTGTTGTGTAATATTACAAACGTTATCTTCTGGACATAAAATTAATGAATGCAAGTTTAAAGACTATGCATTACAAACAGCATACAGCCTGGTCGAGGAATATCCGTGGTATAGTCTTCCTGCTTCTGTCCACAAGGTGCTCGTACATGGATCAGATATTATAAGTTATGCATTGTTATCTATAGGAGAACTTTCCGAAGAAGCTGCTGAAGCGACAAATAAGTATATCAAAATTTATAGACGAAGTCACACTCGAAAAATGTCACGTGAAGTTACCAATCAAGATTTAATACAACGACTATTATTACATTCAGATCCTTATATTACAAGTCTTCGGAAACTTCCCCCTAAAAAGAAAAATACTCTGTCACAAAGTGTAATAGAATTGTTACATGTTTAATATTGTTAGAATAAGAATAATTTATTTGTATTTTGTTAGTTGTTTTGTTTTTTTTGTATTTAATTAATTTTAATTTATTTATTTCTATTATTTTATTATAATTAAATAATGTTATCAATGTTTTGACTCTTATTTTATTTAAAATATATGTTTTACATTCCAATTTTTAAGTGTTTGTTCATGATAAATTTAGGTAAAAGTATGTTATTGTTTATATTTGTTTTTTACTGAAGTAAACGTTTTTTATTCCGTAAATACATGTACTTCTTTCATTTTAATGTTCCTAAAACACTTTTACAACTATAAGTCACTAAAATAATACAATGTATTGATAGTAACAGGACTTTAACTATTTATGACCGCCCTTGTATGGAGCGTGTCTCTCCGTGCAATGTGACTTTTACGGTTTCATGTGTGAATAAGTAATGCCTACTTGAATGTATAGACCGATTTTTAAAAGAACTTGATCAAAGCATAAAAAAATATTAAGATCGATTCGCGTTGATATGCGTTCAATACGAACTCAACTGATCGACGGAAAAACTTCTAAAACGCAGAATATACCTATATTGTTGAAATAAAAAATCTTGTAGGAAAATTTATTGTGATCCACAAATAAGAAGCTGTAATTCATTGTATTAAAATAACATATTAAAGTTAAAAAAAACACCAAACAATAATACTTTAACGGACTCTTAAAAAGTGCAAATACTACAGTTATCAATCAAGGCAAATATATAAAATCATTTGTGAAAAATCATTACAAGCAATCATTGGTACAAATGATCGAAACAAAAGAGTTATTTCAAATTTAAATCTTTCCTTTTTTTAGGTTTAGTAGATATTCTAAACCTAATTTTTTTTAAAAAAGTAACCAAAGATGCTTTTCGCATATTAAATGTGAATTAATCATATGCATATTCAGTGTTACCTCCATAACTTTTTAATTCAGGGCTTTAATCTTGTGTAGTTTTGTATGAAAAATTATTAAGAATTAGTACATTATGATACGAGCGCGCTATGTCGGTTATCGCGTACGAAGCTATATTGTGCGCGAGCCGCAGGCGAGCGCGACAAGAAAGCAAAGTACGTAATGACCAATGCGCGCGTGTATCATACGACGTTTTTCAACACACTTGTGAGGAAAATAAAAGATCTTGTGGTATTAATAATTTTCTGAAAATGACTGCGCTTTTTTATCAATCTTCTACTGCATGAAAGTATCGTATGCCGCCAAGTATTTATCCTTTGACTTTGGCGGCAAGAAACTATTACTCGCGCTTTGCGCCTCCATAATTATTTCCGGCGGAGTTAATAATATGGATTCTTCTTCACTTGGACTCGACTTATTTGTAGATAATCAATTATCAATTACAACAAAAAGGCAAAAAATTTCAATAGCGGGAAAATGCCGCGCGCCTTTTTTTCGCGCGCTGCCCGGGCATGGCTAAACTCTTCATACGAGTACAGCCAACAAAAAAGGGCCAAATAGTCAAAATTTAAAACTAAACAAACCGAATATTTTAGTTTTTAAAAAACAAGTTTGTGTGAATTTTTAATAATTTATTTTAGTTATAGTTATGATTTATTGTTTTTAAATGTTTGTGTTTAAATGTCGTTGTTAATTTAATATTTAAGTAACCAGTAGTAGGTTGTTCATTTGTATCCAATTGGCAGCCGCATAAAGTCGTGTTAAAAAAAAGTATTAAGCGACTAATTTAAGAATGCATACTGGACATACATTTACTTTGCAATCTTGAACAAATTAGAATTTGTCGTGTTAAGATTACCGCACTTGTGCGATTATGTAAAGCGAAAAGCACTCGTGTTTAATATATTGAATAACGGGTCTAAATGCAAGGTAATAAGACCCACTTTACGAGCAAGTGTGTTGAAAAATAATGTTAGACCGACCGAACTTGTGTTACCACCCCTGAAGTGACGACCGCGACACTGCCAAGAGCGTGATAAGATGAAAAAGCATTACTTATCTATGTCTGTCAATTTATTTAAAATGACAATGATCTGCCTACCGAAACGTCGATCTAAACTATATCTTCTTTATTTTTATATATATAAAAATCTTGCATCACGATGTTTGTCCCTTATAAACTCCGAAACTAATTAACAGATTTTGATGAAATTTGGCTTACTGCAGGTAATTTGTTCCAACTTAAAAGATAGAATGGTTTTATCTCGGTTATTGACTGTAATATTTATTATTGCGAATTGAAGCGTTTGTAATTATTTGTCAGTTCCGTAAGTTTCAAACAGATGACGGTGTAAGTTAATTTGTCAACACAACACTTTATTATCTAAGTTGGGTACCTTATCATCCAGTTAATGGAATTGTGGTTGATTTCTTTATGCTGCAGTCTATTCCACGTGATGTATTTACGTTTACCACATTACTGAGTTTTTTCAATGTTTTGTTGCAGTTTAGTATAACATTGATCTAACATCTATACCTATATATAAAAGGAGAAGTTCCTATGTATAGACGCACGCACAGCCGTAACCGCTTATAGTAGAAACGTGAAATTTGGACAGTTGACAATTCAAAATGCGGACGCACACTTAGAAGAGATTTTTAAAAAAAATCATCCTGAAGGGATGCAATTGGGGTTGCAAATTTGTATTGAATACGTGTTTCATGATTTATTGGAATTAACCCCCTTAGGGCGCAAAATAGGGGTTGAAAGTTTCTATGGAAAATATCTGCTCCAATTTCTATGAAATTTATTATCCGAACTCCTAAATATAAATAACAATCTTATAATCTATATTAAAAGGCTACAAAACAGCATCGCGCGGTCGGATCACCTAGTCTCTAAATGAAAATTGTGTCTGTATGAGAAGTATTTGAATAGCGTTCACCTTTGAGGCGTACACGAACCGCAATTGCGCTCGACAGAAGAAATAAACATATATTTAGTGCATCTTAAGAGGCTGAGTAACGCCAACGACCTTGAGACATGATTTGTACAGGATTACGGGCGCGGCGCGTTATTGAAATTGAGCGAAAAAATCAATTTATATATTTTTTTAATGAAACTAGTAACTTATTTGAAGATATGAAACATCAATATTATCAAATTAAGTGTAACGAGTTAATTCCCTGAAAATCATTAAATAACCTTAGTTAAATAACTCGGATTTTCTTCTGGAAGCTGTTTTTGATGGGTATCTTTGACATTTTTTTTAACGAGAAACTTTGATTTAAATTTATTTTGGGGACATGGATATTCTCAAACATATTTTCAAGAGTAACATATATTTTTTTCACTATGGTATATTAAACAGATTTTGATAAAAAAAGTTTTAAGTAGGGCTCGATGAGCTCAGCTCAGCGTTGTCAGCCTCTTAATGGCATTAGAAACCGATGGAAATAAAAATAACGCCGCTCCGAGGCACGCTTTGCGAGCCTTATGATTGTGGATGACATAATAAATTCCTACTGTGCCTACAAGAAATAAATGTTGTGGCGCGGTAATGAGATTACATTTACAGTTATTGCCGCCATTACACAGTTTGTAGGTGTTGGTTGCGAACAGATATTCTAGTGCGGTTAACTTGCAATTTATTTGTGATTAAATTGAATGCGGAACTGAAAAGCTGGTGTTTATATAAAATAAATATATTCAAAACTGGTCACCGAATAAACATACCCACCCATATGTATATTATTAAAACAGCACGGCAACGATATTAATTCGCTTATCTCGTTGAGTTCCATTCCATGCTGGAATTGTGAAAGAAACGATCGAGCCCGACCGGAATGCGATTAATATAAGAAAAAGATAATCGAATCAAATCGACAAAACGTGTTATATGCAAACAAAGATTTTAAATCAGTCGTATATGGCAAATAGGTGATCGTTAAATTGAGTGTGGGGACAATAATAGGGACTGACGCGAGCCGCCACTCGCTCGCGAGCTGTCGCGTTATCGTGCGTAGGTACCCAGATAAAGATCTCGAATGTAGTTTTGTGAGAAAATTTACAAGTTTGCCGGCT
The DNA here is from genome assembly GCA_963935595.1 of Schoenobius gigantellus. Lineage (NCBI taxonomy): Eukaryota > Metazoa > Arthropoda > Insecta > Lepidoptera > Crambidae > Schoenobius > Schoenobius gigantellus. The sequence continues at coordinate 15,081,903 of OZ012553.1, forward strand.
AATAACCGTATACATGCCAACGATATGTCCATCCTCGTGAAGAAAACCTTTCCGGCGGTTATGACCCCACTAGACATTCAATTTATGACCGTCTCATTGCTGACAAAGGTGGGTCGTTTTTACAACTCTATTTAAAGGCGGGTATTTTTTCATTTCCTTTTATTGCTGTGGGAATCAAGCCGTCATCGATCTGAATGTGATCACTTAGGTATAAAAAACATTATTATGTAAATAAATGCTTTAAACGCATTTTGTATACGGTGCCTATAAACAAATAAAGTTAACAAGCTAACCATTTTATACGTTTAATTCAAATTCTATGACAATGTTAGATCGAATTGATACTATTTCATGACGAGATCTGAATAAGGAATTTCAATGACATGTATTGTAAAACTTTTATTTTATCAACATGCAAATTGCATGAGATCACCCACTAATGTTCTGACGTCGTTAAATCTAAAAAGTCATGCAAATAGTCAATTATTACCAAACAGATTTTGTATGTGTGCAAAACTGGATATCTGAAGGCACGGTTGTTCCCCCAACAAGTCGAGCAACACGCATTTGTTTTTATGGAGAGTAATTGCCAAGTCACAAATTATATTCGTTAATAAAATGTATGTTTAGCAAAGTTAGATTAAATTGTTTGTAAATAAACAATTACAGTTATATATAATTTGTTGAACGAAGTTTACTATCGGGTAGTTTGTTGTCGGACAGAGAATGATATCTAGCATACTGGCTCTACATACTCGTAAGATCTCACAACTTTTGACGGTGAATGAGTGCGAGACCTGGCAGCATCTTTTAACATAAACTGTTTCAATGGGATTATACTAAATTAAAGTTGAGCTGTAGGGAATATAAGGTAAATTTGATTATTTTTTTAAAAAGGTGCAAATAGACGAGTTATTGCAACAAAAAGAACAAAAATATGTTACGAATTTAAAAATAAAGAGAGAAAGTTATTCATTCTTCTATAAAAAACTGCACTGGTTGGTAGGTAGTTAAATTAAGAATTGCATAGCCGGAATGATTTTTAAATCTTGTAGCTATCGACAATAATGTGTACTACAGTCATGTGGCTTAGCTTGAATAATTGTTATTGCATTAACATTTAATTAAAATTCCTATACCTATATATTTGGTATTCATTTTATATCATAACACACGGGACAGTAATTTCAAGTGATCGCTCTGTGCTTTTTAAGTATTAAATTCTATTTTAAGAACGTTAAACGAATTCACGTTACAGATACTAATGAGCATCACTCGCAATTGCTTTAGCATTATTAAACTATCATGGTTGTACAATAATAGCATTACAACAGTCAAGTGACATAAACATCAATCGTGACGTCTCAATATCTCGCGATCTTTTAACGCGGAAAAGCTCAATAGAACAGGCGATAGACATTGCGCCAGAGCAAAACCGTCAATCACAAATTACGTAAGCCCAGAGAAAGTTGTACTGGCAAAATGTCACGTCTGTATATTACGTGCACGGGTGAACGTGTTTATTATAATTGAAATAACAGCTCGTCTCAAAATGGTATTTATTTTACGTGGATCATCAAACAACTCCTATAAATGCATAGTAAAATATAGGTACGTTGCCTTCATCTGTATAACTATCATTCGGGGCAACATCAAATCAATTCAAGAAAATTTTCACCTCGTGCATAATTGGAATTCGCGTCTTCGACAAACCGTGTTGATAATTTTTATATAACCATTCTTGATGTATGGTAGCTTTACAGTCATCATACAAATCATCCCCCATTTTATCTCTCTTCTCTTTTCGGGAGAATGGAGTACCGAAAATCTTTTTATAGCTGACATCTTCAAGTCATAATGTACCTATATGTCAAAAATGTCGTCTTTATCAGATCAAATAGTTTTTGAAATACCGGAGATCAGTTATCTCCATTCGCTAATGGGGAAACGCATGCGAAACGCTGGCGAAAGGCTAGATTTCCGATGAAAACTAGACTCCCGTCAGCGAGTTCACCCGCGTGGACTACTCAATTTAAAAACGTTCCTGCTGGGATATCTCATATTGCCTTTTAAAAATAACCTTTAAGTGATGAAGTTTCTACCACAATTATGAGCATATCATTAACTCCAAAAATAACAAATTTCTTTTACAAACTTTAATCTCCATTTCGCCTAAAGTAATGTAATTAGAAAAATGCTGACACAGATAAGGTAGGCGCGTTCCAAAAGGACTATCCTTCTCTATTTTTATGGCCAAGGTCCTAGTCCAAGAAATTATGACGAAGCTTTACGAAACTTTTAACCACTTTCAATTTTTCTGGGTAATCAATAGCCTGTCATACGAATAACTTCAAAAATGATGACTTCTTAGCTGACGTCTTTCCAAAACCCTTTCAGAAAATTTTGCCAAATTCTTACTACAAATTGACCTTGCATAAAAATATATCCCAAGTCAACACTTTCGAAAGCTTGAACACACATATGCGTATGTAAGTATCCTTATAGATGAATCAATTTGATGAACTTTATAAATTGCTTTAGATATATTATCACGATACTACACACAATACTTATAAGAGTTATGTTGCTTCACGATGATCGACACCGTATAACTTTGTTATTAGAATGAGGTATCTGATCTCGTAAAGGTCAGAGAGATAGACATCAGATAGGTAGGCATCATGGTGTTGCGCTGTAAATATTCATAGAGCAAGACTGTCGTACGCTGCGTAGGCAGCCTCACCGGGGCGCGGCGACGCAGCCGAGCCACGCATTAGAGACAATGCGATTTACATGGCTGGGCGTATCAGCCTGTCAACCAGAACATTCACATTAACTAATCCGAACAGATTTAATTTATGCCAAATCGTTTCATTATGCACACCGTCCGTTTAACGTGTTCGTCTTAATATGCAAACATAAAGACATCTAGAGACGGAGTGGCACAAACAATGCGAGCAAATATGCTATGGGCACACTTGGCAATATATCACACGCCATAAAATAACCAAAAGCTTTGATGGCTTAAGTTACTGAGGGAAATCGTCTTATGGAGCACTTCAGAAATCTACATCTTTATAACGCTTGCCCGTACCCGGCGCAACCCACTCGTATGGTAATTCACTAGGAGGAAAGTGGGCCACTTTTTCCAAATAAGGCTCAAAGAGCGGTGTTCATTTCTACTAGGAAAGCACTTATTCTTTGAAAACGTCCGCCCGGGAGCTTAAGGAGCATTGTACATTCGGAAAGCGTCGCTTCTTCACCGCGAACCACCCGGCGCCCGACGCGCTTTGCAATAATGCGCTTACCACATTCAGTGGTTAGACGCCCTTATAATTCTATTCTTTTCACACTGCGACTTATACCTTAAGTTGAAACCCATGTTGCCCCTGACACTCTTATAACAAAAGGCAGACCACAATATATCTTATCTTTCAAAATGGAATAACGACATGACTTTATCAAAGCGTTGTTTGTGTTGGATCAAAGTAATAATTCTTTACAAACGTCACAGTTGTATTCACAAGTAATCAATTTTGTTAAGCACACATACATTACATCCCAATAACAAGTTTATTAGGACACAAGCTACATATTTATGTCCTTCAACGTCCTATTATAGATTATAAGAACAAAAGCAACTCGTACTTAGATAATTTGATGCCAAGCTCATAAGATGAAGCGTAAAAAGCGGAAACATGTCTATTATATATACAATGGCGCCAGTAAATCACTCCGCGGCGTGGATAGTTTAGCAATTAAAGGAGGAATCTGACCAGCGCTATCTTTTCTTCGAACTAATGAGTGGAGACGAGCGGCGGACGACGCCGCACACTCGCAGACACTTATCTCCCTGATAAACAAGTACAAATGGGTTACACATTGCTTCCAACCCCTGCCGCCCCTCTATTTCTCTTTTAACGTCTTAAGTAAGACGGTACAACTTTTATCAGACAGACAAAGACCTCGCTCCAAACTCATTAACTAAATGTGTTACCAATGAAAACAGAACAAATCACCAGATAGTATATATGGAGGAGAAGAGAAATGGTGCGATTGGAAATAAAACAAAATTAATACAAACTCGAAACAAAGACAGAACTCGTAAAATAAGAGGGTTGGCGTTTTATTGCACCTAATTGTCTACGCGCGTGAAGACGACAAATTCTCAAGATGTTTATGAAGGTCCATAGCAGGACTGAGATTTGGTATATAACAGCCGCGACACTTGGGCCCTCTGACAATAAACGTGCCCGCAGCGCTTTTATTGCTACATATTTTAGAAATGCGTAGAAACGATTGTACCTTTACAATACATGGAAATTACATTTGACTTTTTCTCGAACCTTAATGGAGCTATATAAAATGTTATGTAATAAAATCTAATGAAATAAATAAATAAAAGCTTTACACGTCGATACTGGCACGATATTTACTCAAACTCCAGAACAATGGTATTAATAAATAGTTTATGAGAAGGCAAGTCATGTAAAAAACTATTAACAACAATATTCTTCGAAGTACTTTTGACAACCTTCTAGAGTTCTTTTTATTTTTAGGAGTAAAAAAGAACATGCATCAAATCAGATCATAGCCTAAAAGATTAGTACATATTTAAATTGTGCATGCAGTATGGTTTAACTAAGTACCTACTTGATTCCAGGCCTCATTATCTGAGGTGTTAAAATGCAAAAACGGCGAAAGCCCGAGGGCGAGCGCCCACAACGGAAGCCGCCCAGCGCCACATTTCAATATGGCGGGAAAGCCGCACCGCCATTTTGTCAAATAGAAAGAGGTTTAATGAGTCCCCTCATTAGATCAAGTCTATTCTTCTCCATAGCGTTATGTGATGGTTTTATTGTAGCACAAAGAATACATATCCATCCACCTGAATATATTCTGCTAGGAACGTTAGGCAGTGCAATATGGGAAACATTTCAGAATTTGCTTTTAGGATTTTAAATTTGGTAAAAATGAAATGGTAAAAAGCGGAGTGAAAGCGCAAATTACTCTTATTCGCACTTTTTATATAAATCGCAAAAGTTATTTAATTTTTTATATGAAGCTCTACCTACAATATTGTCCAATGAAAATAAATAATAGTATTCAGTACTACAAGACAATCATATCACAATTTTCAAAATAGGCTTAACCCTTTTCATACTTTGCTTCACATTTTTTAACTTATTTTATTTTATTAATTTATTATTAATTGGGTTTTAATTTCATGACAAAATATATGTCGAGCCGCTCCATTAAATGTAGTTCACGACTTTATGCCCTCTAGATGGCATCATATAATTTAATGTGCCTGCAAGCGCAGGAGAAAGACACTTTCAACGAAACTTATGATTTATAAGGAACAGATGAAAGAACATAACCACATGCACACATATTGGGCAAAATCATAACCATTCATTTTACTTCGCCGCAGTTGGGTAAAAATTTTGCTGAATAATTTCTATTAAAATTTACCAAACGTAAAAATTTCTTGTCCTTACCGTACAAATATTATTCTAGCCTAGAAGACAATGTTGTAACAATGGTTGCTCGCCATTAAAATGCATTAGATTTGAAAGCAAATCATTTCAAATTACTGACAAAAATATTACCTCGTAAACTTTATAGCGGCCGTAATTTTAAATGTATTTGCTATTTGGTTTGTTATATGGCAAATGGCAACCCACGAGGGTTTCCGTTTATGAAAGATTCTATCGTGGTGCATAGTTATTATGCACAATAACTAGAAACCATTTACCTACCAGCTCTTTGAGAAAAGCACATATTTCGTATAATCGATTCTGTGCAATATCGCTCAGCTCTTCTTATGTGTTGAAACCATATCATGTTCGCTCATTCAATTTAGACATTCATGTCCACTTCCCGCTCAATGACAACTCTACGAGACATAAAATGTGAAAAGCTTAGCATGTAGAAAGCACGATAGTAACTGAGCTCAGTCATATAGAACCTTAAATATATATAGTTCGTATTTATAATTAAAATGTGTACTGTTTGTAAAACAAGTAGCCAGAGATAATTAGTCACAAAAAACAGAACCTATATGATTTTCGAACCTCAAAAACATTTGTAATAAATATATGTGAATCTATAAGACAGATCTCTGTATTGAAGAAGCATATAAGCAGTTTTACATTAAAGTTTGGCATTGTTTTAATACAATTTTGCAACAATTTGCTCGCCGATCTTCAAGACTTAGCGCTAACGAATGAACGCATCCGAGACGTTTAACCATGTAGTTTCTTACGCCAGCTTAGACAAGGATTGTATAATTCTTTAATTCTAGGAATTATCAACACCTAACATTAAAAGTATACAGATTTAATGAAATGACGAATCTTGGATAACCTCCCGGCAACACCGCGACCGACGAACGCCTCTGGTTTATTTTCACGCTCTAATAAAACTCGAAGTTTATCTGCGTGAGCATCGTAACTTTGACGCCCCGACTCGAAAAACGGGTTAATAAGTCGCACTTTGAGAAAGATGTGAAAATAATGTGTGATATTATCAACCGTCGGCGGTAATTCGGTGTGTATTACCCTAAGTCGCGCTCGTTTCATTGGCCGCCAATCCGGTTAATGAGCGTCCAAGTTTTTCGCTTAAATAAACATTAAGAGGAGAACGGACGGTGCGGCGGCCCAAACCTTTTACCGGAATTACGCCGTTGTAAGTGCTCGCTTTTAGTACCAATGGCGGAATGACGCTGCATACGTTGGATGTTGGATTGGGCCAATATTTTGACGGCCATTCAAGTGTCGATCTCTTCGAACTCCTTTAACAGCGTTTCACTGCTTATATGCGAGGGCGCTATTTGCTACGTAATCAACCCACATTCATGATCTATCCCAACGCTACTTCGCTAGCGCCACCGTCCACCCCAACTCCCTTGTTAGACAGGCGGCCGACTACACCCCCTTACGTAGTGTAGCGGCCAAAAATCGTCGACCGAGGAACATCCTCCTCGATCCCCCCCGACCCGATCACACGAGCGAACGATCTTCTCCCTCCGCCTTCCAACTCACTATCAAACACTGCACACTCAAGCACTAGTCCCACACACCGCACTCATAGAACAAGAGTGCGAAGGCCCGGTCTACACAGAATGCGCTATGCCAGGTACAGATATGTGCCTGGTCGCTCCTCCCCCCCCCCCCCCCTCCAATACGACGAACTCGAGCGTCCGAGCCTCAGAGGCGCGCTCGCGTTGCAGCCGCTCCCCGCACCGGCTATAGCCGCCTGGTGACTCTACTCAGAGAGCGGGCTTCGCTGACGACGCCACCACCTGACCAGACCCCGTGTCGCTTATGGCTTGTAGTCTGCCGCGGGACCCCACCGCTCGCGCGCGTGACTCGCCTAAGCGACACCACCACCGGATTTGACACCACCACCCTAATTAGACCAACGGCCCCCTCCTCCCCCCACCGCTCCTCCGGGCGCAGAGTAAGCCGCGGCCTGCTCGCCGGCGCTCGCTGGGCTTGGGACAAGCCCCTCTAACCTGGTGTGCTTGACCGCGGAGGGCCGCGCCTCGATCCCGGAGTGGTAGCACAGGGGGGTGGCGAAGAGGGGCCCGTCACTACGTGACGTGCCCAACACCGGCGAGCTACCGCTCGCCGAGAAGATGCCCGGGCAATGGGCGACAAATGCCCGAAGCCCGCACCCGCCCATGGCGGAAGAAACTCTGACTGACTCAGAGAGCGGGACACCCCCGTGGTGATGCCTCTCTGAGCTAGAAATCCATCAGTAGAAAATCATCACCAAAGTATCGCCTTCTTATAAATAATTAAGGTGAAGCTGTAACAGCCATCAGCGGCTAACAGCATAGGTCCCTCAAAAAAAAGCTACGTAATCAAGAGGCAAAGCACCACTCCACCTACCATCATTACCTATTCAATTCTCCATGGTTTTTCTATTATAAATACACAACTCAGTAGTGGCTTCAATCAGACTAGGTTAGTTAGATTATAGGTACCCAAATAAGTTGCAGTTGCTTCTCATGTTATTGCCCAAGGTCTCTCCAACTCCTAGGGTCACGCTTTGCCCACAAGAAAGCAATACATTTAGTACTGCTTTCTTGTGGGCAAAAATTCCCCACTGAGTCTTAGACCTTTGAGTACAGAAACACATATGGGCATGGTTTTGTTGTTCTTTTTGTCGCCTTAATTATTGTCTATTTCTTAATTATTGTCGATCTCGCCCCGGTCGTGTCGGCTAACCGTCCCATCGGACTAGGCGAGTGAAGGAATAGAGAGTGCACTTGTGTTTGCGCAGTCACTTGTGCACTATAATATCTCCTGCGCAGATGGCTAGTCTCTGTGAAGATAGGCCGCCGTGACCGAATATCGGTTAGGAGGACATTATTATTGTCTATTTTTTTTGTTAATGTCTCTATCCATATAAGATTAAATTTTATTCATCGACTCGCACTGGTCAAAAACTTGGATTTATCGCGTGCATCACCTATAAACTTGGATTGAAATGGATTAACTAAGTTTGTATTTACTTATCAAATATAACTATCCTATCAGTAGTGTATTTACAACGATCAAATCGCTGAGCCACAGAAGAAACTTATACCTACTAACAATGCCAATTTACTCTAGTGAGCATCAAAATGAACCTCTATCTATGAACATAAACGTCAAAAACTTTTTTTAAAATAAATAAATTAACACCTTAAAAGCTACAGAGAATTAATTGAGCGCTTAGAACTTTTAAATCGAGTTCCGCCATAACAAACTTTTCCACGCGCACTGGAAACAATAATACTGAGTGGGAAAATGAGAACTTTTAAAAGCATAATTAAAACGAATTTCGAGTTAGAGCGAGACACACAAGGTATACGGTATCCGCAAGCTGGGGACGAGATTAAAACTTTGCCACTTGAAAGTGCACTGGCCGCACAGTTGAAGAGGAATTTACTCCAAGCAAAAGTTAATATAAGCGAAATTTGTCCTGTGGCGAGCGGTGCCCCCATCAAGTTGGCGACTCAGTAAACTAACTAGTTTCCTTAGAATGCTATATATTCACCTGTATCCACACAATATTACGCGGACTACCAGTTGCTGAAGGATATAGATAACAATGTAGTTATTTTCTTTAAATGGCGGAATCGTAACATACACTGAGTGTAGAGTAGGTATGTCGCTCAGAACTATAATAAAATGTCACTTTTGCGAACATAAATTCAAATAAATTAAGTTCACATTTTATTCCTTGCTACTTTAATTTAATTAATTTTACAACATAAAACAAATTTTATTTTAAGTTCAATAAAATCTTAAAATCATTTTTTAATGTACTTACTAATAATAAACAAAAATATACAAACTAAGTTCAATCAAAACTCGAAATTGTTTAGTAATCTATAAAAATATCTCTAAAATAAGATTAAGTACCGTTCAACTTGCTCACCTGCGATACAATCGCCACATTTAACGTATATGGTAAAAAATCGGAATTTAATTAAAAGTAAGTTTGCGGGCAGTTTTTTACTTACCTTATCTGATGCGCACTCAGACAAGCATCGGATGTAATTGCATTGCAAACCTTTAAATGTGCCGCCAACCAAACGGACGAATGGTCTGTTCGTTCGTAATCAAACGAAAATTAGTCACGTGCGGTTAGAGACCGTTTAAAAACTTTGGAATGTTTCATTACTCATGACACATGCGAAATTGCATTGCAACTTAAAAGAGAAGCATTAGTTGCCATCATGTTGATGCCTAAAAGGCCATTTTCTTTACCATACTATCATGCTTTTACATCGTCTGTACCGCTCTATAAGTAAATACGAAATAGTGCAAATGTTTCCTACTTAACATAAAACTGTATAGGAAAGAAGGCATTATCGTAAACATTCATACAGTGCGACATAAAGACGGTTTCAGAGCGCGAGGAGCAGCTTGTTCGCGCTGCTCCGTAAACAGCGACAAAGCTGCGCTGCAAATGAGGTCGCAGATAGCAGCTCGGAAGTTAGTGTAGGCATAAATTAAAACAAGCGTTTCCATAAAAAGTTGATAAATGGCCTTTCAGTGGCGGCGCGACAAAAAACGGAACTGACGTCGGCCAAAGCGCTGGCGTGTTTCATTTTGCGTCCCCAACTCCCCAGCAACATCTGGACCGTTTTCAGCGCGGTCGAACTGAGAGCGGCATCTGGCACACTGCTGCCCATACATAAATCGCCTATTAAACGATACTCGTATGCAAATCTGCGAATCGACACAATCCGTAGACGTGCTCGGCACATGGAACGTTATTAACAGCTATTGCACGCGACATAAATCCAATGATATACATATACTCGTACATATCAAAAGTGTCCAAAGATCAAGATATTTTTGGAAGTGATTAGGTCGTTAAACAGTTATATAGAAATACGACTTACCAGAATATAATAAAAACATAATAAATATTAATTATAAAAACTGTTCCTTTTTACAAGCTTTTATTTACTTTCACCTGTTCCGGTGTCTGTGATCAAATCTTGCAATATACACTTTTAAACTTACGCGTTGCATCTTAAATTACCAAAACTTTTACGGGATTAAAACGTGCGATTAAATCAATCGGGATTCAATTAGACGCTTTTTGATCCCGTAAAAGTTTTAGTAATTCAAATCTTGCAAGTCAAATTTGACTCACTTAACGGTTTCCGATTGAGCTGAAATTTTGCATGCATATGTACGAGTATATAGCGTAACAATGCAATATTATAATGACATGGAGCTGATCTAATGCTAGAGCTAGAAGGTGGCCATAGCAACTTAGCAATAAAACGACACAACCCCATCGAGTTATGGCTCGTTTGATTCATATTGACGAGTTCTACAAGCTTATATTTAAAAAAGCTTTTTTTTTTAATTTATCATCATCACAATTCAAAGGAGTTTATAATTAGATTCTTCTTTCTTGTTAAAATAATTGAACTAGTCATAGCCTCAATAACTAGAAAAAAAACTAAACATAAATTATTTAACAATCAAACGGAAACGAACACAGCCGATGTTAGCCGAAGGGCGCACGACAATGACGAACACAGAGTTTCGACGGAGCCGATGGAACGGTCAATTTTTGGCCGAAACCAAAACCGTGATCGAAACTAGATTTTTGGGTCGAAACTGACAAAAACCGAAACTAAACCTTCGGTCTTTAACATTAATGCTATTGCATCTAATTTCGTAAAGATCATAGTATATAAACTAGAATAAAATATATAAAAGTAATAAATATCCCAGTGCAATATGCAATACAAGACATTGTGGAATGTGGCATAGGCGGCAACAACGTTAATAAAACCGCAATACGCCACCATTAGAGGCGGCCGAGTCCGCGGCCGGAATGCTAAGCCATCCAGGGGCGCAATATAGGGACACATGCAGTAACCGAACTGTAAGCATTTATAAGCACGCCTCGGCACACTCGCATGTTTACAAAATTATGCTCAATTGTTATGCTAATGTTCAATAAACATTACAACAATTATAGGATGGGAAAAAAGAAAGAAAAATGATACGATTATCATATTCACATCTATCCATTTGAGCAACAGCCGGGGACGGCCACAATACTAAACTTACGACTCTATTTTTTTTCACGCGCAACGGGGAAGTTCTTGAACTTCAATTCACCTGGGGCCTTATTCTGCTAGCGTTGACGCATTTGTGGTGTGTCAATAGCGCTTCAATAGTATCGCTTTTTGAGGCTGTTATTGTTTGTTAACCGAATACTAACTAAAACATTTGTCACTATTGATTTATCAAGAAATTGTAGTACAAATAAACTGCACCGGAAAATGCGCGTAAAAGCGACAAAATCAGTTTTATTGAAAAGCTATCACGACGCGACAATGACGTTAAGATTAGCGGAATTAGGCCCCAGATGGTTAGTGACAATGAGGCTGAAGTGTTCTTCAGCCTCATTATCATCATCGAGCTCCATTTGGACTCCTCATCAACCGAAGATCGGGCTATCTTACCTTTAATTGGCGATACAACATCATCATCATCATAACAGCTCATATACGTCCCCACCGAGGGGCTCGAGCCTACCCTGAGTTAGGGTGTTTAGCCCTTAGTCAACCACGCTGACCCAGTGCGCATTGGTCGACTTCACATACAACTTTGAATTTCCTCGCAGATGTGTGCAGGTTACCTCACGATGTTTTCCTTCAGCGTAGGAGCGTCAGACAAATGTACATATTATGAAAAACGAAAAACACATTGGAAGGCAAGTGTCGAGTCCACAGCGCCAACGACGCTCTTGACGACGTGTCGGTACACAACAAAGTTATTGACATTTTAATTATGGCAACAAACTTGGGTTAGATGTTGGTAGCTACCAGCTAGCCAGACGAGCTCAGGAGACCTACTACTCACCAAACCAAGCAGACAGAAATTGACGACTTTTCCGTAATTTTTCAAACATTTTCATTCGTAGAAACCTTAACATGACAACTATACAGACAACAAAAAAGAATACACCAAATAGGTGCAGCCGTTCTGTGAAGTGTTAGGCATATATTATAAATAACATATGAAAAACTACCGTAAATCTAATATCACTCGCGGAATTGGGATATTCGTATATTTGATTTTTGTGCAACTTAATCATTTCCCGAGAATATTTTTAACACTTCAATAAAAACAACTATTTAATTTTTTTTTTAAAATACTCAGAACTTTAAATAATTCTACTTTATATTCTAGACAAATTGTTTGATTTATTGGCTGTAAACCTATTTCTACTCACATTATTATGCTTAAACACATCAAAAATATTTATTTACCATTCCTGATTAATTATAACCTCTAATGACAATAGGCTTTTCGACGCACTATTTCCATAAGGGATTAGATAAACGTTTAATTTCCCATGTAGGCACACGCAGCACCCACCAACTATTCGAGTACCGAAAGTTGAGTAATCCACAAACGTTCCCTTTAATTGGTTTACCACAGACCTCTATTAACGAAATAAGATGGGAAATCAGAGTATTAGCATAACAGTAAATTCAATTAGGATTCACAAAGAGGATTACAACTTTTACTATGAAAGGAAAGTTTAAGCGGAGGGCCGATTCAAACTAACACGGAATAATCAAAATTTAAATGAATATGATTACCAAGTTAAAATTAAATTAATTTTCAATAGCCCCCGCGCTTTACATTGTGCGACATCCGTAGTGAAACGATATGAATCTGTTACATTAACAATGACCAGAACATTTTATTGTCCGCACCGTGTTTTTTCACAAGTATCTTCCAATCTAAAAGTAACCTAATTCAAACTGTATGGTCAATAAATAAAGAAAATAAATACAGATTGCTCACAAGAAATAATATTTCACGAGCGACAGCTGCGCGTGCAAATGCACCTCGATAATAGCCAATTGTTGGTAATAAAACTACTGTGCGAGATGTAAATTATATTATTCCGAACAGACTCCCCGAGGGCTCAGTACTGCAAATAACTATTTTAACTCAATTATCAAAAACAAGTAATCTTGCCAATACAAGCAAGTTTGATTCGCGTACCAATACCTACATCGCAATGCTGTGCTGGTTGTTACTAAAGGGATTATTCAAATTCGCAGCGGCATGCTACAGGAGCAAACAAAGTCCGTGTTATATGGTAGTAGCAGCGGGAAATATCAATAGATAGCCGGTTCCGTTTCAATAATATCGCAGAGAGAGGGAACATTGTTTACAGCGTTTACCTGTGGCACCTTCGTTATCAACGTCATTGTAGATATGGACAATAATTTGGAGAATGCCGGCACAACCAGCAACATATACGCAAACCAAGTTTTATAATTTGCTTTTATCTTTATTTAATACTCCCATTTGCCGATGTAATTTCTCCGTTGGTCATGGTTGGTGGAAAGGTATTTGTACATTTTCTTTTCTTTTTAATGTATGGCGAAAATGAATTTGGGTTGGACTAAATGTTTTCTTTGATATTTTTTATGTATTTGTTATAAGCTGCAACGGAATGTTATAACTTATAACATTCCGTTGCAGCATTCTTAAATCGTCTTTCTTCTGTAATTAATAAAAAGGCACACTTGTACACATCGTAGATATTGGGAAGTGATAGTTGAACCTCGAGGGCTTTCAGCCTCGATAAGTGGCTATCGCGTACTTTTAGCTACTAATGCTACAATAAGTGGTTTTCGCCAGTGATACACTAAAACATTTAAGCATAAAATATGCACAAGCTGTATAGAATAAGAGAGGCGAATATATTTGCACATCCTCACAAACACAAAAGTAATGTCATTGGAAATAACAGTAAGCGCAATTCCGAACTTGTCAATTAAGGCACAAAGTGCCTCTATAGTGCAAAATCCTAAGCCCATAAATCCTAAGCCTTGGTGTAAAACGAAGCAGAAGTGTTTAGAACACCTATCTCGATGATCTATGTTCACTGTCCTTTGATAAATTCTTATTTATTTTGTCCAGAAAACAGATTTGGACAGTGTCTTAACAAGATCAATAGACACTCCAGAATTGTTGATGTCTCGCAAAGATTAGTAGCTATTCCAAAAAACTCACATGAAGAATGTGTCTTAGCTCGAGAAACAAAGAACCTTACATGTTACACCAGTCCGGAAGCGTTCAGGCCGTAAAACCACATTCCCACTTCGGCAGACCAGATTTTGCTGGAAACCAGTAGTCGGACATAAGTGTTTGCATCAAGCTAAAAACCGGAGACTTAAGTCCGGTGGGGCTATTGATTAAGAAAAAATCTATAACGATCGCTTTGAATTTGCCAATCATTGCTGCGTCAATACAAGATTCTGTGTCGACTGTCTGATAAAAATTAACGATGGATGCACTTTGACTGTCAAAATCGAAAGCGATAGCGATAGATTTTTATTACACAATCAAGGGGCTGATTTGAATCAACGGCCCAGTTGGCTCAATCGCACAAAAGACGGCGAAACATTTATGTAGGAAATGGTGGTATACTCGTAGAGGATAGAATAGAATATTACGATATGAGAGTAGCTAAAAGTTTTTTTGTTCAAGTTATTTTAACACGGTCAGGATGATCGGGGAATAGGGTAACCACGCAAGCAAATTGAAATTAATTCGGTCTGTATGATCTGTCATCGCGGGGCGCTCCACAATAACAAAAATGCCCCGGCAGAAAAGTCGAACTCCGCCTTTTTACCGGAGCAGAGCAAAATGGCCAATGTCATATCCTTTCCAATAGTTTAATCTGCCCAGCAAATCCAACGATCCGCCATAGTGGCAACCTATTCTACTTTTTGTAACGTCATCAGAGGGGCAATCGCACTATTTACGAACGTTTGAAACAAAACCAAAACGTTACCGTTCCCATATGTTTTGACATCTGACTGCTGTCAAGGTGTTGTCAAAATGTATGGGAACGGAAACGTTTTGGTTTTGGTTTTGGTTGAAACGTTATAAATAGTGCGATTGCCCCTCTGATCACAGTGAAAGCTTCAAGACGCGAACAATACGTGTCGCTTGCGCAACACCGGCGATCGCGGAGGAACAATGGCGGGATAATAGAGCCATTCGTCGGCTCATTGCTTATTCATCCACGCCCCCGACGCCTTCGCAGACTCCAGTGTCGCGACTGATGTCCTCGCGAGTTGTCGACACGTCCCTATAATGCTAATAGAACCGCTCCATCTATTCCATCACTCACTCCATCCTTTTGAGCACCATTAATAGAAAAATAGTGTAATATGTATAATTTTAATGACGAGTGATCTATATTTCCAATCAATTAATAATTAACACTAATGTAGATAGCAACACATAAAAAGTTTAACTATTAATGACATTTAAATTTCACGAAATAATTATATATATTTATGTACTGTCGGTGGCGCTGTGGCCTCGGCACTGGACTGTGCCCCGAGTAGAATCGGGAGGCCCGCGATCGATCCTGCCATGTACCAATGTGTTCCACGGATTTCATATGTACATTTAGGTATCTGACGCTCCTATGGTGAAGGGAAACATCGGGAGGAAACCCTCATACACCTACGAAGACGACATTTAAAAACTATTATGGGCTAAGGACAAGGAAATATATTAAACCAAGGCTGTTTAATAAATATTGTGATCTATTATTAAATGAAGAAAAAATTAAGAATAAGGAAACATTAAAAAGAAAACTTAAGAAAACACTATTAATGTAAAATCATTTAAAACTAGAGAGTAAAAAAAAGAAATTAAATATTAGGTGTCACGTTTTACAGAAAAAGTATTATATTATTATATGTAAGTGCGTATATGTTAAGGATTAAAAGAAACCAAGAGCGCAACGCCAACAAACTACTCTGTAGTTTGGCGTATATGTAGTTTTGAAACGTGTATGTATATTGTTAAATAAATAAATAAATAAAAAAAATAAAAGTATTTCAAAGGTGTATGTGAAGTCAACCAATCCGCACTGGGCCAGCGTGGTTTGACTAAGGCCTAATCGCCCTAACATAATTAGTTAGGGTAGGCTCGTGCCCCTCGGTGGGGACGTATATGAGCTATGATGACATACGATCCAAGAATATCGGCACTCTTCTGGACTGTTCTACATTTCGGATCGCCACAGCCCTTCATCTGGGTGCTTCGTGTAATGGCCCGCACCAGTGTATTTGTGGCCGCCCGGTGGATCAGCTCGGCCACCACGGCCTTGTCTCAGGAATGCAGACCGCCTTCCTCGGCATGCGGAGATCAATGATGTCATACGCCGGGCCTTAAATCTGCAGGGGTACCCGCGGTACTAGAGCCGAATGGTATAACTCGCGATGATGGCAAAAGACCCGACGGAATGACAAACATGCCCTGGAGGATGGATCGGCCCTTGGTTTGGGATGCCACCTGCATCGACAACATCGACAACCATCCAGCCGCCGCATGCCAAGCTGGTGCCGGGGCAACTACAAACGAAAATGCCAAGCGGAGCAAATATGTAGCTCTTAGTAATGACTACATATTTGCTCCGTTTGGTCCGGAAACGATTTGACCGTGGGGGCCAGGTAGGCATTCCCTGTTTCGGGAAATAACAAAGCACCTGGTCAGCATCTGTAAAGACCAAAAGGCCGGCCTATACTTTGGTCAACGGATTAGCCTTGCCATCCAGCGGGGCAACGCGGCGAGCCTTCTGGGCACTGTTCAGCATTCAGAGGACCATGGGACAATTTTTTTATCTTTATTTTTTTTAGTTTAGAAGTATTATTATAGTTATTTAGTAATTTAAATGTATTTTTAATATTTTGTTATTGTTAATTAAGTTTATTTAATAGTTTACTAGAATACTTTTGGGTTATATAAATTATTATTATTATATTTGGAGTTGCCTGCAAAAGGAGTGCAAAATTCATGGAAAATAAATATAAAGAGAGTCGTTACGTATTGACATTTAATTAATTAAGAAAACCTTCTCCGCTTTTATTTTCTAACTAGTTCCTTTTTCAGATACAGACACAGTAATGTTGTCTGAGAGCTTTAGATACATGCTGATGTAGCTTATCAGTCTTATTATACAGTCACCTAATTGTTTCAATACTTTTAATGTGCAATTTGATTAAGGAGTTATTTTAGTAGCCAGTTACTAACATAACGACTCTATCTAGTGACAGTGCTACAAGACCGTAGCCAGTAACCACAACTGGTGGCGTGAAATAACGGCAACACTTACGCCGGACAAAGCGGAGCACAATACCAAGACCTAGAGACTAGAACTATTACCGGATTCGAAGATTGCGATCGCGGCATGCTGCTATGTTCTCGGCACGACCAGACTATCCTAAAGGCGGCGTGTCGAGATATTTTATTCATAGAGCGCGTGATAAATGAGAAAAGGCTTAGTTGTATCACATTCATTATTGCTTCACGCCACGCGTGGCGTTATCGAAAACTTGTTGCCGCCGCGAGTCGACTGAGTGCGATCGCCGCGAGTCGGCCCCCGACGCCACCTCGGGGACTTGTCTCAAATGCCATTTGTCGTTAGTAAACAGCAAAACAGCTTATAATTTATCTCGTCCGGGGCTTTTTATTTATGATATATGTTTGTTTGCTGCGGAAGAGATAATTTTAAATGGGCAGTCATAATTATTCACAGAATGTTCAACATATGTTTTGTTTATTGTTTATAGCCATAGTGAATACCGTGTTCTTGCTCGTGCTTGCTATCTATGGCCATGTGTGCGGAAAATGGTATAGGGATACAGAGGTCAGTATATTAGTTATTAATAATAAAAATTGTTGTATGAATACGTAGAGCGAAAAAAAATCATGAAAAATGCATCTAAATCCAATGCCCATTCTAACAGAATACGTTGGTTTGGTTCAGTAAATACAATGATTCCGTGACAAGTCACGATAGCAGCGTTTTCATGGAACGGTTAACAATCGTTCAATTTGTAGAGCCTGCGGCCGCGAGGCACCACAATGGCGGTGCACGCGACGACTTGCTTGGGCTCGACATTCTCATGAGTAGAATAACGCACAACAATCAAGATGTCATTTTTCAACTACCCACGCCGCGAACATTGAGCGAACAACGAGAAATATGGTCGACAACGCACGCACTGCCCGAACGTACAAAAGAGGCGTCTCGGCAAGCAACGTCGCGATACGCATCTACTGGCTGAGTAACAACTCAAACTCTTCACTTTTTGCGTAACCGACCCCATACAGTGAATACAAATAAATACCACGACACGAAAACAAAAAGGGCATATGATTTGCAACTCGAAATACAAATATGTTCGATCACTTTCATATTTACATAGGTTATATAGCTAACTTTCTTCAAACAGTTTCAAAGACAGCGAGAAATATACAAGATTTTTACGCAAATCATTATCTGAATGCATCGCGTTAAGCACCTTAATGCACGCTCTGGTTTCCGCAACGCTCATAACGACATTTCACAAAAGCCAGTGAGTAATTTATCGACGGCAGACGTTGGAAATTCGTGGCAAGAAATGATAGTAATTATTGACACGAAATAATGCTGGCGGCTAAAAGATCACAACTGGCCACTAACTCGAAAATTCCACATACATAACGAGTCGATCCCTTAGGCGAAAACGGTGGCGGCCCACAACTTACTCGCAGAACGCAATTGATATCCACGCAAAAATTATAAAAGCGCTAAATGCAAATTATGTATCGTGTTCAGTCATTCTGATACGGCTTTCGACAATATAGTAATAAGCCACGATGATTATTTTCTGATATCCCAATATTATGGAAGCTTTGCAATGATTTTTTCTTCGATAATTTTGCAATCATGATTTTAGGATAAGAAGATACAACACAGTTCGTTTACATGTGAACTATCAACGCTTGAGTTCGCGGCTACAGTCATCAAATTCAAATTCACTATAATTTATCCAAGTTCGATTACATAATCACTTTTGAACGTCGAAGAAGCTACGCTAATGGTTCACAAATGTATATGGCGGGAAACCTGGTACTGGAAAGAACCAGCAAGAAAACCAGCAAAGGCAATTTTTTTCTCCCTGTATTGTTACAGAGTCGTCAATTGAAAACTAACCTCAAAGCAAAATTTTGAGCTCAACTTCCATTACAAGATTAGATGTGGCAGATCTCTTCTTACTGTCGTTACCAAATACAATATTTGTATAAACAATTAAAATTAAATAAAAAACTTTTTTAAATACAAGCTTTTAGTAGTCGTCAATACGAATCAAACGAGCCCAAGCTCGATGGAGTTGTGTCATTTTATTGCGGAGTTCCTTTGGCCACCTTCCAGCTCCAGCATTGGATCAGCTCCATATCACCATAATATTGCATTGTCACGCGATATACATATGCATGCAAAATTTTTTGCGTGCGTTTTATTTACTTTCACCTGTCCCGGTGTTTGTAATGAAATCTTGCAAGTTAGATTTGACCCACTTCCCGGTTTCCGATTGAGCTAAAATATTGCATGCATATGTATATCGCGTGACAATGCAATATTATGTTGACATGAAGCTGATCTAATGCTAGAGCTGAAAGGTGGCCATAGGAACTCTGCAATAAAACGACACAACCACATCGATTTGAGGCTCGTTTGATTCGTATTGACGAGTACCCAAAGCTTGTATTTCAAAAAGTTTTTTTTTATAACAAGCTTTTATTCATTTTCACCTGTCCCGGTGTCAGCCCCCCTAGCATGATCACCGAAACACGACATGATAAAGCGATAATATCGTTATGAACTGTTAAAAAAGTTGGATTTTATAGCTGTCTTGTAGTTTTCAGTATGTTTTGGATGTTGGTATTGTTATTTTGGGTATTATTAATATAATGTCGATAAAATTTTAAGGAAGCCATTATATGCAGCATATTTTGATAGTTCATATCGATATATCGTTTTATCATATTGTGTTTCGGTGTTCATGCTACGGGGGCTGTAATGAAAGCAAGTTAAATTTGACCCACTTCCCAGTTTCCGATTGAGCTGAAATTTGCATACATGTGTATATCGCGTGATGATGCAAATTCAAATGTTTTATTGCATACCATAATTTTTACATGGGTTCTTAAGTAGTTATAGTATAGGCACAATTATGGACCCTGATGGGCACAGCAATATAAATGATGAGCTGAGAGGGTAGATTTTTTCATAATCTAAACAAAATGCTCTTGTATTTTTACCCTTTCAGTGTGAATTAGGTACAAGTCACGTAGGCTATCTTTAATTAATTTCTTAGTTTTAGTGTTAGTAACTTATTATATCATAAGAATGTATTTGTAATGTCTATCCCACCAAAAACATTCTGTAAAGAACTAGCCAAGTCTCGATGGAGCTGGTTGTTTATCTCTAAAAAGGAATGAAATCTAGACAAAGTCGTGCCAAGTCTAAGGTTCCTTACTGCGATTTCTTTATTATTATAGTTAATGTTGTGTGACTTGGCCGTTGACTTGTACCCACTAACGTATAAAGAATGTTCAACAATTGTCGATATTGGATATTGGAGCAGGGAAAACCCTCGCCTTAAACATCAAAAGCCACTTCATTCACCTAAAATGACAGTATGGCATAATCGGTCCGTATTTTCTTGAAAATAATCGAGTCAATAACGTAAATGTGAACTCAGTGGAATATGTTAAGATGTTGCGAGAGTTTTTGACACCACAGTTACATGAATTTGAAGGATACAACATCAGGACAGGACTTTGAAGGATACAAATAGCTCCGAGACGAAATAAGAGATAGCAAAAGATATGAAGTGCGTCGCGAATCGTCATATTATCACGCTATTGTACAGGATGGGCCATAAATTTTTGCAAATTTGAAACATGAAAAGAAATAAACTACAAATGTTATTTTGTCGATCATTTATTTACCATAATAAAAGGTTATTGAAATTTATTTTTTAAAAATTACATCGTCGAGATGTGCCCCTTCTCGTCGTTAGCACTCCTGCAATCTCCATATCCGTGCCTGCAATCGACTACGCAAATTTTGGAAAACTCGCAGACACATGCTACGAAGGATCGCGGATAACTCGTTGATGTTTTCTTTTAATTGGGATATGGTCGTCGGTTTATTAAGGTACACTCGTCTTTTCAGCTATCCCCACAATAAAATATGACAAGGTGTAAGATCCGGGCTTCTTGAAGGCCATGTAATATCACCTCTACGAGAAATCAATACGGAAATGTTAACCTCTCGAATGTTCTCATCGCTCCTTCTTGAACCTGTTTGTTAAATATTCGTTGTCTATCCCGTTTGCTCGAACTTTTTGACCCAAGCTCTAATTAAATTAACACTTGGACACTCACACGGCGTAGTCCGCATTAAATTCTAAAAAGGAGTCGTACAGTAACATAGGAATCTTTTTTTTTGTAAAATTGTTTTATTTATTTATTCACAACAATTGTACCTACCGGCTTACAGATATTTCAACATGCCGGTAAGTCATGCACATAGAAATTAAATTATCAATATTATCTATCAACGAATAATACATGCATAATTATTTAAAAAAATATAATGTTAAATCAAAATGTCAAAAGAAAAAGTCAAATGCTCAATGAATATTAATTAAATTAAATGTCAAATAACAATAAATATTAAATTACATAGGTATGTCAAATTATATGAATGAAATATTAAATTGAATTACAAACAAGAATATAAAAATGTCAATCTAGCAGTCTTATAATTAATTTTACACAAAAAGCACGCTGTTGTCCCGTGAAGCGCTCCATCGTGACTAAAATTGCATGAAGCAACGCACAATTTCCCCGCTAACCGCGCGCCCCTTCCTCTATTTTTGAGAAATCAAGTGTTGCTATTTGCAAAAATTTTTGGCCCATTTATATAGCCTGTATAAGCCATTTCAGTGACGGCGGTGTGTTGGCATGTAAGAGTGGTAATCGGTTAGTGATACATAAACATCACGTAAACTTTTTGGAGTTTTTTAAAAAAAGATTTTGGATTCCTAAACTTTTTGGACTATTTTAATAAATTTTCTAGCTATTTGTTTATCAGCTGGGCAAACTATAGTTCTTATGTATTTAGTATCATTGTTGACTTTTCATAATCTATTATAATAGGAGGTAACTTTCAAAATGCGATTTGGGGTTCAAAATTCCTCTGGCGGGGGGCCGTTACCGACCCTTGGTACATCTATTGGGAAGGGAAGTAAATATACGTACTGTACAACCAGTTGTACCAAGCGAAAATACATTTACCCCTGATCCAATCCTGGAAACGTAAATAATAAAACTTTGTTTTATTATTTACGTTATTGTTACTGTTATTTCATTTCGACTCCAGCAGAGACCTAAACTATGTTGCGTGTGAAGTCCGTAACTGTGTCACTACTATCAAATTACTGAATCATTTTGAATATTTAGCCAGCCCAGAGCTCGTGAATACCATTCTCGGTAAGCTTTCTCCCCATCTTAGGAAAAAATGGGTAGAGTTTGCATTTTCTCGTCAGCATTCTCGTAATTTTAAGTTAGAACTTCTCTCACACTTCCTTGATCACGAGGCTCACATCCATATTAAGTTCGGAATTTTAACTGATTTCATACCTCGCGACAAGGGGGGTCAAGAGAAGTCTCATTTTTTGACGTTAAAGAAAACACAAACTCAAAAGCAATTTATTTTAAGGACAAGCCGAAGGCTTCGTATTCATGTGCCTTTTGTCAATCTCAGAGTCATGAGATTTCAGCTTGTGCGCGTTTTCTTTCGTTGTCAATTGATAGGCGAGAGAAATGGGTTACGGAAAACAAAGTTTGTAGGAAGTGCTTGGTTAAGGGTGGCCATAGATATGCAATTTATAAGACGACTTGTACTGTGGCATCTTGTAAGAACCGTTGTCACCACACATTACTTCACAGTAACGACGTGACCAACTATAACGTCAATATTAGTGGTGACTGCGACTATATAGATCGAGATAACCCAGTAGCATCTACGTCGTTTCCGTCCCCGCAGAAAGAACATGTAGATATTGCGGATCAGGCTATTGTTGGGACTACCTCAATGCCAGTTCCATCTTCTCTCCGGCCTTTACTAAAAGTACTACCCGTAACAGTGTGTGGACCTGCCGGAAGCGTCGAGACATACGCTTTGTTAGATGATGGCTCTACGGGGACTTCAATTGATGCGGACGTTGCTGTCCGAATAGGTGCAAAGGGCCCGGAGGGACATATACGTTTAGATTGCGTTGGAGGCTTGTCCCGAGATAGTACTGTTAATTATGTAGATTTTAAGATAAAGGGTAAGTATTCATCTGATACTTTTGTAATATCTAAGGCGCGTTCTATTAAGAATTTAGGTTTAGTATCTCAAAGCGCTACCCGTGATAGTTTACGTGATTATTTATATTTAAGTGATTTGTCCGAGGAGCTGTGTTACGATGTTGCTACGCCTATGTTGATAATAGGTATTGACAATTGTCACCTTATTGTTTCCCATGAGACCAGGAAGGGCTCAAAATCGCAACCCGTGGCTATAAGGACGGTTTTAGGTTGGGTTCTCTTTGGTTTCTCAAGTAGCAAAACTAAACCTTTTTTTTTTTCCGGGGGGAAATGCGCTACCGCACCGTACCCGCCGTTGACTAGACGGCGGGCGTGTGTGGGGCTGGCCCGGCAGAATGCCAGGCCGACCCACTAAACCCCCCGGTGTTCTCCCTGCCCTTATGGGCGCGCATGGTAAGGTCCACACTGCGACTACTACTACCAGCGCGCCCGGGCAAGCCCGACCAAGATGGTCGGGCTATCGCCAAGGGGGGATTGCCCGAGAACACCAGGGCAATCCCCAGACGGAGGGCCTTACGGCGGCATGCACGGGGCCAACCGTGCACGCAGGCCTCCACGGCAGGGTCATTAGACGGGCATCGCTTGAGCGAATGCCCGCCTTCGCCTGCCTGTCCGTCTACGGCGGATGGGAGCGGCTTGAGGATCATTCTCCCGCTCCCTCTCCGCGGCCTCCTTCTGCAAGATGACGTCTTCGCAAAAGGAGGCCACAGCCCCCCATTCCGCCTCGCCGCGGAGCATGGCCACGACCATGCTCGGCAGCGAGAGGTCTCCGCCTCCCAGCGCAGCGTTGAGTTCACTGCGCTGGCGTCGCCAGGCCGGGCGCACCAACAGGGTGTGCTCGGTAGTGTCGTCGGGAGCGTCGCAGTGATGACACTGCGGCGTTTCCTCCCGACGCGCGACCCGGCGCGACCAAAACAACCATGTCCGGTCAGTACCTGCACCATACGGAATGAGAGACTGCCCTGCCGGCACCCTACCCACTCCTCCAACACCGGACGTATTGCTTCTATCGTCCGGTGGCCGGCAGCTGGGAAGGCGAGTGCCTCGCCCCATCGACGCAGAGCCTCCCTCTGCGCCTGGGTACGAACCCGCTCCACTTCCTCAGGAGCGGATCGTCCCCCCCGTTCTCTTACAGCAACCCGATGTCGATACACCTCCGCATGGACGCGTGCATCGACATCCCACGGCGTTTGGCCCGCAAGAACGCAGGCCGCGCCGTGGCTGACCGTGCGATAAGCTCGCACGGCCCGGGTTGCTATGACCCTCTGCGGACGTCGCAAGAGGGCCACCGTTCGGGGGGAAAGGCACTCCGCCCATACCGGGGCTCCGTAGAGTGCCATCGACCGTATCACCCCGTGATACAGTCGACGGCACGCCGATCCTGGCCCTCCCACGTTAGGGAGGACCCGTCCGAGTAGCAAAACTAAACCTATAGATTATGCAACTGCTTGCCATGTAAGTTCTTTCGATTTTTCTGACCCTAAACATGAGCTAGAGAGCCTTATTAAGGAGCAGTACAAATTGGATGCCTTAGGTATTACAAAACATGAACCACGTAGTAATGATGACCAACGCGCTCTCCAAATTTTAAAGCGCACAGCTCACAGGCTGCCCTCTGGGCGTTTTGAGGTTTGACTGTTGTGGAAGCAGGATAATCCTTGCGTGCCTGACAGCTATCCTTTAGCATTATCCAGGTTTCATAGCCTCGAACGGAAGATGCTCAAGGATCCACTTTATGCTGAACGTTATCGTAAAAATATTCACGACACTTTAAGCAAGGGTTACGCCGAAGACTGCACAGGGCAGGCACCAGGGCCGATTTGTTGGTACTTACCACACTTTGGTGTGATAAATCCCAACAAGCCTGCCAAGCTCCGCGTAGTCCACGACGCCGACTTTTGTTAACCGGCCCTGATTTACTTCGCTCTCTTCTCGGAATTTTGATGCGGTTCAGGGAGGGGAAAATAACATTGACTGCGGATATTCAGAAGATGTTTCCTCAGGTGAAAATTCAGGAGGGTGATCGTGACGCGCAACGTTTCCTTTGGTGCGACAGTCCAGCAGAGCCCGTAAAAACATATCGTATGTCGTCGATGATGTTTGGAGCCTGTTCTAGCCCTTCCACCGTTTATGATGTTTATTACCAACTTGAACGCATCTGAATTTCGAGAAGAGTTTCCGGAGGCTGTGAGCGCAATAGAAAGCGACACGTATATGGACGACTACATCGGCAGTGTTGACAATGCAGCACACGCGGCTCGTTTGGCGTCTGATATTGCGACGATTTGCAGTCGTGGTGGGTTTAAAATGCCCGATTGGGTATCTAATACCCCAAAGTCTTTATGTTTGCTGTCAAACAAGCTAGTGTCCGCTCTTATTACTAATGTAGATCGAAGAATCGTAGTGTAGATTTAGGGTCATCAGCTTTTGTACGAACATTAGGTTTAATTTGGTTTCCCAGTCGGGATATAATTAGTTTTAGTTCTAAGTTGTATAATCAGTCGCCTGATCATTTCACGAAGCGTACTGTTTTAGCGCAGGTTATGCGTATTTTCGACCCACTGTGTCTTCTTGCGCCTATTGTAGTTAGAGGACGCATTTTATTTCAAAGTTTGTGGCGTAAGAGTTTGCAGTGGGACTACGAGTTGCCCGAGGCGGACCAGCAAGTGTGGAGAGAGTGGTTTGATAGTGTAGCGTCATTATCTAATATGGAGATGCCGCGTTGCTATAATCTTTGTGGGAATAAAATTGTTGATTTAGAGCTGCACGTATTTTGCGATACCAGTGAATTAGCGCATGTTGCAGTTGCCTACTGGCGTTTTACCTTTGAGACTGGTGAGGTACGGCTCGCCTTAAATATGAGCAAAGCACGTGTGTCCCCGCTCAAACCCGTCTCCATCCCGCGGTTGGAACTACAAGCCGCCTTATTAGCCGTTCGCCTCGGTGCGACCATTTGTAGTAGCCATCGTTATTAATAGCCAGTTCGTCGTTTTTTCTGGTCTGACTCGATGACCGTTTTGGGATGGCTGCGTAACGATGCCAGAAAGTTTAGGCCCTTCGTCGCTCATCGCGTCGGCGAAATCTTGGAATCAAGCGCCATAAGTGAATGGCGTTGGGTTCCCAGTGACCTTAACGTCGCGGATGATGCTACAAGGGGCAAGTGTAGCTCTCTGTCTATCGAGTCACGCTGGATAGGTGGTCCAACGATTTTATTATTTCCTCCTTGCGATTGGCCGGTTTAATCGTTAATAATGCCTTCATTATCGTTAGGAGAAGATGAGTTAAAACCTAGTTATAAGGCTTGTCGTACTATCTCATCAAAACTTCATTTAAGTTCACCTCATACACTGTCTGAAATCATTCTTTTTAATGATACCTTTTATTTGCCTTTGCCATCAGTCGCAGATGCGACTCATTTTAGCTCTTGGCAGAAATTAGTTAGAGCCACTGCTAGACTGCATCAGTTCATTACGCTCATTTTCAAAGGTCGGTCTCATAATTTTCAAAATCCTATGTTGCACGATATTGTTTCAAATTTCTTTTCCCGCGAGATTGTCACTGCCGTCACTGCTCCTGCCACAGAGATCATGTCATTAAATGTGGAAGCCATCAACCGCGCAGAAAGGCACATTTTACGTCAGTGTCAAATAAACGCCTTCCAGAAGGAACTTGTTAGTCTGAGCCGTGGTGAGCAGTTACCAACGAAGAGCCGCCTAGCCGGCTTGTCTCCCGCTCTGGATGAAGAAGGTCTGATATTTCTACGTGGCCGAATATCTGCTGCTCCTGGAGTGTCGAGAGAAGCAACTCGGCCGATAATTTTATGTGGAAAGAAACCCGCTGTGCGCCTATTGATACGTCACTTTCATAACAAGTTTGCTCATGCCAACAAGGAGACAATACTAAATGAATTACGCCAGCAACACTGGATCCTTGGCGCGAGAAATGCTGTAAAATCTGTTCCCCGAAACTGCCAACTATGCAAATTGCTGCGAGCGCCTTTATTGAGACCTCCTATGTGCGACTTACCTGAAGACCGCCTGGCCCATCACAAGCGTCCTTTCTCCATTGTGGGCGTAGATTATTTTGGCCCATTGCAAGTTGCGATTGGGCAGCGACGAGAAAAGAGATGGGTGGGTTTGTTTACATGTTTGGTCACAAGGGCTATCCATTTGGAGGTGGTCTACAGTCTGTCGGCTGATGCCGCAATTATGTATTATATCCGCCGATTTATAGCACGTCGCGGATCACCGAGCACGTTATGGTC
Organism: Schoenobius gigantellus; assembly: GCA_963935595.1. Classification (NCBI taxonomy): domain Eukaryota; kingdom Metazoa; phylum Arthropoda; class Insecta; order Lepidoptera; family Crambidae; genus Schoenobius; species Schoenobius gigantellus. Next base: position 15,109,965 of record OZ012553.1, read on the forward strand.
AGCCAACGGGACAGCGTTTGTGGGTGCTAATCGACAGCTGCGGGCACTCTATGATCGCGCGGTCTCAGACTTTACAACGGATCAGAGGATTGAATGGCGTTTCATCCCCCCTTCGGCTCCGTTTATGGGTGGAGCGTGGGAGAGAATGGTCAGGACTGTGAAAACGGCGCTCAGTGCAACATTAAGAGATCGAGCGCCGTCAGATGAGATCCTTTATACGCTCTTGTTAGAAGCAGAGGCCGTAGTAAACGCACAGCCGCTTACGCACGTACCACCCGAGCCTGATTGTCCAGAGGCACTGATGCCTAACCATTTCTTGCTCGGAGAGTCGTCAGGGCGGCCGTTCCCGTTGCCGTCGAAGTTGCGGACTCTGATCTTTGTGGCAGAAGCGGTTGGCGGAAAGCCTTGAGGCTTGCTCACCATTTTTGGCGTAGGTGGATCTTTGAATACCTACCAACCTTAGCTCCTCGCCGCGTCCCAGGGACCGTTGCGTCGATCAGGCCAGGGGACCCGGTTCTTATTAGGGACGGTGATCTCCCAAGAGGAACCTGGCCTCGGGGAGTGGTCGAAGCCACGTACCCAGGTCGAGACGGTATAGTCAGGGTGGTAGATATTAGGACTGCAGGTGGGATCCTGAGGCGACCATTAAAAAAGGTTGTCCTCCTTTAAAAAAGGGGAGCATGTGGCGAACCTATTTGTATTTTATACTTTTTATTTTGTATGTTTTTTTACCTTGGGCTTTTTGGTTGTTGTCATGGTGATGTTGTCTTGTTATAACAGTTTGATTAAATAGTGTGTTGAATTTAAAAGATTTTTCCATTATTTATTTCATTTATTTTCATTTCTCAACAGGGACAACTGCAGCTGAGATGGAAAATACCTATGAAAAGTACACAAAATATACGTTTAGTAGTCCCCTGTTTTCTCCGCGAAAAATTTACCGATTTAATTACTTTTTGCGTTAAAAATTAAAGCAAGGCTTTTTCTGTGTCTCTATGCTTGCTTTTTTCATATAATCTTCTTCAATTTGTTTGCTGGACGTTTGAACACAGCAGAAAATTAGGTCAATTTTTTAGGTTTTTGAAGGCTTAAAATTTATTTTAATAACTACGAGTAACTTGCTTATGGTGGCCATTGATTTTATTAGAAAAAATAGAGCAACTAGTGCTATCATCCAGAAAGGAAACAGGGGACTACTTTTGTATGGAAAAACGGACTGTACGATTTTCTCTTAAGCCGCTGAACCTATTTAGATAAAATTAGGTATAGAGATAGTTTGAGTGGCGGGAGAGGACATAGGATTACTTATCCCACGTAGACGAAGTCGCGGATAAAAACTAGTTAGTAATAATGCTTGTAACTTGTATTTTTGTAATTGTGTTTCGTTAAATCCTTAAAGTTAGTTAAAAATTTGTTAAAAGATAAAAATTTTGTACTTTTATTAATGAAACTGTCATAAATATTCAATAACATGTGCCATATTTATTTTCCACATCTTATCTTATCTTCGGGTGGGGGTGGCCCAATTATTGAGCCTTCGCACTTCGACCCACCATGGATCTTTTGTGCTACCCCTTGCCGTAAAGCTTAGTCCATAATGCCATCGCCACCAACGGTCCAGTCTATCGTGCCCATGAGCTCAACGATGTCCTTCGGTGGTATGGCCCTGTAGTCCTCCGGTTTTGGGTATCCAATTCCCGTCAGCCTTAGTCTCCTGCAAGCTAGGGCGTCACAGTGGCACAGCAGGTGCACCATGCTCTCCTCTCCCTCCTTGCAGGCCCTACAGATTTTGGAACTGGCGTGTCCTATCCTGGTTAGCATGATCCTAGTGCCGAAGTGTCCGGTTAGAGCACCCAACAGTAGGCGAATCTGGGATCTGCTTGAGCTCAGTGTAAATTTGAGCCAATTGTCCATACCCATAAAGAGCTTGGCGTGGTTCATTCCTTTTTGATTGGCCTATTCTCTTTGGTGCCTCATTTGCAGTTGAGTTCTTATACCCGTACTGACTATTTTTGGAGTGATCCCGACAAATGGTTCCGGTCCTACCAATTGTGTTTCCGATCCCTTTCTTGCCAGGTAGTCAGCTTTCTCGTTTCCGGTGAAACCCTTGTGACCTGGTATCCAAACTAGACGTACTGTATTGGTTTTACCCAATTTGTTCAGTGCTTCGATTGTATTCAGCACTAGTTTGGATTCCACTTTGTATGACAGGAGCGCTTTGAGAGTCGCTTGGCTGTCACTGAGAATGTAGATGTTTAGGCCATTGCGACCCTTGTCTAGATTCTCCTGTGCACAGGCTAGGATAGCACATGTTTCAGCTTGAAACACAGTTGCCAGCTTACCCATGCTGATCGATATATCAGTTTTGTTGCAGTGTATTCCTGCCCCTGTACCAGATTTCATTTTTGATCCATCTGTATACCAGATCATGCTGTTCCTCTGAGGGGGTGCCAGCCCCTTATCCCATTCCTCCCTTGTTGGAATGTGTACCTCAAAAAGTCGTCTGAAAATATATTGAGGTAACATTCTGTCGCTGATCATGCTCAGCAGCAGATTGCCTCCTTCAAACGCGAATGCCGTGTGTTTTGTGGGTGGCTGGTTCGCATTCCACATTCCCAAAGTTCTGAGCCTGTGGAGTGCCCTCATAGCTTCTCTTTGTACAGCATTGTGGAGTGGTTCGAGATTTAAAAATCTCTCCAAGGCCGCTGTAGAGGTAGTTTTGAAAGCCCCCGTAATGGTCATACAAGCCAGCCTTTGGAATCTACCTAGTAGTTCCCTGCATGTGACTAGTTTCGTTCTTGGCCACCAGACAATACGGCCATATGTTATGACCGGCAGTATCATTATTTTGTAAATCCAGTAGAGTATCTTAGGTTTGAGACCCCAGGTTTTACCGAAGGTAGACCGGCACATATTGAGTATCCTTCCGAATTTTTAATAGTGAGGTCTACATGTTCCTTCCACGTTAGTTCTTTATCCAGGGTAACTCCTAGATATTTCACCTTTGTGGAGTATGGTATCTCAGAGCCGTATAGTTTTAGATTTCTCATGTTGTTGAGCTTCCTCTTTTTTGTGAACGGTATGATCACTGTCTTTTTGGGATTGATGCTAAGATGTGTCTCTCTGCACCAGTGCTCAACCCTTTGTAGGGCCCCCTGCATCAGGCTTGCTACTACATTTGGCACCTTACCGTTAGCCAAGATGACTATGTCATCAGCATAACCTACTGTGGTCAGTGGTCCTTTGTTCAGTTCCTCGATCAACGGATCTATCACAAGACACCAAAGTGTAGGAGACAGGACTCCTCCCTGTGGGCATCCCTTGGTGATTGTGACGCTCATTGTATCGCCTAATACGCTTGCAGATATGACTCTGCTCTCTAGCATGCAATTAATCCATCTTATTATGGTGTCATTGATGCCATGTAGTCTCGCCGCTCTGCTAATGGAATCAAATGTGGTTTTATCAAAGGCGCCTTCCACATCAAGAAAGGCGCCTATGCACACCTCCTTTGAATCCAGTGCCTTTTCAATCCTGCTGATCACATAGTGTAAAGCAGTCTCGGTTGATTTTCCTGCTTGGTAAGCACATTGCATACCCTGTAATGGCCGTTTTCTAAGCGGTCCGTCCCGAATGTACCTGTCGATGAGTTTCTCCATTGATTTCAGTAGAAAGGACGAGAGACTTATCGGTCTAAACGACTTTGCATGTTCATAGTCAGCTTTGCCCGGCTTCGGTATAAAGCTTACCTTTATGTGTGTCCACACTTCTGGTATGTGTCCAAAAGCTATGCATGCTCTAAAGAGTCTGCATAGGATAGGAACCAGTAGTGTTTCACTTTGTTGTAGTAACACGGGATATATCCTGTCGGGGCCGGGTGATTTGTATGGTTGAAAGCTTCTTATTGCCCATCGAACCCTCTCTTCTGTTACTACCTTTTTAGCTGACGTCCAGTTTTCCCTAGTGGTATGGGTTCTCCGCCTTTGTCTAGGGGTCTGTTCGTCTGCCTTGGAGCCAATAGGCGTAGAACCAGGAAAGTGTGCATCAAACATAATAGCTAATGTTTCGTTTCCCGTTTCCGTCAGTCTTCCATTTGCATCTCTCACTGCTATGAGTGGGTGTGCTTTAGCCTTAGATATGGCTTTGCTAAGGCGCAAGCCTTCTGGCATTGCTTCTATTGATTCACAGAAACCACGCCACGACCTGCGTTTAGCCTTCCTTACTTCGGTACTGTACTTAGTGAGTTTTATTGCATACTCCGAGTAATCTTTTTTGCGTTTTGCTTCGTTAAACGCTTTTCTTGTGTCCCGCCTGAGTTTAGTCAGTTCCGGTGTCCACCATTGTACCTTCTTAGCTTTTGTCTCCTTCTGTGGGCAGTTGCGTGTCCAGGAATTTATGAGACCTCTGTTGATTCGGTTTGCTTCCATGTCTAGTTCTGGAATTGAATTCAACCTGTTAGTGGTGATTCCTAATTCTAATTCTAGGTCCCTCCGATATGAATCCCAATTGGTATTCCTCGGATTCCTTCGTCGTAAAGTACCCAACGTTATGTTAGTTCTGTACGTAAAGCATATGTAGTTATGATTATTTTCCACATACCCTTTATCCTAATATTTAGCTACAAAATTTAATACTAGAATAAATTCTGCATCTACTTATATAGGTATTATGGATTACAAATCTTTCTAAAACATTCATATCCAAAATCGGAACGTCGACCCCAGCCTCCCCTACTGTTGTCACTCCAATATATTGGCGGAATAAAAAAGGCTAAATTTTTGGATATACATATTTTACAATTTCAATTTTATTACTTAATTTTATCAACTAACAGCTCACATCAAGTAGCGACCGTCAATGTGAAGAAAATTTACGAACAAGAGTTTTGCTATCAAACCAAAAATAAGAAGAAAAAGAGCATTTTACGGTGATGCTTTACCAAATATCACCGATCAGCCGAGGCGAAGGTGCAATCGGGGGTGATAGATGCAGAAGTTCGTGTTAGCGTGCAGATACTCCAGGAAAATTATGCCCATATCAGCGATCTAGACAAAGCTATCAAGAAAAAGTTACAATCTCTTGAAGAAACTACGTCAGAGGAACTAGATGCAGAACTGGACCGGGTAGACTTTTACAAATCTCAGTGGTTACAATTAAGTATTTACTACATTTGGAACATTCTGTCACGAATCACTTATGAAGTAACACACAATAAATTATAAATAACAACGGACAGCCGATTATAGATTCTTACAATTTCTAACAACATAAATTAAGTAAGAGTATTCAAGTTCTAAATATCATTCACTATCTAAATCAACAGTCGTACAACCAAGTAATATTATCTAACCAATAATAATAAATAATAATACATACGCCGTACTTATTACCAGCTAATAACTCACAAAGTGCAAGTGAATCACTTATCGACAATACAATATCGACTACCACCTCATGATTAAATAATGAATTGAATAAATCCATATCGCCGCTCAAATTGTTAAGGAGCAATCGAGCAGCTTCAAGAACGCTACGGACGGGAAGATCTTTTACTAGAAGTTTATGTTTGGGAGTTACTCAATTTGATTCTATCACTGGTTTAGAACGAGTACGAGATGTCATTAAACACGTTATATGACAAACTCACGACGCAGTTAAGAGCACTGTAATCCACGGAACTTTCCAGCCGTATGCAACAGTAGCAGCAGTATGCAACTATGTTATACCCACTGGCAGAGTTTGCTTCCGAGCGATACTCATGCGGGATGGTCATGTGCAGCAAATACAATCAAGAAGGACAAAGGCAAAGTTAAACAATGTGTACAGTTATGAAACTAGAGTCTTTACACAAAGCAACGGCGGGGAACACGCGGGGAGGTGGGCGGCGCGGGCCGTGGCCCCCAAACTCGCTTAAGTACGATTCATACCAACCGGGCGGCGGAGGAGCGCGCCGCACAGTGGATCGACGCCATACAAGCGTTGGGACATAGGGAACTTAAAAAATCATGTGACGAATTTTGAAAAACAAGTTATACCATAGTATTTACCTACTAATTACCTATAAAAAACCTTAGTAGCATTTTCTTATAAGATTTCTATTTGAAGAAATATGGTACCTAACATGATTTCTTTGCATAGAAAATGACATAAAAAATCCTATATCTTGAAATTCCATTCGTGTTTCGACTTGATATTTTTACATGTGAATAAGTCATATATTTGCTACATTTTGCCCAAAACAACAAGGTGCGCGCGACGCGCCCTTTACGAGATTTCAGTATTGATCTATTTTAGTTATTAGATCTACATATATATTCAGAGCTTATTATTTTAACATATTTTATCTTCGAATCTCACTTAAGTGGTGGCTGGTAACTTGCTGAAGGTTGGTCAGTTCATAAAACATCAGTACATTGATAACAGATTACAGAAAAATATTTTATTGTACTTTTAATCTCCGTAAAAGAATTAACTAATGAGCCGTAAAATAAGTTTGATAATTAATTACCACACTTATTGTACATAATGTCTAGCCGACTCTCATTGTTATATGCTAATTAGAGTAATTATTTAATATTTATTTAATGTCTTACTAGAATTTTAAAACATTCCTGGTTACAGACAGACCTCCTGGTCACAGAAATAAACAAGTCGTTTGAAGAACAAACTAAGACAGCATCTGATTCTTCTACAAATATTGCGATAATACCAGAATGTTGAGTAATAGATGCATCTAAGTCAACTTCAATAAAGAGAAGCAAATCTTTCGAAGATCTATTGAATAAGCAAAAAAGAAGACGCACAAATGCAACTTCCAGCACCTTTAGTACTGAAGAAATCGTCTACTCAGCTCAAACTAGCCTCAAATCATCTGGAAATAATGTTTAAAGTAAAGGAATTTGAATGAATTTCCAAGTACCCTAGTTATTATAAACTTCAAGAAAAAAGAAGTGTAATCCTGATGTTAATGCTGTAACAATCATAAAAATTTCAGTTAAATTAATTTTACAAACTTTATTGTATTTAACTACGAATAGGCTTAAATTCGGTCATCGGACAAAAGTGTTAGTGAAGAAAAACTTTTGCTAATAAGCAAATGGGGTTTTGATGGAGCCTCAAACCAAAGTGTCACTATCTGGCTATCACCAATAGTCGAATGCTTCAACTTCAAATCAAAATCTACAAAGTGTTTTCATGGCGAGTCTTGTGGCATTGAAGCTTATAACTGAAGATGGAGACATTATTTGGCAAAACCAACGACCCCCATCTACATCTTTTTACCGGCCCATTATGTGGAACTTCGTGAAAGAGACGGAATTAATTGTAAAAAGCGAAATGGCTGAAATTGAATCAGACATTGAAAATTTGAACCCTCTAGCTGTGGCAATGCAAGCATCACCCAAAAATTGCTTTTGACGATGATAAATGATAAGGTGGCATCTAACATATCAGAAATTTCTGCGGCAGTTTATAATTTGTGCAAAGCGTGTCGGAAGGAAATTAATTATATAGATCTAGTCAAACACAAACCAGTGAACGAAGATAATATGTGGCAATATGGATTAAGCTGTCTTCAAATTGTAAATGGCGATTTAAAAGAGGAGATAAAAAAATTTCACCTTTCGAGTTTCTTGCCTGTTCTTCTCGAGAAGGCTCTCCCAATTTCCGAACAGGTATAGAGTCAACTTTTTTTTCATTCCTACTTGTATTTGCATGCATCTTGAGTATATTCAGGATGTATGCACATACAAGGTTAATGTGATTTCTTTAAATTAGATTGTTTTGCTTTGTTTTGACGTCAACAAGTGCCTGTAAAGGCCTATGTTGAATAAAGATTTTTGAATTTGAATTCATGCGTGAATCCGTGCTATGGAACGTTTGCTACATATATCATACAGACTAGACATTAAATCGTGGCGAGCAAGGGGAGAAGATGCAAAGAAATCAGTAGACGAAAGAAAACAAAATATTTAAGATATATTTAGGAAAGAAACAGGTTTATTATTAGATATTGTAAAACAAGGTACTGGGGCGACAAACAACGGGAACTCCGCTAGAAGATTTTTTCAAGATTCATAAAAAAACTGCTAAAATAACTGGACTAAATGTTGAATTTGTGAGAAGAATTGGTGTGGTACTCCAATGCGTTTCTTCTGATTGTATTTATAAGTTGCTTATTCATGGATCACATATTATTGCGCATCTGTCTATCGATTTTTTGTGATAAGAGGCATCTGAAGTGAGAAATAAAGATTTTCGTAAATATAGCGAGTTTTACCGAAGAAAAAAATAGCAGTATTTCTTGTAACAAAGATGTACTGCATAATCTTCGTCTCTCTTCAGATCCTCTTCTGACAACCATACGACCAAGAATGGATCAAAAAGTAAAAAGAAATATGTTTAAAGAAGTTTACGAAATGCTAGTTAAGGAATAATATCAAGTTGAATTTTGTGATGTAATGAATTAAATTCCCGGTTGTTATTCAGAAGAATCTGAAATAAATAAAGAAGAGTATATTTTTGTGAATAACAGTAGGTATAATTGTTTTCTTTGTCAATTTAAGAATTCATTTAGTTGAGGATTTATTTATTTTGGGTTAGTCATTTCGAATGTTTCTTTTTTAAAAAATGATATACTTATATGTTTGTGATATTTTTTATTTTTTATGTCCTTTGTCACTATCGTAATTTTTATTTAATCTATGAAGTATTTGTGTTATGTCAATTTCTTTTTATTTTTATTAAAAAAACATTATTTTTATACTTAATCAAAATCAATCAAGTGTCTTTTTATCATAGATAAGACATACATTTTTTTTACATTAGTAAGTTTAGCTAATTAGGATAACAATAAAGGTCGACAAGAGATTATGTACATACAATACGTGAGGTAATTAATTAGCAAACTTCTTTTACAACTTATTTGTTAGTTCTTTTACGAAGATAGAGTACAATAACATGTTTCTCTGTAATCTGTTATCAGTGCAGTAATGTTTTATTACCTTTTTCTTTAACGGTGGGAAATGTATTGCGCATACGCACGCATTGGGAAGGCGCGGGGTTATGTCGGACTCTCCGCGGCCCCTGGGGGCAGCATGCCAGCCAGGAACCGCGGCCTACCGACTAAAACCCACCGATACCCCTCACATACGCCTTGGCGCGAGCACGTCCATTATCGCCGCATCCTCCTCATCTGAAAAAGACACGCCGACGAGGGACGTGTCGCTGCCTGACAAGGTCATGGGAACTCGAGTGAACACATCCACGACCTCGTCGGCGTCTTCTCGCCTAGAGCGAGCCCCTCTCACCCCCCCCCTAAAGGGGGAGGCCGGTGATCCCCGGGGCGTTCAGGGGATCAGCGACTACTGGCAACCGGTGCAATGCAGGGTTCGGGCTTCCCAACCCAGAACCCCGCTGGTTGCCGTCAGGAGGAAGAAGGGTGGCGAATTGCCGCCTCCTTCGTCCCGTCCGCCTGCGGCGGCACGGAGCGGCCTGGGGGTCATCCTCCCTGGCCCTTTCCGCGGTCTCCTTCTGCGTCATGACAAAGACACAGAAGGAACCCACCGCATCCCACGTGTTCTCACCCTCCAACATGGCACAGACCACGTTCTGGAGGGAGAGATTCTCACCGATAACGGTGACCAACTCCCGGCGCTCTGAAGCAAAGGCGGGGCACACCTCTAAGGTGTGCTGTGCGGTGTCCTCGGCAGCGACACAGTGGTGGCACTCGCGGGTCGGCTCTCTCCCAATTCGGTGCAGATAGCGGCTAAAACAACCATGGCCACTAAGAATCTGCACCAGGTGGTAAGTGAGCGACCCATGGCGCCTGTTCGCCCATGTGGTCAGGGAGGGGTGCATAGCCTCAACGGTTCTGAGCAGAGTGTCAGAAACCGAAGGCGAGCTCATAAGCTCCACCAGCTCCCCGAACCACAGGCGAAACGCCTCTACCGTGGCCTCCTCCAACGCGGACGCCCGCTCTCTCGGCGCCAAGCGCCGAATGTTTTATTACCTGACCAACCTTAAGCAAGTCACCAGTCACCACTTTAGTGAGATTCCAAGATAAAATATGTTAAAATAATAAGCACTCAGGGCCGTCTTTCACCTATTAGAGGCCCTGGGCACATTAGGATAGTGGGCCCCCTATGACCATAATAAAGCACTATTTAACGGACTTTAAAAAGGAGGATTTTCATTTTTTAATTGTTTTGTTTTTTTAAAGGTGTTTTAAAATTATGTTTTATAAGTTACTATAGCTTTCCGCTCGCGACTTCGCCCGCGTTATTTTTGTTTTCTCGTGGGAATTTTTTCCCGTAGGAAAATTGCCTTATGTCCTTCACCTGGTCTCGAAATATATCCCTATACAGACTTTCAACAAAATCGGTTCAGTAGTTTCGAAACCTATTCAATACAAAGACACAAACAATCAAATCCTTCGTCTTTATAATATAAGTATAGATTTAAAAATAAATATAAATAATTACAATAACAAATGTTTTATCATAACGATAATTATCAATTTTTTATTTAGTATTTAATTTAGACTTTGTTTAGTTATAATGTGTACAATTACAGGTCGCATGTAACTGTGTCGTTTTGTAGTCTAGGTGGATTCGTAACTTAATTATTTGTAAGGTGCTGACTCATAGTTAAATTTAAAAGAAAAACGACAGAAATACACATTCTTTTATTCCGAAAACCAATATTTACTAACCGTCATTGGTAAAACCTAGCATACCCCAAAGTCTAAAAGCCCGAAAAATCATCTATTCTTTTTAAAATCCTAACAGTTACCAGCTCATGTAGGATTTACCGGCAAAACCTAAGATTTACTGACATACGGGCTTTTACAGTAACAGATACACTATAAAATCACCTTTATATTAAAATATATTTCATTTCTAGACATCATCAGGTCCAAAGTGGATAATAATGTTTTTTTCATTACTCATACTCTGAAAGTAGGTCTGAAGTTGCCTGAGGAGCGGGTTGAAAGTAATACTTTTCAGCCCTAGGGAGAATCACTTTCAACTGACAGCTGCTGTCAAATTTTAAAAAAGAAACTAGTTCTTTTGTCACATTTTTATTGAACCATGTTCCGACTTTCTATACAGCCACTCAATTACAGCGCGGTGTAAAATTGAAATAACATAATGTTAAGTATTTAAAGAATATATATTTTTAAATGACTTTATTATGGCCAGCCACAGAAAAAAAAAACAAAATAAGCGGGAAAGCGGCAATGCGATCTTCATTTGTTTTTTCCATTTGTAGAGTTTTGTTAATACTTCCGCATAGCAGAGATTTGTACTAACTGTTAATTATATTTGTATAACATTGTGTTAATAATTAACACAATGAGTTCATCTGATTCAGGTATGGAGTTAACGCCTGATTTTATAAAAGAAAGTGGGCTAAAGCAGAGATTTATGTAAAATACAATTTACACGTTTTTTCTTTACGTAATTCATTGTTTTATTTTTACTTTCCTTGTATTCGTAATGAAAAGCACAGTGTTTACCTCGGGTTAAAGACTTATTTAGTCTCTCGAACTATTGGTGCCCTCGCTACGCTCGGGCGCCAAACACCTCCTCGGGACTAAATAAGTTACTTTCACCCCTTGGGTAACAATGTACTATTACTGACAAAACCTTAGATTTACCAATATAAGGACTTTTACAGTAACATATATCTATTCAAAAGAAAATAAGAGCCACCTATTATTTTTATTGATTTTCAATAGAATCTTCTTCTTCTTTTTGCTTGGTGGCGTTTCCCTTTTGGATTTCGCCAGAATCGAGTTTTTTGCTCAGTTTTCGTTTTTCAGATGGATGGTAATGCCCTTGTAAGACTGCTTTCTTGATATGGATCGTGAAAGTACAATGTGTAGGTGTATTTTATTTATTTATTTATATTAGTTAAAACTACTTTGCCAGTTGATACCTGCAAAGAGGACATACACAATTGCTTATTTATATTAGGTACGCACTTAATTTATTTGTCGTCAAAAACGTTCGGAACCTTAAAACCAATAAACAAACACAGAGAAGAAATGAGTAAAGAAATGAGTACTTACCTAATGTTAGTTTGTTTATCATACAATTTTACAGGTGGTTGTAATTTTGTTAATCGAGTAGGGACTAGGGGGCCCCAGTCCATCGGGGGCCCTGGGCACGTGCCCATTGTGCCCAATGGGTAAGAGGGGCCTGTAAGCACTGAATATATTTTTAGGTCTATTGACAAAAATCGATTAATACTTATATCTCGTAAGGGGCGCGTCGCGCGCACCTTGTTGGTTTGGGAAAAATGTAGTAAATATACAGGGTTACAGGAAAAGTCGACCTAGATCCGTAGATTTCTGAATGATTTCACTATGGAACCCCCCATCCTAAACTTAACCGTTTTCGAGATATTCGAATTTTATTTTTTTTTATGAAAATGCCCAATTTTTCGGCTACACAATTGAATATTTTGAATTTTTTTGATTCTAATGATTATTTTTTTGGTTTTTTACATGAAGAATGAGATGGTTAATGACCTCAATGACTAAAATTGCATGTAGGGGAAAGTGGGGTAATTGAGAACGGCGGGTAATTAGGAACAGTTGAATATCATATACTCCCCCCGCACTACACCGCCTGCACACGTCTAAGTAGATTCGCTTGCCGTCCCTTAGTATGGCCGCAAAAGTGTGAGTGAGAGGACGCCCATATGTTGTCACGGTGAGTCAGACAATCTTTTACGTAATTTTGTTACAATTTTTGTCGTAAGTAAAAATCAGTGTAAAATGTATCTTTTTGAGCTTAATGACAACATATTTTGTTGCCATCTTACATGTACTATCTGTTTATAAATTCCAAGTAGTTTTAAGTTCACCGTCGATAATATTGCGAGTAACGGTCATTTTGATTCGTATTCCCAACTTCGGGTAATTAGGAACGGCATCAGGAGGGTAAATGTGAACGTTCCTAATTACCCCTGATAGTTAATTAATCATGTAAAATGTTCTAATATTTGAAAATTTGTTTTAGATGCCTAGACATTACGAAAGAAAAACCACACCGAGATACGAAATTGAAGATCTTCGCCATGCAATACAAGATGTTAGAAGTAAACAGCTTACTTTGGGCAAAGCATCCATCAAATATTCAGTACCAAAAACAGCATTATTTAAACATGAAGAGGAGTATTTCTGCATATTTTGCGGTGAGAAATATGAATCTCCACCTACAGAAGATTGGATCATGTGCGTCATTTGCAACAACTGGGCACATGATAAATGTACCTGCGGCCAAAGCAGTAAGGGTTACGTCTGTGATTTCTGCCAAACTAAGTAATTATAGTACTTATTATAAGTAATTATAGTACTTACTAAGTAATTATAGTACTTACTAAGTAATTATATTACTTAACTAAGTAATTATAGTACCTAATTATGTCGTTCACAATTACCCCATATCGTTCGTATTTCCCCCGCGGACTGATCTCAATTACCCCACACGATATCGGGTAAATACGAACGACAATGTTTTTTATTAACTCTTTTTTTTTAAATATAAAGTTTATTTCCAAGAGTTTTAAGTTAATTTCTTTGTAGGTAGATTAGTAATGTTAATGTTGCAATAAAAGTTGATTACATTTATAACTTCCTTTTATTATTTTACAGGGTTGTAAGTTAGGTGTTCCCAATTACCCCACTTTCCCCTAAGTTAAGTAAATAGGTCATTGCAGACGATCGAAACTTAAGAAAATAAGAACAAATTATAAAAAAATATTTTCCTTTTCTGGATATCTCAAAAAATTATTATGGCACTTGCTCTGCAGATGTGCTTAAAACATCTACATTTTATCAGCTATCCAACGAGGTATAACAACCTAGGGTTGTATTTAAACTCATAGAAAAAAACATAGTTGAAAAGGTTCAGGTAGTAGGTCTAACGGGCCCCTCGGCTATTGTCCTTCAAGTTAATCCGGTGCGTGTGAGCGAGACAACTTACGATTTATGCAGGTGAGAGTGAGAAAAATAATGTGCAATAACAAGTTTGGGGATACAACATGCCCACTGTTTTGTATTTGGTCGTTTGTTTGCTTGCCATCCATTTTAGTCTGCTCATGCGATTCGTCCATGGTAGATGCGAATTATTGTGCTTTCGGATTCCCACACGACTTGGCTTTGTTTTGTAGTGCTTTTTCTTGCTAAATTGTAGAAATATAGGGAAATCTTAAAGTTGAAAGAAAAAAAAACAAACTTATTCCTTTAGTCCGATACAAAATGAAAAGCTTTATTCGGGTAGGTACATAACTATAATTCACTTATGCATAATGTTACTGAAGTAAACAAAATCCCTGCCAAATCAATGCCAAGCACTTAACTAAATCTTTAATTGATACAAGCCAAGGGCAGGATGGTTCAGGTTTGTTTGATCAATCTCGGCAGGTAAAAATCAGGTACAAATTGGGTACAAAACTACAAAATGAGGGGCAATAAAGTACACGAACAAATAGTTATAGGTTTCCTTTTTTTTAAAAGAAATTAGTAGCCTTCCCCGGAGCGGTTGTTAGTGGATCGTACCTTCTATGCTAAGTCTTGCAATCACGGGTCAGAGATATGATATTCCAGTTTCTTAACTTATTCTCTGTTTCTAATATTACTTGTGTAATTCCACAGAATTCCTCCTTGATACTAGGTTATTTTGTTGTGGTTTCTAGCTGTAAAGTCAAGCGGGTAACTGCCCAGATTCATAGCACAGTGTTAGGTTAAAAAAATATAATTAAATATGCCTATGATCTTAGGGTCAGTGGGTCTAACACTGAGTTCTGAAGGAATCCCAGTCAATACATTTGAATTTTATGTAATAAACATTGCAAGTTACATAATTTTCAATGAATTGTCAAAGTTTCTTATTGATTAGTTAATAAAAAGGACATATGGAGGGGAGAGCACCTATTTTGTGTATAATTATTGCTATTAATAAAAAGAAAACAGCTTAATTTGTGAGTTATTTGCCAAAGAAGGATGTGAAACTTAATATTGTGAAAATTTAGAATTTAACATGAAATTCGCAAGTGTTACTCACTATATGCAATAATCCCACTAAGATGCCGCTTACTATCAGGTTTTTTTAATGAAATAGGGGATGAAATAGGCGAATTTTGGAAATGTAATATGTTTGATTTAATATTCAATTTACCCTCTAATAAAAATAAAATTAACAAAATCTGTTTTAAATCATGAAATATAATAAGTTAATTAGATACCTTAGTGTGGGCGGAGTATTATCTATTGATAAAATTTATTTCTTTCTATTAATTTAATGAATCGCGCGCCGGCGATTAAAAATATGATTGAGCTTTTACTCTTCAAGCTGAAAACAAAAATAACTGACTTGACTTTTGAAGTCTTACTGTACTTTTCAAATTAAATTCACACGGAAAACGGGAGAAATACCTATGGATTTTATTCGCAGAAATTAAGATTTAAAATGCTGTTCGCAAATCATAGGTACCTAATCAATAACAAATTACTTCGGTCGATGTCTCACAGACTAGTTATCCAGTTCCGAGATCATAGCATAGACGCGTTCACAGACTACGGTGAGATAGGGCGCGTTCCATTCACGCACAGATTTGCATTTATGCAGCTACTAGAACCGAGGTCCGTTTGCCGAATGTTAAGCGTCGTATTGGCGACGAAACCAAATTCATTTCATAACACTCGTAAGATTCTTAACTTGTTTCACGATGTGTCAAGTCAACATACGGATCTTTCGAAATTCTACAATATGCAATAAGTATTTCCAGCTAAAGTATTAAGTTTGGTTGAAAAACAAAACGTAATGAAAAATTAACCATAAACAAATTGTGAATGCTTTCCAAATTCTATTCAACGAAACCATAATTATATGATCTGTAGCTTTAAGTGTATT
The DNA here is from genome assembly GCA_963935595.1 of Schoenobius gigantellus. Lineage (NCBI taxonomy): Eukaryota > Metazoa > Arthropoda > Insecta > Lepidoptera > Crambidae > Schoenobius > Schoenobius gigantellus. The sequence continues at coordinate 15,125,888 of OZ012553.1, forward strand.
TTATTATGATATGTCTCTAAAAATGATCAAAACAAACGGTCTAAATGTCAAATTCCGAATTTTGAGAAAATCAACCCGCCTAAAGGGAAGCACGGGATTTTGGGCGAAAAAAAACTATCTTTGTAAATAAGGCCAGGATAAACGCGAGATTTATTTTGTTTATGCAAAAATTGAATAATGACCAAAGATAATTGCAAATGTTACTGACGTGACGTGAAACGACGTTGACGTTGACACTTGACATTGATATTGTGAAATTAATTGACAAAGTTGTTGTAATTATGATTTTAGTTGTGCAATTTGTGTTAAAACTACAGTGAAAACAAAGTGTTTTTGCAAAATTAGTGTTTTATGAAATTTTAAGAAAAAACGGTGTTACAGTATCCCCCCAACCACGATAGAATTCACGTAGGGAATTCGTCTGACGCCCCGTCAGCCTCAAAACCTCCTAACCAACCAAACAGAATTATCATAAATAGAATCAATTAGGTACTTAAAAACTATTCATTCGTGATAAACTCTGTACCCAATTACGCCTAACGTTATTTTTTTTATAAGTTTATTTATTTGTATAAGATAAAAAATAAAGCTTTAAATATAAACGTGTGTAAATAAAGAATATTTAACATACATGCACCTTAAATCTACGTAAATCCATTAATATGGTATGTTAAAGATTGTAATAAAAAAACAACATTCACCAATAAGGTGACAAAATCTAGCGCGAAACTACTGCTGCTAGCACCTTCATGGTTGTAAAAAAAATATTCACCCATAAGGTGGCAAAATCTAGCGAAACCACTTCTGCTAGCACCTATATGGCTGTGATAAATAGGTAAAAGGCATTATATCCTATGCCCATCAAATATATGTAAGTAATAAAGAAAAAACTGTAGTGTCAGGACTGACGCCGAGATGGCGTTGTTAAATAAGTATATCTTGACACTAACAGAGTATAGCATGTAATGTCAACAACCACCGGTAGATGTCGTTATTACAGACATTTTGACTCTAATCGTCAAATAATAAGTAAAAACACAATAAAAAAGGAAATAATAAAAAAAATGAGTTGCATGTGTCGTTGCCCCTGATCGTCGATATTGATTTTCCTACGTTTCCAGCTAGATGTAGCTTCCTCCATTATAAGAATATAGCAAAGGCTTATTTCTAGAGTTGCAAACCGCTCCTGTGAGGAATTCAAAATTAATTTTGTTGATTAGAATAGAATACATATAAAAATAATGAACAAGACACATTTATATTTGTGATCTTGATCTAAATGCATCTATCTAACCACATAACAGTTATAATAGGTACATACTTGTTCTTTAAATCTGGTATCAGATACTAAAGAAGTAATATCCATTTTATATAATGGTAGTAATAATATATTTATCTATTTCTTATCATGAACTAAGACACGTTTAATATTTGTGTTTTAGATCTTAATGTACTTATGTAATGGTAATATCAATTTTGAAGATGTTAGGTATATGGAAACTTACGTATCAAGGAAAATAAAAATCAAACGACAAAGACAGACACATGCAAAAACGCCGCCAGATGTTATATGGCGCGTTATCCTACACTCGGGTTCTACGAGACGCCAGGAAGAATGGCGGGGTGGGTATTCTGTGACCGCCGCACCCGCGGTGCTTAAATGTTAAATGCTTATAAAAATATGGCTATTTTCATAAGAGTATAAAAATGAAAATTAAGTAGGTATTATGTTACTAGGTATGTAATTTAGTCACTCGAAGTATCTAAATTTTTAAAATCTTTTATGTGCCACTTTCCTATGTATTTTCCGTTCTCGTCTTCGAGCTCATAGACGAGGCGAGAAAGCTTACGTATAATTTTACAACGTTCATATTTAGGGGCAAGTTTAGCAGTAAAATATTTATTAGCAGAACTCTGCTTGTACGTACGCTTCCACACAAAATCACCGACATTAAATGATATATCTCTGCGTTTGTTGTTATAGTATTTTATATTCCTTTCATGGGCCTTACGCAACGACTCTCGGACTTTGATGAAAATGTCACCGAGGTGGCCAATATTAGACGCATGAGTATCGCGTGGTACAACCAACTCTTGGAGATCTACAAAATCACGGTAAATACATCAGTGACAGCTTCCCTACCGTGTACTAGCATGAAAGGAGTATAAGAAGTAGACTCATTTACTGAGGTGTTCATGGCAAATTGTATTTTATGTATGTTAATATACCACGTTCTATGATCGTTCTCAACAAACGAGAAAACTGCAGTGATTATTGTGCGGTTATAACGTTCCACCGTATTAACTTGTGGACAATATACTGGACCCAAATGTACTTGCGGAATATTGTATTTTTCATATAATGCCTGAACCTCATGACTTATAAATTGCGAGCCATTATCAGACATCACAGTCTGTGGTATTCCGTGAACCAGAAATACATGGTCTTCTAACCTTTGCGCTATAACTTTGCCCGTTGCACGCCGTAAAGGAAATAATAAACAATATTTTGTAAAACAACACACAACTACTAGTAAAAAGGTGTTTTGCTGTCGAGACATCGGCAGTGGACCAACTAGATCAATGCTGATGCACTGGAATGGTCGACAGCAGACCTTGGGTTCCCCCATAAAGCCAGGTGGCGCTAGTGAGCTATGTTTATATGAGTTGCAAGTGGCACAATTTTTAATAAATTCCTCGGTATCTTTATGCATACCGGGCCAAAAATACCGTAATTTTAATCTTTTATATGTTTTTGCAACGCCTAAGTGCGCAGCAATTGGTTCAGAATGGTTACTTTTAATAATATCCTCCCTAAGCTCCTTTGGTACAACCTGTTTCCACTGGTAGTCACCACAGAGTTTGTTAGTGCTTTTTGTAAATCTAAAAAGCCTACCATCAATAATTTGAAAATTGGGACACGCGCGCGGCCTATCCGTGCAACGTTTTAATATATTGTTATACCAAGCATCGCTGGAAGTAAATGCGTCTACGGCTGCCACTGGTACAGAACGTGATAGTGCATCCGGTACGACGTTTTGAGATCCACTACAATTTGGCGCCCGAATATACAGCAGGTTTTGTGGCATTATATGGCCCATTATTCTGGTCAAATGCTCAGATAGTGTTGATCCATCTCGGTATGTATCTTTAATAATTTTCTTTTTTTAACGTTGTGTGTTAGTTAGGCTAAAACTCAAAAACGGCTCGACCGATTCTTACAAAATGTTATGTGTATTTGAATAGGTCCAGGGAAGGCTTAAAAGTACAACTGGACCCAGTAGGTGGCGCCGTAATCGGACAGGAGAACGTCTGCCGGTCTCACTAGTTAACTACACTTTAGTTATAAGATAAATAACAAGAATTCTATGCAGGTTTGGTTCAGATAGGTATAAATAAAAACAAATTTTAGTTACATTTGCAAAGGTGAATATATTTTAAGATTTTTTGTTCATAGTTTGAGTATATAACATAAATAATATTGTAAAATTAACTTATCATATAGAATAGAGCGTAGTATATTTTTACAAAAATGGAGCAAAGACCAATTAGTTTTAATTTACTTAACAAAGATGAACTAGAATATGAGGTGAAAATCAGGGGTTCGAAACCAGCTGACACGGTGATGGCTCTGAGAGCACAGATCCGTACTCTCAATAAAGATCTGCCTTCTGATGAAATACTGACTTGTGATCTTGATGTCAATATTGAATTAAAAGTAATTCAAAAGAAATTGGATGATCTTGAGAAACTCATCACAAGTACTTCAAGTAAGCTGTCATCACTTAAGATGTTAAATAGAATTCAAACTCTTGCACACCACTTATTTCACAGAATTGGTCGCTTGTCTTCATCGGAGTATGATGATAATCTTACTTCTTTAATTACTTCTATGAATAATAAATTAGATAGCATTCTTGTAAAAATAGATAATATTGAGATTGATCAAACAAACCTGAACCATCCTGCCCTTGGCTTGTATCAATTAAAGATTTAGTTAAGTGCTTGGCATTGATTTGGCAGGGATTTTGTTTACTTCAGTAACATTATGCATAAGTGAATTATAGTTATGTACCTACCCGAATAAAGCTTTTCATTTTGTATCGGACTAAAGGAATAAGTTTGTTTTTTTTTCTTTCAACTTTAAGATTTCCCTATATTTCTACAATTTAGCAAGAAAAAGCACTACAAAACAAAGCCAAGTCGTGTGGGAATCCGAAAGCACAATAATTCGCATCTACCATGGACGAATCGCATGAGCAGACTAAAATGGATGGCAAGCAAACAAACGACCAAATACAAAACAGTGGGCATGTTGTATCCCCAAACTTGTTATTGCACATTATTTTTCTCACTCTCACCTGCATAAATCGTAAGTTGTCTCGCTCACACGCACCGGATTAACTTGAAGGACAATAGCCGAGGGGCCCGTTAGACCTACTACCTGAACCTTTTCAACTATGTTTTTTTCTATGAGTTTAAATACAACCCTAGGTTGTTATACCTCGTTGGATAGCTGATAAAATGTAGATGTTTTAAGCACATCTGCAGAGCAAGTGCCATAATAATTTTTTGAGATATCCAGAAAAGGAAAATATTTTTTTATAATTTGTTCTTATTTTCTTAAGTTTCGATCGTCTACAATGACCTATTTACTTAACTTACGTGCAATTTTAGTTATTGAGGTCATTAACCATCTCATTCTTCATGTAAAAAACCGAAAAAATAATCATTAGAATCAAAAAAATTCAAAATATTCAATTGAATAGCCGAAAAATTGGGCATTTTCATAAAAAAAATTAAAACTCGAATATCTCGAAAACGGTTAAGTTTAGGATGGGGGGGTTCCATAGTGAAATCATTCAGAAATGATGTGTACTACACGCCCTTGACGGATCTAGGTCGACTTTTCCTGTAACCCTGTATGACTTATTCACATATAAAAATATCAAGTCGAAACACGAAGAGAATCTCAAGATATAGGTATTTTTATGTCATTTTCTATACAAAGAAATCATGTTGGGTACCATATTTCTTCAAATAAGAATCCTATAAGAAAATGCTACTAAGGTTTTTTATAGGTAATTAGTAGTTGAATACTATGCTATAACTTGTTTTTCAAAATTCGTCACATGATTTTTTAAGTTCCCTATGTCCCAACGCTTGTATGGCGTCGATCCACTGCCGGAGCGCATTTCACACTATGCTAAAGTAAATTCAGACTTCTATACAAATGTTAAGGTTCATGTTTGCATGGAGTTTACGCTGCTTGGAATGCGCGCGTACGCCACGGCTGTCGGTCGGTTCCTTGCGTACTGTTATATATATTTTATGTATAGAATCGGGATGATGCACCCTGCACGTCAGCATCTTAGTTAGTCTTTGCCTCTTTCAAAGTTTTCACCTCAGTTCGACTCCATCCGCGCGACCGGTGACACTTGCCCATAAATATTATAATTTCCATAAGTTATTCCTAAAATCAGTTATTTTGTGTTAGTTGATTCTATTTTCTTATAAATAAATAATTTGTGAAAATAAACTTTTTTTTAAAAAGACTCACAGGAAAAAACCCATAACAAATTTGGTGGCAGCGTTAAGGGATACTCCATCAGGTATCCTCGGTTCGTCTCCGTATTCCTGAAAAGTGAAGTTATTTTGTGAACTCTGCATCCAGCTAACACAAAATCAGTGTCATCGTAAAATAAAAGAAGAAGAAAATAAACTCTGTCTCAGTGTCGAACTCACCTCGTCCTCCAGCCAGCATCCAAAAAAAAAAAAGAAATCTCTGTTTCCTGAAAAAGAAAGAAGAACCTCTGTTTCCTAAAGAAAAAAAAAAGAGAAGAAACTCCGTGTCCTTGGAAGATCGTCATTCCTGTGAAAAAAGAAAACAGCTCTGTGTCCTTCGAAGATCTTCATATCTCTGAAAGCAGCTCCGTGTCTTTCAAAAACCGCCGTATCCTGAAAGAAAAGCCCCTGAAAAAAAAATAGTAATGCTCGTCATCTTCATTAACCTGTAAGTCATAAATCCTATTTTAATTCAAGTTCCATGTGTTCAATTATTATCATTTTCTCCGTTCTCGCATTGTAATAATAGCACCGTCGCTCATCATTCGCCCTTATCAGTGCACACCTGCATCGTATTGAATTACATCAGCGTCCGACTGTTACACCGAAGCCTCGAGATCAATTCAAGTTTTGTTTTATTGTTGGTAGTTATTATTATTTAACCTAAAAATGTCGACTAAAGACTCGATTAAAATTGAAAATGAACACATTCCAATTGCCACACTTTTTAAATTTATTAAGCCCTTCGACGGGTCAAGAGAAAAGTTGAACTCATTTTTGTCAAATTGCGACAACACATTAGAATTACGCTCAGAACAGCAACAACCTATTTTATTCAGATTTATAGTCTCACAGTTAGAGGGAAAAGCCGAGATTGCATGTTCAATAAAAGACTTCGATAATTGGGACCAATTAAAATCATTTCTTAAAGCACAATTCGGCGAAAGAAAACATTATGCGCATTTACTTCTAGATCTACAAGATTGCCATCAGACAGCATCAGAAGCGGTAAGCCAGTTTGCACTTCGTGTAGAGACGTGCCTATCAAAATTATTAACGGAGATCACATTGTCAAATAAAAAGAAATCCGAGCTCGCTGGTCGTTTAGCATCTATGGAAGACCTAGCACTCCACACATTTTTATTGGGCCTTAAGCCCAGTATTTCGAACATTGTCAGAAGTAAGACACCTACTAATCTCAATGAAGCCGTAAATTTAGCTACATCTGAAGAAAAAATTCAAAAGCTGATGGTAAAACGCAACATTTCTCAACCTCAACAACGTTCTTATCATAAGCCTGAGTATACCTTTAGGCCCACAGTACATAATGTTATTCCTACAGTCCCTACGCCCCAATCACCTACTCAAAACTTTTGTAGGTATTGCAAAAATCAAGGACATGTTATCGAAAATTGTAGAAAGCGTGAATTTAATAACAAACGTTTTCAAACTCAACAATCTTCTTTTCCACGTCAACTTCAACAACATCCTTCCAATAAACCCCAATTCAGACCTCAACCATCAACTCGAGTCCATTCCCTGAATAATACAAATGACGACCTCCATTACGATTTCCAATATCCTCAAGATACAGAACCCTATCCGTGTAATAACAACGACGATACTTTAAACGAGTAACGGACTCACGGCGGTGTCTCGCTGAGTCCATCACGCAACTTCCAGCTCCGTATCCTGATCCAAACGACACCATTCAATTAACGAAATCTTCTGCTTCGGACCACATGGGTAACCAGCCCCGAATAAGTGTCCATAAATCTAAATCCTCTGTATCGGACCACATGGGTAACCAGCCCCGAATAAGTGTCCATAAATCTAAGTTCTCTGTATCGGACCACAAGGGTAACCAGCCCCAAATAAGTGTCCATATCTCTGAATCCTCTGTATCAGACCACAAGGGTAACCAGCCCCAAATAAGTGTCAAAAATTCTAAATCCTCTGTATCAAACCACGCAAATAACCAACCTCAAAAAAAACTCCAGAAACCAAATCTAACTCTAAATCCATTTTCTAAATCCAAATCAAAACCAATTCTAGATCCAAAACAAGCTCTAAATCCTGTCCAGTCAGATCAAATTTACGAGATAACCTGTGACCCTACTAAAGTATCCTTACCTCATGTAGTAATAAATACGTCTGTTTCCAATAAACCACTTACCTTTCTCGTCGACACCGGCTTATCTATTTGTCTCCTTAAGAAGTCCTGCATCCAATCTCCCGACCTGAAACTAAATAAAGATAATATATTAAAATTAAAAGGTATTGATAACATTGAAGAAGCTATTCCAACTATTGGCAATATTGATTTAAAACTAATATTTGGTAAAGAAGCAATTTCATACACATTTCACGTTGTAGACAAAATTAATTTAGATTATGATGGTATAATACAATTTACTTACACATTTCCATTGTAACGTTGATTATAATCGTAATGTACTCTTATTAGATAAAAATAAAATTATTCTTAAGTTCACTGACCCAGTCTACCATATTCCAGCTCGATCTGAAATGATCATCGAATGTTCCGTCCGTAACCCCGAAATCAAAGAAGGTCTTATTCTAGACCAACACATTTCTAAATCTCTTCTAATAGCAAATTGCTTCGTTAAAGTAAAAGATAACAAGAGGATCAATTTAACTGTATTAAATTTATCCGAAAACCCTACAACCCTTAACTCAAACCTACAACTTACTTTACATCCTGTCCAATACAACGAGTCTCCTAATCCTAGAAAAGAAAGTCCTTCGAATCAGTCTTCAATGACCAGAACCAACGAAGTTCTGAAACTCCTCCGTGTCTCACATCTAAATTCCGAAGAAACTGAAGCCCTTTATGACATATGCTCTCAATTCTCTGATGTTTTCCACTTACCTGGTGACCAGCTCTCCTTCACTGATGCAATCCAACACGAAATCCGCACTACCTCTGATCAACCCATCAATGTCAAATCATACCGTTTCCCTGAAATCCATAAGAAAGAAGTCCAATCCCAAATCCAAAAAATGTTAGACCAAAACATCATCCGTCCCTCAGTTTCACCCTGGTCTTCTCCAATTTGGATAGTTCCGAAGAAGTTAGACGCTTCTGGCCAAAGAAAATGGCGTATCGTTATTGATTATAGGAAACTTAACGATATCACTATAGGTGAAACCTATCCTATCCCCAATATCACTGAAATTCTGGACCAGTTAGGGAAATCAAAATATTTCTCTACGCTTGACCTTGCTTCCGGGTTTCATCAAATAAAAATGGCAGCCGCTGACTCCTGCAAAACCGCTTTTAGTGTCCCTCAAGGCCATTTCGAATTCTGTCGCATGCCATTCGGATTGAAAAATGCACCTTCTACTTTCCAACGTCTCATGAACAATGTCCTAACCGGCCTTCAAGGAGAACGATGCTTTGTCTATTTAGATGACATCGTTATCTATTCCTACGATCTATCCCAACACATTCAAAATTTAGCCGCTGTGTTCGGCAAACTCCGTTTTTTCAACCTCAAGCTGCAGCCTGATAAATGTGAATTCCTTAGAAAGGAAGTCGGTTATCTAGGCCATATCATTACCGAAAATGGTGTTAAACCTGATCCCAATAAAGTAAAAGCGGTCGAAAACTTCCCAATTCCAAAATGTCCTAAGGACATCAAATCCTTTTTAGGCCTTATCTCGTACTACAGACGCTTCATTCCAGACTTCTCCAAAATGTCAAAACCCCTTACTTCGCTCCTTAAAAAGGATACCCCATTCAACTGGTCCAATGAGCAGCAATTAGCCTTCGAAACCCTTAAACAAAAATTTATCTCCGCTCCTGTCCTCATCTATCCCGACTTTACAAAATCTTTCACACTTACCTGTGACGCCTCTAATTATGCTATTTCCGCCATTCTATCCCAAGGTGCGGTTGGAAAAGACCAACCTATAGCCTTCTCTTCCCGAACTCTAAATAAAAATGAAATTAATTACAGCACGACGGAAAAGGAATTATTAGCAATCGTTTTTGGCTGTAAAACTTTCAGACCGTATTTGTTTGGTCGCAAATTCTTAATTGTCTCCGATCACCGTCCCCTAAAGTGGCTCTTCAATCACACTGATCCTAGCAGCAAGTTACAAAGATGGAGACTTCAACTCGAAGAATTCGAATACGAGATTGTGTATAGGAAAGGCAAATTAAATTCAGCCGCTGATGCTTTATCTCGATATCCCGTAAATCCCATAGTCCCTGAAAATCCCGAAAACCAATTTTTAAACCTAAATCCAGTTGATCCTACTGCAAATCCTGATCAAGCTTCCGCTGAACCTGCAACGACTACAAATGAGAACTCTCCTTTCAGTCCTATAACATTAGATGACCTAAACATTCAACTCCCTACTACTCCTGATTTTGATTTTAATGACTTACCTGATATAGATTTCCTCGACAACCCCGATTTGAATCTGTTTCCTGAACTTACCAGTAGTGAATATCCAAATTCCATCCGATCAACCGATGCTCAACCTCCAACTGAATCTTCAACTCCTCCTCTAGTAAACTTAAATCCTGAAACTCAACCAGAATCCCAACCATCTTCTTCTACTCACCGCAATCAAGATCCTCCTGAAACGAATCCTATTTCTTCACATTCACCTGATTCAAGTGACAATTATTCTAAATTCTGCAAGTCCAATCCAAATGCTATATATAACACTAACATTATCGAGCATAACGATAACCTATTGAAAAGCTCAAACAAGATCATGGTAATCCCTTCTTCTCTAGACCTAGATGAATCAATACCCTACGTCCAAAAAATCGTTTCAAATTATCCAGACTCTGAATCATTTATCCAATCCGAAAAAAACTTACACTCATTCAAATCTCTTTCCAATAACGATAAAATCTACTATTTCCTATTCACAAAGGTACATCATTTTGATGACTCATCCTACAATGACCTATTCGAAACGCTTAAAACGTTCAGAGATCACTTTACTTCCAATAACCAACCTGAAAATAAAATTAGTATTTCAGATTTCAAAAACCCTTTCGATAAACACACATATTCTAAAATATATAATATGATGGCTCATCTTTTTAATAACACTGGAATAGAAATACATATATACAAAAACGCTATATATTATCCATCTCCTAGTGAAATTAGTAAAATCCTAAAGGAAAACCATGACATTCCTATCGCAGGTCACCTTGGTTCTAACCGAATGTTTAATCGAATCCGTGAGCAATATTATTAGAAAAACATGCGTAGTGACATTGAAAATTATGTCAAACAATGTTCATCTTGCCAAACTAATAAAGCCTTACGCAAAGTAAACAGAGCTCCCATGCAAATCACTAGCACATCCACTATTCCATTTGAGAGATTGTCCCTAGACATTGTCGGTCCACTTCCTGAATCTGGAACCGCCAAACTGAAATATATCCTTACCCTTCAAGATGACCTAACCAAATATTCAGTTGCATATCCTATTAGAAGCACAACAGCCGAAGAAACTAGTGACTGTCTTATTCATTTTATTTCTCAATTCGGTATTCCAAAAACCATCTTAACAGATCAAGGTACCAATTTTACAGCTGAGTTATTCAAAGAAACATGCAAATTCCTCAAAATCAAGCAGTTGTGGTCTTCTCCATATCACCCACAAACCCAAGGCGCACTTGAACGTAGCCATTCCACTTTAAAAGAGTATCTCAAATCATATGTCTCCGAACCTCAAGATAACTGGCCAAAGTATGTATATACTGCTATGCTTGCATATAACACTGCCGTTCACTCAACCACAAACTATTCTCCTTATGAACTCTTGTTTGGCCACAAGCCCTATATTCCAAACTCCATTTTTGAACCTGCAAATAATGCCACTTATTGTGATTATCTTCAAAGGTTAAAACACCGATTCCAGTATACTAGAAATAAAGCCCTCGAACATATTAAAAAATCAAAAGAAACATCTAAAGCTTATTATGACTCTCATTCAAGACCCATCCAATATCATGTAGGCGATTACGTTTTTCTTAAAAATCATCTCCGTCTCCGTAAAGCTTTATCGCCAATCTGGAAAGGCCCTTATAAAGTTATAAAAATAAACGGAAGAAACACTCTTACCTTACTAATAAATAGGCGCCATGTTGTGCATCACTATGACGAAATTAAACTTGCTCGACGCAGCAACAATTCCTAGTTATAAAACTGTAAATACTATACACCTACATTATATACACATTTTATATTAGAAATTAAGTTTTAATCATTTAACTAATTTTATTTACACATTATATATACTAACATTCATAATATACAAAACCTAATCCTACATCATTTTATATAAATCTACTACAAAATAAAACAAATAAAATCTTAACAAAAAAAATAATTAAGTAGTTTTTATAAGTTTACTAATAAATAATTTTTAGTTTTAATATAAATAATAATTTATCTTAAGTCTTAATCTAAACTATTATATTATTATTATTTTACTTTACTATTTAAAGGTATTATATTTATTTACAGTGTCGTCTTAGTGAATGGAAACTACGTCCAGCCAACAACAAACAACCCCGGAATATATTTTGACCCCATTGGCTCACTAAAAATAGTAGATAGTCACCTAAGCGTAGTTGTACCAATAGATATTTCTTTTATTAAACCTCATATAGAAAACATAAACGGTGTGATAGGCACCTCTCGGTACTTGTGTAAACAAAGTGGCACCTTCGAGGAATTAGATTGTCATAACACACTGCAACCTTTATCAGTCAGATATTATGAGATCGTCCGAGACTTCGAGTCAATTTCGCATCTCATTGATTTACGATCTAGAAGGTCAGCTTGGTTTAGTGGTATTGGCACCATATTTAAGCACTTATTTGGAACAATGAATGAAGACGATGCTATTAAATACAGCACTGCTATCCAAACTATAGAGAATGACCAAAATCAATTGTCAAAATTAATTAAGGAAAATATTTTGGTAACCATCTCGACCTTGTCCTCTTTTAAAAAACTTATTCATGACATTGGCAATAATGAAAAACAACTTAATAGTGCTGTCGAGAACTTATTTGTCCAATTTAAAAATGTAACATTGTCAACAAATCGTTTATACTTTGAAACAAAGTTTAATGAAATAGTTAATATGTTAGAAAGCCATCTACTTACCTTATCTTTTAAATTAGAAGATATTATCAATGGTATTATGTTTAGTAAAGCAAATATTTTACACCCGTCTATTATTACGCCGAGACAATTGTTTACTAATTTAGTTGAAAACTATCGTTTCTTACCAAATTATAAGCAGTTTCCCATTAGTTTATCTTTAGATAATATGCATATGTTAATTAATATTTCGGAATTATCTTCTTATTATAGTCAAAGTAAAATTATTTTTGTATTAAGTATTCCTCTAGTAACTCCTAAAGAATTTAATTTATATCATTGTATTCCATTGCCGGTAAAATTTGTAAATAATACTTACTCGAGTATCATACCGTCGTCAAAATATATTGGCATAACTAGAGATAAGACATTTTATTCTAAGTTTTACGATTTAAGTACTTGTAAAACATTACACAATAAATATTATTTATGTGATACTTCCGAAGTCTTCGCCAGCTCAAATAATAAGATTTGTGAAACCGAAATTATGTCTAAACCTTTAAATTCAGTACCCAATCAAGGCGAAATTAAAATTTTTCAAGGTTACATCGAAACCTGGCAAAGACTTAGCAATAATAAATGGATTTATGTTATCTCTGAAAATTCAAAATTGTCAATAGATTGCGTCAAGTCTCAAAGTCTTGAGACAAATATTATAGGTACAGGTATTTTAAATCTCTTATCAGATTGTGTAGCCTATTATAAAGATTTAATATTAATTCCGAAATCAGTTAGTTTTATTGAAATTCAGGCCATTAACTCATCTTTCAATTTAATTAAAGATAGTCACCTAAATATAACATTATTAAAAAATTTGAATAATATTCCAAAATTAACATTAAAAAACATTGAACTCGACAAAATTCCATTTGAGTATAATAAAGCCAATAACGAAATGATAAAAAATTTGGACAAATTAATTGAAAAACCACATATTGTTTTATATGGGGAATATTATTCATATACAACTATTATTATAGCAATAGCATTTATTTTATTAATATTTTTACTTCTATATAAGAATTGTAAGGGCAAATGTCAACGTTTTCATATTAGCACACCCACTTCCAATTCCAAAATTGAAGACCGAACTTCAGAAGTTATTGAAGAACCTGAAGTCCACGTCGCTAGAACCAGAATTTCAAAAACGTAAACTTCACCATTCAGGTGTAAGTTTAGTCTCAACCCTGGGAGCTGTTATATATATTTTGTGTATAGAATCGGGATGATGCACCCTGCACGTCAGCATCTTAGTTAGTCTTTGCCTCTTTCAAAGTTTTCACCTCAGTTCGACTCCATCCGCGCGACCGGTGACACTTGCCCATAAATATTATAATTTCCATAAGTTATTCCTAAATTCAGTTATTTTTGTGTTAGTTGATTCTATTTTCTTATAAATAAATAATTTGTGAAAATAAACAATTTTTTAAAAAAAAATGGGAAAAAACCCATAACAGTACGCAGTCGGCACCTCGCGAACGTCACTTAACTTTTTTGAAATTGTGTCTTTATTTTCGTGTTTGTTATGTGAAACTGTACTAGTGGCGCCGTCATTTTTTTCAAACTCTCTTTTGCCCAGCTATATTTAATATGTCAGTTTGATATCTTTACACGTTCCTGAGAAAAAGGGTCGTGCCCGACCGAAGGTCAGTTTTTGACCGAAGCCGACTTTTAGACTTTTCAAATAACCTTCGACCGAAGCCGAAGCCTCAGAAATCTATTTCAAGATTGGCTAAAATTGATGAAATAATTACGTTAGACGTTTATGAATTACCTGACACCTAGCCAAAAGTAATAGCACTTCAAAAATTGAAATTAAAATATTTATTTGCTCATTTCAAAGTTATTGAATAATCACAGTTAAGTTAATCAGTCTCATTTTTTTTTAATTATAGTTACATTTATTAATAACAGAAAGCGATTCTTCTCACGCAGAATTGTCAAAGGAATATTCAATCCTAATTAGCGTTATGATATCTAATATACTAAAAAGGAATTAGTACTTAAATACTAATAATCAAATTCAAACAGACTTATGTTACCTATATGCTAAGAATAATGATTTGTCAATATTTTGTTCAATTAAGTTCGATCATCAGTCCGCGTAAGTCTGTCCTAACACGCTGAACAATTGTACTCTAGCAACACTAGTAGGAGGAGCAGACAAATATTAACAGCAAAACCTTCGCCTTCGGCAAAACCTTCGGCCCATTTTCGCCGAAACCGAAGGTGAGTTTTTTGGCGGAAGCCGAAGACGAAGCCGAAGCTTCGGTCGAACACTAGTCTTGACAGACAGACGGACAACCAAGTGATCCTATAAGGGTTCTATTTTTTCCTTTTGAGGTACGGAACCCTAAAAATTAACAGTGGAGCTCCATGGCAACTTTTATAGGTATTTGTTTATGTAAATTTGCCAAAAAACCGCTGAAATTAGAATGTCCAGTTTATAATTGGACAGAATTCTTGGTTGTACTGACGAGGATAAAGAAAGATGGTTCCGTGGGCAGTTTTCGTACAATACCGAGTAAACGAAATTCGACAATCATCCAAAAAAGATGATTGGTATTTTGTGCCAGGATCGAAAAAACCTTTTATTTTTGGAGTCGATTTTTCAAACGACTTCAAATAATAAGAAAGAAAGAATAATAGGTACTTAACACTAAAAAGACCAAAATAAAAATATTTTACAAGAAAATAATATGATATAAAAATTGATGGTTATTTTTAATCTCATTTGAAGTCGATTTTTGTTTATTCTTTTTGCATAATATTTTTTAAGCGCTGGGACCTTCAAAGAAAATAATTTTCCATTTTCGTATATTTTTTTTTCCTATTTCTACTGGTCTAGTCTAGTCAAATTGCTAAAACTTACCTGTTAGATGGTTTCCTGTAAACTCGAAGTCGTCATCCTGATCCCAGTGTTTCAGTGACAGGTTGCTCAACGGTGTAGCGTTCGCGAACTCCAAATTGGCAAAATGCCAATCTAAGATCTGTCTATCCCGGACGGACAGATAAACAGCACTGTAAAAAAGAAACTAGTAAGAAACAAGAAAATCCGGCGGTCATTGTCGAACTTTATGAACTTCAAAAACTAGAGGCTCATTTATGTAAATGTGTAACTCTTTAGTTGTTTTTACAGTTAGTTGCTTAAACTTTGTACAGTTCCATGAGGTGTTGCTAATTTGCCCTTTCATAAGTTTGCAGCGCATAAAAGACTTTTAAATATTTACATTATCGAATGGCTTTGTTTACCGTAAAGACCATTGTAACCATAAATTGACATTAAATATCTTTAGATAAAGTTATTCATTCCTACTAGTGATAAAGGCAAATCGCTATTGCAAACGCATGGGCATTATATTGAATGTTTGTATATCACTTGAATTATTATATCACATTATATGGATGTAAAATTACATTAAATGTTTATATTTATTATATTAAGTCAATTGTTATAACATGAAATTATATTATTTAAATGTTAGATGATCAGTATTTTATCAAACTTTCCATAGCCCACAGCAAGACTATTACAATTACATACTTACAGTTACAACCCGGAAAATACTCTACTTAACACTGTTAAACCATATACAGGGTAAATTTTGAGGTACCGGCAACCTCGCAGGATTAGATAGCAAGCATCAATAACTACAACGTTTTTCTACGACTTTTGATAATTCGTTAGATTTTACTTTCATACAAAAATAAATATTCATTTAATATACCTCTAGAATGTTTGTAACTCTACGCGCACAGCGCGTGAGCGTAGCGTTGTCTTCCGTCGTCATTTATAAATTAAACATAGACTTATCAATGTCACGACAATGCAATAAAAATTTGAAAATTGATTTTTGTTCAATGTATTGAGTTATCTTAAAACTCGTAAAACAAACGTTATAATTAATGATGTTAGCTATCTAATCCTGCGAGGTTGCCGGTTCCTTAAAATTTACCCTGTATAGACTACTGTAAAGGTATTTTTATTAAACAAAGTTAGCAAACAAGTATACTGCCAAACTGATGGTAAAGTCATAATACACGTGGTTCTTGTGAGATTCGTAGCAAATCTGCAACCCCCACAAAAATGGCGGTGTACGTTGCTAACTTGTGACTTATATTTTTTTTATTGCAATAAGTTGGCAAACAAGGAAACTGCCCACCTGACGGTAAGTGGTAACCGTCACCTATAATACATGTGACTCCTGTGAGATTCGCAGCAAAACTGCAACCCCCACAAGAACCACAGTGTACGTTGCCAACTTGTGACTTAGGATGTAAAGTCACGGTACCCAGTAATTTGCAATGCCATATCTTACCCCTTCAAACCGGAACACAGCATTGCAAGCACTGCTGCTTTGCGGCAGAAATAGGTAAGACGGTACCTCCGTCTTACCTATTTCTGCCGCACACCACCCTGGTGCAGTCTCCCTCCGGTATGACATAAAATATAAAGTTACGGTACCCAGTAATTTCACTGCCACTCTTCAAAACGGAACACAGTAATACAAGCACTGCTGCATTGAGGCAACAATTTGTAAGACGGAGGCACCCAAGCAGGCAACCCTAGTACAGAGTCTCCTTCCAGTTTTTCAATAACGGTACTCCTGTCTTAAAATATAAAATATAATTATGAATTAAACTTCACTTTACCTTGGCGGATGAGCCTCCAGCTGTGCCAGCTTCTCCTCGATACTAGCATTCTGTGTGGTGAGGTTTTGGTATTCGTTACAAAGCAGGTTCATTTCTCGTATGAGGCGACGGTTATTAAACTCTTGCAAAATAGCAACGTTTCCAGTTGCACCTTTTTCTTTCTCTGCTTCTACTGTTACCTTCTCCAGTTTCAGTGATTGCAGTACATCTTTTATGTCCGACATTCTAAAAATATGTTTATTTAATGTATATAGGTAGTAAGTAAGTTGTAACATTTATGCTATTAGTTGATTTGTGTCTATTATCTAAAGAACTGTTTTATTGGAGCTTCATCGTAAGATACAGCCGATTTTACAGATTGGACCTTACGGTACGCCATGCCAGTAGGCCTAGACAAAAGTCACACACTTATCGAAATTTATCCGCAGTCGCTGCGCAGAAAAAATGTATGGAGATGACATTAGCTGCGAAAAAAAATAGCGAGAGGTTTTCACAAGCTAATGTCATTTCCATACATTTTCCTGTGGAACGACTTCGGAAAAATTAGCGTTTGTCTAGGTTCACAGTACTGTAGCCAATAACATTGAGTAACGTTGGCATTCATATTTGGGGTCGCTACAGATCAATTGAAAGGACGCCTTCAGAGCTCTTGTGGTGACGCGGAAGTCACCACAAGAGCTCTGAAGGCGTCCTTGGTTTTGAATTGGCAAAGCAAGTAACTTTGACCGCCAACCATGATTATCTACTACGGTTATCACATAAGATGATCTATATAGTAAATACAGGGTGTCCCAGAAGCCGACGCCAAGAAGAAAGCGGGTGATAGACTAACTCATATAAGTTATCAGAAAAATATAAAAAAAATCTGTCATATATTTTTTTTAAAATCTAGCATTTAAAAAAATCGATAAAATTTACACTCTGTGACGGTATTTTCACTCTTGTTGCTACAAATGTTGACTTTTCTAAACATTTTCTTTTGTTTCGTAATCCTGAATAATGCTTCTGTATACTCTAATCACTAATCTAAAATGTAAAGCCAGCTGCTCCAGACTAGAAGAATATGGGATTTTTATCTAAATTAAATATTCAAAATTATTTTTCTCATTGATTTAACAAGCTGTACTGAAAAAAAATGTACTATGCGAGTTTGGCAAGTAACTGCAAAAGTTGGCTCATTTAATAAGGATTCCAAAATGGTACGATACTTGCTAGACTATTTCTTCAATTGTGGACAATATAGTTTTTTCAAAAACAGGCAGTTTTAAACAAATTTTTCTTACGTACTTAAAAATTATTCTAGTGTACCCATGGTTTGCCTAAAGTCCGTAACTTTAACATTCTTAGTTTGAGCATAAGAATAACTAATAATACGATTATTAGTTATTCTTATGGTTTGAGTAAGACCGCGAGAGTAATTTTACAAAGTGTGAGACAAAGTCGGGATCTGTAGTAACAAGAGTGAAAAAACCGTCACAGGGTGTAAATTTTATCGATTTTTTTGAATGCTATATTTTTTACAAAATATGACTTAGATTTTTTTTATTATTCTGATAACTCATATGAGTTAGTCTATCACCCGCTTTCGGCTTGACGTCGGCTTCTGTGACACCCTGTATATAAAGGTGTAATTATAGTCAGGAGCCAAAGAGTAACGGCCATTCTAGACCTGTAAGCTAACACTTCTGGTCTGGGCGTATGTGCATGTGATATTCTATGTTTGTAACTGCATCCACGACACAGGAGAAAATCCTAGTGTGGGGCGACGTTTTTTTAAAAAAATAAAATAAAAAAAAACTACCAACCAATTCCGATCGACCGAGATTATGAGATTTTCGATACACCAGTGCCAAATTAAATTTTTGTTCCATATTCCGCGGATCTTATGTAAATTACATAACACTGAAATTGATCCACTTTAGATCCGCGCAATACGCCGGTTCCAATTGGGAACTAATATAACAATCGTAACCCGTTGTCGTAACCCGATTTCGCGATTATACAATGACTAGCTTTCCGCTCGCGGCTTCGCCCGCGTTATTATTGTTTTCCCGTGGGCATTTTATATTTCCCCGTAGGAAACATAATTGTGTAGCCTAGTATATAGAAGACTGTTATTTATATTTAGGATCTCGGATAATAAATTTCATAGAAATTGGAGCAGATTTCAAATATTTTCCATATAAACTTTCAACCCCTATTTTGCCCCCTAAGAGGGTTAATTCCAATAAACCATGAAACACATATTCAATAAAATGTTTTCATGAGTATGAATCTTAAGTTTAATCAAAATCGCTGCTTATTTTAAAAAAATCCATACAAACTTGCAACACCCATTTCATCCCTTTAGGGTTAACATTTTTTAAAATCCCTTCTTAGTTTGCGTCCGCATTTTGAATTAAAACAACTGACCAAATTTCACGTTTCTACCATTAGCGGTTACGGCTGTGCGTGCGTCTATAGATGGGAACTTCTTCTAAAAGGAGAAGTTCCCATCTATAGACGCACGCACAGCCGTAACCGGTATATATATAATGTGTTGTCGCGACACAACTGGCCACGAACATCCCCATGCTGCAAATGCAAAAATATGCCCGTAGCAAACCAACGATTTATCGCGAAGTTCCATAACGATTACAGGACACGAATATTCATAGTAGCAGTAACATGACTGCTACATTATAAATATAGAGCAGCAAACTTAAGCAGCACTGTTTCTTGCATTGATGAATTGATATGAGATGATTCGTGGATTAGTGCAAGCGAAAAGTGCCTTTAATACTCGTACATCATGTATTACTGCTTTAATAAAATACAGTCAGAACAGAGTTTTGTATTGGTGCCATATTGGCTATTTATTATATGTCAAATTGGAAAAGATTGTGATAGATTTTGAGTGAAAGGATTAGCACCCAGGTTTTTTTGGCAGACTCCACTTGGAGCTTTAATAAGCTTTACGGTACTTAAAGGCACTGATTAGTTTTTAGCAAGACGATTATACTACTCAACACGATCGTTTAAACTAAAGTATAATAGCTTATACTTACTTGCTAATATTTGACTTGAGTTTCTCTTGAAGTGTAGTAACAGCTTTCAAATGTAGAATCTGCGAAATATAAAACGTTTTGTACCCATACTATATTCTCGCAATCGAAGACTGAATAAATGAATGAGCGCGTAATTAAGATCACGTGAGAGAATATATTGCATTGACTAGAAAAATAACTGACATTACTATTAGTGTCTCGCTTCACTTAAACGCGTGGATGTCCCACTGCTAGGGCATAGGTCCCTCCTCAAACGCGGAGTTGGCTAACTATATCACATCACGCAGACCATCAGCCGTCAGTGTGATGTAGCTGATACTATTGATGACTGGGTCGGCTTAGTGTAGGGTTTTGTTTAGAGTTTTTCGATTTTTCTTAGGGCTAAGATTACATTAGTGGGCCTCATAAGAAAGCTCAAGGTCTCTCAAAGGGCATAGAAAGAAAATCCGTAGAAAAAATTAAGTCACCGACACAGACCAAAAGAGTTACGAGCCTTACGAGGCAGTCCTGCGAGTTATGTGTCCTCCACATATAGCTCGCAGGACTGACGACCGTTGGGGCTGAAAGGTCCTCGAGTGGCGTCCGCGTACCAGGAGATGCAACGTTGATAGGCAAGATAGACCGACGATCTGGTGTGGGTCGTGGGAAGCCTGCACACCCCGGGCACTCCATACAACGTTCGCAAATCAATTACCTACTACTACTTCTTAAGCAAGTGACGTTTGTACACGCGCAAATGTGTGCGTGGAATCTTGTAGGGCTGAGTGCGTTGTTATCAATCGAAAGGACGCGAGGAGTGCAGCAGCTGCCTTCTCTTTTACCCGCATAGCGCTATCTCTGTCATCGGCCGGCGCTCGCGTCTACTCGCCCGAGCGATCGCGCGCACCCTTGTTTATGTGTCAGCGATGTCTACAACGAAGTGCCGGGTGGGGTGAGGTATTTGAAATGAGTGCGAGGAGGTGAGTGGCCGTTCTGTACGGATACTAGTATATCTTCTGTTGCCGCTGGATACGAGAAGCGCAGGACCGATCTGTTTAAATCCCTTGTCGGAAGCCTATATCTGGCAGAGGAAGGCTCTTGGCTGAAATGATGATGATGATGAACCACGCGAAGAAAGAGAGCAACGACAAATGTGTTCTAAGTCGATCACCGCACGAACAACCGTATCTACAGCCAAACAACTTGCCTGCTTTTGTTTTACATTCTTCTGCTGTAACTTGATAACCCACTCCAATGCTTGCCCAAGCGATACTGGGACGTCGTTGTAGTAGTTAAAATCAACCTGGTGCGATAAGTAAGATGTGGCATCAAGTAAACGATTGAACTCACGTTCCACCTAAAACAAATAGAAGGAATAAAGGGATATTCTATGATAGACCTGTAATTTAACTTACTGTATTTTATCATGGCAATAACCTGTACTGAGAATATGTACACAAAATAAGGATATTCGGTAAAATAATAAAATAATAATTCGATTTATATTGTCAGTTGTAATTACATTACCTAATTAACTTGATTAGACATTGAAAGGCATTTCACTACATTTAGGCCCCTATATTTCCTAACACGTGCGCCTTCGCTCGTCGACAGGCACTAGGCAGTAATTAATTACTAGGTACTTGCAGGCATAGGTTGTTTTACAGAAACCACATGTACAGTGAGCAACACGTCAAACTTTACATTTGCATTACGAAAATCGTCGCTATTACGAGTAACATAAAAGCGGTATTCATGTAATGGTTAACGTGTAATCTCTGGCAATAGGAGACTGTAACCGCTAACCATAAATTAGGCAAATAATAATACTTCAAGGGAGCAACTATACCCCATTCTCTAGCTTTTTTAATGCAATTAGTGGCAGACGAACACACGCCTCACCGGATGGTAAACAGTTACTGCTGCCCACGAACTTTACCAATATCAGGGAGATAGATAATTATGCCCCCGCCTACTTTGAATATCACTGTCACTCTTCTCATGAAAGTAGCAGGAATTTACCCACTACCCATTAATTATCATTTTATTATTGACTTCTACATCAATATTCACTACTTACCATTTCATCCTTATGTTTAGGCACCTGATTTCCAGTCGCCTCATATAGAGGACATTTCTGTTTTATTTTATGGAGTTCAATATTCATTTGAACTGATAGAGTTGTCACTGGATTTCCACCTAGGCCTGTCACTACCATAGCACCTGTAAAAATACAAAATAATATTCCGAGTTTGGAGCTGACTTAGGCAAGAAATGCACACTTTAACAGTTTTATATTCAGAAATCGGGCTGCGCTTACTATTTCCAAAAAAAAACTTCTTCATGAATAAATTTAAAAATGAAAACTTTAACAACACATTAACATGGTATATGCAAAAATGTACTCATTAACTATCTTCATTTCAATGCGTACCTAAATCTGCTACATATGGACCTTTTCTGTATGTCACAACTCTTCCACCAACTCTATCTCTCCCTTCCAAAATAACCACTTCGCATCCAAAAGACTGTAGTTGCCTCGCAGCTGCCAACCCTGACACTCCTGTAAAAAAATATTTAGTGATATTGTAGACCTAGGTGGTTGTGGAACATGAACTTATACTTGTGATTGTTTTTGGACCCAAATTTTTTGATGTCATTCTTAAGCGGTAATACAACCAATTTATAAAATAGAACAACTTCTTTTTTCACATTTTTTGTTTAACTGTTCCATACGTAAACTAAAATTATGGTCATGTGTTTGTTTATTGCGCACAGTGCCCAGCGCAAGGTCGCTGTATTATCAATGTTAGGTATTCGTACATGCTAGAGATTTTTCGCCAGTTCTGGAACATGAAGGACGAATCGATGTTGAGCACACACACTCAGAAATTTACGATTTAAATAGTGGTGATAATATGTGGATTTAAACAAAAAAAAATAACCGAGACCTTTAATAAGTATTACTTTCTTTATCTCATATTCAGTTTCGGCAGGGAGGTTCAAAAATAATCCTGTATATCTCTAGAATAAAATGTTATCCTGTCTGTATAAATAACCATCTATACAAGATGTACAAAAACAAAGAAGGCTAAGTCGTAACCCACGTGTTGAACCCATCGTCTATATCATTTATATATTCTAGATCATACCTGAGAAATCAATAGCTACCGAGATATTTAAGTTTAAAGTGACAATTATTTTTTGGGGTTTTTATACCGAACCGTTTGGAATATTATTTGTTAATTTTCATCAAATCAGTTTTTAATTTCCAACGCGTAATGTATTTACAACGGACGCTGTCTTTTGTCGCCACGAGCCGCTGACTCACGCAGAGACTATACCCGTAGCGCACGAGCGCGCGTTGCATTGCGTACTACTTTTTGCAGTTGTTTTTTGAAAACCTAAAAATAAATATCGCTTCCCATCAATAATTTTTTATATAAATTAATTATAAATTTATAATGGTATCAATGTGTAGACGCGGGCTTCGTAATGAGTCTTTTTACATTCTGTATATTTTATGAATAATTTTAATCATTATATTATATTTCAAACATTGCAAGTTTTAAATATTGTTTCCACTGTGATTATGATAGGGTACAGTACTAGAATTTATATTTTGTGTGGTACAATGAGTGAGTAGTTATTTCCATGCACAACAAATTGCTTGTTTTGGTAACGTATCACCTGTTTTCATGATACTTATTAAGAATAATAATATGACTTTGACTAAAAAACTGTAGATTTTTAGTCAAAGTCAAATTAATTTGACTAAAAAACTGTAGATAATAAGTAAAGTTACTGATAATAAACCATTCCTAATATTAGTCTAATCCATGTGCAAAAAAGTAACAATAACTGTTACACTTGATCCTTGAATAAGATTATATGTATAAAATCAACCGCCAATTATACCGGGTCACTTTTGGACGCCCCGCCAATTTTTTTCCGTCATTCTAAAGCGGTAATACAAAATACAATCAATTTATAAAATTATACATTTCGATACAAGTGCGGAGAGTATTTGATTCCTTCACGAGTCCCAGTTTGTTGTTTCAAAATAGGGACGAGTTAAAATGACAAAACCGCACGTGCATCAAACGACGGTTTTTGATACATTTGCGAAAAAATAAAACAACGAAAGGAAATCAATAAAAAACATTACAATTTGTTTACCGCGTCCGCGGTGCGCAAAATGCCCAGCCTCGCGCGCTTGAACCGCTCCACGGGGCGGTCTTTATTAATTTAATTTATGTACTAAAATGTACACAAAACTTTTTGATTAAAAACCTCCTTCATGCATTTGGAGGTTGGCATTCACTGGTCCCTCCCAGCCCCCCTCGAAATATCAGATAGATAGAAATGGCACTACCTGTTTGAGTCATGTTCCCGTTTGTGTTCAGCAAAAAGATTTACTGTGAATTTTTCAATAGTCCTGCAGATAGCCAATTGCCAAACAATCATACACATCTTATGAGAGTAAGAATTTTACTAATCTGGTACAATTGATTCATTGATTGGATGGATATCTAATAGGTTTTTACTATGTTATTTTATTATATACTCTTTATTGCAAAAAAACACACATGGGGAAACACAAGTAATAAACAGAAGATGCAATGGTGGACTTATCTCTAAAGAGATCTCTACCAGCCAACCTGTAATTGTGTGGGAGATTCCATTTTATTAATGGGAGACACCAAGATAAAATAAACATAATTATTGATATTAAAAATATAAATATATACATAGGTATATATAAACTAATATATATTATATATATATATACAGGGTGTCCCAAAAACAATGGATAAACCTGTAACTATAGATGGACTTCATCATGGCCTCCCTTACCACAAATTTTGACCTTAGTGAAAATATCACGGTTTCAGAGATATTTATTGTTTTTGTTTTTTTAGAAAATTTCCAAGTGCGATTAGTTTTGATACTGCCATTTCTACAAATGGAGAGCTTTTTCGATTTAGTTTTTTTTTATTTTACAAGCGATAGTTTAGCTATCAAGAACAAAGACTTAAATTTAATAAACTAGCGTAGAGTGTTTAAAATAAATTAAAACACAAAGAAAATTAAGAATGAAATTAATTTTCTTTCATGTTTGATCACCTACAGTGTGAAAAAAATGTAGGACGCTCATCGTGCCCATTACCTTAAAAATTTGCTTAGCTATTCTAGATTCCAAAAGGTATCATAAGCCTAAGCATTCTAAATATTTCTAATTTCATGACTACTTGAATAGCAAATAATATTAAAACTTCAAAAAAATATTTTTGTCGTAATAATAACTGTAAGCTTTTGTGTTAATGTAAAGGTATAATGAGCCTAGGTATTCTGTATTTTTTAATCTCATGACTACTTAAAGTGTATGAAAATTTCAAAGTACTCGTTAAAAAACACATTCTTCGTAAAAAAATCAAATTGAACTTGCGCCCTTATACACATCCTAGGCCTTTTATTAAAAGAATGTTTAATGCGGTACGCGTAACCCGACTAACCCGACTTTGATGTAAGCAGCTGCATTTTGGATCCGAGTCCGCAACTCCGCAATCGAGGATACTGACATCGCGTACACGAGGTCTTTTAGACACCTCCAATAAAACATCCAAGGGATTTAAATCCGGTGATCTCGGTGGCCATAAAATAGGACAAAGCCGGCTTTCGACCTTTTGGGTTATTTTCGTTTAAGTGATTTCTCACTCTTTCAAAAGTAATATTTACATTTCATACCTTTCTGCGTACTGTCGAGCAGCAACGTTGGTATAACCTTGACACTCGCCATAAGTGTTTGCATATTCGAATGTCGTGTACTGATGTCCTGGCATGTTCAAAGTCCTAATAACGATTGCTAATTGTCAGAAGGTATCACAAATATAAACAATATCCAAATCGTAAAGCTAGTAAAGTCCGTGTACGCGACGCCAGTATCCTCGATTGCGGAGCTGTGGACTCGCATACAAAATGCAGCTGCTTACAATAAAACGTCGGGTTACGTGCGTTAGGAAATCGTACAGGTCCTTTTTTATACAAACGTTGTCCCCTATTTCCTTCCTGGATAATATGCTGGCTGTGCTATTTTTAAAAAAATCAATGGCAACTATAAACATGCTTCTATGTTTTCCTTTTTTTATTAAGTTAATTACTAAATGAGATATAAACCTTTAAAAACCTGAAAAATTGGCCTGATTTTCTGCTTTATTCAAACATCCAGTAAACAAATTTGACGAAATTATATGAAAAAGCAAAACATAGAAACACAGTCAAAGCCTTTCTTTAATTTTTAACGTAAAATGTAATTAAATCGGTCTAGTTTTAGGGGAGAAAACAGGGGACTTCGAAACGTATATTTTGTGTACTTTTTGTAGGTATTTTCGGTCCTAACTGCATTCGTCTCTTTCGCGGTCAGAACGATTGTTTGGGCATACAGCGAGACAGCAATACATTTTACAAATACCTATTTCTGAATTCTCTCGACCTTAGTGTTTCCTCTTTATTAAAATGTCTAGGACGTGTATAAGTGCGCAAGTTCAATTTTGACTTTTTTTTACGAAAAAATATGATTTTTAACGAGTAATTTGAAATTTTCATACTCTTTAAGAAGTCATGAGATTAAAAAATACAGAATACCTAGGCTCATTACACCTTTACATTACTACAGAAGCTGAGAGTTATTATTACGACAAAAATATTTTTTTTAAGTTTTAATACTATTTGCTATTAAAATAGTCATGAAATTAAACATATTTAGAATGCTTAGGCTTATGATACCTTTTTGGAATCTAGAATAGCTAAGCAAGTTTTTAGGATAATGGGCACGATGAGCGTCCTACATTTTTTTCACACTGTAGCTGATCAAACATGAGAGAAAGTTAATTTCATTCTTAATTTTCTTTGTGTTTTAATTTATTTTAAACACTCTACGCTAGTTTGTTAAATTTAAATCTTTGTTTTTGATAGCTAAACTATCGCTTGTAAAATAAAAAAAAACTAAATCGAAAAAGCTTTCCATTTGTAGAAATGGCAGTATAAAAACTAATCGCACTTACAGGCTTATCCATTGTTTTTGGGACACCCTGTATATACATACACCATAGATATATATTCATACATAACTAAATAAATAAAAATGAAATGATGATGATAACAAATTAGGTTCATACTTTATGCTCCGAAAGAAAATGCTGCTTCAGTTTACGCCGAAATGACTCCACTGAAGAGCATAGATGTAAAGTACCCGGTAAATGATTCCACAGTTGGGCGGCACGAAAGGAAAAGGAGTGGAGAAGGAAGTTGGTGTTGCATATGGGGAGATCGAGCTTTCTAGTGTAGTTGGAGCGCATAGGACGAGCGGGAAGAGGTAACAAGTTGAAACGGGAACTGAGATAAGGCGGGGCATTGGGATCTCTGAGGATTTTAAATAGTGTTGTAAGGATGTGGACATTACGACGCTCACGTATTGGAAGCCATTTTAATTCATTCCGATAGTGGGAAATGTGATCATATTTGTTTAGTCCAAAAATGAAACATATCGCCAGATTTTGAAGGCGTTCAAGTTTATCGAGCAGATCCTCGTTCAAGTCCAAATAACAAACATCTGCATAGTCTAGTATGGGAATCAAAAGAGCTTGTGCGAGCATATATCTAGTTTTGAAAGGAAGTAAATACTGGAGACGCTTGAGAGAGTGAAACGAGAAGTACATACATTTACTTACTTCATTTATTTGGGGTCTCCATGACATATTGCAGTCCATAATCAAACCCAGATTCTTAACAGTGTCTGAGTAAGCAATAGGTACTCCATTAAAAACAACAGCTGGCAAAAGATTCACTTTTAGCGAAGTTCTTAACCTACTACCACCTACAATCATTGCTTGGGATTTAGCAGGATTGACGAGGAGTCCAAAAGAATCCGCCCAATCTTGTATCGCTGAAAGGTTTTTATTCAGTGCCGAAATAGCCGTAACAGAGTCAGAGGGATCAAAGTGACAGTAAATTTGTAGGTCGTCAGCGTAAAGGTGGAACGGACACATTAGAATTGTTGAAATTTTGTTTATGAAGGCCGAGAAGAGTAGTGGTGACAGGACACCTCCCTGGGGTACCCCTGCAGACAGATTTGACCAGAGTGACGACGCATGCTACTATAGTGCTACTATAGTGTTTAAAATCAAGTTACATGTTTCTGAAAGAAAATTTCAATTAGTTGCCTTCTTACCAGCACCAATAATGATGACTTTAGGTCTCTGCTTTCCCTTTGTAGGAGTAGGTATTGGTGTGATTCGTTCATATATACCATAGTTTATGAAACCATGTCTCTCAAGAAATGCATGTGTTCTCATAACTAATGCGGGATCACCGTTATAAGGAGGCTGAAAAACAATAAATGAAATGTCAATATTATACATCCATACTTTGATATACCAGGTAATGTTTCATGTTCAACTTCCAACAAATATTAGTACTTATATTAAATTCCTTTGAGACAAAAGGGTGAAAACATATTTTCATAATATATTTAATAAAACTTTATTAACAGAATATTAATTTTAAGATTTATAAAAAAATAATTTTAAACTTACATCCATTTTCTGAACAGCATATTCTTGAGTCAACTGTTTCTTAGGATCTTGAAACCAAAGTTTTAAAATACGGTTCCTGATTTGTATGAAAGCATGACTGGAAGCACCTTGTAGATCAGAAAAACATTCTGCCTCTAATGAAGTCATTTTGTCAAATGGTAATCGAGATTGAAATGCAGCACCTTCCAAGCTGTAAAACAAAATGTTTATCATTAATATCTCATATAAATTTTAAAGGGGCACCAAAGATGACATTATAAAATAAATAAATAAAATAAAATAAGCCTTTATTTTCTAACCATTACTTCGTACATACTTTTTTTTCTTTCATTATACTAGTAGTAATAACTATATAGGTAACTAAATTTTTTTTCTTAACAATATATTACTAAATTAACTATCGGATTATGGGCTTTCTTGCAAAGGCCTCCCCTAGATTTTGCCATAATGGTTTGTCAACTGCTATTCTCCTCCTAGTTGTTCCTGCTGTCTCTCTAATTTCATCCTTCCATCTTTTTCTTTGCCTCCCTTTCCTTCGTTTCCCATCTCGTGGGTACCATGCTGTGACATCTTTAGACCACTTACTTTTTACTGTGCGTAGCAAGTGGCCAATCCACTTCCATTTTATTAGCCTTCTGATTGTGTATGTGACATCAGACACACCCCCGTCTTCTCTCTGATCTTAACCTAATGTTCAACATACTCCGCTACATCCTATCCTGCTTTGACATACTCTATGGGTCTTCCTCTGTTTCTCAGTTAACGCCCACGTCTGACAGCCATAAGTCATACATGTATTAAATACTTTCTTTTTATCCCTCATAGGCAACTGAGGGTTTTTCATTACGTCTTTGAGTGACCAGTATCTTTTCCAAGAGCTGTTTATTCTATTATCAATTTTTCTTTGAGTTAAATCTACTGGTGAAATTACCTTCAGTAGAGTGGAATAGTCCTCAAGTGGTGGCCATGTACCAGGAGATATGGTATTGGTAGGCCTTTCACAAGGTGAACTGAAGATCTCTACACTAGATCTTGGCTCCACCTTGTACGCAGAAAACCATTAGATGCAAGAAGTGCAGGACTAATTAGTTTGGAGATCCCTGGGGAAAACTTATGTCCAAAAGTGGACATCTCTTGCCTAAAATGATGATGATGACACTTCAATATAATATAGCTATCACGATTTTGTGCATAATCTTTTCAACCCATTACTTGTCACAAAAGGTTTTTAAATTCCAATAAGCTGTTAATCTTAACCTCACGTGCTGGTAAGTGACAAAAATGGCACATGCACATCATTTCCTCTCATATGTCTACACTACCCAAGGTCTTTTCTTAAACAAGGTGGAACAAGCCTGTTATATCACTTAACAGACGTGTTGGTGTTGGGTTTTCATAAAAATCTCTATCTTTTTGCTGAAGTATATTTGCAGTGGACATGGGGAATGTTTATTACAAATGTAAAAAAGCAGTGTTTTTTTTTTGTTCAGCTTAACTGGTTTTCAGTAGTTTTGTACAATATATTTTGCATGCAACACCTACAGATCAAGACATGGAAGCAACTGAGCTTGAACTGCGGAAAGTTACCACTCCAATTAATAATTTTTACAATGAAAAGTTTATTCCATATTTGTGTTATATATATTATATCTCTTTGAAAATATATAGGTATTATTGAACTATTCCAAACATTATCTGACTTTTGAGGCTTATTACAGTGTCATCTCAAGCTTTTGTATTTGCCAAGGTTGGTTGTAAAACAGCAATCAATTTAAGCAATAGATCTAATAAAAGGGAGGTACACACAGCAACACACCAGAATTTACATATCGACCTTAAGACCTTTAGACCGCTCTTATGTCATTCGTAATAGCGACTGTTTTCATAATACAAATGTAAAGATTGATGTGTTGCTGGCTGTACATAAACAGACTTAGAATCTGAACTCATATTTACCTATTCAGCATTTCCTTATAATTTATTTCCTCTATATCATCGGTTTTGCTTTCTTCAATTACTGTCTTTTCCTCTTTCTCTTTTTCCTTCTCTTTTTCTTTTTCCTTCTCCTTCTTAGACTCCTTAAGATCAACAGTGCGACTAGAAGAAGACTCTCGACGGCCTCTAACTAAAGCCGGACTAGACGCTGTTACCTTACTTTTCTCCGATTGATCAGATTCAGAATCATCTTGCTTAAGCTTTTCGTCTAATTCGCGGTTTTCTACCTGAATGTATCAAAACATAACCTTTGTAGTTATCTAATAATAATAAAAATTGTAATACACAGAGATCAAGAGAATTGTACCTTCGCACGCTTGCGGCGGCTCATTTTAAAATCCTTATATGTTTGTTCGTAAAAAAAATGTATGGAAGTATAGAATTAATTTAACTCTGACCCACAAACTCTGACCTTTCAGAAAAACAACAACAAACACAAGCAAGCCGATTTGACTTTAACTGACAGTGACAACTCTGACTGACAAAACCTCAGACTAATGTTGTGGTCCGCATGAGAATAATTTTGATTTAGCGTTCAGAGCGTTCACAACGCTCACGCGGACCGCATTCGTTAGCCCGCTTAAATCTTAGATTAAGTACACCAATGGATTCGCAATGTTATTATATGTCTCAAATAAAGGACTTTATTTCTATGTGAATAAAGACTAAACACTTGAAAGTGCAAAAGCGTACCGAGAGAGATAGCAATAACTGTACCTTTTATCCCTTTCCCACAGTGCTGCTACTGTTGTATATTTTATAATTTAGTAGTTATGAAAAAACTATTGGTTTTTAATAAATAATACCACTTGGAGTATTGTTAGAAGATCTAGCACGAAAGATATAATTTATTAAAATTACTTATTTACAAACATATTATTCAAAATATTCCAAAGATACCCAATAACCATAGTTGCTAGGAGACAAAGTCAAGTCATAGACCTTCCTTCCTTTCGTCTATGGCCTCAAGATCAATGGTCTATTCTTAACATACACCTTCCTTTTTTGCACAACCAACTTGTGTTAATAATTCTAGCAGTCGTGGTTGGAATAAAGGCTTTGTAAGAAAATCGGCCAGCTGTTTCTTTGCTTCAACCTTCTTAACTATAATATCCTTTGACAAGACACATTCACGGATAAAGAAGTGTCTCAGTCTTATATGTTTTGTTCGATTATGACGCTCGTATGGTGGGTCATATGCAAGTCTTATGGCCGCTTCATTGTCTAGGAATAGTTTGGGTGTAGTCCCATTGATGTTTCCTTCCATGAAGAGAATTATTCTATTCAGCCATAAGATTTCCCTTGCGGCCTCACTGGCAGCTACAATCTCTGCCTCGGTAGAAGAGATGGCGACGTTAGATTGCCTCCTGCTCTGCCATGCAATAGCGCTCCCTCCATAATTACAAATTATGCCACTTGTTGATCTGCCTGTGGACTCATCACCTCCATGATCAGCGTCACTGTAGCATATCAATCCTTCAAACTTGTGTGACTTTTTGTAAGTTATTCCAAACTCTAAAGTGCCTTTCACATAACGCAAGATTCGTTTAACTCGCAACACATCTTCTGGTGTGGGTTCATCTAGTTTGCGTGATACTACTCCAACGGCGTATGAGATATCAGGCCTTGTTCCGACCATCAAGTATGAGAGTGCACCCACTGCTTGACGATACGGAAAGTTTTGATGTGTTGGGTCAAGGTTTGATTGGGCGCTGTCCTTAACAATTGGAGTTACTGCTGCTTTACAGTCTTTCATTCCAAACCGATTTAAAAGCTGCATCACATAACCTTTCTGGCATATTTCAATTGACCCATCTGCTTTCCGTTCAATCTCAATTCCAAGAAAATACGAGCCATCCTTGGTTGTGATCTTAAAACGGTTTCTTATTTCGTCTAGAAATCTCTCAGCCTCTTTCTCACATGCTGCCGCTATTAAACCGTCATCGACATGCAATACTAGCAATAGCTTACTCTTCCCCTCGCCTCTTTTGAACAAGCAAGGATCGCTTTCGCATTGCTTAAAGCCAATTTTCAGAATATATTCTGTAATAGTATAGTTCCAACAGCGGGGCGCTTGTTTTAAACCATACAAGCTGCGTTTTAGTCTACAAACTTTTCTATTACTAGGATATCCTTCAGGTGGCTTCATGTATATTTCTTCTTTTAACTTTCCATACAAGAAAGCTGTTGAAACATCAAATTGAGTTAATATTAGGTTTTCGCGAGCAGCAATGCTCAGAAGAGCTCTAAGGCGCAAGCCAGAAAGAGGCGGCGCGGCGCGCATCAGTCGCACCCGGTGGCGCACTCGCAGCGCGCTGCAGGCGCGCCCGTGCGCGCGAACGGCGCTTGTATGCTACGGTGCGCCAGCGAGTGAGTACGTTGGTGCCATTAAAGAGTTTGATTTTGATCGAACAACATGTCTTCCTCTGACGACGAAGACATGTTAGCCCTGGTGCAACTCGCCAATTTGCAAAGGAGAAGAAGAAGGAGAAGAAACTTCCGGTCCCGCGCAAAACTCACTAAAGACTGAGGTACGCGGCTGCGCGCCAGCAGTGCGACGGCCGGCGCGCCCGTCGTTGCAACCGTAGCGCGCCATCTGGAAGCTTGTCGAATGATCTTTCATACTAATTGTATGAAAACGGACGGGCACAAGACAGATAGAAGCGGTGCGCCGATGGCGCGCCACAAGTGCGCCTCGCCCGCGCCTTTTCTATCTGGCCCACGCCTAATAGTGCTTAACTTTGCAACAGGGCTGAAAGTTTCGTGAAAATCTATCCCTTCTTTTTGTGAATATCCTTTAATTACAAGGCGTGCCTTGTATTTATTAATGGACCCATCTGCATTGGTCTTTAATTTGAAAATCCATTTGCAGGGGATAGCTTTCCGTCCTTTGGGTAATTCAACCAATTCCCAAGTTTCATTTTCTTCTAAAGTGTTGATTTCACTCTCTATTGCCTTTTGCCATTCATCAGAATTTTTGGCATCCATTGCTTCTTTGAATGTCGTAGGTTCAGTGAGAGGTTCACCAGTAGTGGAAATTCCAATATTACACACGTTGCATACGAAGTCTTCGTATCGCCCTGGGCGCTTTAGTTTCGAGCGATCTCGAAGTACCATGCGACCCTCAGTTTGAATTTCAGCCTCTGACAGAGAAGAATGTGATCTTTCTTCCAGTTCCGCAGTAACAGCTTGAGGAACTGGCTGATCTGTTCTATTATCTGTTTCATGCTCGTATGTATCGATTATTTCAGCCTGATGTTCCATCTCATAATATGGCTCCTCATTCGATTCGAAGTCTTCGACTGGCATGGGTACAGAAGGTACCGTAACTGTCCTTTCAGCCGTACTACTCGTGGATATCGACTCAATTGCTTGTTCAGGCAATGACGTGTCAACTGATTGTCTATCCTGACTAGCGGACGGTGTACAGTCTTCACTGGAAGTACCATATTCTATATTGGGAAGTTCAAAATTGAATTGAATATGGGGCGTTGTCTTCTTGTTTGATGAAGCAGGAACATTAATGATCTCTCCAACATGATTTGGAAGAGGAAATTCATCGAAGATAACGTCTCTCGATCGAGTCAGTTTATGTGTGTGAGGATTCCAAACACGATAACCATCGTCAGAGTCGTAGCCGATTAGTATTCCCTTAGTTGCCTTCTTATCCAGTTTGTGTCTTCTTGGCTTACGAATGTGAGAATAGCAAGTAGATCCAATTATTCTCAAATGATGTATCCTAGGTTTTTTGTGATGCCATAGTTCGTACGGTGTTTTTCCATCAACAGTTGTTGGTCCAGTTCTGTTTAGGATATACACAGATGTCTGAACCATTTCCGCCCATAAAGCCGTCAGTATGTTGTCATGTGTATACATTAGACTTCTAGCCATTTCCACAACGGTTCGGTTGTCCCGTTCAGTGGAATTCTGTTGTGGAGTATAGGGCATTGTTAGGCGCTGCTTGATGCCTTCTTTGGAGAGAATAGCGCGTACTCTGTCGTTATCAAATTAATATTATTTGTGAGTGCATTTTACAGTTATACGTTTTTTATTGATTTTTTAAATGAATTCTACAAAGAAAAACATAAAAAGTGTGGAATCTTAGATGTGGCGTCCCTAATTTTTTCCGCCATCCTAAAGCACCAACCCAAAATGTTGGCACGCTTTTTCGTAGGTATTTCATATCTATTGGTATCTATAGTCTAAGATTCTACTTAACTTATAACACTGAGGCCGTGGTCCGAAATGCGCCAACATTACGACCAGGGGGGCTACCGCCTAACTCATAGCGATTACTCGCTATCGCTTTCGTGACATTAGAACAATAGTTCTAATGTCATCTGTGACATTAACACTATTTTTCTAATGTCATGATAACGATTGCGAGTGCTCGCTTTGAGTTAGGCGGTTCGGCCGCTGTGCGTCCGAATGTCCGAATTGAATACGGTGATATTTGCACTGTTTGCACGCAATCATTTCGGACCACTTTAATAGCAGGATCGTGTGCACGTCTGTCAATGTCATTAATTAAATAGTCTTAACATTAGTGAAACATTTCATGGCAAAATCAAAGCTTTTATAGTCAATTAATTAAGTTTTATCAACTCAAAACATAATAAATACTCGTAGGTATTAACTGACATTTTTTTATTCCAAATCGTCTAAACGTCAAAATTTGAATTTGACGTTTGCGCACACAGTGCACTACCTTATTTTCGTGAGCGCTGATAGCACCGCTTCATAACGTCACTCATGACGTCACATTGCTTTCATTGGCACACGTTGGTTCAATTCGGACCGGCGGCCGTACCGCCTAACTCAAATTCTATCGTTATCGTAACATTAGAACAATAGTTTTTATTCACAGGTGACATTTGAACTATTGTTCTAATGTCACGAAAGCGATAGCGAGTGATCGCTAGTTAGGCGGTAACACCCCCAGTTGTTTGCACGCTAGATATCGGTGCCAATTGTGCATAAATATCTCAATTTGGTCCACGGGGTGACACACACTCTCGTAGTGATTGTTCTGAGCACGCACTCACCATATTCGGAGACTATGCGCAAGCGGTGTTGAAGCAATAATATCTTCGGAGTGGCTATTCGGACCCGCGGCCTTACCGTCCAATACTGCCTTACTCAAAACGATCACTCGCTATCTTTATCTTGACATTAGAACAATAGTTTTAATGTCACGTGATATTTGAACTATTGTTCTAATGTGATGAAAGCATGATGAAAGCGATAGCGCGTGATCGCTATGAGTTAGGCGGTAGCCCCCCCCCCCCCCCCCCGATCCTTGATTGTGTAACAAAAATCTATTACGATCGCTCTCGATTTTGACAGTCAAAGTGCATCCATCGCTATTTTTTATAAGACAGTCGACACAGAGTCTTGTTATGACGCATGACGCCGTAATGATGGGCAAATTCAAAGCGATCGTGATAGATGTTAGACAATAACCCCCCGGGTCCCAATACACCATCATGAAGGAGGACTTCTGGCCGAAGGGAGTGGTGTACAGGCGTTTCCGAGGAAGAGTACCTGATACTGATACTACCTGCATGGCAAAGAATACGCCTAATTTTTAATTTTACTAGGTAAGGTATATATGTCTATGGGCCTACGTTGCCTGAACACAAATAAATAAATAAAAAATAAAATAGAAGTCGATTGCTATTCGGACCCAATAAAAGCGTAATCAAAAATAACTTGTGTGATAAAACTGAAAACTGGAGGCTAGGTTAGATATTATGACCACACACACAGATACTGCTTGTTTCATGCTCCGCTCGCAAAAATCTATTACATAATACCATTGATATACTACCAAACGTAGATAGAGCGCTTCATACAAAAACGCGCTTGAAATCTGTCACCTAATCGACTATACATTTGTACTCGCTGATATATACTTGAATATGCACGCCCGAATGAAAATTACCATAAAGAAAGTACCGTATATTCAACCTTATTCTGCATTATTACGGCAACTATTTTAAGTACAACCGTGGGAAGTTACATCATTTCATACCTAGCCACAGAGCAAACGATGTTTTAGTAATTGCTACAAGAAAATATCAACTTTATACTCTCAAACATAATGCTTGAAATTGCTTATCGCGTTGAATGAGATAGCACATCGTAATACGATGCCCGTGCGAGCGAGACGATTGTGATGTACTGACACTGACGCGAAGCGACATGTTTATGATTAAATAATTGTTTTTTAATGGTTTTTACGTATAAATCGAATATTTGAATACATGATAAGATGTGTAATGAGTTTACTCACGCAAAATATGAAATTCCGTCTTTTTTCTGCCGTTTCTGGCTATTGTTACCCGAACTTTTGAATGCGCACTTCGGCATGTTTACGTGCCGACAGCTAATCACTCACTATGGAAAGGAACTGCACGAGTCGCGATTGAGCAGTTCTTCACCGGCCTACTTTTCGATCGTTCATGCGTTATCTACGTTTGGTAGTAAATCAATGCATAATACGTAAAATCATATTTGAGCGGGAAAAAAATTGCTATTTTCTTCCGGCCGAGTCCAAATAACAATCGACTTCTATAGGGACCCTGTCCCTATAGACGTCGATTGCTATTCGGACCCGATAGTGAATTTATATCGAAAAAAAGTTATAGGATCAAACTGAAAACTGTAGGTTTGGTTAGATATTGTGACCACACACATGAAAAAATGAAAACTGCACGTTTTCAGTCTCCGAGTCCGAATAGCAATCGACTTCCATTAGGCC
This sequence comes from Schoenobius gigantellus, assembly GCA_963935595.1. Lineage (NCBI taxonomy): Eukaryota > Metazoa > Arthropoda > Insecta > Lepidoptera > Crambidae > Schoenobius > Schoenobius gigantellus. The sequence goes on from OZ012553.1 coordinate 15,163,656, forward strand.
TGTATCCTAGCAGCAGGTTCGTCCCCGTGGGATGTCGAGACACGAGTCCTTGCGGCCGTGCACCAACATCAGGTGGCAGCGAGGAGTCGGGGGGAGCGACCCCTCCCGCAGGAGGTGGCATTCTTAAGGCAACTGACTCTCCTACCGGATGGTGCAGATAATGACCGGGCACGGCTGCTTCAGCCATTATCTGCACCATGTCGCACACCGAGTGCCCGGCCTTTTAATCCCAGCGCGACGCACTAGTTTTCGCGCTGGGTATAGATGGCGGTACGCCCATCACGCTGGCCAGCGTCCTATACAAGATGCTAACCAGCGCGACGGCGTGGGAGGCTGCCGCACCAACCACGCTAAGCAGCCAGGAAGGAATCAGGCCCAGCTGACCGACAACCGGCTAGGAGATATAACGTTTCCCACCTGGTCGCCTGTCTGGGGGGTCAAAACCGAGTAACCTGCTGACTCCTTCCTTGGCGAGTCCCAGCTCGTTTATAGCGCTGGGCCTGTTCCCAGGATATGGGGTTTCTACCCGATAAAATTTTTAAGGTTAAAACCACGATTAAAACAATATAGGTATTCGAAGGTTTTTAGTAACCACCATCCCCTCTCCCTCCCCTACATTGAATCCTGGCTACGCCCTTGTTTGAAATGTATCTAAACGTCAAACTTTGAGTTTGACATTTGCGCATACGCTGATGCAAAGAATATTATGGGTTCATCAGACCCTTAAATGAAGATTACATTAGCTGCGGAAAGAATAATGTGAGGTTGTCACGGGCGAATGTCATTTCCATACATTATTTCTGCGAAACGAACTTGTATTGTGGGTTTTCAATACTACAGTTTTTCTACAGGACAATGGGGTAGGTAATAAAATCTGCAGATTGATCAAGACCTTCTAATCAAAGTTTTAAAAATATCAAAATAAAGTTACAATAAGGTACAAAAAATTAATTTCATATTCAGTGATTTAATTTTACAAACTTTTTCTAAAATGGTTGTAGAGAGGTCCTTCTTCTGAGTATCCAGCAATTTCTTGTGGCACAATGGAGCTTTCGTCGATATTACCACACGGCCGACACATGCACTCCAACGGTGCTTTGGTTGAAACCTGAAAGTCACATATTAATTGATGAGATAGAAAAGGAGGCGCGTTCCTGTCATTAGGTTGGTTTTACGAAGAGACATGTTTTAAGTTATGAGAATAGAAAACTAATAAGGCATAAGCAAAGTCGTAATTTCAAATATATTTTCCAAGACAAAACCAACTTACTTACGTGCTTTATAAGTAAATAAACATGACACAGCTTAACCTAGATCAGTGCACTCTAGTAGCTTATATTTTTTATTTAATTAAATGCTATACTGGTGGAGTTACCTTTAAGAATCTTTTTTCTTCGTTTTTGGCCTTAGGGCAAAATAAGACAACAGTTGCCTCTCTCTCTCCAGATTCTTGACAGCAATTACAGGTACGTTCCATTTGCCAAATCTTACTGCCAGACACCTTAAAATAATATCTTTGGTTATTATGTAACACTTGAGGTATCTAATCTAAGGGGTAACAGTGAGAACAGCAACATTTGAAATACCTATTTTCATCCTATTTTAGATAGAATATAGTCTGGAAGATGGAATATACTACTGGCATAAAAACCAACTGACAGTGCGAGCGAGAATCGAGAATGTAGAGTCCGTTTCATGAAAGAAGTCCCGCGGAAATAAATGGAAATAACTTGTAAAAAGGAATAGAATACTGCTGAATGCCGTAGGTTAGATAAGGCTAGCATCAATGCGTGCCGCGCCTGTCTTGACGTATAGCGCCGCGTCTGGGGGACTTCTTTCGTGAAAGAAACGGACTCTAATGATGAAGTTTTAGTGAGTTTGAAATAGACAGTGTGTTTACCTAGGTACTCTGTAACCGATTTTGAATGACAGTTCAACAAATAAAATTCTTGTTGAACCCCCAATTCTACTAATAAGTTACGGCCGAAACGAAGCCGATAACCATAGCAACCGACAAATCGGAGCGCATAGACCGACTTCCGAATGTTCGATGACGTGATAATGTAACGTTCTGATTGGTCGAAAGCAACGTTTAGGCTTCGTTTCTGCTGTGGTTTATTAGTAAAATTGGAGGGCAGCCCCCCAGGCTGTAAGTATTCGATTCTCGACTTGAAAGAGAGTGACAGTTAAGTGGAGGCATTGTTCTTACCTCAGTCATTTTTAGCGAAATTATTCAATAATTGTAAAGAAACCTTTGCTAAGTCATGGTCAAATATCTATAGTAGGTAGGTATATAAGATTGCTATTCAGGAAAATTATTTAGGAGAAAAACTTAAGTAGTTAACTATATATTTTTTGTAACAAAAAATAAAACCGATTTCAAAAACAACACAATGTAATTAAAATAATATAAGAATGCATTATCACATCACATTTATATTGAAGTTGGTGCCAAATTAACTATAACTACATTAATTAATTGTTCTTATATTTTTAAGACTTTCCAGGTGAAACTCATGAAACGCGCTGGTCGTGCCTATGTTTAAGGGTTTCCCTTGAATTTCTTAGGATCCCATCATTAGCGGCGATGGTGCGGGCGTGGGCAGCAGTGCCGCCTCACCTCGCCGGGAATGTCGACGGCATGGCGGATCTCTTCGCAGACGACATGAAGGTTGTTTGTTAAGCCGCCATGCCCAGGGCGCAGGCCTGGTGTACTGGTGGACGCAGGAGATTGCGGATCTGCGTACCACCAGTATGAGGGCCAGCCCCCCTAGCACGTACACGAAAACACGATTTGATAAAGCGGTTTATCGCGGTGAAATGTCAAAATACAATAGGGTTTCGTCGTATTTTGACAGTTCACCGCGATAAATCACATTATCATATCGTGTTTCTGTGGATGTGCTACGGGGGCTGGCGCGCCTACGTTCGTTGTCGTAGGCGCGCCAGAACTACACCCGACGAGGAAGCTGAACATCGTCGGGTGTATGCGGCAGACAAGAAGACCCTGCGGAATGAAATCTGCAGGGCCAAGGAAGAGTCCAGGGAGCAATTTATACGACTCCTGGACGATGATCCGTGGGGGCGTCCGTACCGGATGGTGAGGGGGAAGTTTAAATCTTCCGCTTCCCCTACCTTCGCTATGGACAGAGGGCTGCTAGATCGGGTGTTGGGGACTCTGTTTCCCGATCCCGGTCCGTTCCAGCCTCCCAGAATGGTCCTCCCGGACACTCCTCCGGTGGAAGTGGCTGCCGCTATCCCTCCCGTGTCGAACGTGGAATTCGATACGGTGAGGGAACGGTTCCGGCGCAAAAGGAAGGCGCCGGGACCGGACGGTGTCCCAAGCAGGGTTCTGGCCCTCGCCCTGGGACACCTTGAGGAGCGGTTCCGGGCGGTGCTAAATTTAAGCATCTCCTCGGGCCGCTTCCCCAGTCGTTGGAAAGCGGGCAGGCTCTGCCTGTTAAGGAAAGAGGGCCGCCCCGCGGATTCCCCGACTGGGTATCGGCCGGTGGTGCTGCTCGACGAGGCCGGGAAGTTCCTGGAGAAAATCCTGGCTTCCCGCATCGTCGAGCACCTAGAGGACCGGAGGCCGGACTTGGCTGACAACCAGTTCGGCTTCCGCACCGGCCGGTCCACGGTGGACGCGGTGGTCCTCCTCAAGGGGTGGACTGAGGAGGCCACAGCTCGTGGGGAGACTGTTGTTGCGGTGTCTCTCGACATCCGCAACGCTTTCAACAGCCTGCCTCACGAGTGCATAAAGGAGGCACTTTGCTTCCACCGGGTGCCTCCGTACCTCCGCGTCCTCGTGGAGGATTACCTGCAGGGTAGGTCCATCCTCTACGAGGGGCCGGATGGGCGCATCCACACGTGGACAATGGCGGCGGGTGTACCCCAGGGTTCCATACTAGGTCCTCTTTTATGGAACCTTGGGTACAACTGGGTCCTGCGAGGCGACCTTCTGCCACGAAACGAAGGTCGTCTGCTTCGCCGACGACACGCTCGTCGGGGCGAGAGCGAAAACGGGGGAGGAGACGGCCCACCTTGCGTCGGTCGGCACCTCACTGGTCGTCCGACGCATCCGCCTCCTGGGCCTGGATGTGGCCCTCGAAAAAACGAGGGCCATGCTATTCCACGCCTCCCGTCGCAGGATCCCACCGGGGCTCCGCGTCCGCGTGGAGGGGGTCCGTATACCGGTCGAGGCGCACTTTAAGTACCTCGGCCTGCTTCTGGACCCCCGATGGAGTTTCGAGGAGCATTTTAAGCTCCTCGCTCCACGGCTGTACGCCGCCGCAGCCGCACTCGGACGGGTCCTCCCTAATATAGGAGGACCAGGATCGGCTGTATCACGGGGTGATACGGTCGATGGCACTCTACGGAGCCCCGATATGGGCGGAGTGCCTCTCCTACCGAACAGTGGCCCTCTTGCGACGTCCGCAGAGGGTCATAGCGACCCGGGCCGCGCGAGCGTATCGCACGGTCAGTCACGGCGCGGCCTGCGTTATTGCGGGCTAAACGCCGTGGCATGTCGATGCACGCGTCCACGCGGAGGTGTATCGACATCGGGTTGCTACTCGTGAACGAGGGGGACGGTCCGCTCCACAAGAGGTGGAGCGGATTCGTACCATGGCGCAGAGGGAGGCTCTGCGTCAGTGGGGTGAGGCACTCGCCTCCCTAGCTGCCGGCCACCGGACGATCGACGCGATTCGTCCGGTGTTGGAGGAGTGGGTTGGGCGCCGGCAGGGCAGTCTCACGTTCCGCATAGTGCAGGTACTGACCGGGCATGGCTGCTTCGGTCACTACTTGCACCGGGTCGCGCGTCCGGAAGAAACGCCGCGGTGTCACCACTGCGACGCTCCCGACGACACTGCCGAGCACACCCTATTGGAGTACCCGGCATGGCGACCCCAGCGCAGCGAGCTTTACGCTGCGCTGGGAGTCGGAGACCACTCGCTGCCGAGCATGGTCGTGGCCATGCTCCGCGGCGATGCGGAATGGGGGGCTGTCGCCTCCTTCTGCGAGGACGTAATCTTGCAGAAGGAGGCCGCGGAGAGGGAGCGGGAGGCAGATCCTCAAGCCGCTCCCATCCGCCGCAGACGGATAGGCAGGCGAAGGCGGGCATTTGCACAAGCGATGCCCGTCTAATGACCCTGCCGTGGAGGCCTGCGTGCACGGTTGGCTCCGTGCACGCCGCCGTAAGGCCATCCGTCTGGGGATTGCCCTGGTGTTCTCGGGCAATCCCCCCTTGGCGATAGCCCGACCAGTGGGTCGGGCTTGCCCGGGCGCGTAGATAGTGGAGTCGCACGCAGTGTGGACCTTACCTAGCGCACCCATAAGGGCAGGGAGAACACCGGGGGGTTTTAGTGGGTAGGCCTGGCACTCTGCCGGGAGAGCCCCACGCACACCCGCCAACGGCGGGTACGGTGCGGTTACGCATTTCCCCCCGAAAAAAAAAGGATCCCATCATCAGATCATGACTTGGCGACAATGGGATAACCCGAGGAGTATGCTCACTCTATTACAAAAAGAATTTTTAAAATCGGGCCACAAATTGCGTAGTAATCGGTGAACATATTTAGAATATAGATACATGAACATAGGACCTTTTCCTTCTTTGAATTCGGTTAAAAACAAAAGTTGTGCCCGCGAACGACGTTACGCTTTAGCGCGAACGCACACGACCGACTATCAGTGAGCGATTTTTGCGGTTTTGCGATTTTTGCGATCGTAACTGGTTACGAAGCCTCAGTTTCGTACGCGGCCGAAACGGAAAATTAAACATTTTGAGTTCTCCGTTGTAACGCACAGAAACTACAAATAATCGGCCAAAAAAACGGTGTATCCCGGCCGACCCGAATATCGTTGAAAAATGTACCTAAAGTTCGTAAATGTTACGATAACGCACAAAAAATCGGTCACCGCGGTGAACGCACACGACGGACTATCGCGATAGTCGGTCGTATGCGTTTGCACTAAATAAATCTCAACATTGTAGTTTCCTTATTTTTTGGACAGGGATTTCTCAGCTACCTGTGAGAATTTTGAAAAATCCTACTATATATATTATGTCCTATAAGTCAACGAAGAAGCCTAATAGCTTCTAGCTCCAGCGGCCGTACCGCCTAACTCCCGCCTAATCACTCGGTATCGCTTTCGTTACATTAGAATTTAGAACAATAGCTCAAATGTCACCTGTGACGGCTGTGACATTAAAACTATTGTTTTAATGTCACAGGAGTGATCGCTATGAGTTAGGCGGTAGCCCCCCAGTAGTTTGAGCTCTACGTTGATATCTCACCCTCAGTCTTTGTTTTTGTACATTAAGTTTAACATTTGTATGAATTTCAGTGTGATAAATATATTATTATTACTATATTATTATTAGTCAGTCACTCACCAAAGCTAATATTACTAATATAAATCTACTAATATAAATCTAAAGATTAACAATAAACAGTAAAATTCAGTCATAATACAGTATTTTGAAGACGCTAGTTCCAATTTTTAACCACATTCATAAATATTTTTCGAACTATACTTACTTAGGTACTTCATAACAGAAATAAACTGAAATAACTATTTTTAATTGACGTAAATATTCTAGATAGAACATTCTATTGTAAATTAAAGCAAATATTTGGACTGGGTCCACTCACCTGAACATAGCTCGTACATTTACCAATACAAGCAAATGAAGGTATAGCCTTGGGCTTACAACCTGGGTGCCGTAGTACATGGATAACAGGTGTCATTTGACATTCTTGTCCTATAAGTAAACAAAACAATTCATAATTTTATGATAAAGTACATTCCAATACTAAAAGGTCAAATAGTAAATATTCTTACCAGTCGACAGAATTTGCAGTTCTTGTGCGTGAACCCGCTTATTTTGAATATTACACATACCCAAAACTAGTATACCCAACAAAACAACTGGTAAAGTAGTCATTGCAGCGGGTTAACGCAGAAGCCGTTCCCGTCTTCCGAGTGAATATGACAACGATTTAGTCCCACTGAGCTTTTATATAGTTCCGTTTTATCAAATCATACCATAGCTTCCTTCCCAACATACAACAAAATCCATTTAATGAACAGGCACTGTAACACGTGTCCTGCTGTGAGCAGTGTGAGAGATTATGTTGTACTCAATATTTTCAATCCTTTACCATTTTCCTCGTCCCGCTTTTTCTTTAAGTGTTTTTCACTTACAATATAATTATTATCTATACTAATATTATAAAGAGGAAAGATTTGATTGTTTGTTTGTTTGTATTGAATAGGCTTCGAAATTACTGAACCGATTTTGATAAAAGTTGCTATAGGGATAGTTCGAGACCAGGGCAAGGATATAGGGTAATTTTTCTACGGACAAAAATAACGCGGGTGAAGTCGCGAGCTAGTGTATAATAAATGCAGAAGTTTCTGACGATGGTTGGATTTTAGGAGAGAACAAGTAGAATTCGTACACTTTTCTTTGCAAGCTGTATAAAAAAAATATTCGTTACTAGTTTTTGCCCGCGACTTCGCCCCATTGGGTAAGTACCTTATTTTTATCTAATAGCCCTGCGAGCATGGACTTGTCGATCGACATATATCGATCGACAAAAGCATCCGTCTTTTTCACTCCTTCGGAATATCTGTCAAATTTATCGATTTTTGTCGATTATGTCGATCTTAGCTGTCAAATTTTGTTTATCGAGAGTTCCATGCTCGCAGGGCAGCTTTTTCATCAATCTCACCAAATCAAAACAAATTTCATATAGGTAAATCGATCCAATGATTATTGATTCCCTATAAAAACTTGCGATACGAAGCTATTTACAGTGAATAAATACTACTTTGGCATAACAAAGAATAAAGGAGATCAATAAAACTAAGCATTGGGGTGCTTACTCTCTGTTGCAAACGAAAGATCGAGGATGCATACTTTTCTACTATTGTTTTTGATACTTTTTATATAAAAATAAATGTGATTGTCATTTTGATGTCTTTTCGAAAAGCTGCTTTTTATTTCAATAATTTTAATATAATTTTTTATCGATCCGTAACAAAAAGTGGTATACTGGACTTTAAAATTTCATGTTACTTAATCCGGCTCGAAGGACCGGATTTTTTTGTTTGTTACGGTTACGGATCGATAAAATATTATATTAAAATTATTGAAATACTACGCATATTTTGAAACATTCAAATCCAACACTACTATGATGGTGGTGGTATGTGGTTAAGTCCCACCCTACCCCCAGGGGTATGGCCAGTGATATGGTGGGTCCGCAGTGCACAATACCATGTGCTTGTGCAATTGTGCATATCACAATAATTGTAAAAAATATACCCATAATAATAATCTTTACCACATATACATATATCAACCTTTCCTTCCTTCCCAAGCTTTCTCCCTTTTCATAAGTAGTTCCACAAGAAAGTATTACATCAGACCCCATTGTGCTGTAACCTTGGGTGCACCCCTATTTCTCGAGGCATATAATTATACTACACCTGCCCCCTAGACAAATGCGACGCGCAAATTCTGACAAGGTTCCTAAGCTAGGGCACGCCATACATAACTAAAGGATTGTACCCTACTCGTCCAGTATTTTTTTTATGGAGGGCCCGGCAAATGATCCCGCCTGATGTTAAGCGGTGAAAGAGGCCCAAATGAGTTGACAGATAGAGGAGGGATGACATCCACTATCTTACCTGCTCGCCCCTTGCCGGCCTAAAAGATGCTTTTTCACACCTCTTTGAAGGAACCCATGTTGTAGGATGGAAGAAACACGTGCGCAGGTAGAGAATTCCAAGTGTGGGATGAACGACAGAAGAAGGAATCTTGGAATTTCTTGGTACGGTGTGAAAAGGAAGATACAGTGTAAGGATGACTCCGAAGGCCCTTACGCGTGTTTCTGTTAAGAAATGGAGAGGGAGGGATAAGGTTAAAGAGCTCCTTAAGAGCATTCCCCATGGAACATTCGGTAAAAGGCGCTAAGAGAGGCGATGTCACAACGAAGTTGTAGAGGCTCGAGGGTGTTAGTTGCCTCTACATCGCCAATTATTCGAATAGCGCGACTCTGCAATCTGTCCAGAGCATCGAGGAGGTACTGAGCGGAGCCGTCCCAAAGGTAATAATAATAATGTTGGTCAAGAGTCTTGACCAACATCTTGAGAGACTCTCGCTAGGCGGTTGGATCAAGGGCCTGATACAAAGAGCCAAAGACATTATAAGAGTAGACCAACAATGCAAACGAAATGTATGAAGTCCCCTTCAACCAATTTTGATATGATAATAGCTAAATAAATAAGCATAATTAAGACTCATCGGTAATAAATAATGTTACAATGTGATTTAGTTTTTATTGCTGTTCGTTTTTTACACTACAAAACGAAGTTATTTGGGCATATTTAAGTATTTTTATAACTTGACGCGCGCTCGACAGTCGAATGCAGTACAAATACAGTATGAGTAGCGGCCGCCTGACCGCTGTTATGGTTGAAGGGGGTTTCTTAGAGGCCGCGCGTATTGTCGGTCTATCTCTTATAATGTCTTTGCAAAGAGCGGTAATCCTCAGCACGGCACGAATTGTCAGGAGGTTCCTCACTCTGCAGCCTTAACCACGAGTAGCTTAGGCATTGTCTCGCTGCCGATGGGTTCACTAAATTTAGGTTTTTTTATAATATATTTGTATTTTTATATTTATATTGTAAAAAAAAATATATTTAAGAAAAAAAATAAAGAACATATTAATAATAATAAATAATTTATTTCCAAAAAAAGTTTGTAACTTCGATACCGATACCGATAGTCCCCAAACTAGTTAATCCTGTCTCTTAGGGACTAGAGCTGATGATTACCCTACAAGAAGTAATAATAATGTACTTAATTATAACTTCTGGCACAGTAAATTTTACCTAATATTTTAAGTTATATTGCGCGTGTATGTGTGTCTCTCTCTGTGTGTGTGTGTGTATGTGTGTGCATGTGTGTTTTGTTTTATGTTGTGTGTTTCTAATCTGCCATTGCCTAAACAAACAGAACCTATCTAATCTGCTGATCATACAGGATTTTTCAACAGAAGTTCCGTTTGTTCATAGCTTATTTGTAGAAGCCAGTCAAATAACTTCGATTTGGTAGCAAATGGATGGTAGGTCTTTATGTTACAGGAAGTTACTATTTGTTGTAAATGAAGGGGAATAGAAAATTCTTGTGTATTTTTGCGAACGAAGTGGCGACAGAGGGGGTATTAATTTTAAACACATGTTTTTTAAGAAGACATTTATACTCTGAGGAACCGAAAACTGTCTTGTGAGTCGCTAATACAGCTTTATTGACGTAAAGCTTGCGAACGCTTAGGCTTAGGACATGTACCTCAGAGTAAATCCGATGAGTTGGGTAACGTCATGGCCTTTTGAGCATTACTTTCAATACAGTAACTTATCACTGATTGACCGAGCCCAAGGTAGACTATCCTTAGTATCTTATCGTTGGCGACATCACGTAGCATCAACATAATCTATACATACATATAATAAAACTGTAGAGGTCGAATATCTGTACATAGAAAAAAAAATGCTTAAAACCAAGTCAAGGGGATGTAAAAAGAGGGAAAATATATAGCAAAAAATGTTTTTTTTTAAATTTTTTGTTTCTCTGTCTGTTTGTCTGTTTGTACGGGCTAATCTCCGAAACGGCTGGACCGATTTCAATGAAATTTTGCATGGTGATAACTTATATCCCTGGTCAACATCTTAGATAATTTTTATTCTGGAAAATTTAAGGGTTCCCGTGGGATAGTTAAAAAACCATAGAAACTTGGACATTACACACAACGTATTGTACTTACCTTTTTTTTATTTTTTATTTATTTATTTATTTCGATGGGACAGTACACAGCTCACAATATTCAAGAACATATTTATCACAAATACATTTTGTTGGCCAATTATGACTATCCAGCAGTAAACAATTTGAGCTAACGAAACGGATCGGAACTTATCTTTAGTAAGTGATGTGATATACTATATCTACATACACGACATACATATATACAACACATACACATACATATATATATATATATACACACATTTATATACAAACAACATACACATGCAAGCTAACAGTAAAAATAGCATTTAAGTAACCCTAGGCAAGTTATCATTCTTAGTATTTACCATATTATACAAGAGTTTCTTGACACAGTTAAGAAACGTGTTTTTAGACCCTATAAAAAGATCAATATCATTAAATTTTTCATTATAAAACTTAGGCAGTCTTTTGTTGATAATACTTTATATTACCGCTCGAATTAAGTATAAATCCTATAAAAGTGACGGGATTCAGCGGGAAAAAAAATTGCTACGGGTCCCTATTCAATACGTGGCCTGACACACACTTGGCTGGCTGAACTTGAACAGATTTAGTAACCTGTGAAAATCTCAAACCGTCCTTCTGGCTTTCCCAAATCGATTATAAAACGAGATATTATTTTAATAATAAGTATTTTTTAGTTCCATTCTACACTACAGAATCATTCTCCAAAAATATGATGGCGCTGTTCGTTTTTACAACGCGCTAACGGAGTTTTTCTGCGAGTTCTAACGTGGGTGACTTTTTACCCTACACTTTAAGGCAAATTTTCAATAGATGGCGCTGTTAGGTTTTAGAACGCGCTATTGAAATTAATCAAAAGGGGAAGAACTTATCTCTTCCGTGTATGGTGAACAAAATCAAATAACAAACCATGAGAACTCATGGCTTTGCGAAAGAGCAATTTTGACTCCGCGAATTGACCAAGCCGCAAGAATAAACTTGGATATACTCAACAATGTTGAAGGAGAAGTAGTTGAGTATACTTCTATCAACAGAGTAATGGAGCAAGATGACGCTACCAATTATCCCGTTGAATTTTTTAATTCTGTAAGCACTCCTGGACTTCTAGCATACAAGATTAATTTAAAAACTGGCGTCGCAATTATTTTGTTGAGAAATTTAAGACCCCCAAAATTATGCAACGGGACAAATGTCTGTAAATGCTGGTGTCCCCCAAGGATGTGTGCTTTCACCTACACTATTCCTTCTGCATATCAATGATATGCTGCTAATCAGCAGCATTCATTGCTATGCAGACGACAGCACGAAAGACACCTTCTATAACGGCCGTGCGAACTCTTCTCGGGAAAACGTCATTGAGTGCCGGAATAAACTTGTGTCTGAAATCGAAACTTCATTAGAGAAAGTCTCTAACTGGGGTCGACTTAATTTAGTCCATTTCAACCCATCAAAGACACAGGTTTGCGCGTTCACCGCAAAGAAAATGCCATTTGTCGTATCTCCTCGCTTTCAGGGCATTCCCCTAACTGCATCAGCCAATATTGGGATCCTTGGTGTCGACATATCGAGCGAAGTCCAGTTCCGTGGCCACCAGAGGGTAAAGCTAAATTAGCTTCTAAGAAGCTTGGTGTGCTCAATAGATCGAGACAGTATTTCACTCCGGCGCACCGCCTTCAGCTTTACAAGGCGCAGGTTCGGCCTCATATGGAATACTGTTCTCATCTTTAGGCTGGGGCACCCCAATACCAACTTCTCCCACTGGACCGCATTCAACGGAGAGCGACTCGAATCGTCGACTGCCAGGAAATTTCAAATCGGCTTGATACCTTGGCGCTGCGTAGAGATGTCGCTTCGCTATGCATCTTCTATCGTATTTATTACGGGGAATGCTCCGAGGAATTGTTCGGACTTATACCTGCCGCCTCTTTCCGCCATCGTTCCACGCGGCAAAAAATCCATGCCCATCACTTAGATGGTTGGCAGTCCACAACTGTGCGTTTCTCTCGAAGTTTCCTGCCTCGCACAGTCAAACTTTGGAACGAATTGTCGCCTGCGGTACTTCCGGACCGATACGACCTTCAAACTTTCAAAAAAAGAGCGTATTCCCACCTCAAAGGCCGGCAACGCACTTGTAACTCCTCTGGTGTTGCGGGTGTCCATGGGCAACGGTAATTACTTACCATCAGGTGATACGTCTGCTCGCTTGCCCCCTATCCCATAAAAAAAAAAAAAAAAAAACAAAACTGAAAGTTACTTCTCTGCAGCATAACATAATAGAAGCGGAGATTTCGGCGGGATGTGGCGTCGGTGAAAGAGTTTTTATACCACGAATTCCACTGATTCCCAATAATTACCCATTCCATTTCAAACGTGTACAGTTCCCGGTGAGTTTGTGTTATGCAATGACTTTAAACAAAGCCCAAGGGACGCTACGTGTTGCCGGCGTGGACCTCAGCGTCGGCTGTTTCTCACACGGTCAGCTCTATGTGGCTTTCTCCCGTGTAAGTCAACCAAACAAACTGGTTGTTTATGTTCCGAACCAAACCGCGTCGAACGTTGTCTATAAAGAGCATTATAAGGTACTAGCTAGATATGGTATGGCACCCTTCGTGCGCGAGCCCGACTCGCACTTGGCCGGTTTTATTTTTGCTGATCGTGTCGATCAAACGACCTCTGTGGCACAGTGGTCATTTATGGTACCGCAAGTGCCTTTGGCCTGCAGGGATCCAGAAATCCAGAATTGGAAAATATAGAAGTGTGATGTTGTCTGTACCTATTCTTATATTATTTTTAACTTTTCAGTGTTTTTGAAGTCGGTTTTTATTTTTTGTAAAATATTTTTTTTGTTTTATTTATTTTTTGTTGTATAACAGTTAACCGCGTGATAAAATCAAATACACGCGGACGAAGTCGCGGGCAACAGCTAGTATTAATTATTTTGCGTACCCGGTTGGATAGCGAATTTAGGTTTTCATCTATTTGCACGCTAAGGTATTTAATAGACTGAGCTTGACTAATAGCACACCTCGGACACTCCATACAACGTTCGCAAATCAATTACCTATCACTACTACATTAGCAAATGACGTTCGCGCACGCGCAAATGTGTGCGTGGAATCTAGTAGGGCTGAGTGCACGGTTATCAATCGAAATGACGCGAGAAGTGCAGTGACTGCCTTCTCTTTTACCCGCATAGCGCTGTCCCTGTTATCGGCCGGCGCTCGCGTCTATTCGCCCGAGCGATCGCGCGAGCCCTTGTGTATGTATCAGTGATGTCTACAACGAAGTGCCAGGTGGGATGAGGTATTTGAAATGAGTGCGGGGAGGTGAGTGGCCGTTCTGTACGTAGTACTATTATCTATTCTGTGCTAATAGTGCTACAGTTACATGGAGATCGGATGGTATCATTAGTAATAGTCAGGCACACACTATGATGGATTGGTATTGGAGGCACAGATCTTGGTTTTGATACCGCGGTTTTGTGGAAGGTTAAGAAATACGTTTTATCTGTGTTGAGCGTAAGTAAATTATTCTCTAACTAGTGCGCTACAACGGCCAGACCAGCTTCAGCATGTTGAAAGACTTGCGACCAAGACAAACCATTAAAGAGGATAGCCGTGTCATCAGCGTAACAAATTACTTCTGAGTTCATCATTGGAAGTGCTGGAAGATCATTGATATATATATTAAATAGAATAGGCCCCAATACACTGCCCTGGGGTACCCCAAAACAGATCTCCTGAGTGTCACTCACAAAATCGGTCACTCGGACGCATTGTGTGCGCTTCATCAGGTAGCTTTCAAACCAGGCCAGGGCCAATCCTGTGACACCACTTCCTTCCAATTTACATAGTAAAATGGGAATAGATACAGTGTCAAAAGCTCTAGCCAGGTCCAAAAACACCCCCGTACAACATTGACCGGAGTCAAGGGACTTTGCGACCATAGAGATTAATAGGCCTACCGCATCTTCAGTGGATCTTCCCCGTCGGAAACCATATTGTCGGTCGCTTAGAATATCTTGAGCTTTTAGGAAACTTGTGAGGCGTTTTTGAACAATTTTTTTACAATAGTTTTGACAGTATACTTAGTAATGAAATGGGTCTGTAGTTCTGAGGAGCGTCTCTGGCACCTGATTTATAAATTGGCGAGACTGCCGCAAATTTCCAACAATCCGGGAAGGTACCAGAGGACAGACTAAGGTTGAAAACATGAGTTAATGGTATTAGCAGAGTCCCGCAGTTTTGTTTAAACACAGCCGGAGTGATGCCGTCAACACCTGGAGCACTACCATTCTTTAAGTTTCTAATTAAGGAACTAACTTCATGAGTATCAGTAAGGGTCAAAAATAGAGAATCTAATGGAGTGGAACATGGAGAGGCAATCGTAGCCAGTGATTCTTGCGTTGTATTGAGTCTACCCAATGTGTCACTTCACTTGCTAGCTTATTTCCTATAGTCGAGAAATGTTTATTACACTTAGAGAATGAGTCAATGGGGGTGGCTGTTATGCCACCGGATAACACCGGACAGCTCCGTCGGATTAGTAATTTTTTTGGCAGTGTGGCAGATATCATTAACTGTTTTCCATAACTTCTTGGAATTCCCTTGTGTTTGCTCTATTTGTTCTGCATTGTAGTTATTTTAAAGTTTTCTTAAAAGATCATTGCAAAAATTTCTATATCGGGTATACGTCAACTTAAGAATTGGGTTATCCGGGTCTTTCCGTAAGTTCATGTGTAATCGGTCACGATTGTTTATGCACCGAATCAAGCCAGGGGTCATCCACTGTTTCACAATATGTTTAGTGCGACTAATGCGTTTCTTAAAAGTGTGCTTTGTGATTATTGACTGAATCGCGGATGTGAGAATTGCTGCTGCCAATGATGCGTCGGTGTTGTCCGTAACAAGTGACCACTCGAAGGACTGTATATCTTTGGATACCGCTTGGTGATCTATCGTTGTGGTGATGCTATCAGAAGGCAATTTAGTTTTACGATTTAACACAGTACCGATCATAGCCAGCGAGTGATCCGTGATGCTACTGGGACATACAACACCGATACAGGGGCTGTATGGTCTCAGGAATATATGGTCTAGGCAGGTGTTTTGACGTGTGGGCTTCTTAATCACTGAGTAACATCCGTGTTCAGCCAATAAATTAAGGTAGTTGTAAGTTTGAATGTCAGGTATTACACGGTTGATGTCTATGTTCATATCACCGGTTACTATGAATAGTTATTTGTTATACATGAGTGCAAAGTTGCTTTTTAACCGCGTGCTCAACTTTGATGACCGAACAAGTGAAGGATTCTAAAATTCAAATATTAGAATCCTGAGTGTTAGCGAGGGAATCAAAAGAGCACAAGGTGAAAAATCTTTGCACTCGACTGCAACACGTAACTTACCCCCTCAGCGAGGAAATTAAAAACAAAAGTACAAACCAAACCTACACCAAGGAGGTTCAGAGTGTGAGTTTTTAACAAATTTAAAAAAAAGTTGTGTTATAAATTCGGCACCATGGAGATGGAAGTAAATAGGTTTAATAATGTTTTGAAATCACATACATAGTGCACGCGATGTTCTAAATTCAAATTTACTTTAACCTCAAGCGGATAAAAACGGCTTTGGCGGTTAGATATCGAATAGCAAAAATACTCTTTCCGAGATGGTGGGATGAAAATGTTTTTTGTTTTTGAAACGACTAAGTCTATTATCTAGAATTCCAAGAAATTTATCTATATTTTTTACTGAATATCTATACACAACCATAACACTAATAGTATCTGCTATGTCTACTACTAAACTGTTAGCCTCTCCCTCAAAATCGATTTCTAAGGATGTTGCGGCGAGAGTGTCCTTTACGTGAATTACAAGGCCTCCCGCTTTATTAATGTTTAAATTCGTGTAATAGCTGGTAAAGCCGACTAGTTGTCTAACGTCTTTATATTCATCCAGCCAACATTCGGTAAGAACTATGACATCTTAAGAAATATCAAGTTGTTGAAGCATAACCAAGAAATGATCAAAATTTTTGTTGAGGCTCCTAATGTTATGTCATTAAACAGAAGTTCCACTTAGGTGCGAGCAATATTCCACGCAAGACCTAACCTGAGTTTTATACAACAGGCATAGTTGGTCCGGCGCAAAATACCTACGCACCTTGTTCAGGACACCGAGTTTCCGTGAGGCAGCAGTTATAACGGATTCGATGTAGTCTCTGGGGTTCAGATCGCAGCGAATGTTCATTCCGAGCAAGGTGATGTTACTCTGTGTGAAGGGTTGTGCCCTGAATAGAAGGAAGGGGGAGGAAAGGTGACCTTTTCGTCGAGAACGCGCACACCTGTGTTTTCTTAGCATTGAACTCAACAAGATTGTTGGAACCCCATTCGGAGACGAGGTCCAGCGTCTTGTTGAGCTCAATGATAAGATTCTGCCTCTCCCTGTCAATATTACCACGAGCAGCTCCTGAGCTTCCGTGATATGCCCCATGCACTGTACTGTCGTCTGCATAGCAATGTATACTTCCCAAGGAAAGCATGTCATTGATATGCAGAAGAAACAATGTTGGGGATAGAATGGAGCCTTGTGGAACACCAGCATTCACTGCCACGAACCATGAAGCGCAGCCGTCAACGACAACGCGAATTCTACGCTCGTGGAGGAAGCTGGCAATCCACGTACAGAACTGAGCGGGTAATCCGTATGCCGGAAGCTTGGAAAGGAGAGCCTTGTGCCAGACTCTATCAAAAGCTTTGGCGATGTCGAGACTAATAGCCACAGACTCGCCGCGCTTATCGATAGATTCACCCCATTTGTGCAAAAGGAACGCTAGAAGGTCACCTGTTGACCGTTTAGGACGAAACCCATACTGACGGTCATTAAGCAACCTTCCAGGTAACGGATCAGCTGGGTGTTAAGGATCCTCTCCATGATTTTACACAAAATGAAAGTGACGGCTATAGGGCGATAGTTAGCCGGATCAGAACGATCTCCCTTTTTGGGAACCGGCTGGACATTGGCCTCTTTCCAAGATTTCGGCACACAACCAGCAGAGAACGACAGACGGTATAGACGCGTCAGGACCGGAGTCAATTCCGCTGCACACTTCTTAAGTACAATCGCAGGAATACCGTCTGGTCCACTTGCTTTTCGAATATCGATCGACTGTAGCTCCGCCCGCACATCACGCTGTCTGATGCGGATATCGGGCATAGTGCTGCCACAATGGGACAGTGTCAGAGGTTGTGCACCACAGTCATCGATACGGGAATGATACGCGAAAAGTTTTGCCAGGAGGTCGGCTTTCTCCTGCGACTGATGAGCAAGTGAGCCATCGGCATGTCTCAGCGGTGGCAGCGAGGGTTGGCAGAAGTTTGATTGCACAGCTTTGGCCAGGCACCAGAAAGAACGGCTACCCGTAGGGTGCGCAAGCAGTACCTGACCCACTTGTGCCATGCGCTGAGCATCCGCTCTAATGTAAGCCCTCTTACACAACTTGGTGGCATTATTGTAGGCTGTTTTCAGTAGGTTAGTATTGGGATCCCTAGAAGCTCGACCTCTGATCCAAGCGCGGTAAGCTAGCTGTTTGTTTTCAACAGCAGACCAGCAGTAACTCGCGATTGAACCAGAGGTCACGTCTCCCTCTACTGACGAGATTGGAATGCGGAATATAATATTCCATTCCTAGTCTGATCTCGAACCACCTCGAGATTTTGCGTGCATGGTGGGGCAGCTTCACGAACTGGTTAGGTTCGCTTGGACCCCTGTACTGTACCACGGGCGGCCAGTGGAACAGCCGTTTCTTCGGGTCTTCCTGGGCGGAGGGTCAACGCAGTCAACCTGGCACTGGGTCGACGGAAGCCCACACAAACCACACGAATCGCAGCAACGACCCCTCAAGCTCTGGCTGTGCGATGACTGATCCCGAAACGCAGATACGAAATGCCTACTTGACGGGTTTTACGTCATGCGCACGGTGGTCGCTAACCAGTCGGGTTTTTCGAGCCCTACCACCAGAAATTGGTCACTCGATTAGTACCACCCGGGGATCACGTGTAGGGTCTCGAGGGTAAAACCTACGGACGTGAGCGACTCCAATCCCTAAATAGTGCATAGTAAGTAGTGCAGTATGCCAATAAATTCATCGTCTAACCCTTCTCTAATCGAAACCAAATTGGTCTGTTATAGAAACCAACGCTTGCTGTGTCCTTTGGATTTCACTGCAATATGCTCGTAGTCATAGTCAAGTGAGAGAGAGAGACGATAACTTAGCATTCCATGGATTCACCGTGCGGGTGCTGGGTCCATCGCGTTGCAGAGAAAAGGGCCAAGAGCAGTGTCTGGGGCTTACTACCCAGCCCTGCGAGCATGGACTTGTCGATCGACATATATCGATCGACAAATCTGTCCTTTTCAATCCTTAGGAACATCTGTCAAATTTATCGATTTTCGTCGAGTATGTCGATCTTAGCTGTCAATTTTTTTCTCGTTATTGAGAGTTCCATGCTCGCAGGGCAGGTGCAGGTTTAAGTAGGTAGCTACATAAAATGCATCAACATTCACCTTCCTTCACCACCTCGGCTCCTCTCTCTGCCTAAACCATATTTGATACGATTCCGTAAGTGCCGCCTTTGTAACGCGGTTTAATATTGAGCTCACGGACGTTCTCGATAAGCCTAGATCTTTCAGCAGTGTGTATATGGATTTTGCCGGAATACCTCTCGCGCCTACTTCTACCGCGATAAGTGAACATAATAGCCGTTTTTAGTGATATCATTGGTAAGATCGTAGTATCTATTTAATTTAAATGTGCGGTCTTTGGGAATGTTATTTTCCCACGGCACGATGAGCACAATGAGTAGCACGCGCTTTATGCGTATCCGAGAGTAAAGCAATATATCTGGCCTGCCCCCCTAGACAAGATGTCTTTCGATAATCGTAATCGCAATCACTAAATGGACAATGTATGAGATTTGACAATTGCGCTCGAAAG
This sequence comes from Schoenobius gigantellus, assembly GCA_963935595.1. Taxonomy (NCBI): domain Eukaryota; kingdom Metazoa; phylum Arthropoda; class Insecta; order Lepidoptera; family Crambidae; genus Schoenobius; species Schoenobius gigantellus. The sequence continues at coordinate 15,183,475 of OZ012553.1, forward strand.
CTAAGCGAGAGCTTAAGTCAAATCCCATACATTTTCTAGCAATTGCGATAGCGATTATCGAAATGCGTCTTGTCTAGGGGGGCGGGATGCAGTAATCGCTACGTCAGACGGAAACTTGTATTGTTTATCATACGTGTCCATCACAAGGGTCCAATCGGAATAGAGTTTATTTATTGGTTTTGTTTTATAGCAATTTGGTGAATTGAATGAGACTTGTGTGTGGTTGTTGTCATCACTTTCTGAGCTCTTGCGACCGCTTGACTGACTGCTTCCCGGATGATTCCCAAAACCTATCATGACTCCCCAGTAATGACACTTTTCTAAAAGAACTCTGCATCCCACCAGTATGTGCCCAGCTGTAGGTGTTTGGCCACAGGTATAGCATGTTTTTTCTGTGGCTATTCCCCATCTTGTTAGATTACATTGGTCTGGGAGTCATCTGGAAGTCGTTAAGATAGAATTTCAGATTTGCAGGCGACCAAACATAAAGTAGAGTTTTCCACTTCAGAGCTGGCGGAATGCAGAATTCACTGATAAATATTCACTCATTTTGCATCTCCAGTTCATTGCATGTACCCTATATTTGTCATTCTCATCTTGGTGAAGAAAGGATTTCAGTATTACTTTGTCATCCGGTTTTTTGATCGAACCTAACCCATAATCGACTTGATTGCGCGCCTATCACGATTTTTTATGGAATTGAAGCCTGGACTCTAGCTCGGAGCTGTTATTGTATTATAGTTGTTGTTGTATGTTATATTGTAGTTTCTGAACAACTTACGCAATAACCCTAGCCAAAGGGTTAAGCCACTATCAGCATAATAAATATGAATTAAGGATGTTGTACCTGTCTCCTTCGCTGTTTTGGGGTATTCATTATAGGCGGGGATATGCATTATCCAAACACATAAGACATATTTTACACCTAGCTTTGGCATCCCATTTTTGTTCTGTCCATTTACGTACTTACTTACTCCAAATTAAGTAAATCCACCAAATCACACTCCGGTAACAGCATTTTCATAGCAAGCGATCATGTCGCATAGTTCGTCGCTTTGTAGCACAAAATGCTACAAAGACTTTATGTTGAATACATTGAAGTATAGTATACAACAGGTGTTTAAAAATAATACAATTGTTTTGCTTTATTTCTAACAATTTATTTTATCTTTTATCACATAAAAGGTCTTGATCAAATAGTAAATCTTTAAAACTTATCTTATACTTACCAGCGTTCTAATTATTTTCAAAAAATATTTGTACATTTTAACATCAGTCCCTACCCAAGTATCATTTCATTATAACCGATTAATGCTTATTATTATCGGCTAAAGTCTCCGCATTTATAGCATTTGCAGTCGTCTGGTTCCCGCAAGCGAACCTCCATAATAGCTCTATCTTCGTCTGTGAGTCTAACGCCATCAGGATCATAACAATGCGTAAGTGTTATTAGCCTTTCTCGTAGAAAATTTTCCCTGCAGCAGAAACATTCCTGAAACAAAAAATATTTTCAAAAATTATAATCTAACTATATTAATATTACGAGTATAATGAGGAAAGATTTGTATTATGTATTTTTGTGTTTGTATTGAATAGGCTCCAAAACTACTGAACCGATTTGAAAAATTATTTCACCATTAGAATGCTACATTATCCCTGAGTAACAGAGGCTACAACATTATTTTTCCTACGGGAAAATCTAAAATTACACCGGGAAAACAGAAAGCAACGCGGGCGAAGCTGCGTATAGTAAATCTGCTATATAATAGGCAAAAAAATATTTTTCCTATAGGAAAATATAAAATTCCCACGGGAAAACAAAAATAACGCTGCCGTAGTCGCGAGCGGAAAGCTAGTCTTATACAAGGTTACTTTTAAACAGGAACTTTGTGCTTGTTCAGACTAGCAAACTGAACAACTCATGCTACGGGACAAATCTTGAAATCGCGAAAAAATCAGTTCAATACATTTTGATTCAGTGGATGTTGAGTATTTGTATGGAACAGCTGATTTATTTTCTCGGGATTTCAAGATCGGTCCCGTAGTAAAAATTGTTATGTTTGCTTGTCTGAACAAGCGCACAAAATTTGACTCTTGCTTGAAAAGTAACCCTGTATTGGAGCTGTATTCATAAAAATCTCTTGTGACAATGACAATGGCTGGTGTTTGCTTGTTCGTCCGGGCGGACGTTTGCTGTCGTCGCCTGCGCTGTTTGGAGGAACCTTCCTTTTCCATCCTTGCGGTACACGTCGATTTTGGCACTCATTGCCGTGTCTACGTCTGCGTCTACCGTTCCCATCGTGGTGACTTGGAGACAACTCGACTTTTTGAACATCTAAGTCGGGTGGCAGATGACGCGCAGGAGCGATTTCCTTCCGCCGAGCTGGTGTTTTTAGGGGACTTCAATGCTCACCACGAGTTGTGGTTAAGTTCCTCTAAAACTGACCATGCGGGTAGGACTGCCCACGCATTCGCTCTCACGCACGACCTGACACAATTGGTCACCCAGAACACCAGGGTACCAGATATTATCGGTCAAGCGCCCTCTTTATTGGACCTTCTGTTGACAAATCGCCCTGACGGATATCAGGTGGTGGTTCGAGCTCCACTAGGATCTTCGGATCACTGCCTGGTATCCGTCTCAGTGCCTCAGGCGTCACGACCGTCGCCTGTGGTTGCAGCACGCCGTCTGTGGCACTTTGCGTCAGCAGATTGGGACGGTATGCGGGATTATTACGCATCTGTTCCTTGGTGGCAGCGCTGTTTCAATAGGATGGATCCGGACTCCTGCGCTACCTCTGTTGCTGACGAGATCATACTAGGAATGGAATATTATATTCCGCATTCCAATCTCGTCAGTAGAGGCAGACGTAACCTCTGGTTCAATCGCGAGTGCGCCTCTGCTGTTGAAAACAAACAGCTGGCTTACCGCGCTTGGATCAGAGGCCGAGCATCTAAGGATCCCAATACAAGCCTACTGAAAACAGCCTACAATAATGCCACCAAGTTATGTAAGAGGGCTTACATTAGAGCGGATGCTCAGCGCATTGCACAAGTGGGCCAGGAACTGCTATCGCACCCTACGGGTAGCCGTTCTTTTTGGCGCCTGGCCAAAGCTGTGCAATCAAACTTCTGCCAACCCTCGCTGCCACCGCTGAGACTTGCCGATGGCTCACTTGCTCATCAGCCGCAGGAGAAAGCCGACCTCCTGGCAAAACTCTTTGCGGCTCATTCCCGTGTCGATGACTGTGGTACACAACCTCCGAAACTGTCCCATTGTGGCAGCACCATGCCCGATATCCGTATCAGACAGCGTGATGTGCGGGCGGAGCTCCAGTCGATCGATACTCGAAAAGCAAGTGGACCAGACGGCATTCCTGCGATTGTTCTTAAGAAGTGTGCAGCGGAGTTGACTCCGGTCCTTACGCGTCTATACCGTCTGTCGTTCTCTGCTGGTTGTGTGCCGAAATCTTGGAAAGAGGCCAATGTCCAGCCGGTTCCCAAAAAGGGAGATCGTTCTGATCCGGCTAACTATCGTCCTATAGCCGTCACTTCCATTTTGTGTAAAATCATGGAGAGGATCCTTAATACACAGCTGATCCGTTACCTGGAAGGTCACTCGTTACTTAATGACCGACAGTATGGGTTTCGTCCTAAACGGTCAACAGGTGACCTTCTAGCGTTCCTTTTGCACAAATGGGGTGAATCTATCGATAAGCGCGGCGAATCGGTGGCTATTAGTCTCGACATCGCCAAAGCTTTTGATAGAGTCTGGCACAAGGCTCTTCTTTCCAAGCTTCCGGCATACGGATTACCCGCGCAGTTCTGTACGTGGATTGCCAGCTTCCTCCACGAGCGTAGAATTCGCGTTGTCGTTGACGGCTGCGCTTCGCGGTTCGTGGCAGTGAACGCTGGAGTTCCGCAAGGCTCCGTTCTATCCCCCACATTGTTTCTTCTGCATATCAATGATATGCTTTCCTTGGGAGCTATACATTGCTATGCAGACGACAGTACAGTGCATGGGGGATATCACGGAGCCTCGGGGGCTGCTCGTGGTGATATTGGTAGGGAAAGGCAGAATCTTATCATTGAGCTCAACAGGACGCTGGACCTCGTCTCCGAATGGGGCTCCAACAATCTTGTTGAGTTCAATGCTAAGAAAACACAGGTGTGCGTGTTCTCGGCGAAAAGGTCGCCCTTCCTCCCCCTTCCTTCTCTTCAGGGCACAACCCTTCACACACAGAGCAACATCACCTTGCTCGGAATGAACATTCGCTGCGATCTGAACCCCAGAGACTACATCGAATCCGTTATAACTACTGCCTCACGGAAACTCGGTGTCCTGAACAAGGTGCGTAGGTATTTTGCGCCGGACCAACTATGCTTGTTGTATAAAACTCAGGTTAGGTCTTGCGTGGAATATTGCTCGCACCTTTGGGACGGCTCCGCTCAGTACCTCCTCGATGCTCTGGACAGATTGCAGCGTCGCGCTATTCGCATAATTGGCGATGTAGAGGCAACTAACACCCTCGAGCCTCTACAACTTCGTCGTGACATCGCCTCTCTTAGCGCCTTTTACCGAATGTTCCATGGGGAATGCTCTGAGGAGCTCTTTAACCTTATCCCTCCCTCTCCATTCCTTAACAGAAACACGCGTAAGGGCCTTCGGAGTCATCCGTACACTGTGTCCTCCTTTTCACACCGTACCAAGAAATTCCAAGATTCCTTCTTCTGTCGTTCATCCCACACTTGGAATTCTCTACCTGCGCACGTGTTTCCTCCATCCTACAACATGGGTTCCTTCAAAAGAGGCGTGAAAAAGCATCTTTTGGGCCGGCAAGGGGCGGGCAGGTAGGAGAGTGGATGTCGTCCCTACTCTATCTGTCAACTCATTTGGGCCTCTTTCACCGCTTAACATCAGGCGGGAGGAGGTCATTTGCCGGGCCATCCATAAATAAATAAAATAAATAAAATAAATGTTTGTCCGGGATAAATTCCAAAACCGCTTAAAACTTTTTGTGTAATTTGGTTTACTGTGTGTAATTTGGTCCAACCTAAAAGATGTGATAGTTTTCATCTCGATTTCTGACCTCAATATTCTCAACTGGCAACCTCACAACAGAACTGATTTTTTTTTAGTATCATGTTTGTCGTAGGTATTTTTGATATATGAGTCATATAAAAGCAAAGGCAGCAACGTCCATCTTTAATGAAATTCCAGTAACGGCTTTTTTTAAATATAAAGATATTGCAACTAATTTGCTAATGTTTTTTACATTTCGCAATGAGGAATTACCGTACAATATGAATTGTTCAATAAAATTTTACTTTATAACAATATATTTCTCAGAAAATAATAATTAATTTTGGATGATGCTGTTTTTGAAGCCAATACCAGGATATTGCTACCTTTGATACAATTCGTTTAGGATGTTGTTGTTTTTGCAGTTCATGTATTTTGGGTGTAGGACGTATAAATATTTTTGGTGCTTATTACAAGTAAATAATAAGGAATAGTAAATAAAACTAAATATAATGGCACTTGAATTATAATCATAAATCTTAGAATATTTCGGTGATTCCTCAATATAATTATCAAAAATAAGAAATCAAACATGTATGTCACCTATTTCTTTCTGCAGTTCACATAGCTGTTTATTGTCACCAGACTCTTTACTTCACCATCAGCCTCATTAAAAAAGATAATTCTACGTTTTCCTGCCAAACATTGCCCTAATGGCTTTTAAATAGTGTCAAAGTGTCCTTTTTCTTTGCATCAGGTGTATTTCCATGAATATGTATATTTCCATGAAACATTACAAACTCATTTTTTTAACTTTTTGGTGGTTAACACGTTATTACTTAACATCAAATACAATGAACTACATAACTATTATACCGGCTCCAGACTCACGCGAGAAGTCTCGCCGAGAACTTGCGCGAGAACCGAGAAGGTGTCCACACTCAGCGATCTTCTCATTTACATTCTCGGTCGTGATCCGGAATGGACGACAGTGCTACTGCCTTGGTATTGTGTGCGTTAGCACATTATAATCTCGTTAACACGAAAATTAAAAATAATATTAAGAAAAAAAGGCTCAAACGATGGTGGTTATTGACAAAGTACTTTTTTATAGAAAACGTTTTGCTTCCCACAAAATGGGCTCTGTGTGAAAATATTATTTAAACTTTAACTCTGTTTCATTTTTCCACATTTTTTACTCGTATGTCTAAAATTACTATTACTAAAAAGACTAACGAAATATCTCAAAACAATTAAAATCTTCGTGAATTTAAATTATTTTCCTAATGATATTTATCACAAATTATTTTGTTAAGCACTGATAGCACAGACGAGAGACTATGTTAAATGAAAGAGTATACAATCCCCCACAATATCTTCCAATTTTAATATCTTCTAATCTTAAGTAGGTACAAGGTGCGGCAAAAACATGATCATACACACAACTCAATCTTTTCCTATACATTTTTAGGTAAGTTTTGTGAAAATTTTATAACTTAATATCTTGAAAACTACGCATCGCCCAGAGGGCGAGTGGTAGGTACATGAGGGTAGCCCCTCCTCCCCCACCCCCTAAATCGTAGATTCCTAATCTGAACCATTTTTCTATGCATCTAATCTATTAGCGCTTCTTCGCTCGGTAGTCTCGGTACTGCACTCGAGCAAATCCCTGGTACCTACTCGACTGCCAAGGCGCGTATCCTATGTAATATGTGGGTTTGTTATATTATTTACTAGCTTTCCGGTTGCGGCTTCACCCGCGTTATTATTGTTTTTCCGTTGGAATTTTATATTTTTCCGTAGGAAAAATAATTTTGTAGCCTATTATATAGAAGACTGTTATTTATATTTAGGAGCTCGGATAATAAATTTCATAGAAATTTGAGCAGATTTTAAATATTTTCCATAGAAACTTTCAACCCTCATTTTGCACTCTAAGGGGGTGAATTCCAATAAATTTCTCAAATTTTATCAAAATCGTTGCAATTTTTTTTAAATCCATACAAACTTGCAACCCCCATTTCGTCCCTTTAGGGCAACATTTTTTTAAAATCCCTTCATAATGTGCGTCCGCATTAGCGGTTACGGCTGTGCGTGCGTCTATGGATGGGAACTTCTCCTTTTATATATATTATTATTTTTTAAAAACGGCTGCTTTCGTTAAACTGTTTTTTTACAACTATAAACTGAGTGGAGGACGGATTTCTACAATTAAGGTATCGTTGGAAGATTTTTATCTGACTGTACAAAACAGGATTTTTTCTTGGTATCCGAATCGTCAGTAAAAAATATATTCAAATTAAAATGTGTCAATTCGGACATTGTGTCCGAATATATTTTGTCCGGATCGTCAGCAAGCCCTGTTTTTTGGCAAAATTTCTTTTCCATTTTGCAGATTTATCTTTTCTTTTCCTAATAAAATTATTATCCACAGGAGTAGGGTAACAGTCCGTCTTGCTATTTTTATAATCGTTTGGAAAGAAATATTAATTTATTCAGATAATATCGCACAAATAAGTTGCACGGTAGCATTGTTTTTAAAAAAATACTGTTACTGATTGGTTGAGAGGGATGTTGCTGATTTTGCGGTTAACAGTGTTGGATGTTTCTATGTTTGCTACCAAGATAAGCTTTTAGAGACGATTTTGAAGGGGATGTTCCTGGTTTTACAGGGAACTGTTAATTCAAATATATCAATATGGTAATAGACTAACAGACTGCATTCACAGTTGCCATTCCAAAAAAAATGGATGTTGCTGCTTTTGCTTTTATATGACTCATATATTAGTTTATTCTAATTATTTTATTTATGTTGTGATACTAGCTGTGCCGGCGAACTACGTTTCGCCATAATAAAAAATAGTTTACGACCTATTCAAAAAAGTTTTGTTGACTAAGAAATTTTCGGTAACAGTACCTAAGCTGAGCCCCTCATTTATAGCAATAAGCTCACTTCTTATTAACGAAGCGCTTAATACTAAAATAATGGACAAAATATGGATGTTTTTCACTGACTTAAGTAATTTAGAATTCATCTGTAAGGGGTTTCCGCTGTATGAAAAAATAGACAGTTAAATATATGGTTATCGCGCAGTTGAGTTCCGCGCAGATCTTTCGCTATTCAAACACTATGGAGTTTATTATGGCCATGGGAGGGTGGTAGATTCACCCAGGAGTTGGTCGCCGTCATAGGCGAGGATCTCTCCCTCCAGAACGTGGTCTGTGCCATGCTGGAGGGGGAGCGGACGTGGGACGCGGTGAACTCCTTCTGCGTGGACGTGATGACGCAGAAGGAGTCGGCGGAGAGGGCCAGGGAGGAAGATCCCGAGGCCAATCCATGCCGCCGTAGAAGGACGGGGCGGAGGAGGCGGAATTACGCCCGCCTTCTTCCTCCTGACGGCAACCAGCGAGGCCCTGGGTTGGGAAGCCCGGGCCCTGCATTGCATCGGTTGCCGCCAGTCGCTGATCCCCTGGATGCCCCGGGGGATCACCGGCCTCCCCCTTTCGGGGGGGTGAGAGGGGCTCGCCATAGGCGAGCAGACGCCGACGAGGTCGTGGAAGTGTTCGTCAGAGTTCCCATGACCTTGTCCGGCAGCGACGCGGCCCTCCTCGGCGTGTCCTCTTCAGATGAGGAGGACACGGCGATGATGGACGTGCTCGCACCAAGGCGTATGTGAGGGGCATCGAAGGGTTTTAGTCGGTAGGCCGCGGCATTGCACTCTCTGATGGACATACCATCCCGTCCGCCAGGGGCCGCGGAGAGTCCGACATAACCCCGCGCCTTCCCAAGCGCGGGGTATGCGTAATGCATTTCCCATCGAAAAAAAAAAAAAAAAAAAAAAAAAAAGGGTGGTAGATTCACCCTCGACACGCATAGCGATTGCGACGAGTTCCCTGTGCGTGTCGAGCAGGCGAAGGACGAAACGCCCCGGTGCTTGTAGTGCGTATGCCCAGTAGGGTCGAGTCCCACATAACCGCAGGCAGGCCCCACCCTGTCTGCGTTAGATATAAAATCTTTTACCGGGTCAAAAAAAAAGGGTGGTCGATTCAGAAGTAGTTCAATAGAAATAAAGAGTATGCGAGAAAAGTCTGCGTGCGATCGAATAGGAACTATTACCAATTTAGCGAAACCATAGACGCTTTATATCACCCTTGGTAAAACTCAACCAAATTGGTATGGAAATTTGTCATTTTCATTGTGTATCGTTAAGCAATGAAAAGTTATAAAACGTAATGATAAATAATATTAAATTGTGGAAAAATATGTCTTTAAGACTGGACACATGAAAAGCGTTCCCAGTCGCCTGCAGACATCTTGCGCTATTAACACATTTTTTTAATACAAAATGAATAAATCGTACTTTGGTAAATCCAGTTGCAGTTGATACGGAGGGCTGAACTTGGCTGCTGCACATGCCTTCACATTTGTTCACGGTGACTTCTCCGCTGCAAGACCGAATCAGCCTGCCCATTTCGTCAAATTCCTCTGAAATATTGCAAATTATATAGGTAAGTCCCCTTGGTCTAGTGGTTGAGAGCACCGGGTGTTGAGCGGGAGGTCCGGGCTTCGATTCCCCATGGGAAGACATTTTTCTGCTCGGTTTACTTGGTGGTATGTCTTTCGAGCCCACCTGGCTAGCAACCACCGTTTTATCTAAGTCTGGTAAGTAGTCATAATAACAATTAATAGCATTGTTGTGTTCCGACAATTAAAGGTAAGATAGCCAGTTCCTCAGTTGTTGAGGGGATCTAGGTGAAGCTCGCTTCCACGTGAGATAATAGTCAAGAGACTCCCTGTCGTACGATAAACAAATAATAAAAAAACCTAGTTGTTTTTAATATATTGGGAAAAATTCATGACAAAACATAATAATGATTACCTTTGGTTACGTGTATTTCTGTTGGCATAGTATCGCAAGCCTCCTCAGCCAAACAGTTCGGTGTGATTATAAAGATCATCATCACACAAATGAATAAATTTCTTTGAAAATACATGATATAGATCTCTTTTCTAAGATGTTTCAAACAACAATGTGGTAGATCGGTAAGAGTTTTCTTATTTATATGGAAAATAGTAGGTCATCAGTTACGAAGGGGGTTGAACCTCCAGCTGTGAGAACAGCGCGCTGTCGATGTTATAATTGAAATATCTTGCTCAATCACAGTAAAAATCCCAAGTAGGTACTTCTTAAACTTTTACACTTAATAAAAAACGTGGTATTGTTTTGTTTTCCGAAACATTACACAGGTCTACAGTGGTTTTGTTGCCGCCAAACTTATAACGGATTTTTAGTATGTTGGGTACCCGGATTAAAATGGCATATTTTTTTTTAATGCGACGTGTAGTTTGTGAGATATAAAATTCGTCAAAGACATAAATAGCTTATTTTAAACATTCAATTTCATTCTTTTACAGTTAGGGAGGTGCCTTTTCTGGATTTTTAGGGTTCCGTAGTAAACAAGGAACCCTTATAGTTTCGCCATGCCTGTCTGTCTGTCCGCGGTTTTACTCAGAGACTATTAGTACTAGAAAGCTGTAATTTGGTATGGGTACCTATGTAATATTATATCATGCCAAAAAAGTGGTAGAAAAAAAATATTGAAAAAAAATTTTTTTGAGTAGCTCCCATACACCTGTCCTAAAGTGGGAGTAATTTTTTGTGGGGTATTGTTGAATAGGATTTTAAAAAATTATTTAAGGTCCAGAACACCATTTTTCGATTTAGGTATTTGGTTTTAAAGTGCAGAGTTTAAAGGAAAACTATCAGAGTTGAGTACTAAGTACAGACTAAAAAGTTATACTTAGACGACCAACTTATAAAATGTACTCGGAAAAGTAAAAATTAATTGAAAACGACTTCAAAAACACTGTAAAGTTAAAAATAATATAAGAACAGGTACAGACAACATCACACTTCTATATTGAAGTCGGCGCCAAACGATGATCTCCTAGAAAGTGTTAAAATTTGTCACCGACTTCAATATAGAAGTTTGATGTTGTCTGTACCTATTCTTATATTATTTTTAACTTTTTAGTGTTTTTGAAGCAGGTTTTTATTTTTGTTAAAATATTTTTTATTTTTAACTTTTTAGTGAAAGCTGGTATTAAATTTTTGTTTTCCTCGATTTTCATGCAGATCCTGACTTTGGTGACCTTGGGACTACCCCAGGAGTATACTCTATCAAATACAAAAGAATTTTGATAATCGCTCCACAATTGGCGGAGATGTTCATCGACATCCCACGGCGTTTGGCCCGCAAGAACGCGATCGTGCGATAAGCTCGCACGGCCCGGGTTGCTATGAACCTCTGCGGGCGTCGCAAGAGGGCCACTGTTCGGGGGAAAGGCACTCCGCCCATCCGTAGAGTGCCATCGACCGTATCACTATGTATGAACCTAGCAATATTGACGTCAATTCGATATGGCCGCTGCTCAAAGAAGGTGGATTAAAGTTCGTTTCCAAACCTACCAATATGGGCTTTAAATGAAAGAACATTAGGAACCTAGGAAAATCGCACTAAGTTCAACATGGCGAAAAGGCGGATAAAAGTTCGTTTTCAATATAGGTACCAAATGAAAGGCTTTGAAGAGTACCTAGAGCACTACGAACCTAGGAAAATTGTCCTAATTTCGAAATGCCGCTGCTCAAAATAGGCAGAATAAATTTGAAACTCTAAAAGATGGCAGAAATAGTAAGAAGTTGCTAAATTAATTTTGTTGGCTAAAATAGACTAAAACCGTAGAAAATCCGCTAGATCTAGCCCCAAAGTGGCTAAAACGGTAACACTGCTGAGTACCCCGCATGCGCGGCAGCGCACTACACAATACACACTGTGAATCACTGGAAAACACAATTATCCGAAAAAGGAATCGAATTTTCACTAAAACAGATTTTAAAAAACACTTATTTACATCGCCCAAAATACTTACTCCGCTAGCTCAGCGACCCAAAGTGGATCTTGGCCTCCGATACGAGATGACGCCATTTCACCCGATCTTGCACAATGTTCCCGCGATTTGATCTCGCGAAATTCGTTTGTTGTTGTAGCGCTTCATGTGGAGATATTCTGTCTTCTCGTGGTTTATTCTTAAGCCGGTCGGCTTAAGAATAAGTCGTTAGAGCATCTGCTTCAAGAGTTTTGGCCGCCTCCTTGACCTCACAACTAGTTCGCCCAAGTAAAGCCAAGTCATCCGCGTATCCTATTATCTTATTCAGTTGCAATCCATAGTCCAGAGCTAGGACTCTTTTCAGGATATATTCCAGAACCAAATTGAAGAGCATAGGTGACAGCGCATCCCCCTGTTTAAAGCCCATTACCACTGTAAACTCGTCCGTCAGCTCTCCTCCAACCCGAACCTTCATCCTACTCTCACCTGTTGCCACCCTCACGCCTCACCATATCCACTAGCTTTTTTGGAATGTTGAAATTCCTTAGGATATTATACAAGGCGTTTCGGTCGATGCTGTCATACGCCTTGGAGAAGTCGACAAAAAGGGCTTGAATGTTTTATGCGTATTCTCACTTTTTTCCATCAGTAGTTTTAAGGTGAAAATCTGGTCCACTGTGCCCCGGTTGGGTCTAAAGCCGCATTGATAGTCACCGAGAATCTTTTCTGTGAATGGTTCCAGTCTCTTCAGGAGTACGTATGAAAGAATCTTATAAGCGATAATAGCGAGGAAGTGATGCCCCCGAATTTAGAAGAAGTCCTGCCTGATAGCCATAAAGAAACTCAAAAACCATAAGGCTCCCGGAGTTGATGGCCTACCTTCTGAATTGTGGAAATATGGTGGTAGTGCATTACATTACAATCGCAACTATTCCTCTTAATTAGTAAGATCTGCCCCCCTAGACAAGATGTCTTTCGATAATCGCTAATGCAATCGTTAAATGGACAATGTATGAGATTTAACAATTGCGCTCGAAAGCCAAGTGTGAGGGCTTATGTCAAATCGCATACATTTTTCTTCTAGCGATTGCGTTAGCGATTATCGAAATGCGTCTTGTCTCGGGGGGCTGGTGGCCCAAAATAACGTTGACAAAATTTTAAAATAGAATTTTTTTAAAAATGGATGACGGCACGATGTTCTTTTGTTTTTTCTTATATTTTCTCACATGTTAATAACGTTTTGCAGTGGATAGTTTATTTAAAAATATTTAATTATTATTGTTATAGGCTATGTCTTTTCAACGCAAGTCAATTGTGATATGCGGGGTCAGGAGACGAAATAACATAAGAAAAGTCGAGTCTTAACTGATTGTTTATTGAGATAAAAACAGGGTTTTTATAGTATTTTCAAGTAGGTCAATACGTTAAATGTTTTACAATGACATTTAGCTTGTTTAGAAATGTATCCGATTACATGTTACATGTTTACCTTATAGAAAATAGAATATTATTTATAACTAGCTGTGCCCGCGAACTACGTTTCGCCATCAAAATACTTAACACAGTGTTTAGTTTTTTCCTCCATTTTATTCCATAATGATTCAACTTTATTCTGCCTTTCTTGAGCATCGGCCATTTCGAAATTAGGACAATTTTCGTAGGTTCGTAATGCTCTTTTTCTAACAGTCCACAAAATTAAATACATTACATATTACTATAAACACTAAGTATAATTATTGTTTTAGAGACATTATTGATATTAAAAAATTCTTCTTCAGTAGAAAGAACTACACAGTTGCAAGAATAATCTTTATCGTATTCATGTTTCGAATTAAAATAAGCAATTGTTAATAAATTAGAACTGTATACGAATAAAGTTTAGATATTTTTACCAACAAAATATATTTTTTGGATATGACATCTTGGCCAATTTTGACTGGTCGTAGAGTAAGCTCCTTGTCAAGCTATACTGTTTGACCTTTGAACTGTTCTTATGTCGCTCGTAATACTGGCGGTTTTCGTAGAGTTAATGTATAGCATGAATGGGGGGGTTACTGTACAAATACGTTTTCCGTATTCGATATCCAATCACGGAATACAGACACGGAGTTTCGTGAACGTAGCGCAGACGTTCGTTTCTTCTCATTCGGGATTTCTACCATTCTACCTAAACGTACGTACAGAACGTGTTCCGTTCGTAATAAAAACGAACGTGTGCGGCAGTCAATGAGTATTTTGTATAGATTTGATGCATTCGGATGCCCGCATTCAGAAAACGAATACGAAAAAACGTATTTACAACGTAATAAAGAATACACTTTTAAAAACAATAGTTTTTAAAAGTGTATTCTTTATTAATAAGCATAATAAAAGTACGACCAGAGAGGGTGTTTTGATTTTTCTAAATTATTGCGGAACCCTTATAGGGGTATTGTGGAGCCCTAGGGTTCCGCGGAACACACTTAGAGCATGGCTGCTCTAGGTAAACTTCAGGGCCTACTTTCATTTAATACCCCTATTGCTGGGTTTGAAAAGCAACTGTTATCCGTCTTTTTTGAGCGGCGGCCATGTTGAATTTACGTCAATGTTGCTACGTTCATAGTGCTCTACTGATCAAGGCCTTTCATTTGATACCCATATTGCTGGGCTTAGAAACGAACTTTAAACAGTTTTTTTTGAGCAGCGGCCATATTCAATTTTGTGCTATTTTCCTAGGTTTATAGTGCTCTACTCTTCAAGGCCTTTCATTTGATACCTATATTGCTAGGTTTGGAAACGAACTTTTATCCACCTTTTTTGAGCGGTGGCCATGTCGAATTTACGTCAATATTGCTAGGTCCATAGTGCTCTACTCTTGAAGACCTTTCATTTGATACCTATATTGCTAGATTAGAAAACGAACTTTTATCCACCTTTATTGAGCGGCGGCCATGTTGAATTTATTTATGTGTTGCTAGGTTCATAGTGCTCTACTCATCAAGGCCTTTCATTTGAGACCCATATTGCTGGGTTTGGAAACGAACTATTATCCATTTTTTGAGCGGCGGCCATGTTGAATTTATAGCAATTTTCCTAAGTTCATAATGCTCTACTCTTTTAGGCTTTTCATTTGATACCCATATTGCTAGGTTTGGAAACGAACTTTTATCCTTTTTTTTGAGCGGCGGCCATGTTGAATTTAGGTCAATTTTGCTAGGTTCCTAATGCTCTACTCTTCAAGGCCTTTCATTTGCTACCCATATTGCTAGGTTTGGAAACGAACTTTTATCTATCTTTTTTGAGCGGCGGCCATGTTGAATTTAGGTCGATTTTGCTAGGTTCCTAATGCTCTACTCTTCAAGGCCTTTCATTTGATACCCATATTGCTAGGTTTGGAAACGAACTTTTATCAGCCTTTCAGTTGATACCCATATTGCTAGGTTTGGAAACGAACTATTATTCTTCTTTTTAGAGCGGCGGCTTTGTTGAATTTATGTCAATGTTGCTAGGTTCATAGTGCTCTACTCATCAGGGCCTTTCATTTGATACCCATATTGCTGGGTTTGAAAACGAACTTTTATCTTTTTTTTTTTTTGAGCGGTTGCCATGTTGAATTTAGGTCGATTTTCCTAGGTACCTAATGCTCTACTCTTCAAGGCCTTTCATTTGATACCCATATTGCTAGGCTTGGAAACTAACTTTTATCCACCTTTTTTGAGCGGCGGCCATGTTAAATTTATGTCAATGTTGCTAGGTTCATAGTGCTCTACTCTTCAAGGCCTTTCATTTGATACCCATATTGCTAGGTTTGGAAACTAACTTTATTCCACCTTTTTTGAGCGGCGGTCATGTTGAATTTATGTCAATGTTGCTAGGTTCATAGTGCTCTACTCATCAATGCCTTTCATTTGATACCCATATTGCTAGGTTTGGAAACTAACTTTTATCCACCTTTTTTGAGCGGCGGCCATGTTGAATTTATGTCAATGTTGCTAGGTTCATAGTGCTCTACTCATCAATGCCTTTCATTTGATACCCATATTGCTGGGTTTGGAAACGAACTTTTATCCGTTTTATTTGAGCGGCGGCCATGTTGAATTTAGGGCGATTTTCTTATGTTCATAGTGCTCTACTCATCAAGGCCTTTCATTTGATATGCATATCGCTGGGTTTGGAAACGAACTTTATCGGCAGTCATGTCAAATTAAGTCAACGTGGCTAGGTTCAATGTGTTCTACTCTTTAGGTTCTTCGTTCGATATCCATGTTCCTTGGGTGGATCCAAAAAATGTGATCCGTCATTTTAGACATTAGGATCAAGAGTCCCGTCCCGTCCCTCTACGCGTAACCCAGAACATTGCAGTCAGATATTTTTTTTTATTATCAATATTAATGTATTACTTTTAAAAGTTTTAAATGGATGAAAGAGTTTGATTCCTTAGTCCTTTTTTTTTTTTTTTTTTTTTTTGGGTGGGGGGAAAATGCATTTACGCATTCCTCGTGGTCGAGCCAAACCACGAGGATATGTGGGACTCCCCAGACCGTACCCGGCCCGGGCCTACCCACTAAAAACCCCCCCAGCAGCTCCTCCCTCCGTCACAAGACAGAGGGAAGGGGACAACAGCCAGGCCTTATTCCCGCTGACCCCCTGCCCGTGACATGTCCGTTGCCGGACTCTCCGCCTGGCTCTGCTGCTTTGTGGAGCGGCGCAGAATTGCGCCGCTCTACACCCCGCAACTGGTTTTTTACTGTGGTTGTCTTCCACGCGGCCCGACGCTCAGTGCGCCGGGCCCCCGGCCCGCTCAGTGCGGGTAACGGGTTGCCCGACGGCAGATCCCACTGGATCCACCGCCGCGCGGGTGAGCCGAAGCTCGGGGAAATCCCCAACGGGCGCGAAGCGCCATGGCGAGAAACTCGCCTCGTCCCTACTACCACCAGAGGTAGCCGCCGGGATCGGCTTCCAGCGAGAGCCACACCTCTTCTTATCATAAGAAGAGGGGACTTCGCCCTTCCCCGCATGAAGCGGGTGGCCACACGAAGTGGCCCGCCGGGTTGAACCCGGCCATCCCACGCCCCATATGGGGGTCCTCTCGTCAGACTATTAGCCCGCGGCATAGAATCTGCCGGGTTCCCCAGGGTGCACCACAAGGAGGTTGTCTGACATCGCACCCCTTGATTCCTTAGTCCTAATGTAAAAACATATAACATCTTTCAAAATACCTTGAAAAGAGTATCTTCATTTTTCAACATTTCAAATATTTCAAAAATTGTACCGATTTTGTAAAAATTTGTCAAGAATTAAACCAATCTACAAATTTTATGGTCACTCGATAAGTATTATCATAAAAAATGCTTTATACATTGGTTGTATGGCCTGATCTTTTTGCCTTACCACCACGGTACGACATAAGAAAAAGACAATTTGGTTGGCGAAATCCAGTTGGGCTCAGCACATTAACAGAAAATATTAAATTTTATTTGTACTATGTGAAACACTTCGTTCCTGCCTTTCAATTTTCGAAATCCAATTACTTAAGATCAGGCTGTATGGCGTAGTTCCATTGCCTTTCCTTCGTGGAAGAAAATACCTTCTCTCTGTACTATGTGACAGACTTGTTAAAATAATTTCACGTGCGCCATGTTGTTTTTCTACCTAAAGCCAATTCGAAAATTTTATATGGTATTTTTTCACTAGAAATAAAAAGTGAATTTAAACAAACGAAATTATGCCTAAATGTTCTTCCGGAAAATTATAAGCATTGTGGTGTAAGCCATATCAAATTCTGTCCAGTAGTTTCGGAGATCTTTCCGGACAAACAGACAAACAAACAAACAAACAAACAAACCAACAAACAAACAATTTTTTTAAAAACTATTCTATCGTGTTCTGCTAATGATTTTAAGGCGACCTGTGTATTTTTTTTCTTAATATTTCGCAATTACAGATTTTTGTACCCCTACGATTTTATTATATATAGAGATAAAAACAATATAATTTTTATACGTCATTGATGATGACGTCGTGTACCACACTACATCAATAATTTCCTTACACAAAGACGGAAAACGACATTGTGAGATTGTTCGATTCCTTAGTGTTAGCCGTCAACTAGTGTCAAAGACTATTAAGCGATTTAATGAGCTCGGGCATGATGCAGACCGCCCAGGAAGAGGAAGAAAGAGGACTATTAGGACTCCCAGGCTCCGCAACATTATCACGAATCGGCTTAGTCGCAATCCACGGACCAAAGTGCGAAAACTGGCTCGGGAACTGGGTGTGAGTCATTCGACGGTGCAAAGTATTGTCGCTGATGCGTACAAACAACTTCTTGAAGGTAAATATAACAAAGTTCGCCTTCAAAGATGTCGTTTGATTAGGAAGCGCGCCGCTACTGAAAAATGGGAAAACATCCTTTTTTCAGATGAAAAACTATTTTGTATCGAACAGTCTCATAATCATCAATCTTTTAGACGTCCTGGAGAGGCCACAGTAATTCCTCACCGCCAAAAACCGGATTCAGTGATGATTTGGGATGGTATTTGCTCTACCGCTAAAACTCCCCTTATATTTAAAGAAATAGGGGTCAATATGAATCAGGAAATGTGATAAAAGAGACATTCTTGAAGCCGCAGTTCTTCCCTGGAGTCAGCTACATTTTGGTAACCAACATTGGATATTCCAGCAGGTCTCTGCTCCGTTTCACACAGGGCCCTTAGCAATGGTGCAAAAACAAGCTTAAAAGAGTGGCCACCCTATTCGCCAGATTTAAATCCAATGGTTTATAGTTTGTGGTCAATTTTAGAGACTAGGACCTGTGCCACTATACATAAGAGTGTTGGCGCTCTGAAAGCAACCCTTACGAAAGAGTGGGCAAAAATAACGATGGAGGATCTGCGGCATAGCAAACGTTTGCGTCTGTGTATCAAAGCCAAAGGAGGATATTTTGAAGATAGTGTTTTTTATAGTTTAATGACTGACGTTCTTATCTTAAATTTCATTTTGTAATAAACATAATAGTATTAAAAATTATTCCAAAAAATCTTTGTCAACTTTTTTTGGGCTACCCTGTACAGTACAACCTATGTGCGGTAGCCGTGCGCGCACGGAAACGAATGGAATGAGTGGTCATCGAGAGCGCCGCCGGTATAGGGAGACATGCTTCTTTCTTTTTTTTTTATGGCGCTAAACTACGTGCGAGTAAGCTGAAGCGTAGCGGGGGCTACTAAGTACATGGTAAAATAAATAAATCTCGGAGAACGAATACGAAAACCTAATGAAAGACAACGATTTCATAAATTCGATGAATAATTTGGAAGTAAAATTTCTTAAGTAATAAAAGGACTATTATTATTATTAAAGCTGCAATGATTTTATATTTCCTAAACTTCACGTGGTCCATAAATGACATGGCCAAAATACTGCATTCCATTTACTTTAACACAAATAATCTTATTAAATCACAAAAATTGATAAATAAATTATCGTGTAATATTAGCCTCTCTGAACTTGTCAGGTATAAATGAAAAATAATAAGTAAGGCCATTTGCGTTATTATTTTTTTCGACACCATGTTACTTCTTTCTCAATATGCGACGTTCCTTTCCATGCAGCCTTTATATGTACGCGTGTCGCTTACACGGAAAATACTCATATAAGATTCATTTTAAACAAAATAAACCTATTTTAAATCAATATTTGCTGCATGCGGAAAAGATTTGCTTTTCATTTTTTGCGAGGTTAATACAGTAACAAACCAGTGATTTAAATATTTCATCTCAAAAATGTTTGATGGAACGGAACACGTTTATCTGACAACTTCTAATGTCGCTGTCGCTTCCTTGCAGTTCCCTCGTTGCGTTTGCGTTCGTTGTTTACTGTGCTATTGTTTTCTGATATTTACCTACCGACCCCTGCTTATCTCTACGGACTGATACCTGCTACCACTCGATTACCTTGCTACTGACACAGGACTCTGATTTTCATTGCGTTTTGGATTTGTTTTGTGCATCAAGATGAGGTGTGTTAATTGCGGAGTAGCCGTGCAAAGGTTGCAAAGGCATATAATATCCTCGCTTTGTCTACACCAACAAACAAGGCTTTCCCGCTGGTTACCTACTCAGGTATGACATTTATGATTTTTAAACAAGTTTATATGCGATTTATTAAGTAATAATCAAAAAACATTATAAAGGTAATTCATCTTGTCTTTCAGTTGGATTGGAATACATTTATTTGTCATCCATGCTTCATCTTACTAAATACGGAAGCTGGTGAATACAACAGACTATTGGGGCATACTATGGTTTGTCTTGGATGTGGAAAATCTGTGCGAAGGCTAAGGCATCACAATGTTAATATGGAGAGTCCATTGCTGGCAGTCCTGTTATCACAAAACCCTAATTATGAGGTAAACATTATGTACCGTCTTATTTATATTATATATAGAAAACCACCTCTATGGTCTTATGGTTGAGACCACCTGGTATTAATCTGGAGGTCTGAGGCTTGATTTTTAAGAAAGGCAGAAGTTTTTCTGCTTGAATTGATCAGTGGTAGGGTTTCTGAGCCTATCTGGCTAGCTACTATATTGTGTTATTTTTGTTGCCATAATATAACAATGTTTATAATATTGATGTGTACCAACAATTAGAGGTAAGATAGCCAGTTTCTCAGTTGTTGAGGAGTCCAGATGAAGCTTGCTTTCATTTTATATCTAAAAAAACAAGTCCAAATATTTAGTTATATCAGCCTGAAGCCTCTACAGGTCAGGACTTCAGAATAGAATGAATTATTTGAAAACAAGTGTTCTAAGTTTTAATGTAGATATTCTACATGTTTTATCATATCATAATGAGTAGCTACACTATAACGGTGGTGTTAATGGTTGAAAAAAATATTAGTTTAGTTAATAGTTTAATGAAAATATCAGATAATTTTTATGTTTGAAAATATCAGATAATTTTTATGTTTGAAAATATCAGTTAATATTTAATTCAAATACAATGTATTAATATTTTTATAAGCATGGTGGCTTCAATATTTTTATTAGTTTGGTCTGTGATTCAAATTATTAATTACGATTATTTTATCAGTTGCTTCCAATAAATAATATATACGAATTAATATTACTCTTGTGTTAAAATCAACTTGAATTAAATGAATATTTTTATTTGATATGGTTGAAAATATTTAATGTATGTATGGGTTAATTTGTTGATTAATTTAATTCAACGGTTGATAAATATATTCAATAATACTACTACATTATAACCATACTATTATTTTGATTTAACTTGCTGATAATTATGATGGATCAAACTGTAAACCTGAATGTATGACTAAATAAATAATAAAGGGAGAGTATTTATGATGATTTTGTCAGCATAAAAATACCTTCACTTAAAATAAAATCAGAGGTTATACAGATCTCAGCATAATTACTACTTTTTTCTAAACTCTACTTTGTTTCAGCCATCAAGAAACAACTATGTCTGCCATCTGTGTTGGATGCGTGCAAACAGATTGGTACAACATGATTCAACAAGGGCCATTGAAGAATCGGCTTCAGATACTGCTGCAACAGCCCCTGATGTTGAAGTGGTCAGCCCACCACCACCACCTCCACAACCACCATTTGTCCAAGTGATCAGTAGACCAGAACCACCTGCGCTACCATTATTTCAAAGGGGAATACGGTTACAAAATTATAAGCGTGCTGCAAGCACTTCTAGTCGTTGCGTATTTGACCAATGCCGAAACAGATCTTTGCAATTAGTACCACAGTTTTTAAAAAGGCTTCTATTGCAAGATCATAATTTCTATGTTCCTCGCAGCTGTCGAGTGTGTGAAATTCATTTATATAATGATCAGTGGCATTTGTTGCCTCAAATGAGTGATATTTTTACATTTACTACCAACCATATCGAAGATGTTATTAATATATTGAAAACAAAAACTTATATATTTGATTTTGAAAATGTCTCTGAAATGCCAAATCATTTTTGCCATTATTGGACAGGCCTTACAGTGTCACAATTCTTACAACTTTTTAATTTATTGCCTGCTTTAACTGTTAAACAGCCTAAACGCGCTCTAGCCATTTATTTAAGCAAACTAAGAACAGGCGAGAGTAACAGAAGACTGGCAACTCTTTTTGATATGCCTCGGTCAACATTAGAGTTTTTAATGAAAAAAGTTCGGTTATATTTAACAGAACATTTTGTGCCTCATAATATTGGTGTGAATCACATGACTCATAGGGAAATCTCTGAAAGAAACTTGAGGGTTCCACAAGCCTTATTGGGTAATGAGCCTATTACTGGAGATAGACCTGCTA
Organism: Schoenobius gigantellus; assembly: GCA_963935595.1. NCBI lineage: Eukaryota > Metazoa > Arthropoda > Insecta > Lepidoptera > Crambidae > Schoenobius > Schoenobius gigantellus. The sequence continues at coordinate 15,205,702 of OZ012553.1, forward strand.
TTGCCATATTTGATGGAACATACATATACCTTCAAAAAAGTGCAAACTATATGTTTCAAAAGAAAACATATAGTTTGCACAAGTATGACAATTTGATTAAACCATTTATGATTGTTTCATGTGATGGTCACATTATTGATGTTCTAGGACCATATGCTGCCACCCAAACTGATGCCGAAATTATGACGCATTTGTTCCAAAATGAAAATGGACCTTTTAGAAACCTTTTCAGGGAAAATGATATTTTTGTTTTAGACAGGGGCTTTAGAGATGCCATCCCTTTACTGGAAAGTTGTAATTATAGGGTATATAAACCAGAGACGCTAACTGAAGGAGAAAGTCAACTCACATATTCTCAAGCAAACAAAAGTCGTAAAGTAACATTATGTAGATGGGTTGTGGAAGTCGTGAATGGTAGGTTTAAGCGGGATTTCAAGTTGTTTAGACAAAGATATTTTAATAATGCGTCAAGTCATTTGATGGACGATTTTAAAATTGCTGGTGCCCTATTAAATAAATTCCACCCAGTTTTAGTGGATAGTCCTAATGCTGATATAATAATTCAACGAGCATTAAGATTTATGGATGAACCTAATCATCTTGGTCAATATATTTTGGATATGAATTTAAATAGAAGACGAGTTATGTTTACCCGTATTGACGGTAACTTGCCCCAATTAAATAACTTCCCTGTTTTTACATACAACGATTTAATATTGTTTTCGTTAGGTCCATATCAGGTAAAACAAGCACGTTCATACTTTGGTGAACATGTTAGGGATAATGGTATATATGTTGTCGAAGTGTGTCCAGAACTGGAACATTCACGAAATATGATCGCACAGGTTGGTGGGAATAATCCACATTTATTAAGAGGACGTATTAAGTCTCGACATGTTTCGCAGAGAAATTACTTCACCTATGTGTTGTTTGATACAGAACCTAATGATAATGCTCCACTAGACAATATTTTGGGGTACTACTGTAGCTGCCTAGTAGGAAACCGGACCGTGGGCTGTTGTTGTCATGTAATGACTATTATCTGGTACCTTGGCTGGGCCAGATACCAAAGCAATATTCAAGGCCCAGCAGGATTTTTAGATAACTTACTTTTGACAATACAGGAATATTAAAAAATGTGATTTTTACAGTATAATGGTATTTGTTAAATAAAAATTACCTTAGATTGACATTTTTTCTTTCAAGAATGAAAACGCTCATTTGTGTTAAGTATGGCAAAATATGGCATTTATCCAGTAAATGTATACTATAATTGCTCTATCGGAAGACGACAGTCTTCTGTCCGCCGACAAAGTATTTTTTATTTGTTTAAGTAGGTACTCGGATGTTTGTTGGTATAGCCTTCCAATAAATAAATGATTGTTTTTATCATTTTGTTTTATTTTGTGTTTGTTTCCTTTTAATATTCGGTTAGTATGACCTAGATAGCACTCCATAGTTTATTAATTTTAAGTAAAAATACTAAAAACTTATTTAAAAGACTCAATTCAAGTGACAAACAATAATAATTAAGTTGACAAACAAGCAGGCTTTTACCGGGGGCACAGATTACTTAATAGTTACTACCGAGGGGAGACCCTGTACCAGGGTCGCCTGCTTGGGTACCTCCGTCTTACCTATTTCTGCCGGAAAGCAGCAGTGCTTGCATTGCTGTGTTCCGGTTTGAAGGGTAACATCATTGATTTACTACCAAACGTAGATAACGCATGAACGTTCGAAAAGTGGGCCGGTGAAGAACTGCCCAATCGGGCCTCGTGCAGTTCTTTTCCATGCTTTGGAGCGACAACGCGATAAGCAATTTTGAGCATTATGTTTGAGAGTATAAAGTTGATATTTTCTTGTAGCAATTACTAAAACGTCAAGTTTAATGTGGCTAGGTATGAAATGATGTAACTGCACACGGTTGTACTTCAAATTGTTGCCGTAATAATAAAGAATAAGGTTGAATTCGATAAATACGGTACTTTCTTTATGGTAATTTTAATTCGGGTGTGCATATTCAACTACCTATTTAACAGCGTACAAATGTATAGTTGATTAGGTGACAGATTTCAAGTGCGTTATTGTATGGAGTGCTCTATCTACGTTTGGTAGTAAATCAATGGGTAACATAATAAATGTTAGTATGGATTTATTGATAAGTCCATCTATGTTAGTGAAATTACTGGGTACCGTGACATAACATTTTATGTCACAAGTTGATAAGAGACAGAGTGGGTTCTTGTGGGGGGTGGCAGACTTGCTGTGAATCTCATAAGAGCCACATGTACTATTAATAGGTGACTGCTACCATTTACCATCATTTACCATCACCAACAAAAAAAAAGGCTTAGCCCCTGATGGTAAGTTGCTAATATGCTAGAAATATCCTAATAAAAAAGGTCTTAATTCGAAAGTGGCCCATTCCTGGCTATTTAACCTATATTAAAACGCCTTAATTTTTTAAATAGCAAAATCATATCGCGCGCATTTGCTGTCAATAATCTAATCATAGCGTAAAAACGAAACTTTTGGCGTCTTGTACTTTTAACTGACAAGTTCTTAAGGGTTTCTAAATATTGCAATAAAATCTGTTAATATTCGCGAAAACATAACACCATAAACCATTGCTGTAAATTAAAATTGATAACTACACCTACGTCCATACAAAAATTGGCCATGTCCTTTATATTCAGTACTAATTAACCGACTTCAAAAAAGGAGGAGGTTATCAATTCGGTTGTATTTTTTTATGTTTGTTACCTCATAACTCCGTCATTTTTAAACCGATTTCCAAAATTCTTTTGTATTCGATAGAGTATACTGCAAGAATAGTCCCAAAGTCACCAAAGTTGGGATCTGATGATGGGATCCCATGGAAATTGAGGAAAACCCTTAAATTTTAAGGTGTGTCCTACGTGTTTTGTGTGTATGTTACGCCATATCTCCGCCAATTGTGGAGCGATTATCAAAATTCTTTTGTATTTGATAGAGTATACTCCTGGGGTAGTCCCAAGGTCACAAATTTTTTTTCAATATTTTTTTAGAGTAGCTCCCATACACCTGTCCTAAAGTGGGAGTAATTTTTTGTGGGGTATTGTTGAATAGGTTTTTAAAAAATTATTTAAGGTCCAGAACACCATTTTTCGATTTAGGTATTTGGTTTTAAAGTGCAGAGTTTAAAGGAAAACTATCAGAGTTGAGTACTAAGTACAGACTAAAAAGTTATACTTAAACAACCAACTTATAAAATGTACTCGGAAAAGTAAAAATTAATTGAAAACGACTTCAAAAACACTGTAAAGTTAAAAATAATATAAGAACAGGTACAGACAACATCACACTTCTATATTGAAGTCGGCGCCAAACGATGATCTCCTAGAAAGTGTTAAAATTTGTCACCGACTTCAATATAGAAGTTTGATGTTGTCTGTACCTATTCTTATATTATTTTTAACTTTTTAGTGTTTTTGAAGCAGGTTTTTATTTTTGTTAAAATATTTTTTATTTTTAACTTTTTAGTGAAAGCTGGTATTAAATTAGTGTTTTCCTCGATTTTCATGCAGATCCTGACTTTGGTGACCTTGGGACTACCCCAGGAGTATACTCTATCAAATACAAAAGAATTTTGATAATCGCTCCACAATTGGCGGAGATATGGCGTAACATACACACAAAACACGTTAGACACACCTTAAAATTTAAGGGTTTTCCTCAATTTCCATGGGATCCCATCATCAGATCCCAACTTTGGTGACTTTGGGACTATTCTTGCAGTATACTCTATCGAATACAAAAGAATTTTGGAAATCGGTTTAAAAATGACGGAGTTATGAGGTAACAAACATAAAAAAATACAACCGAATTGATAACCTCCTCCTTTTTTGAAGTCGGTTAATTAGTACTGAATATAAATTTATGGACCACGTGAAGTTTAGGAAATATAAAATCATTGCAGCTTTAATAATAATAATAGTCCTTTTATTACTTAAGAAATTTTACTTCCAAATTATTCATCGAATTTATGAAATCGTTGTCTTTCATTAGGTTTTCGTATTCGTTCTCCGAGATTTATTTATTTTACCATGTACTTAGTAGCCCCCGCTACGCTTCAGCTTACTCGCACGTAGTTTAGCGCCATAAAAAAAAAGAAAGAAGCATGTCTCCCTATACCGGCGGCGCTCTCGATGACCACTCATTCCATTCGTTTCCGTGCGCGCACGGCTACCGCACATAGGTTGTACTGTACAGGGTAGCCCAAAAAAAGTTGACAAAGATTTTTTGGAATAATTTTTAATACTATTATGTTTATTACAAAATGAAATTTAAGATAAGAACGTCAGTCATTAAACTATAAAAAACACTATCTTCAAAATATCCTCCTTTGGCTTTGATACACAGACGCAAACGTTTGCTATGCCGCAGATCCTCCATCGTTATTTTTGCCCACTCTTTCGTAAGGGTTGCTTTCAGAGCGCCAACACTCTTATGTATAGTGGCACAGGTCCTAGTCTCTAAAATTGACCACAAACTATAAACCATTGGATTTAAATCTGGCGAATAGGGTGGCCACTCTTTTAAGCTTGTTTTTGCACCATTGCTAAGGGCCCTGTGTGAAACGGAGCAGAGACCTGCTGGAATATCCAATGTTGGTTACCAAAATGTAGCTGACTCCAGGGAAGAACTGCGGCTTCAAGAATGTCTCTTTTATCACATTTCCTGATTCATATTGACCCCTATTTCTTTAAATATAAGGGGAGTTTTAGCGGTAGAGCAAATACCATCCCAAATCATCACTGAATCCGGTTTTTGGCGGTGAGGAATTACTGTGGCCTCTCCAGGACGTCTAAAAGATTGATGATTATGAGACTGTTCGATACAAAATAGTTTTTCATCTGAAAAAAGGATGTTTTCCCATTTTTCAGTAGCGGCGCGCTTCCTAATCAAACGACATCTTTGAAGGCGAACTTTGTTATATTTACCTTCAAGAAGTTGTTTGTACGCATCAGCGACAATACTTTGCACCGTCGAATGACTCACACCCAGTTCCCGAGCCAGTTTTCGCACTTTGGTCCGTGGATTGCGACTAAGCCGATTCGTGATAATGTTGCGGAGCCTGGGAGTCCTAATAGTCCTCTTTCTTCCTCTTCCTGGGCGGTCTGCATCATGCCCGAGCTCATTAAATCGCTTAATAGTCTTTGACACTAGTTGACGGCTAACACTAAGGAATCGAACAATCTCACAATGTCGTTTTCCGTCTTTGTGTAAGGAAATTATTGATGTAGTGTGGTACACGACGTCATCATCAATGACGTATAAAAATTATATTGTTTTTATTATAAATAATATTCTATTTTCTATAAGGTAAACATGTAACATGTAATCGGATACATTTCTAAACAAGCTAAATGTCATTGTAAAACATTTAACGTATTGACCTACTTGAAAATACTATAAAAACCCTGTTTTTATCTCAATAAACAATCAGTTAAGACTCGACTTTTCTTATGTTATTTCGTCTCCTGACCCCGCATATCACAATTGACTTGCGTTGAAAAGACATAGCATATAACAATAATAATTAAATATTTTTAAATAAACTATCCACTGCAAAACGTTAACATGTGAGAAAATATAAGAAAAAACAAAAGAACATCGTGCCGTCATCCATTTTTAAAAAATTTCTATTTTAAAATTTTGTCAACGTTATTTTGGGCCACCAGCCCCCCTAGACAAGACGCATTTCGATAATCGCTAACGCAATCGCTAGAAGAAAAATGTATGCGATTTGACATAAGCCCTCACACTTGGCTTTCGAGCGCAATTGTTAAATCTCATACATTGTCCATTTAACGATTGCATTAGCGATTATCGAAAGACATCTTGTCTAGGGGGGCAGATCTTACTAATTAAGAGGAATAGTTGCGATTGTAATGTAATGCACTACCACCATATTTCCACAATTCAGAAGGTAGGCCATCAACTCCGGGAGCCTTATGGTTTTTGAGTTTCTTTATGGCTATCAGGCAGGACTTCGTCTAAATTCGGGGGCATCACTTCCTCGCTATTATCGCTTATAAGATTCTTTCATACGTACTCCTGAAGAGACTGGAACCATTCACAGAAAAGATTCTCGGTGACTATCAATGCGGCTTTAGACCCAACCGGGGCACAGTGGACCAGATTTTCACCTTAAAACTACTGATGGAAAAAAAGTGAGAATACGCATAAAACATTCAAGCCCTTTTTGTCGACTTCTCCAAGGCGTATGACAGCATCGACCGAAACGCCTTGTATAATATCCTAAGGAATTTCAACATTCCAAAAAAGCTAGTGGATATGGTGAGGCGTGAGGGTGGCAACAGGTGAGAGTAGGATGAAGGTTCGGGTTGGAGGAGAGCTGACGGACGAGCTTACAGTGGTAATGGGCTTTAAACAGGGGGATGCGCTGTCACCTATGCTCTTCAATTTGGTTCTGGAATATATCCTGAAAAGAGTCCTAGCTCTGGACTATGGATTGCAACTGAATAAGATAATAGGATACGCGGATGACTTGGCTTTACTTGGGCGAACTAGTTGTGAGGTCAAAGAGGCGGCCAAAACTCTTGAAGCAGATGCTCTAACGACTTATTCTTAAGCCGACCGGCTTAAGAATAAACCACGAGAAGACAGAATATCTCCACATGAAGCGCTACAACAACAAACGAATTTCGCGAGATCAAATCGCGGGAACATTGTGCAAGATCGGGTGAAATGGCGTCATCTCGTATCGGAGGCCAAGATCCACTTTGGGTCGCTGAGCTAGCGGAGTAAGTATTTTGGGCGATGTAAATAAGTGTTTTTTAAAATCTGTTTTAGTGAAAATTCGATTCCTTTTTCGGATAATTGTGTTTTCCAGTGATTCACAGTGTGTATTGTGTAGTGCGCTGCCGCGCATGCGGGGTACTCAGCAGTGTTACCGTTTTAGCCACTTTGGGGCTAGATCTAGCGGATTTTCTACGGTTTTAGTCTATTTTAGCCAACAAAATTAATTTAGCAACTTCTTACTATTTCTGCAATCTTTTAGAGTTTCAAATTTATTCTGCCTATTTTGAGCAGCGGCATTTCGAAATTAGGACAATTTTCCTAGGTTCGTAGTGCTCTAGGTACTCTTCAAAGCCTTTCATTTGGTACCTATATTGAAAACGAACTTTTATCCGCCTTTTCGCCATGTTGAACTTAGTGCGATTTTCCTAGGTTCCTAATGTTCTTTCATTTAAAGCCCATATTGGTAGGTTTGGAAACGAACTTTAATCCACCTTCTTTGAGCAGCGGCCATATCGAATTGACGTCAATATTGCTAGGTTCATACATAGTGATACGGTCGATGGCACTCTACGGATGGGCGGAGTGCCTTTCCCCCGAACAGTGGCCCTCTTGCGACGCCCGCAGAGGTTCATAGCAACCCGGGCCGTGCGAGCTTATCGCACGATCGCGTTCTTGCGGGCCAAACGCCGTGGGATGTCGATGAACGCGTCTATGCGGAAGTGTATCGACATCGGGTTTTTTTTTTACGCTAGAGAACGGGGGGGACGATCCGTTCCTGAAGAAGTGGAGCGGATTCGTACCCAGGCGCAGAGGGAGGCTCTGCGTCGATAGGGTGAGGCACTCGCCTTCCCAGCTGCCGGCCACCGGAGAATAGAAGCGATACGTCCGCTGTTGGAGGAATGGGTAGGGCGCCGTCTAGGGCAGTCTCTCGTTCCGCATGGTGCAGGTACTGACCGGACATTGTACATTTGGACATATAGAATTCAAAGAATTGCACGATATTATGAATATAATTTTTACCAACATATTAAAACTCCAACTCATGTATCAAGCAATAGATCGTCTTGCTTAGACCATATATTTACAAACTTCCAAAACGATGATTTACACAGTAAAGTGGAGGAAATGGGCTTTTCAGATCACGCAGGAACAATAATACAATTCAAAATGACTCAAAAAATTAAACAAACAAATTGGTACACAGAAAAAAGACTTTTTAGTAGAAAAACAATTTCAGACTTCAAATCAAAATTACAATTAATAGACTGGCAAGATGTAATCCATTCATATAAGAATACAAATGAAAATTACGACGCTTTTAATGAAATTTTACTCAATATTTTAAACCAAACAATACCCAACAAAATTATAAAAGTAAAACAGAATTCCAAAACGTTTTGGCTAACCAAAGGTTTAAAAAAATCATGCAGAAACAAATGATTATTAAATTTTTTTACAAATACATCTAAAAATACAGTATTAAAAAAACATTATAAAAGTTATGAAAAAATATTGAAAAGGGCAATAATCTGCTCAAAAAACTACACTATACATATAAATAAATTAACATTATCAGACAATAAGGTTAAAACAATGTGGAGTATAATTAAAGAAAAGACGAAAAAAATTAATACTAAAGAGAAATATAGGCAATACTTTCAATAACTTTTTTGCGTCAGTCGGTGAGGTAGATTGTACAAGTAATGTTTGTGGTCGTTCAGTACTTCACCCGACCGAAAACACTTTTTACCTTAGTCCAGTAGACATCCCCGAAGTTCTAAAAATTATTAAAAATTTAAAAAACAAAAAAAGCCACGGAATTGATGAGTTACCACCAAACTTAATTAAAGAATGTGCTAATGAACAAGCTTTACCATTTTGCGAATTAATTAATCAATCCTTTCGTGAGGACATTTTTCCATCTACTCTTAAACAGACAATTGTGAAGCCAATTCATAAGAAAAATAAAAAAAGTGATCCAAATAACTATCGTCCAATAGCTCTTCTGCCCACAGCTTCAAAAATTTCTGAAAAAGCCATTTATAATCGTGTCAATAAATTTTGTGAAAAATATAAAATATTTGACGACTGTCAGAACGGCTTTCGAAAAACTCGTTCGACAGTTTTGGCTGTTTATAAATATATTAAAGAAATTCTCAATACACTAGAGAACAAACAGTACGGCGTGGGTATATTATTGGACATGACAAAGGCGTACGACAGAGTTAGACATAATATACTGCTTAGAAAATTGTATGGCATAGGTATACGCGGTATCGCACATAAGTGGTTGGCATCATATCTGAAGGATAGGCAACAGTTTGTTGAAGTCGAATACCCCGATGCCAACACTAAAAAGATTTCATGGATAACCACTGGAACGTCCGTGGGGACTATAGTCCCCAAAATCTCGATCTTCTCGATCGACCTGGGTACTATGGTACCCAGTTCCCTTTGCGTAAAACCGCGCGGTGTGATAAAAAAATCGCGAAAAATAAAATATTTTCTCTATGGCTTTATTCCTTTGTCAATAGTCTCTTTCATAAGTTGACAGGTCATGTCCAATTTATTTTTAGTCTTAGATTGAAATAAATTTGTCATAGTCTGCGGTTTAACTTACTTGGCCGTATCCATACGTTTCTTACTCCATGACCGATGAGATTTATTGCGTACTTACTTAGTCTGTATTAGTATTTTCGTAGAGTGTTCTATATCAAAATAAACTAGAAGAATTGGGCTACATTATTATGTATGGTTTATGATAGTTTATAGTGTTATATTGCCACACTAAACGTTTTTTTCAAAAAGTGAGTATTTTTGAAATTTTAAGCACTTTAGTTACTATTCTCGTCATTATTCATTCAATTATGAATCCTTATCTAATTAACTATTATAATTTCATTCCTTATTAAATTAGCTTTCCATACGTATTTTTTATTTAATTTTAGACACAATAATTTATTTTTTGCATTTTTTTTAAATTTGAGGTCGCGCGTGCGCATCTCGCGTATATAATTACGTAATTAATCGTTTTTATTATTTTTTTCTTTTTTCATTAATAATATTACCCAAAACTATTATATATCAAAATAATCTTCAAGAATAGGGCTATAATAATATATATAGTTATTTAAAGTTTTATAAAATAGTTTTTGTGCAAAAACTTTTAAAAAAAAATCGGGTCTTCCGCGACCTTCCGAACATTTTCGCGCTTCATTCATTTAATTATTAATCCTTATCTAATTAACTGTTATAAGTTCCTTCTATATTAAATTACCTTTCCATACGTATTTTTTGTTCTCTTGTAGACAGTATATGTCACTCTCCGCAATTTTTTGAACACTCCGTACGCGCCGGGGTGAGTCATTCCGCAATGGCGGCACCTTTGATATTTGAGATATACTACTTTTTGCTTTTGAAACCCACCACGCTTCGCGTGGCGAGCGTTCCAGTGGTGGTCGGAATGTAAAATAATAAACGCGTCAATACCCCAGGGGAGTGTGTTAGGATGTCTATTATTCTTAATCTATATTAATGACCTACCAAAAATCATGGAGGAACCATGCGTAATGTTTGCTGATGATATACCTTTGTTAACTTCGTGCCAAGATATTAATCATATTGAGGAAAATCTAAATTCGCTACTTACAAAAATAACACATTGGATGTCTGACCATAACCTAAAAATAAATTTTGAAAAAACTAAATTAATGTATTTTCACCCTTATCAAAAAACTGCTCTTAATGATACATACAATTACAAAGGCATAAATTTGGAATGTGTGAAGGAATTTACTTAACTCGGCATAGTTATTGACACAAATATTAACTGGAAAACACATATAAACAAAATAAAAAACAAGTTATCTAGTTTTTCATATGCATTACGCGAAATAAAAAAGACAACCAGTGTAGAGGCGGCAATAGTAACATATTATGCATATGCCCATGCGTGGCTTAATTATGGCATAGTGCTGTGGGGAAATAGTACAGATTTCTCCTCATTATTCACTTTTCAAAAGAAGTTAATACGAATTATTGCAAACATAGAACAAACTGATAGTTGTAAGCCATTTTTCCTCAAGTATAAAATCCTGACTTTGCCCTCCTTGTACATTTTTGAAATTTGCAAATTTGTGCGTAATCATAAAGATTTCTACGAACTGCGTGATGATAATAATATGCGGACAAAACGTTGCTTACGAAAAAGACATAAATTAATATTACCAAACTCCCGTTTGAAATTAACCTCTTCGAGTACTTATATGCTCTCTATAAAAATATACAATAGACTACCGTAAAATGGGGTGAATAGACACAATTCTGAACTTTAGATAAGATTTAAACTATGTTTTTATTTACTTACGGCTAGGGAATAATAATAACTATATGAGTCGAGGTCTATTTAGTCTGTCAAAAGCAAACTTAACTAAGTTTCCCTTCTTATTTTAGCAAAAACTGCAAAAATATACGCATTTTCTATTCGCCTCGAACCCGGGGTGATTAAATACGGTATACGAGGTGAATAGAAAAATTGTGTAGGGTTGGCAAATTTTCTTTATAGATTCTTGGCATGTTGATGATGTACCTGGAACAAAACCACATTGTTTGAACAAACAGGTACATACATGAATGATTTATAACTTAAACTTCAAATTAACAAGTTAAATAAAAGCTTGTTAAAATTTATCCCAGAGGAACCACAGATCGATTAAAAGTGTTTTCAACACCGTAAGAAACGTAGTTTTCGTTAAAAACCCAAAGTTTGTAGACCTCAAAATCACAAAGCTCAACTGGTGCTTTGAAAAACGTTACTAAAATCACTTTTGACATACTTCACTTCAAATCGGCGTTGCTACCATATAAAAAAAATGTTACCATATTAAAAATATAATAATTTAGTAGTTTTCCTATATTCGTCAACGAGTAATTGTTCTTGAAAAAACTTTCCTTGTTTTTTCTATTCACCCCGCATTTTCTATTCACCCCATTTTACGGTACCTAATTTTATACAAGAAAAAAACGATAATACATTTTTTTATAAATTAAAAAAGTTGTTAGTTGACAAATGCTATTACACTATTAACGAATACTTGAATGACACAAAATTACTTAATAAATAACATTAAAAATAATCGGTCTACTACACAAATAAATAAGTACTTACATAAAACTTTATCTACTAAAATAAATGTTTGACGACAAGAAAAAAACATGATTTTTAATTTGATGATAATGATGATTGACAATAAATAATCATAATATTTACATGTTTGACATTTCAATAATATTTTTTTACAAATAATTCATTTACAAAGTAATATTTTGAACGACTCGAAAGTAATCGATGAAATTGACATTCAATCTAATCTTTCTGTTTAATTTCCTAATGAATTTAACCAAATCAATTTAAAATATTAAAAAATATAAATTTAAACTATACTGAATTTTAAAATTAATTATGAAATGCAATAATAATACCATATCAAATAAAAACCTTTCATATTTAAATATTGTTTAATGTTGTCTATTTATTCAAATATTTATAACTGCCGTGAAATCTGTAAATAAGACAATTAGTAGTTCTTCTCGTACCTAATAATAATAAGCTTCCTCTCTCTTGTTCAATCCCACCTCTCTTGATCCAGAGCTTCCCTCACATTTACGTGATCCTGATGTAATTAATGCCCATTTCCTTTCCGTTCCCGGTGAATCGTCGGTGCCTTTGTCCCGACTGTCTTATTTCGAATTCTCCCGGTTTGTCCTGAAACCTGTCGATGAGAACTGCGTGTTAAAGGTATTGAAATCGTTAAAGTCATGCGCTGTGGGTGCTGATGGCATATCTCTGGATATGATCTTGCTTACACTTCCCAATTCCCTCAATACTTTAACCACTATCGTAAATCAATCTATATTGACTTGTGAGTTCCCTGAGGCCTGGAAGTTGGCCCTAGTTACACCGTTGCCTAAGAAGCAGAATGTCTCAGATATCAAAGATTTACGACCAATCAGCATACTTTCTTGTATCTCTAAGATATTGGAAAGGGTAGTGCACATGCAACTGAACTGCTATCTGGAAAGCAATAATATACTGCCCGTTTTTCAATCAGGTTTCAGAAAGACACATAGTACAACAACAGCTCTCCTTGACATTACTGATAATATTCTATCGGCGCGAGACAGGGGTCAGGCAACTATTATGGTACTTCTAGATTACTCGAGAGCCTTTGACGCTATTAATATTCCACTCCTACTCTCTAAGATGTCATATTATGGTTTTAGTGTTCCCGCAGTCAAATGGTTCTCGAGTTATCTCAGCGGACGCTCACAAATGGTAAAACTTGATGGTAATAACGGCGACAGTCTTTTTTCTACTCCAGGTCCGGTTTCGAGAGGTGTCCCGCAGGGTTCCATATTAGGCCCTCTTTTGTTTACTCTATATACGGCGGATATATGCTCCGTAATAAAGCATTGCCAATACCACATGTACGCGGATGATACACAGCTTTATTTGTCGTTTGATCCAAAAGACACGTCCATAGCTGTTGAAAATATAAATAATGACTTAAATAGCATTGCAACATGGTCGGAAGCAAACACACTGGTACTAAATCCTAAGAAAACAAAGTACATGATATTTGGGACTCCTGGTCATATCGCCAGTATAATAAGCCATTATCCCGCTGTCTCAATAAGAAATGAGCCCATAGAGTTGGTACACGAAGCTCGCAATCTTGGAGTTCTGATGGACGGGGATCTGCGCTTCGAAAGTCACGTATTAGAATGCGCGAACACCTGCTTTTATAGACTCAAAATACTATATCGTATCCGTGACTTCCTTAGCGTAGATCTGCGCGTCAGACTATGTGACGCTCTTATTCTCTCTAAACTGTCCTATGCTGACCTGGTGTATGGTCCACGCCTGCTGGCTCGCACAGACCGCGTCGTGCAGAGAGTACAGAACGCCTGTGCGCGTTTTTGTTTCAACGTACCTCCGCGCACGCATGTTACGCCGTATTTTAACTCAGCTGGTGTCCTGAAGATGGCTTATCGTCGGGAACTCCACTTAGCTGCACTCCTTTTTGGCACTATTATTACTGGGAGACCTCATTACCTGTTTGAAAAGTTAACATTTCGTGAAAGGACAAATTCCGGGTGTCGTCCTAGAAATTGGCCACTCCTTTTACCTCTACATTGCACTGCAGCCTTCCGTGGCAGTTTTAAATATTCAGCCACCAAGTGTTGGAACAACTTGCCACCACCCACTCGTGACCTTTTGTCTTTTAATAGCTTTAAATCTAAACTAAAAAAATACCTTTTAGACAAACAAAAATGTTTACCATTGGGTGGTCGTGCTGTTCCAACATACTTGTACACATAGTATAATTTATAATTTCCTGTACACTTGCATTTAATATTAATATAATAAGTATCTTTTAATTATGTATTTTATTTATAGTAGGTAGATACAATCTTTACAAATACAAACATTCACACTTATAACACTGTATCATTCATCCCATCGCTTTACTTTTATATATTTTGCATTTTACATTTTCTCACTGTGCGTTCAGCTGCGTAAGTACACGCTTTTTCTTGTTAAGGTTTCAGCTGAAAACCAGCGCTGTGGCTCTGTAGGTCACAGCATATGCTGAGCTGCGTCCTATTTTCGCATCACACTACAGCGTAATAATAAATTATAATTATTATTTTCTACAAAATTATCTCTTTGTGTTTTACGCTTTTTATTGTATTCTTTACTTTTTTTTTTATTTTGTTCCACCTTTATGTTATGTTGTAGTGTTTGTGAAAATAAATGTCTTGAGTCTGAGTCTGAGTCTGACTGCGTGCCCAACGGGTCCATAATGATCTTATTTTTTGTGAACCACCTATTTTACACATTATGGTATGCAATAAAGATTTTGAATTGAATTGAATTGAATTGGACATGGTTGTTTTGGCCACTACCTGCACCGGGTTGCGCGTCGGCAGGAAACGCCGCAGTGTCATTACTGCGACGCTCCCGACGACACTGCCGAGCACAGCCTTTTGGTGTGCCCGGCCTGGCGACGCCAGCGCAGCGACCTCAACGCTGCGCTGGGAGGCGGAGACCTCTCGGTGCCGAGCATGGTCATGGCCATGCTCCGCGGCAAGGCGGAATGGGGGGCTGTCACCTCCTTCTACGAGGACGTCATCTTGCAGAAGGAGGCCGCGGAGAGGGAACGGGAGAATGATCCTCAAGCCGCTCCCATCCGCCGCAGACGGACAGACAGGTGAAGGCGGGCGTTCGCACAAGCGATTCCCCTCTAATGACCCTGCCGTGGAGGCCTGCGTGCAAGGTTGGCCCCGTGCACGCTGCCGTAGGGCCCTCCGTCAGGGGATTGCCCTGGTGTTTTCAGGCAATCCCTCCTTGGCGATAACTAGTAGTGCCGGAAGAGCCGCACCCTCACACGCTCGTCGTCTAGCCAACGGCGAGTACGGTGCGGGCACGCATTCCCCTTGAAAAAAAAGGTTCCTACATAGTGCTCTACTCACCAAGGCCTTTCATTTGATCCCCATAATGCTGGGTTTGGAAACGAACTTTTATCCGCCTTTTTAGAGCGGCGGCTATGTTGAATTTCTGTCAATGTTGCTAGGTTTTTAGTGCTCTACTTTTCAAGGCCTTTCATTTGATATCCATATTGCTGGGCTTGGAAACGAACTTATATCCGTTTTTTTTATAACGGCCATGTTGAATTTACTGCGATTTTCTGAGGTTTATAGTGCTGTACTCTTCAAGACCTTTCCTTTGATACCCATAATATTGCTAGGTTTGGAAACGAACTTTTATCCACCTTTTTTAAGCGGCGGCCATGTTGAATTTATGTCAATGTTGCTAGGTTCATAGTGCTCTACTCATCAAAGCCTTCATTCGATACCCATATTGCTGGGTTTCGAAACGAACTTTTGTCCGCCTTTATTGAGTGGCGGAAGAGCAATTTCCTTACATTCACAGTGCTCTACTCTTCAAGGCCTTTCATTTGATACCCATATTGCTAGGTTTCAAAATCAACTTTTGTCCACCTTTTTTGAGCGGCTGTCATGTTGAATATATGTCATTGTTGCAGGTAAACATTATTTTTACGAAAATTATTTACATTTTTCTGTAAAAAAATGGTCGTTGGTTGTATAAAAATAGACCCCAAAGGCCCTAGACAAATGCCACACGCTAACTTTTCCGCAGTCGTTCCGCAGAAATAAATGTATGGGAATGACACTAGCTTACGACAACCTCACGCTATTTTTTCCGCAGCTAATGTCGTCTCCATACATTTTTTCTGAGGAACGGCTGCGGAAAAGTTAGCGTGTGGCATTTGTCTAGGGGGGCAGAAACCTATCGAGAGTTAGTGTCGACAGGTGTCGACATGGTAGTAACTTTTTGTTGAAAGTGCCGACTTTTCGAGTGCAGATATGAATGAAACTTTCCCTGTGATATTTGAATTGAATGTTAGCGACGAATGAGTGACAGACAGAAATGACGTCATCAGAACTGTAGGCCCGTTTTAGCGCGAAATTTGAAACTGTTAGTTTTAGACTGCATTTTATTGCAATAAAATTTATTATTTTAATTTTTAACATACTTGTGATCTATTCTAACGCAAAAATAAAAATATTGCATGTTCTCTAATCCCGCACTTCGTTGTAGACGTAGACGGAGAAAACTGTTGTAGACATCACTGACACTTAAAGGGCGCGCGCGATTACTCGGGCGCGGCGACGCTTCAGCCCCCCTAGACAAGACGCATTTCGATAATCGCTGACGCAATCGCTAGAAGGAAAATGTATGCGATTTGACATAAGCCCTAGCTTAGCTTTCATCTTGTCTAAGGGGGCTGAGTAGACGCGACGCGAGTTCCGGCCGATATCACAGATAGCGTCATGCGGGTAAAAGAGAAGGCAGTCGCTCTACTTCTCGCGTCATTTCGATTGATAACTGCGCACTCAGCCCTACTAAATGCCACCATGCACACATTTGCGCATGTACAAACGTCATTTGGTTAAGTAGTTAATAGGTAATCGATTTGCGAACATTGTATGGAGTGTCCGGGCTGTGACTGTACATAAATCACATAATAAATGTATAACGCATTAGTCCCGTAAACAAGATGTCTTTCGATAATCGATATCGCAATCGCTAAATGGACAATATGAGATTTGACAATTGCGCTCGAAAGCTAAGCGAGGGCTTATGTCAAATTCCATACATTTTCCTTCTAGCGATTGCGATAGCGATTATCGAAATGCGTCTTGTCTAGGTTATGTTGGCGCATTTCGGACCACAGAGTTGCGTTCCGAGGGTCAGAGTAATGCAACCGAGAGTGTTTTTCACACTCGCTCCGAGGTTCAGAACGGTTCGGTTGCTATCTTTTTTTTTAGTTTGTAGCTTGCCGATCAAGATCAAGCAAAGGGCAAAATATACTAATCCTTACTATGAAATAAACAGTCAATATCCATTTTTCTGCAAAAAAAAATTACAACACATAAAAATCTCTATATTTCCCTTGTATTAGGCTTAAAAGAGTTCAAAGTAGTGTTATTTAATAAAATAATAAGTGATTAGCGTATTTTTGACATCGACTTTGACATAAAAGCTGTCAGAGTGTTTTTCACCCTACGCTCAAGTTGGTTGTTTGGTTGCATCACTCGAAGCTTCTGAACGGGCACAGAGTGTCAATGTCGATGTCAAAAATACGCTAATTATTTATTATTTTATTAAATAACACTACTTTGAACTCTTTTAAGCCTAATACCAGGGAAATATAGTGATTTCTATGTGTTGTAATAATTTTTAAGCAGAAAAATGGATATTGACTGTTAATTTCATAGTAAGGATTAGTAATATTTTGCCCTTTGCTTGATCTTGATTGGCAAGATACAAACTAAAAAAAAAGATAGCAACCGACCCGTTCTGAACCTCGGAGCGAGTGTGAAAAACACTCTCGGTTGCATTACTCTGACCCTCGGAACGCAACTCTGAACGCAGCTCGGCATGCATAGAATTGTCAATTTTTGACATTCGTTTGTTGCGTCTCTGTGGCAGTGCTGCCAGATGGGGGGGATTCCCTGCAAATTCGGGGATTTTTTTCAACGTCGGAGGGAATTTTGGGGGGATAAGTCCGTTGGGGGGATTTTCGGAGGTAAATATTAATGTTAAAGGAATTTCAGAGACTTTTCCTAGCCAAAATATAACTATTACCTTACCTCAACCACCCTCAACTACATGATCATTCATTTATTTTTAGTTTAATGATTTGGCTGTACAAGCCTGATCACTCTGTCTGACACAAAGACATTCTACTAGTACCAGTATAATGGTACTAGTTTAATGTCTTTGGTCTGACAACAATACCATAAAAAATCGATTTCCTCAATAGGTTTTTACAAAGTATTTTTTTTTTGTGGCTTCGCACAATTTCTGCATTATGGCCATGACAAAGTTTGGGAAACGTTTGGAATAATAAGGTACGCGGAATGGGAATAGAATCTAGGATCATCAGAGATTTAAATCGTTAGATGCGCCTTGCGCTTCCAAAAAGTGACTACATTTTATGTCTGTGTGCGTTACATGACAAATTCACACAACAACGCGACGCGCCATAAAACTTTGACACCTAAAATCGCTAACGGTGTATTATGCAAGGGGTCAAACTAATTTGGTTTAAACGACAAAGCAATGACACGTATATCGATCTCGCTCACGCACGTATTGTTCGGTCTCGCTCGTACAAACACGTACCGGACGCCAAATTAAGTAACTGATTTATTTGGGAAATTATGAAAATAATTAATAAATAGGTAGTTACGCATAAAATGTATTTCCCTTAGATTTGTGGGTATTCCTCGAGTTATTAGAAGACTTTCTAAAGGCACAGGAAGGCTTATTTTTTATTTTACACTTGAAATTATGGAAAAGAAAAAATGCATTTGACGTCCAACGCTCGGTGCTTTCTGCCACAGACTACGACCGAATGAGTGAGCTCACTCTTCCCAACGTTGACACATTTTCGAGCGCCTTATGTATGGGAAGGGCGCATCTAACGATTTAAATCTCTGAGGATCATGATAAAGATCACGTTAGGGAGCTGAATAACTAAAATATATACAAGCTTACAATTTAATATTATTTACACATAAAAAGGATAAAATAATTTTATAAATATCATTACTATTTTCGGTTATAAGGGCTGGAATAGAATTGAAGTCGGGAAGGGAACATGAAGGGATTTCAAAGGGGTAAAAAGCAACAAAGTGTGGTTCCTAACTGTTTCGTCTCAAGACAGTATTATTTTCTTTCTCTCTGCTTACTCATTACTTGCTCACTGGTTTACCTACTCATTCGGTTTGAATGATTTATTGTATTCGCAGGTAGTCTAAATTTGGCCGCCAGCTATAATATAAGTACCCGTTTACCGTGCAATTTAATATCAACTACATCAAAATCCAGTAAATCAAAATATGTGAGAACATACCGAAATGAATGAGAACACACTTACACACACACTCGAATGCTAAATAGGTTTTCCTGGGAAAAAATGTATGTATCTGATTCTTAAACCAACACAGACAAGAATGTATATGATTTAATATTAGAAGCTATGGCGGAAATATAATAAACACAATTTCGTAAATAAATTAACATTTGATTTTCATATCCCAATTGTGTTTCTTTTAGTAAGTAGTACTTGGAGGTTTTTTGTCAAAAATGGTAATTTTCGGGGGGATTTTGAGTAAGATCTGGGGGGAAATTTAAACGGCCACCTGGCAACACTGCTCTGTGGTCTCTTTCTGCTTTTCTTCTCGGCTTCTCGATAAGTCAAAATTGTTCGGGATTTTTGCATTTCTAAAAGTTGCGGATATATTCTTTAAATAATGGATTTAGATGAAGATTGTATTATATTCTTAATACTTTTGTTTTCATGGATAGAATATTTGTGGGAGCTATACCTTTCACTTCGGCAGGTAATGTTATTGATTTGCTTACTTTATTAACAACAATTACCAACCTTTCTTCTCCTTTATCAAAATTTATACGCAAACATTAAATCTGATCAATGACTATTATTTGGACGTGATATCTTAAATAGGTACATAATCTGATATAATAACTTGTCTTTCTTCTAACCAACTCTTTTTTGTTACAGCTTGAAATCTATAAAACTAACAACACCATTCCCGATGACTTGAAGGATATGCTCAACGAAGAGTCATTCAAAAAGGCCAGGTTGTATGGAATTGACAAATCAAAATTTAAAATAGGCAAAGAGTTGTATGGTATTGTGCTGACTACAGCAATACTTTACAGTAGGTGGATATATTCTGCTTGGAACAAATCTGAAGAAATTGCTGCTATACTATATATCCCACAAGACAGGGAAATATTGATAAGTTGTGTATTCATGACTTTTGTGACATTGTTCAATTTCTTTGTCAATATGCCTTTTACTATTTATGGTACATTTGTTCTTGAAGAGAAACATGGGTTCAATAAGCAAACAGTCGGATTTTTTGTGAAAGATCAAATGAAGTCTTTATTGTTAAGTCTTGTTATCACTTTGCCTATAATATCTGTAGCTATCTATATTATAATGCTAGGAGGTAGTATGTTTGTAATGTGGTTATGGTTATTTACAACTGTAGTTACACTTATACTTTTGACTCTTTACCCCACAGTTATTGCTCCATTGTTTGACAAGTTTGTTCCATTGCCTGATGGATCTCTCAGAAAAGGCATAGAAAATTTAGCATCAAGACTCTCTTTCCCACTATCTCAAATTTATATTGTTGAAGGATCTAAAAGATCAGCTCACAGTAATGCCTACTTTAGTGGTCTATTTGGAGCTAAAAGAATAGTGCTCTTCGATACACTTCTTGAAAAATTTGATGAAGAAAAAAAGAAAACAACAGGTTGCTCTGATGATGAAATATTGGGTGTATTGGCACATGAGTTAGGTCATTGGAGTTGCAATCACATTTACAAATCCATAGCTCTTACAGAGGTGAATCTTCTATTACTTTTCACTGCATTTGGATTCTTGTTTAAGTTTAGTATGCTGTATACTTCCCTTGGTTTCCCAGGAGGCCAAGAGCCAATTATCATTGGCTTGATTGTTGTCTTACAAATGATTCTTGCGCCATATAATTCTATATTATCATACTTTGCTACTGCACTTTCTAGAAAATTTGAATTCGAGGCAGATAATTTTGCAGTATCTCTAAATTATCCAAATGAGTTAAGATCAGCACTAATAAAATTAGGTAAAGATAATTTGGATTATCCTATTTATGATAAATTATATTCAGCTTGGTATCATTCTCATCCAACATTATTACATAGAATTGAAAACATAAAAAATCAAATCACAATAAACAAAAACGACTAATTTTCATATAACACATTTGTATTTATTTACCATGCATATAAAATACATTTTGGTTATTGTCTCAATATCTGTAAAATAATAATGGAATAACTAAATGATAAGCATAGTTCTTGAAATAAAAGATTACACTGTCATCAAACTCATCCTGCCAATTAACTTGAAGCAAATCCAAATCACCAATTTATTTGATGTCTTCATAATGATTGAGATGTTGTTTTTCAATTACTAGCTGTTTAGCTGATGGGGCATGTCTGTATCTCTGAAAATGAAAGGCAATTCCCTAATTTTATCTCAATAATGACAATTCCCTGACCCATTACACTTGTCCTTAAGGTATGACTTTTCAGAACCTTGTTCTTGGTGCCTGCTAAATACGATGCTTATACTCAAAGACGTCAGTCAGTAATGACATTATTTTTTTAAACAAAGATGACAGTGATAACAGTGGTAGGCAAACTAGTAACAACTTTTAAGCTATATCCAATTCATTTTATTCAGAGTTTGTTTAGTCTCAGTAATAATAGGTGATTAAACTTTAAGCATTTGATAGAATAGATATCTTTCATTTTACATACTGTACTCAAAACCTGTACAAGTCTTATATATAGTAACCCAATTGCTACAACTATAAAAATAAAAATGAATGAATGAAACAAACTAAAGCACCAAATGTAAATATTCATTTATACATAATTATAAAGAACATTCCAAACAATGTTACAGGATGATAAAATGCACATAATTAAAAAATATCAGGTTTTTATTTAGATTTTTGCTGCGTGTACTTGATTATGATCAAGACAAATTCAATTTGTAACTTCACTTCCTGTTACATTTAACTGCCATTAGAACCAATACAGTCTGTTGACCTTTGGTGTTATGATTGAATAAGATAATATAAGATTTAAATATTATAAACTAGAAACCACTTAGTATAAAAACTACAACATCATGGTAGCCCAAAGGCTTATGTACTCATTTGATTGAAAAATTAAAGTTATAATTTCAATTAGAGTTAGGAATGATAAATATTAATAATACCTATTAGTTTTTAACATTATTTTTGAAACAATGATATTTTATTATAATCCAAAGATTAATCTGAATTCTCAAATTGCACAAAATGCAATTTTTCAAACATCAATTTGTAAAATAAGCTTTCAGAATGTATTTGTCCTTACAGTCAAATTATAATCTTCTTCTTCTTCTTATATATAAAAATGGTACACTGTGTGTTAGTCTCGCGAAAACAAATTTTCTGTGTATGTTTGAATAGGTCCAAGGAAGTTTTAAACGTAAAGTTGGACCCGGTAGGTGGCGCTGTAAATGCTGTGTGTTAGTCTCGCTAAAACTTTTAAACAGCTCAACCGATTCTTACGAAATGTTCTGTGTATGTTTGAATAGGTCCGAGGAAGGTTTAAACATATAGTTGGACCCGGTAGGTAGCGCTGTAATCAGGCAGGACAACGTCTGCCGGGCCTAATAGTTTTTAATAAATATGTATAAAGTATTTTTCATTTCACACTCTTAGGTCATAATTTAATTATTTTTATGTAAAACTGCAATGGAAAATGAAAAGATGTTATCACATAAATTATGATTATCAAAGGAGATACAGTTATAGATAATGTGGTCAGCTATCAAAATGTAAATGTATCAAGATTAGGTGCGTTTCGAATGGCGATGATATCGATATCAGCGCTCTAAAGCTGAATGCACATTAAGTCCGCGCCGCACACGCCGCATTTCGAAATTTGTTGTATGAAATAATATGAAACCTAGCACATTTGACCCGCATCGTACGCGCTGAATTTAAAAATGTGGTAGATATCCAGGTATAATAGGAGGCATGCTGATGACGTCGTACAGTACAGCACGTATGGCGTGTGCTGTTATGTGCATCCAGCTTAAGTCGTTTCGAATCACCGTGAGCGTGCTGAGGCGCGTTCCGAGGCGCGTTCAGGGCCTTCGCGCAAAGTACAACTTTTCGCTCTAACCCCGTTCAATGCCTTCGAGCGTGACAACCGGGTGAAACAACCGGCCCGTTCAAGACCTTTGAGTGTTGGCGCGAGTTACAACCGAACAACCATCGAATTTGATGGTTGTAAAACGCTCTGACGTTTATGACTAAAATACTCTTACGTGATTGGATGATATTGGCGGCCATATTCTATAATGTCATCTACTAGAAAGAGAGAGAAATAAAACATAATGTGAAAGAGGGAGATAAAAGATTTGGTTGCTGCAATCCGTTCAACGCCTTTGAGCGAGTTAAAAAACAACCGGACAACTACACCCAGAGGCGCTGAACGCGCCTCCGGTCCTTCGCGCGAAGTACAACTTTTCGCTCTAACCCCGTTCAATGCCTTCGAGCGTGACAACCGGGTGAAACAACCGGCCCGTTCAAGACCTTTGAGTGTCGGCGCGAGTTACAACCGAACAACCATCGATTTTGATGGTTGTAAAACGCTCTGACGTTTATGACTGAAATACTCTTACGTGATTGGATGATATTGGCGGCCATATTCTATAATGTCATCTACTAGAAAGAGAGAGAAATAAAAAATCATGTGAAAGAGGGAGATAAAAGATTTGGTTGCTACAATCCGTTCAACGCCTTTGAGCGAGTTAAAAAACAACCAGACAACTACACCCAGGGCTACGTTCCAAAACATCACCCGAGTGCACTCGGTCGCCCGAAGTATGTCCTAAAACATTTCGAGTGCACTCGAGAGTGTTGGAGTGGCGTGTCCTAAAACGCTACGGAGTGCACTCGATCGAGTAGAATCTCACCCGCATAATATAGCAAGGTGTAATTTCACTCGATTGGATTTGGCGGGAAATTGTGTGGATTTTAAAGTTGTGTGTGATTGTGATTACAAAGATTTCATATTCACACACAATTTGAGCATCTCGGAGAGCGAGGATGCGCTTCGTAACGTCAACAATAAGTTAATTTTAAATTCCAAAGACTATAGGTATCGTAAGTGACACGATTGTAAAATTGGCCTTCATTTCCGCTGAAGCTAGGTTAGGCCGCGATTTAACAGAATTCATATTCTGTTGGTTTTAGCATTTTCGTAGATGAAACAGAGGAATGTAATCCATGCATTCAAGCGAACGGACGCGCCGATGAATTATATATTTTCTTATTTTTGTATATTTGGTTATGTAAACAAAGCAGACAACACTCTTGCCGTTCTAAAACAACCAACACTCCGACCACCCTAACCGGCCACTCTCCCCCCACCACCTACTCACTCCGGGTGATGTTTTGGAACGTAGCCCAGGGGCGCTGAACGCGCCTCTGTCGTCATCGATGACGTGATTACAGTCGCCATCTTGCGTTGAACGGCGACGGTCAAGTGTCAGTGTCAGCAATTGAAATTTATTGTGAGGGATGAGAAAAATAATACAGGAGCGCGTCAGAGCCTTCGCGCAATGTACAACGTTTCGCTCTTTTTTTTATTTTTTATTTAGGTACACAAACGGA
The DNA here is from genome assembly GCA_963935595.1 of Schoenobius gigantellus. Taxonomy (NCBI): domain Eukaryota; kingdom Metazoa; phylum Arthropoda; class Insecta; order Lepidoptera; family Crambidae; genus Schoenobius; species Schoenobius gigantellus. The sequence goes on from OZ012553.1 coordinate 15,230,422, forward strand.
TAGATCATAAAAACCCTGTTCAATGCCTTCGAGCGTGACGCACGGGTGAAACAACCGGCCCGTTCAAGACCTTAGAGTGTCAGAACGAGTTCCAACCGAACAACCATCGAATTTGATGGTTGTAAAATGCTCTGACGTTTATTACTGAAATACTCTTTCGTGATTGGATAATATTAAGGGCCATAATCTATAATGTTATGTGATAGAAAGAGAGAGAAATGAAAATTCATGTGAAAGAGGAAGATAAAATATTTTGTTGCTGCAATGAATGCAACACCTTTGAGCGAGTTGAAAAACAACCGAACAACTACACTCCGAGGCTCTGAACGCGCTCCAGCAGTGGACAAATTTTTCTGTTGTGTACCTAAGTGCTAATTAAAAATGATTAGATGCAAAAATTACGTGCTATTGCTGAAAATATATTGTCAAAGCTAATGGGCATCAACGTCTGAGGAAATGTTAGCGCGCAAAAACTATCGTGCTAATTGGCCAACTGTTATTTGTCAATGTTAACGTGATATCCCATTCGGAACAGTTGTGAGCCTTAGCGCTCACGCCGCTCTCATCGCTATAAGCTCGTTTGGAACGCACCTAAACGCACCTATTGTAATTACTAAGTTTCCACCTTTAAATTATGTGAATGCAAAGACAATTATCCACGTTTTCGTACGAAAACTACTTTCGTTCGGTTCCGTACGAAATTGACTATGTTATATTAAAACCATAGACTTCTAATTTTTCTGTAATATCTAAATAATTTTCTTGTTTATTTTAGTTTTAAGGTAAGTAATTTTTTAACTTTAAAAGTTATTTGTAAATTGTAATACATATATAATAATACTATAATTATTTAATTATATATTTGTATCCTTATAAAGGGCTTGTCGCTTTTATTGTTTAGGGTTCCAGAAGTTGAAATGTATTCAAGCAAATTGGCGGTGACGGACGAGTAGACAGAGACACGTGTTATCCTTTTAATAAAGTTGTCCGTTCAAACGTATTTAGTGTTCAAAAGTATTCTCATTTATTCAGACGTACGGAACCCTAAAAAATAGTACATTGACGTACAAATAAAAGAGCCATGCCCCCCACCATTATCGCTTAAAACAATATTAAAACTGTGAGAGCGAGATTCCACTAGATATACGCTGCAATAGCAGTACCTTTGTTTCAATATTATGTTAACCTTGCTCTATGCCCTATGTAATCACGGGAAATCTCCAGATTAGACAAACACTTACTGCCATGAACATTTACAAAATCAATATGTGAAAAATCGACTCATTCCTTGGCTTGTGGTTACACCATGGTCCACGATAAAGATCAATTGTTGACTGTCGATAAAACAAGTAGAGTACCACTAACTTATCTGTGAAATGGCGAAAATTCGAACTACATTACTGTCATTATGAAATATTATTGGAAAACACTATGTTATTTTCTGTTAATTTTGATGGTTTGTGTTTGTTTAATGATGCTAAAATTAAAAAAGTGTCCAATTAATATTATTCTAAAAATCAATTCATTTTTTAAAGGAAGTTCGCTTGGAATTCAGTATAGCGTGGCCAGTGCCACCCTTTAATTCACAGATAAGTTGGTCGCACTGTAATATTTAGTTAGTAGGTAAGGTTTGTTTTCAGTGTCAAAGAAACATTGTTTGTAAACTACTTACATGAAGTTCGTGTACGAGTATACTGTGGATACTTTGTGAATCAACAAAACTGATAAACTTTTTTGAGACTGATAATTTCCTACGATTGTTTGTTTGTTTTTCCGAATTATTGTACATTTCTTAATGCAGTTGGGAGGAAGGGGGGCGCCACTACTGAAATTTTGCGCACAATTTACACTAATAATAAATGTATGTAAGGAACAATATCATGTAAGCTTGTCAATTTGTTGTTAATCTAGTCTTCTTGACAATGGTTTAGTTTACTAGACGCCTAGACGGTAGTCAGTAAAGCGGTAACTCGGTTTGAGCGATTCGCGTTCGCGTTCAAATGTTACATGTTCAAATGGTACTCACACAGCAGACAGAGGCAGGCATTGTGAACGCGTCAGTTAACAGGGGCCCTAGCTTTGTTCTAGACGCCAGACGAATAATTATCAAAATAAATGGTCAGATCGCACGCTTCAATTACTTACGCTTACGCGGTTTAATGAGTACAAAATCAATTTGTCACCACCTAAAGAACTTTCGAAAAAAAAACATGTCAATAATAGTGACATCGCGTACATACAACGTTCAACAGCAGTGTTCGTGAGCTAGTGCACCCTAAGTTTGTGCACAGAACGCGAACGTGGAATACTGAAACCCGTTACCGCTTTCTGTCTGCTATATGCGGTATATTTTTATTTTTAAATATGTTACTTAAATTGTGAAAAAAAAATCAACTATTCCATACAAATGTTCAACGTCCACTGAAGTTTCAATGTTGGTCCCATAGTAAAAAGTTGTTCTTTATACGATATTTAACTTTCTTGGATAATGCAAAAATCTATACAGATCCCTCGAAGCAGCATATGCCTGGGGCAACTACTAAGTACCACAAAGTTGTACCGTCAACAGCGAACGGTCTAGTTAATAGGGAACTTACCATTATGAGTGCAGTTATGCTCAATATGTGCGTGTGATTAACGTATACCAAACCAGACATTGTGTGATGTATTCTAATAAACTTTTCAAGTTTTCATTGAATGATTTTATTAATCGGCATATTTTTTTTCAACAAATAAATTACACAACCTTATTTCGCAAGCACGGAAAATATGTTACAGTTGCTAGGTATCATTAATCGATCAATACCATCAAAAGAGTTAATGCATTATCTAGTTTATATTATATCTGCGTATTGCAGTCATCTAATTAAGCTATCAATCAGTAATATAACATAGGAACTTATAAAAAATCGTATGTATCTAGTTCTACTCTTTAGGTTTTAAATCATAGACTGATGGAATTGACTGAATAACGCTAATAAAATACATGTTTGATAGATTTTTAATTTAATCTAAAATAATAGATACTGTGGTATTATATTATCTGTGTAATAGAATAAGTTATATGTATTGTATATTTAATACCAAACGACCAAGCAAATTGAAGGTACCTAATTTTTATAAAATTGAAAAAGCTTTTCGCAATCAAAAACCTTTGATTTGTTCAGCTGACATCCTTCAATATTTACAGAAATATTGTATCGACATCGCCGACGAGGCATGGACGAGAAATCAATCGCGAGCCGTGCGAGTCGATCGATTTTTCGTCACAAATTCCATCGGTCGCATGTGAGTGCATTATGTGTGCCTACCTACTTTACCTTGTAAACTGTTCTGCCTGCTCAATAGTATCCGGAAGTGGATAATCTTTCGTTTCAGGCAATGGCAATATAAGAAAGAGCTGCGCAAAACTGACTCCTGCTAACAACATCAGTGGCAGGTCTGGCAATATGTTATCCAAGCTCACTACCGCGGGGGCTACCATTGCCGCAACTCGAGCAAATGTTGTCACTCCTCCTACTCCTGCGTTTCTTCCTAGGGTCGGAAATAGCTCACCAGAATAAAGATATAATGCAGGTACTGAACCCTATAAAAAAACAACTATTATTGCAGACGTAAAATAGTCGTTTGCCAAGGAAGAAAATAAAATAATGTCTTACCGCTAATCCTCCAAAGCCAATAGCAGCAAACAATAATCGTGGCCAATCATTTGAAAAAACGTTTTTGGGTACCAGTATAATTATTAAGAAACATAACGCCGTTAGAACTTGAAATGTCCACACCGTTGTTTTTCGACCCACTTTTGCTATTACAAAAAGGCATACTACTCCGCCTGGTATGTAAATTATGCCACTAATCCCGACTGTTAAAAATATGTTACCGCCTATCATACCAAGATACTGAGAGAAGGCGTAAAACTCTAATCCCGTACAAAACCTGGAAATTGTAAAATGCATACTTTTATTTAACTTCATCGTAATTAGGTAAACTATAACGATCGTTATTTTTTGTAGGTAGGTAGGTACTGTCAAATTAAAGAAGATCGCGATAACCCCGAGCTCTAACCCCATTCAATTAATTAGAACGTGACGTTTGGGTGATACAACCGCAGGCTTATTATGGAACAAGTACCTAATAAAATTATTTAACAATCCTTTTTTTAATTTAGACCTCATCAATACGAATCAAACGTACTCAAACTCGATGGGGTTGTATCATTTTATTGCGAAGTTCCTATGGCCACTTTCCAGCTCCAGCATTAGATCAGCTCTATATCATCATATTATTGCATTGGCACGCGATATATGAATGCAAAATTTCAACTCAATCGGAAACCGGGAAATGGGTAAAATTTAACATGCAAGATTTTATTACAGACACCGGACAGGTGAAAGTAAATGAAAGCTTGTAAAAGCAACCGATTGCTAATTGTGCTACAGTGGCAACGCGATCAACAAAGTATCTATAAGTGGTTTGTGATCAACAACCAAATTATACAATCGGCCGCTGTGTCCAAGCGTTGAAGCGCTTACTGCGATTGTACAATTCGTATTATGGAACGTTGGATTGCGCTACGATAGATAGCGCCACATGCGAGCGACATACGAACTAAAAATGCACGTCAACGCTTTTGGACACAGTGACCGATTGTTTCATTTACTTAGTTGCAAAGACATTCTATTAGGGAATGTCCTTGTTTAGTTGTTTATCACAGACCACTTATTGATACTTTATTGATCGCGTTGCTATTGTATTTCATCGATTCATTCTTCAGATACAGTTAACTAGGTAGTCCTTTGAGCCTACAAGGCATAATTCGCACGTTTAGAGAATCGATTTTTAAATCGATTGAGGGTATTTTTTTTTTGTCATATTCAACCTACCTGCAACCTGTCGATCGACTGTCGTGTCATTCTTTTTGCGCGCGAGGCAGCGTTCGCACGTGCCTTACTTTAAAACAAAAGATTATAATTCTTAATTTCGACTCACTAGACCGAATCATGCCGAAAAGGAGTAATAGTGATAAAATTGAGCGCTATCAGCGAAAAATTCGAAAGCTGCAACATAAACAACGCAGTTTCAAAAAAATTGTATACTCATCGACATCGGAGTCTGACAAATCAGGTTAGTAAATTTTATATCGCAAATAAGTGAAAAATTGTTTACTCAGTTTTTGCCGTTACCTAGTTACGCCTAGAGGTTGACCGTGTGTCATCACGAAGGCAATAATTATCCCTAGAGGTTAGCCGCGTGTTAACACAAGGGTTTTTCTGAAATCACACCACAGATTTTGTAAATTCCGATTAACAGTAAACGGCAAAACATTTTGATGCTAAGCATAGAGGTGAATCGAGTATTCATCCAATGTTATTGTATTACTTTCAAGTTATTTTTCACGTAAAATACTGATTTCATATTCTCAAATTTTTTGTGAATATACATACAATGAGATTTTTATTGTTTTAGATTACCAAAATCTCAACGAGATTAACAACGAAAGTACAGGTGATCTAAACGTCATTTCTAATGATCAAAATGAGTACAAGGAACCAGTTCCTGCCTCTGAACCGGTACTCGAGTTAGAAACCGTACCCGAAATGGAAACAATTGCCGCGTTAGATCCGGAAATTCTTTCCGCGCTAGGCGAAGCCACAGAAGAAACGCCTAAGTTCGGAGCAAAGATACATGAAAACTTGGCCCGCTTGTGGCTTCCAATTATAAAAAAGGGATTAAAGAAAGAAACAAAAGAAAATTTAAGTAAACTTTATTCAATTCCTGAAAATTGCCCACTTCTCCAGGCACCTAAGCTCAATCCCGAGATTGCGGCAGCAGTAACTGAGGGTACTCGGACAAAAGATAAAAGGGTAGAAGCGGTACAGCAGCAGCTGGGACTTGGTATTACCGCTCTTAACAAAGGATTAGAATTGCTTCTCGATAAAGATAAAAATAAAGTTGAAGCTATAAAATTTTTAAGGGATAGCTGTCGGCTGCTCTGTGATCTGCATTACGTAGAAACGGAGGCGAGAAAAAAGTTTGTGACACCAGGTTTGGATAAAACTTTTTTAAATATAATGCAAGATGTAGAACGTGACGAAATGCTGTTTGGAAACAGACTTTCGGAGAAAATAAAAGCTACGAAGGTCATAGAGAAACATGGTTTACAAATAAAGAAGCCTACTTTAAACTTGAAGTCTAAGGTAGCAGCTGTAACGAGCCGCCCACGAAACCAGGGAAACTGGCAGGGCCCTCCTCGACCCTCAGCAAACCGAGGGGGGAGAGGGGGGCAGAGGAAAGCAATGCAGCCAATCCGGAGGGCTACATCTGGAAACCCTGCTCAACAGAGGCCACCAGTTCAGCAGAAACCCCGTGTAACAAACCATCAACAATAGAGGTACATGCTGGTCGAATCCAGAAATTTTATTCTTGCTGGCAAAAAATTACAAAAAACTTAGAAGTGCTTAAATGGGTATCTGATGGTTATTCCATACCATTTTGTGAAGAGGTACACCAAGAGTATACTCCACGTAATAACTTATTTACTAGTGTTGATCAATTCTATATGTCACAGTCTATATATAAATTATTACACCTAGGTGCTATATCACCTTGCCGTAGATCAAAGGATGCTTTTATGTCTAGTATTTTTTTGACTTCAAAGTCCAATGGCGATAAAAGATTTATTTTTAACCTAAAAGCGTTAAATAAATTCATTTCTACCGCCCATTTTAAAATGGAGGATCATAGGACGGCGGCTAGACTAGTCCCTAGAGAGGGTTTTATGGCAAATATTGACCTAAAGGAAGCTTACTTTTTAGTACCTATTGTAAAAGAACACCGTAAGTACTTACGTTTCGAATTTAACGGATTGTGTTACGAATTCAATGTTATACCTTACGGACTTTCTGTAGCACCTAGAGTTTTTACAAAGTTAATGAAAGAAGTCATTAACTACCTACGTAATCAGGGCTATATGTCAGTTATATATTTAGACGATATTCTCTGTATAGAAAAAACATATAATGAATGCTTGGAGAATATTAACAAAACTATGGATTTGCTCACATGTTTAGGATTTGTGGTTAACTATGAAAAGAGTATACTAGAACCTCGACAAAGTTGCAAGTTTCTAGGGTTTATTTATAATACAGTTGACATGTCCCTTAGTTTACCAGACCAAAAACGTAAACGTATTGTCCAGCTTGTTAGGAAGTTTAAATCCTTACCTCGCTGTACTATTAGAGAACTATCACAATTTATAGGTGTTTTAACAGCAGCTTGCCCAGCAGTTAAGTACGGGTGGCTATATACCAAAATCTTCGAACGCCAAAAATATTTAGCACTAAAAAAAAAATAAAGATTTTGAATCAAAAATAAAGCTGCCCGATATTATTATTCCTGACCTAAAATGGTGGGAATATAATGTAATGATCACCCAAAATATTTTGAGACCCGATAAAAATTTCAAATTAGAAATATTTACAGATGCTTCTCGAACTGGTTGGGGTGCCTTTTGCAATGGTGAACGGGCAAACGGGGGTTGGACAAATGGAGAAAAATTATTCCATATCAATCATTTGGAATTATTAGCCATTTTCTTAGGTTTAAAATGTTTTGCTAGCACACACTTAAATTGTTCTATATTAATTCGTGTCGACAATATGACAGCATTATGTTACATTAATCGCATGGGGGGAATTCGATTTCCTCATTTAAACCAGTTAGCAAAAATTATTTGGCAGTGGTGTGAGAAGCGCAATATCTTGTTATTTGCATCATACATTAATACACACGAAAATACTGAAGCAGACCAAGAGTCGCGTAAAATTAACGTGGACACAGAATGGGAACTATCCGATCAGGCATTCCAAAAAATAGTTCAAATTCTGGGTACACCACATATAGACCTGTTTGCTTCTCGCACCAACGCCAAATGCAGTCGATATATTGCATGGAAACATGACCCTGATGCAATGACAATCGATGCTTTTACAATTAACTGGCACTCCATCTTTTTCTACGCATTCCCACCTTTCGCTTTGATCTTAAAATGCTTAAGAAAGATAATTCACGATAAAGCTACTGGAATTTTAGTGTTCCCTTACTGGTCGGGCCAACCTTGGTTCCCGCTTCTTAAGAGAATGCTCACTTCAGACATAATTTTCTTTGAACCTGATGCAAATCTTTTATGTTCACATTATAGGTTACAGCACCGGCTCTACAACAGCCTTACCCTGGGGGCCGCGATGCTATCAGGGCAGCATTTATCAGACTAGATACACCAGAGGTAGCACTAGACTTAATGCTAGACTCGATTTCGGATAGTACCATGAAACAGTATTCTGTCACCTATAAGTTGTCAGGGTGTCCACATTCTGGAAAGTCAGGGAAAGTCAGGGAAATGTCAGGGAAGCTCAAAGCAGTCAGGGAAAGTCAGTGAAATCGAGGGGCTACCTGGAAAGTCAGGGAAAAATTTGGATTTTACACTGTTTGGTCCTCAAATTTCCCAGTGATTGTCAAATGAGAAATATGTTTACTTCATGATTTTGGTAGAATGATTCTTAATTTAGACTATCAAATTATTTTTGTCCAGGTTTGCACATTATAACATAATTTTGGCAGACAAATCAGCCGGGCCACCCTTTACCCTTGAGTTCAAATGCAATTTCCTTCAAATATATGAACACAATGTTGGAAAAAGTGGTATTGTTAAACTACGTGCGGCAGCCGCGCGAGCGAATGTTCGACCGACGTTCATTTGCCGCGCGAGCGCCAATTTTTAGATAATAATTTAGCAGAACGCAGCTGCCGCGCGCGGCAAGCGATCCACCTCGAACAGCCCGCGATTCATTCTTGTAAACCTACGAGCATAGGCGTAGGTATAATTTTACCATGGGGTCCAAATTAAAACTTCATTTTGCCAAGTGTATACTGATACATGGAAGGAAAAGTTAATTCTATCTAGTGTAAGTTGATTTTCAATGGGGGGGTCCGGACCCCAAGCCCCCCCATACCTACGCCAATGCCTACGAGTATCCGTTTTACGTAGGTGTACTAGACGTTGCTGTCGCGCGCGGCGACCCCGTCCACATAGGGGCCGTCCATATATTACGTCATTCTAAATTGGGGGGGGGGGGGGGGGGGGAGGTTGGTCTTCGGATGACGGTAAATGAGGGGGGGGGGGGGGCGTTTCGAAATTGACGTCATTCTTGTGATACCAGTTACTCCAAAATGTACAAAATATTTTGCAAGTACCTAATGGACAGTGGAGCCGCCTTTCGTCGTAGTGCTAGTAGTGCTCGAATCTTGGGACGGCGAGGAATAGAAGTCCTTCAACAGTTACATGACGGTGTAACGGGACAGGTACTCGACGTTGAGTGGGTTGAAGACTTCAACATGTTCAACATGGATGAATCGAGCCAAAATGAATATGGGGAGGATACGGAGATATTACCCGTGATCCAGGATTTGCAAGAATGGGTGAAAACTCCGTGGGAGCTATCCAAAGAAAACTAAAGAATAGGAAAGAATAATATTATTATATTAATGAACATTGCCAAAGTACAAAATAATAAAAGATGATTCTATAACAAAATATTTTAATGTTACCCTATTTTTTTCAAATCCGCAAATGGTTTAATTTTGTCAAACTGGTTATGACGTCAGCTTTGCGAGGGGAGGGTCATTAGGAATGACGATAAGATGATTGTAGGGGGGGGGGGGGGGGGTCGAAAATCACCAAAAATCGATGACGTAATATGTGGACGGCCCCATAGCGCGTGGTCGCCGTGAAAGCCAATGTTCGAGGGTTTGCCGCGCATAGTTTATACACACCTTTATGTTGATGATTTTATAGACTTTATATTGAAAGTAAATACAATAAAAATACAAATACAAAGTGTTACAATAAAAATCATCGAAAAACAGTTAAAAACAATGTATTAGTAATTTGTGTTACCACCTCTAGCTTGGATAACGCTTGCATATTTGAACCTATTGATCTTACCAATCTTACAATGATGTCTTGGAGGATGTTGTTCCATTCTTCTTCTATCACATGATCTTCAAAAACATCACGGATAAATCGTTCTGTAGCCAATCCGCGTGAATGAGCATTGGATTTGATATAAACCATCTCTGTTCGTGCTGCTAGGGAATTGCCGCCCCACACCATTATGGAGGCCCGTAATGGAGCCATCATAAGCAACAGTTTTTTTTTTTTTAATGTTTCTTGGATACAGCACTGAGCGAAACGTTTCTAGGGCAACGGTACAGTCTCTGTCTTCGATCATTTTTGTAAAGACACTCTTGTATCGCCAGAAAAAATAACATGCGCCCATTGATCCAGTGTCCATTCTACTCGTATATGCTCACGAGCAAATTGAAAGCGTGCTCTGCGGTAGACTACAGTTAATTTTGAGCCTATTATAGCACTTTGAGGTTTTAAATTGCGCTCGGCTAACCTTCTGACTGTACGCGCACTTATGGTCACTCCACGTTCGTCATGAAGCTGTTGTTGGACCTGCACTGCGTTCTGACGTCGATTCTTTGGGACATTCAAATGCATGTATCAATCATCTGCGGAGGCTGTAGCCCGTGGCCTGTCAGTTTCTGCGCGTCGATCGAAGGCTCCAGTCTCTAGGTATCTTTTATAGACGCGCTGCATCGCAAAACGCCTTAACATTTGAGCAACCCGACGATGACTAGGGCTCCATTGAAGTAATGCGTCAGCTTGAGTATAGCTTCCTGGAGCGGATTATCTATTTTTAACAACAAAAACAACCGTAATCTGAAGACTAATGACAAAGTAAGCAACTACGCAGAAAAGTCGTTAAAGTCAAGTGAAACTCCACTATCTTTCCGATCGTGTTCCTATTAAAAGAGGTATGCGACAAGGCGACACAATCTCCCCTATATTGTTCACGGCATGCTTGGAGGATACATTTCTCGACTCGACTTGTTTGATAGGGGTATCAACATAAATGGAGAGCACATAACTCATCTGCGATTTGCTGATGACATTATCATTTCCTCTAAGACGGCTGCAGATCTTAAGCTGTCGGTGGGCCTTCGCATGAATATACCTCAAAAACGAAAATTATGGCCAGGGATCTGAACATAAACCCCATAATTATGCTCTGTTCCCAGTAGTTACATTCTTAGTTACATTGATGTAACTAGATGGACAGTTTTAGTCCTAGTAGTTACCTACATTATTTGGGAGAGTATATGTAATGTAACAAACGGGAGTTTTTTTGTTTGCGGGAAACGTGGTTGAGCAGGTTGACTACTACATATATCTGGGGCAGCTACTTACTTTTAAAAAAAGTTGGCAAACACAATAAATAGAACGCCGAATTAAACTAGGTTGGGGCGTGTTTAGCAAAATGGCCCACATTTTCTGGAGTGAGATGCCTGTATCTCTTAAGCGCCGAGCTTTCGAGCAATGCGTCCTACCGGTGCTCGTGTATAGGGCTGCGTTCTGGACCCTGACTGGACATCATATACACGCCCTACAGGTAGCACAAAAAAAAATGGAGCGAGCCATGCTTGGGGTTTCTCTGGGGGAACGGATCCGGAATACGGAGATACGCAAGCGCACCAAACTGATCGACGTAGCTCATGTCGTTGCGTGTAGAAAATGGCGATGGGCAGGGCACGTGGCACGCTGGACTGACAACCGGTGGAGCAATAAGATCATCAAATGGGAGTGGCTACCCAGAACAGGACGAAGGATTGTTGGTCGACAGCCGGCTCGTTGGTCAGACGACATAACAAAGACAGCGGGCAAGAACTGGACAAGAAAAGCCCAACATCGTAGTGAATGGCGCAGAATGGAGGAGACCTATACCCAGCAGTGGGTTGACATAGGTTGAAGAAGAAGTCCGCAGGCGGTTGGGGAGGAGAAGGCGTGCGTTCCTGGACGCGCGCCACCAGCTCCCCTAGCAAGCTGGGGACTGAAACGGCTCCGCCGGCTGACTACCGGTCGAGAGACACTTTTAACCCCTAGCTTGGCCGCCTGGGGGTCGAATTTCCAGATACTTGTCGACCCCCCTGTAGAGGTAAGTCCTGGCGCGTGCGCCAGGCAACCCTCCAGGGGGCACGATCGGGGAATGGCTAACGCCGATCCCGATTGTGTCTCTACGGAGGTAGAAGTATCTGGAGGGTTTTTAACCGGTATTGGGTCTTCTACCCGAGTCCTGCATATCCTTGGGGTGTCCTAGTCAGTCGGCCCCTTGTTGAATACCGTAAATGTATTTTCCCTCCTATAAAAAAAAAAGGTTGAAGAAGTCAACCGTCAAAAGATTAATGACAAGCGACTGTGTTTATTACGAGTATCTTAGTATTCAATAAGAGCCTTTTTGCCAATATATTTTTTATTTAACAAAGGTACAAACACTTGAAGGAAATTGCACTTGAACTTAAGGCTGGCTCGGTTTATTTTTTCGTCAGTGCACTTTCTACAATGTAAAAATACTGTGCCTTAAAATATAAATTATGTAAGAACTTAAAGAAATGAAATTTTAGATACAATTTGGTCTGAAAATTGCAACAAAAAATACTTAATATTTTCGAAAAAAAGTATTGTATTTTATTTTTTTGTAAAATTAATATAGTTGGTCAGGGAATTTTGAAAAATGGTCAGGGAAAGTCAGGGAAAAGTCAGGGAATTTTTTTGAACATTAGCAGTGGACACCCTGGTTGTGGTGGCAATTTTGCCAAGAAAAAGTAATTGATACTTTTGATGCCCCATTATCATCAGTAATAACCTTTTTGGTAGACCTTTTTAATAAAGGAATATCCTATAGTGCCATAAATTGTCATCGATCTGCCCTATCATTACTCCTCGGGAATAACGTAGGTTCAGACGAAAGGATAAAACGGTTATTAAAGGGCATGTACAGGCAAAAACCGCCCAGTGCTAAATACACCACTACTTGGGATCCGAAAATCGTTCTAGATCATATCTCTAATTGGTACCCTAATAGTGACTTAGATCTATTTACATTGACCAAAAAACTAACAATTTTACTAGCCTTATGTACATCTCATCGGGTCCAGACACTATCCTTTATTAAAGTTTCAAATATTATGAAAACATCTTCGGGTATAAAAATCCCTATAACTGATATCATAAAAACATCGGTAGTAAATAAAGAACAACCAGTGTTGTTTATACCCTATTTTTTAGATCAGCCAAGTATATGCCCAGCAAAAACCTTGGAAGACTATCTTTCTGCAACATCAGGGCTACGACCAGAGGTTACAGATAATTTATTTATAACAATCAAAAACCCTTTAAAAAAGCAACCACTCAAACTGTAAGTAGGTGGATCAAGGTGACTTTAGCGGAATGTGGCGTTGATGTGTCTGTGTTCAGTGCACATAGTACGCGGCACGCCTCCACATCAGCGGCGGCTTCCGCTGGAGTTTCCATTGATACTATTAGGAAAACAGCCGGCTGGACTGCTGCTTCTATGACATTCGCCAGATTTTACAATCGTCCATTATTGGACCACGGAATTTTTGCTCGATCTGTATTTAGTAGTTGTACTAACGTAACTACCTAATAAAAAATCACATATTGGTTAGATGGTTTATGATTTGATTACCTTAAAATAAACTGTGATTTCGTTATTTTTTGTTATTATAATAGTAAAATAAAAGTTTTCTACATAGAAAAAAATTGTTTTACTTATGTAAAATTCCAAGCTCTAAATATCTACCTAGTTAACTGTATCTGAAGAATGAATCGATGAAATACAATATGAGATCAAACGAACTTCTTGAAGTGAAGTTCGATCATTATTGTATGAATCGATTCATTCGAAGATACATAGTTCCCACCCACCTCTACCCTAAGTAGAAAACTTTATCTCTGAAAAAATGACACGACAGTCGATCGACAGGTTGCAGGTAGGTTGAATATGACAAAAAAAAATACCCTCAATCGATTTAAAAATCGATTCTCTAAACGTGCGAATTATGCCTTGTAGGCTCAAAGGACTACCTAGTTAACTGTATCTTCGAATGAATCGATTCATACAATAATGATCGAACTTCACTTCAAGAAGTGCGTTTGATCTCATATTATACAATAAGCAACCGCTTGCTTTTTCTTTACTTTTAATATTATAAAGAGGAAAAAAGATTATATTGTTTGTTTGCATTGAAACTACTAGACCGATTTGAAAAATTCTTTTACTAATAGAATGATTTTTTATCACTGAGTAATATAGGCTATAGAATATTTTCCTTCGGGAAAATGTAGAATTCTCACAGAAAAACGAAAATACGCGTGCGAAGCTGCGAGAGGAATGCTACCTAGTTCCGTATAAGAGGCCTGCCGGCCCGTTCAAGACCTTTGACTGTCCGAGCAAGCTACAATCGAACAACCATCGAATTTAATGGTTGTAAAACGCTCTGACGTTTATTACTGAAAAACTCCTTAGATAATATTGGGGCCTTTATCTATTAGGTGCGTCATCTGCCAGAAAGAAATGAAATGCTGCAACGCGTTTAACACTTACACTCCAGCAAGGTACTGAACGCGCTCCAGTTGACACTGCATCCTTACTTTAATATTATAAACGCAAAAGTTTGTGAGTATGGATGTATGGATGTTTGTTACTCTTTCACGCAAAAACAATTGAATGGATTTGGATAAAATTTTGTAGGTAGACGGATTGCGACAGGGATTAACATATAGGCTACTAAGTATCCCGGAAGAGTAAGTTGTTCCCGTGGGAAAGTAGATTTACAATTTCTTTGAACTTTTAAGGCGAAACATAGTTCGTGGGCACAGCTTGTAGTAAGTAAAATAATTTAAAAAGTGTTTTACCAGTTCACTGATAGTAGCAAAGTTTTAAGTCGCATATTTTTGAATTTACAGAAAGCCATGAATCCGGGTTGAGGCTTTTTATCCTTTTTAACTTTTGGTATTAAATTTCTTACGTTATGTACATCGAATTCTCTTTGATTTTGTACAGCAGCTTGTCGCAATATCTCTGTAAGATAAATTAACTTTGTGACCTTATTTTTTAAATTTAACAACGATCGCATATGTACTAAGCAATACCCAACCTATAGCTTTTTCGGATTGTCCTGTAGCTAATAACCATCGCGGTGATTCGGGTATCCAAAACCAGTATAAAATATATAAAGCTGATAAAGAAGCCAGAACAAACTCCAGTTGTCTCCAGTCGCGGAGGAAAAACGCAATACTGGCCATCACTGCACTGCCGAATCCAAACGGCAATTGATATAGAATGGGGATAGTTGTACGCCATTTTCCACTTACAGACTGAAATATTAGAGCAAAACTGGCATAATTATAGTAATGAAAACTTTAAACCGTTTATTGTGTTTGCAATCTCATATTGTAATGGAAACTTCTAAAAAGCATTACTTAAGTGCTTGCCTAGGTATACTTACCTCCATACAAATTACAAAAGAAATTATACCTATGCCTCCAGAACATAATGCTAAGAAAAACCATAAGACTATCCATCCCCAGAACCATGGAAACACGCTGGCTGCATAGCTTGCCAGACTTTGAAATATTATGGCGATCATGAGGGGTATTCTGCGACCATATTTGTCGGCGATCACGCCAAAGATTATACCACCAAGGAGCACACCCCACATCATTACACATTGAGTCATCTGAAATTGAGCGAATATCTTTTTAGTAGGTAACTATCTACATATATCGGTAGATCTAATGAATATTTTTCTCAAGACCTATTCATATACCTACTAGCAAGGTATCCTTAACATAAAACAATGAGATCCATTTAAATTCCGGTTTTAATAAAGTACCTATACCTACTCAGAAATTTGGGCTAGCAGGTTAAACAGCCGATGTGGGTGTAAAAGAAAAATTCTTATTTAAGTTGGAAACAGAGGATTCAGGCCTTTGTTGCCCGTGGTCCACCTGCGTAGTTCACCTGGGTGTACCATAGGAGAAAAATATTTCCCGTTGTTCACCGGAACGTCCATATGATTACATCGTAGTAAATGAAAGATTAATATGGATATCACTTTATTTTTCTCCACCTGCGTAGTTCACCTGGGTGTACCATAGGAAAAAATATTTCCCGTTGTTCACCGGAACGTCCTCATGATTACATCGTAGTAAATAAAAATTTATATGGATATCACTTTATTTCTTTAATAAGAAAGGAATAACGCAGAAAGAAAGGAGACAGTCTCCCAACTAATTTTCATTTAAAGATTGAAAACTATAAAAACAAACAGAGTATCATTGCGATTTTGAAGTAGGGGATACATGCAATTCTTGATGTTTATCCGGAAGTAGAAGTCCGTGGCTGCTTACTTACTGGCATAGGGCTTTCTGGAGAAAGGCTAAAGGCTGATATTGGAAGCAGCATTGACTATGAAACATGTTTTGACAACTAAAAAGACAAACAATTCAAAATTTGTGAAATATTAGCGGAGTTTTTCTGAAGCGACTCCTAATGAAATATCATTAGAAACTAGGTAATTGCATCTGAATATATTTTATCATTTAGGAGTATAAGGTCAAAAGCGCAAAATGATGTAATCGTCATTTTCAATATCTATTTTTCGCCTTTTTGATTTTAAAAGTCTCAAGATATTGGTGCGGCTTTTGGATCTACAGCGAAAAATCATTTCCTATGGTTCACCTGAGTGTATTACGGGAAATATATTTTAACCATGGTACACCCAGGTGTACTACAGGAAATATATTTTACCCATGTTACACCCAGGTGTACTACGGGAAATATATTTTACCCATGGTACACCCAGGTGTACTACGGGAAATATATTTTACCCATGGTACACCCAGGTGTACTATGGGAAATATTTTTTTCCTATGGTACACCTAGGTGAACTACGCAGGTGGACCACGGGCAACAAAGGGATTCAGGAGAATCCAAGGAAATATGAGCAAATGAATAAAACTGTTTTAAACAGTAAAGGATGAAGTCGAAAAAGCATACATACGTGAACCAACCAATGATTTGAGCACACTAGATTCCATTCCGAAGCAATGGTTCTACTGAATACAGTCGTATTGTATACGAACTTTTTACATTCCACTAACGGTATCAAAGCACGGTCTATTCCTGGGGCCAATGCTAATATATCTGGGTCAAAGATCAAGCAAGGCTGTTCTTCAATATGCTGCAACATATTCAGGGGTTGTTTATGTACGATAATATGTATTTAGCATATGGCTTCAAAAAAATCTCGTCCCTAAAATAAACTTAGTTATATTTTCAACATTTAAGCAATCTGTTACAAACAGCCCTAGATAAAAAAATATTTTGAAATAAAAACGTGATGCAACAAACATCCTCTCTGCTCCTGGTGAAAAGGTGTTGATTTGATAAATTAGATCTACCTAGTCATATTTTGATTAAATTATGTACATAACTTATGTGCATATGTATATATCTCTACTCTAATAAAAATTAAAACAGCTTACGGGTGTGCACATTTTCCACCATTCGTCATAAGAGTATTTCGTAAATTTATCTGGTTTTTCACACCAGAATTCTTGAGGTGGTGCCATAAATATAATGTTTAATTGATACCATGCCATAGGTAACTTCAATAACGCCATTAAAACACTTATTCTTAGCTGCCATGGACCGAAATCGCCAATGGTTTTTGCTGTTAGGTCGTCAACATGATGACCAGTGTAGTTCGTAACTTAAAAGAAAAAAAATACAAATTACATGTTTAATACATAGTATATTATTATACAAATTGCTCATTACACGCCAGGTCGTGGGTTGGTCCGAGCCGCAGGCTAGGGGGTAATTCAGGAGTGTAAAATGAGCCCCTAAGACGTTCGGTTTTTTCACGTATCGAACACGAACCGTATATCTATAAGTGCGCAAGCACCCTTATACAAAAACCACACGCTTAATTTTTCGCAGTCGTTTGCAGAAAAATGTATGGAGATGACATTCGTTGTGGAAAAAATAGCATGAATATAGGTGATAATAGAAATAGGTTTCATACATTTTTTTCTGTGGGACTACTGCGGTAAAATAAGCGTGTGGCTTTGTCTAAGGGGGCAGAGCTCACGAGTTTCACTATGTGACATTTTTCAACACTTGCGAGGAAAAATAAACAATGTATTGCTTATATCGTTTAGTTATTTACCACACAGCGACAAATACGATAAAATATTTTCACGCGCAAGTTTTTTTCACGCGCCCAATGCAACGTGAGTGGACATAACAGCCTACTTCAAAGATATAATTTAAAGTGATAAAATGCAAATAGGTATTTGTATAACACATTATTGAGAATTATGAATAATTCGATAATAAATATTTGTCTGCCCGGACCAACACTGGTCGGGCTCTCGGGCTAAGCTCGGGGGATTGCCCGAGAACACCAGGCCAATCCCAGACAGAGGGCTTTACGGCGGCAGGCCTCGGCGGCAGGGTGATTAGAAGGCATCGCTTGCGCGAATGCCCGCCTTCTCCTGCCTCAGCAATCCAAGCACTGCTGTTTTGCGGCAGAAATAGGTAAGGCCAGGGATGAGGAAACTAGGGCCCGCCCATCAAACAAAAATCAAGTGAAGTTTTCGTATTATTAGAAATTTCATTCTCATTAGCAGTGCGCAGCTCACATAAAACTCACGTATTGTTTCAAGCGCAAGCACAAGCCTTTTGTCACTGCTAAAAAATTCAGCATCACACATTGAACCGGCTTATGATGAAATCATGCAGAAACAAACAGTTCCACATGTCACATGTCCCCACAAAGTTCAGCGTTCCTTAACCTTCTGCTACTTCACAGCTAACTTAAAAGTTTGATTTATTTGCAATTTCTTTCTTAATTCAAGACAGTTATTTTATTGCACAATAAATTACTTAGTGTTTCAGAAAATACCCAAGTACCTAATTATCAATATTTTTATTTCAGTTAATAATATAGCCAAAAATACAACAACTTGGCCCGCCATTTATATTTCGTTAGTAAATATTGGCACGCGAAGAAAAATGTTTCCCCATCCCTGGGTAAGACGGAGGTATACCCAAACAGGCGACCCTGATACAGTCTCCCTCCGGTAGTTACTCTAGTCTATTGCTATTACATAAATAGGTGATAGGTATATTTATATTTACAATGAATTGAAGTAATCGGGTACAGTACCTACTTAAGGGGCAATACTTCCGTGCTTATTAGATTTAAAAATCTACCTCTTAAAATTCAAGGATCCTTCCCTTTTATTCAGCTCAGCATTTATTTTATTTATTATTAATAAAACTAACAACATTCCATTGTAATTAGAAAATAATCGTCGTGGCGTTGCTTGCATCAAGGCCCTCCTCCGAAACGACGGCGAACAATAAAATTTTAAATGATTACAATAATACTTACTTAAATTAAAGTAATAAAAAGCAAAAAATGATTAGCATGGTGGAAGAATCCTAGATGATGACAACCAGGTGCAAATACCTGTACCTACCTATAGTTTGGAAGAAAACCATGAAACATGACCATATACTTGCCTTTGAAAATTTAGGGTTTTCCTCGATTTTACTGAGATCCCACTATCAGAACCTGACTTGGTGACAATGAGACCATCTGGGGGACTTTTGAATACAAAAACAACTTTGAAAATCGGTTATAATTGGCGAAGAACGTACAGTCGAATTGAGAATCTCCTTATGTGAAGTCAGTTAAAAACACCGAGCGCACAACAGTTGCGTGTGCTTAGTGGTTGAAAACCCTTCGTTAGAAAGGTTAAGTAGGTCTAGGTATGCAGGCAGGTAGGTACATCTACATAATATTATAGCTACGATCGAACTACTACCATTAACTTGAAATTCAAATCATAGAAATTATTTGAAGAAACTAAAAGCTTAGAAGCAATAATACATCGTGTACAAAATGTTAAAAAAGTACCTAGTAGACGTAATACTTATTATTGTTTGATTTTTTTGTATGCAAGCATACATATCTATTTACAACAAGAAAATGTATTGCCATATTGACATTTTACACTACGTTATTTTATACTATGTAATGTACCTACCTGTACCTACAGCTTTGGATGTTTAATCTACTCCTCAGCTCATCGATAAGGATATGCTACCATCTCTATCATGTTGATTCGATTGTGCCACCACAAGTTATTATTCTTAGTAAATACTTACTTAAATAGGAAACCAAATACCTATATATTAATTTTCATTTTCTTACCTCTATTCACAATGTTATGGGTGCCATAATTCGATACCATTAGATTTAAAAATTCAGTAACCTAGTCAATTGTCTATAGTTAGCTATAAGTTAAATAAAAGAAATTAAAATACCTACTGATAAGTACTTAATAAAATAACTTAGCAGTCTCGTAATTTTTGAAGATGATTTTTGTAACTGTCACATATATCTGTCATTTCTAACATACTATGGTTTTATGGTCATAGGTCTTTATTATAAGTACGATTTTAATTTTGAATTTGATTTTAATTTTGACTTTGATTTAGTTTTGATTGTGACTTCAGTTTTAATTTTTAACTTTGATTAAGTATATAATTTTGACTTTATTTTGATTTTAATTGTAATTGAATATTGATTTTAATTTATTTTAATTTAGATTTTAATTATAATGTAAGTAATGTTGATTTGAATTATAATGTAATATTGATTTTAATTATAATTAAATTCTGATTTTATTCATTTTGATTTAAATTTAGAAGGTGCGCGTTTTACACGCATTGTAAAATTCATTAATAATAAATATAAAATTACCTATAGGTATTAATAAAAAAATATTTATTATTCATTAAGAAAGCGCTTCCTCTCTTCTAACTATTGCGTGCCCGACAGGGTCCATGATGATCTGCTTGCTTTTCTTTTATCATCTGTTGTACATTATTGTTATGCAATAAATGAATTGAATTGAATTGAATAGATACGAGTGTTAGACATGTCTTAGAGCATTCAGATTATATAGGGCTAAATGATCTAAGCATTAGGTAGTCAGTCATCATTGATTAGAGAGTCCGATACCACATCGATAAGCAAATTTTTTGGATTACCTACCTACCTGATATCAATTAATTATATAAAGATTATGGTGACACTATGAAACGCGTACCTACTGTTGATTGTCATTAGCATACATCATTGGCCTGAAAATAAAAAAGCATAATATTTATAAGGCATACCATATCGATAGGCATAAACATTACAATGCAGAATAAATAACAGAGATGTGACATTTTAAAAATAACAGTATTTGAAATGCAAAATACAAAATACAAAATACCTATTTCCATTTTGTATTTAAATACTTTTTTTAGAAAAGCATTTTATATTTTATTTGAAATACCTTTTAGGACATATTTTGTATTTGCAAAATGCAAAATACTTTTGCTAAGTTTTGTAAACATCGAAGAATTAATAATTAATGTGTTACAATCTTCAATTAAAATCTTGCCACTCGAACGTTCGCCACGCGAAGCGTGGTGGGTTTCAAAAGCAAAAAGTAGTATATCTCAAATATCAAAGGTGCCGCCATTGCGGAATGACTCACCCCGGCGCGTACGGGATGTTCAAAAAATTGCGGAGAGTGACATATATTGTCTACAAGAGAACAAAAAATACGTATGGAAAGATAATTTAATATAGAAGGAACTTATAACAGTTAATTAGATAAGGATTAATAATTAAATGAATGAAGCGCGAAAATGTTCGGAAGGTCGCGGAAGACCCGATTTTTAAAAAAAAAATTTTGCACAAAAACTATTTTATAAAACTTTAAATAACCATATATATTATTATAGCCCTATTCTTGAAGATTATTTTGATATATAATAGTTTTGGGTAATATTTTTAATGAAAAAAGAAAAAAATAATAAAATCGATTAATTACGTAATTATATACGCGAGATGCGCACGCGCGACCTCAAATTTAAAAAAAATGCAAAAAATAAATTATTGTGTCTAAAATTAAATAAAAAATACGTATGGAAAGCTAATTTAATAAGGAATGAACGTATAATAGTTAATTAGATAAGGATTAATAATTGAATGAATAATGACGAGAATAGTAACTAAAGTGCTTAAAATTTCAAAAATACTCACTTTTTGAAAAAAACGTTTAGTGTGGCAATATAACACTATAAACTATCATAAACCATACATAATAATGTAGCCCAATTCTTCTAGTTTATTTTGATATAGAACACTCTACGAAAATACTAATACAGACTAAGTAAGTACGCAATAACAAAATAAAGATAATTTAAAACTAAAAGTATTTGATTTTAATAAAGCATTTTGTAAATACGTATTTTGCATTTAGTATTTTAAATATAAAATGAAAAACTATTTTGTATTTTGTATTTGAAATAACAAAATACAAAAAGTATTTGCATTTTGCATTTAAATACATTTTATAACCTATTTTGCACATCTCTGATAAATAATCATAATCTTTAACTTTATAATTTGGTTTGTTACAATTTTATAAAGCATACTTTAAAACGCATTTTTTACTACACATAACTGTGAATATCTATAATTTTGTATGTCATATTTTTACTATGCATATGTAGATAATCCACTAAAGAAGTAGCTAGTAAGAAAGCCGCCACTATTACGAGCGACATAAGAACGGTCCAAAGTTCAAACAGTATAGCTTGACGAGGAGCTTACTCGAGTATATTCGAGTAATTCGAGTGCTATTCGAGAGCTGTAGTACTCGAGTATAATCGAGTAATTCGAGTACTATTCGAGAGCGCCCGAGTAAAACCGAGTCACTCAATTTAACTCAATTAGGACTTGGGCTCTAAAGGATCCTCGAGACGATCTATTGCGAATGACAATATTTACGTTATTGATGCAAAAATTAATCGCATAGTATAAGCAATTGAAGCCATTGTCAATACCAGAGTTTAATTATACATGGTTAATACTACTACGGCATTGACAGCAAATGATACAAATTTTGATTAATGCTATAGACAGAGGCCTATGCTAGACGTTCGTATCTTCTAATCTCTTATGTAAATGGGAGGTGTATATGCTAGACGTTCAATATTTATTACGATATTTGGATCATGATCCAGGATAACGATGTTTATTGATAGTGTAGTTTATGATATTGATGGATCGCGATACGGATCACAGAATTTCTAGATATTTTGAAATCCAACTCCTTGATACGTATCGCGATATTTATTGATTGTGTAGCCTTGTCATCAATATTTATCGTGATCCCCGTTTTCCATTTAATCGTCACAATAACATCAAATTCTAACCATGTTTTGCTTTTCTTCTAAGAAATGTTAACATTTTTAGTCGCGCTATTTTTCACAAAGAGAACCTAACCTCAAAATGGAACGCACATTAACATACGATGCCAGCAATGCTAGCGTCAAAATCTAATGAAACGCGATGATGCTAAAAATTGTGAAAATGCTGCAAATCTGCGCTTAAATGGAACACGCCTTACGTATATTTTCCGTATCTACACATCCACAGATTAGAGAGATACCATGGAATTATTACTCAAACAGGAATGAGCTCTTGCTTAAAAAAGTGTGCCGAGCGAGAGATAAATAACTGTACCGTTTGTCTCTTTCGTAAATTTGTGACCACAAATTCTACAAAATAGGGATTTTTTCTTAAAAACAATAACATTCAACCTGAAAGATGCTTTTGAAAATAATATTATGCTTAATAATCACGATTGATAAGGAAGAGAACGCTTTTAGTGACAGGGTCGCCCTCTGTACAATTATTGTTAAGTTTATTATTTATACGTTGACTTTAAGCTGGTTGGTGTTGTACAACAAAGAAATATTATATTCTATTCTATTATTTCAAAATGGGTTGCGCAAAAGAATTTTATATCTGCTTTTCAATACAAGATAGGTTTTATTAATATTATAATTATTTAAATAATAATGAATGTCAATGATTGTCTTTCAATAGATGGGTCTTTCCAATCGGTATATTATGTTGAACCCACCGCCACATAACAGATAATCAAATATGTCAACTTGTCAAAAATGAATCAACACTAAAATCTCTGTGATATTTAAATACATACCTAGTAAAAGAATGAGTAATATTTTAAGAAGAAAAGAATTAAAAACCCATCAGTGTGAGTCGAATTGTTTCAACAATATTGAAAACTTTTGTGGTTTCGCCAATATTTTGAACAGAATGTTAATGCCAATTCTTTTTTCTAATAACTTAACATCGCATCGTGTAAGATAAGCAATAAATAACTTATATCAATTACTTTATTTAAAAATGTTAAAAATTGCGATAATATTTATGTTAGGTACATACCGTGTGGTCACCCTACTACAATGACAACGAAAAATACTGACATTGACACAGAATCGTTGTTGCAATATAACATTTTTGAATACTACCACTAGAATATTTCCTGGACGTATAATAATCATAGTGTTATAATTATTAATAGTAGGCTAACACGATAATTTAATTTATTTCATGTTATAATAAATAAACGATAATTTAATAAAAAAATTTAGGTATTTTGGGCGTTCAAAGTAATTAAATTATATAATAATAAAAAATCTTCATCTACCAATAGTTGTTTCATAACTACTAAATTATAAAATATACAACAGTAGCAACACTGTGAGAAAGGGATAAAAGGTACAGTTAGTGCTATCTCTCTCGGCACACTTTTGCACTTTCAAGTGTTTAGTCTTTATTCACATAGAAATAAAGTCCAAATTTGAACAACAATATTTTGAAGAGCTCATTCCTGTTTGAGTAATAATTCCATGAGAGATACTGACAGTGATTATGTAGTCTGTGATACGGACGCGATCCTAATTGAACGTGTAGGGTCGACTGAAATCTATCAAAAAATATTGAAATGGAATTTAATAAATATTGAACCTCTATTATCCGCCTAAGGTCCAGATGTTACGGCCCTGTTCCGTTTCGAGATTACACTACTCACAGTACTCAGACTGCTCACGCCCGCGGCCGTACCGCCTAACTCAAAGCGAGCACTCGCTATCGTTATCATGACATTAGAACAATAGTTTTAATGTCACACATGACATTAGAGCTATTGTTCTAATGTCACGAAGCGATAGCGAGTGATCGCTATGAGTTAGGCGGTAGGCCCCCCGGACCGAATCAATAGACGCGATAATGATGCCAATGGCATGCTATCGTCTCGGAACGATCGTGAGCGCGCTTATGTCAATAATATCAAAACAAACATAACCTGAAAAAGAATTTAACTCGTAATTTCAATTGTTTTCTGTGATATTCAAGCTTTAGCAGTTTTTCATTGCCTTGTACGTATCTTTTACCATTTTCTGCTCTTTTAGCGTTTTCAGGAGACAGTTTGAGGTAAACTACTTTGTTTTCTTCTTCAACAAAAACTGGTAATTCTAATGTCGTTATTTTTTCCTTATATTTAATTCAATTTTTAGGATATTTAGCTTATTTTTGCCTTCTATTTAATTAAAGAGTAATTTTCAACCATCGAATTAGCGAACCAAAACAAAATGTCAACTCGACAATGACATTTGACTCACGGTGCTGACGAATTTGGCCTGAGCACTGTAAACGTTGTTTGTGACGCAATCAATGACGTCATCACATCCAACGCGAACGCTGTTGTCGCGAAACGGGCCGCCTGTTAGCGCGCTCACAGTGCTAATGGTCATGGTCACTATAATCGCGAAACGGAACACGGCAACTCTGTGCTGAAAGTGTCAAAGTCAAAAGTATTCCATCTTTTTCAATGACAGCAAACAATGTATCTTATCTTTTTGAGCGAGTGATATGAGTTACAGTGATGTGTAATTAAATTTACGCTAATTATATTATATCTGCCTTTGAATGTTCAAGCCTAGAAGCTAAATACAATGCCTTTAGCGAATTCTTCAGATCCGTGGCGAATGCAGAATGCCGCAGATGCCACTGTATGTTTGTCGATTTATTTGCATAGACATACCATTTATATTAGAGGATTTTCCTTTGATTACTCATTCGTGTTTTTAAAGAGGGATAGTCAACATTACAATATACATTGTCCATTAATAGCGCTATGCTCATTCTGTGATTCATTTTAATTTACTACGTGATGTTTGTTGTGATAATAACAAATTTTACACTTAGAGACCAGTAAGAAGGATACGTACGTTATATACTAGTGTTAAGTGCCATTAAAGATTGTGTAAATATTTTGTTTCTATTATTTATAGAGAAATAATTCTGGGCAGCCTGTAAACAGTCTTCCAATGGTTGTGGAGAACTCTGACTCTCGTCAAGCTTCAACTGCTGAAAGTCACGACTCTAATGAAATTAACTATGAAAGGGAGGTGGAACTACAAGATGTTGTCAAAGAAGGTCATGAAAAAGCAGATCCATCACAATTTGAACTGCTCAAAGTTCTTGGTGAAGGCTCTTTTGGAAAAGTGTTTTTAGTTAGAAAAGTTTCAGGTGCTGATGCTGGCACATTATATGCTATGAAGGTAAGACCTTTTAATTTGCAAATGTAATTGCTGCATTGCAATCCAGTTTCTATATCATTAAATTTTCTTTTCCTTTGTGGTTTTAGTCATACATCTCCCAATTGTGTTAACATTTAGAATAAAATGTAGCCAATGTTAGTTATCTACCACCTTTTACTGCCATTTGATTGGTGATTTGATATGTGTGGGCACCATGCTCCCTTGTATTAAGTACCACTGATTTTATTCACTTTACTAATATTATTTGCTATTATAAATATAATATAGAGATTATCAGTAATATAATACTAGGTAAGAATTAAAATGAATATGAACTATTTCTGATTATGATTTCAGTATGTTTGACATATGGCATATAGAGTAAGTTAATGAACAATATACTTTAATTTAAGCAATTTAACTCACACAGACTAAAATAACAACAACTTGATGCTGTGTAGATAATAGCTTAGATATCTTTTTGCAGGTACTTAAAAAAGCAACATTGAAAGTGAGAGATAGGGAAAGGACAAAAATGGAAAGAAATATTTTAGTGGAAATGGGTCACCCTTTTATTGTAAAATTACATTATGCATTTCAAACTGCAGGGAAGTTATACTTAATATTAGATTTTCTTCGGGGTGGTGATTTGTTTTCAAGATTAAGTAAAGAGGTAAAGTATTAATAAACTTCTTTTCTTAGACAGTCTATATTTACCCAGTCAGACACAGAATGTTAGCAGAGTCGTTATTACAAGATAAAACTTTAGCATTTACATAAATAACAATACTTTTTATTTGTCCAATATATTGACCATGTTCATTTACTATACTTATTGACATAACTAGTGACTATATAACTTTCTTATGAACTGAATTTATAAAAATCAACTTACAAAGACAAGCCTATAAGACTGGCACACACCATTAACCTGCACTGTGGCAGCATGGTGAGTGATTACCTTTTCCTTGGCTTCACCCAAGTCCCAACAGTGGGCCTGGAGGTTGATATTATTGATAATCTTGAATTTCATAACATTGCAGTGACAAATTTGTTTACAAAGAAAACATAGTTACCTATTTCCTTTTTTGAATAGACCTGTAAAATAAAGGTTGCATAACAGGATACAGGATTATTTCAGATACATATTAATAAATATTGTTACATATTATTATTTTTAAAAAATCATTTCAATATTGACTTTAATACTTTTTATTTGCAGGTGATGTTCACTGAAGAAGATGTCAAATTTTATTTAGCAGAACTTGCTTTAGCATTAGAGCATGTACATAAACTGGGGATTATATATAGGGATCTCAAGCCTGAGAATATTTTATTAGATGCTGATGGTCATATTGCTCTAACAGATTTTGGTTTGTCTAAGCTGCCACCTAGCAGTGATAAAGCTTACAGTTTTTGTGGCACTGTAGAATATATGGCACCAGAAGTAGTTAATAGGAGAGGTCACACTTTTGCGGCTGATTGGTGGTCCTTTGGTGTACTTATGGTTCGTTTGAAGGCATTAAAATTGATTTAATTTTTGAAAATATTTACAATAACATTCCTAACCACAACATTATTAATTACAGTTTGAAATGCTCACTGGAAATCTTCCTTTTCATGGTTCAACAAGACATGAAACTATGACACAAATATTAAAGGCTAAGTTAGGGATGCCTTCAAATCTCAGTGAAGAAGCACAATCATTACTGAGAGCTTTATTTAAAAGAAATCCTCAAAACAGGTTTGTTGTTCTTAGCCACATAAAATTAATTATATCTACTTATATATTTATTAGCAATATAACATTGATTTTATAACTTGCTTTGATTTGTGGATTTCAGGCTAGGTGCTGGCCCTAATGGAATAGAGGATATTAAAAATCATGAATTCTTTTCAAGTATAGACTGGGATGCATTGTTAAAAAAGGAGGTTGGTGTTATTGTTTACCATGCTCAATAAATCTGTACACATATGCTAGGAAAAAAAATAAAGCTATTTCAAAGTAAATAATTTAACAATAACAGGTTGTGCCGCCATTTCGGCCAGCAGTTTCCAGAGCAGATGACGCCTTTTATTTCGACTCAGAGTTTACATGTCGTACTCCGCGTGATTCCCCTGGGGTACCAGCATCAGCTAATGCTCATGAACTGTTCAGGTAAGGATTTGAAATAGTTCCTTATCAAAAATTTCACTAAGAGAAATATAGTTTCCTATTTGTTTCTCTACTGCATTTTTTTGTGTGTGGTGGACTCAAATCTGATACAATGGAAATGTGTATTTTGCCTCTGTAAGTTTTTTTAATGGATACATAACTTATGTTTTTTACTATAGGTATTCATGATTATAAGATAATAAAATAATAAATCTTTCTCATTGTCCCTTATTGTAGGGAATCATATCGATAAATGTAGAAACTTAAAAAAGGTCAAAATCATTACAACATCTGTAAAAACATAATAGGTCATATACAAACAAATTTATTTTGTCTGAAAGTCAGCAGTATAACGGAAGCTGTCAATGTGGGGTATTTATTTATAAAAATAAGTTGGCAAACAAGCAGGCTTCCCACCTGATGATAAGTAGCTATGCAGTCGCCTATAGCACATGTGGCTCATGTAAGACTTGCAAATCTATAACCTCAACAAAGACGGCAATGTACGGACGACAGCACATTAAGCTACACACTGGCGTCTTATGTAGGTGTAATAAGTACCATTTTGCAACAGAAATGTTTAGTCTGATGTGCTGGCGTGTGTACGTTGCTGATGTTTACTTAGGTTATTATTTCTAATGCTCGTCACATCGCGTTATCATTGTGACGCATTTCGAAAGTTATTTTTTTTCTTTGTACAAAATTATAAATAAGTATGATCTGTGAACTGCTGTTATGTTTTCTTCTTCTTTTGATTATGGTTGTGTGTCGTCGTTGCCAACAACAATTCTTCTATCCATTTTCTCTAATTCTTCTATCTAGGTACCTACTTGACAGTATTATTTTGTGATGATAAGACACTATCGTCTAGTTATACTGGTGGACAGGTGTCTTTCCTCAGAGAGGTGATGTGAACTGGCTTTGCAGCACCTTACTTTTTCGGAACACTACTTACACTAGCTCCTTTACTTTTTCGGAATGTAAAACGAAAAAGTTAAGAAGAAATGAGTTATCAATCATGCCTGAAAATGGCCATCCGCTATTCAAATTCATCTCAACATTGACCAAAAAATGAATGAAACATATTTATTAGATATTTTAATATTCTATATGCGTTACTATCTTGCAACTAACTATATTTGTAGAATGATAACAATAAGATAATTTTGTATGATATAACTTGCGATAATAATAGATGTATCTTACTCAAAACTAACAATCATATCATATTTCCGTTTTTTTCACACAACGGAGACTGGGCGGTGCATCTCACCTGATGGTATTTGTCCCGATAAGGCGGAAGATGAACGCTTTACCTGGAACTAAAGAACTGATTTTCTTACCTCTGGTTGTCGGAACACAACAATGTAACTAATATTGCTATAATGGCGACAAACTGAGGTCCTATCACCAACTAAACCAAAACCAGAAAAATTTCTGCCCAATCACAATCTGCCCCCATGGAGAATTGAGCCCTTTTCTTCCGGATCAATGTTAATCACTAGACCGATCGGAAGCGGTTTAAAGTTATCAAAAACTAGCTGTCCCGGTCAACTTCGTATTCCCCTGACAGAGCTTAATAAACAGTCGTGAAGTAGACCGTAACTTTCCATACAAATTACTTCATATTATTTTTTAGCTTTTCTTATACATTTTCTCTATTACTTTTCTTTCTAAACCAGCCCTGTATCTCCGAAGACGTTGTCCTACCCGATTCCAGCGCCACCTACCGGGTCCAACTTTACGTTTAAACCTTCCTTGGACCTATTCAAACACGCACAGAAAATTTCGTTATAATCGGTCCAGCCGTTTCAGAGTTTTTGCGAGACAAACACACAGCGTTTGATTTTTGTATATAAGAAGAAGAAGAAGACTAGTGGGCCCGGCAGACGTTGTCCCGCCCGATTCCAGCGCCACCTACCTTTACGTTTAAACCTTCCTTGAACTTGAACCTATTCAAATACACACAGAAAATTTCGTAAGAATCTGTCGAGCCGTTTCAGAGTTTTTGCGAGACAAACACACAGCGTTTCATTTTTATATATAAAGAAGAAGAAAGAAGATAAAGGAGTTATGAATTATACAAATAAAGCTTTACCTTTCATAACTCAATGTTGTAATAATAATATATTTGCCTAAAACAACTAATCTTTATGTACTAGTTCAGCCCTAATGTGGCAATTCTCATTAAAGTTTTCTCTCACTGTAGCTGTAAAAATAGAATAGATATATAAGTATAACCTCTCTGTTTATAAACACAAATTCTCATGAAAATTTAACATAAGCTTATATAGACTCTAATGCTCTATATTTCAAAAGTAAGGTAGAAGCGATAGAAGTATTATTTTTTGGTAAAAACTACCCTTTATTGAACAAAATTAAAAGCTTAATAGATTTAAAATGTTCGAAATATTGATTTATTATACAGGATGTAACTGAACACCCCAATAACATTTAAGGGTATGTATCCATCAGAAGTAGAGATTCTGTAGGAAAAATATTAGGGCTAACAAACCTACATTTTTTTCCCATACAAACTAAATAAATTATTTTTAAGTATTAAGTGCCGACAGCCCTACGTAAGCGTACGAGGAAAACTACGCTCACATCATACAAACTTAATAAATTATTTTTGGGGTATTAAGTGCCGTCAGCCCTACGTAAGCGTACGAGGCATACTACACTCACGTCTGTCACGTGTCATTTTGTGTTTTAATTTCTTTTGTGTTAAGAGCTGATTATGGTTGTCACTTGAAAGTTTTTGCTTTCAGTTTAAAATCAAATAACTCTAAAAGTAGTGGGGTTCCAGGTTTCAGACAAGCACTGAAGGTCCATTTAGTATCTAATTTATATGCCCCTTAAATGTTATTGGGGTGTTCAGTTACACCCGGTATATACTGGATGGATTTTTGAGAGGAGATTTAAAGGGCAGGTACATTAACCGTTATAGTTACAAGAAAACATTGTTAGGCAACCATCCATAACTTTTTAAGATATTCTGATCTGCATTCACAGATTTTGGAAAAAAGTTACAGTAAACAAAAAAATGCTGAGATAGCAAAAAAAAATTTTTATGCCTATCGATCCTATTTCATGTAGGGATCAAAAGACTATGGGACCATTTAAGGTATGAGTACTAGAAATGACATCATCATCATCATTTCAGCCAAGAGACGCCCACTGCTGGACATAGGCCTCCCCCAGGGATCTCCAAACCGATCGGTCCTGCGCCTCTCGCATCCAGCGGCTTCCCGCGACCTTCACCAGATCGTCGGTCAAAAAAGAAATTACAGAAATCGCCAAAAACATTTCCCATACATTTTGTACGGAAAATCCTCGGCTCCTATTTTTTACGGTGATCTCTTTATGAATCCTATTTTTTACTTTTAAGGAAAACTGTTATTTAAATAAAAACAAATTAAATCATTTAAACATGTATTTTTAAACTAACGCAAAAATATCAAATCTATCTGCACTACAATGGCCAAACTTTTTAATTTTGGAAGGACTGGCTGAAAAAATGTAAGTAAAATGAAATTATTACTTTCAAATTTCGAATTTATTTCAAATAATTTTACGGCATTCTTGTGTTTGCGCTGACAAAATTCTAGATTTATCAAAAATGTCTTCTAATTGTCGTCTTAATAGGCTAGTTGACCCTTTTTTAAAGTAGAGCTTAAAATGTTCATAATTGTTGTATTAGACCATAGCACATGAATATTATTTTTTTCGATGGCTAAAAAGTGCAAAAAATCTATTTTAAATTAAGATTTTCAATTTTGGACCTAAAACACGGGCAGCCATGATAGTCTGTTCATTATCTGTGGCAATGACGTCAGTCTTATAGTAAACAAAAAACAAAGCACGGGGGCGAAATAACCTCACAAAAACAATGCTTTCTATTAAATATCACAAAATATAGTAAAACTGTATATGGAACGGGACAATAGAACAGGAATAAAGAATTACCTCTTCAAAGACTCCAGGAAATCTGTGGATTAGACGTACCCAGTGATATAGACATGCGAAATATTTGTTTAACACTCGCTTAAAGAAATCCTGTAACTATCTACTGAAACTCAAATGTATTTTTGCGAAAATCACATTAATGTAAGTACTATAACTGAATAACTCAATCTGTGTAGGTACTTCAGTTTCAACTTAAACAAAATAGAAGTTTTTAGGTTGTATGTAAAATCAAATCTGTATGTAAATTAATTAAATTTTTATCTTTCAGTTAGAATGAAAACTGACTGCAGCCGACCAACCAAATTTTAACTTGACCAGAAAACTGAGAGAAAAATTGACCATTCACGCCTTTTTGATTTAATCTAAGTTATACACTGACACTAGATGATGTTTCAAAGAAAAGAATATGTACTTAAGTCCAATTGAATAATGATGTAATTGAATATTAATTAAAAAGTATGTAAGTAATACAAACAAAAATATCAAAGTTTCATAATGAATATATTTATCTAAACAACTTTTACTTGAATTTACTGAGTACCTAATTAAAATTTGTTGCTTTCAGTGGTTACTTAATGAGAACTATTGTGTACTAACCTGTTCTCCTCTTGACAACGAGATTGATAAGGCAGTAAAAGTTGTGCAACATAATACAAAGCAGTGCATGCTCAGCCACAACATCAAAATGTGACCCGTCAACTAGAACAACATTATGTCAATAAAATAACTCAAGTATTCATATACCAAAGCACCATAGAAGTAAATAGGTCCAGTTTGGTAAAACTGAAAGATGTTATATCTTCACTGATTAAACCTGCTGGCCACCATGGCTGGTAAATTTCAGAACAGCTTACGCAAGAATATGCAAGTTATCCATTTTAAAGCCGTATACAAATATATTAAATGTGATTGCTGTGTTGTCAGCCTGTGCTCTTCTTAATTTACAAGACCCTTCTTATTAAATAATAATATAAAGAATTTTTTTTTCTTTACTTTATACATAACTAACATCTAAAGATGACATATTACATTTTTGTACTACATTACTCCTTATGTTCTTCACTAAAAATAATGTTCTATGTTTATTTGACAATAATGACTTGTAAAGGTTTAAGTTGAATCAAAATATTTTAATTTGAAATACATGTGTTTTATTTTTCCGTTACACCTTAAACGATTTATAATATTTTATAGGTTTGTTGCTCATATTTATCATTGTTACTCAAGTATAGTATATATGTTCCAAAAGTACAAATAGGTTGAATAAAGTTAGATCAAATTTATTAATTTGTATATATTGCCTTAAGGTCGCAGGTAATAAAAGTCAAAATAATAGTAAAGTGATTTATTATGAAGTAATACTTTCATATAATTTAGGAAAAATGTAGTATCGTTTCCAAAATGGCACTATTTGATCAATAAGATTTTTGACATACAGATTGTTAGAACAAATACCTATTATAGCTAATATTGTCACCTTTTGAGTGTTTTCAAAATTACATACTGCTAGCAACACAAAAGTATATAAGTTTTGCTTTAGCACAAAACATCTGCATCTATACTTGAGTTAAGCATACTGTTCACAGTTTTCCGTCTTTAATAATTAACATTTTCTTCAGTAAAAGAGCATGACAATTTTGTATTAATCTAATTTTATGGATACCGTTTGTTGATAGATTACAGGGTATTAATCAGAAATGAGGTCACATTTTGCAAATTTCAACCCAAATCTTCATCTTTCAACTTTTATCCACATTTCATTATACTCGTAGGTGTCTGCAAGATTTCCCAACAAAAGAACCATCATGTGTTATGCACTGGCTGACTTTATAGCACATGGAAGCTATTATTATTTATAACGAAGCTCGAACTAAAGAACACTTCTGTATTGATGATTCGTGGTTTAGTTTTCTATGCACTTTATTCTTTCTTCATTGAAGAGGTCTTTTATTTTTTAAGAAATATGTCACAATCTGTGTCTGTGAATGTATATATATTTTTCCTCCCAGTAATTTTCTGTATGCTTGACAAATGAACAACTGCCAATCTTTCTCTTTTTATGTTCATTTACAAATTCTTGCAGTACTACACTGGTATTTGACACATGATTCTGATGTTTTCTTTTCAACATTTCCCTTGAAGTAAATACTTTTAGTGTTTATTTGTCTTTTGAGAGATAGAATTCTATCCAATAGCATTCAACTGCTGTACAAAATAGCTCCTCACTGTGATGGTGCAACCACACCAAAAATGCATGTTTGCAACTCTCTTCTGCCGCGTGATAATCTTGACAAGTACACTTGTAACCTGTTCTTCATTATGACAGTATTGAAACTGTACTTATATTGTTTAGGGCGATACACAAAGAATCTCCTGACCATCAATCTGTTTATTTTCGGAAGATTTGTACTATCTGCTCTCACAAATCTAACATCAATGGTTGATTTTGCTATTAATACAAATAATTTACGATATTTACAAATATAATAACGGAGACTTGGACGATTTTTTGCCAGTTTTAGGAAAGAATAGTGCAAATCGACGAGTTGTTGAATCAAATTTGACATTTCTTTGTTTACTATATGAGTGACGTCACGGCCCTGACCACAGGATATCAAAGCGTTTACGGCGGCAGCGTTTAAAAAAGATTATTTCTAGCATTTTCAAATTAAAATTTTACAGTAATCATTCATTGTTATTTATTAAAATCGGTATATTGTGGAACCTTATGCCAAATACTGTTAGAAATAAACAATATTTTAATAAATTTTGATATGAGTCAACTACCCTATTGAAGCATATTTTGTAAATAATAGAAACGTGAGAGCTGCATTAGTGTGGTACGCGAATAAGTACCCAACTAGACATGTACCAACAAGCAAGGTAATTAAAAACCTTTTGACGAATCTAGAAGAAAGTGGTTCGAATACATGTTTAAATGATTTAATTTATTATTTATTTAAATTACAGTTTCCCTTAAAAGTAAGAAATAGGATTCATAGAGAGATCAACGTAAGAAATAGGAACCGAGGATTTTCCGTACAAAATGTATGGGAAATGTTTTTAGCGATTTCTGTCGTTTCTAGTACTCATACCTTAAATGGTCCCATAGACTCTTTTGATCCCTACATGAAGTAGGATCGATAGGCATAATTTTTTTTTTGATATCTCAGCATTTTTTTTGTTGACTGTAACTTTTTTCCAAAATCTGTGAATGCAGATCAGAATATCTTAAAAAGTTATGGATGGTTGCCTAACAATGTTTTCTTGTAACTATAACGGTTAGTGTACCTGCCCTTTAAATCCCATCTCAAAAATCCATCCTGTATAGTACTGATTTTTAATAAAATTTCCAACATAATTATAATAATAATAATAATATTTATTCACTTTTAAGCCTAACATATACATTACGAGGTACTTATTTAACATGTTATGTTAGTTTTATTATTTAACACTGTTAACTATAAACTAACAGTCATAACAAAAGAAAAAAGAAAATATCAGTTTATATATTTTATTAATAAATTGCTTAGTCTTTCCAATATTTATGCTGATTGTCTCAAGAGCAAAAAACTTGGAAGAAAAGTCAGTTTTAATTATATAAATAAATGACTAGTTTTTTTTACTCTCTGTAATTAATGATGATTAAGTTCACAGTCCAATCCTTGATTATTGATAGAAAATGCAGAAATTTTAACTTTTATTTTTAGAAAATGTTCTCAAATTGATGCGCTTATGATAAAAAGAAAAACATTTCATTGTATTTAAAGTAATAAGAAAAACATCCTAATACATCATGTGCCGAGGATGTACCGTGAGTACTTGGCAAATCTGGTATAACTCCCGTGTCGGAAACTTAAAATTAACAACTTAAAATGCTTGTATCTAATGTATTTCTAAGCCGATTTTAATTCTAATTTCACAGGACTGCATATTTTTCCACGGTATTTTAATATTTAATGACGAGATGTAAAAATTTGAATTCAGTCATCATCCCAATTTATTTAATATTTAAAAATACTTAAATGAAATAATTATCTTATTTTGAGTTTTTTTTTTCAATTATTTGAACAAGGTTCCATTAAAAATGTGGTCCTTGTGATTTATGATTCACACCATCAACAATAACAACGAAAAAAACATGCAGAATTTATAACATATTTTACAGAGATTTTGACCAGGTTCGATTCCCGATTATGTATGATAGTAAAAAAAAATTTATGCCATTATTATTATTATTAAATCTATAATCGACGCCATGGTTCCTAAGAACAGATATTGCTAACTCTCATAGTTTCTGACTTCTCCCTACTGACCCATTTGGATTGATCACCCTGTATATCTTCAGGAACATGGTAAATATTCTCACATCAAACAACCTACACTACAAATATACAACTGTTTTTTTCCTCTTGATCCGTTACTTTTAATATAGATATAGCTTAACATAATATTATCGTTTTATCATCTTTGGCAATCTATACTAATACTAATATATACTTACTAATTGTTACGCGCCACACCGCCTCAGCCAATTGCAAGCCAGCCGAAGCCAGCCAATCAGAGCCAAGCACGTGCAGCCATGTGCCAGCTAGCCCAAGCCAGCCAATCAGAGCCAAGCCAAGCTAGCGCCTTACTACCGGAGAAACTATAAAATGCCGCGCCATCTCATATTTAGATCACTTCTCTGTTTTACTGTTTCTGAGACGGAACTCTGCCCGATTGTAAATCGAAATTAAATCAGTGTGATTCTGTAACGTCTACTTTTTATTATATCCCGTTACATATCAGAAGTGGGATAAATATAAAAAAAAAACCCTAAAACGTAGTTACGTCAATGCGTCGAGTGTAGGCCGCCTGGTCCGTCCGCACGAATGGGGCAAATCTCCGCCTGAAGATTTATCCGAGACAACTAGTGAAAACGAAGACAAAGTTTCGCCTTCAGCTCGAAAAATCCTACTCAAGCTTTTGAAATCAGAGGTACAAAAGTCCATGAACTCTTTAAATTACGAAATACCCTCTGTCACTACAAGAAAAGAACCCCGTGCAGCCTTGCTAACCCCCGAGTTCGACCCGGATAGCGAAGAGTGTACTATTGCGACAGCATGGCTCAAAAAAAAATTGATCAACTTGGCGAAATTCATATGGATGGTGCGAAAACACGAAGTCGTTTCATCTGCAAGATAGATTAAGGAGGTCAAGCAAGAAGATGGTACAACCGGCTGGATGAATACGATTACTCTTGGGAAGACTGGAAGCAAATATTGATACGTGCATTTCCCAGACATCGCAAATATCATGTGTTTTCGGTGTAAGTTGTCAGACAGCGCAGTTGTCTTATGCATCATTCGCGGTCTACCACCACCAGCACAAGCAAATGCGAAAGCATATCATTGCGAGCGACCCGAAGAATTATACGAAGGTTTCCTATGTGTGATGGATGACTACCAGCCACCGTCAATTTGGATTGGAACAAGCCCGTCAAGTAAAGATGTCAGCCGACAAGGAAACAAAAAAATGTCTGCCTCGTTAGCAAGAAGCAGGGCAATGTGCTGAGCAGAGCCACCAGCTGCACTACTACACCGCCTTCGGTTCAGGTTAGCCCACATTATTTTATTGCACTACCTTTGTAGCCAAAATAGTCTATTGCACACTAGCCAAGCCAATATTAGCACAATCGGGGCATCAAACATAGAGGAAATCAGTTCGGATCTATTGAATAAAAACCGATTATGATTATTTGATTGCTTTACTAATCAATTTGCCTGACTATTTTGCGAGTAAAACACAAGACTTAGGATGTACAGATTTATTAAACATAAAAATAAAGTTAACAAGTGAACAGCCTATATACCGTCAACCGTACAGCTTGTCGCACAGTCAGTAGTTAGATCCAAAGTGTCTGAATTGCTAGACGCAGGTATAGTTCAAGAATCTGAATCATGTTTTGCTTCTCCCGTAATTCGTAAAAAAAAGAACGCCGATAGTAGACTTTGTGTTGACCCTTGCCTAATATCGATGATTAGGTCTCAAATTAGCCGTTAAGAATTTCTTCACGAGTCTTAATTTGGCACAAAGTTACCATCAGGTCAAAATCGACCCTGCAGATAACGCACCGTCTGTTGTTATACGAATAATGAATAAGGTTGTAGATTCAATACGAAATTCCAATCACAAAAGGCGGTAGTTTAAAAAACCCACAATGACTTTCCCGATAAATATGAAATTTTAGCATTCTTAGACAATTTGTTGCTACCCTCTTTTGATGTTCAG
Source organism: Schoenobius gigantellus (assembly GCA_963935595.1). Classification (NCBI taxonomy): domain Eukaryota; kingdom Metazoa; phylum Arthropoda; class Insecta; order Lepidoptera; family Crambidae; genus Schoenobius; species Schoenobius gigantellus. The sequence goes on from OZ012553.1 coordinate 15,269,302, forward strand.
TCAGGTTTAGATATTTTACAAAAAGTTTTTCATAAATGAAGATCGGAAAATTTAAAGTGAAATGTGAGTAAGTGATCATTTTTATAAAACAAAATTACATACTTAGGACATGAGATATCTTCGAATGGCATTCAACCAGGTGAATCAAAATTGTTAGCAGTGTCAGTTTCCTACCCCTAGTAGTGTTCATAAAATACGTCAATTTATAGGGCTATGTAGCTATTTCCGTAAATTTATTAAAAGTTTCGCAATTTAATTGCTCGCCCTTTAACAGATTTAACAAAGAAAAACGCAGTTATGGAAATGGGACACTGAACAAGTCGATAGTTTTCAAAAATTAAAACTGTGTTTGTGTACAAGGCCAATACTGGCTTTATATGACCCTGTATTACCAACTGAGATTCACACCGATGCATGCAAATCCGGTATCGCAGGTATTTTTTTACAAAAACAAACTGATAATTCCCTTAGGCCTGTCATGTATTTCAGTAGGGCAACGAGTAAAGAAGAAAGTATATACCACAGTTACGAGCTTGAAACGCTTACCGTAGTAGAATCTATGTGTAGGTTTAGTGTATTATAGTAGGGATACATGTTAAGGTGGTAACTGACTGTACTGCCGTTCGCGCCACCCTTACTAAACGTGACATTATCCCACGTATTGCTAGGTGCTGACTGTCAATACAAGATTTTGACATGAGTGTACAATATGGCCTGGGGAAAAAAATTTAACACGTAGACGCGTTGAGTAGAAATCCCGTCGATGCTATTAATGTCAACCGCCTTGAAGTGTCAGACTGGTTCTATACAGTCCAGTACCAGGATGACAAGTTAAGGCGTATCATTGTTCAGCTTAAAGATAGTTTAGGAAGACATTGTATGGTAATCGCCTCGTGGTGTCTGCATTGATCAGATAGACTAGTTCAGATGCACCACAATGATATAAGTCACGTAGGCTTTCAAAAATGTATAGATTTAATAAAGATCCGGGAGTAAATGGTACATTGTTCCCTATTCCGAAACCCACAGAACCCATGGCCATGGTTCATGTCGACCATATGCCCCTTTTGTAGAACAGCAAAGGGTTATCAATATATGTTGGTTATTACAGACTAGCTTCTGCCCGCGACTTCGTCTGCGTGGACTTCAATTTTGAACAATTTTTAATTTTCCCTCGGGAACTACTTAAGGAATCGGGATAAAAGGTAGCCTATGTCACGTTCTTTTCCATGTCAAAGGCTACATGCATGCCAAATTTCATCCAAATCCGTTCAGCCGTTTTTGAGTGATTGAGTAACAAACATCCAAATATCCAAACATCCACACTTTCACGTTTATAATATTAGTAGGAAGTAGGATAATTTCTCTAAATATGTTATTGCTGAGCCCACCCACGGTCAATTCAGTAAAAAACAATAAGAACACTTTAAAAAATATTTAGTTTCTTTGGTTACCCTCATAAACTTGTCAGTGATCATGGCAAAGCTTTTACTAGCAGATATTTAAAAAAAAAATCAACTGACAAGCAATTTAAGTACATTTTGACATCTGTTGCATGTCCACGAGCCAATGTGCGTTACGTGCGATTAATCCTAGCCAGACTTCTTATAATTGGGCCAATAGCTTACCTGACATTATTTGGGGTGTTAATAATACTGTAAATTAATGTACATCATAGTCGTATAGCCTTATGATTAGATGTTATGAAAGTAATAATGAATCGGTTGAAATCAGGCGTAATAATAGATCTAGTGCGCGATTAAAATAAGAAAGCCATAAGATGAAGCGTAACTTCGATAAAAAAAAGGAAAACTAGTCGAATTTACAGAAAGGGAGATTTAGTTCTTTGGCGGCAAGCACCCACAAGTAGTGTAACAAGAGTGAGCACTAAGCTTGATGATATTTACTCTGGCCCATATATCATTACTAAGGTGTGGGTAATGACATATACAGAATCCTCAGTATTAAGGGGTTCCGAGGCTACAAGGCCTTTACTAGCCTGGTTGCATCGGACTCTTGAGGCCCTTTCACAGAATCACAGTACCCTATATCATACAGTGCCAGTAGCTCTGATGACCAGCTTGAAACTGAAGATCTCATTGACCTACTTGAAAGCTAACCACGTGTTTTTCCATTGCGGGAGCAATGATTGTTTCAGGACGGCCGACTGTTACGCGCCACACCGCCTCAGCCAATTGCAAGCCAGCCGAAGCCAGCCAATCAGAGCCAAGCACGTGCAGCCATGTGCCAGCTAGCCCAAGCCAGCCAATCAGAGCCAAGCACGTGCAGCCATGTGCCAGCCAGCCCAAGCCAGCCAATCAGAGCCAAGCCAAGCTAGCGCCTTACTACCGGAGAAACTATAAAATGCCGCGCCATCTCATATTTAGATCACTTCTCTGTTTTACTGTTTCTGAGACGGAACTCTGCCCGATTGTAAATCGAAATTAAATCAGTGTGATTCTGTAACGTCTACTTTTTATTATATCCCGTTACATAATATTATAAAGAGGAAAGATTTGATTGTTTGTTTGTTTGTATTGAATAGGCTTCGAAACTATTGAACCGATTTTGATCAAGGTTGGTATAGGGATAGTTCGAGACCAGGGGAAGGACATAGGGTAATTTTCCTACGGGAAAAGTTAGTTATAATGCAAACAAAGTTGCATACGGTCAGCTATCCATCATAAATTGCTGCTTATTTCTGATTACAGGGGCTTTAGCTTTGTTGCTCCGTGTTTGCTGACCGAAGATAATAATAAGACGGTCACTAATCAGAATCAGAACCATGTGACACAGAATAACAAAACATCAACTGAAGAATTTTGGTCTGGCTTCGTTAACAGGAACAACTTCTTTGACGAGTATAGGTCAGTTAGCTTGATGTCATTATACTTATAAATATGCCTAATTAGCATGTTTTCACGATAATTAAAGTATGTTCCTACTGGTATTGACAGTTACTCTGATCTATCGGTTGAATAATATCTTTGCTGTAGGTTAATGGGAGAATTAGGAACGGGATCCTTTTCCGTCGTCCGCCTCTGTGAGCACAAAACATCAAAAACTCAATATGCTGTCAAAATCATAGACAAACTGCAGTACGATCCCAGGGAAGAAATCGAAATTTTGTTAAGGTAAAAGTATATTTTGGATTATGGAAATCTTCGTCTTAAGTATTATAACTAGCATAGGATAACGGAATTTATAAAATGTGGTACCTAATTTATAGTACATTTCGATACATAGCAGAAAGAATGTAATTTCTTCCGGAATATTTCGGAAAAGACAATTCCGCATGTGCATCGAACGACGTTTTTTAATACATTTGCAAAAACAACGAAAGAAATTAATGAAAAACTGTTTAATGCTTGGACAAATAATAGTGTAATTTCGCGGGAGTAAATTCCTTTTTCTTTTTTAGAGGACATTCTTGGGCAACATGGGTTTCTATGCATTCAGCCAATTCAATGACAATAATTTATGCATACAACATTTAACACTGTTTATATTAACTTTGACAATATTAATGCAGAATAAATTGTTATATGAATAGTCTTTAAAATAATGCAATTATGTGAGGTGTTATGAAATTTAAACAAAGCTGTTCATTCGAACTGTTATAAAACATGGTTTCTATATTACATAACACTGTTTATATTAACTTTGACAATATTAATGCAGAATAAATTGTTATATGAATAGTCTTTAAAATAATGCAATTATGTGAGGTGTTATGAAATTTAAACAAAGCTGTTCATTCGAACTGTTATAAAACATGGTTTCTATATTACTTTTACTTTCTTACTCGCTTTATAGATACAGTCAACATCCGCATATAATAACTCTGAGGGGTGTTTACGAGGAAGGTGGTCGTATACTGGCCGTGACAGAGCTGTGCCGCGGCGGAGAGCTTCTTGAACATATCACCCAACGGCGTTACTTACCCGAGCACGAAGCTGCACCTATACTAAGGAACGTACTTCAGGCTGTTCACTACTTGCATAGACACACCGTAGTACACAGGTATCTATCACAAACATTTGTTTTTACCTTTTCCATATCTCAATCCACTGGTGAACCATGTGGGAATATATTATCAAGGCTATTTCACCGTGTAGACCATGTTAACCAGTGAACGCATAGAAGACATGGAAGCAATCTTTTCATACAGATACTGCCAAAGATTAATACTGCAGCTTGCAAAAATATGGAGTATGCAGGTAATAGAAAGTACTAACCTAACAGCAATCAAGCAAGCAATTGATGTTTAAACCAAGTATAATTATTATAATAGGATATTTTCAATGACAGTTTAGTAAGACCCGCATACCGAGTAACACTTTGGAGCATTTACCATGGGGTAAATTTTAAGGGCTAGGAATGTCTTATGTGCATTCACAGATGCCAATGTCGTCCACTTTTCACCACAATCAAGCTCCCATTATAATAATTATACTTCTGACTCAAAACTAGCTCAGAATTTCTGAGCTCGTCTGGCTAACGACCATCGTCTTACCGTTCTTTGCCACTGTTATAATATTGTTTGATTCAAACATCAGAGAAAGGAGTAATCCATGACGACATCCAAACAAGCGCCAACAAAGCTAAGCTACCGAAAGCCTTTAAAAAGAAATGTTGTAATATAGTACTTATACTCGCTGGAGAACACGCCTGACATGACAAATCTTTCACAGCTAATAGTCTCATTGTGATTGCAAATAAACCATGCAATTATGGTATTAATAAAAATTCTTATATTAAAGTATTAACAATGTTCATAACCGTGTTGTCTTACAAAAATAAGCAAACGCAATTGCAACTGAGGCAATTAATTGGATTAAACTAAAATTAGTTTTAGTGCTGTCAAATTGTGCTTTCAATAAAAATTTTCGAATTTTCGAAAAACACGATTTGACAGCACTAAAACGGAATTTTGTTTAGTCTAATCCAATTAGTACCAATAGAATTGCCACCACTGCCTCAGTTGCTAAGAGTTCCAGGTGATGCTCGCTTCACAGAGCTGCCTTACTCGACTTTTACCAAATTCTCGAGAAGAAATAGGAGCAGCGACACATGACGTGTTCATAAATTCTTTACTGCACACATGTTCTTTTTTTCTTCACAGAGACATCAAACCTTCGAACATTCTGTTTGCGACCTCAGAGAAGAGGCCTGAGGACGTTCGGTTGGTGGACTTCGGCCTTGCAAAGCAGCTGCGCGCTGAGAACGGTCTATTGATGACTCCCTGTTACACTGCCAACTTTGTAGCGCCCGAAGTACTGAAAAGGGCCGGCTACGACGCGGCCTGCGATATATGGAGCTTAGGTTTGTTTTCGATTATCGCATTAAAAACATCGTTTTTTTTATCTAGGCTTTGAGGCATGTGAGCCTCATACAATAGTAACTCTCAAATTTTCATTCAACACAATCATTAAGAATTCTTTAAGTATTTGAAATCTCTCTTTCCCATTCTTTAATTAAGGGCCCACCATCCGCGCGAGCCCGAGCTAGTTTAGGTAAATTTGTCTAGTCTCCGTTTGTGTGCGTCGCTCACGCACACAAGCGCACTCGGTCGAGCGATCGGTGCGGCTGCCTAGCAAAATACCGTAGGTGTTTATTTTGGAAAAAATAGTTGTTTATTACTGTGTTAAACTATAGTAAATACAGGCATGTGTTTATCAAGTTTTATTTTTACAAGCTTTTATTTAGCTTCCACTGTAAGTATATAATATAATGTAGATTTGACCACTTCCCGGTTTCCGATTGGGCTGAAATTTTGCATGCATATGTATATCACGTGACAGACAATGCAATATTATGATAACATGGAGCTGATCTGATGAAGGAACTGGACGGTGGCAATAGGAACTCAATGGGAACGCAATAGGAAGGTAATAAAACGACACAACCCCATCGAGTTCAGGCTCGTTTGATTCGCATTGACGGGTATGAGTATTTTGATTCATTATGGTAACCAGGGTCTGATGCTGGAATTGGGAGGTGGCCATAGGAACTCTGCAATAAAACGACACAGCTCCATCGAGTTTAGGCTCGTTTGATTCGTATTGACGAGTACTTTAGTCCTATATGGTAACCACGGTCTGATGCTGGAGTTGGGAGGTGGCCATAGGAATTCCGCAAGAGAACGACACAGCCCCATCGAGTTTGGGCTCGTTTGATTTGTATTGACGAGTACTTTGGTCCTATATGGTAACCAGGGTCTGATGCTGCAGCTGGAAGGAGGCCATAGGAACTCAGCAATAAACAACATAACCCCATCGAGTTTGGGCTCGTTTGATTCGTATTGACGAGTTCCTTGGTCCTAAAATAATAGTAAAAAGATTTTTAAAAACAATCTTTTATTTAATGCCCTAATAAGACGAAAATAAACTTAAATTTATTACATGATACATTTTTTATAAAATATAAAAGCTTGTCGCAAGATTTACCTATACAGGGTGTCCCAAAAAATAGTGTCAAGCGAAAGTCCAGAGTTAGAGCACCTCTTGGAGTACCCGAATCACCCCCATGTATGTTCCGCGATTATTTGTAGTTTTAGAGTAATAATTTTTTTTCTGACTTTGAAAATTTCGATCTAAAGAACTTAAAAAATTTTAATAAAAAAAAGTTGAACATATTTTAATGTTTTTCTTTATGCCACTGAATTATCTTTAGTGCTTCTTTTATGTCTAAAATAATCAGCTTCGTAACTTTAGTGGAAATTTAGAAAACAGTAGTGTAAAGTCAAAATTTGAATGTTAGTGAATAATTACTTAAAAATTCATCTTTAAATTAAAAATCTAAACAGGTGAATTCATGGTTTCTAAGTATGTGTAAAAACTTCTCTAGACTCTCTGCTTTCATAATAATTTTAAAAAAAAGTACTTAATAGGGCTACTTTGGCTTAAATCGGCCATCAAAGACAGCAAGGTGAAAATGTCATAAAACTCGACTTCTGAATATTTTTTTTTTAAATTCCAATTATATATTAATAAACCAAAAATGATTGTAGAAAAGCTAAAAATTTATTATTTGAAGGTCAAAAATAACTGTTCCTGCTGCCATCTTTAATAACCTTTGAAGGTTTATTATAACTTAATAAATGAAACAAAACATTATTTTCAAAGTATTTATTATTCGATCGCTTAAAGAAAGTTTTCAAAATGACGACCTTCGTGCTCAATACATATTCTACATCGTCTAAAAAAGTTTTCTTTTAAATTTATAAATGCAATTCTGTTGTTTTTTATTGTTTCTTCCGCTTGTCTTAATTTTGTTCTTAACACTGTGACGTTTGTAATGTCCTTGCGGTATACTAATTCCTTGTAGTATCCCCAGACGAAAAAATCTATGGGGTTCAAGTCGGGGGACCGTGGCGGCCACGCAATGGGCCCTCCACGACCGATCCATCTGCCTGGAAATGTTGCAGACAAATGTTGTCTAACATTTCTAGCAAAATGGCATGGAGCGCCGTTGTTTTGAAAAATCATATTTCTCCGCGTTAATAGGTCTACATCTTCTAATAAGACGCCGAGATCACGTCGTAGAAATTGCAAGTAGGCCTCGCTGTTCAGTCGGTCCGGTAGTTCGAACGGACCAATCAGCTGTCCGTTTAGGATGCCTGACCACAAATTGATACTAAATTGTTCTTGGAAATTAGATTCCCTTGTGAGGTGTGGATTTTCAATACTCCACGAATGGTAGTTATGCGCATTAAACACCCCACATCGCTTAAAATGTGATTCATCAGTCCATAGAATATTTTTAAAGAAATTTTCGTTTTCAGCTTGTCTCCGTAACATTTCCTGACAAAATGCCACCCTTCTCGGGTAGTCTGCGGGCTTGAGCTGCTGAACTTTCTGGATGTGATATGGGTGAAAACGCTCTTGATGAAGTATTCGATGTGCTTGTGATTTCGGAATTCCGATTCGACGTTCTATTGTTCTTACACTAACTGATGGATCTCTCACCACTTCTTCGACCACTGATTGGACAGTATCTGGGTCACTCATTTCAGATGGGCGCCCCGATCTTCTACCTGGTAGGCGTCCTTCCATGTAAGAGTTATGTACTCTTAAAATCATGCGATGATCAGGCCAAGTTTCAGGCTGAGGTCCACCTCCATTTTGTACTTGCTGCCGGAACAACCTGGCTGCTTCAGAAGCATTTCCTCTTGCATATCCATAAAAGTAATGCATAAGAGCATATTCTTGCGATGAAAAAGACATCACAAAATGAAGAGCTTGAAAAGTCCGTTAAGAATGCCAAATTTGTCAAAATCCCGTATTCACACAAAACCAAATCATAATCGCACTCAAGGTCCGTAAAGAAAGCAAAGTTCGTCAAATAATCACAAATGAGCGTATCGTACGTAAGGCGCAAACAAAAGCAGGCAAACGACTGGCGCCAGAACACAATAGGCGCTCGGACTACACCCCCCGCCTCATCCCCTTGTCACAAAGAATAGCATTCCTCAGTTACAGTTATCCATTTCGCCAATGAGAGTGAGAGAGATAGCAATAATGCGGTCTCTTTCATATCCTCTCACTCGGGCAATTTTTTAGCAGGTTAAGTACTGCGTTACATCCAACACTACAACCGATGTGATTCTCGAGAAAAATATTTAAATATGGGTTTCATGTAGTTAATTTTTGCTAAATTGTAATTAATCTGAACCTTAGAAATTATAAAAAGACCAGATATTTTTTTTTATCATCTGATAGGAATTTGGTAAATTTTATGAAATTTTCACCTCGCTGTCTTTGATGGCCGATTTAAGCCAAAGTAGCCCTATTAAGTACTTCTTTTTTTAAATGATTATGAAAGCAGAGAGTCTAGAGAAGTTTTTACACATACTTAGAAACCATGAATTCGCCTGTTTAGATTTTTTATTTAAAGATGAATTTTTAAGTAATTATTCACTAACATTCAAATTTTGACTTTACACTACTGTTTTCTAAATTTCCACTAAAGTTACGAAGCTGATTATTTTAGACATAAAAGAAGCACTAAAGATGATTCAGTGGCAAAAAGAAAAACATTAAAATATGTTCTACTTTTTTTTATTTAAAATTTTTAAGTTCTTTGGATCAAAATTTTCAAAAAGTCAGAAAAAAAATTATTACTCGAAAACTACGAATAATCGCGGAACATACATGGGGGTGATTCGGGTACTCCAAGAGGTGCTCTAACTCTGGACTTACGCTTGACACTATTTTTTGGGACACCCTGTATATAAAAAAAAAATATTTTTTCTTAGAATTACCAATATTTATTGAAATGAATATTTTCTTGTGCTCAACGCACTTTTTAGTGCATTGTAGCCATTCGCTGGATTGTAATGAAAAAATAAATTAATGTTTATTTTCCTCTTTTTAGGGCATTAAAATAAAAGTTTGTTTTTATAAATCTTTTCTGATAGCGGCCAACTTGTTTTTTAGTTTTTTTCATGGTGTACCTACTGTATTTTACAAGTCATGCACTTTCATTTTATAACCATATTGTGGGGATTGTACATAAAAATAATCTGTCAATTTGTGACGGCGGCTGTAACTGAATGAAGTTAAAATAAACTCAGAATTGTATTTTGTGGTTTTAATATAATTACGAACCATACAATGTTATAAAAGCAATGGAATGTCAAAAAATATAAAACAAAACAATAATCAAATCTATCAAAAAATAATACAAAATAGGAATACAAAGTAATAGAGTAAACGTATCAAAAGGACAGTGACACGCGTTCGGGAACAGCGGCCATCTTGGATTTGATTATTTTTCATAATATACCTACTATATTCTACAATTCATTCTACAATTCAAACTCTTTCATTTGATATTTTGACAAATTGGGGAAGGTCGCACAAAAGAAAAGGTGGGGTTGCATACGGATATTATCTAGGCTAGGATCAAAGTACTCATCAAGATAAATCAAACGAGCCCAAACTCGATGGGGTTGCGTTGCTTTATTGCGGAGTTAATATGGACAACTTCCAGCTCCAGCATCAGACCCTGGTTACCATATAGGACCAAAGAACTCATCAATACGAATCAAACGAGCCCATCCTCAATGGGGTCTGTCGTTTTATTGCGGAGTTCCTTTGGCTCTCTTCCAGCTCCAGCATCAGACCCTGGTTACCATATAGGACCAAAGTACTCGTCAATACGAATCAAACGAGCCCAAACTCGATGGGGTTGCGTTGCTTTATTGCGGAGTTCCTTTGGCTACCTTCCAGCTCCAGCATCAGACCCTGGTTACCACATAGGACCAAAGTACTCGTGAATGCGAATCAAACGAGCCCAAACTCGATGGGGTTGTGTGGTTTTATTGCGAAGTTCCTATGGCCACCTTCCAGCTCCAGCATCAGACCCTGGTTACCATATAGGACCAAAGTACTCGTCAATACGAATCAAACGAGCCCATCCTCAATGGGGTCTGTCGTTTTATTGCGGAGTTCCTTTGGCTCTCTTCCAGCTCCAGCATCAGACCCTGGTTACCATATAGGACCAAAGTACTCGTCAATACGAATCAAACGAGCCCAAACTCGATGGGGTTGCGTTGCTTTATTGCGGAGTTCCTTTGGCTACCTTCCAGCTCCAGCATCAGACCCTGGTTACCACATAGGACCAAAGTACTCGTGAATGCGAATCAAACGAGCCCAAACTCGATGGGGTTGTGTGGTTTTATTGCGGAGTTCCTATGGCCACCTTCCAGCTCCAGCATCAGACCCTGGTTACCATATAGGACCAAAGTACTCGTCAATACGAATCAAACGAGCCCAAACTCGATGGGGTTCTGTCGTTTTATTGCGGAGTTCCTATGGCCACCTCCCAACTCCAGCATCAGACCCTGGTTACCATATAGGACCAAAGTACTCGTCAATACGAATCAAACGAGCCCAAACTCGATGGGGTTCTGTAGTTTTATTGCGGAGTTCCTATGGCCACCTCCCAACTCCAGCATCAGACCCTGGTTACCATATAGGACCAAAGTACCCGTCAATACGAATCTAACGAGCCCAAACTCGATGGGGTTGCGTTGTTTGATTGCGGAGTTCCTATGGCCACCTTCCAGTTCCAGCATCAGACTCTGGTTACCATATAGTATCAAAGTTCTCGTCAATACGAATCAAACGAGCTCAAACTCGATGGGGCTGTGTCGTTTTATTGCGGAGTTCCTATGGCCACCCTTCAGCTCTAGCATCAGATCAGCTCCATGTCGTCATAATACATATACTCGTATACATATGCATGCAAAATTTCAACTTAATCGGAAACCGGGAAGTGGGTCAAATTTATCTCACAAGATTAGACCCGAACATACATACGAGTAAGCTAAATAAAAGCTTGTAAAAAGGTTTATGAAGATTTTTCGTACGGCAGCCACAAAAAATAAAATTGTTAGTTATCAACTTCTCCGGTGGACTTCGCGTCATATACATACACAAATAATTACGTGGCCGGGAGCGAGCTCAAAGCGACGTGCTCTCACTTCGAGTCTCGATTGCACACTGAATTTCGACGCGCCCGAGTCAAGTATTTGTAATGTAACAAAATCGATAAATGTATGTAAAAAATTTCATATAAAAATCAATATACGATAATTAAAAAAATACCACGGTGTCAGTGTTTTGCTTACCCTTGTTCTATATATTTGTTAAATGAAAATACAATAGGGTTAATTAATGAAGCTAAAAATCACGAACGGTATATGGGTGTAACCCAAATTTTAAGTAAAATTGATGCTATTTTTTAACGAAATGGTATGTAAATTTGAAAAATGGTGACGGTGATAGTGTAAACACATAATTTAAGATCTTAAATTTATTTTTTCCCGGTCAATTAACTCGAACGTTAACGTAAAATATCAAAAACGCCAACGGCCTTTTTGCTATTTTTCGCGCCATGGGCCCTTAAGGGCCCACCATCCGCGCGAGCCCGAGCTAGTTTAGGTAAATTTCTCTAGTCTCTGTTTGTGTGCGTCGCTCACGCACACAAGCGCACTCGGTCGCGCAATCGGTACGGCCGCCTAGCAAAATATCGTAGATGTTAATTTTGAATTTAATAGGTGTTTATTATTAACTGTGTTATACTATAATAAATACAGGGATGTGTTTGATCAACTTTTATTTTTACAAGCTTTTATTTAGCTTGCACTGTATGTATGTATGTAGATTTGACCACTTCTCGGTTTTCGAATTGGCTGAAATTTTGCACATAATAATATGTATATCGTGACAATGCAATGTTATGATAACATGGAGCTGATCTGATGAAGGAACTGGACGGTGGCCATAGGAACTCTGTAATAAACGACGCAACTCCATCGAGTTTGGGCTCGTTTGATTCATATTGACGAGTACTTTGGTCCTATTTGTTAACCAGGGTCTGATGCTGGAGCTGGGAGGTGGCCATAGGACCTCCGCAATAAAACGACATAACCCTATCGAGTTTGGGCTCCTTTGATTCGTAATGACGAGTACTTTGGTCCTATATGGTAACCAGTGTCTGATGCTGGAGCTGGAAGGTGGCCATAGGACCTCCGCAATAAAACGACATAACCCTATCGAGTTTGGGCTCGTTTGATTCGTAATGACGAGGACTTTGGTTCTATATGGTAACCAGGGTCTGATGCTGGAGCTGGAAGGTGGCCATAGGAACTCCGCAATAAAATGACACAACCCCATTGAGTTTGTGCTCATTTGATTCGTATTGACGAGTACTTTGGTCCTATATGGTAACCAGGGTCTGATGCTGGAGCTGGAATGTGGCCATAGGACCTCCGCAATAATACGACATAACCCTATCGAGTTTGGGCTCGTTTGATTCGTAATGACGAGTACTTTGGTCCTATATGGTAACCAGGGTCTGATGCTGGAGCTGGAAGGTGGCCATAGGACCTCCGCAATAAAACGACATAACCCTATCGAGTTTTGGGCTCGTTTGATTCGTAATGACGAGGACTTTGGTCCTATATGGTAACCAGGGTCTGATGCTGGAGCTGGAATGTGGCCATAGGACCTCCACAATAAAAGGACATAACCCTATCGAGTTTGGGCTCGTTTGATTCGTAATGACGAGTACTTTGGTCCTATATGGTAACCAGGGTCTGATGCTGGAGCTGGAAGGTGGCCATAGGACCTCCGCAATAAAACGACATAACCCTATCGAGTTTGGGCTCGTTTGATTCGTAATGACGAGGACTTTGGTCCTATATGGTAACCAGGGTCTGATGCTGGAGCTGGAAGGTGGCCATAGGAACTCCGCAATAAAACGACACAACCCCATCGAGTTTGGGCTCGTTTGATTCGTATTGACGAGTACTTTGATCTTATATGGTAACCAGGGTGTGATGCTGGAACTGGAAGGTGGCCATAGGAACTCCGCAATAAAACGACACAAGCCCACCGAGTTTTGGGCTCGTTTTTTTCGTAATGACGAGTACTTTGGTCGAGTTTTGTAATGGCGGCCATGCGGTTACAAAATGATAAAATATAAAATAATAGTAAAAAGATTAAAAAAAGAAGTCGCCCCACACTAGGATTTTATTTTAAAACCCTAATAAGACGAAAATAAATTTTAATTTATTACATGATACATCTAATATATAAAATTCTCGTGTCACAGTGTTTGTTACCGAACTCATCCGAAACGGCTTGACCGATCTTTATGAAATGTTTGTGTATATTCAGTAGGTCTGAGAATAGGTCGTAAGCTATTTTTTATTACGGCGAAACGTTAGTTCGCCGTTATTATGGCGAAACGTAGTTCGCCGGCACAGCTAGTTTTTAATAAATATAAAAGCTTGTCGCAAGATTTACCCATTTTATAAAAAACAAATATTTTTTTCTTAGAATTACCAATATTTATTTATTTAAGGCTTACCAAGTAAATACATACGGGCAAGGTACTTAAACAGGTTTTTTTATGGAGGGGCTGGCAAATGACCTCCTCCCGCCTGATGTTAAACGGTGAAAGAGGCCCAAATGAGTTGACAGATAGAGGTGGGAGGACATACACTATCCAACCTGCCCGCCCCTTGCCGGCCTAAAAGATGTTTTTCACACCTCTTTTGAAGGAATCCATGTTGTAGGATGGAGGAAACACGTGCGCAGGTAGAGAATTCCAAGTGTGGGATGAACGACAGAAGACTTACCGGAGGGAGACTCTGTACCAAGGTCGTGTGCTTGGGTACCTCCGTCTTACCTATTTTTGCCGCAAAGCAGCAGTGCTTGCATTGCTGTGTTCCGGTTGGAAGGGTAAGATATGGCACTGAAATTACTGGGTACCGTGACTTTACATCTTAAGTCACAAGTTGGCAACGTACACTGTGGCCCTTGTGGGGGTTGCAGTTTTACTGCGAACGTCACACGAGACACATGTATTATAGGTGACTGTTACCACTTACCATCAGGTGGGCAGTTTGCTTTTTTGCCAACTTAGTAGCAATAAAAAAAAAGAAGGAATCTTGGAATTTCTTGGTACGGTGTGAAAAGGAGGATACAGTGTAAGGATGACTCCGTAGACCCTTACGCGTGTTTCTGTGAAGGAATAGAGAGGGAGGGATAAGGTTTAAGAGCTCCTCAGAGCATTGCCCGTGGAACATTCGGTAAAAGGCGCTAAGAGAGGCGATGTCACGTCGAAGTTGTAGGGGCTCGAGGATGTTAGTTGCCTCTACATCGCCAATTATTCGAATAGCGCAACGCTGCAATCTGTCCAGAGCATCGAGGAGGTACTGAGCGGAGTCAGAGTGCGAGCAATATTCCACGCAAGACCTAACCTGAGTTTACAGGCATAGTTGGTCCGGCGCAAAATACCTACGCACCTTGTTCAGGACACCGAGTTTCCGTGAGGCAGCAGTTATAACGGATTCGAGTTTTTCAAAAAAGGGATCATATATGCATTTAAATTTCAGGAGTGCACAGTATTGTCATGTGTGTATGACAATGCTGTACAAAACATTATTTATTACAAAAAAATAAATATAATAATCAAGTTAAATTGTTTTATTGTTTATCCTAATTCTCGGGACAAGCTTTTATATTTTTATAAGAAAATATATATTGTAATAAATTAAAGTTTATTTTCCTCTTTTAAGGCATTATAATATAAGTAAGCTTGTTTTTAAAAAAACTTTTTTTAAACTAATTACTCAAATAATACGAAATATTTTAATGACTACCGAGTTCTTTATTGTTAGTTGTATCTACAAATTATTTTATATAATATACATATAATAATTTAGTAATAAACATATATGAAATGAATATTTTCTTGTGCTCAACGCACTTTTTAGTGCATTGAAGCCATTCGCTAGATTGTAATTTAAAGTTTATTTTCTTTTTTTAGGACATTAAAATAAAAGCTTGTTTTTAAAAATCTTTTGTGATAGCGGCCATCTTGTTTTAGTTTTTTTCATGGTGTACTGTATTTTACGAACTTTCATTTGATACCCCATATACAGACCCATATTGTGGGGATTGTACATAAAAATAATCTGTCAATTTGTGACGGCGGCCATCTTGTATTAAATTGTCTTTCAGAATATACTATATTCTACAATTCATTCTACAATTCAAGCTCTTTCATTTGACACCTAAATTGGGGAAGGTCGCACAAAAGAAATTGATGGGGTTGCGTATGGATATTATCTAGGCTAGGCTCAAAGTACTCATCAAGAAAAATCATATAGGACCAAAGTACTCGTCAATACGAATCAAACAAGCCCAAACTCGATGGGGTTGCGTCGTTTAATTTCGGAGTTCCTTAGGCCACCTTCCAACTCCAGCATCAGACCCTGGTTACCATATAGGACCAAAGTACTCGTCAATACGAATCAAACGAGCCCAAACTCGATGAGATTGTGTCGTTTTATTGCGGAGTTCCTATGGCTAGCTTCTAGTTCTAGTATCAGACCCTGGTTACCACATAGGACCAAAGTACTCGTCAATACGAATTAAACAAGCCCAAACTCGATGGGGTTGCGTCGTTTTATTTCGGAGTTCCTTAGGCCACCTTCCAACTCCAGCATCAGACCCTGGTTACCATATAGGACCAAAGTACTCGTCAATACGAATCAAACGAGCCCAAACTCGATGGGATTGTGTCGTTTTATTGCGGAGTTCCTATGGCCAGCTTCCAGTTCTAGTATCAGACCCTGGTTACCACATAGGACCAAAGTACTCGTCAATACGAATCAAACAAGCCCAAACTCGATGGGATTGTGTTGTTTTATTGCGGAGTTCCTATGGCCAGCTTCCAGTTCTAGTATCAGACCCTGGTTACCACATAGGACCAAAGTACTCGTCAATACGAATAAAACAAGCCCAAACTCGATGGGGTTGCGTCGTTTAATTGCGGAGTTCCTTAGGCCACCTTCCAACTCCAGCATCAGACCCTGGTTACCATATAGGACCAAAGTACTCGTCAATACGAATCAAACGAGCCCAAACTCGATGGGATTGTGTCGTTTTATTGCGGAGTTCCTATGGCCAGCTTCCAGTTCTAGTATCAGACCCTGGTTACCACATAGGACCAAAGTACTCGTCAATACGAATCAAAAAAGCCCAAACTCGATGGGATTGTGTCGTTTTATTGCGGAGTTCCTTTGGCTATCTTCCAGCTCCAGCATCAGACCCTGGTTACCATGTAGGACCAAAGTACTCGTCAGTACGAATCAAACGAGCCCAAACTTGATGGGGTAGTGTCGTTTTATTGCGGAGTTCCTATGGCTACCTTCCAGCTCCAGCATCAGACCCTGGTTACCTACCACATAGGTCCAAAGTACTCGTCAATACGAATCAAACGAGCCCAAACTCGATGGGGTTGTGTCGTTTTATTGCAGAGTTCCTATGGCCACCTTCCAGTTCCAGCATCAGACCCTGGTTACCTTATAGGATCAAAGTGCTCGTCAATACAATTCAAACGAGCCCAAACTCGATGGGGTTGCGTTGTTTGGTTGCGGAGTTCCTATGGCCACCTTCCAGTTCCAGGATCAGACCCTGGTTACCATATAGGACCAAAGTGCTCGTCAATACAATTGAAACGAGCCCAAACTCAATGGGGTTGCGTTGTTTGATTGCGGAGTTCCTTTGGCTACCTTCCAGCTCCAGCATCAGACCCTGGTTAACATATAGGATCAAAGTACTCGTCAATACGAATCAAACGAGCCCAAACTCGATGGGAATGAATTGTTTGATTGCGGAGTTCCTATGGCCACCTTCCAGTTCCAGCATCAGACCCTGTTTACCATATAGGATCAAAGTACTCGTCAATACGAATCAAACAAGCCCAAACTCGATGGGGTTGCGTTGTTTGATTGCGGAGTTCCTATGGCCACCTTCCAGATCCAGCATCAGACCCTGGTTAACATATAGGATCAAAGTACTCGTCAATACGAATCAAACGAGCCTAAACTCGATGGGGTTGCATTGTTTGATTGCGGAGTTCCTATGGCAACCTTCCAGATCCAGCATCAGACCCTGGTTACCATATAGGATCAAAGTTCTCGTCAATACGAATCAAACGAGCTCAAACTCGATGGGGTATGTCGTTTTATTGCGGAGTTCCTATGGCCACCTTTCAGCTCCAACATCAGATCAGCTCCATGTCGTCATCATAATATATTTATACATATGCATGCAAAATTTCAGCTTAATCGGAGACCGGGAAGTGAGTCAAATTTAACTCGCAAGATTAGACCCGAACATGCAAAAGATAAATAAAAGCTTGTAAAAAGGTTGAAGGTTTTTCGTACGGCAGCCACAAATAATAAAATTGTTAGTTATCAACTTCTCCGATTACTCCGTAGGACTTCGCGTCGTATACATACACAAATAATTACGTAACCGGGAGCTAGCTCAAAGCGACGTGCTCTCACTTCGAGTCTTGATTGCACACTGAATTTCGACGCGCCCGAGCCAAGTATTTGTAAGAAAATCGATAAATGTATGTTAAAAAAATCATATAAAAATCAATGTACGATAATTAAAAAAAATACCACGGTGTCAGTGTTATGCTTACTTTTGTTCTATATATTTGTTAAACTAAAATATAATAGGGTTAATTAATGAAGCTAAAAATCACGAACGGTTTGTGGGTGTAACCTAAATTTTAAGTAAAATGGATGCTATTTTTTAACGAAATGGTATGTAAATTTGAAAAATGGTGACGGTGATTGTGTAAACACATAATTTAAGAATTTAAATTTATTTTTTCCCGGTCAGTTAACTGGAACGTTAACGTAAAATATCAAAAACGCCAACGGCCTTTTTGCTGTTTTTCGCACCATGGGCCCTTAAGGTATTATCAAATCAACTTATACAGGGTGTAACGTAACACCGAAATTATATTTAAGGGTATGCATCCATCAGAAGTAAAGATTCTGTAGGAAAAATATTGGGGCTAATCAAGCTCCTTTTTTCCGTACAAACTAAATAAATGATTTTTTGATCCTGAGCGTCGAGAGCTCTAACATCAGTGTACAGTGGACAAAGTTCGCGGTCTACCAGTAGAGTTTTTTTTGGGAAGCAGTATTTCAAACAATAAGGCCGGATTCAACCAAACTCGTGTAAGTTTTTACACGAGAGTAAGCGCTGCTTATTCTAAGGGTAAGCTGATTTTGCATTTTACCAACGACTAATCTAAGAATAAGGTATCTACACGCGAGTAAATAATAACACGAGCGATTTTGGCGGTGTAACAGGTTAATCTGAGAGTATAACAGCTGTCAAAGTAGTCACTTCTCAAATTATCCCCGATTTTTTTTATTCATAAATATTATTGAGTATTTTCAAGAATAATTCGAAGAAGATATTTATTAAAACCGCTCCACGATGAAACGTTTGAGAAATATGATAGAAGAATCCGACAGTGATGATGAATATGTGTCAAGACGTCCAAGGTGGATCAAGGATAGAGCCAATCACTTTGATGATTACTATGACCACGACTTTGCTGTAAGATTTCGTTTATCCAAGGAAGCCACTCTGTATTTGTAAGCTAAACTTGAACGTATGTTGAAATAACAGAAAACGCAAACGGGCAACCAAACATTACCTACCATTACCTACATAGAAACTAGAAATTACATGTTGTCAACTTGACATTTCACTGTATTATCCTACAAAATTGAATTGTTGCGGCATTTCACGTCATGCTAGGAGAAACAATAATACATGCATTTTTGTCGGTTTATACTTTCATTCGACGTTCATTCATCAACGAAAGTATTACAATACCGAGTTTAGCGTACTCCTCGAGTACGTTGGAAAAACGCAAACGAAGATATCCAAGAGTAAATTCAATGAGTAAAATTATTCCCGTGATAGTTATACTCGTGTAACTTCGTATTTGGTTGAATCCAGCCTAAGAGATATAAAGCTATAATTTAAATCATATATGAAAATCCTCAAATACTTCTATTTTATAAAATTAAAACCTGTTTTAACGCTTTTACTTTTTCAAATATCGCTGACCAAAAAAACTACTAGTAGACCAGCAACTTTGTCGACTGTACCTAGTTTCCTCATTTAGTGCTTACATTTTTTGTGTTAATTCCATAGTCGGCTACACTATAGTAATCACTTGAAAGTTTTTGCTTTCAGTTTAAAGTTGATTAACTCAGAAAGTATTAAGTTTCTAGATCTTAGACAAGCACCTAGGATTCACCTTATATCTATATGCCGCTTTGACATTATTTCGGCGTTCAGTTATACCCGTTTATATGACTCGCTCCACTACTAACACACTCCCACAGCAGTAGATTATTATTCCACCATTGTACCGACATGCAAATGATTATGAGATATTAAATGTCGAGATGAGAATGATGAAAGAGTATGTGAAAATAATTTTATATAAATTCTGCAGGTGTATTAGCATACATTATGCTGTCAGGCCGTACACCATTCGCTTCGACTGGAGATGATACACCCGAAGCTATATTATCAAGAATAGAATCTGGAAAGGTAGGTGAAAAAAATTGTAAAACAACTTTGCGTGGTAGAAAAACGTTCATTGTGTTGTGTTATCACATTTGTTCCTGCGACACTTTGTTAATACCGTTACACTGTATGCATATAACGCAGCGGGTCTGTCACGTGTGGCTTCAGTCACAGAGTAGGTATAAGCACTACATACAGAAGCTAAACTCGTTTGATCTTAAAAAATAAGTAAAAAAAAATAAGTTAAACGGTTTTGTCGTAAATAAAGATAATAATGATGTAGATAATGTACTAAAAGCTAAAATATAATTCAGTAGCTCCTAGGTACCAGTCATCACAATCTAAATCGGGAGGCGTTGCGTAACTTGAGTAAATATGTAAATAACATTTTTCCAGTGATATAAGCTGGAAGAGATCTCATATTGGGATAAGTCCACCTTTGTATAGTTGCTTTTATTGTTACTAACTATGTTGTAAATCTATATATGTTTTTTTCTGTGTACAATAAAGAGTATAATAAATAAATAAGCTGTTGACTCATGATAGAAATTTTAAACGCCCCACATTTTTCTTTTGTCTCATCAATGCCCTAGAATCCCTAGATTGATGTGACGGACGTCAGCTTTAGTCCTGATGCTTGTCGCAACGGTGCGATTTAATAATGTTGTCTCAGGTCGAGCTATCCGGCGGTATTTGGCGAGGGGTATCGGCAGAAGCTCGTGGGTGCATTCGTCGAATGCTTCAGTTGGAACCCTCCCTGCGACCTCGGGCCTCTGAGCTGCTGCGAGAGCCCTGGTTGCAGCCGGGTCAAGCGACGGCGCAGAACCCGGTAGAACCGATCGGCGATGCAGAGGCGCCCCCACCTGCGGCCGACCTAAGACGGGCTGTAGACCTCACATTCCAGGTATGTCGCATAATTTCTCTTGGAAGATAAACGAGATATTAGCTGGCTGTGAAAAAATAAATATACCGTTCATTCTAGCGCAATTGGTAAGAGAAAAATAATGATTTGTGAGTATCTGTCATTTATATTATGATATTGCTTTCAAGAAAACCGCAAGGGCAACCGCAGAGTTGGCTGCATTCGGATTTCGGACCATGGCATAGAACTTGGTGGAAAAAAAGTATTTTCCATTTTTACTATTCTGAAGTTAGCAGAATGTGTTTTTATAAACTAAAACTTTTGCCACTGCAGCTAATGTGGAACCGCTTAAATACCTACTTATCCTTAACTAGCGCAATATCTATCTATATAAATAAAAGGAGAAGTTCCCATCTCTAGACGCACGCACAGCCGTAACCGCTAATAGTAGAAACGTGAAATTTGGACAGTTGTTTTATTTCAAAATGCGGACGCCCACTAAGAAAGGATTTAAAAAATGTTAAACATGAAGGGATGAAATAGGGGTTGCAAGTTTATATGGATTTTTTTAAATAAGCAACAATTGTGATAATACTAGTGATTCACACTCTTAAAGACATTTTATTGAACACGTGTTTAATGGTTTATTGGAATTCACCCCCTTAGGGTGCAAAATAGGGGTTGAAAGTTTCCATGGAAAATATTTAAAATCTCTAATTTCTATGAAATTTGTTATTCTAGCTCCTAAATATAAATAACAGTCTTCTATATTTTACGGGAAAATAGAAAATTCCCATGGGAAAACAATAATAACGCGGGCGAAGCCGCGAGCGGAAAGCTAGTCATTAATATAAAAATTAAAAACGGATGCACGCCTAGAAGTTCGTTGCACAGTATAACAAGCTTGGGTTTGGGTACATTTGTATGGAGGTTGGCTTGATTTTTAGTGTGGCACAGTTACACAAAAAATCAAGCCAAGCTCCATAGTTCCAAGCAGTCAATGTTTGGGTCACACCGTGTCCCAAACATTCTTTGGTAGCTTGTTTCCGTTCGTTCGTCTGTTTGTTTGTCTTTCGGTTCCATCTCGGCCCCTAGGCCACGTAGGACTTCAAGATTTCACTAGATGATAAGGCCATGAAGTCTAGTTTATCCCATTTTGTTTTTAAGGTTGGTTTGCGAGAACGGGAATAAATAAACGTTTTGATAGCTGTCAGTTTTGACAAAAAAACTACGGGGATGACGACTGTCAAACGGGTTTCTTTGAACATACTGAAAATGCTGAAAACAGCCAAAATTAAGTAGTCCACACAAACGAAACTGCTGGCGGTAATCTAGTGATTGAATAATATGCATAAAGAAACTTTTTTATATTTGTTTACTTTAATATCTCTGATTTAGTGTATCTTGCAAAGTCATTCCACTATTACCAAAACTCCTTTGGCGTAAAAAATAGTTGACAAAAAAACCATTTCCAAAGTTCATAAACTGGTAGAGTGTGGCACACGAAACGTGAGCTTGGAAAAAAGCGGCAAATTCAAAAATTCTACCTCTGGTAATACTGTCTACAGAAGGTAAAATACATTTTGACACTTGAAATATTCTAATATTTTTTTATTTATGTAGTAATTTAGAATGTTAAATTTGTGAAAGGATTATCTTTTTTTCCCTACTATATTCTACTGAATATAGTAGGAAAAAAAAGGAATTGATACTTTTTTAAATTAAATATTAGGTAATTTTTAGTTTCAATGAACTTCCAACAATGAACCTTTTATAAGAAATCGCTGTATTTGGATTTCATGAATGTTAAAAGTACTTAATATCTGTAATATTTCGACAGAAATTAAGAAAAAAATATTATGAAATTGTTTATTACAAAGTATCAAAATCACCATGTTGAACTAAACTACATGGGGACATTGTATCAGTGTTGCTACTTGCATCTTTCATTAGCCAGACTATACCATAAATGAAACTTATAGGCGATGACGGCTTCCCCGCTGACTCCACAAGTACTCGGTCCCGTGTCTCAGTCGACCCTCGCTCAGCGTCGCAGCAAGCCGCAGCGTCGATATCCCCCCACGCAGCTTTAGACGCTTCGTATCAACAAACAACAAGATTATGGACAATGTTGGCGGTACGTGGACTCGATACATCCACTACGGGTTGATGTGAATGTTTCAGAAAGGCGATTGCTCATGGCATATTATCAATTGCTGATCATTAAATATCTACATATTTAGTATTTACAATGATACAAGAACACTTTACTATTTTATTAGCTGGTATACTGTTGGTTGTTTTCGAGGCGAGGAAAGATTATATATCAAAGCTAAATGACCATCTAAATTATAGCGAATTATATTGTTATTTGTTATACAGTGTTAAGGCAATAGATAATATTATCTATTGATCTGTAGGATTACTGATATGATCGAAAAATCACCAGCATCAAAAAAGTATTTTTCTAGCAGGGTACCCGGCTTGCAAACAGTTATTTGTGACTGTCATTAAAAATATTGCATTTCGCTTTGCTTTTCTTTTTATATCATAATAAAATAATTATAAAAGTGTAAGTAGTACTAAGGTACTTACTTTAGTCTTATAATATACAGTCGTATGATTGTCTACAATACAACCTACAACATTCCATTTACTTCATTTTAAATGTTGAAATAGTAAAAGAATAATGTAAAATCTTTCAAAAAGTTATATAAAATTTGTCTTCCTTCAATGTATGTTAAGCGTTTCATATATTTTTGGCATTTGTTGCTATCCCACCTATACATACTATTTTAGTCTACCTGTGCCATCAGATTTAAAGGAAACTTTAATTATGGTCTAGATTTTAATTTTGTTTCTTTTGTTTTAAATTCGTCACAAATATTTAACATATGGAGAACTATTTTGTTTGAGAAGAAATTATATTTTTATACAGTATTAGTAATTTTCCCCAAGTCGTTTTTCTATTTATAAGTGATTCAAAGGTTCGTCTAACGTCTAGGTATTTTATTGAGACACATTATTGTTCGAGAAGAGATGTTGTTTATATTTTTGTACAACATAGTATCTACATGTGTAATATAATATAAAATAATTTTAAGCCATTAATTTAAGGTATGTCTTATGTGGTTGAATTTGTCTTGTCGCTCTGTAGAGAGTTATGATTTCATGCTACGTCACTTTTTTATAGAAAAAGAAGCTCATCACTATATCTTTTTCAAAGTAAATTCTAATTCTTATATTCTCAAAATTCTTCACACTTCATATACCTATTATTAGAAATGTTGCAAACAAGATTCGGTAATAAAACTACTTTTTTAATTTCAAAAACTAATTATGTATTATGTACAAATCCTATAAGGATATGGTGCCTTGGTCGCTGGTGCGCCAATGAAACTCAATTGAAGCTACAAACAAACTTTATTTTGCACTTCACAATTGATAAATAGTAAACTTGTAGTTCCGCCCTACACAGCGGACCCACCCAAACCAGAGTGGATGGAATGGACCTTGTAGTTATGCCCTACACAGCGGACCCACCCAAACAGAGTGGATGGAATGGACCTTGTAGTTATGCCCTACACAGCGGACCCACCCAAACAGAGTGGATTGATTTTGACAGTGACCGTCCAGCCTATTTATACCGGCCTTGTGACAATCTCGTAACCGCGATGTAGCCGGTATAAAGCGCCATCTAGTGACGGGCGTGCAAACCACCACAACACGGCTTAATGGTTGTCACAAAGCAGGTATAAAGCGCCATCTAGTGACGGCGTAAAAAGCACCCTCTAGTGACGGGCGGGCAAACCACCACAACACGGCTGGTTATTTCAATGAGTGTTAACATACCGCCCGCCAAGGACAGATTACGAAATGTCCTTAAAATTAGCTCGGTCGCAAATTAAATTTAAAAAAAAAAACAAAAAACCTTATAATGAGTTAATAGGTTAACTTACATAAGAATGCACTAAGTAAAAAACTATGCTAACAATTATATTTCACATACACTGCTTACTTAAATCTAGTATAATATAACAAATTAGTTTGCAATTGGCAATACACAAATTTTTGAAACAGGTCTTTTAATTACACAATTTTTTGTACGGACACTAACCACTCTCGTAACCTTATCAGAACCAGGATATTTTTGTTCAATTTGACCATATAACCACTTGCTCGGAGGCATATTTTCCTCCTTAATTAAAACAATATCTCCTACGTTTGGTTCAGGATTATGATAAGCCCACTTGTGCCGTTGTAAAAATCTATTTAAGTAGTCTTGTGACCATTGTCGCCAAAAATCTTGCAACATCCTTTGTGTTAGTTGCCATCGTGTTAAAGAACTAATGTTTGAATTTTCGTAATTCGAATCTGGCGCCAAGATTGGTGATTCGCCTATCAAAAAATGACCTGGAGTTAATACTATCAAATTTCCAGGATTAATAATGTATGAAAGAGGCCTTGAGTTAAGGCAAGCTTCTATTTGGGCTAAAACGGTTGCCATCTCTTCGAAGGTTAATGTTGAGTTACCCACTACTCTACGAAGATGATGTTTGGTCGATTTTATACCAGCCTCCCAAAGTCCACCAAAGTTTGGAGCATGAGGAGGTATAAACTTCCATTGTGTGCCATTATTTGCCAGACACTCAGCCAATTCAGGTACAAAGTTAGATTTTTCTTGATTAAGTAATATTTGCAACTCGCTAGCCGCTCCTACAAAGTTTGTCCCATTATCACTGTGTAGCTCGGCACAGTGTCCGCGTCTAGCCGTGAATCTTTTAAAGGCTGCTAAAAAGCCTTTGGTAGTCATATCACTGACTGCTTCCAAGTGAATTGCTCGAGTCGACATGCATATGAACAAGGCTATATATCCCTTGTACGATTTATTTCCTCTCCCCTTGGACATACGAATATTAATTGGTCCAGCATAATCGACTCCACTGTAAAGAAACGGTTTACTAGGTTTGACGCGGGAGTATGGCAATTGACCCATAAGTTGTCCTTGCATTTTGTTGGTGTATCTAATGCAGACCACACATCTTCTATGGTAAGTTTTCACTAATACCTTAACACCAATGATCCAATATTTGCTTTTTAAATATGTAATCATAGCTTGTGGACCTCCGTGCATGGTTTTACGGTGTGCATCTGCAATCAACAATTGCGTTAAAAATGAGGTTTTTGACAATAATATAGGATGTTTCCGATCATAATCTAAATCTGAATTTTCAAGTCTACCTCCGACTCGCAGAATTCCTTTAGAATCAAAAAATAGGTTCAATGATTTTAAATTTTTATTTTTTGCTATATGTCCTTTATTTTGCAGATCCTTCATTTCTAATCCAAAATCATCTTCTTGTGATCTTTTTATGCACACGTTTAAAGATTCATTAATTTCGTCAACTGAGAGGTAAGTAGTGTAATTTTTATTTTTAACATTGGACCTGAGATTTAAAAATCTCCTACAATAAGCTATTACTCGTATTAATTTGTTTAACGAAGAATATTTTGACCAAAGTGGTTCCTGAGATGCTACACAGGTGAGTACCGTCACTTCTTCTAACTGTGTTATTAGTCCCTTGGGTTGTTTTATTTTTATTTCAGGTTGTTTGAGAAACTGTGGCCCTTCAAACCAAATTGATGTTTCTGCTAATTCATTTGGAGATACACCGCGTGAAGCGTAATCTGCAGGGTTTTGCTTTGATGACACGTGTGACCAATGGGTTCTTTCCAAGGTGGTTAAAATTTCAGAGACCCTGTTACCGACAAATGTCTTCCATCTACTAGGATGACCATTCAACCAGGCAAGTACTACTTCAGAGTCTGTGTATGCATGCAACTCCTCTTTTGGTATATTTAACACACAAGATACTTCAATCATAAGTTTAGCTAAAAGTACTGCTCCACAAAGTTCTAGCCTAGGTATAGACACCTGTTTAATCGGTGAAACCTTAGTTTTTGACGTTATAAGAGAGACGTACACATTACCGTCTTTATCCACGACGCGTACATATACCACTGCTGCATATGCCATTTTCGAAGCATCTGAAAAACCATGTAGTTGGACCTTTACGTCGTCGTTCTTGGTTTTTATCCAACGCTGAATTTTAATGTTTCTTAATGACACTAAATCACAGCGGTAAGTAAGCCACTCATTTAATAAATTTTGAGGGACTTCTTCATCCCATTCAATACCTACTAACCACAGCCTTTGTATTAAAATTTTTGCTTTAATTATAATAGGCGCTAACCAGCCTAAAGGATCAAATAATTTACAAATGTCTGATATAATATTTCTTTTTGTTACAGGTTCAGCAGGAGGCAGCAGTTCTACGGAGTACTGGAAGACATCCGCGCACGGATCCCAGGTAAGTCCTAAGATTTTTGTTAAATTATTATCTGTTATCTTCAAATCTGTGCCTCCATTTCCTTCTCTAATTTCCTTTAAAAATTCCTTACAATTGCTCTTCCATTTTTGTAATTCGAACCCACCCTTAGCTAATATAGTTTTAACTTCATTATGTATTTTTATAGCACCTTCTTTTGTTTCAGCCCCTGACATCAAATCATCCATAAAGAAATCATTCAAGATAATATTCTGAGCTACTGGATAATTACGTCCTTCATCGAGTGCAACTTGATGTAAGGTGCGAACAGCCAAATATGGTGCAGATGCGGTTCCAAACGTAACCGTAAGTAATTCGTATTCTTCAATTTCCATTTCAGGATTATCTCTCCATAATATACGTTGAAACTTCGTGTCTTCATTATCCACTAGCACTTGTCTATACATTTTGATAATATCGGCGGCAATACATATAGGATGTTTTCGCCATCGCATTACTATATGTCTGAGATCCTCTTGTAAAGTAGGACCCACCATAAGGTTATCATTGAGCGATATTCCATTTTTTCCTTTGCAGGAAGCGTCAAACACAACACGAACCTTCGTTGTCTCCTTATCATTGCGGATGACAGCATGGTGAGGTAAATACATACCTTTATTATAATCTTCCCTAGGTACCTTAACCATATGATTAAGCTCTTCGTACTCATGAATTACCTTAGTATAATCTGTTTTTAATTTAACGTTTTTTGTTAACCTTGATTCTAAAGCTTTAAATCTTTTTTCCGCTACAGCCTTTGAATCCCCGTTCAAACAACTGCGCTCACCATCCCGAAACGGAAGTTTCACGATATAACGACCGCTGCTTTCTTCTCGCCTTGTGGTAGCTGCAAAATATGCTTGACACTTCATCTCTTCTTCAGTTAATATTTTATTTGTTTCAGATGGTTCCGCTTCTAACTCCCAAAACCTTTTGAGAAGATCATTATCGTTGATTTGACAATGCATTACATGAAATCTTTGAGGACTGCTACAGACATCCAATGCTCCAGACAGTATCCATCCCAATGATGTGTTCTGTGCAAGAGGCGAACCATGCGGTCCTTTTTTCACACCATTTTGTATAATACCACTATACACCTCTGCACCCAGCAACATGTCAATGTGATTTGCTTTGTAATATTCCGGATCGGCTAATTCAAGATCTGCAAATTCCTGCCAATCTTCAACATTAATTTTCCACGTAGGCAACAATTTTGTAATTGACTTTAGTACAAATGCTCTAACGTTAATTACAACATTCTTGTCAACACGTGAAATTATCTTTATTTCTACTACTCCATTTGCTGTTAAACTACTGCCTTCGCCAATTCCAGAAACTTCACATCTACTTCGCACCTTGGTTAAACCTAACATTTGGACCATTGCTTCTGTCACAAAGGAAGATTGTGATCCTTGATCTATTAAAGCCCTCAGAGTGTTTATATGACCCTGTCGTGACATACTGTTAACTAGAGCAGTTGCAAGCAAAATTTTATTACCGTTAAGTTTCCTTGTAGAGTTAAAAGAAACTATAGCACTTGTACTTTCTTGTAACTCATTACCTTCCTTGCTTGAAGAAGCTCTCTCGATGGAGTATTTTTTATTTCCTAACGACTTAGACTCTGTCGTTGCCTTCCCAATTTGGGATGCTTGACCGCTTTGATCCTCTTTCACCTTAACTGTAGGGTGTAAAAGAGCATGATGTTTTCTTTTACAAATTCGACACTTAACATTTCTTTGGCAAAATTTGGCAGAGTGGTTATTTTCCAAACAACAAAAACATATATTATTGGTCAGTACAAAGCTACGTCGAGAGTCTACCGGTTCATTTATAAATTTTTTACAATAATTAAGCTTATGCTCTTCTGAACAAAATGGACAATTTATATTTACCACATGCATAGACCTTGTTTTATTATATGTTCCTTTTACCTGATTTTTATTAAAACGGGAACCGGACTCTAAGAATTCAATGGCACGATAACGATTTGTCAAAAATTCTTGGAATTGCTTATAGCTAGGCAATTCACTTGAACTACCTTCAGTTGCCCTAAATTCCCACTGTCTTCTAGACTCCGGGTCCAGTTTCAAAGTTATTATATGAATTACTAACACATCCCAACTCGTAGTGTCAATACCTATATTGGCTAAAGAACTAAGACAATCATTTGTTGTATCCATCAGTTCCTTCAAATTTCCAGCTGATTCACAAACAATATTTCTTTGGCTTAATAATTTCTTTAATATGTGATGACATATGTATCTTTTGTTGTCGTACCTTTCTTCAAGCAATTGCCAACTCCTTTGGTAATTAACGTCTGTTATATGTAGATTACTTATTAACTGTTCAGCTTCCCCGTGTAAATACCCCTTAAGATACAATAGTTTTTGAACATTATCTAAATCTTTATTGTTGTGAATCAGCGAGGTAAACAAATCCTTAAATGTATTCCACTCGGAATATTTGCCTGAAAATGTTGGAACATTAACCTTAGGTAATTTTATATTACTTGATTTTGAGTTAAAGCTAGTTTCTCCCTTTTCGGTTTCATTTAATTTTAATAGTGCATTTTTTAACAAAAGTTTATATTGGAAATATATCTCCTCGCCTTTATCAAAAACTTCGTCTTTAATATAAGTATTATCGGCTATCTCCCTTTTTGAACTTACAGATCTCATTAATTCTTTATGACCTGCTGAGAACTCAAACCATACCTGTTCTAATAATTCTAATCTCCCTTCTATATACTCTTTACTTATCCTTTCTTTTGGACTTTTTTTGTAATTAGACAATGCCTTTAATAATCTATTATAAAGTTCTACTTGAAAATTAATTATAGACTCCATTATACACAATGTAATCAATCAATGCAATCAATTTTATACACAATGTTGCAATTATTATAATTTTTAAACATAAAATTTTTTCAAGTGTTTGAGAATCTAAGATCAGACGAAAATCGGGCATAGGTTCCCCGTTCCGTCGTTTTTTTGATAATTATTCTGTCCTAAACTAAAGCTACTTGAAATTTTACAAGTGTTTTGAGTTAAAAGAGATCAGACGGAAATCGGGCATAGGTTCCCCGTTCCGTCGTTTTTTTGAGAATTATTCTAAGTCCTAAACTAAAGCTACTTGAAATTTTACAAGTGTTTTCAGTTCGAAGAGATTGGACGGAAATCGGGCATAGGTTCCCCGTTCCGTCGTTTTTCTTCGAATTATTCTAAGTTCTAAACTACTTAAAATTTTACAATGTTTTCAGAGTTCAAGGAAATTGACGAAATCGGGCATTGACTCCCCGATCCGTTGTTTTCATACAATATGATTGTGTCTTATATTAACTAAATTGCTAAGTTAAAATTAAAAGTTATTGTTCAATTATTAAAGCACCAAATTAATAAAATGTTCATTACTCACTCTCACTTTGTCTGTCACTAAAACAATGAAGATTTGTAATTCCTTGCCTTTTCTCCTCTAGTACCTCCTTTACATTCGCAATCCGCAGCGCTCGTTCTTCGAATTTCCCAATCACGATTGTCCTCAAATTATTCCGATAGATGGTGCTACTTGAATTTTCTTCAATATTCTTCCTCCCGCGGCCGATATTGACAAATTTATATATTATGGGCCTTGCTTTCTCTAACAGCAGCTCACTGTAGATGGTACTGGGCACTGTACAAGTCTCAGTGCCACCCCACCAATCACGTTTGCGACAGCGATCCACTGTCCGTGACTGCCTCCTCCTTCAAAAAGACCTCCACTAGAATTCTCCAGTGGCCCAAGTCGGATATAATCCGATCCGACTCGGAAGGACCATGTACAAATCCTATAAGGATATGGTGCCTTGGTCGCTGGTGCGCCAATGAAACTCAATTGAAGCTACAAACAAACTTTATTTTGCACTTCACAATTGATAAATAGTAAACTTGTAGTTCCGCCCTACACAGCGGACCCACCCAAACCAGAGTGGATGGAATGGACCTTGTAGTTATGCCCTACACAGCGGACCCACCCAAACAGAGTGGATGGAATGGACCTTGTAGTTATGCCCTACACAGCGGACCCACCCAAACAGAGTGGATTGATTTTGACAGTGACCGTCCAGCCTATTTATACCGGCCTTGTGACAATCTCGTAACCGCGATGTAGCCGGTATAAAGCGCCATCTAGTGACGGGCGTGCAAACCACCACAACACGGCTTAATGGTTGTCACAAAGCAGGTATAAAGCGCCATCTAGTGACGGCGTAAAAAGCACCCTCTAGTGACGGGCGGGCAAACCACCACAACACGGCTGGTTATTTCAATGAGTGTTAACATATTATCTATATTAAAGTAGCTCTTTGTGGAGCGCATTCGATAGAATAAAATTAAGTTCCAAATTATGGTAGTAACCTATGTCAATATGTATAACATTTCAAATATCTAATTATTGTGTAACAAATCAATTATTAAATGTTATGTTAGAAAGGCCTAATTTGCTCATGGATGCAAAGGTTATTTATATGTTACTTAATTCAACACTACATATATTGTGATTAATCGAAAATATATGTAGTTGTACAATAGTTCTTATGAGCTTTTATACCCGAAAGTGACAAAAAGTATGACAACATTTTTTTATGAAGCTATGTCAATCAGTAAGTATTGAGGCAACAACTTTTAAATTAGAAGTTTTGCTTAGTGGCCAGATAATAAGTCAAATAATATTTATTTTTCACTGATTAATTAATCAGTTTAGGTGCATATTATGTTTACACAATATATTTTTAATGTCTTTTACATTATTATCAATTTTTAAAGAAGATTTAGTTATTTTAATAAAATTTATTATTCGTTTACAAAATATTAGGCAATGGTGACTTAACGTCCATTATTTTAGACAGAAAATTATTTAGAATTATTTTTTAAACATTTATTTGATTACTAACATGTGTATTCACAATTGCTTAGGTGCCATTATAAGCGGTGTTATTATAAGCCATTATAATTAAGGAAGATGGTAGCCAGTAAGCGATAAATTAAGTATGCGAAGGCGGAGTGAACGTCGAAAATTAAATAAAATAAAATGTTCAGATTACAATACATAAATTAATATATTATATTATGAAAATATATTTACAAACTAAATTGCTTGCCAAGATACAGACCATCTATCCAAGTCTTGTAGTATTCGGTGGATGTAAAATATTTTTATATTGATGATTAATGATAATAAAAACATGTATTTCATTGCAAATACACTTTTTTGACCAAAGAGTAACACTTTATGTACCTTTATTATAACATTAAACTTGTGAATAGCTTATTTTGATTGTTTAAATTTGATTTGGTTCGTATCTTGTGGTGTCTACATTTTTAATGTTATTTAGTTTATTTCCATTTCCAATAAATGCCACGATAAATTCGCTGCAAAAGTAAAAGATTTACAAGAAAATTAACAATTCATTTGTAAGGGTAAGTAGTAAATAAATTTGTATTAAATTTTTGAACTTGTATTAATCCAATGTATTGTTATATATTTGTGTAAGTATATTAGGTACTGTCTATATGATTTCAAGTAATATAGATAATAATACCTTTATAGTTCTTTACGTAATGTTATTATCATATTCTAATCTTATTTTATTCAATAAAGTAATATTAATGATTAATTCACGACATAGCGAATGTGATGGTACAATTCATGAAAAACACTGCTTAATACATGTTTACTAATATCTCATATCAATGATATATAATATAAATAATAAACATATTATTTATATTGATATTATTGTTAATTATATTTTGTAGTCCTTTTTCACAAAATCGGCCACACAATTTCAGCATGGTAAATGGAAATGAATTTTCGGAAAACTGATTTTGGAGCTTTAATTTTTTACATAGATTTGAGTTTTTATAAATATGTTAATTTATTATTTTATCAGCCCTTTAATTATTAACTGAAAGGCATCAAAAATAGAAGAGACATTGTTAATAAATTGTATGTCATCTTATGTGTTTTGGCTTCAGGCTAAATACGTCGCATCGCATCGCAATAAAATATAAACGTTCATGATCGCGTGTAAGTATTCGGTAGGTTTATTCTTTTATTTAAATAACAGACTCCAACATAATTTTAAAAACTTCAATAAATAAGTAAACCTGTGCACTGTGTTCACTTTGGACTCACCAGACTTTGTTCACTATTCTTTTATATACTTACATTAACAGTGTTAAAGAAACTACAAAATTGATAAGTACGATACGATATCAATGAACCTATTTTAAAATACTTTTATAATATATGCTATCATAATAAAGATATACAAAGTAAAAGGAATTGATGTAAATTGTGAATATAATATAATAAGAGTGGCAATAGTTTATTCAGATTACAATTAACGATTAGCGTAAGTGAATTATATAAATGTAAAACATATCTGCTCCACCATTATTTTGTATCAAATATCTAATTCTTTAAACAACACGAACATCGTCCACTCCTACTTGTCTACATACATACATATTGATGTACCCTTTTGTGTTGAGGTCCACACATAATATAATTTGTTTACCATTGGTAAATTAGCTAATATAGCTTTATACAGATTGTTTATCATAATATTTTTTTTATTTTATTCATTATTATATTAAATAGTTTCTTCAGTTTATAACTTAAGCAATAAGATTTAATAAGTACACTACATAATGAACAAAGACAACACATCTTTACTGTATTTACTTTAACAGGTAGTGATACATACTAGTAAAACTTCTAACATCAGATTATTGGAAAAATCCAGAGTATCGTAGTCATACGAAGAAATGGATAAAACATATAAAATATCATAGGTACTTCATCCAGGAACAAAAGGCTTGCTGGAGCTGGGTCTTAGGGCATCTTATGTAGGGCATAGATTAAGTAATTTGTAATTTTTTAAGAACAACAATAGCTCTTAATAATCATAAAGGAAAAATAGTCAGGTAACCTATGGTTGTCATTTGAAAGATTTTCTTTCCGTTTAAATTCGATTACCCCGGAAATTATTAGGTGTCCAGATCTTAAACAGGCACCTAGGGTCTCTCTAAACTATATATATGTCCCTTAAATATTACTTCGCCGTTCAGTTATACTCGATATAATTGTTAATGCAGTTTAAAAATGTAATATTTTAATATTTTACATTGTTATTTTAATATTAACATTTTAATATTTGTAGGAAATTAATTTCAGGATGTTCGTTATTTCTGTTACACGTTGTCTATGGATGATATTATTCTACACTATGGTTTTGATCATACTACCTAAAGCTCAGGGGTCCTTAGAACTATTACAGTTTGCGTCGAACAATGCTAGCCGCACCAAGGATTAGACAGTTTAGGAAATCCTACTATAGCTTATTACTTATATCTGGTAATTTTTTGGCTTTTAAGTGGCTATAGTAATTTATTAATTAAGCCACTCATAATAAGCTTACGCTACTTTAGTTAATCAATTTCATATTACTTTTTTTATTTTCTTTTTTTCTGCTTTGCACTATGTAGATTGACCTAAAGGTTATTGCAATTTTTAATTCTATACTAATAACATACAGCATGTTTTGAACAATGATATTATACTTAAAAATATTAACAAAAATACGCAATGTTCGAAGGAGCATTTCAAATCCTTCAAACACTGCATGCGCATGCGCAGCCTCGGAGTAGCAACCGCGTAGCCTATTGACCCAACCGTATAGCTTTATGTAACTAACACAGAATTCAATAATTACATATTTTTAACAAATGCGCACGCAGAAAACGTTAACGTCGTCGATACACACCCGAATTCTAATACTTAAAATAATATACTTAATTATTAAGCAGTGGAGAACATGCATAGAATTGGTAATATTTTTCTAGATAACACATTATAATATTTATAATAAAGAAAAAAACATAGCAAATTTCTTAGAAACGGTTTAATAGTAACAAAAATAAATAAATTGCATGCGTTATCTAATTGCATCTTTCTTGCAAACAGCTTTTTGTATGTGAATTAATATGGCGGATGAGTACGATGACGTCACAGTCTGTGTCGGATCTCTGTTTAGCCAGCGACTAAAAAAGCTTTCGTGTTTATTTGAAATTAATTGAAATAAATCATCGAGCTGTTTGCTTAATAAAATAGGTTTTGCTAATACAAAAATAAAAAGACTATATATTCCTTATTACAGTATATTTGCTTATTAAAATTAAATTATATTTTCAATACTATATTGTCGGT
Source organism: Schoenobius gigantellus (assembly GCA_963935595.1). Taxonomy (NCBI): domain Eukaryota; kingdom Metazoa; phylum Arthropoda; class Insecta; order Lepidoptera; family Crambidae; genus Schoenobius; species Schoenobius gigantellus. The sequence continues at coordinate 15,304,746 of OZ012553.1, forward strand.
TATTTGAATTTAACATTCCTGTTGTACTAGTTATTAGTCACATTGAGCACTTATTTAAGTCGTAATAACGAAAGTTCAAATTCTTGCCCCATTATTATCAATAGTTGTAGACATTTAGGATAAAAATTTATATCGTTAAGTATTATACAAAAAAAATTCCTTAGACAATCGGACAGAGCTTGCAAACATACCTACTTGTTATTCTATTAAATAAAATATTTTCATACTGCCTCACAAAACACATTGTAGTTATATACACATAATATTCTATACTTAATATACACATAGTTTTTCTATACACACACACTATTTGTAAATTATATATAAAACACAAGTTGTATTATTGTAAAGTTTATCATTGATATTGTACCTATATTTAGTGGGAGCTGTGAACAGGACCACAAAGACGAAAACTGCTTTCTGTGGTCTTTTGTGTTAATGTTGCATTGTCACAATTTTAATCTATTTTTCTATCTTTGAAATAGAAATGAAATTTCTACATAATAATAGTAAATAAAAGTTGTTGTTTTAGATAAACTCATATTGAATTAGATGTGTAATAAATCAATTGTTGATATTGCTTAATTCTGATTTTTATTTCATACCATCTACAATTTCACCTGATGGTAAGTGATGATAAGGCGAGCTTCACCTGCACTCCTCAACAACTGAGGAACTGGCTATCTTACCTCTAACTGTCGGAACACAATAATGCAGTTATTACGGCGACAAACTTAGGTAAGACGGTGGTAGCGGGCAGAAAAGTTTTCACGACTAGTCGTGGTCGTCTAATATAAAATATCCCTAATAACGTAGAATTGGGTACATTGGGATCCAGGTCTTAAATGGCACAATATTATGGAATATCTTTCTAATGGTAATAAAGAGGGTATGCTCGTTTCAATTTTTGACGTGTTTATTTTAATCTAGTAGAAAAACAAAAAATATATGGCAGCACTGAATATATTAGTTAGCCGCTAAATGTTGTCAGACTCTGTTGAAATTAACAACGTCCAGCAGGCCTAGCAAAAGTTTTCAGACTCAGTTGAAATTAACAACGTTCAGCAGGCTTTTTTTACGAGGGGAATGCGTTTACGCACCGTCCAAGCCCCCGCAGGGGCAAGGGTGTGTGGAACTCCGCAGCGAGCGATTACCCACTAAACCCCTCTATATGCCCTCTGGCACCTGGCGCAGCCACATCCAAAGGATGCGCCGCTGCCGAACGAGGTCGTGGGAGCCCTTACGGACCGACCATAACCCCGTCCGCGACACCTGCCCACCAATGGCGGGCCCCTCACGCTCTCTCCAAGATGGAGATGGAGAGGAGTTCCCGGGGAATACCCCGGGTGGCAATTTTTTACTGTGGTTTTCTTCCACGCGGCGGGGTGGCTTGCCTAACGGCAGACCCCACTGGATCCACCGCCGCGCACACGAGCCGAAGCTCAGCGGCGCGAAAGCGCCGACCCACCGCTATATGCGGCCACGGTGGCCACACGAGGTGGCCCGCCGAGTAGCACTCGGCCATCCCACGCCCTCCTCATGGGGGCCGCACAAGTGTGCCGAAGCCACACGGTGATCGGGTCAGCCTCAGTCCTTGGAACAACGACACGCCGGAGCTCTACGAGTCTCCCAGCCTCGGAACAACGACATGCCGAAGCTCAACAAGGACCCGCACCAACCCGACCAAAGGGGCAAGCCATGACCCGCGAGCGGATGCCTAGGCGACACATCCCACACACCCATCTTCAAAAAGAAGGGGAGGTGACCCACATGGCCACGTGAAGTGGATCGCCGGATTAAACCCAGCGGCCGGGTTAAACTCGTCCCATCTCACTTCATTATTTTAACAGAGAGCGAGAAGAAACATGTTATTTGTCTCTTGTCCCGTTTTGTCTACGGTCCGTGCTACGACAACTGGAGAGAGGTGTTTTGTTTGTGTTTAAAACTGATATATTGAGTTATTTTCCGATATTTTTTGCTAAACTGCAAATTAATTGTGTGCTTTAATGTTCTAAGAACACTTCTTCGAAGAATTAGATACGTAATTTCTCATTTTAATGCCTTAATTAAATAAAATTCAAACCTAGGTATATCAAATTTGACATTTGTCGGAGAAAATTGAAATGTTAACTGGGACACCTATTGAAACTCATAACGTTTTTCGTAATAACCTAAAAATGCATAATGTTAATAGCCATAATCATTACTTGCCATAAGTCTTTATATCATAACTACATAACGCATAATATTGTATGGCTGAAATAGGTAAGGCATAACCATGAAAAGGCATAATTTAAATAATCATAAGTAAAAAAAGGCATAATGTATGTTGCCATAATATTGCAAAGGCATACCTAATATTCAAAAGACATGAGGTAGGTACTTACATTTGAAAAGCATAACTGACAAAATCCCATAAATCCAATAACGAAGAAATACCTACCTACTCATTCGCCATAATTTCAATAAGCATTCACTTGCAATGCATAAGTAACAGATTAAAATTATTTTCTTCATCATCATCATTTCAGCCAAGAGACGCCCACTGCTGGACATAGGCCTCCCCCTGGGATCTTCAAACCGATCGGTCCTGCGCCTCCCGCATCCAGCGGCTTCCCGCGACCTTCACCAGATCGTCGGTCCACCTTGTGGGGGGCCTACCAACGCTGCGTCTCCCGGTACGCGGCCGCCACTCAAGGACCTTTCCGCCCCAACGGCCGTCAGTCCTGCGAGCTATGTGTCCTGCCCACTGCCCACAGAACACATATACCCAAGGGAAGAATGACAACTACATAGAAAAACACGTTGGACAAATTTTGACTGTACTGCCATCTTACCGTGGCCCCACGCACTATCTACGCGGTAAAATTCAAAAGCAGTGTAATATTATTTTTTTATTGTAATCGTAATTTATGGAAACTAGATAATATGCAATGATTTTAATTATAAATCATTGCATATTATTTTCTAGTTTCCATAAATCACGTCAGAATTCGCAGAATAGTAAAGGTAAAAATTAAATAAAAGTATGATAGTTTTATTTATGTTTTGTGTTCATCTTCTTTTTTATTGCTAGTTTTGAAGCAGATTCTACATTATTCTCGGTTGTTTAATGTACAATACCTTTTAATAGTTATGTGAAAAACACTATTTATAATAATTTTTACATTTATTGAGACATATTTCTCACACTGTTTCTAAAAGGTGAAATTTATATCCGCACAGAGGTTTTTTAATAACAATGTTTTTAAATCCAATATTGATGATGACATTTAATAGAAATTATCACATAGAGTAGCACAATCTTCAACACATTTAATTAAATTTCTTGATGCATAAATTAATTTCTTCTTAATGTCGGCATACTCTACATTCTATGAATGAATGTACATTTTCTGTCAACTTTAATATCTTCTCAAACACACCACAAGTCACCTTCAGTTTTTTTTTATAATAAACCCACATAATAAGCACAAGCTTGCATTTCAGCTGAGTCAGTCATGCTTGCTTCAAAAGTGTGGTCCACTGAAGCTAGCATATTGATCACAATATCAGGGGCTTCTAGGGGTTTTACTTGTTGGCTTGTGTGTGGCGTAGAAAACATGTCCTTGAAATTATTTATTATTGTATAATAAATGTCTGTTTCACAGTTTCCTGACTCTATGTGGGTTAGAAATTATAGATGTTTTCAATCCACCTATAAAATTGTGAGGCAGTAGGATTGCAATTTGCACAATTTGCCTGGATTGAGCCAAATAAATTTTCCACTGCATCCTGCTGTACCCGACGGGTTGACAGATATTTAATCCTGTTTTTCTTTAAGATTTTTAAATATTTGCAAAATACCTCTTAAAGTCCAGACCCACCCATCTTTCGAAGGTGGTGGGTGGTGGGCTCCGGAATCCAACAAACTCTACTTCCTCAAAAAATTTTTCATTAGTTCAAAATGTTTGAAATGCGGCGAGTTCGTGGTTATGTTTGTTGAGTGTGGTTCGCCTCTCCTCAAAACAGCAGAGTCGCTATTTACGGCGACAATTTCCGCCGTTGTAATTGCACCTGCAGGCAGTTCCCCTGAAAATGTAATAAAAACTAAATAATGAAAATTGTCAAAACTATAGAAATATATAAACTAGGAATTCAGGCAATATTTTCCTAGGAGCCATCCGACAGTCCAACACTACAACTCAATCGACTTATTTCTTCTAGCTGTTTTCCTTATTTTGCATTGTTATTCACCCTCACAATGACAAATCTTACATTCCAACATCTGGATGAAATATTTTTATAAATACTTTCAGTTAAAATCAGCTGCTGTTTGTTAATTTTTTATGAACTTTGTAGGAAATGTTTAAGTATGTCAAGGTATTAAACTTAACTAGAAAAAATTAATCAGGCCTGCCTCATAGCATGATCAACAAAACACACTATGATCAAACAGTTTAGTGCTTTATCATTCATATTGATTTATTGTTTTATCATAATTATTGTGTTTCAGTGTTCATGCTATGGGGGCTGGGGTGGGAATCGAACCCACGGCTTTTCTTAATCAGAACTCTTTGCTCTGAGCTATAAATTTTAGTTTAGACATTTTTCGGTATTCATATCAAATCTTTATAAATTTTCAGGTTCAGATTAATTGATATAACAATATAAATTATTACGTAGGTAAGTTTACCTTGGGATATTTTTGCAAACATGCCTGCAGCCACCGAATGACTCAAAACCTGAGCTGCCTGAGCTGACTAACCTTCATCTTTTCTTTGCAATTAGGGTTAAGGTGATCCTTCCTCAGTGATGGAGCAAACACGAAATTTGGATTTACATTATCTCAGTCATAAAAGTCTTGAATGTGACTCCACGTCTTGGCAATGCCTGTAAAGAAATAGAACTATTTTTAGAAACCAAGGATTTTTTTCTTATACTACCTATTTATTTATTTAACAATTTTTGTACACATAAAACTAGACAGCACAAACAACACATAAGACACAATGTACAAAGGATCTGCTTATTTCATAAATGAAATTTCTTCCAGCAGACCCGCAATTTTCTATTAATTGATATCTTCTAGACAAGTTTTTATTGTATATTGTTTAAATAATATCTAACTGGCTTATTCATATCTAACTGTAGTTCCAAATTTTTAATTTATAGTACAGTAAGGAGTAGAGTATGTATGCATTGGTGGTGCTGTGGACTCGGCACTGTCCTTCTTATCGGGAGGTCCGTAGTTCGATCCTGCCATGTACCAATGTGTCTTTCGTTTTTCGAATTTCATATGTACATTTGTCGATGCTCCTATGGTGAAGGAAAACATCATGAGGCAACCTGCATTCATCTATAAAGAAATTCAAAGGTGTATATGAAGTCAACCAATCTGCACGAGGCCGGCATGGCTGACTTAGGCCTTACTACCCTAACCCTTGGGTAGCCTCGAGCCCCTCAGTGGGGACATATATTATGAGCTGTGATGATGATGATGATTGTAAGGAGTTGTAGTTTATAGTACAGCTTGCATAGCAATTGAAATTGATAATACAGACTTTATCCATAGTGCTCAGACTCGGACATTTGGATGGAGTGCAAGCACTATTGATAAAGTATGCTGTCTCAATTTGAAATGTAAAAAATTTGGCATTATCAATCAATAAATGAACCATAGTCACACCACTGAACTGTCTAAATAATCATTATTAATATGCAACAAGAGCACTCTACAGGCGGCATATAACTATCACAAGTCTTAGGATGGAGTCCACTCTCAGGACTCAGCATCCACACATTGAATGCATAAAATGCTAGAAATATTTATTTTAACACAGATATAAACAGGTAGGATATACAGAAGCTATTTTTATTCACCTTGTCAAAACCAATCATATCTGGAACAGCATGTTTGGATAATCTCTTCTCTTCAACATTAATAAAGTCAATAGTATATATAATCTTATAATCCTTTGCTCAGCATATAATTTACGTTGGAAGTCCACAGATGACCAACTGTCATTTGGAAAACAATACTTGGCCCACATTTCACATCTGAAAAAGAAAATATTATGAGCGAAAGTACATTTATCATTATGATATTTAATCTACGGAATTTAGAGACTATTATAATTTTGTTCTTGCAGTAACGCTAATAGAACTCAAAGAAGTGTTATCTTTTTTATTGTGAACATAACCGCTCCCGCTTTAACAGGGGTCTTTTGTCTTTTTTTTTATTGTAGCATTTAGTCGTTAGAGAGGATAACAACCATTACTGCTAGTGTCAAGTGCCAGGATAGACAGTTTCATAAAATAATTTCTCGGATATGTGAGAGAAGTTTTCAACATCGTTGTTTGACAACTGCGATGAAGGCTTGTTGAATAACAAAAAAAGGACGTGGCAATGTCAGAAGTATTTAAACTGGTCAATTTCAACACTTACCGTCGAATATTTGTTGTTCCTGGCTTTGGAAAGCGATATAGTATAATGTTTGCAATTGCATCATCTTGTGGTGAGATTCCACACTTGAGACATTTTCTCTTCAGGTTATCAGGCATGTTCCCTGACAAACTATTGTTCAAATTGACACGTTTTAGAGTCACTGTCTCAGGAAAAGCAATTAAATCTAAGTAACAACACGGAAAAGAACTCAAGTTTAACACAAAAATCAAAACAAGTCACTGTCTCCAAACGAGTCTATTTCTCATGTAAAAACACAAAAAGACACTATCAAGAAAAGTCGTTATCTCAAAAGCAAGCACACTTCGATATTATTGCGTAAATTCGCAATGGAGTGCGCCAGAAATATAAATTCGGCCATATTTTTTGTGAATGTATGTTGCCAGTTCTAACATTGACTTTACATCCATTATCCATTTAATAAATAATCTTCAAACTCAAGTCTTTCTGGATAATTTTAAACAAAATATACTTTAAAATATTAACTTTAGTTAAATAACGCAAATTTATGTTTTAAAAGATGTTTATCATCAGAAATTATGGTTAACATCTATGAATCTTTTGTTATTATTTACTACCATTTTAGGATTTTTAGAAACATGTTTTTTGAGGTAACACTCGATGTATCCCTAGTAGGTATGTCTCATTGCGCCAATAGAAAAGTCGACCGCCCCTGCCACTGCCACTTAAGGTTTGCAATTCTTTGGGCTATGTCGGCGATTCTAGTTCTTGTACGGATCCCCGAAACCCCGAGCATAGCCATCTCCATTGCCCTTTGAGTGACATTGAGCCTTCTGATGAGACCCATTGTAAACGGCCACGTCTCAGTTCCATACGTCATAACTGGCAACACCTCAGATTAAGTAAACCAATGGATTCGCAATGTTATTAAATGTCTCTGCGTTCAGTTCAGTCCGCCATTACAAAGCACCGTGTTTGTTGTTGTGCTAAAATATCAGTCGGTGAGCATTATTTGTGAGTGCATTTTACAGTTAGTCGTTTTTTATTGATTTTTTAAATGAATTCTATAAAGAAAAACATGAAAAGTGTAGAATCTTGGATGCGGCGTCCCTAGTTTTTTCCGCCATCTTAGAGCACCAACCCAAATGTTGGCACGCTTTTTTCGTAGGTATTTCATGTCTATTGGTTTCTATAGTCTAAGGGCGAATTGAAGACTTTCGTCTTAAGACACTGCGGTAGATTGGCCGAGAATATGCTGCGTAGCTTCCCGAACGCTGCCCAGCCGAGTTGGATTCGTCGATTTACCTCTTTCTGGAAGTTGGACTTACCGAGCTGGACTATTTGACCCAGGTAAACATATTCGTCAACAACTTCCAGTGTAGAGCCACCAACCTTCACAGGAGTGGGTACTACATTGGAATTCATCATAATTTTGGTCTTGTCCATGTTCATTTTAAGACCCACTTGTTGGGAAACTCTACAGAGGTCTTCGAGCATTGTGCCTAGATCTTCCACGGTCTCAGCCATGACCACGATATCATCGGCAAAACGATTAAGGTGAGTCATGTACTCGCCGTTTATGTTGATGCCGAGTCCTCTCCAGTCCAAAAGCTTAAATACATCCTCCAGCGCAGCTGTGAACAGCTTCGAAGATATAACGTCACCCTGTCTCACACCTCGCTGAAGTCGTATTGGTTTCGAGTTCTGGTCCTGAAGGCGGACTGACATAGTGGCGTTTTCATACAATGACTTCAACACTTGGATGTACCGGTTGTCTATTTGGCACCTCTGGAGTGACCTAAGCACGGCCCAGGTCTCGACAGAATCGAAGGCTTTCTCAGAGTCCACAAACGCCAAGCATAGTGGCAGATTATACTCCTCGGTCTTCTGTATAACCTGCCGCAGCGTATGAATGTGGTCTATGGTACTATAGCCTTTACGGAATCCGGCTTGTTCGGGAGGCTGGAAGTCGTCAAACCTGCGCGCGAGACGATTCGTGATGACTCTCGAAAACAGCTTGTATACATGACTCAGGAGCGTGATGGGTCTGTAGTTCTTCAACTGGGCCCTGTCGCCCTTTTTGAAGAAAAGTGCCACCACACCCCCGTGCTATGCTTTAGGCGTATTGCCCTCGAGTATGATGGAGTTAAATAGCCTCTGCAGCGCTTTCCGGACTGGTAGTCCACCCGCTTTCAAAAGCTCAGCTGTAACTCCATCATCACCCGGTGCCTTGTTGTTTTTTAGCTGTTTAAGAACCACACTAATCTCGTACAGGCTGACGTCCGGGATGTCTTCGGTTTAATGCCGGATCAATTTGGCTCTAGGATCTGTAGCCTGAATGACAAGTGCCTGCGATGTTGTGTAAAGCTGTCCATAAAAGCGTTCAATCTCAGCCATAAGCTCAGGTCGAGACGTACTAACGACTCTGTCCTCAGCTTCGTCAGCAGACTCTGACCGAGTGACAGATCTCTTGCGAACACTTTGGAGCCCTTGTTCCGCTCGATGGCTTCCTAAAGGCTGGGTCAAACCAACTGCGTGCGCGTGACGTGACGTGCGCGTGCGCGTGACGTGTGCGTACCAGCACTGTCACACCGGTTGAAGCGGTGCCGCACACATCACGCAGAGGAGGTATCGGCTGCGTGCGCGTCACGTTTTCCATAATTATTATTATTTTTGAGCAGAACGACAAAAAAAATGTCCGAAGACGGCAGTTTATCTGATGAAGAACCGTTATTGTTGCTTCTTTGCCAAGAATCGTCACCTAGTGCAAAAAGACTGGGTCTACGATAATCTTTTGTTTATATTATAAACTAGCTGTGCCCGCGAACTACGTTTCGCCGTCGAAATGCTTAACACAGTGTTTAATTTTTTCCTCCATTTTATTCCATAACCTCCCGCACGCGCACCCCCGCCTTGGTGACGCTCACTTCGCAACGGGCCGTGCAGCAGAAATCGTAATATTTTAATTTCGCCATAACTTCAAAACCAAACGTCCAATTTTAATCATTCAAAAACCAAATATTATCTACATAAACTGTACTTAGTGATGAAATAATTTATTTTGATAAGGATTAATAGCATGAGAAAAATAAATGCGTTTAAATGTACCTAGTCCAAAAAAATTCAAGATTAAAAAAAAATGGTTGTTGTGCCTCACTCGACATAGATAGGTATAGTGTGTCGCGGACTTTTTTGTAGATATTTATAAGATCTACAATTAATTAGAACATTTTATGGTTCTATCTTTTATAGTTTAGGCAGCGTACGCAAAATAAGTTACTTTTCTGGTTGATTTTTTACACCTTGTGTCCGAGGAAAATTTAGCCTATGTTACTCGTGGATAATGTAGCTTTCGAATGGTGAAAGAATTTTTAAAAACGGTCCAGTAGTTTTTGAGCCTATTCATTACAACCAAAAAGCGTACGCAAAATAAGTTACTTTTCTGGTTGATTTTTTACACCTTGTGTCCGAAAATCCCAAATATCTTGGGGAACCCTATTTTTTCCAAAATAAAATTTAGCCTATGTTACTCGTGGATAATGTAGCTTTCGAAGGGTGAAAGAATTTTTAAAAATGGTCGATTAGTTTTTGAGCCTATTCATTACAACCAAACAAACAAAGTTTTCCTCTTTATAATATTAGTGTAGATAAAAGAAGAGAGGAAGGCAGTGAATATCATGCACTATGTTTAGAGCTTAAGTCTTATGAAGATCGTTTTTATTGGTATTTTCATATGCCAAGAAGCTTGTTTGATTGAACTCGTTTGTTTTTATATTCCTTGTGCTTAGGATTATACAGGAATTTATATTTTCTCACAATTTCAATTAATTTTTATTTTATTTCGGTATTTATGGCGAGGAAAACTAATTTTAATGGTATTATTTGTAAAAAATACAACTAAGCACGCGCGTGCATACTCGCAGCACTGACGCTTGCGTGCGCGTGAGTGCCCGGTGTGACATCCAACAGGAAACAACATCATCAGAGCTCTCATGGCGCCTCTTCACAATGGCCCATGATGGCCCATCAAATGATCGTCCATCAATGCCGCCATGATCGAGGCGCCTCTTCACAATGGCCCATGATGGCCCATCAAATGAACGTCCATCAATGCCACCATGATCGGGCAACTCTCCACACAATCGTGAACATTACTAACTGCTTACTGTTATGATAAAACGTCTATCAAAAATATTTTACAAAAACTAAAAAACGACTTCAAAAACACAAAAAAGTTAAAAATAATATAAGAATAGGTACAAACAACATCACATTTCTATATTGAAGTCGGTGCCAAACGATGATCTCCTAGAAAGTCTTAAAATTTGTCACCGACTTCAATATAGAAGTGTGATGTTGTTTATATGTACCTATTCTTATATTATTTTTAACTTTTCAGTGTTTTTGAAGTCGGTTTTTATTTTTTGTAAAATATTTTTTATTTTTTAGTGAATGCTATCTTTTTAGTGAAAGAAACCCTAATTTAAAAAATCGAGGAAAACACTACTTTTAAGTAAATTAGCGTTTTCCTCGATTTTCTTGGGATCCTATCATCAGATCCTGATTTTGGTGACCTTGGAACTACCCCAGGAGTATACTCTATCAAATACAAAAAAAAAACATGAAAATCGGTCCACAATTGGTGGAGTAATCGCGTAACATACACACAAAAAAAAACATAAGCATCGAATTGAGAATCTCCTTCTTTTTTGAAGTCGGTTAAAATGGACATCGAAGAGATTATCGCGGCAGCGGCAATATTTTTACTTAGCTCTTATAATCATCTACTTAGTGTGCGTGAAAAAAGAAACATCATACAGTAAACTTTATTTACCGAGAAGTCTACACTGTACTCGAGACAAATACGTACTGAATAATCGGCGATTGTGTGGACGCGTATGCCATCATGGGCCATAATTCCTTTGATGTACCGACAATTCGCCGATTGCTCACGATTACCGGCAATGATGGCCGATCATAGACAATCATGCCCTCTACACAATCGTGATTGTGTATACTTGGCCATCATGGGCCATTGTGAAGAGGCGACATCAAAGGCGTTGAACGGATTGCAGCAACCAAATCTTTTATCTCCCTCTTTCACATGATTTTTTATTTCTCTCTCTTTCTAGTAGATGACATTATAGAATATGGCCGCCAATATCATCCAATCGCGTAAGAGTATTTCAGTCATAAAAGTCGAGAGCGTTTTACAACCATCAAATTCGATGGTTGTTCGGTTGTAACTATCGCGCCGACACTCAAAGGTCTTGAACGGGCCGGTTGTTTCACCCGGTTGTCACTCTCGAAGGCATTGAACGGGGTTAGAGCGAAAAGTTGTACTTCGCGCGAAGGCCCTGAGGCGCGCTCAGCGCCTCTGGGTGTAGTTGTCCGGTTGTTTTTTAACTCGCTCAAAGGCGTTGAACGGATTGCAGAGGCGCGTTCAGCGCCTCTGGGTGTAGTTGTCCGGTTGTTTTTTAACTCGCTCAAAGGCGTTGAACGGATTGCAGCAACCAAATCTTTTATCTCCCTCTTTCACATGATTTTTTATTTCTCTCTCTTTCTAGTAAATGACATTATAGAATATGGTCGCCAATATCATCCAATCACGTAAGAGTATTTCAGTAATAAACGTCAGAGCGTTTTACAACCATCAAATTCGATGGTTGTTCGGTTGTAACTCGCGCCGACACTCAAAGGTCTTGAACGGGCCGGTTGTTTCACCCGGTTGTCACGCTCGAAGGCATTGAACGGGGTTAGAGCGAAAAGTTGTACTTCGCGCGAAGGCCCTGAACGCGCCTCAGCAACCAAATCTTTTATCTCCCTCTTTCACATGATTTTTTATTTCTCTCTCTTTCTAGTAGATGACATTATAGAATATGGCCGCCAATATCATCCTATCACGTAAGAGGATTTCAGTCATAAACGTCAGAGCGTTTTACAACCATCAAATTCGATGGTTGTTCGGTTGTAACTCGCGCCGACACTCAAAGGTCTTGAACGGGCGGTTGTTTCACCCGGTTGTCACGCTCGAAGGCATTGAACGGGGTTAGAGCGAAAAGTTGTACTTCGCGCGAAGGCTCTGAACGCGCCTCTGAACGCGTCTCAGCTCTGCGTGCGCGTGGCATGTTACGCCACGCACACGTCAGTCGATCTGACATCGCCCATAGAACTTTATACCATACGTAGTGGTAGTTTTCCAATTACAGAGCATAATGCGACTCAGTGGCGCACAATGCCGAATTATGCTGATGCTTAATTGGAACGTGAATTAGTTTTCAAATGCACCAGCAGAGTGCGCTAAGTTCAGTGTTGAAAAAAAGAAATATATAGAGTTAGCAATCACCTCATTAATGTGTAAATAATGTGGTATACATAATAATTGGTTGAAAACTATTTACGGTTATTTTAAGTAATTTGGATTTTGATTATTTCATTACCATTTTTTTGTTTTGAGTAATTTTTGTACCTTCATCCATACTTATATTTATTTTTTAACACAGTTTGAATTAACTTTGATTATTTCAAAAAAACTACAATGAACTACAAACTACAACCAATTCAGAACTTGGCTTTATTCAGCTTTAACATTTACACATATTTTTTTTTTTTTTTTTTTTAATTTATTACAGCTTTGGCTACAAGGCCATTAGCTTAATTATATAACAAAATATAAAAAAGTCAACAAACAGAAAAAACACACACTAAACAGAATAAGAAAAAATAAAAACAAAAAGGACAACAAATGACAAAGAAATTATTAAAAATAATAATAATAAAAAATCTCAAATATCAATAGTGTTACTTAATAATTATCATAGCGGAAAGTAATAAGCAACTGGACACATATTTATTATTTAAGCTTTTGACATGTTTACGAATGACAATTAATGTCATTACGTTTTCTTTTACATGGAAGTAAAGCTACCATAGACTACGACATTCACCCCGGGGTCTTTTAAGACGTGACGTAATCTTGAAGATATGAAGGAGGCCGACGTTCGCGGCTTGAACAGCGAAGCGATGGTGTTTTAGCAGGTAGGACTGGTGTGTCATCTACTGCGGCGTCCTCCACTGGGTTCGATAGATTTTCTTTATCGGATTGGATTTCTTCAACTCTTGGAAGGGGAGCTAATGCCCTATTCGAGACAGTTGTTTCTCGACCATCTGAAGTTCTAATGAAGGAGTAATCAGGATTACTTTGCAGAAGTTCCACTTCTTCCGTTGCTGGATCATACTTAGAGGATCTAATATTTTTCTTCATTAGAACGGTTCCTGGTTGAAGCAACCACGTTGGCATAGATTGTCCGTTAATTGTTCGCCTTGGATGATTGAACATCTTTTCATGAGGTGTACAGTTTATTCCAGTAGATAAAAGCGACCTTATTGAATGAAGTGCCGTAGGGATAGCTGACTCCCAGTAGGTTATGTCCATATTTTTAGAGCGGAGATACAATTGAACTGTTCTCCATAATGTTCCATTCAGTCGCTCAACTAAGCCATTCCCTTGCGGGTTATAGGGTGAAGTCCGACTGCAAGCGATTCCTAGGTTTGTGAGAAAACCTCTTAGCTCATCTGATAGAAAGGAAGATCCGCGATCCGAGTGAACATAAGCTGGAGTGCCAAAAATGTAGAAGATTTCTTTCAGGCATTTAACAATCGTTCCCGCTGTCATATCTTTACAGGGAAAGGCAAATGGAAAGCGACTGTATTCATCTATAATAGTCAGAATGTAGTGATTTTGGGTGTTAGATGGAAGGGGGCCTTTAAAATCAAGATTTAGCCTTTCGAACGGTGCTGTAGCCTTGATTAATTTACCCTCGTTTTTTCCATACCTTGGTTTGATTTCAGCACAAACGGGGCAAGCAGCTGTCATCTTTTTTACTTCCTCGATGGAGTAAGGTAAGTTTTTCGTGCGCACCCAATGCACCATCCTCGTAACACCTGGATGACATAGAGAGTTATGTAGATCGGAGAGCTTAGATATCGCAGTATTTATGTGAGCACATACTCGTGAGAGTGCATCTGCAGCAACGTTATCTTTTCCCGGCCTATAAATTATATCGTATCGATAGCAAGATAACTCAAGGCGCCACCTTTCTATCTTCTCGTTTTTTATTTTGCTGACATGTCTCTGGTTGAACATGAATGCTACAGACTGTTGGTCAGTAATAAGAATGAAGTGTCTAGCTGTTAAGTAATGCCGCCACTTGCGTAAAGCTTCCACAATCGCACTAGCCTCTTTTTCTATTGAAGACTGACGCCTTTCTGAATCATTTAGCGATCGTGAAAAGAAAGCCACAGGTCGCCCCTTTTGCGTTAAGGTTGCAGCAATTGCAAATTCGGAAGCGTCTGTTTCAACAGTAAATATTTCTTTATTATCTATTGCGGTTAAGGTGGATTCTGCTATTTCAGATTTGAGATCATTGAAACAATCTATTGCTTGATGAGAAAGTGGGAAGTTAGCGTGAACTAAAGGTTTTACTCTTTCTGAAAATTTTTTGATCTATTTTGAATAGTGAGCGAAAAGACCAAGGGCTCGTTTAAGGGTGGCAGTGTCAAGGGGAATTGGTAGGTTAACAAGTGGTTCTAAGCGTGTTTTGTCAGGTCTTATTATATTATTGTGAATTGTATAACCAAGAAGATTTATACTTTTTGTTCGAAATACGGATTTGTTCAAATTCAAAGTAAGGTTGTATTTTCCCGCAGCTGCCATGAATTTCTAAAGATTAGCTTCGTGTTCTATCTCCCCTTTTCCACAGATAGTGATATCATCCAGATAAGCAAAGGTGCCTTTAAGTTGCTCAGTATGTATAATGTAGTTGAGAGTTCTCTGAAATGCGGCGACTCCGTTGGTAACCCCAAACGGTATACGAGTGAATTGATAAAGGTTACCACAGGCTTCGAATGCCGTGTAAATTTTCTCGTTCGTTAGGATTGAGACCTGGTGGTATGCACTTTTTAAATCAATTTGACTGAAACAGTCATATTTGGCGACTTGATGAACGATGGTGTCAATACTAGGTAAAGGGTAGGCATCCAATTCTGTGTATCGGTTAATCGTTTGCGAATAGTCAATAACTAACCTTTTCCTGTGGCTTCCACCACCAGCAACTAGGACCTGTGCCCGCCATGGCGATACACTGGGCTCTATGACCTTATCTTTTAACAAAGCGGAAATTTCTTTTGAAATGAAGTCTTGATCTTCTTCCGAATGCCGTCGAGAACGGATAGCAATAGGTTTGATGTCGGTCATTAAGTTAGTAAAAACAGACACAGGCGGGACGGATGCTTCAAGGACGCAGCAGATTTTTAATGGTTCTTCTTCACCGCCAAATTCCAATAGCAAGGATGCATGTTTTTTTAGTAGGTCGTGACCAATGATGACATCCGCACAGAGATTGTTTACTATGAGCAAGGGATGTTGTTTGTATACATGACATCCTATTTGTAAAGTTGCATGACATAGTTCGTTGACGTTAGAAACGTGTTCTCGAGATGCAAAGTTAACAGTTTGCTTACAAGGTGAAGTTTTTAGTTTCAAAGAGTGGATTAGGCGACTGTCGATAAAACTCAATGAACTGCCTGTGTCAACTAAGGCATCGGCGGGATTGCTATTGACAGTTATAGATACAATAGCCATACGCAGGCTTGAAGGTGATGCAGCAGAAATAATTGACAGCTGAGATTCCTGGGAAACATAGCCTTCTTCTGGTGTGACAGCAGCGTTCATATGGCGTTGAGTTCGCACTGAGCTACGGCAAACATTTGCGAAATGCCCTTTCTTAGAACAAAGTTGACATTCGGCGTTTTGGGCGGGACATCTCAGTCGTTGATGGAGGTTACCTCCGCAAAAGAAACATTTACGTCGCGTATTTTGAGAATTTGTTGCAGATAAATTTTGTTGAGTTCTAATTTCTGACAAGTTAGGTTCTGTAGCTGCATTAACAAACCCGGAATTTAATTTAGATTCAATAATGTGTGACGTATTTTCTGCACTTTCAAGTGAGATGGCTAAATTAAGAGTTTCTTCTAACGACATCGTAGTGTTTTCTAACAGTCGTTCCCTTATTTTATTGGAAGATAACCCAGCAATGAGTACACCACGGACTGCTTCATTTTGGTGTTGTTCGGCTGTAACTGCTTTAAAATGGCAGTCGTGGGAAAGCAAGATGAGTGCTCTTGAATATTCCGATATTGATTCCCCAGGTTGTTGTTTCCGAGAAGTTAAATGGTGCCGTGCTAGAGTGATGTTGCGTCGTTTTTCATATGTGTGATTTAATACCTGAATAGCTTCGCTGTACGTACTATACTCACGGATGAAGTTGAAAATAGTTGGTGAGATATGGTTTACAAGAAGTTTGTACTTAACGTGTTCCGTGGCAGAAACTGCTTCTTCAGATAGAAAATTTTCAAATGAATACCTCCAATGTGTCCATTTTAGATCCGAGGCAGCAGCGGCGGGCTCAACATCAAAACGGTCGGGTCGGAGATAGCGTGAGATATTCGAAGTTGTTATTGGCTTTTCGGCAAGAGTTGGATTTTCGATAGACATTTTGATATTTATTTAAAGCTGAATAAATTGATATATACTAAGAGAAACAACCAATTCAGAACTTGGCTTTATTCAGCTTTAACATTTACACATATTTATTATTTAAGCTTTTGACATGTTTACGAATGACAAATTATGTCATTACGTTTTCTTTTACATGGAAGTAAAGCTACCTAGGACCAAGCATCTATGGACGGAGCCATA
The DNA here is from genome assembly GCA_963935595.1 of Schoenobius gigantellus. Classification (NCBI taxonomy): domain Eukaryota; kingdom Metazoa; phylum Arthropoda; class Insecta; order Lepidoptera; family Crambidae; genus Schoenobius; species Schoenobius gigantellus. The sequence continues at coordinate 15,321,911 of OZ012553.1, forward strand.
AGACGTTGCCGTTCGTCTATGCGTGTATAGAGCAAAATATCTTGTATACTTCTCTGTATTATGAAAATTAACTCAAGTAAAAGAGATAGAATAAGTAAGTTTGGCAACGCCGCAGCGTCTGTGTGAAGCGTGTCATGTTGTGTCCGACTACTCGGTCAAAACATTGTGTTAGTGTTCGGGATTTTATAATTTTTTTAAGAAATCTATTAGTCTTAACAAAAAGTGAATTTAAAAATTGTTATTATGTCTTGTTGTGCTGTATATTGTGCGTCAAGAACGACAAAAGGTGGAGTGAAAGACCCGGATTTATCATTTCATACGTAAGTTTTTGACAACAATATTTTATGCTTTACGATGAGATTTACTATAAGAAAAACAGTATGGTGGTGCCCCAAGTAGACTCCACCACGTCGGCGTTTCACCGACTTGTATTGCTGAATTTTATTTGACTACCAACTCATAGAAAGCTGGTATTACTTACCTTGGCTCCAATTGTCTCCTTCCGGCTCCTCCGTAGCCGGTGGACTTCCTGAGCTAGCTCGAAGGAAGTCGCGGCTCCTGAAGATCTGCAGTGGATCCACCGGTGGAGACCGGAGCACTACAAACGCCTAATAGGCCACCACGACTCACACTCGCGATTTTGACACACAAACACAAAGCGGGCTTTCGCACCCCGATATTAGGTGCGCCGCGCAAATCACTATTTGCTTGAATATTGTGTATTATATTTTATGGATGCCCGGACATCATCCTAACCACAAATTATGACATTTCGACTCGACTCAACTGGCATATCACATGCGGCCGGCCGCCAAAAAAGCTGTCACTGCACAGACTAGAATGCAGTGCCGCCACTCGCTCTTCCTCGAGCGTGAACATCCCCCCGCTCCGGACAGTCCCGGACTGTCCGCCAAATCAGTCTAAGGGGAGGCGAGAAAGAGTAGCGACCGCGCGCTTCAAAACAGAATCCCCAACTAGGACCTCGGCAAACCTGGGCACACCATCAGACCCTAGAGTAAGTTGGACAATGCGTCCGCGACGCCAACGTAAGGGTGGCAGGTTTGGGTCCTTCACTAACACGAGGTCTCCAACCCTCGGTGGGTTTGTCTTATCTGACCACTTAACGCGCTGTTGCAAAATGTGTAAATATTCAAGGTGCCAGCGGCGCCAGAAGCTCTGGGTAAGCTGCTGGAGCAACTCAAACCGCGAAAGGCGTCCGGGATTGATATCTCTATAAGGATACTCGGGCAGGGCGTTAAGTGGTCTGCCTATCAAGAAATGGCCCGGCGTGAGGGCCTGCAAATCGTTCGCGTCGGTAGACAACGGACATAACGGACGCGAGTTGAGAACCGCCTCAATCTTATGAAACACCGTCGCGAGTTCCTCAAACGTGAGAATAGTCTCCCCAATAACGCGGCGAAGGTGAGTCTTGGCGGCCTTTACAACAGATTCAAAAATCCCTCCCCAGTGAGGGCAAGACGGCGGGGAGTATCGCCATGTTACCCCCCTACGGGAGAGTGTGGATCCGATCTCAATATTATTTTTATCTAAAAATTCACAAACTTCTCTTATATGTCTATCAGTGCCCTTGAAGTTCGTCCCACAATCGGACCGAATTAGAGAAGGCAGTCCCCGGCGGGAGACAAATCTGCCTAACGCTGCTAAGAAAGCGTCCATGGTGAGCGCACTCACCACCTCCAAATGAACGGCTTTAGTGGCCAAACAAACAAACACACACAAGTAAGCCTTTTCAGTCTTAGCATTACGGAGTCGCGACGTTTTTATAGTGAATGGTCCCGCAAAATCAGTTCCAACTCCTAAGAAGGTCATCGATTCATTCACACGATCAGCAGGCAAATCACCCATTTGGGGCTGCATCGTCTCGGGGCGTAAACGATAGCAGGGCAGACATCGAAAGATAACAGATCGGATTATTCTTCGCGCTGACAAAATCCAAAACTCCCGTTGGAGGAGCGCGGTCAATGCATTACATCCGGCATGAGCATTCTTCACATGGCGATCAATGATCAACAATCGCACCAATGGTCCGTCCTTGGGGAGCAACAGGGGATGACGTGATCTATAAGGCAAGTTAGCGTGCCTCAATCGGCCTCCTACACGCAACAATCCTTTATCATCCAGAAAGGGAGTCAAACGCACCAAGGGTCCCTTCAGTTTGGACGTCCCGGTACGGAAAATCTTAAGTTCCGGTTCAAACGCTCTAGACTGGGTCATACGCACCCAATGCACAAGAGCATCTTGGCGCTCCTGCGGTGAGAGGACCGGACACAAATCTTTGTCCTGAGGCCGGCGACAATTTCGTATAAATCTTCTTATCCAAGCGGTCACGCCGAGCAACTTGTCCAGAGAACTGTAGCGGTCTAATAAAAATTCCCGCTCTGGAGCCGCCATAGTCTCGACAGCGTGAACACGCAAGCCCGGATTTGGTACCTTCACCACAGCTGGTGTGGAAGGCCAAGACGGTTGTAACAACCAGTCGGGACCCCACCACAGAGTGTGGTCAATAAGCTGAGGGGCTTCGCTGCCACGTGATGCACAGTCAGCAGGGTTTATTTCACCTGGCACGTGGCGCCAAATCAACGTGGCCTTCGAGGCCTGTATTTGGGTTACCCGATTGGCCACAAATACTTCCAGGGAGTGGACGGAGTTCTTAATCCAACACAGGACAACCTGACTGTCGGACCAAGCAAAGAGCGACTCAAAGTCCACACTACGTCCCAGGGTGTCAACAACGTGGTTCATCAACCGAACCAGAAGAGTAGCTCCAGACAATTCTAACTTCGGAATCGTTAATCGAGTCCGAAGTGGAGCAACCTTACTCTTAGCAATTAGCAAGTGGAGCTTAACAGCTCCTCTATCATCGACCGTCCGGATATATACGACGGCTGCGTATCCACTCTCAGACGCGTCACAAAAGCCATGAAGGCTGGCCGTAAACCGTCCCTTAGGCAGTATATGTCTAGGGATACTAACACGGTTAATGTCGGGGAGAGACGACATGAAGGACTCCCAATCTCGCAGCAAACGGCCCGAGAGGGGCTCATCCCACGACACTTCAGCTGACCAAAGTTCCTGTAGGAAGCACTTCATCCAAAACACTACGGGACTAATCCAGCCATTTGGGTCAAAGGTACGAGCTACTGTAGACAAAACCAACCGTTTCGTCCAGACCTTGGGGCTTGGCAGCTCCAATCGATAGGTGAACGTGTCCTGGACAGGTCTGTATTGCACTCCCAAAACAGACAGTAAATCTGGAGTGTTGGCATTCTCAAAAATATGAGGCTCCTGCTGGTGGTCGTCTGGCAAGTCACACAAAAGCTGAGGTGAGTTGGACATCCACTTCCTCAGTTCATAACCACCAGCCCCGAGAAGAGCAATTAGTTCATCTCGCAAAATCAAGGCTTCCTCGACACTAGAGGAGCCCGTACAAATATCATCAACAAATGCATCCTCCTTGAGAACCAAGGATGCGCGAGGGTATCGTAATCGTTCACGTTCAGCGAGTTCCACAAGTGAGCGAATTGCCACAAAGGGGCTCGAACGCAAACCGTATGTATTGGTGTTCAGCTCGTAGACCAGCATGGGATCCCTGGGATCCTCCCTCCATAATATGAGCTGATATCGTCTATCGTCCGGGTGAATCACAGTCTGCCGAAACATCATCCGGATATCGGTCACAAAGACGACGGCATGGCGACGGAAGTTGGTCAATACATCACCCACCTCGTGGTGCAACTTCGGTCCAGCATGCAGACATTGATTCAGCGAAACTCCGGTAGACGTAGGAGCTGACCCATCAAAAACAACGCGTATCTTCCCGGTGGAAGGTTTCAAAACCGCGTGGTGAGGAAGAAAATTATGTTCCTCGTTTCGCCAGTCCAGTCGCGAGACCGACATGTGCCCCAGTTGCTCATATTCTCGCATGAAGTCGACATACTTCTGTTTGAGGTCGGAGTTCCTACTCATACGACGCTCCATGGACAGCAGCCGCTTCTCGGCCAACGGCCGGGAGCTGCCAAGTGAGGGGCGAACTGACAAAAAGGGCAAACGAGTGATCAGCCGTCCCGAGTGAAGGCGACCTGTATTGTTCTGGTAGAACAACTCACACTCCTCGTCTAAGGGGTTCACTCGCTTCACGGTAGGTGGCTCTTCCACCTCCCAAAACCGTTGCAGGACATCCGATAAGGTGGAGCTAACAGTTATGTAACTGTCCACCGATGGAGATGGTGGGTTATGCCTAACTGGTCCCATCACTACAAACCCAAGCGATGTAGATAAGGCTACCAGCCCACCCTTCTGTAACTCTCTCCTCTTCCCACAATACACGCGGCCTAGAACATCGGCACCGAGCAATAAGTGAATCGGACCGGTTCGGTGGAAGGAAGGGTCAGCCAAGGTCAATCCTGATGTCGCATCAACGACAGCGCGCGAAACGTGCTGTTGCGGAAGCTGACCAACAACCTTCTCATAAACAATCGCGTTAGCGCCAATTTTGGGCGCTGAAGAGAAGTGGGGGGAGAAGGAGAACAAAACCTGACCGATCGGATCCGGGATCCGCAGGTCTCCGATTCCTCGTACCGATTCAAGGTATGGAGATGTGTTCAAACTCAACTGCCGGACCAGCCAGCTGGAGGCAATGCAACCCTGAGCTCCCGTATCCAAAAGGGCGCGAACTAAAACAAAGGTGCCCCTCGGGCCCCACACCTGTACGGAGGCTGTTGGTAACAGCACCTGCTCCTGTGGGGGGGTTGCAGCCGACAGTTGGTTTAGTGAAAATCCTCCCGCATTCCCCGCAACGGGGGGGAAGGGGGGTCGGAAGAAAAATGCGTGCGCGGCGGAGGAATAGGGCGCTCAAGGCGCTCGAGCGGGTCCCAATCCGGCACGTACACACCCCGACCAAAGCTGCATCGGGGGGCCGGGCGGTGCCCATGATGGGCGAAAGTTGGGGGAGCCCGTGACAACCGGGGTCTCTCCATCAGAGGGGGAGAGAAGCGTATTGTCTCCCGACGTGGCTCCCTAATAACCGCGGCCCAATCCCGCGGTGGCGCCTCATAAGCGGCGCGTCGATCCCCCCCGCCCGTAGGGGGGGTGGGGCGCCCAATCCTCTCACTGGAGGGGGGGCGCCTGTCCAATCTCCGCGGAGGGGTGGCACGCCCCTCCGATCTCCTCGGAGAGGTGGGTGACCTAGGAGGGCCCCCGCCCGTGTGCGAGTCCCTCTCTCTCACCACCTCACGAGTGTCTCTATTGTTGAAGCACAAAAGGGGGTGATGGGCCCCTCCACAACAGTGGCAATCTCGTGGGTGGGGGCAAGCCGATGCCATATGGGCCCCCAGGCAGCGGTAGCACCAATTCCGCTGCTTGGCCATATTCCTACGCCCCTCGGTGCGTAGGCCAACAAATTTGGGACAGGCCGGCAAACGATGGCCATCCCGCTTGCAACACTTGCAAGGCCTCGGCCTCTCCCCGTGTGGAGAGTTCTGCCGCACTGCAGTATACTGCTTGTGCGGGCGGCGCTCTCTCCGTGGCGCTGCCCGGGTCGCCTCAAAGCGGCCTGTACTCGGTCCCGGTATAGGAGCCAGATCCAAGTGGTCGGTCATCCGACACTCATCCTCAAAAAATCTGAGGAGATCCGAGAAGGGGGGGAGGTACGAGGCACTATTGCCCCCGTACCTTTGTTCGAAGCGTCCCTTCATCTCCATGGGAAGCTTATCGAGGATGAGGTGGAGCAAAATAAAGGACCACTGGTCCACCGGTAGATCAAGTCGTTTGAGCGCGTTAATAGCGCTCAGCAGCGGGTTCAAAATCTCCTTCCTCAATGAGGAGACCCGCGATACTCGTGGCAGCCCTAAAATGGCAGCCACATGTGTGTCCGCTAGCAAGCGAACATTCTGATACCGGGCGGTCAACAACGCCCTTGCAATATCATAACTGTCATCATTGACAGGTAGATGCTGGACAAGTACACCAGCCTCTCCCCGTAAGGCAGAGAGCAAATAGGCCAATTTCTGGCTAGGGAACAGGTCGTCCCTCGAGTGAACCAGGCTATCAAAGAGGTTAATGAACCCCATCCAAGAAGCCAAGTTCCCATCAAAGGTTGGGATGTCTAAAGTGGGCAGTCTGCCCAGCAAGCCGGCCGGGGTAGGCTTGACCTCCCCGGGCGTGCACGACTCACCCCTCCGGGCGGATAGGATTGCCTGAGCCTTGTTTATAATCACATCCGCCTGTTCAAAACACTGATCATAATCGGCATTAAATTGGTCGACTGCCCGCAACTCAGCGGCACCCTCGGCTGGGTGGTCGAGCAGATATTGTTGATGAGCAACGAAAAGCTGCTCCAATTCCTTCAAGCGAGCCGGTACTCCCTCATGCCGAATTAACAAGGCCTGTTCTCGGTCTGGTCGGTCTACCAAAGCGACGGCACTAGCAAACCATCTCAAAATCTTTTGTGCACCCGCGCGGGCACCACTAAGCGGGCTGACTGGCGGGACCATTTTGCACCAAAATTAATAAACACTATAATAATACACGGACAAACAGACCGACAACCGCAGACAATAAAACAGATCGGGAGGAACTTCAAAGGCAGAACAAAATATATAAACAAACCAAAATCAAGTGTAAATGCTAGAACTTAACTAGAACAACAAAGGCATTTAACAACAGAATTTTTCAAACAAATTAAATTCAAGCATTAAGTCAATAACTTAACAAACACAATATTCAAAGGCAAACAAACCAAAATCAAATGTAAATGCTAAAACTTAACACAGCAATATAGTGTATTACAACAACAGCAAAGTCATTTAGCAGCAAAATTTTTTCAACAAATCAAATTCAAGTATAAGTTTACAACTTAACAAACAAAATATTCAAGGGCAAAACAAAGATATGAAAAAACAAACCAAAATTTAAATATAGGTAAATGCTAGAACTTAACTAGAACAACAAAGACATTTAACCTCAATTTTTCATATACAATGACAATTAGTTAAGGAGATCGGTCCACAAATGAGCTGGTAGTCGGTTTAAAATCAGCAATCAAAACCAATTAATATGTATTGCCCGTTTGGACAACCAACAAGATTACAATATTAATTGTACAATACTAATCAAATACTCAAATCTAAGAACCACGCTCTGCTACCAAGAGATGGTGGTGCCCCAAGTAGACTCCACCACGTCGGCGTTTCACCGACTTGTATTGCTGAATTTTATTTGACTACCAACTCATAGAAAGCTGGTATTACTTACCTTGGCTCCAATTGTCTCCTTCCGGCTCCTCCGTAGCCGGTGGACTTCCTGAGCTAGCTCGAAGGAAGTCGCGGCTCCTGAAGATCTGCAGTGGATCCACCGGTGGAGACCGGAGCACTACAAACGCCTAATAGGCCACCACGACTCACACTCGCGATTTTGACACACAAACACAAAGCGGGCTTTCGCACCCCGATATTAGGTGCGCCGCGCAAATCACTATTTGCTTGAATATTGTGTATTATATTTTATGGATGCCCGGACATCATCCTTACCACAAATTATGACATTTCGACTCGACTCAACTGACATGTCACATGCGGCCGGCCGCCAAAAAAAAGCTGTCACTGCACAGACTAGAATGCAGTGCCGCCACTCGCTCTTCCTCGAGCGTGAACACAGTAAAACATTTAATTTCACTAAATCTAAGTCCTTTAAATCGCACCTAATATTGATAATAACCATATTTTAATCTTAAAATCAATGTAATTAAAAGGCTTTGTTTTGGCCATAACTTTAGGGTTGTCTATTATACAATACAGTTTTATCGATATCGTTAATTTTTTAGGTTTCCAAAATACCCGGAAATTAGGCGTCAATGGATAACGGCTATTAGATGTGATAACTGGGAGCCTACAAAGTATAACAGGCTTTGCTCCAAACATTTCGAAAAATGTTGTTTTGTTGACGGGTTAATAAAAAAACTTAAAAGTGATGCAGTCCCGACCATTTTTGAGGGATATCCAGCACACTATCAATCGGTAAAATTTGTGACCATTACACTACTATCGGTAGATCTTAAAAAAAGATCTTACATAATTATGAAGTTATTGTATTTCTGACAGGTATGGGAATTTTAATATTCTGAATATAAATGTTTCAGGTACCAAAGAAGATAAAAGCACCGCAGTGCAGCCGGCGGTGTGGTGGCCCCATAGTGGTGGAAGTCCGTGGTTGAAACCCCCCCATTTAAAAAAACATTTTTCCTTGCTAAAGATCTTATTAAAATATATTCTTGTTAAACATCCTAGGAACAAAGAGTTAAAGAGAGAAAAATTTCCTTGAAAGTAATGTTAATAAAATGATTTAATAAATGTCGTGAATGAAAGAATCCAGAACTAAATTGATTTTGGCTTTTGATAAAACAAATAAATAAATGTTCTTAATATCTAAATAAATGTTGTTAAAAGAATAATCTAGAAACAAATAGTTGTCAAAATTATTTTGGGCATTTGTCTGAAAACATTGGGGTATATAAGAAGGCATCCAAGAGTCGGTGGGCAGTTCAATTTGAGTACGACACAGCACAGTAGAGACGGGACCAAATCAGAAGAAAGAAAAAAGTGAAAGTGAAGAGTAGCATCAGAGTTAGCACAACAGCGACTGCGGCGTCGTTACTACCAGCAAGAAGCGGATCTGCGAATCTATAAAGAATATCAGTAACGAATAAACTCCACTTTCGACGAACACTGGTAGTTTTCTGCCAATCTCTGAACCCTCTTCCGTAACAACATGTTGTTTTAATAATAACATTCGTTTTTTTTCAATTGAAATGTGTTTTATTTATGTTAGTATACTTTCACATAACATATATTTATAGGCGACATTGACATAAATTATAGACAAAATACTTTCCTATCGATATTAAACAATTACAACGAAACACTATTTACATCCCTAGTCACGCACACTAATACAAATCTAGAAACGCACACTAGCAAAAAATGGCCACGCCAAAAATCTAAAGACTCCGTCCAGTATGATGCTTGGTCCTAGAAAGCTACCATAGACTACGACAATTACTAACGATTATATATAAATAAAACATTTCGATCAATGCCAACTTAAAGAAAAAACACTTGTTAATTTTCTGTCAGTGAGTTGGTATCGATTGCACGCATCACACGAAAACATTGCTTTTGAGAGTGCTCGATTGTGCGAAGTGTTGCTGTAGTTGGAACATTCAACGTTAAGCATTATGCCGCATAATCCGCTCTGCAGGCCTATTCGCTAACTACGGTTGGTAACTAGAACTGTCATTTTTGAAAGCCACTTTATATCCATTACGGGTTTAGTGACCTTATGTGTTACGGCAGCGTTCATGATAGCAGTAATGGATGTTAAGTTCCTTTCAAAAATGACAGTTCTAGTTAGCAACCGAAGTTACAGAATAAGGGGGCTGGTGCTGTAATTGGAAAACTACCATAATCTCTATATAGTTTGTGCTTTATACAATACAACTAGTGCGTGCACGCGCACGCAATTGGTGTGCTCCGCGCCTCCGCGCTTAATACGTTCTGTATTAGGCGCAAGCCAGACAGAGGCGGCGCGGCGCGCATCAGTCGCACCCGGTGGCGCACTCGCAGCGCGCCTTCAGCGCGCTTCAGGCGCGCCCGTGGGTGGGCGCGAACAGCGCTTGTATGCTACGGTGCGCCAGCGAGTGAGTACGTTGGTGCCATATTTTGTCTTGTACGTAACGATTACAGTATTCAGAACGATTATAATCATATAGTGGTGGGTGTTCTTTAATTATTTCGCAAAATTTAATGTTAAAATCAACATCGTCACGTAATTGACGCATTTTTTTTTTGCAAGAAACGTCTGGTCCCCCGCATCACTCACTATAGACTGAGGTACGTACGTACGCGGCTGCGCGCCAGCAGTGCGACGGCCGGCGCGCCCGTCGTTGCAACCGTAGCGCGCCATCTGGAAGCTTGTCGAATGATCTTTCATGGCGCCTCTTCACAATGGCCCATGATGGCCAAGTATACACAATCACGATTGTGTAGAGGGCATGATTGTCTATGATCGGCCATCATCGCCGGTAATCGTGAGCAATTGGCGAATTGTTGGTACATCAAAGGAATTATGGCCCATGATGGGATACGCGTCCACACAATCGCCGACTATTCAGTACGTATTTGTCTCGAGTACAGTGTAGACTTCTCGGTAAATAAAGTTTACTGTATGATGTTTCTTTTTTCAAGCACATTAAGTAGATGATTATAAGAGCTAAGTAAAAATATTGCCGCTGCCGCGATAATCTCTTCGATGTCCATTTTTAACCGACTTCAAAAAAGGAGGAGATTCTCAATTCGATGCTTATGTTTTTTTTGTGTGTATGTTACGCGATTACTCCGCCAATTGTGGACCGATTTTCATTTTTTTTTTGTATTTGATAGAGTATACTCCTGGGGTGGTTCCAAGGCCTGGATCTGATCTCAAAATCAGGATCTGATGATAGGATCCCAAGAAAATCGAGGAAAACGCTAATTTACTTAAAAGTAGCGTTTTCCTCGATTTTTTAAATTAGGGTTTCTTTCACTAAAATGATAGCATTCACTAAAAAATAAAAAATATTTTACAAAAAATAAAAACCGACTTCAAAAACACTGAAAAGTTAAAAATAATATAAGAATAGGTACATATAAACAACATCACACTACTATATTGAAGTCGGTGACAAATTTTAAGACTTTCTAGGAGATCATCGTTTGGCACCGACTTCAATATAGAAGTGTGATGTTGTTTTTACCTATTCTTATATTATTTTTAACTTTTCAGTGTTTTTGAAGTCGGTTTTTAGTTTTTGTAAAATATTTTTGATAGACGTCTTATCATAACAGTAAACAGTTAGTAAATTAATATTCACGATTGTGTGGAGAATTGCTCGATCATGGCGGCATTGATGGACGATCATTTGATGGGCCATCATGGCCCATTGTGAAGAGACGCCTCGATCATGGCGGCAATGATGGACGATCATTTGATGGGCCATCATGGGCCATTGTGAAGAGGCGCCATCATACTAATTGTATGAAAACGGACGGGCACAAAACAGATAGAAGCGGTGCGCCGATGGCGCGCCACAGGTGCGCCGCGCCCGCGCCTTTTCTATCTGGCCCACGCCTTAAATCGGCGTATGTCGCGATTGTCGCGGCGTATTTTCTTATGTTTAAATTATTTACTATTGCTTTTTTTTTTGTTTTGAACCTTATTTATTAAGATGTAGTTTACACTGAAAATATGATATCGCTTAATAATAAAAAAAGACTAATTTACGATTTATGTAAAAAAATGACGACATAATATCATTTTGCATGCATGCACACATTCGGAGGAGATTGGGGCGGAGGAGGCGGCAGTTTGCCCGCCGTATTCCTCCTCACAGTGACCAGCGGGACCCGGGCGTGGGAAGCCCGAGTCCTGCATTGCACAGGTCATCGCCAGTCGTCGATGCTCCTAATGTCCAGTAGCATCGCCGGCCTTCCCCCTTTGGGGAGGTGAGAGGGGCTCGCCGTAGGCGAGCTGACGCTGACGAGACGAGGTCATGGAAGTGTCCGAAAGGGTTCTCATGGCCTTGTCCGGCAGCGGGGCGTCCCTTCCCGACGTATCCTCTTCGTCAGATGACGGGGAGGATGCGGCGGTGATGGGCGTTCTCGTGCTAAGGCGTCTGTGAGGGGACATCGTTGGGTTTTAGTCGGTATGACGCGGTTTCCGGCTGGCACTCTGCCCCCAGGGGCCGCGGAGAGTCCGACATAACCCCGCGCCTTCCCGAGCGCGGGGTATGCGTAATGCATTTCCCAACGTTAAAAAAAGGCATGCACGCATTGTGGACCCTAACACACGCCCCCTAAAGGGCAGGGTTTTAGTCGCTCGCCGTCTAGCCAATAAGCATATTATTAAATCGCCTCAAATATTTCGTCCATCTATCGCAGTGGCTCTTAACCTTTTAGTAACGAGGGACCATTTTACAAATATCCGTCTAGCCATGGACTACCAACTTAAAACCAATAAAGAGTATACGTGAATTGTTTGTTAAATCAATAATATTTTTTTTCGTATGGCTCCGCGGACCACTTCGGCTGCTTCCAGGGACCACCGGTTAAGCACCACTGATCTATCGCATGTCGCATTACAGCCGGCCGCGGAGTAGGGGTAAATACAAGTAAAAGGCGCTCGGCAAAGCAGCCAAGGCCAATTATGACCTTAATTTTTCAGTTGAATGCCTACGATCCGAAAAAAAGTTTCACTTGCATCGTGCTTTCATAAAACCACACAATGAGTTTTTTGATAATAAAAAGCTGACGCGACGCTGTCAAAATCTTTGTAAAAAAAACCTTTACCATCAATTACATTAACTTTTGGAGGGTCGATGACGCGATGGCTCGTAGAAGTGGAAAAAACGGCTTAAAATTTTAAAACGTTTAAACGTTGTACTTAATTAAATAAGCGCGCTTGTAAAAAAGCTTTTCGTTTAAACGCTTATTGTTTATTGCGTATAATTATGTTTGCAAAAACGTTTAAGTACAACGTATGCACCGTTCTATTGCTAATGACAAAAACACTATAGGGATAGCTTTATACTATTTAAACGAAAAAACTGTTCTCATATCAATCAAATGAATTATTTTTATTGATGGAAATATTAATATTCTTATTTTATTATTTAATAAACAATGTTTCTACAAATATTGCATCACGCGACTTAATTGACCAAGTTCCTTTCAAAAAAGTCCCACATTACATTATTACCACCTCTCGACACTAAAACTATCAAATTATATATTTATAAACTTTATTTAATCGCACTTTATACACACACGCATAACAAACGTAAATACAATGCTTATTTATACACGTATATAAAAAAATAAAACGAAAGCGTACGTAAAAGCAGCCAGCCACAACACAACAAACGCGTACTTATCTCTCGACAGTGAAAAGCTTACTACTTTTTTAAACGAAAAGCGTGGTAAGTCATCCAATTTTGGGATGCGTTTTGGTCGCTTTATAACTCCAGCACGCAGTATAATGCCATCTAGCGGCGAACGTTCTATTTCCGATGTATGTATACAGAGCATGCTTTCAAAGTAGGTAATTTTATTGCGGGAGTACAGATGGCGGGACTAATGTATGTCGGTAAAAAGCAAAGCGGAAGTAAAAGCGTAATGTTTTGATTCGAAAAAGTCTGCTTTTGTACTTTTGTTCAAAAGCAAACTTTTTTAAGTGCTTTTCGTTTAAACGCTCACCTCTACTCGTCACTACTAATCATATAGGGCCGCGTTGAAATGGCGAGGAAAATGAAGATGGCAATGAATCTGTTAATTTAGTTTGATTTCATTCATCCCTATTTATCCTATTCTATGGTAACAATCTATCGCTAGTGATAGCAGAGGTTTTTACTATGGGCCCGCTCCAGATAAGTAGGTATGGATTTGCAACATTTTTGCATCAACGCGTTTCATTAGCTTTTTCGGTCATAGACCTATATCATCTGCAGGCCAATTATGGATCTTTCATCGTATGACATGGTATAATTTTGAGAAAAAGAAGTCATGAAATTCGGCATTTCGTATTACCGATCTCCAATGATATCATCACTATGGCATAATTACAATAATATCATCATTGAATAATGAACAAATGATGAAAAATCTGACCGGAAATCGTATTTTTCGTTTCGTACTTTTATATCATATGATATCATTTGCAAAACCATGAGATCGGTAATAGGCCCCCAGGTTCGTTTTTACGGTATTAAATTTTTGAGCTGGTTTCATGTGTTCCATTTAAATATTTTTACCATGAAGAATATCAAATAGGTACCCAGGCTATTTAATGGGTCCTCTTACCACTTTTTGATAGCTTTTGACATGTGAATCCTTTTTTTGTGATCCAAAAAAGTTTTTCAGAGGATATAAAAAATAAATTGAAAGAAATTTATATAATTTTATATGGGGGATTACTCTCTGTCACACCAGTGTGTGTGTGACACAGAATTTTTTTCCTCATAGTCACACCAGTATGACCTGTATTGTTAAAAACTATTGGTATTGCATACCAATTATACCATTATCGAAATCTACTAATATGGGGTGTCAGCAGATGGGTTACAAAAATGTGTGTTAACTTATTTTCATTTATTTTCATTATTAAATTTATTTTACACTAACATTTATTAAAGTTGGTGCTACTATTGCGCCTTTCCCTGCAATAACTAGAGGACTTCCTTTGTAACATGCAATTTTCTTTTCATTAGTTTTTAAGTCTGGTGCACATGTTTCAAATATCTTTTTCTTGGGGTTTAACTGAGTTTCTGGCTCACGAGGGTAACCATCACAATTCACTAAATCTCCTGGCACAGCTCCAATAGGTGGTTCTAGTATCTCAACTTTTTCTGCTGAGGATGCACACATAACCATAGCCTCTGATGTAACTCCCCTCATCTGAAATAAGCATATTTGATGTAGTTACCTTAATGAACCTTATTTAACAATATCACCTTCATATACCTACCTTTACTGGTTTCAAATTACATAAGATCATTACAATTTTATCTCTCATTTGGTCAATAGGAACATGATTTACAAGACCAGAAACAACAGTTCTTGGTTTGTCCTCTCCACATTCAATTTTTTCAACATACAATGTATCTGCATCTGGATGCTTATTGACATCAATAATTTTACCAATTCTAAAGTCTAGTTTACGCACATCGATAACATCAGCAGATTCTGTCTTTTCTTTGCTCTTTTTTGCCTGCTCAGCTTTCTCTTTCTTTTCTTTTTTTATAACCTCTTTTTTTGGTACTTCTATTGTTTCAATCACAGGTTCAGAAGCAGTGACACTGGCCGAACTTTGGGTTTTTCCAGGAATGGGATATTGTTTTTTACCATTCAGTGTCTCCAGTCTGATAAGTTCTGATTTACTTTGTTGAACTTTTATTGCAAGATTCTCATTTTCACAGGCAAGAGTTTTAATTTTCTCCTCTATTTTAATTCTTTTTATAGCCTCTAACTGAAACACAATTTAATCATTATTTAATATGTACATCACATGTTTAACCCTTGCGAAATAAAGTAATAGGTAATAAAGGGGTTAACTTAAATAGCTATTCTAAACTATATATATAAAAGTAATGTAAACTAATATAAACTAAAATTAAACTAAATCTAAAAATGGTCCCTGCGGCAATGTACCTAAGATGCTGGCAGCGTTTCCTCGCTGAGGAATTCGCATATTATTCTGCTAAGGTGTCCTATTTGTTATACCCGATTACAAACATTATATTAAGTATAACATTATAAATAATATTGTATTACATATATAATATGTAATACAATATTATTAATATAATAATATAACATTATAAAGTGAAGTGCTTCCCCAACATGTATACAAACTGAATTACTTACCTAACTTTTCATTTTTTTATGCACTCATCAATGATAGTGATTTAATAAATAGATACAATATAAAGGGCAACAATATTAATCTACAAAAAATATAGCTCACCTTTGACTTTAATTCAGTCAATTTTTTTTCTGCTACTTGTGCACTAATTAAAAGTTTTGCACTAATATCTTGAGTCATTTTTCTTTTAATAATATTGAACATTAATTTTTTACGGTTCAGATTAGGCTTCTAAACTATCTAAATAAATATCACGAATTAATTTTAAAAAAAATTATAGCACAAACTAAACTATTCGTGAACAACAATTTATAGGTTACTTTCACCATAGAACACATCACAAAACACATTTACTCAAGAGCACAAATTATATTACTGTTCTCAAGAGCACTCAAGAGACAAGCAAGAGAGACTTTCACAGACTTTTTTTTTTTTTTTGTGTGGCTCCGCACGATTTGTGCATTAGCCATTACAAAGGTTGGGAAACGAATGGAATATAAAGGAACGCGGAATCGTAATGGGGATAGGATCATGATAAGGATTACGTTAGGGAATTAACTAAAATATATATACAAACAAGCTTACAATTTAATATTATTTACACATAAAAAGGAATAGATAATTTTATAAATGTCAAAACTATTTTCGGCCATAAGGGCTGGAATGGAAGTCGGGAAGGGAACATGAAGGGATTTTCAAGAAGTGAACAGATCAGAGTGATCATAGGCCGGACAGGAAAATATTATATGGTTTGCATCACCAACAGCAGTACCACATTCACACAAATCGGAATCAATAATTTTGAAGTTCGCTAAATGAGCGGGGGTACAAGTATGACCAATCCGTAGTCTTATAATTATAGTTGTTACGATTTTACTGAAATTCGTCCTAGTAAACCATGGTTTCAACGGAATATGAGGTTGTATACGTTTATAGTAATTTCCTTTAAATTCCTTTAAATTGTGAGCTTTTATTCCAATCTTCCTCCCAAGAAGACCTAAGTGAAAGCTTAGCTTGTGCAGCCAGGTCACAACAGTAATTTTGGTATGGGAATAAATCTCCAGAAGTAACAGCTAGATTGGCCAAAGAATCAGCTTTATCGTTACCGGGAATGCTATGATGGCCTGGTATCCACATGAATTCTACATGAAAACCACGTGTAAAACATTCGTAAAGTAATCTGCGGCAATCTATTAGAACAGGGTGAATACGATTGTTTTTAAAAGGAAATTTGTGTAGTACTTCAAGTGCACTTTTAGAATCTGAAAAGATAACGACCTTACTCAATTTTGCTAAAAGAATATATTCAAGGCATTTAAAGATTCCAAAACATTCTCCGGTAAATACTGATGATTCTGGTGGGAGTTTAACTTGCTGTACAATTTTGTACTGGGCGTGGAAAGTACCTACACCAACATTGCTAGAAGAAGATAATTTCGATGCATCACAATATATGTGATGCCAGTCGTTCCAGTTGTTTTCTATTAAGAAAAAAAAAAAATACATTTCTATCATATTTATTGATATTAGAATCAAAATGAATTACAGGAGGAATGATAAGAGCTTTATAACTACAAGAGAAAAGAGGAAGAACATTGGATCGATGTATAGGAGTTTGGAAGGAAACAAACTTACGAAAACTAATAATAACGCATGGAAGAGATTTATGGGACCAGTATGACGATGAATTTATAAGTTCAGATAAAATGGACAGTCTTTTGAAGAGAGGATGATTTAGTAATTGTAAGGCACGGAAAACATACCTATCACATAAATATTGACGACGGAATTTCAAAGGAGGTTCTCCACATTCCACCTGAAGGGTGTTAGTGGGACTAGTTTTCATGGCACCCGTAATTAACCGCAGAGCCTTATATTGAATGCTATCTAGTTTTTTTAATCCAAGTAAATTGCAGGGTTCCATAAAATATGTGCCATAGTCTAATATACTCCTAATTAAAGCATTGTAGAGCAATTTTAAAGACGACGGATGAGCTCCCCACCAAACTCCTGTTAAACATCGTAGAACATTGAGTATCCTTTCACATCTAGCTGTAACATAGTAACAATGAGAAAGGCCAGACATTTTACTGTCAAAAATAACTCCTAAGAATTTCACCTCATTATTAGATGGTAAACTAACATTGTCATATAATACAGTTATTGGTGGAGGAAATCTTAATCTAGTAAATAACACCACCGAACTCTTAGGGATAGACAATGTTAAACCATTACAATCTAACCACTTTTTGAGAAGGACAAGAGAACACGATAATGAAGAACAAAGTTGATTTATGTCTTTGCCAGAGGTATACAAAAGAAGGTCATCTGCATATTGTAGTACATTAATATTTGGAACTGAAGAGTCTAAATCGTATGTGTAAATATTGTACAGTAATGGGCTTAACACAGATCCCTGAGGTAAGCCTTTCCAGAGAAACCTTGTTTGTGTATTATTACAATGAGCTATTCTTATTGATCTTCCTACTAACAAATTCATAATAAAATTAATAAACATTTTTGGTACTGATAGTTTAACAAGTTTACTTTTTAGTATACTTAAAACAACATTATCATAGGCTGCAGAAATGTCAATAAATGCAGCTAAAAGTGAGTTGTTCTGAGTGAAAGCCAAACGAATGTCAGTAGTAAATATACCAAGACTGTCCATAGTACTTTTACATTTTCTAAAACCATATTGAGTAGAGCTTAATAATTTATTATTTTCAACGTACCACTCTAAACGGTTCTTAACAAGATGTTCGTTAAAACTGACGAGAGAGCAATAGGGCGGTAAGATGCTGGGTCACTGGAAGGCTTGTTGGGTTTTAATATGGGAATAATATCTTGTTCTTTCCATGAAGTTGGAATGTGGCCATTTTCCATTATTGAGTTTATGAGAGTAAGAATATAGATTAGACTGGAATTACTCAAATTACTAATGAACGAATAAGGTATACCATCATGACCTGGAGATGAATCCTTAGTATGCGACAATATAACTTTTAATTCCGAAATAGAACAAGGAGAACAAAGACCCTTACTTTCAGAAAAAGAATGTTGTTCATTAAGGTGGGGTAGGGGAACAAAAGAGGGAGCGAGGATATCAAGAAACTCACCAATTATAGGCTCAGGGATGAAAGGAGGAATAGAATCTTTGAATGCGGAACGGAAACGGCGAATATTATTCCAAACAAGAGAAATAGGAGTATCTGGGGAAATAGAGGAACAAAATTTCCTCCAACTCTCCCACTTCTTCTGTTTGAACAACTTTCTTGTGCTTTTTATTAAAGAAGAAAGAAAGTCGAAATTTTCATTAGTTGAATTTATGTTGTATGCTCTTTCAGCTTCTTTTCTTTTTTTAACGGCCATAGAACATTCATTATCCCACCACGGAGGGGAGGGAATTCGGGAGCTGTCAATGTCACCCAATTTTGATGGAAATAATTCATCAGCTGTTTTAATCAACAAAGAAGCCAGAGCTATT
This sequence comes from Schoenobius gigantellus, assembly GCA_963935595.1. NCBI lineage: Eukaryota > Metazoa > Arthropoda > Insecta > Lepidoptera > Crambidae > Schoenobius > Schoenobius gigantellus. The sequence goes on from OZ012553.1 coordinate 15,340,866, forward strand.
GATGATTCAGTATGGTTATTGCTATTAATACTAGGGAGAGTTGATGTTTGTTCTTCAATTTTATCCCTAAATAAATTCCATTTATCATTGTTTAACTTGTGCCTTAAGTGTGGAGAACGTTTATGGGGATTAGTAGTCCTAATTAATGGGAAATGTATTAATATTGGAAAGTGGTCACTTCCATAAGAAGATTGTAATGTTGACCAATTTAGAGAAGATGCAAGACTTGGTGATGTAATTGTTAAGTCTGGGACACTATCACCTTCATGTGGTTGAGATCTACGAGTAATAGTACCGGAATTCAACAAACATAAGTTGTTATTATCAATTATGTCAAGGAGTCTGTGACCATAATGATTTGATATGGAACTTCCCCAAGCTACATGTTGCGCATTAAAATCTCCCATGATAAAAAGGGGACGAGGAAGTGAACAAAAAATCGAATCTAATTCATTATATATAACAGAGGAAGGATGAGGTATATAAACAGATACAAAACAAATATTTTTTACAGAAATAGCAATTATTGAGTATTCATTATTATGTTGATTGATTGGAAAATGAGAAAATGTTACACTGTTATTTACAAGGAGTGCCACGCCTCCATAACCGTCTGATCTGTCCTCACGAATACATGAGAATCCTGGAATTCTAAAATTTAAATGGGGTCGAAGCCAAGTCTCTTGAAGAGAGACTATAACAGGTTTGTAATTATTTATTAAATATATAAGATCACTTTTTTTACTACATATGCTTCTACAATTCCACTGAAGTATTTGGTCCATTTTGTACAATAGTATTATTTTTTATAATTTCATTTAAGTTGGCTGCGTTGGACGGTACAGATAGTACATTATTTTGAACCAAAGAAGAAATTAACGCTATAATTAGTTCTCGGGTTGTAAAATCTGACAAATTTGTATCTTTACTAATATTTATAGCACAGCCATCGACAGGTGTTGGCAATTTGAATTCATCTAAGAGCTGTTGATGATATGTTTTATCGTAGCCTTTACTGGTACTGGGAATGTTTAATTCCCGAGACCTAGGCTTGAGAAAAAAATGTTTTTTTGTAAGAGCTATTATTTAATGTAGATTGTTTGTTTGCAGGTTGTTGTTGAGAAAAGGTGAGTGTAGGAGAAGGCGAAGAAATGACATCAGCATATGATTTTGTAATAGGTGGATGCAATTTAATGGCCTCGGAATATGAAATGCAATTTTTAGCCATAGTCTCCTTAATACATTTCTGTCTTTAAAACTCTGGACAGCATTTATTATTAGCCATATGAGATCCGGAATACATACAACAATTATAATAATCTTCATTTATTGAACAGTTGTCTCCAGAATGACCAGCCCCACATTTGAAGCATCTGGGAGTAGACCTACATTGTGTTTTAATATGACCATATCTGCAGCAATTAAAACATTGTATTGTAGGGAAAATGTAAAGGTCTACTGGCAAAGCATTATAACAAAGAAAAACTCGCTTTGGTAGCACCTGTCCATCGAAGGTAATAACAACCGTCTCAATTGGAATAAACTCAATTTTACCATTAATGGGGACTCTTCTTTTTAACCTCCTTATTTTAATAATGTTTCCACAACCTATGGGGACTGTAATATTGCGTATTACCTCATCATCAGTCCATTCTGCAGGAACACCCCTTACAATACCCATTCGAGTAACATTCGAAGTTGGAATAAAAGCTTTATAATTTTTGCACTTTAAAATGTCATTGGAAATAAAACTATTAGCATCCTCAAAGTTTGAAAAGGATATTGAGATTCTATTTCGACCAATTTTTTTGAGGCTGCCATTAATTATATTTCTGAATGCATTTTTTTTTCAAAAAATGACCGAACGAGACTGGGTGTATAATGTTATTTTCGCTTGAAACCATGTCTTTTTGCACATGAATAACATAAGGGGTAGAGTCAGAAACTTGATACAATGCTCTACCTATTGGTTGGTAAGGTTTTGATGAGTCTGATTTATGTGAAGTAGCTGCTTGCGGTGATTGTGTTGGCTGCATACAAGTATCAGTTTTTGTATTTTGACTACTAGGTTCCTCAGTAACAACATTACAAAGACAATCTATGTCGGCATTAGTTGCTATTGACTGTTTGCTCCGATTATTACGCTTTTTTTTGTTGCAGTTTTTGCAGATTTTTCGAACGTAAGCTCTCTTACGTTTACCATTATTGGAAACTGTTGCATCGGAACAATCAGTAAATATCGACTCTTCAGTGTCCATTCCCTCAACCACTTCATTATTCCCACCAGTAATTGTAACATAATTCGACACCTGGGGGCATGTGCCCCCAGGGTCGTCCGGATCGTTCATCAAGTTAATAGAAAATTGTGGTCACTTACCAAATATCAGGAAAAACACAATAATAACAATAGATATATATATATACAAAGAGAATAAATATACTGTTTATATACTTATCGTGATCCTATAATCAGAATAATTCTAATTTTTGATAAAAAGCTAAAAAAGGACACCCGCCAATTTCGACGTTTCCCGCGCTTTTTTCCACAGACTTATTATAGAGATACTTTTGTTAATTTAATATTTTTATTGGCTACTGGATACAAGTCCTTTAAGCGTTACTTTTGTTTCAGTGTGAGTGTGACGTGACCACCTTACAAACAGCAAATCTGCCCGCAGTGCTGCCAACCCCTCCAAAAGGGAGTTTTGAAATTCCTCTAAAAACTCCTAAGTTTTTTTTATAATCGTATATAGTTTAAATTTTTTGTACATCCGTGAGAAGCGGGGCCGGGCAGCTAGTCTTATATAGTTTATGGCTCCTCTTCATTATCGGCGAATACAGACGATTACGCGCGAGCACGATTGTGTAGAGAGCATACTCGGCTGTGCGCGCCGATGATCGTCTATGATCGCCTGCGACCCGGGTACCAGCGTTGCCAATCTGTGGGGAATTCCCCAAACTGTGGGGATTTTCAGTCTAATTGGGTAATTTGTGGGGAGAGCGTTTATGTGGGGAAAATGCGGGGAATTTAGACATTTACGCTAGACTTTAACTCAAGTTTAACTCAACTTATCCGGTTGGAAGGTTTTGGAGTTTATTTTATAGCAGCATTTATGTCCATCAACCTTTATTGTTTATCGGGGAAGTCCCTGTTGTTTACTATAGCTTTGTAACGAATTATACCTATAGATAGAGTACGTATGCTTATGGCAGAGAACTTTTGAGCGTTATTTGGTGTTCGAGTTCACACATACTGCTTGTTGTGTATTACTCACACTTGTTGTTTATGTAATATAATTCGAAAGATACAATTGATAAGTGGTAGTTAAAATGTAAAAAAAAGAAAGTTAATAAGAACGACGATTATTTCAAGATATATGATGTTATAAAACCAATATTCACCTGTTTACCTGACGTATTTCTCGATTGATATTTGTTACAGTAAGTTTTATTTCGTGTTTATTTTTAATTTTAAGCACACCCCGGACATTCCATACAACGTTCGCAAATCAATTACCTATTACTACTACTTAAACAAATGACGTTCGTACACGCGCAAATGTGTGCGTGGAATCTAGTGGGGCTGAGTGCGTGGTTATCAATCGAAATGACGCCGGAAGTGCAGCGACTGCCTTCTCTTTCACCCGCTTTCGCCGGGCGCTCGCGTCTACTCGTCCGAGCGATCGCGCGCGCCCTTGTTTATGTGTCAGTGATGTCTACAGCGAAGTGCCGGGTAGGACGAGGTATTTGAAATGAGTGCGGGGAGGTGAGTGGCCGTTCTGTACGTAGTACTATTATCTATTCTGTGTTTTAAGTTAAGTAATATTAAGTTTAATTTCTTTGCTGAAAACTTATGGGTGAAATGTGGGGATATCAATTATGTTTTCCCCAAAATTGGGGATTTTCAGATAGGTTCTTGGGTAATCCAGACCGTGGAAGTCGGCAACGCTGCCGGGTACGCATCAAAGGGAATCGCCTGGTGGTTGTTTATAACAGGTGAACGTCGACGAACATGTGGATGCTTGCACGATGATCGTGTCGATTACGGACGAGCACACGATCAACGATCATGTAGTGCAGACATTAAATAATGTTTAGATATATGTCACCTGTGACATTAAAATAATTGTGCTATTGTCACGATAACGATAGGGAGTGACGCTTTGAGTTAGGCGGTACGGCCGCGGGTCGTAATATTTATTGATGATGGATGGATTGACGTAATATTTATCGAACGTGTAGTATACGCCTAAGTGCGGGTTGTACTGTAATTCTACTGCCACATTTCATTGTAAAGTGTTTAGCGCCTCTTTATTTTCAGTCTCAACCATCTCTAAACGTCTCAGAAGCTCAGTGTGGCACACACCGGTAAGAGATCTTTTTTTTTTATTTGTTGGTGGTTGTATGGGATTGCATTTGCATTTAGCATAGAGTAAAAAAAATAATAAAAATAATAGTAACATGGCCGTTGAAACGGCGTCATAGAAGTAGGTACTTTCTGACGTTGTTTATATTTGTGCATCATTGTAAAAAAAACGGTAATATATTTTTATTGTTGTGAATATTGGATCTATCATGTGACTGGAAACTTAAATTGCCGATTAATCATCTTGAGAATGTACTAAGTTGCATTTTTAGCATGTCTAACAATACCGTCGGCTCATCGGGGCCTGCTCCCGGCAAAATACGTGGTCCTGGGAGACCACCAAAGCGTACGTGTACTTGGTGTGCTGAAAGCAAAACTCCCTTAAAGTATGTCCTTCCTACTGAAAATGGGAAAAAGGAGTTTTGTTCCGAAACTTGCCTTTCGGAGTTTCGTCAAGCTTATAGTAAAGGCGCTTGTCTTCATTGTGATAATGTTATTCGGGGTAATGCTCCTTCTAGTAGTAAAAACTTTTGCTCTACATATTGTTTGAATAAATATCAAAAGAAAAATGAAAAACGGACAAACTCTCCTCAATCTGGCAATGGAGCAAATGGTTCAGAAAACCTATCAAACAACAACACCCCAGGAACGTTTTATGATATTTACCAGGTTTTCGATTGGAATGAATACATGAAAGAGACAAACAGTGAAGCAGCACCTCAAGAATGTTTCAAGCAAGCACCATCACCCCCTGTCAATGATTTTAAAGTGAATATGAAATTAGAGGCACTTGACCCAAGGAATTTGACATCAACATGCATAGCAACTGTAGTTGGAGTTTTAGGTCCCCGTCTTCGGCTGAGGTTAGATGGCAGTGATAATAAAAATGACTTTTGGAGGTTGGTTGATGCTGGTGACATACATCCAATAGGGCATTGTGAGAAAAATGATGGAATGTTACAGCCCCCTCTTGGGTTTCGTATGAATGCAAGTAGCTGGCCTATGTTTTTACTGAAAACTTTAAATGGAGCAGAAATGGCACCAGCAAAAGTGTTTCAGGTAGAACCTCCAACTCCAAAGACAAATCTGTTTATGGTGGGACAAAAACTAGAAGCAGTTGATAAGAAGAATCCCCAGTTAATTTGTTGTGCAACGGTTGGTGCTGTTAGGAATGATCAAATTCATGTAACATTTGATGGCTGGAGAGGTGCTTTTGATTATTGGTGCAAGTATGATTCCAGAGACATTTTTCCAGTGGGCTGGTGTGCTAGAGCTGGCCACCCACTTCAGCCTCCTGGCCAAAAAAGTGCTACAGCACCCTCTAGGTAAGGATTTATATTCTTTGATTAAACCAATTATTAATTTATGTTGTAAATGAATATTTAGTAGTTAAGGATTATTTGTATTTATAAAAAGCTTTGGTGAATGACTGACTGAGGTATCAACACAGAATCCAAACTATTGGAGCTAAAAGCATGAGGTTTGGTACAGGGGTGTGTTGGCTTATTTCTGTCCACTAAGAAAGGATTTTTCAAAATTCCTAAAAGAAGCTGAGAAAACCCTATCCGAAAATAAGTTTACGGGCACAGCTAGTCTATGTAGAAAAATATTACATTGTTGGACTGACTTACTAATTCATCAATGCTGAGCCTAAACTATTTATGCTAGATATATGAAATTTGCGAATTTGTATGTTTGGAATGTTTGTATGAAACGATCGATATCCTCAAATCGATAGATTTGAGGATAGAAACATGAAATTGTGTATTTATGCTAATAGTTGTGAATGAGATAACATGGGTTTAAGCATTTTTAAAACTTAGGCCCGCTGTATATGGAGCTACTCAAAAGAACTAGTTACAAACAAACTGAAATTACTAATGAGTTGCTTGAGCGGCACCACCTTTACATTGGCATGAAGTTTGCATACAACACAACTAGTCACCAATCTGTCAGATTACGCTTGACACCGCATCATCTATACAGTAAGAAAAGCCCTTTGTTTGGGTAACTCACAATCTGCCACTGTTTAATGAAATATGGTTATATGTAGTCTTGTATTAATACTGCAATTAATGTCAAAAAGTAATTGTCATAGCCTATACCATAAACCCCATTTCTTGTTAAAAATGAAAGTTATTTGAGTACCTATGAACAAAATAGTCAAAGCATGAAATGGTTTGATATTTTGTTTTTTTTTAATTGATTTTGTTTAAAATTGTTATTGTTGATGTTTGCTTTGTAGATTCAAACTAAGACCCAGTGGCATACCAAATCCAGCACTGCCTGAAGGAGGATCTACTGGTGCAAGCAATTCACATAATTCTACTGCAACAAGTCCTCTCGCAGATGTGAGCATTTGTGTTCGCTCTAGCTGTTCGGGAGGTAGCAACTTGTTACCCTCTAAAATTCAAGGAGCAGGTCCTTCAGGTGCTGCAGAGGCTTTAGCAAAAGAATTACTGAGTGTGCATCCTGATCCTCAAAAATTGACCAGAGCCATACTAACAGCGTCTAGTAGCTATTCAAATTTAAATACTGTACAGGTAAGTGGAGTTTATACAATTTTGTCATGTAGTATATTATAAATATAACGGGTGTAAAAAAACCAATCACAAATCCGAAGCCTACATATTGAACCCATCGTCAATATCATTTTTGTCTTCAAGACCATTCCTAGGAAATTATTAGTTACCGAGATATTTAAGTTAAAATTCAAAGTGACAATTATTTTTTTTTACCAGTGTTTGGAACATTATTTATTAATTTTCATCCAAAGAAACAAGAATGAAAAAAAATCAGTATTTATTAACAAATAAAAGTTTTTAAGAGTCTGTCTGTCTATTGTCGCCGCGAGCTGCTGACTCACGCAGAGATGATATCTGTAGGGCTCAAGCACGCGTTACATTGCGTAGTACTTTTAGCAGTTGTTTTTTACTTAACTTCGTTTCCCATGAAAAAATTTTTTATATTAGGTCCTTACCTATGAAATTGGCGTTTTGCCGTACTGGCCACTTTGATCTCAAATATCTCATCTATAGTTAGGAATTCTAAATTCAAATTTATACAGCTATTTACTCATGTATTTGTGTTTCGAAAATTGAAATTAATTTGTTTTTCCCTCAATTATTTTGAACTTTTCAATCAATTGTTTTGTTTTCAACTTTTTTGGAGTCAATTTTCGCTTGGGGCATTGTTTTGCTGGTTCGGCAGGGTTCAGCCATTGCGATGAGCGCTTCCGATTATCGTACAGGACCCACTTTTCATCACAAGTAATGATTGAATTTAAAATCCCTTCATTATAAAATTTGGGATAAAATTCATTACATGGTAGTAGAATGATTTAAACATTAATAATAAATTTAAGTTACCTATTTAATTTTATAGAAAAATATTTTTAAATATCCAAAAATATTAAACTCATATGGATACTGAGTGATTTTGTGGGCAAAATATTGTAGGAATGCAAACTGGTAACACCGCAGATTCGAAAGAGCGTAAATACATACAATTAGTACGTATTTATACTTTTTTATATTATTTAAGAAAATTTATATTAAATTAAATAGGTCAGTTAAATTTATAATTAATGTTTAAATCATTCTTGATTCTACTTCTGTGTAATGAAGCGTCCCTTAAATTATCCATTGTAATAAAAAAGTAACTGTCTATATATAAAGATAGCCTTTATTTCGAGGATTTTACATTATAATTAAATATTCAGACTGTCTACATATATTGCTATTCAAAATGTGTCTTTACATGACACTTGTGTACTAATCAACTAAAAAGTACAGCATCTTGTATAATTCCAGTAGAATAAATAATTACAGTCATCATTTCAGCCAAGAGACGTCCACTGTTGGAAATAGGCTCACATCCAGTGGCTTCCCCAACCTTCACCAGATTGTTGATACACCTTGTATTCCAATGCTACATCTCCCGGTACGTCGATACCACCGATACTCAAGGATCTCTCCACTCCAACGGCCGTCAGTCCTGCAAGTGATATGTCCTGTCCATTGTCACTTAAGGTGCACAATTTTCAGGCTATGTGGGTGACTCCAGTTCCTTTATGGATCTCATCTTTTAATCATTTAGTAAGCGATCATGAAGAGAAATCCTGAGCAAAGGCCTCTCCATTGACCTTTGAGTGACTTTGAGCCTCCTTGTGAGACCCATTGTAGGCACCCACGTCTCAGTTCGGTATGTCATCACTCTCAAAATACATTTGAGGGTTTCATCTTCAAAAAAGTAATGAATTGCCATAACTTAGATTTTTTCTGAATTTCAGGTTTCAAGTGGCAATAAAAATTATTCTGTGAAAATACCATCTGAGTTGACTACAGAAGAGTTGAAGAACTGGTTGAAGATTATATGTGAAGAAGTAGGATGTTGTATAGGAATGATAGAAATAGATACAGGTGAGGCTGCTGGTCGGCCATGTTCACTTTGTGGTGAATCTACCTCTAATAATATACCAACTGGAACAAAGAGACCAAAGAGTGTAAGTATATACTAACTGCCATAGCCTAGTAAAAATAATATTCCAAGCAAAATTTGCAAAATTACATTTTCAACTTATTATAATAGGCGAATAAATAAAAAAAAGAAAAAACTCTGCATCAAGCGGGGATCGAACACGCGTCTTCAACATACCATGTTGACGTCTTGACCACTTTGGCCACCAAACTCTTACCAGCCCCAATGAAATCTTTAACTGTATCAATCTCTTTTGAACTTTGTTAAGCCAAATTAGTTTTTATTCACTGTTAATAATTATGTATCCAAATCCAATTTAGAAATCTTTACAGAAATTGGTAAAGAATAAAGCAGAGTTACAAATTTTATATTGAACTTTGCATTTTCCTAAAAAATGCTAAATAAATAGAAAAATGAATAAATCAATAAAGAACTTCGTCTCGGGCGGGGATCGAACCCTGAGTCTTCAACGTACAAACGAACTTCTAAAATAAATTACTCCAGTTAACATATAATATGTGTGAATTAATGTAATCAAACAAACTCTTAAATGAGTTCTATATGTGGAAGCTTGTAATTGGCATTTAGATAACTATTTTGTCAAATCGCACACAACATACCTGCTTATAGTCTTACTGATTGCAGATGAGCACAAAAAAAAAAAAAAAAGATTACTATTTACGTCAATTATTTTGTAAATAATGCTGTAAGCTTTCCAAAAATAAAATATAAAAAAATATCGCGTTGACGCCGTGACCACTTCGGCCACCCAGCTCTGACCAGCCCCGACGAAATCCTTTAACTGTATTGATCTTTTATTTAGCATTTTTAAAGAAAATGTAAAGTTCCATATAAACTTATAATAGGTCAGGGGTTCCCAACCTTTTACCCTATGCCATAAGAATAAACAAGTATAGAAGCGAAACTCCCGGCCGTCGAGCGCTCAAGGCCACGTTATTCACCTACCGTTTGATTTCCGTTGAACGGAATCGCCAGTCAAGGCGCGCACCGCATCCCGCACGTACGTGACTCCTTCCCGCGCGCCGCTATCTACCTAGTCGCCGCGATGCCGACTTATTGTTGCGTTTATGGGTGCAAAAATAATGCCATAATAACCCCAAATTTAAAGTTTTACAATTTGCCCGAAGATAAAGAAAGGTAAGTACAAAGGTATATCTACTTGTTTTATTCAATCCTCTCTAAGCAACTGCGAAGATGACTTGGATATATTTCTTTTGAGCAAAGACGACGGCACTGAACCTTTTTTTGCAAACCATATGACATCGGAGATTTCGCCGCTTGCTGTTCCGACATGCGATTACAGGTCTGAGGGCCTATTACCGATCTCATGGTTTTGCAAATGATATCATATGATATCATAGTGCAAGACGAAAAATACGATTTCCGGTCAGATTTTTAATCATTTGTTTATTATTTAATGATGACATCATTGAAATTATGCCATAATAGATGATATCATTGGAGATCAGTAATACGAAATGCAGTATTTCATGACTTCTTTTTCTCAAATTTATACCATGTCATACGATGAAAGATCCATAATTGGCCCTCAGATTTGCCTACACAAAACGCACTTTCCTACGTTTGTGGGTATCTACTCAAAAAATGCTCGCTTAAACATGAATGCCCAGCTTTCAATAAATACAGAGATTACAAGGGAGAAAATACAGAAAATTCTCAACTATTTATTCATTTTAAAGCATTCAATCGGACAAAAATTTTCGGAAGTTTAACTGTTCCTCCGGCACATTTTGTAAACTATATTGAGAAACTCGAGAATATATTCGTAAATAGCTTCAAAAATTTTATTTTTACCGATGGTGCTGGTGCGATCTTGCTAGATACAATGAAAAAAATTGTGTTTCAGGTACCTTGTGAATATTTTCCTATTGATTACCTGATTAAGCTTTTTATAAGAATGCGTATTTACTACGCGCTGAAGTTTAATAACCGAAACTTCAAATCATCTACAAAAACGCCATCTTTTATAAATATCAGACATTTGTAAATATTTCTGTTGAATTGAAACCTTTTAAATAAAAATGATTGAATATTTTAAAATTATTTTTATTATACCTACCCTAGATACAGATACAGTTTTATTCGTAATATTCATTACATGTCAAAGCTAATACAATATAATGTATCGAGTTTCTAAAGCTGTCATTGTAGTGCAATTTTGAAACTCTGTAAGTATGGGATTTTTTTTTGTCAAGTCGGGAATAATTTGAATTATGAGAAACTTTGGTACTGCTATATAGGTATATTTTTATCGACCTTTGTTACTGTTCCATATAAAATTTAAATACAATCAATACTTGATTAAAATTATGAAACAACAGATTTTTTTTCAAGTGAAAATGTTGGTCTGATAGTAAAAAGTGAGCTTAGGTTTTATCCATTAGTACATTCATAACTTCAGCTCTTGGACTATAAACGTAGGTACGATACCTAAATTACAAACCATTTTTGTACATCGAAATTCGAAACATTTCAATGATTTTGTTCTCTAAGTTGTAGGGATTAAGCTCAATTAATCAAAAATAGGCAGGTTCTTATAACTACGGAATCAAAAAAACTAAAAATGTGGGTACTATTGCTAAAGATAGTCGCTCGCTCGCTACACTTGAAGTACAAAATCAATAAGACTCGGTGTATACTCAGTTTCTCATTTAATGTAAAATATGGAGGTACCTATATAAAAAATATTGTAGTGGTCACCATACGTCCATGTGGTGACCCTAGCGGCGCCCGCAGACTACTGCGGGGCGTTACAGGAGGAAGGGCGCTGTAGGTATGCAAATAGCGGCATTTGGTGCACCCACAAAGGAGATTCGCTTCTATACTTGTTTATTCTTATGCTTATGCCTCACCCAACATTATGCTAAAATACTACGCCCCCCCTAGGAGCCGAAATGGGGAGTCAAGAAAATTAAGAAAAAATTAAAATATTCAAAAGATGGTTGCAACGTGTCACTGAATTCGCATAGGTGGCACCGTCCGCGTCGCGCGAGTTTATATGAACAGTTTTAAAAAATATTCTTTATACAGTTTAATTCTGGAGCTATTCGCTTGGTTCACTCTACGCCCCCCAAGTGGGGCGCGCCTCACTGGTTGGGAAACCCTGTTATAGGTACTTAAATACCATCCAATCACGTTAGAGTAATTCAGTAACAAACGTCAGAGCGTTTTACAACCATCAAATTCGACGGTTGTTCGGTTGTAACTCGCGCCGACACTCTTAAGGTGCATAGTGCTCCCAATCAAGGACCGAAACCACTTTCCATATAAGGGGTTTTTGATTGGGTAATTTATAGACTTGTTTTCACAAACCCTATCAATACGGTAAGCATTTCATCGACTTACTGCACCTAAAGGCTAACCAAAATAATACAGTTAATTAGGGTAAGCACTTACCGCATCCGAAAACCCCATTGAGGCTAACCCTATCAATAGGGTTTTAACGCGCACAAGCAATTCAAGTTTTTACGTCAAATGCATTAGACTTATTGTTGCATAACCATTTACGTGTGTAGTTATCGACAGCCGCAAACTATCGCCCCATCAAATAATAAGGAATAATAAGTTATTCGCACTAAAGTTAATTTTCGTGTGACTCGTCAATCAGTTTACGTTAAGATGTCGCCAAGCTGCGCGCCAGTCGCGGTGCAGCTTGTTTGTTTTTACAAACTTGTATTTAGCCTGCACTGTATGTATGTATGTTTGTATGTTCGGGTCAATTTTTTTAAATAGAATCGTTTCCGTCCGGAACCAAATATATGAATAGACAGCTTTTGTAGCGTATTAAATGTTTTTGAATAGCAAAATTTGTGACAAAATTTGGAACTTTTTACAACAAAGTTCCACATAGTGTCAGTTACACTTGCCTTTTTATAAGTTTAAAGCGCATGTAAAAAAGACTCTAATGAGTAAAGGATAATAAAAAGTGAACGATTATTTAAATGATGCCAATGCCTGGTGTTTAATATGAAGTTATTATTTTATTCGTTATAATGTCAATAATCGTGTTGTTGTTATAGCTATTGATGTTAACAGATATTGTTGTCAGAAAAGAACTGACACTGATTTTGAATTATACAGGGTGGCCCATCCATAGGCGTCCAAAAGAAAAATTTAGAAGCTCTATGCTATGGGGTATCCGAATCACCCCCATGTATGTTCAGCGATTTTTTGTAGTTTAGGAGCTAGAATTATTTTTAAATTTTTTTCAGTAATTTTCTACCTTTTGGTTTTCCTTTTTTATCTTTTTTTTCCTTACGTTTACAGATGTTTTTTTTTGTGTAATTAATCATCATGATAGTAGCTAACATCTGAAATAAAGCGGTTTGGCTAAGTATTGCAGAACTTACATAAAATTTTATCTGAAGTTCAAAATTACTGTTAGAGTTCAGTAGTCAAAAATGTTAAGGGCTTAAAAAAAATTAGTAAGGAGTGCCAGAGGTTTCTAAGCATTGTTAAAATCTGCTAAGAACCTGTAACAATGAATATCATTCATAAAATTCAGACCTTAATAGTGGTTTTTCTTCTGTAACTGGCCTTGAGGCAAACAAAGGTCGACAAATTGAAAAAAAAAAATGTTTTTCTTTAGGTGTTGTTGAATTGTAACGTGTCTAGTATTACTTAATATTCGGTACTCCATGGCAGTCATGTTATCGGCTTCAGATGATTTTTGAATTATGCAGATAGCCGTAGTCTTCTCGGAACATCTCTTTAAACCTTAAAACATCTACACAGGTAAAGAAATCCTTTACCTGAGTCGTGGTTTCGGCGAGCGCAAACAATGAAACCGGTTTGTGCGAGTGAGACAGCTAGCGACGCCAGCAGCGCAGAGGACCGCAAACTCAAGCAACGCCTCAGTCGTTCTCACACTGTGTTTACTGCTGCTTGTTACGTCGTATCATATCGCTTTACTCACGAACCCTGCTACCTCGTCGGATTCTGTTTTCTGTTATCGACTTGGACTGTGCGCTCGTTATCGGACTCCGCTTTGCATATCGATTTGGACTTGTTACTTGTGGTAGTGATGAATTACTCGCTAAGCGAATATGCAGAAATGCATTACTATTACGGCGTTGCTCAAGGTAATGGCCGTGAAGCAGCAAGATTGTACAGAGAACAGCTTCAACGTCGAGGAGGACGACAACCTGATCGTTATCCTGATCATCGCGTTTTTATTAACACCCACAACGCGTTGATGGCAGGCCGGATTCCTGGTCGCCATGGTGCTGTAGAAGGGATCCCTACAGCTGATCCTAATCGCAGGGAAAGAGTTGTGGAGGAAGTGCAAAGGGATAGTGCAACAAGTACGAGGAGAATGGCTCGTAGACTAGACATTCCAAGAGTTTCCATTCAAAGAATTTTGAAAGGAGAAGGATATCATCCGTACCACATTCAGAGGGTCCAGGCATTACAGCCCACAGATTACCAACTAAGGATTGATTTTTGCCACACAATGTTAAGAAAAAACGCAGAAGACCCAAATTTTTTCAATAATATTTTGTGGACAGACGAGTCTCGATTCGAGCGATCTGGAGTGTTCAACATTCCCAATTACCATAGTTGGGCTATCGAGAATCCACATGCGGCAAGACCATCAACATTCCAACACCGCTTCAGCGTGAACATGTGGTCCGGCGTTCTCAACGGCGAATTTATTGGCCCTTATGAACTTCCATCCAGGCTCAATGGAGCCGTCTACAGAGAGTTCTTGGAGAATCAGCTTCCAGATTTGCTGGAAGATATTAACTTATTGCTGCGCTGTCGAAACATGATTTTGCAACATGACGGGGCGCCATGCCATTACGCAAGTCAAGTGCGAAGCTTCCTAAATGAAAACTATCCCGGCAGGTAAAACACGATAGTTGATTTACATTTTTACAATTTAAAAGCTGTGACAAATTACTAATTACACATTTTTTATCTGATTTTCAGATGGATCGGAAGAGGTGGACCAATTTCCTGGCCGCCACGGTCACCTGATCTAAACCCAATTGATTTTTTCATCTAGATGTACTACAAAGAAAACGTATACGCGCGGGAGTCTAATAGTGAAGAAGAGCTGAGGCGGAAAATTGAAGAAACGGGAAACGGGGAACAAACAGAAGCAACAGAGAAGCTTTTAGACACCTCAAACACAATTTCTTTAGGAGATTTAGATTGTGCATTTCTGTGGGAGGACGCCAATTTGAAAACTTTTTATAAATGGCACTTAAATAAAATTTAGGAAGTAACAACTGTGTTTTATTTAATTAATCATAACTCTTTAAAAAATACATTAATTTATTAAATTTAATTCAAAAATCATCTGAAGCCGATAACATGACCGCCATGGAGTACCGAATATTAAGTAATACTAGACACGTTACAATTCAACAACACCTAAAGAAAAACATCTTTTTTTTCAATTTGTCGACCTTTGTTTACCTCAAGGCCAGTCACAGAAGAAAAACCACTATTAAGGTCTGATTTTTATGAATGATATTCATTGTTACAGGTTCTTAGCAGATTTTAAGAATGCTTAGAAACCTCTGGCACCCCTTACAAATTTTTTTAAGCCCTTAACATTTTTGACTACTGAACTCTAACAGTAATTTTGAACTTCAGATAAAATTTTATGTAAGTTCTGCAATGCTTAGCCAAACCGCTTTATTTCAGGTGTTAGCTACTATCATGATGATTAATACATCTGTAAACGTAAGGAAAAAAAAGATAAAAAAGGAAAACCAATGTCGGTAGAAAATTACTGAAAAAAATCTAAAAATAATTCTAGCTCCTAAACTACAAAAAATCGCTGAACATACATGGGGGTGATTCGGATACCCCATAGCATAGAGCTTCTAATTTTTTCTTTTGGACGCCTATGGATGGGCCACCCTGTATAGACTAAGTTATCATATGTTTGGTAACAACATACCTAATTTATTGTATTATGATTAGTGTAAAGTCTATAACTTATTTTTTGACATTTTAAGTGTATGTAAGCATACCGATTGTATTTTTTTTACTTTCAATGACTATGTAACAAAACCAAAATTGTAAATGGTGATTTAAAAGAGGAGATAAAAAAATTTGACCTTTCGAGTTTCTTGCCTGTTCTTCTCGAGAAGGCTCTCCCAATTTCTGAACAGGTGTAGATTCAAATTTTTTTTAAAATTGCTACTTGTATTTGCAGACATCTTGAGTAGGTATATTCAGGATGTATGCACATACAAGGTTAAATATGTTTTCTTTAAATTGGAATGTTTTGCTTTGTTTTGACGTCAATAAGTGCCTGTAAAGGCCTAGGTTGAATAAAGATTTTTGAATTTGAATTAGTGCGTGTTGTCATTCTTAAGGACTTATTCGTCAACTGGCGAGTGCGAAACTCGCGAGGGCGCGCCAATTGGCACCTTCCGATTTTATTTTTATTTTTTTTGTCGTCAACTCGCGCGCGCATCTAAAATACAGTCAAATAAAAAAGATTGAAACCAAAAACTATAATAACTAGCTATTGCCCGCAGCTTTACCTGGGTTTGGAAGGTTGGTAACTGAGTCTTTGTGTTTTGTTTTCTGGGTTGGAATTGAATTTTAATATCTGTTATGTTTACGATTTTTCGGAATATGTACAATCGTATTTGGTTTTCATTTTCGGACCAAAACGTTGCTCTGCCCAGATTAGCATGCTTAAGCGTGCTTTGGTTTTTATAATAAAAATTAAGCCTTTAATACTGCCGCCTGTAGAGAAAATATGGAAATAAAACAGTTAATCTTTAACTATGGACTTGGGGTCTCTAAGTCCCCTTGTCTACAAATATAAGGACAATCATATGTTTATTTCCTTGTACTTTTAATCAATTTTTCTTTAAAAATTTTCAATATAATTAGCTGTGCAGCCAGCAGTGCGTCAGAAAATATCGATAAAGCAATAGTATTACGATTGCTTTTGTTAAATAGGTGTCATTTTTCTATTTTTTTACCTACGAGCTTTCTTTTATGTTTAATTTACTTATTAGAGTTCATAATTGAGGAAAAAGTAGTTTTTCTTGTTAGATGAGACTTATCCCTATAATTATTATCACATTAGTTCTTTATTTCGTTATACTAAGTAAAATTTATTAACATTTTATTTAATTTGTATTGGTTTAGTTTGATTTGAACCTATTTATTACGATTAAGACATAAATTTTAGCCTAATATCTTAAAAAAACGTGTAAACTGCGTAACGAAGAACAGGGGCCTCAATGACCCCGTCCATAGAAGTGTAAGGAAAAAATGACGTCCAAAATTAAAGGCGAAACAATGAAAAATATTTGAATGTGGAAGTTTTTAGTGATATTAATGTATTGTAGGGGTAAATTTATAATTTTACTTAGTTAAAATAAGTATTATACTTACGTCTTCTAATGTGAAACGTATACTTAACTTTAAAACTTAACAAAAACTAAAATTTTCACATAAAATATCGAGAAGAAATTGCACTCGTGTCAGCGATAGCAATGGCGGGTGCTACCTGGCTAAATGCTACAAAAACTAATTATTACTTAAAAATTCTTTAACAAAAAAAAAATATAGCAACCATTTATATAACTCAACTTTAAATCTGTTAAATGTTAAATTTTTTCTGGTAACTTATTATACAGTGTGTCCCCGGATAAGGTGCACAAACGAAAATGGGTGAAACTAGACTACAATTGATCGATAAAAAAATATTTTTTTTTAGAAAAAAAATTGTATTTAATATTGATTTTTATTTTTTATTTTCTTTTTAAGACCTTTTGTGTTTGTAAAATTGTAACATTGTAACCACTGCGTGGATTTTGTTCAAATAAAAACAATAATGATGCCAAAAGATTAACACTGTATGGTAAATAAAAAAAAAGTCCATAAAAGCAGTCAATAGGGAGAAATACATTTTTTTAACTAATTTTGAACATAAAAGTGTTAAATTTTGAGTAAATGTTTATTTTTACCAAATAATGCCCCCTATAACAAATTCTTTTTATTACCTCTTATTAATCCAGATCTTATAACCTTTTCAACAAAAAAAAAACAACATTCTGTATCTAATACATGTTTAGCTACGAGTCTTTAATTGAGGGGCCTGCTAACGCGCCGTCCCCTGGCGCCCGCGCCGCTGCCTTTTTGTCAACCGCTGAGGTAGCTTTTCTTAAATTGGAATTTAGCTAAACACATTTAAGCATTTTTTAAACTTAAGCTAAGCTTTTTCATTGTCAAATTGATTAAAACAAGAAAAACAAATCACAATAAGTATTTATTACAAAAAATCTAAAAAAACATTTTTTATTAACTGCATTATTTGGTAAAAATAAACATTTACTAGAAAATTTACTGGTAGGAGACTCTGTACCAGGGTCGTCTGCTTAGGTACCTCCCCCTTACCTATTTCTGCCGCAAACAGCAGTGCTCGCATTGCTGTGTTCCGGTTTGAAGGGTAAGATATGGCAGTGAAATTATTGGGTACTGTGACTTTACATCTTGTGTCACAAGTTGGCAACGTACACTGTTGTTCTTGTGGAGGTTGCAGTTTTGCTGCGAATCTCACAAGAGCCACATGTATTATAGGTGACTGTTACCACTTACCATCAGGTGGGCAGTTTGCTTGTTTGCCAACTTTATGCAATAAAAAAAAATACACTTTTATGTTCAAAATTAGTGAAAAAAAAATGTTTTTCTCCCTATTGACTGCTTTTATGTACTTTTTTTATTTACCATACAGTCCCCGTTTTCCATTTAAGCGTCACCATTTTGTCACGCTAACATCAAATGCTAACCACGTTTTGGGTTTCTTATAAGAAATGTTAAAATTTTTAACCGCGCTATGTTTCACAAAGGAAACCTAACCTAAAAATCAAGATATTGTTTAAATGGAACGCATTACGTCAACATACAATGCTAGCCCTGCTAGCGTCAAAAGCTAATGAAACGCGATGATGCTAAAAATGTTGAAAATGCTGCGAATCTGCGGTCAAATGGAACGCACCTATAGTTAATCTTTTGGCATCATTATTGTTTTTATTTGAACAAAATCCACGCAGTGGTTACAATGTTACAATTTTACAAACACAAAAGGTCTTAAAAAGAGAATAAAAAAATCAATATTAAATACAATTTAATTTTAAAATTTTTCTTCTCTTTTTTATCGATAAATTGTAGTCTAGTTTCACCCATTTTCGTTTGTGCACCTTATTCGGGGACACACTGTATATAGAGATACACATACAACAACAGTTAATTATGCATTTTGTAGAACACCAGGGTCAAGTCTATTTATATATCTTGTATATTTATTTGGAAATAATTCTTTAGTACTTTTAAAGAGACTTCTATTTTGTTTTACAAATTTTGCAATTTCAAATATATAGGAAGGGGTAGTAAATTAAGTTTCTTAAAAAGTATTCATAGTGAAATTCACTCACATTGCTTAGTTTTGGACAGTTAATATAATAGGTAATAAGCCAAATTCTTGAGTCATTGTGATATTGTTGATAATTATTAACGAAATATGCAGTTTTTTGTCATTTTGATTTATATATTTATCTCAAAACTATGTTTTGTTTTATTTTAAACTTACATCGTATAAAGTATCTTAAACATTAAAAAAGGTACCTACTTTAAATTTACTTAAACATTTTTGTAGCTGACTGTACATAAATATGTCAGATTCCACCATCGAGCGAGTTGACGACCAAAAAATCAGGTAAAATCGGAAGGTGCCAACTGGCGAGCGCAAAACTCGCGAGCGCTCGCCAGTTGGCACCTTCCGATTTTACCTGATTTTTTGGTCGTCAACTCGCTCGATGGTGGAATCTGACATATTTATGTACAGTCAGCTACAAAACAGGTCAGCTACACGAATAAGTCTTTTTAAGTTATTAGGAATTTGCTGCGGTAACATAGGATTTCCCAGATCTCGAAATCGGCCTTAAATCGGCTGAACGTAGAAGTTTGAAAAAAAAACGATAATAACTTTAATTTCTTCAAATTAGTTCAAGCATTAGTTTTTGATTTGCTTGATGAATAAGTAACTACTTATGTAATGGCAAATGTTGCTATTCACAAACATTCAATACGCAACAAGAGCTGTCTATTCGTTATTTTAATGCCCTAAAAAGAGGAAAATAAACATTAATTTATTACATGAAACATTTTTTTATTAAAATATAAAAGCTTGCCGCAAGATTTTTTTAATAAAACAAATATTTTTCTTACCAATATCAAGATCAACTTAAATAGGTAAGTATTGTATTATTCTTTATCTACAATCTCGCGACAAGATTTATAGCTGTATTATAGATTCCATGTTTATAATAATTTAACATAAAACTTGAAAACCGATATCAGTGTCAATCTAATAAATAAGAAAACACTGCCGTCCGCCGCCCTCACCGTCGGCGTCGGTCGAATCAATCCAATGTTAGTAAAAATCGTGAAAATGTGCGGAAATAAGATAGGAGACAATAGGGTAACCTTATTAGTTGGTAAGCACTTAAAATTAAAGGTTAAGCTTATTCAAAAAAGTTTCCACAAGGAAAGTCTAACCCTATCAATGGGGTAACCCTATCGTTCGGTAACCTTTTGATAGGGTTTCCCTAACAATCGGCTTAATCAAATAAAGGGGTTTTCCGGTCCTTGCTCCCAATGACCTTGCGTCCAGCGTCCCGCACTGATTACATAGGAGTGAGTGAGTGAGAGCGAGGGGAATATTTAAGCAAACCTTTACGCGTGAGATGAATTATTTTAATAAAAAATTAATAAAGGCGAATAAGAAAAATCTAAAAAGACCATCCCCTAGAATATTGTTCACTTTATTTATTGAAATCGAAAGTATATGATTTAACCTAATATTTACGAAGCGATTAGGTTTACAGTTTTAAAATCGAGGCATGTTTGGGTCACATTTTAACCAAGTTTTAATTAATTCATCAAAAAATTAAGAAGACCATCCTCTAAAGAATGCGTTGAATAATAACATATCTTTTTAAAAGATTTTTTTATTCGATATTTATGAAGAGAATCGGTTTTTTCTGTAGTGATTTTTTATGATTGACGTTACTATGCGCCTTAAGGTCTCGAACGGGCCGGTTGTTTCACGCGCGCGCCACGCTCGAAGGCATTGAACGGGGTTAGATAGATAGAGCGAAAAGTTGTACTTCGCGCGAAGGCTCTGAACGCGCCCCCGCTCCTCCCGAGGTTGATGTCGTTTTCTTGTCAACAACAGAAGGAGCGCGAAGAGGCGGCCGTTAACGGCGAGTGCTCGAGCAAGGTAGCGCGCGTGTCGCCGGAGCGCGGCGAGCCGGCGTCGTCGACGACGGGCGCGCCGCCGCCGCCCGCGCCCGGCGCGCCGCCCGCCGACTGGTCCGTCGAGGACGTCATCGGGTTCATTGCGTCGGCGGACTTCGCGCTGGCCGCCCACGCCGACTTGTTCAGGAAGCACGTGAGTTATTTTTCAACCAACTATGCTTTAATTTCATCATAAAGAGCGTCGGTGGCGCAGTGGACTCGGCACTTGCCTTCCAATCGGGGGGTCGGGGTTCGAGACCCGCCATGTACCAATGTGTTTTTCATTTCGAATTTCATATGTACATTTGTCTGACGCTCCTACGGTGAAGGAAAACATCGTGAGGCAACCTGCATACATCTGCGAAGAAATTCAATGATGTATGTGAAGTCGACTAATCCGCACTGGGCCAGCGTGGTTGACTAAGGCCTAATCACCCTAATATAGGGTAGGCTCGAGCCCCTCGGTGGGGACGTGTATGGGCTGTGATGATGATGACACTGCAAACTGAGCACAAAGCGAGTCTTTAGTGAGTCTCTAGAGCAATGAAAATGTATGAAATTTCATTATTGCACAGTTTTGTTTTTTTTTTAATCGCACAAAGAAGTTACCAATCTCAATGGAATAGTTATCTATTCAGCCAGCGGATATTGATACTTTCTTAGTTTGTATATGTATTATTCGTTTCTATTCTACTTGTTCCAAATTTAAAAAATGATTGCTGCCAACTCTGATTTAAAAATGTAAATTAGCGGGAACTTTAATAATTTTGCGTGCCAATGTTTTTGGAATCGTTAAAGTGTGATACTGTCCTTTTTTGAGTGTTTCGTATTAAGAATTAAAATGAAATCATCTAGCGACTCATTAACTCCGGAAAACATTTTAAATGAAGCCGACAGTGTTATAGAAAACCTTTTACCCTTAAAATCACGAGTACAATACGTAAAATGTTAAACTTCTATTTTCATTTTTCGACGAGAGTTTTTTTATCTACTATTCCTATAGGTAATAGATGCACTTCGCTTTAATTGTATGGAGATCCTTGGGGGAGGCCTATGTCCAACAGTGGACGTCTCTTGGCTGATATGATGATACCGAGGGCCATGAATGTCTCGCGTCGCTCAGGATTCTAACACTTGAATCATTCACTACGCTCGTGATTCAATCATTATGAATCGCTCCCTGCGGTCGTGATTCAGTCGTTAGAATCCCTCACTTGCTCGTGATTTATTATTTTTTATTTTTTTATTGCTACTAAGTTGGCAAACAAGCAAACTGCCCACCTGGTGGTAAGTGGTAACAGTCACCTATAATACATGTGGCTCCTGTGAGATTCGCAGTAAAATTGCAACCCCCACAAGGGCCACAGTGTACGTTGCCAACTTGTGACTTAAGATATAAAGTCACGGTACCCAGTAATTTCAGTGCCATATCTTACCCTTCAAACCGGAACACAGCAATGCAAGCACTGCTGCTTTGCGGCAGAAATAGGTAAGACGGAGGTACCCAAGCACCCTGGTACAGAGTCTCCCTCCGGTAAAATTGTTATATATGGCCCTCGCTTTAAATCCGTCCTTTATTCACTAGTTGCATATTATACTATTTTCTCATTTCGTATTTCTGTGTTTTAACCGCTTCCGTGGACCGTGGTGTAGTGGTTGAGACCACCTGGTATCGATCGGAAGGTCAATTATGAATCTTTCATCTTATAACATGTTATAAATTTTAAAATAATAAATGTCATGAAATGCTTCATTTGGTATAACCGAAATGATATCATCACTATGGCATAATTTCAATTATGTTTTTGAGAGTATAAAGTTGTTATTTTCTTGTAGCAATTACTAAAACGTCAATTTTAAAATGTTTGATCTGTGGCTAGGTATGAAATGATGTTTTACATGCATGCATAAAATATATGCACACGGTTATACTTAAAATAGTTACCGTAATAATGTAGAATAAGGTTGAATTCGATAAATACGGTACTTTATGGTAATTTTAATAGGCTAGTTGACCCTTTTTTAAAGTAGGGCTTAAAATGTTCATAATTGTTGTATTAGACCATAGCACATGAATATTATTTTTTTCGATGGCTAAAAAGTGCAAAAAATCTATTTTAAATTAAGATTTTCAATTTTGGACCGAAAACACGGTCAGCCATGATAGTCTGTTGATTATCTGTGGCAATGACGTCAGTCTTATAGTAAACAAAGCACGGGGGCGAAATAACCTCACAAAAACAATGCTTTCTATTAAATATCACAAAATATAGTAAAACTGTATATGGAACGGGACAATAGAACAGGAATATAGAAATACCTCTTCAAAAACTCCAGGAAAGCTGTGGATTAGACGTACCCAGTGATATAGACATGCGAAATATTTGGTTAACACTCGCTTAAAGAAATCCTGTAACTATCTACTGAAACTCAAATCTATTTTTGCGAAAATCACATTAATGTAAGTACTATAACTAAATAACTCAATCTGTGTAGGTACTTCAGTTTCAACTTAAACAAAATAGCAGTTTTTAGGTTGTATGTAAAATCATTCATTAAATTTTTATCTTTCAGTTAGAATGAAAACTGACTGCAATGCAGCCGACCAACCAAATTTTAACTTGACCAGAAAACTGAGAGAAAACTTGACCATTCACGCCTTTTTGATTTAATCTAAGTTATACACTGACACTAGATGATGTTTCAAAGAAAAGAATATGTACTTATGTCCAATTGAATAATGATGTAATTGAATATTAATTAAAAAGTATGTAATACAAACAAAAATATCAAAGTTTCATAATGAATATATTTATCTAAACAACTTTTACTTGAATTTACTGAGTACCTAATTAAAATTTGTTGCTTTCAGTGGTTACTTAATGAGAACTAATGTGTACTAACCTGTTCTCCTCTTGAAAACGAGATTGATAAGGCAGTAAAAGTTGTGCAACATAATACAAAAGAGTGCATGCTCAGCCACAACATCAAAATGTGACCCGTCAACTAGAACAACATTATTTCAACAAAATAACTCAAGTATTCATATACCAAAGCACCATAGAAGTAAATAGGTCCAGTTTGGTAAAACTGAAAGATGTTATATCTTCACTGATTAAACCTGCTGGCCACCATGGCTTGTAAATTTCAGAACAGCTTACGCAAGAATATGCAAGTTATCCATTTTAAAGCCGTATACAAATATATTAATTGTGATTGCTGTGTTGTCAGCCTGTGCTCTTCCTAATTTACAAGACCCTTCTTATTAAATAAATAATATAAATAATTTTTTTTCTTTACTTTATACATAACTAACATCTAAAGATGACATAATAAATTTTTGTACTACATTAGTCATTATGTTCTTCACAAAAAAAAATGTTCTATGTTTATTTGACAATAATGACTTGTAAAGGTTTAAGTTGAATCAAAATATTTTAATTTGAAATACATGTGTTTTATTTTTCCGTTTCACCTTAAAAGATTTATAATATTTTATAGGTTTGTTGCTCATATTTATCATTGTTACTCAAATATACAGGCTGTCCCAAAAAATAGTGTCAAGCGTAAGTCCAGAGTTAGAGCACCTCTTGGAGTACCCGAATCACCCCCATGTATGTTCCGCGATTATTCGTAGTTTTCGAGTAATAATTTTTTTTCTGACTTTTTGAAAATGTTGATCTAAAGAACTTAAAAATTTTAAATAAAAAAAAGTAGAACATATTTTAATGTTTTTCTTTTTGCCACTGAATCATCTTTAGTGCTTCTTTTATGTCTAAAATAATCAGCTTCGTAACTTTAGTGGAAATTTAGAAAACAGTAGTGTAAAGTCAAAATTTGAATGTTAGTGAATAATTACTTAAAAATTCATCTTTAAATAAAAAATCTAAACAGGCGAATTCATGGTTTCTAAGTATGTGTAAAAACTTCTCTAGACTCTCTGCTTTCATAATCATTTAAAAAAGAAGTACTTAATAGGGCTACTTTGGCTTAAATCGGCCATCAAAGACAGCGAGGTGAAAATTTCATAAAATTTACCAAATTCCTATCAGATGATAAAAAAAAATATCTGGTCTTTTTATAATTTCTAAGGTTCAGATTAATTACAATTTAGCAAAAATTAACTACATGAAACCCATATTTAAATATTTTTCTCGCGGATCACATCGGTTGTAGTGTTGGATGTAACGCAGTACTTACCTGCTAAAAAATTGCCCGAGTGAGAGGATATGAAAGAGACCGCATTATTGCTATCTCTATCACTCTCATTGGCGAAATGGATAACTGTAACTGAGGAATGCTATTCTGTGTGACAAGGGGATGAGGCGGGGGGTGTAGTCCGAGCGCCTATTGTGTTCTGGCGCCAGTCGTTTGCCTGCTTTTGTTTGCGCCTTACTTACGATACGCTCATTTGTGATTATTTGACGAACTTTGCTTTCTTTACGGACCTTGAGTGCGATTACGATTTGGTTTTGTGTGAATACGGGATTTTGACAAATTTGGCATTCTTAACGGACTTTTCAAGCTCTTCATTTTGTGATGTCTTTTTCATCGCAAGAATATGCTCTTATGCATTACTTTTATGGATATGCAAGAGGAAATGCTTCTGAAGCAGCCAGGTTGTTCCGGCAGCAAGTACAAAATGGAGGTGGACCTCAGCCTGAAACTTGGCCTGATCATCGCATGATTTTAAGAGTACATAACTCTTACATGGAAGGACGCCTACCAGGTAGAAGATCGGGGCGCCCATCTGAAATGAGTGACCCAGATACTGTCCAATCAGTGGTCGAAGAAGTGGTGAGAGATCCATCAGTTAGTGTAAGAACAATAGAACGTCGAATCGGAATTCCGAAATCACAAGCACATCGAATACTTCATCAAGAGCGTTTTCACCCATATCACATCCAGAAAGTTCAGCAGCTCAAGCCCGCAGACTACCCGAGAAGGGTGGCATTTTGTCAGGAAATGTTACGGAGACAAGCTGAAAACGAAAATTTCTTTAAAAATATTCTATGGACTGATGAATCACATTTTAAGCGATGTGGGGTGTTTAATGCGCATAACTACCATTCGTGGAGTATTGAAAATCCACACCTCACAAGGGAATCTAATTTCCAAGAACAATTTAGTATCAATTTGTGGTCAGGCATCCTAAACGGACAGCTGATTGGTCCGTTCGAACTACCGGACCGACTGAACAGCGAGGCCTACTTGCAATTTCTACGACGTGATCTCGGCGTCTTATTAGAAGATGTAGACCTATTAACGCGGAGAAATATGATTTTTCAAAACGACGGCGCTCCATGCCATTTTGCTAGAAATGTTAGACAACATTTGTCTGAAACATTTCCAGGCAGATGGATCGGTCGTGGAGGGCCCATTGCGTGGCCGCCACGGTCCCCCGACTTGAACCCCATAGATTTTTTCGTCTGGGGATACTACAAGGAATTAGTATACCGCAAGGACATTACAAACGTCACAGTGTTAAGAACAAAATTAAGACAAGCGGAAGAAACAATAAAAAACAACAGAATTGCATTTATAAATTTAAAAGAAAACTTTTTTAGACGATGTAGAATATGTATTGAGCACGAAGGTCGTCATTTTGAAAACTTTCTTTAAGCGATCGAATAATAAATACTTTGAAAATAATGTTTTGTTTCATTTATTAAGTTATAAACCTTCAAAGGTTATTAAAGATGGCAGCAGGAACAGTTATTTTTGACCTTCAAATAATAAATTTTTAGCTTTTCTACAATCATTTTTGGTTTATTAATAAATAATTGGAATTAAAAAAAAATTATTCAGAAGTCGAGTTTTATGAAATTTTCACCTTGCTGTCTTTGATGGCCGATTTAAGCCAAAGTAGCCCTATTAAGTACTTTTTTTAAAAATTATTATGAAAGCAGAGTCTAGACAAGTTTTTACACATACTTAGAAACCATGGATTCGCCTGTTTAGATTTTTAATTTAAAGATGAATTTTTAAGTAATTATTCACTAACATTCAAATTTTGACTTTACACTACTGTTTTCTAAATTTCCACTAAAGTTACGAAGCTGATTATTTTAGACATAAAAGAAGCACTAAAGATAATTCAGTGGCATAAAGAAAAACATTAAAATATGTTCAACTTTTTTTTATTAAAAATTTTTAAGTTCTTTAGATCGAAATTTTCAAAAAGTCAGAAAAAAAATTATTACTCTAAAACTACGAATAATCGCGGAACATACATGGGGGTGATTCGGGTACTCCAAGAGGTGCTCTAACTCTGGACTTTCGCTTGACACAATTTTTTGGGACACCCTGTATATGTTCCAAAAGTACAAATAGGTTGAATAGAGTTAGATCAAATTTATTAATTTGTATATAATATTGCCTTAAGGTCGCAGGTAATACAAGTCAAAATAATAGTAAAGTGATTTATTATGAAGTAATACTTTCATATGATTTAGGAAAAATGTAGTATAGTTTCCAAAATGGCACTATTTGATCAACAAGTTTTTTGACATACAGATTGTTAGAACAAATACCTATTATAGCTAATATTGTCACCTTTTGAGTGTTTTCAAAATTATATACTGCTAGCAATACAAAAGTATATAAGTTTTGCTTTAGCACAAAACATCTGCATCTATACTTGAGTTAAGCATACTGTTCACAGTTTTCCGTCTTTGTTAATTAACATTTTCTTCAGTAAAAGAGCATGACAATTTTGTATTAATCTAATTTTATGGATACCGTTTGTTGAATAGACTATTACAGGGTATTAATCAGAAATGAGGTCACATTTTGCAAATTTCAACCCAAATCTTCATCTTTCAACTTTTATCCACATTTCATTATACTCGTAGGTGTCTGCAAAATTTCCCACCAAAAATCTTCCCAACAAAAGAACCATCATGTGTTATGCACTGGCTGACTTTATAGCACATGGAAGCTGTTATTGTTTATAACGAAGCTCGAACTAAAGAGCACTTCTGTATTGATGATTCGTGGTTTAGTTTTCTATGCACTTTATTCTTTCTTCATTGAAGAGGTCTTTTATTTTTTAAGAAATATGTCACAATCTGTGTCTGTGAATGTATATATATTTTTCCTCCCAGTAATTTTCTTCGTGCTTGACAAATGAACAACTGCCAATCTTTCTCTTTTTATGTTCATTTACAAATTCTTGCAGTACTACACTGGTATTTGACACATGATCCTGATGTTTTCTTTTCAATATTTCTCTTGAAGTAAATACTTTTAGTGTTTATTTGACTTGTGAGAGATAGAATTCTATCCAATAGCATTCAACTGCTGTACAAAATAGCTCCTCACTGTGATGGTGCAACCACACCAAAAATGCATGTTTGCAACTCTCTTCTGCCGCGTGACAATCTTGACAAGTACACTTCTTCATTATAACAGTATTGAAACTGTACTTATATTGTTTAGAGCGATACACAAAGAATCTCCTGACCACCAATCTGTCGATTTTCGGAAGATTTGTACTATCTGCTCTCACAAATCCAACATCAATGGTTGATTTTGCTATTAATACAAATAATTTACGATATTTACACATATAATAACGGAGATTTGGACGATTTTTTGCCAGTTTTAGGAAAGAATAGTGCAAATCGACGAGTTGTTGAATCAAATTTGACATTTCTTTGTTTACTATATGAGTGACGTCACGGCCCTGACCACAGAATATCAAAGCGTTTACGGCGTGAGATAAAAAAAGATTATTTCTAGCATTTTCAAATTAAAATTTTACAGTAATCATTCATTGTTATTTATTAAAATCGGTATATTGTGGAACCTTATGCCAAATACTGTTAGAAATAAACAATATTTTAATAAATTTTGATATGAGTCAACTACCCTATTCGGGCGTGCATATTCAACTATACAAGGTGTAAAAAGACTGGTACCGAAGCCGAAACCCACGTATTGCTCCCATCATCACTATAGTTTTTGTCTTCTAGACCATGGTTGTGAAACTAATAGTTGCCGATATATTCAAGGTATATATTTAAAGTTATTTTTTTTTTATAAAACTGTTTGAAATGTATTTTGATAATTTTCGTCCAAAGAAACATCTACGAAAAAATCAGTATTTCTTAACAAAATTTATGCCTGACAAGGAATCTCTTGCGCGGGAAACTCGTCTTGCTTTTTACACGCACTCACACTGACTCACTAACCGATGCGATATCCGGAAGCGCGGAAATGCGTAGACGCGGGCTACGGTATACGTCTTTTTACACCTGTATATCAGCGAGTACAAATGTATAGTCGATTAGGTGACAGATTTCGAAGGCGTTTTTTAACCCCTGACGCAAAAAGAGGGGTGTTATGTATAAACTGCTCTATCTACGTTTGGTAGTAAATCAATGGTGAGGCCACGAACTTTTCAGTCCACCCTCGTAGCAATATGGTTTGTAGTTATGAGGATTGTTAATAATAATGCTATTAATGTTAATCGGTAAAATAATATAATAATAATGCTATTAATGTTAAAATATTAAATCGGTACTTTTTTTATTTCAGGAAATCGACGGAAAGGCCCTGTTGCTGTTGAACTCAGACATGATGATGAAATACATGGGTCTAAAATTAGGTCCGGCATTAAAAATATGCAATCTAGTAACAAAAATTAAAAATCGTCGTCATTACAGCACCTAAATATGTATGTATATAAATTGCTCTTAACAGTTTGAAACTTTGAGTTTCTAACTTATGATTATATGCTACTTGTAAGTATTTCATTGCATTTCTAAACTTTTCCTTACATCTAGTATTCTTCATCCATCCTGAATCTCGACTTAACTTTTTGCATAAAAATTGTTGCTAATCTGAATATGGCCACTAAAAGCTCTAGATCGTTTTCGGCACTCTTGTTACACTTTGTGTAAGCACTACAGCTTAGTTATTGCAAATTTAATCATGTGTTTTTTTGTTCTATTAACTATCAAACGTTAATAAAAAAAAATGTGATGTCATTTACGTGCACACGACACAGTGTATTTAGCGACAAACATGATTAATAAATGTATGATAATGGGATCGTTTAATTTGTATATTAAAGTAATGTTATGTAAATAAAGGGGATTATTTTGAGTTTTAAATGCATTTAATGTAGAAATCGCTCACCTAAATGTCAGAAGTCGTATAAAGTAGTCTCATTGGCTGTATTTTTAAAATAAGTTGTACATAATAAATGAAACTTATTGGCTAGTCGTGCGTAAAATTGGTGCCCATACATCCGCATATTAACCGTGTACAGATATTCTATTGTAGATTAGGTCTAGTGCCTTCCAATAATTAGGAGTACTTAATAACAACCCCGTTATCACAAATTCTAAGTAAAAAAAAATACAAATTCTAACTAACACCAATACAAGTAGCTGTGATTTAATGTATGCAGATTTTAATATCTTAAATGTTATAGAGATTTATGAAGCAGCTGTATTGTTTATTGAGTCTGGAGTTTTTAATAATTATTAGAGGCTGATTCAAACGTGAGAAACTAAATTTCAAAACTTAGTTTGATTAGAGTGCATCCTTTTTTTCTTCCGAAAATGAAAAGGGTTAACTATTATCAAGTTAAACTTTAACAGTCTTACAAATAAAAATGAGTTATACCACATTTATTCCACCCTGATACTAGGTATAGTTATACTTAGTATAAAACGGGAATAACTCTAGAATATTTTTTGACAAATAAACGAGGTTTATCTTCGGTATAGCTATTCTTCCGATCTATCAAAATGCACAATATGGCAACAGCGCAATCAAAGAAAAATGTACAAAAAAGTAACATCTTATCTGTGAAAGCTGTCAGTTTTTCGACCGGGCGACCGTTTTGTTGATTGGTTTCATTTCCATATATTAATTTGAATATAGTTAAATTTCGATATAGAACTTTGATTATTTTTCAAAAATGCTGAATAAATCAATAAATAAATTTCGTCTCGGGCGGGGATCGAACACGTGTCTCCAACGTACCGTATTGACGCTTTGACCACTTCGACCACCGAGCTCTTATCAGCTCCGACGAAATCTTTAACTGTATTGATCTCATTAATTTGGGGGAGGAGGGGTGGGGGGTGGAGATGGCTATGCTCGGAGTTTCTTTACGTGAACGATAAGTAATGATGAGATCCGTAAGAGACGCCGCGTTGGTAAGCCCCCAAAAGGTGGACCGACCACCTGATGAAGGTCGCGGGAAGCCGCTGGATGCGGGAGGCGCAGGACCGATCGGTGTGGAGATCCTTGGGGGAAGCCTACTCGTATGTCCAACAGTGGGCGTCTGTTGGCTGAAATGATGATGATGATTGATCTCATTTGAACTTTGTTAATTTTTAACAGTGAATAAAGACTACTTTAGTGTATCCATTAACTATATTTAAATATTATAACCTCAAATGACCACAGCAAACAAGCACAAATCGAGTTATACTAGGTTTATACAAGGGTGCAGGCTGGTATAACTTCGGAATAACGTTTGTATCAATAGAAATGTCAATGTTATACTCAGTATAAGTTATTCTTGGTTTATTTGTAGACATTTTGCTTATTCTTAATTTATTCTCGAGTTTAACTTTATGCCACGTTTATTTGTAAGGCTGTAAGAGTATGTCATGTTTGAATCTGTCTCGTTGAACTATTATTATAACGTTCTTCCTAAATGTCTGTACTATTATTTTCAGGATTAGTTTTAAACCCTACGTCTTATTTAATTTTAAATTGCCATTCGATGCGTTATATTATAATGTTGGAGAACATTTTGTCATGTGATATTTCAATGTTATCTGTTATCGTGATAAATAATTAATAATAATATTAATCTGTTGTGTTGATTTATTATTGCTTACGTGATGTATGTTTTAAGTTTTGTCATGACATGGATAAGTGTGTGAATGACTCATGGCCTGGTTTGTTTGTGTACATATCGCTGATTTATAAACATTTCCTTTATTTTAAGGTCTATTATGCTAAGACAGCTTAGTTATTAATGTGTACTTTTTAATATTTTTTGTCGGAACTTTGCCTATCACCAGCTTCAGTTTAAAACAACACAAGTTTCCTTAATTACTTTCAAATGGATAAATATTTTATTAATTATTGTTATCTATATTTTGATGAGATAGCTCATTGTACATTAAAAAAAAATTGTCATTGTATGTATATAGAATAAAAAGGCATCCTTTGTTCGCATAAGGACAGATTCTCATATGGACAGATTCTCAAAAAGACAAAAGTACATGTAAGTAGAAAAGGAAAAATAAAGATTTTAAAAATATTTTAATAATTACAAGTTTTTACGAGGACATGTTTGGAAGCGCGTTCAAACATATAAAACAGGGTTTTTTATAGAGCACATATTACTTTTATAAAAAATTAAATACAAGTTTAAATTAGAAATTCAGTAAGAAGAACCTATGGAATATAATATTAATCAATGTATTATGTTAAAAATACATAATGCTACAGAGGATAAACGGAACTTTCATTATTACTCAAAAACTGAAATGTCTCGTTTCGCACGCCTCAATACTGCGAGACGTTTAAAGCACTTTATGAGCGATATTTTTCTTTCTAAACAGTCAGATATTAATGTGTTTTATTTGACTATCAGTTAAATCACTTCTTTTTTCCAGCACAGTAGTAGCCATCGCGCGAACTATCTTTGCGTGATAAGATAAAAGAGTGATCTTTTAGGAATCTTGGAATTGGAAGTAAAAGAATGTAAAAATGAGTTGAGACGCACCTTTATTGCCTTGAATAAAAACGATATCATTTATCCCAGAACGAGGTCCGTCTTTATCTATTTCTGTATTAATAAAATCGCAGATATGTCACGAGGCTGAAAAAAAGATGGACGGAGCATTGTTGAATCAAGAGTGAAGCATGCAAATGACAGCACATTTGCATGTGTGACTGTCTTGCTCGTCGAGAAATGACGGCGGCGGTTTGTCTTACCTGATGCATTTATGTGAGTGTAAGTCGTGTACAAACAAATGAAATTGTCTGACCTTGCATGATTCACATTTGTTTAATGCAGCACTACGTCCGTATTTTTTGTAGGTCCATGACATATGTATGTAACAATAAAATAAACATTAGACATTCTTCAATGACAATGTCAAACAAATGACGACGAATCATTATCGTTCTCAAATAAACAGTTTTAAAACTTAATAATTGCAAACTCTTATTAAGGAGGACTAATTTTACTGTCTTCTTCTTTGAGTGCCATGTCAGGTTCCCCCAACGTCAGCTATCACCTTATTCAACGCCTCCCTGTCCCTTGCCAGCTCGAAGAGCTGCTCAACTCCCCTTATTCCTGTCCATTCGCGGACGTTCCTCAACCAAGACATTTGTCTTCGACCTATGCCTCTTCTTCCCTCGGTTTTGCCCCCAAGGATCAGCTGTAGCACACCATATTTCGGTCCACGTATTATATGCCCCAAATACGAATCTTACGTTGTTTTATTACGGACAACAAGTGTCTTTCAGAGCCAACTCTTTGTAAAACCTCAGTATTGGTGACTCTATCTGTCCATGGTATTCGCAACATTCTCCTTTGGAGCCACATTTCAAATGCTTCCAGTCGATTCATGCTGTTAGTCTTAATTGTCCATGTTTCCACGCCGTACAATAATATGAACCACACATAGCACTTGACCATTCTCTGATGAAGCTTAAGATTAAGGTGACTATTGCAAAACAATTTTACTGTAATATACTTATTCTTATTTCTTCCTAAGAATTCGTTTTGATATTGAAAACATTATCGGAATACCCACAGGAAATACATACATCCCTAATTTCTATTATGTGAGGGTGTGTGCAACTGTACCATTTCTGACTTTTTGTGAATCTGTCAATATTAGAATTTGTCCTTTTGAGAATCTGTCCTTATGCGAACAAAAAAAGGCATTATTATGAATTGAAACATGTTTTTGAAGTATAAGAATACTTTTATTTTATTACCGTAGTTTTAAATATTATGTACATAGGCAAATGAATAATTGGACTCAGATGTGTATAAATTTAATAAAACGCAAATTGAAAACACGAAGTTTTATTTGACGCCATTGACTTTTCTAAAAACTTTTAATTATTTTGAAACAATCTGATTGAGCTATTTTAGGAATTATCGTTTTAAAAGTGTGGTTGACCCCAACTGGGCCATGAAAAAAAAACTGTGAAAAATAGATTGTTTGAGTATGCCACTGTAATGCCTATAGAGTTTGTCGTTTGTGCGTTTCAGAGATACGTGTGGTTCGGGTGCTTTTCATTTCTTATAATTACAAATGATCTTATTTCGGTTCTCTATTTTGTCTCATAATTTTTTTATGCATAATCTAACGTGTCATAATGTTTTTTGACATAATCATCATATGTCCCAATGATAAACACCCCTAACATAACTTCTCATAATATCACTTGCCCGAAAACCGAAATCTCTAAATATAATATGACCTAATTTTTTTTGCTATAAATATCACAACCTATAATATTTAAAATTCCTAAAAACCTTTTCTATAATAGTCCTAAGTCCTAACGTAAAATCTCATAATATAACGTGCCCTAAAATCGAAATACCATAAATATAAAGTTCTTTCATTATATGTATTACCAAATCCATGCATACGTTTAAAAACAGTCACTTGATGTCATGCAAGCAAGCATGCAGCATGCATGGCTTCTGTCACGGCTCCGGCGCTCCCACGCGACCTTATTACGGTTTTCGCCTACCACCGCAGCTTCGGCTTGCTGGCCGGCCGTGCCGGCCAGCCTCAGCCGCGTCGGCGCTCATTAAAACCACCTGCTCCTCAGCTCGCGGGCCGCCTCGCCCCTCCGCGCATACGCGGGTTTAAATAACACTCTAGGTGTAGGGCAGACAAGACTACGTGGTGTAGGTTTTACTGCGATATATTTCTAACACTGAATTTGAAAACGTCACGGTTGTTAAGGTTTATAAGACAACATTTTAATTCAATTTGTTATTATTGATAGTAAGTCTAAGCTTTATGATATTGATAACATAACCAAGATAAATCAACTTTTAAACATGTTTTAGGACTAACAAAATTATTATAAACCATCATTCGGACTAACAATATTATACAATATAACACTTAGGACATGTGACTTTATAGCAAGTAAAATTAGGATATCTTATTATTATAGCATCCGATATTATGATACAAAAGCATTAGAACTAAAGACGATTAGGTAATATACAATTTCGTATACCCGAACATTATGGAAAGTGATGATTATAGCAAGCGTTTTCGGGATTATGATTTTCGGACGATCGATATTCGGAGAAGAAAGGGACTACCTCTTATTTCAAAGGAAAAATAACAATCATTGGATATAATTTTTACTTGGTCTAACGACACGTCCTATAACAACATTTCGTATAGTAATATTATTCCTTTCATAAGTATAATACTCATATTCTCTAACAACATTTTGCATAAAACTACATTACTATAATAATCATATTCTATATTACTATTATAGCAATGTAGCTTTCGTCGAGTGTAGGAGCGTCGGTGGCGCTGTGGCGCCGCCGGTACTGGACTGCCCCTAGTAGAATCGGGAGGCCCGCGATCGATCCTGCCATGTACTAATGTGTTTTTAGTTTCACGATTTTTTTTACATACGGTAGGGAAGCTCTTGGCCTTCATCTCACCTGATGGTAAGTGATGATAAGGCCGAAGGTGGAAGCGAGCTTCGCCTGGACTCCTCAATATCTGAGGAACTGGCTATCTTACCTCTAATAGGCTAAATGACTAAAAATTTTTTTTTGCTTTAATAGAAGCTAATTCATATAATAAACAGAAAGAAAAAATCGGTTTTCGAATAACTATAAAAACAACCAAGATATAAGGTATTAAAGATTTTTCTCCATCTCTTTCTAGCAAAACGGCAATTTACAAGGAGTCAATATGGCCGTACTCAACAATGACGTCACAGTTGATGTCGGATCTCTCTGTCTAATCGCCTTCAAAGTAACAACTTAAAATGCTTGTATCTAATGTATTTCTTAGCCGATTTTAATTCTAATTTCACAGGACTGCGTCTTTTTCTACGGTATATTAATATACCGTAGAAAAAGACGTAAAAAATTGAATTCAGTCATCATCCCAATTGTCGGAACACAATGCTATAAACATTGTTATTATGGCGACAAACTTATGTAAGACGGTGGTAGCTAGCCAGGCGGGCTCAGAAGCCCTACCACCAACCAAAACGAGCAGAAAAATTTCTGCCCCCAGTGGAAATCGAACCCCGGAACTCCCGATCAACACCCGGTGGTCGCAACCACTAGACCACGGAGGCGGTATATTTATCTGACGCTCCTACGGTGAAGGAAAACATCGTGAGGAAACCTGCTTACACCTGCGAAGTAATTCAAAGGTGTAAAGTCCGCACTGGGCCAGAGGTCTAATCGCCCTAACTAGTTAGGGTAGGCGCTGTGATGATGATGATTATATTTTCATTAGACATAATTTTTACATTGTTTACTAAATAATTTTCTATAAAAATATCATTTTGACCATAAATTGATCTAAAATAATATTTAACCAAGAAATTCATTCATACTACTAGTAACAGAAACGAATCGCTGTAAAACCGGTTCTACGTAGCATGACTACGCTCACCCCTAGAGTGCAATTCAAATCCGCGTAGGCGCGGAGGGGCGAAGCGGCCCGCGAGCTGAGGAGCAGGTGGTTTTAACATTCGCCGCCGAGGCTGCGATGGTGAGCGAAAACCATCTACGACGATGAGCTTGCGTGGGACCGCTGGAGCCGTGACACAAAGCATGTACGTTGCATGTTTGCTTGCATCATGCTGCATGCTTGCGTATATGCTGCTTGCTTGCATGTTGCATGCTTGCTTGTACGCTGTATGCTTGCTTTTATGCTGTGTGATTTCGTGGATATTGAATGCTTGCTTGCATGCGCTTGCCTGCATGCTGCATGTTTTGCTTACATGGTGTTTTCTTGCTTGCATGCTATATGCTTGCCTGCATGCTGTATGTTTTTTTTTATATCATTGGGTATTGTCAAAAACAATACAATTTTTGGATTGAGGCTCGACAAACTGAATCTATTAATAAAGTATCGACAAAAAACCGCACCTATCTATATCAGTATACAGATTTTCGCAGTCTTTTCGCTCTCGAGATCCGTGTGGCTCAGCTGGGGTAACGTTACCCCAGCTGAGCCACACATATCTCTGAAACACGCAAGCGAAAATCTCTGAAATTATCCGATAAACTTCGACAAACTACTGCTTTACTATTCAAGCAAATAGTACGTCGCTTTGTTTTCGAGATACAGTTGGCCCAGTTGCAACAAATTTGCTGCAGGTGAGCTCTGAAACGGTAGATCGACAAACTGAAACTTGTCCGACAAACTTTGACAAACTACCGCCTATCAATATCAGTAAACAGATTTTCGCTATGTTTTTTCGTTTTCGTGATCCGTGTGGCTCTAAAACGCGCAAGCGACAAACTAGACATTATAGCGGCATACTCAAACAATCTATTTTTCAGTTTTTTTTGTGGCCCAGGGGTCAGCCACACGTTTTAAAACTATACCTATATTATTATATTGAATTAACACGCGTTTAATTTTCGTTGCGGGGATTAGTGAACGAGTGCAAAGCACTCGTAGTCGTAGTGAGCAAAGAATGGAAGGCTCATTTTCTCGGGAACGCGTCGAGATATCAAATTGTTTATTACTCGTATATACTCGGGTTTATGGTTTTTTGCGATTTTACTTCTAAGTATCCTAGAATCGTG
The DNA here is from genome assembly GCA_963935595.1 of Schoenobius gigantellus. Lineage (NCBI taxonomy): Eukaryota > Metazoa > Arthropoda > Insecta > Lepidoptera > Crambidae > Schoenobius > Schoenobius gigantellus. The sequence goes on from OZ012553.1 coordinate 15,378,854, forward strand.
AAGAAAGCAAGGCAATACTGGCCCGGTGCGAGTTGGACTCGCTCACCGAGGGTTCCGTACAAGCTTTTACAGACATTTATTTCACAAATAAATATTACCAAGGATGATATTATTCTTCGTCTATGAGATTACATACTGGCCATTACCACAACTTGACAGATTCGCGAAAACGGTGTGGACACAGCACAGCTGGTTTGTAGTCCAGAAGTCCACCCGAAGTCAGCAAGCAGGGTAGATGGGGTAGATTCACATATTTTACATAGGTATTTATTTGGCTTAAAAAACATTATACCTAGGTACTGTTTGTTTGCAATGGAGAAACTTTCAAAATGTTTAAAATGGAATTGATACTAGATGAAAACATAACGATATATAGCGGCCCTTTACATTTAAATTGGACTTTTTAAAATTAATTTCATTATTCATTATTCATTATTCTGAGTAAAGACATCTAAGCACCAAACTTAAATACGGTAATTCTATCAAAAATGCCTTGCCTATGTGTAGTTGATTATTATTAGTGTAAAGTATTCTGTATCTGCTCCTATTATTAAATAGAGCTAGCTCAGATTAGTTATAAAGGCCGCATATCAGCAAAAGTGGTGAAAAGCGCTCTAGAACTAAGTGGAGGGACGATATGCGTAGAGTCGTTGTCAAGACAAGAGCTGGATGAATAGCCTCGAATTGCGCTCAGTAACGTTTTTTTGCCATCAAAGGCGCTGAACGAGCAGACGAGCTACTTGATAGTGATAGTAAGTGGTCATCGTCGCCCATGGACCTTTGCAATACCATGGGTGCCGCTTATGTGTCGCCTGCCTTAAGTTTAAGAACCCCGTTTACTTTCCGCTTGAAGAATACCATGTTGCAGCGCATTGGAAATACCTCCGGAGGGAGCTCATTCCACATTTTGCAAGTTCGCAGAAGAAACGAACGATACGACCGCAAGATATGATGATGCCAGACTTTGAATATGTGGGGGTGGTTGGGGTGATCTATACTTCCCTGGCGCGTGGAGCGGTGGTGAAAGAGCGATGGAGGAATGAGTTTGAACACAATTACAGCAGTCGTAGCACGGGCTGCCATGACTGAACTCGAGTCACGCATTATCTCACAATTTCAGTGACATAATCTCTATGTCTTAAAGAGTAGCACGGTGGCGCGTGGAGGGGTACGTGGATCATACAGGATGTTATATAGGAAGGAAAGGATATGTTCTTGCCGCCGCAACCGAATAGGAAGCCATTTTAATTGTTCTCTGAATTCAGACACATGATCAAACTTACGCAAGCCATAAACGAATCGAATGCAGACGTTTTGCAGCCGTTGGAGCTTTGTAAGTAAATCTTCATTAAGATCAGTAAGGCAAACGTCTGCATAGTCCAAGATTGGGAATAGGAGAGCCTGCGCAAGTTCGATCTTAGTCTTTACTGGGAGCAAGTTTTCCCACCTTCTTAGAGATCCTAGCGCTGCAAACAGCTTTCTACTGACCTCTGCAATATGAGGAGCCCATGAAAGAGTACAGTCGAATAGGACCCCCAAGTTCCTGACTACCCTTTCGTACGGCAAAGGAATGCCATTGCATACGATTGCTGGTATTTGCAAGTTATTGAGTGCAGCTATTTGCCTAGAACCACCAATAACAATTGCTTCCGACTTTTTGGGGTTAACTAAGAGGCCATAGTTTTGACTCCACTCGTGAACAATTATCAGATTCCTATTAAGTTGCGCAATCAGATCAACAATGTCTCTAACAGGGGCTTGAGAATATATTTGGAGATCATCCGCATAAAGGTGATATTGGCAAGAAAGGAAAGGAGTAAGGAAGTTAATAAAGATTGAGAAAAGGAGAGGAGATAGTACGCCACCCTGTGGCACACCAGCAGGAACTCCGCAAAAACGTGACAGTTTGCCATCCATACGGATACTTTGTTACCGACCCACCAGATAGCTTCGAAACCACTGCACCACTGTATCAGTAACCAAAAGACGTTTTAACATAGCCAATAATATGTCAAAATCAACAGTAGTAGATGGGTCAATGGTTAGTTTCGCATTAGCAATGCAAGTGAGGCGTCTGAGAAGGTTACAGTTGATTCAGAATCAGAATTAGTGTTTGCGGATTTACAGGGTTTTATTAGATTAACGCGTTATGCAATTCGAATTGACCATCGTTTCATTGAAATTATGAAGAAAATATTTATGTTGTAAATATCTTTTGAAAGTAACGTCCAGGTCAAATGACTTCTTGAATAGGCGAATTAATTTTTTAGACTCATTAATTACCTCCTAGATGGTAGGCTGTACTGCCGTAGGTTTTGAGCTAGTATTTCACTGATTGTGGTTCTCAAGAGCGATATGATCAGTGAATTATATCAGTATCAGATATCTCCACTTTATCTATTGCTGTCCCGTTACTGAGATACCATTAGAAGATAGTATCTCTATATAGATCAAAGATATTTCCACTGTCAATAAAGTTACAAAAAGTAGTGAATAAATATAAAGCCGTACTTGACGATATTGCACTGAGAGAGTTTTATATTTTTTTACAAAATACAGACGCATCTAGGTACTGAAAAGACAATATCATTGCTGGCGTTTCTTACTTTGGCTAGACGGCTGGCGTGTGATGTGGGGTAAAGTGTGGAGCTGGCCCGGCAGAGTGCCAGGCCGACCCACTAAAACACCCCTGTGTTCTCCCTGCCCTTGTGGGCGGGCATGGTAGGGTCCACACTACGACTACCACTACCAGCGCGTCCGGGCAAGCTCGAACAAGGTTGGTCGGGCTATCGCCAAGGGGGGATTGCCCGAGAAACACCAGGGCAATCCCCAGACGGAGGGCCTTACGGCGGCGTGCACGGGGCCAACCGTGCACGCAGGCCTCCACGGCAGGGTCATTAGACGGGCATTGCTTGTGCGAATGCCCGCCTTCGCCTGCCTTCTAGACCATATCTGGGAAATTAATAGTTACCGTGGTAGTTCAGTGACAATTATTTTTTCGGGGTTTTTATACCAAAGTGTTTGGAATATTATTTGTTAATTCTGTACCTCTAGTGTGTAAGGGTTAAACTTGTGTTTAACCAATGTTTGGATTTTTTTACCATTGTTACACATAAAGTGAAAACTATTGTCTAGAAAATAAGTTTTGGGGGGCGCAAAATTCGAATCTTGCCAGGGGCGCTCATGACTCTAGCAGTTTTTTTTAGTTATAATCACCACAGACTCGTGGTCCGTGCCTTTGTTATTTTCATTTTCTTATTGATCTATTGTGTTCTTATGTATTTCCGACTACTCTTATATCTAGGGTGAGTTGCGCATCCCCTAAAATTAAACGATTCTACATGTTCTTATGTATATAATCAAACATTTACAGATACACAGACATATATTTATATACTCTTTATTGCATAATCAAAAATCGTTTGAACAAAAAACATAAACATTGTATGCAAGGGCGGACTTATCTCTTATAGAGATCTCTTCCAGTCAACCCATAACATTGGTGGCGTAAGTACATGTAGTGGACAACATTAATAAAGCAATAAATAACCCTTATTTAAAAATACCTATTTCTATATACATACATAAATACATAAATAATAAATAAATTATAACTGACGATCATTGGACCTGCTCATACACTTTTCTGATATAGTGTTGCTTAACGCGGGACTTAAAGCTGTTATGTGACTGGCTGTGCTGAATGTCGCTCGGGAGACTGTTCCAAAGCTGAGCAGCGCGAACTCTGAAAGAATTGCGAAAAAAATGTGAATTGCTGCTTGGAACATCCAGCATGCGTGCCTCACAACAACTACGCTTAGGACGGGATGGAGGAGGGAGTAATTGAAAGCGGGAGCGCAGATAGGATGGGGAGTTGGGATCTTTTAGGACTTTGTTCAGGATAGTAAGGATGTGCACATTACGACGATCTCGGATGGGTAGCCATTTTAAATTAGCGCGAGAGTGAGAGATACGGTCATATTTCCGTAAACCGAAAATAAAGCGAATGGCCAAATTTTGGAGGCGTTCTAGTTTGTTTGTTAATTCCTCTGTAGTGTCCAGGAAGCAGACGTCAGCGTAGTCGAGAAGAGGGAGAAGGAGAGATTGCGCAAGCATAACTTTAGTCTTGAATGGAAGAAAATATTGCACCCGCTTGAGAGAGTGAAAAGTATGATGCATACGCTTACTAACTTCATTTATATGGGGTATCCAAGACAAATTCGAATCAATTATCAGTCCTAGATTTCGAGCCTTGTTTGTAAAATCTATAGTTGATCCATTATAAACCAATGCTGGCAGCGCATTTACATCGACCTTACCCCTCATCCTACGGCTACCAATCAATACGGCTTGCGACTTCGATGGATTGACGACAAGACCAAAAGACTTAGCCCACTGGAGGATATTGGAGAGATCTTGGTTCAAGTGACTAATTGCTTCTAAGGCGTGAGATGGTTCAAAATGCTTATAAATCTGAAGATCATCAGCGTAAAGATGATAAGAAGATGAGATAACTTTTGAGATGAAACTAATAAAAACTGAAAAGAGAAGCGGAGAGAGAACCCCACCTTGTAGAACACCAGATGTGAGACTACACCAGTTAGATGTAGCATCGTCAATTTTCACACACTGTTGGCGGCCAAACAGATAAGAATTAAACCACTGAAGTACAGTGGGAGAGATGTTCACTGAACGAAGGGCACCGAGGAGGATATCAAAGTCAACCGAGTTGAATGCGCTGCTGAAGTCAAGCAGAATAACTGCTGTAAGCTTGGATTCATCCATTGCTTTTCTGATGTCTTCCGTAATATTCAACAGCGCACCAACTGTGCTATGGGAAGGTCGAAACCCAGATTGGAATGGGCATAGGAGGGAGTTTGAGGAAAGGTAAAGGTATAATTGGTGATGAGCAATGGATTCAAGGACTTTTGATAGGATGGGTAATATGGAAATAGGTCTGAAATCGGTTAAAGCTGTAGGATTGCCAATCTTGGGAAGAGGAATTACAATTGCTTTCTTCCATGATGATGGAAAAATACTGTGTGACAAGGAAAAGTTAATTATATGTGTTATTATCTGCACAGTATCCTCCAACACTGGAAGAAGCATATCTAGGCTGAGGTTATCACTGCCAATGGCTTTAGAGGATATGGAGCGGATACCCTTTATTACAGTTTTCTCTGTTACAGAAGAGAATGTAAAAGATGGACAATTTGGTTGGTCAAGATTCGTAAGATGTTGAAGAGTCTGAGTCTTAGAAGATTGCTCAAGTGAGATAGGAGGTTATATATGTACATACACATATATACATATAGATACATACATACACAAAGATATATATATATTCACATATTCCCAAAACATTATATACGGTACATTTATTTCTCTATGGATATATCAATTTTAACTATTTAATTAACTATGTCTATATCTCTAGCACAGTTTAAAAACTGTGACTCTAGCTAGCTACGACTCTGTCCATACGTACATAAAATCGTCTCAATTCCATTCAATCACGCAAAGGTAACAATAACCATTCGTTTATTTTACTCCATTTGGTTTTGTTTCTGAAGAACTTTTAAATATTTTTGATTTGTCCTTCGAATACATATATTTGTAATGAGTGTTATAAAATATGCATCAAATCTTTGTTGGTCATGGGGCGATTTCGACATTGTCATCATCCTCATCATCAGTATAATAAGTAAGTAAGTATATATGTATGTATATGTGTATATGTATGTCTAAATATATGTGTGTATAAATATTTCAGTTATTTTGATTTTTTATTATTTTAATAAATGTACAAATCTTCTTCCCGCATTTACACAAAATCTTACACTGCCACTTGGGTTGACTGGAAGAAATCTCTCTCTGAGATAAGTCCGCCCTTGTAAACTTTGTGTTCACTGTAGTATCGAATGTTTATATGTACAATAAAAATCAAATAATAACAAAACAGTTTAATGTTTAAATAAATTCTCCTTTTATAAATTGTTTATTTCTTCCATCCTCTTTTAGAAGTTATTTCCTGTAGCAAAATCATGTTAATGACGTACCTACACAATGATTCGATCCGCTGTGTACACAATCAAATTTACCCATGATAATACATCAACTTTAAATACAAGCATGAATCAACTAGATAATTAATTGGTAGATCAATTATTTTTGTCACTTAGTACTACTATGTATTAACAGGGACAAAATGTATTAATACAATTTTATCGTTATCTATTGTAAGTTAGAAATTATAAACAGAATTAGTTATAGTCAAAATTACATACAAAACACTTAGACCTACTGTTAACCATGGGGTGATTCAGGTTTTTCCACCTAGTGTGCACAGTTGATCAATTTCCATATTTTAAAAAACCTTATTTACTCTTTTCTTTATTATTGTAGACCAATGATTTAGTTATATTCTAAAAGCAGATGAAATATTTAATACATAAAATCAATTTTTTTTACCAATCTGGCTGAAAGTTTTTAAGATATGAGTAATCAAAAAGTGACTCGCGGTTTACCAGGTGACCCTAAATATAATGTTTTTTTTGTACACACAACTGTTTATAAAATACTATACCTACTATAGATAGTTTAAATAAGGCACTACACACAAACCCAACCAACAGGTTTAGTGGAGCTATATGTATTTAAATATGATGCATTGTGAATTGATAATCAATTAAAAAAATGTGTAATCGGTCAGCAAAAAGATTCGATCTGTCTGGTTAACATTGGCGTATCAAGAGTTTTTTTCTGGGGTGGACCTGGCCCTTGATTTTTAGGGTTCCGTAGCCAAATGGCAAAAAACGGAACTCTTATAGATTCGTCATGTCTGTCTGTCTGTCTGTCTGTCCGTCCGTATGTCAAAGCCACTTTTTTCCGAAACTATAAGAACTACACTATTGAAACTTGGTAAGTAGATGTATTCTGTGAACCGTATTAAGATTTTCACACAAAAATAGAAAAAGGCAATAAATTTTGAGGGTTCCCCATATATAGAACTGAAACTCAAATTTTTTTTTTCATTAAACCCATACGTGTGGGGTATGGATAGGTCTTCAAAAATCATATTGAGGTTTCTAATATTTTTTTTTCTAAACTGAATAGTTTGCGCGAGAGACACGTCCAAAGTGGTAAAATGTGTGTCCCCCCCCCCCTGTAACTTCTAAATAAGAGAATGATAAAACTAAAAAAAATATATGATGTACATTACCATGCAAACTTCCACCGAAAATTGGTTTGAACGAGATCTTGTAAGTAGTTTTTTAATACGTCATAAATCCTACGGAAACCTTCATGGGCGAGTCCGACTCGCGCTTGGCCAGTTTTTGTTTGCAGTTAACACTGTTTGGCGTCCATCATAGAATTTTGAAACGGTGGCGTAACATCCTGGGGTGGGCATTAGACCATACTGGGGAAGGCACAGTCCACCCGGCCCCCCCTCTATACATATACGCGTAAGCTGATAAAACTCAAATTAAGTGGACTGGGAAAATAAAGATTTTACGAAATGATACAACACCATAAGAACCATACATTCAATTTTATTCGTGAATAAGTACAGTAAGCTCCCATTCAAGCTATACATTTACACTACGAAAACCGCCACTATTACGAGCGACATAACCCCTCGTTTACACCAAGAAACAAGTAAAATACTAGTTTCATACAATACTTGTAGAATACTTGTCAAAACATAATTATTTGCTTTATACATGTATTGCAACTGTCTCAAACATTCTTTCGTTCATACTGTGTTGCCAACAAGTCTCTAAACAAGTATAAACCACATCTGCGTTTACACTTAGATCTATGACATATTCAAACTAGTCTGATACATTGACAGCGTTTACACTTACAAAAAGCAATCGTGTTTTTAAACAAGTTTTGTTTATTTCACTGAAATTTATGTATCATACTAATTTAAAACATGTTTTAAACTCTATCCATGCTTGTTGGATAAAGTTTTAAACTTTTACCGGACGGACCGTATTATTTTACGGGGGGAAGAGAAGAAAAAAAAATCAAAAAAATACAAAAAATACAAAAAATGCTGCACTAGTTGAGAGCAGCATTTTTAGATTTTTTTATAAAAAAAAAATTTTTTAATAAAAATTTTTTTTTTTAATTCATTGTTTTTATTTTATTTATAATAATTGATGTGTCCTGAAGCGTCCCTAAAATTTTCCAGTGATAAAAAAATAACCGTGTAAACAAGTATACTGCACTCATGAAGTAAAGTTCCTCAGCATCTTTACTTTCCATTGTGAATAGTCAATTGAGTAGAAAATATTAATGAAACTACTGGACTGGCGTGTCATTTTACAAGTTCATCTACAACAAGTATAAAACGTGACATTTTACACCAAGAAACAAGTAAAATACTAGTTTCATACAATACTTGTAGAATACTTGTCAAAACATAATTATTTGTTTTATACATGTAAGTATTGCAACTGTCTCAAACATTCTTTCGTTCATACTGTGTTGCCAACAAGTCTCTAAACAAGTATAAACCACATCTGCGTTTACACTTAGATCTATAACATATTCAAACTAGTCTGATACATTGACAGCGTTTACACTTACAAAAAGCAATCGTGTGTTAACAAGTTTTGTTTATTTCACTGAAATTTATGTATCATACTAATTTAAAACATGTTTTAAACTCTATCCATGCTTGTTGGATAAAGTTTTAAACTTTTACCGGACGGACCGTATTATTTTACGGGGGGAAGAGAAGAAAAAAAAATCAAAAAAATACAAAAAATGCTGCACTAGTTGAGAGCAGCATTTTTAGATTTTTTAATAAAAAAATTTTTTTTTAATTCATTGTTTTTATTTTATTTATAATAATTGATGTGTCCTGAAGCGTCCCTAAAATTTTTCAGTGATAAAAAAATAACCGTGTAAACAAGTATACTGCACTCATGAAGTAAAGTTCCTCAGCATCTTTACTTTCCATTGTGAATAGTCAATTGAGTAGAAAATATTAATGAAACTACTGGACTGGCGTGTCATTTTACAAGTTCATCTACAACAAGTATAAAACGTGACATTTTACACCAAGAAACAAGTAAAATACTAGTTTCATACAATACTTGTAGAATACTTGTCAAAACATAATTATTTGTTTTATACATGTAAGTATTGCAACTGTCTTAAACATTCTTTCGTTCATACTGTGTTGCCAACAAGTCTCTAAACAAGTATAAACCACATCTGCGTTTACACTTAGATCTATAACATATTCAAACTAGTCTGATACATTGACAGCGTTTACACTTACAAAAAGCAATCGTGTGTTAACAAGTTTTGTTTATTTCACTGAAATTTATGTATCATACTAATTTAAAACATGTTTTAAACTCTATCCATGCTTGTTGGATAAAGTTTTAAACTTTTACCGGACGGACCGTATTATTTTACGGGGGGAAGAGAAGAAAAAAAAATCAAAAAAATACAAAAAATGCTGCACTAGAGAGCAGCATTTTTAGATTTTTTAATAAAAAATTTTTTTTTTAATTCATTGTTTTTATTTTATTTATAATAATTGATGTGTCCTGAAGCGTCCCTAAAATTTTTCAGTGATAAAAAAATAACCGTGTAAACAAGTATACTGCACTCATGAAGTAAAGTTCCTCAGCATCTTTACTTTCCATTGTGAATAGTCAATTGAGTAGAAAATATTAATGAAACTACTGGACTGGCGTGTCATTTTACAAGTTCATCTACAACAAGTATAAAACGTGACATTTTACACCAAGAAACAAGTAAAATACTAGTTTCATACAATACTTGTAGAATACTTGTCAAAACATAATTATTTGTTTTATACATGTAAGTATTGCAACTGTCTTAAACATTCTTTCGTTCATACTGTGTTGCCAACAAGTCTCTAAACAAGTATAAACCACATCTGCGTTTACACTTAGATCTATAACATATTCAAACTAGTCTGATACATTGACAGCGTTTACACTTACAAAAAGCAATCGTGTGTTAACAAGTTTTGTTTATTTCACTGAAATTTATGTATCATACTAATTTAAAACATGTTTTAAACTCTATCAATGCTTGTTGGATAAAGTTTTAAACTTTTACCGGACGGACCGTATTATTTTACGGGGGGAAGAGAAGAAAAAAAAATCAAAAAAATACAAAAAATGCTGCACTAGTTGAGAGCAGCATTTTTAGATTTTTTAATAAAAAATTTTTTTTTTAATTCATTGTTTTTATTTTATTTATAATAATTGATGTGTCCTGAAGCGTCCCTAAAATTTTTCAGTGATAAAAAAATAACCGTGTAAACAAGTATACTGCACTCATGAAGTAAAGTTCCTCAGCATCTTTACTTTCCATTGTGAATAGTCAATTGAGTAGAAAAGATTAATGAAACTACCGGACTGGCGTGTCATTTTCTACAAGTTTATCTACAACAAGTATTAAAACGTGACATCATAAACATGTAGACAACTAGTAGTTCAGAAACAATTTCATACAACAAGTTGTATACATGTTTTGTATTCAACAAGTTTTATACATGTATACGAGTGTAAACAATAAACGAAAACATTGCATAAAACTTGTTAAATACATGTAATATACCTTGGTGTAAACGAGGGGTAGAACGGTCCAAAGGTCAAACAGTATAGCTTGATAAGGAGCTTACTGTACCTATAGATCATCATGAATCGATGAATTAGATTTTCGCTGTTATTGGAATGGATCGCTACAGTACAGAGCTTTATTAGATTAGAGTCTACTCTTTATTTCGAAATTTCGAGCGTTGGGCAGCTATTCTATTACTAAAATCTTTCGGTATTCATCTATCTGATAGCAGTGTTATCTGACAAAATAAATTCTCACGGACTAGGACTGCTATGTTTATTTTTATACTACCTAGTTTCTACGAAACCTATAAAGCTTTTCAGAAGTATTTGAGTTTAGCATTGTGGGTGGTTAGGTACCTACTTACCTCCTTTAGAGTGACATAATTTGGCCGTAGACAAAAATCTCGTTCATTTATGTTTCTTTCTGTAATTACTTGTCTGTGATTATCACTAAAAGCATTTGATTTTTCAATTTGTTTTTTGGTTTTGCTGATCATAAAAAAGCTTCACGCCTCAAGATGGATAAGATAGTGAGAAAGAGCTAGGCGCCGAATTATAATGAGCACTAGTAAGTAAAACTTTTGTTTCATACCCAACTAATTATATTGTAACACTGTTAAATCACCGACTGAAGAGATATACTTTTTGTAAGTCTACATCTATCTTGTTAACATACTGCTCGTCATCTCTTGGGACGTATAGTTGCTATTTTATAGATAAGCTCGCTGATGTTAATCACGTTTAGAAAACATTCATCGACAGGCGAAGAGAGTGAACGCTTGCGCTGCGCAAACGCATTCAGAGTAACCGACCAACAGTACCGAGTCAGTGTTTACTGAACCGCGGACAAACACACCCAGTTATCCAGATGTGAGCCGAACACAAATTAAATCGTAAATTTATTAACTGTCACAACAAAAATATGGAGATGCAAGACCGTAGTACGGAAAATGGTAAGAAAGTGAATGAAAAAAGTGAAAGTGAAAAGTGTTCGCAAGTGCGGTGATATTTTGTTGACCCCGATAAGTTCTTTTTGCATTTTATCGGTACCTACCTTGAAACCGGTAACATTGGTAATGGCCAAGGATTGCTGTTATACTGTCATGTGTTCGGTTCTCATAATTAACGTTTTGGTATGTCTAAGTATATTGATGTTTTTCAATTGTTTGATTAGGTGGTGTGTTGGGTTGTGTGAAAACTTTGAATCATATTTTTATGACATTTTAAAATAATTAAGTAACAAGCAGACAATGCAGCTGATGGTATACATCTATAGGGCTGCAAGATGAGGTGACAAAAAAATCTAGTAAAAATTTGGAAATTTCAGAGTTCGGTGATTACTGGCAGGATGGGACTGTAATTTCAAAAGTCTATTAAATTCTACAACGCGATTTTCTTGAAAACTTAACGAAATGCTCATAGTCGGCACATTTGGAATTTTATCTCATGCATTTGGACTCTGGATATAATTTGAAATGTCAGGACAATCGAAATGACTCTTGATCTCATCTGGTAACCCTATATATTTACTTATGCTAGCTACTACATCTAAAACAACGGTGTACGACTTCCGTCCATAGTAAATCCCAAAGGCTCAAATTGCGCGAAATAATATTTAACATCTACTTCGGCTAACATTTCCTTCTGCTCAATTTTATTATTATTAAAAAAATAAGGCCAATTATATTTTTTACAACAAATGAATTAGGCTTTACCCATTTTTACTTACAATAAACTATATAATAGTGAGTGACGATAAGGCCGCAAAGGTGGTAACAAACGACGAAGCGGTAAGTGTTAGTAAACAATTTAATCTAAATTCACCACTCGTTTGTTTTTTGAAGTAATTACTTTGGTTAACCTTTAAGTATGGACGTCATTTTTTCATAACACTATCCTGGACGTGTAGTCTCACAGGCTCCTATATTAACTAGTGTTTTTTTAACAAACTTATTTTAAATAGCTTGAATACTATATTTGACTTAAATTATGGTTTAGTTATAGTAAAAATACGTGAATATATGAGCCACTTTTTTATAATAATTCAAAAAATATTTAAAATTAAAATATAATGGCACATTTTGGGTAATTTTAAGTACAACTACGTTTTCAGCCGTAAAATCAACTAGAAATTATAAAAAATAAATATTTACCATACTACCTCTTATTTTTTACTATTCCAACATAAATAAGTAAACATTTACAAGAAAATCTAAAAAGAGAACAAAGTTGCTTACAAATATTTTTATAACACAACTATGGACGTGTAGCCTGACAGGCTCCAAAAGATTTTTAGATAAGTATTACTCACGTATTTTTCATTGAATGACGTAATTTCCTCCTTCGCTGGTCATTTTGATTCTAAAACTGAAGCTACTGAGCTACTCAAGTGTGGGGAGCGGGGGGGAAGTACACAAAACTTAGAAACTAACATTTACCCGGAGCCTGTCCTATACGTCCATACTTAAAGGTTAAGAAGTGGTTGAAATTAAGTGGGTTAAACCAGGTGTATCAACCACAAAGACCCAGCGCCATGGTTTCTATTTGTCCCTAGTAGGCCGATCCCATTCACTGGATCACTTCTGGATTGACACACACAAATAAACAGGTCTATCCCCCTTTAACTAACTTGGGTTGCCAATACAGAACTGTCATTTTCAGTATACCTTTTTATATCCACTATACTGCTATCATGCAATAAACTAGGTTAATTTAGTAAAGGTTTTATAAAGTGTATTTCTGAATGACATTTCGGAGTTAGTAGCTAATGTTAACGATTAGGGGGGTGCAGCTAGGATTGTCAACTGTCTTGGATTTTCCGGGACATCCCCCTTCTGAGTCAACTTTGGCCGTCCCGCCGTGACCTCTTGCGGACGCCTTTTGTCCCGGAAATCAGTGATTACATAAGGCATTTATCTCGTACCAACTAACCCTTGGGGTTTTTTATTGCTACTAAGTTGGAAAACAAGTAAACTGCCCACCTGATGGTAAGTGGTAACAGTCAACTATAATACATGTGGCTCCTGCGAGATTCGCAGCGAAACTGCAACCCCCACAAGAAACAGTGTACGTTGCCAACTTGTGACATCAGATGTAAAGTCATGGTACCCAGTAATTTCACTGCCATATCTTACTTACCCATCAAACCGAAACACAGCAATGCAAGCAAACACTGCTGCTTTGCGACAGAGATTTCGGTAAGACTTGGTAAGACGTACCTCCCAAGCAAACGACCCTGGTACAAAGTCTCCCTCCGGTCGAAATTCGGTTTGGCAATTGACCCGAGTAATTTGTTATACATCAACACCGTTAACATTTCATAATACGTACGCATTCTTATCTTACGAGTATTTTATAATGGGGCCCTTGCGGACCCTGCACTTCGACCCCTGAGAATCTTTTGTGCTACCCCAGTTTCTTTGTTTACTTTATTAGTTGCTATCACCATTTATGGACCAATTGAGTTCACTCGTCTCACAATTGGTTCAAGTGGAATAGCCCTAAACTTTTCGGGATTTCGATATACAATCCCGAAGAGACTCATTCTTCTGCGGGAGAATCGCCGTGGCATAAATATGTGTTCCATGCTCTCTTTTACCTCATTGCAGGCTCTGCAGCACGCGTAGCACAAGGACCCCGAGATAATTATGTCTATCATTAACTGTCATTAACTGTCACTTTCTCGACACCAAACCCTCACCAAACCCTCAGAAGAATAACTGAAGCTAACTGTAGTGATTGTTCTGAGACCAAACCTCACCAAACAATAGCTATCTCATTCGCTACTGTCAAAAGTGACATTGTGTAGAGAAACAGGGCCGAGAAAATACTATCACGATCCTTGTGCTACGCGTGCAGGTATCTGTGTAACTCATACCCATTTTTGTTACGATGCGATAAGTGTCAAAGTGGCCTGTATTTCTTGTGAATTTTGTTGAATCTGTTCAGGCCTATGAACAGCTTGGTGTGCGTTATTCCTTTTTTCTTTTTTGAGTGTCCCATTCATTACGTAGCAAACGCAAATATTACATTTTCCACTTTTGTGTTGTTTTTTCTTAAACAACACAACAGGCCAAACAAAACAGGCCTCCACGGCAAGGCACGGCGTTAAAGAACGCTTAGGAGTATTATCCGGACAGCCTGAATTTTAAATTGCGTACAGTGAAGTCCGTTATTTCACCGCCACTGGAACTCAGTGATGCTGGTGATATATTATTATTGTTTTGGCGACCGAATCGGGCAAGACGTTGAGTAGGTACCTATATTAATAGGAATCGAAAGTCTAGCCTCAGATGATCCATTTCAAAGACAAAGACTACAATACGATTTTACAATAAAAAAGTTTTAATGTAAAATCAAAAGCTATGATATTTATTATTAAGAAATCATTGCAGATGTTGTCAGTGCAACCAAATACGAAAAGTAGGTACTTACCTATTTAGATTTCCACATAATACAGTTCACATTATTTTGTTCCTTGTAATTATATCAATTTACAACATGGCAGTTTTAATTGGTTTGCTTTTAAATATCGCTAACTTATATATTAATTTAATGGTGCTAGTTTTGACATAAAATATGGAGCTATTAATAATTAATGTTGTCCTTAAAATGCATTAAGTACCTACCTACATAATACATATATACAAACGTCCAATGTCGCTCTAAGCTTTGTTTTGAGACAATAATATGAAATTGATTTAAGAATTTAGACTTAGTTAGTGAAGCCACTTTTAATAAACAACTAATTAGTGTCAGTTGGTTGAATAACAAAAAGTATTTTCATTTAAAATTTAACGTCACTGTAGCCGAGAGTATGCTTATTCATAATAATTTCACGCGCTCACTAGGTGTTTTATGTAAAAATAATTTGTATTCTGTACCCATAGCATTTGGTATAAAGCTTATACTTATAAATAGAATACGAAAGGATAAGGCTACATACTGCTTAAGCAGTCAAGTTTTCCATCAAATATTTTCTCAAATTAACATAAGTATTTTTAAAAATAGGAATGTCATGAGATAAATTCATTTTTTTATTTTTCTTGATGAGGTTGTGTTTCAGTTTTAAATAATTCTCCATATTTAAACTCTATATTTGACGGAACATATTTTGATTTCCTGTTGCTCTTATCCGATCTGTACATAGATATTTGTGCAAAAGATAATAAATCTCGATGGAAGATTAATGCCCAATTTCACTAACCTTGTCTCAGCTAAGACAATCCTAAGAAGAATGCTGTCACTTCTTGTCTTCATTGAAAAGAATGTGACAGCATGCCACTTAAGATCGTCCTAAGCTAAGATTAGTGCAATTGGCTATAACACTTATAAAATAGGCCTAAATCTAGGATTTAATCTTTGATTCAAAATCTATGAGTATCATGATCACTTTAAATTTTGAGAGTCAAAGTGCATCTACTGCAGTCGGCATAGAGACACCGTATTGGCGACAGTGAACCAATTTCAGTGTTATTTAATCTAAAAGATCGATTTAAAAGCTTTCAAGATCCTTTCAATATGAAAAACGGATCCAATTTGACGCTAGTATTGCAACTCAAGAGTATGGAAAATCGAAATGTCAATTCGGATCGATCTGTCTCCTTACTGTGATCGCTTAAAACAGTGTTAAAACCGCAGCGTGAACGAGATAGCGCTATACCCAGCACTAGCGGTGTCTCTGTCTCATTATTGTTTGATATTGCTTCACGCGATCATGATAAGTGCCACATGTGGTTCAAGAGTAAGCCTCCTAAATGGTACGTATTGCCAATCTTCAAAACTGTCGCCGTCGACCTTCATCCTGACAATGAGTAAGCAATATCTACTACGGAGATATAGTTTGAGATAAATGTTACACCTTCTTATCAATATTGTTAGTTAGGTATTATAATATAATAAAAATACCTGAGTTCTATTACGTTTATCGCTGTTATATAATTATTATAGTACCTACTGGTTGGTACTTAGACAGGAATTCATTGGCTTAAGTCACCTTTAAAAAATCGTACACCAGTCTTGATGAACAATAACCAAATGTGGGGAAAATCTAATCTATACTTACTTACGAGTATATATACAGGGTGTAACTGAACACCCCAATAACATTTAAGGGTATGTATCCATCAGAAGTAGAGATTCTGTAGGAAAATATTAGGGCTAACAAACCTACTTTTTTTCCCATACAAACTAAATAAATTATTATTTGGTATTAAATGCCGACAGCCCTACGTAAGCGTACGAGGAATACTACGCTCACGTCATACAAACTAAATAAATTATTTTTTGGTATTAAGTGCCGAAAGCCCTACGTAAGCGTACGAGGAATACTACGCTCACGTCTGTCACGTGTAATTTTGTGTTTAAATTTCTTTTGTGTTAAGAGCTGATTATGGTTGTCACTTGAAAGTTTTTGCTTTCAGTTTAAAATCAAATAACTCTGAAAGTATTGGGGTCCTAGGTCTCAGACAAGCACTGAAGGTCCATTTAGTATCTAACTTATATGCCCCTTAAATGTTATTGGGGTGTTCAGTTACACCCGGTATATTACTTTACTAATATTATAAAGCTGAAGAGTTTGTTTGTTTGTTTGGTTGAACGCGCTAATCTCAGGAACTACTGGTTCAAATTGAAACATTCTTTTTGTGTTGGATAGTCCATTTGTCGAGGAAGGCTATAGGCTATATAACATCACGCTATGACTAATAGGAGCTGAGCGTCAATGAAAAATGTTGCAAAAACGGGAAAAATTATATGGCGAAACGTAGTTCGCGGGCACGGCTAGTCATACAATACATAATGCTTGGGAATATACGAGTATACCGGGTTATTTTTCCATCATTTGCCAAATTTTGCATGCTTGTTTAGACAAGCAAAATGAACAACAACGGTAGTATTTGGCAGTATTATTGTTTCTTTTAGCAAATGTGTTAAAAATTTAGGTTTAGTTTTTGATCAGTGCTTATCTTGGCGACCGCAAGTCGAAGCTGTTCGCAAGAAGCTCTTAGCTGCTTATGGTTCACTCAACAGGTTTCGTAATTTTCTCCCGATTAGTACTAAAATAGAACTAGCACAATGACTTCTGCTTTCTCTGCTCGATTATGCTGATAGTGCCTGGGTGGATCTGTCTGAGGAGCTTCTCGACAAGCTGGAGCGTCTGCAAAATGTGGCCATTAGTTTTTTTTTTAACTTACGAAAATTTGATCATGTTTCTTACTATCGCTCTCAACTCAAATGGCTTCGAATCCGACAACGAAGAGACTTACATGTCTTGTCCCTTCTTTACAATATTCTGTTTCATCCAATGTCTCCACCTTATCTTAAGTCTCATTTCTCTTTTCGGTCCACTTCGTCGAGTCGTAATTTGTGATCTAATTACATTTTATTCCTGGAAATTCCGCCTCGCTCGACTCAATTTCTGACGTACTCGTTTCCTTCTCAAGCCGTCCGGCTATGGAACTCCCTCCCTGAGAGTATTAAGCTCGCTCGTACGCTAGATTCTTTCAAATCTTTAGTTCGTAGTCACTTCCTATCCACAAATCCTTAACCGCTATACTGTTATTTGTGTCCCTTTCCTATCACACAAGCAATATTTATTCCTATTTCTGCACCCTTCCCCTTGATTGTCCTTTTTCTTATTTCCCTGTCTTTAGGTTGCCTGGAAGAGATTGCTTTTTAGCAATAAGGCCGCCTATTTGTACATATATATATTTTTTACATTTGTATCCCATTGTCATACATTTTTTGTACAATAAAGGGTTTATTATTATTATTACTATTATTAACTTTTACTATGGGACCAAACTCGAAATCGCGAAAAAAAATCAGCTGTTCCATACATTTAGGTTCAGTGGATGTTGAATATTTGTATGGAACAGCAGATTTTTTTTCGCGATTTCGAGATTGGTCCCACAGTAAAAGATTTTCATTTTTCTTGTCTAAACAAGCACACAAAATTTGACTCCTGCTGGAAAAATAACCCGGTATGAATGAAGTAACTTGTTGATTGAAAGGGCGTTGCTGGGTAGGTAGATAGGGTTACCAGGCGTGTTGGAATGAAAAGTCGGACAAGTATTCAATTTTTATTTATTAACAAGTTTCACTATTTACAAGTGTTTACTTTTAAATTACTTTCTATATTACTTTGTTGGATTACAAAATTAACCGTAAATAAATCGTTTTATTTTTTGATTTACTCGATGCCACCGTTTATAATAAGGTATTGTTTGCATGATATGGAATCTGTGTCCGGTTTGAAAACAGTTTTTGACTAGACAAACGTAAAGAAAATCTTACCTACTGTCCGGTCGATTCCGGACATCTGGTAACCCTGTAGGTAATGTATATGCAATTGTTTTTATGTATCATACATGCTGTCATAATTAAAACCAGTAGGTTATCGTGAAGGGGGTCAACATACGCTTAATTGTGTAAACAGATGACGGCATGTCACATGCATAGTGACATGTATTCGCCCTCAACTAAAATAGGTTAGGTATGTGACAGTGTAACGGGGTGAGCAGCAGCAGAGGAGCAGGTGACGCTGTCCCTACGTACCCACTGCACCACAGCGTCCCTGCTGCACCCCGTTACAAATATTATTATTAAACGAAAGGGCACTACATAAGTGCCTTTAAGATTTTATGATATTCGTTAAATTATTTCGTCAGATTTATAGAAAAAGGTGCTGATAAAAATATTAATTTATGTTAATTAGTCATCGCTACTTTTTCACGTTTCGATGTCCGCAATTGAGTGACGGGAGAGACGAAATTAATTATGTCCAAGACATAAGATTTGAAATGCAGTCAAGTTAGGCGGGAATGCAACGAGTTGCTATATGTAGCACCTCGTTACAGGTAGGTATACCTACTACTTGGTTGTTTTTTTTCCTTACATTTAGGATGAAAAACGGTATAATGCAAAGTCAAGCCATGGTATTTAACTAAAATGTGAACGTGAATGAATCTAGGTATGAAACCATCGATTCGGATTACAGAACCTGTCTCATCAGGTTTTCAGGGGGACTCATAAGCCTCGAGGCATCATGGTAATTATGAAAACTTTAATAATTGTCTTCGTGGCTGGGAAACTAATTTATTAGTAATTAAATCTTAATCTTATATATAAAAACTAGCTGTGCCGCCGGCGAACTACGTTTCGCCATAATAACGGCGAATTTACGTTTCGCCGTAATAAAAAATAGTTTACGACCTATTCAGACCTACTCAGACCCACCGAATATACACAAAAAATTTCATAAAGATCGGTCGAGTCGTTTCGGAGGAGTTTGGTAACCAACACTGTGACACGAGAATTTTATATATTAGATGAATCGCAAAATGTGTTGGTAAGCGCAAATTTCAGAAACTACTGGTTCGAATTGAGAAACTCTTTTACCATTAGAATGCTACATTGTCCCTGATGGTTATAGGCTATATTATAATTTTTACCGCGGGAAAATATTTCTTTCCAATGGGTAAATTCGATAACTACTGGGCCGATTTTAAAAATTCTTTCACCATTAGAAAGCTACATCCTTCGTGAGTAACATAGGCTATATTTCCCACGGGAAAAATATGACGGGAATACCACGGGAAAAATATGACGGGAAATCTATCGTAAGGCGAAACGAAGTTCGCGGGCACAGCTAGTAAGTATATAAAATTCTCGTGTCACAATGTTTGTAACCAAACTCCTCCGAAATGTCATGACCGATTTTTATGAATTTTTTTGTGATATTCGTAGGTAGGTATTACACCCTTAGTGATAAGGGTTTTTTGAAAATTATTATGGCGAAACGTAGTTCGCGGGCACAGCTAGCAAATCTAAAAAAAGGAAGGTTATTATGGAGAGAAAACATAAAAATTGCCTGGATAATAGTAAAAACAACACTTTCCTTTTCCCATACAAATCACGGAGAAATTTGACATAAAAATAAAAAAAATATTCATATTAGTATAAGCAATAAGTAATATTTTTTAATAAAAATTTGTATTTTTCTTGTACTTATGATTGAAATGTCTAAAAAAAACAATTATTATTAAATTTACAAAAAAAGTAATGCAATTTTTTAAAGAGAAGTGTACCTGTTGTTACAAGGACATTAACAATTTATGTATGCGAATGGAAAATTGCATTTTTAATGTAAAACCAAGAAGTAGATCGTCATTTTTACAGACTTTTTCGGAAACCTTGTGTTAAAACATGTTTTTCACGGTATGTGGCCTTTCCTGCGACCGTAGTTTGTAACTCGTAATTTTTAAATTCCGTCCCCGCGAGTCTAATTATGATGGGTGGTGATCCGAGACTAAATAAGTTTTTATGGGACCTGAAATCCGCTTCAGCCTTCATGCTACATTAATATTTGCGATTCACGAAGTCGACTAATAGTGATAGGTAACAGGAAAATTTGTAGGCGCGCGTGCATAATAATATGTACGAAACATATAAGCTTTAGCCGCTTGTGGTGGGCAGGATTTCTTTTACCGGGCTATTGAGGTCTGGACCTCAATTCCGATACAAGGGGTTTTAATCTCTTTATTTTCATGACTAACTTTTGCCCGCGACTTCGTACGCATGTAGTTTATACAACTTGAATCATCAAGCGAGTATTGCAAATCACTCCAGATAGGTACACTAGAGAAACGGATGGTCTATCTAAATAAAAAAAACTATACAAAAAACCCGACTTTAATAACACTTCAAAGTCAAAATTAATCTAAGTACTAGAAAAACGGATGGTCTATCTAAATAAAAAAAACTATACAAAAAATAAAAATCGACTTTAATAACACTTCAAAGTCAAAAGTAATCTAAGTATATAAGGTACACACAACATCACATTTTTATTTTGAAATCGGTGTCAAATTTTAAGATTTTTAGGAGATCATCGCTTGGCACTGACTTTCAAGTGCTATTCTTTTTGACTTTCAAGTGTTATTGAAGTTGGTTTTTATTTTATGTAAATTATTTTTTATCTTTTTAACCGACTTCAAAAAAGGAGGAGGTTCTCAATTCGATGCGTATGTTTTTTTTTTGCCGCCAATTGTGAACCGATTTCCAAAATTCTTTTTGCATTCGATAAAGAATACTCCTGGGGTGGTCCCAAGGTCATCAAAGTCAAAGTCTGATGATGTTATCTCATAAAAATCGAGGAAAACCCCAAAATTTTTAGGTGTGTCCAACGTGTTTTGTGTGTATGTTACGCGATTACTCCGCCAATTGTGGACCACTTTTCAACATTATTTTTGTATTCGATAGAGTATACGCCTGTGGTAGTTCCAGGGTCACCAAAGTCAGGATCTAATGATGGGATCCCATGAAAATCGAGGGAAACGCTTAAATTTTATAGGTACGTCGAACGTGTTTCATTATTTTTCCGAAGTTATTCACGTATTTGCGTCTGGCAGTCATGAACCGAGCTGATGGTGGAAGGATCCTTAACTTTTGGACTTGACCTGCGGTGAGCTGGTATTAAATTCAGGTCATTGGTCAGGTCAGGAAGGAGAGGTGATATTAAATTCATTAAAAAAATAAAAAAAATGACTTCAAAAACACTAAAAAGTTAAAAATAATATAAGAATCGGTATAGACAACATCACACTTCTATATTGAAGTCGGTGCCAAATTTTAAGCTATATTGAAGTCGATGCCAAATTTTAAGACCCATGTCCCAAAGGTCACCAAAGTTAGGATCTGATCGTGATGGGGTCCCATGAAAATCGAGCCAAACCATAATTTAGTACCCTTTATTAAATTAGGTTTTCTCATTTCACTAAAAAGATAAAAATAAAAAATATTTTACTAAAAATAAAAGACGACTTCAAAAACACTGGAAAGTTAAAAATAATGTAAGAATAAGTACAGACAACATCACGCTTCTATATTGAAGTCGGTGCAAAATTTTAAGACTTTCTAGGAGATCATCGTTTGGCATCGAATTCAATATTGAAGCGAATCATTTTTCTCTTAGTTATTTACTCGTAGTTATTAATTTAGAAATTTTATAGATTTCTAGAAAACTCTACCTATCTCTATAATATATCTTACTGTAAAAGCCCGTATTGGTAAATCTTAGGTTTTGCTTAGTAAATCTTAGGATTTTACCAACATGAGTTAGTAAATTTTAGGATTTAATATAAAATGAGAACTTTTAACAAATAATCAAAAGTCAACAGTTGTATGAACTTGATTCTTTTGCGTTACCACGGAAAAGATATAAAAAAAAATATATTTTTGGGGGAATTTTAGGGAATTTTCCATTCATATGCGTATGACAGAGGAATTTTACGCCCGCTATATTGCTTTACTTTATTGATTTCGTCAGTTTTTCCCAATTTTTGGATGGTGATTTCTCAGCTTTTTGTGAGAATTTGGAGAAATCCTTCCTGTCAGCGCCTACAAAAGCCACCAAATCCGTGTAACGAATTTCTTGCTTCTAGCTCTAGTAGTTTTGGGTTCTACGTTGATACCTCAGTCAGTCAGTCACAAAGCCAGATAATATTAGAAATACAGATAATGTTATGTATGTATGCGGTATGCGCAAATACTTAGTTTAAGGTAAGATAAAAATATTCGGTGCAGTTAAAAAAGTCTTCACCTTATCGTCACCATAGACAAACAACAATCACGAACTATCATTGCTTTGGTATTTATCAAAATTATTTGTTCAACAAGTGAAAAAAGTTATTTCAGCGAGTGCTATCTCTTTCTCGAACTAGCTGGGGTGGATAACGCTTATGGTTCTAATGTAGAGTTACAAACAATAAAAGATATAAGTGTGCGAATTAACAAAGCTACAATTTTTTCCCAGACCAATGAGAAAAGTAATAGGTTATAAAAGTATCGAAGTAACTCCAAAAAGTCGTGTCTGAAATTGGAAATAATTACATTTTACACATGCTCCTATTAAAAACTCTATTTTGCTGCCACTAACAATCTCAGAAACGCGCCCTTTTTGTAGTGATAGAGGTGAAAAGAGTAGTTTGTTTACCTAGTGCTATTAATGCAGTCACGGTAATAATATATTACCGTGATGCAGTTTAGGTACTGTGCATTTTGAAAAAATCAGAAAAAATCAAATCTTTTTATTTTGAAATGCTATTGCTTTTTTAGTCTTTAAAAGAGGTTCCGGTCGAACACTGATTACTTCTTCACTTTGTTACCTATTGTATCGTAAAATATCTGTGTACGTCATTCGTTAGACAATAGGATCAATAAGTACAAAGGTAATGGGTAGTTAACTTTTATGTCAAAATATTAGAAATAGACGAGTAAACAAAATGAAATCAAGTTATACGGGAACATACATGAGATTTGAACTTGATATCATAAAATATTTTTAGAGATGAAAAATATAGTTTATTATTTAACTGGCATTTTAAGTGCCTATATATAGGGTACTCATATATTGCCACTCAGAGATTAAAATTAGTGACCATTGAATGTAACCTATGTATTAATAGACTATTTTGTCCAATAAAACGAAGAAAAAGAAATATGTCTCTATAAAGATATCCGATTTCATTCGGTTCTCAAAAAAAATCCTTTCTTAGCAGACGACTCCTATTAATTTCATAGATTAATAGTTTTTGAAATTGAGTCAGTTAATTCTCCTTTCACATTTGTAAATAAAATATGTATATTAATATGTAATTATTCATTCGATTTCAGGTGTCAAAATTAATGAAGTTCAGCCACAAGTCGATCTAATTCAAAGAATAACTGGGTCTTTTGGAAAATATCAGCTACTGTTATGTCTCCTTATTTTCCTGTCAAAATTTCCGGTGGCTTTTCACCAAATGGCCATTATATTTTTGGCGCCAAAAACGACTTACACTTGCGCCGACATAAGTACGGAAGCATGTCCGTGTGAAAACCCAATTTATAACACATCAATTTACGCGTCAACTATAATATCAAAATGGAACTTAATATGCGAAGATAAATGGCTGACAAGTTTTACGCAGACTTTGTTCCAGTTGGGTACATTGTTTGGTAGCATTATCTTTGGGATGGCTTCGGACAGGTAGGTAACACTTACTAAGACTCACATGATTTGCACATTTTTACGGAGATATTAAAGATTGTTCTTTTATTTCAGATTCGGTAGGAAAAAACCAATGTTGGTAGCTGTGGTACTGCAAATATCTATGGGCATAGGGGCAGCCTTTGCCCAAAACTATTGGATTTTTACAATAATAAGGTTTTTCATTGGCATGTCCGTGGGTGGTACAATGGTCACTGGGTTTGTGATCGTTATGGAATTTGTCGGTACACAATATCGAGATGTGACTTCTGCTCTTTATCAGGTTCCATTCAATTTAGGACACATGATGTTGCCGGTTTTTGGGTATTTCTTCCGAGACTTCTCAGATTTTCAATTGGCAATATCTGTTCCCACAATAATATTATTGTCGTATTTCTTCTTGTTGCCTGAAACACCAAGATGGTTAATAGCTGTGAAAAGGACCGATGGAGCCGTGAATATATTAGAGCGCATTGCTGCTATGTAATTATTATTTATTTACTTTTATATTTTTTGTATACTTGTAAATTAACAACAAGTTACATCAAAATAATAATCATTTGATAATTTTCAGAAATAAGCGCCCAACCGCAAATATAAAACCTGACGTTGAAGCATATCAAAAGGCCATCGAGAAGAATAGTTTAAAGAAGGGAACAATACTGGATCTCGTCCGGACTCCGAATTTGCGGAAGAACATAATAGCAATGTCATTTAATTGGTTGACGTGTAGTTACTGTTTTTATGGCGTGTCGCAGTATGTAGGACAGTTGAGTGGAAACATGTTTATTAACGTCGCCGCTAGTGCGAGTGTCACGCTGCTAGGTACACTTTTGTCGATTCCACTGATGAAGGCCATCGGCAGACGGACTATTGTGATAATTTTCAATTTTATAACAGCCGCGTGCTTGCTCGTGTTAGCTGTAATACCTGAAGGCGTCGGGTCCGTGATTTGCGCTAGTATAGGTGTAGTATCGAGCTTCATCGTGTTTGTAGTAGTTTACTTG
The DNA here is from genome assembly GCA_963935595.1 of Schoenobius gigantellus. Taxonomy (NCBI): domain Eukaryota; kingdom Metazoa; phylum Arthropoda; class Insecta; order Lepidoptera; family Crambidae; genus Schoenobius; species Schoenobius gigantellus. Next base: position 15,404,512 of record OZ012553.1, read on the forward strand.
TACTGTACGGAGCTGTTCCCGACTGTAGTGAGAAATGCAGCTCTCGGTTTCTCATCCATGATGGCTCGAGTCGGGTCAATGTTGGCGCCCTTCATTGTGGAAATGAGGGACGTGGCCATATGGTTGCCCCCGGTCGGTTTTGCGATACTGCCCCTTATCGCCACGTGTGTTACATTCGTCCTGCCAGAAACGAAAGGCTGTGAGTTAATGACAACAATTGAGGAAGGTGAACAGTTCGGGAAGAAGACACAAGTAGAAGACAAAAAATAGTTAAATGTAGACAATTAATATGATTATTTGTAAATATTATACAATTATTTCAATTTTTGAAAGTGGTTTTAGTTTGTTGCAGCTAGCTACTCATAATTGTAACACCCTAATTTAGGGTAGGCTCGAGCCCCTCGGTGGGGACGTGTATGAGCTGTTATGATGATGATGATGATGTAAAAAAAGCGAGTTCTGCAATAGATCTAAAGATGAGGAAATACCTAAGTATTTTTACGGAGCAATAAACATAAGTTTTCAGCAATAACGCTATCCTGGCGTCCCTGACGATAGCTTCTAATGCATCTAGAGATATTTATTTGTGTAGGTTCTGTTAACTCGTTTTTTCGCTTAATTAAGGTATAACTAATGATTTCAGATATCCTATCTACATACACACTATTACACAATGTAAAGTTCAAAGTCTATAAATATTTACAACAAAAGTTTTATTACGAGATCAGCATTCGGTGTCGATAAGGCTAGTACACTTATCTATACGATTATTATATAAAATAAATGTTGTAGCAAATACTTTTTGCTGGTTTATTTACTCCAGATGATAAAATTAATATAATTTGTTAGCTCATAAATAGTTACTAATGAGTTATGATAATGTCAACAAATTCATTTACTATTGCCGTATGCTGTGTACTCGTATGTGCTGTTTATTTGTGGGTGGATCTTTATTAACTATCATGCTAAAAAGAATCGTTAATATTTGAAATTGAATTCTAATTAATTGTCCTGAGACATAACCGCGTCGAACCCATGGACTTATTAAGTATAAAGCACAATGTTATGCAATGCCTACTAGGGTTGCCAGGTCTCCCCAAGCCGCTCCCCTCCGCTGCAGACGGATAGGCAGGCGAAGGCGGGCATTTGCACAAGCAATGCCCGTCTAGTGACCCTGCCGTGGAGGCCTGCATGCACGGTTGACCCCGTACACGCCACCGTAAGGCCCGCCGCCTGGGGATTCGCTTGGTGTTCTCTGGCCATCCCCCCTTGGCGATAGCCCGACCAATTGGTCGGGCTTGCCAGGGCGCGTTGGTAGTGGTGTCGCAGTGTGGACCTTACCATATGCGCCCATAAGGGCAGGGAGAACATCGGAGGGATTTTAGTGGGTAGGCCTGGCACTGTGCCGTGAGAGCTCCACACACTACTCGCTGTCTAGCCAACGGCGGGTACGGTGCGGTTACGCATTTCCCCCCGAAAAAATGAGTATCCAGGTCTAATAAGCGGAATTTCGGGTCAGAACTTAGACCATAATGGTCTAAGAGGCAGAAACATGTAAAAATCGGAATTATCACTTTCAAGTCGGGACAGTAAAAAGCTAGATAAGAAGAAGAACATTTTAACTTTGTTTCAACTCCCATTTATTGCCTCGTCTTACATGTATTACTTCCAAATATTTTAAGGATAATAGATAAATAGTCACTGCTTTATTATGGAAAATTGAAAAATTTTTGATGTGGAGAAATAGGATATTGCGAGTCCCGATCATGGTTAAATCGAGACGTGTCCATATACCTATCTTTTAAATTCGGGACGTCCCGCTCAAATTGGGACACCTAGCAACCCAGGTACCTCATCATCATCATCATCATCCTCATCATGTCATATACGTCCCCACCAAGGGGGCTCGAGCCTACTCTAAGTCAAGGTGGCCCAGTGCGGATTGGTCGACTTCACATACACCTTTTTTCTTCGTATACACCTAATTTCTTCGCAGATGTGTGCAGGTTGCCTTAATATATTTTGGTTCACGGTAGAAGCATCGGAAAATGTACAAGTACATATGAAATTGGAAAAACATAATACATATTATGGCAGGATCGAACCACAGATTGCCGATTAGAAGGTCAGTGCCGAGTCCACAACGCCACCGACGAGTAGGTACATATTTTATCCCGTGAGTGACGTAAATAATTTTATTTTTTGGGTATAAAAATCAACCAATCTATATTATTGTTGAGTTTAGATATGAAAATCATCATTCGTTTTGATGTTAAGATAGTAATTATTTGGACTGTACCGCGCATATTGTTATTGTGCGATCCAACTTTGGTTCATTACCACAATGGAATTAAGGTTAATGCACGTTGATTAAACGTATTGACCCTGTCGAAAAATTTACATAAAACAACTCAAAACTCTAGGAAAGAAAGGATGCACATAGGATATATTAAATTATTGGCGTTAAATGAGTTACTTGTTTGTTTCAGACCACAGTAAAGTCCTTTTAAAAATGATCGAGCATTATTTTCTTCCCTTGCAATATATTATTATACTACACCTGATCGGACCAGCAGTCATTATTCCCTCAAAAGTGAAAGAGAAAGTTAGCCTTTTCACAACCTAAATAAGCGGGAGGAAATGTTAAATGAAAATCCATTTCTATCGTGTGTTAGCGGGAGGAAAAGTTATACTAAATTCCATTTCTAACCTGTTAGAGCCTCCTCGGGGTGGAGGCGGGGGAACGCACTCCTCCACTCACCACGACCTGCGCTGAGTTTTGCCGCGCTGCATGGTGGCTGTATGATCTCAGATCTCTGTGTTATCATAAAAAAATAAAAGAAGCCCGAATTTTTCATCAAATCTGTGAATTTATTTATCGTATTTTTTCGTTACTGCGTGAGTTTATTACGTAATAAAAGTTAAAATGTCGAATTCTAGTAGTGAAAGTGATATTGAGATGACACCCATACAAATGTGATAATATTTTCATTTTAATATAATTCAATAAACAATTTCAATCAAACACGTTTTTATATTATGTTCCTCACAGGTGTAGTATAAAGCACTATGTAGCACTTGGGAGAAAGTCCGATTCCTCGGTCACTTTCGTCCCGCGGTGAACAATGTAGGTGTACTATAGTAGCGCAGATTTATTTTGCTATCTTTTGATTCACTCACTTTATTGCTTAATACCTTTACTATCTGGATTTATGATATGTCGCAAGAGTATTTAGTTGTACCTAGTACCTAGATATTTAAAAAAGGATTCTGTTTTGAATCCACGTACTATAAAACAAAGTCCCCCGCCGCGTCTGTCTGTCTGTTCGCCGATTGTCAAGCGGTTTTCACCGTGATTTTAGCGTGATTCTCGAGGAAGGTTTTAGTATATAATTTGTTAAGTTTTTGTATTTATTTCTGTGTACATTAACGATATTTGTTGAAGATGTCGGGAAAAAATAAATTAAGGCGAAACGTTTTTCGCGGGCACAGCTTGTTTACAATAATTCAAATAAACATTAAAAACTTATCTCACTCATTTACTACTCATTTTATTTACGCACGGTTAGGTATACTAAAAATCTTTTGACAATACAACAATGTTAGAAACCATAGATTTGAAATAACCTGAATGTCAATCTGTAAAGTTCTTCATTTTTTATATGAAAATCACATGAAAATATTAAAAACTAGCCTTCCGCTTGCGGCTTCGCCCGCGTTATTATTGTTTTCCCGTGGGAATTTTATATTTTTCCATAGGAAAAATAATTTTGTAGCCTATTTAAGTCCGGATAATAAATTTCGTAGAAATTGGAGCAGATTTAAAATATTATCCATAGAAACTTTCAATTCAACCCCTATTTTGCACCCTAAGGGGGTGAATTCCAATAAACCATGAAACACATGTTCAATGAAATATTTTTAAGAGCATGAATTTCAAGTTCTAACAAAATCGTTGCTAATTTAAAGATTTTTTCATACAAACTGCAACCCCTATTTCATCCCTTCAGGGTTAATTTTTTTTTAAATCCCTTCTTCTAGTGTGCGTCCGCAATTTGAATTAAAACAACTGTCCAAATTTCACGTTTCTACCGTTAGCGGTTACGGCTGTGTGTGCGTCTATAGATGGGAACATCTCCTTGTATAGATAGTATACTTACTTATTCACTTTTTTGCGTATAATTTTCCAAACATTTTCGAGAAAAATAATGGGATAAAATGTACAATTAGACAAATAATGTAATTTAAATAAATTGCTGTGTTCCGGTTTGAAGGGTAAGATATGGCAGTGAAATTACTGGGTATCGTGACTTGACATCCTAAGTCACAAGTTGGCAACGTACACTGTGGTTCTTGTGGGGATTGCAGTTTTGCTGCGAATTTCACAGGAGCCACATGTACTATAGGTAACTGTTACCGCTTACCATCAGGTGGACAGTTTGCTTGTTTGCCAACTTTCTGAAATAAAAAAAAAATTAAAATTAACAATCAATTCAAAATTGTAGAAATCGTTTAAAATATATCTTTGTGTGTATGTTTTTATATTACATTCATGTTACTACTCAGTCTTGCTGTTGCGGAAGTCTAAATATTGTGACAACAATCTTATTATTTGAATGAGAAACACAAAAATAATTAAAATTGATACAAATCCTAGGTAGGCTATTTTTGAGACTGAATTTACTGCTTTCGCCATTGCATTTGCATATGACTTCACGGCCTGTATTAATGTACAACCTTCGTGACTGAGGAAAATAGGCGGTCAAATAGATAGCGTTTACGAAGTATACAGACAAAAGTCTTCTTTATTTGTTTCGCAAAATCACGCAGTTTAAGAAAATTGTTTCCGTATCATCTTTTGGATTGTCATCTTGTTAAACACGGCATTAGCGTCGTTGGCGCTGTGAACTCGGCGCTTGCTCTAGGTAGGAGGTCCGGGGTTCGACCGTGCCATGTTTATCAATATGTTTTTTGGTTTCCCGAATTTCATATTTTCATTTATCCGACGCTCCTACGGTGAGTTAGTCCACCAGGAGCCCCTAGCTAGAACCCCCAGGGCATCCACGTAAACTTGTTAGTTCATCAGGATCCCTCATTTTAAAGTACGTCGTGACAATCTGTCAAGTTCTTCAAGTTAAGAGCGTCGGTGGCGCTGTGGCCTCGGCACTGGACTGTGCCCCGAGTAGAATCGAGACGCCAGCGATCGATCCTGCCATGTACCAATGTGATTTTCGTTTCATGAATTTCATACGTAATTTATCTGACGCTCCTACGGTGAAGGAAAACATCGTGAGGAAACCTGCATACACCGAATGCATGCGAAGTAATTCAAAGGTGTATGTGAAGTCAACCAATCCGCACTGGGCCAGCGTGGTTTAAGGCCTTATCGCCCTAACATAACTAGTTAGGGTAGGCTCGTGCCCCTCGGTGGGATGGGGACGAATATGAGCTGTGATGATTACGTAATGACGTGTTCATATGCACAATTTATTTGTGGTGATAATCGTGATTGTACTGGCTATCTTCGACAGTCGTTTCTCCTTTGGACTGATCACCAACGGGACGTTTCATCAATGTAGTAATTAGATCTTTATTGACCAATTAAACCATTCCAATTTAACGCTACCTATTCTATATTCTATATCCACACAATATTTCTCAAAAATGAGATTTTAATCTATACTTACTAATATTATAAAGCTGAAGAGTTTGTTTGTTTATTTGTTTGTTTGCTTGAACGCGCTAATCTCAGGAACTACTGATTCAAATTGGAAAATTCTTTTTGTGTTGGATAGTCCATTTATCAAGGAAGGCTTTAGGCTTTATAACATCACGCTACGACTAATAGGAGCTCAGCATCAATGACAAATGTTGCAAAAACGGGTAAAAATATACGGTGAAACGTAGTTCGCTGGCACAGCTAGTATTACATATTGGTAAGGCAGAAGAGAAGACATACTCTTATTGGATTCGTAATAGTTACCTATTCATGTAAAGTATGTCGCTGTTTCTTATCGACAAATGCAGTTTCATTAACGTAGGAACAATGATAGGATTTTCTGTAATCGGTGCACTTCATAGTAATCAGTGATTTCGAATTCTAATTATAAAGAGGAACTCGATGGCTCAGTCGCTTAAGCGCTCGCTAAAGTTAAGCAACGTTAGCTATGGTCAGGTCCAAGATAGGTGAAAAGTGTAAACCATCTTGAGCTCCTTGGTTTAGATGGCAAGCTAAACAGTGGTTCCTGCGCATGATGGAGCGAGTCCAGTCGTGTTGATGAGCCGTCCTTTACGGGCTATGAGAGTGAAGGAACAGAGAACGCACTTGCCTTTGCGCAGACGCTTGTGCACTGTAATATCTCCCGCGCAGATGACTATTCTCTATTAGGATAGGCCGCTGGGACCGAAAATTGCTGAAGAGGAGGCCGGGGTGGGTCGCGCCGTAAATCATCATCAACGTCTTCTTGGCCATCTTGAAAACGCTTGAACAACATAAAAAAAACACATTTTTTAAATTGTTAATAGGTTTGCGCTTGACCCAGAATCACCTGATGGTAAGCGAGACTGGGTCTATGATGGAGCGCGCTTACCTAGTAAATGCCCATTCACCCTTTTTTTTAAAAAGACCCAGGTTATAATGGTCTGGGAACACCGATAAAGGTAGAGTTCCATTCCTTGGTGACACGAATAAGGAAAGAATTGCCGAATCGTTTAGTTCGGCAAAATGGAATGTCCACAGTGTAGGGATGAATCCCCGACGTGCGTCTTAGATCTCTAAAAAGGAATGGAGCAGGAGGTATAAGACTATGTAGCTTGAGCGCACTCTCCAAAATGTATCTTATAAAATACCGACAGACAGGCCACTTTACGCCGATGTTCGAGGCTTTGGAGTTTGGTCTCGAATAGATGACAATTATTTACCAATCTCAGGGCACGACGTTCAACTGAGTCCATAGCAGCCAGCTGATATTTGGCAGAGCCGTCCCAAAGGTGGGAACAGTACTCCATACACGTTCGAATTTGAGCTTGGTAAAGTTTCATGAGTTGTTCTGGTGTAAAGTACTGTTTAACCTTAAATAGGATGCCAAGCTTTTTCGCAGCAAGCGCTGCCTTGGACTCTATGAATTTGCCGAAATTCAGATTAGAGGATAACTCAAGACCCAGAATATTTAGGTTATCTGCTATTGGTACCGATACATTCAGGAAAGAAGGAGTCAGATGAAATGGGGTCCTTTTAGCGCTAAATAGACACGCCTGCGTTTTGTCAGCGTTGAATTCGACTCTATTGGCAACCCCCCAATCCGATATTGCTTTAAGAGACGAATTTACCCTTTCCACCATCATTTCTCTGGGAGATTGAATTTCTCGTCGACTGGCCTGTGGGCCTGAAAAATATCTTGCTATAATTGTGCTATCGTCGGCCTAACTAATGACACCGGGTATAAGCATGTCATTAATGTGTAGTAAAAATAGCGTAGCAGATAAAACAGACCCCTGAGGGACGCCAGCGTTGATGGTGTAGATATCCGACTCGCAACCATCAACAACTACGCGTATTGAGCGATTATACAGGAAGTCACAGGCTTTGTTAACATCCAGGCAACGCATCACTTTTAGTACCTCTTTTTGGTGAATACGTATCTCCGGCATCTCGGACCTACAGTGAGGTAGCTGAGGTGGAGATTGATTAGTTGCATCAAGACGTGAATTACAGGCAAATTGAGATGCAAATAAATTCGCCTTCTCTACAGCTGTATGAGCCAGTGATCCATCGTGTTTGAGCATAGGTGGAAATGACGACTTACAGAAGTTAGACTCGATTGATTTGGCGAGAGTCCAAAAAGCTTTGCTTCCAGATGGATAAGAAGAGAGATTGGATCCTATTCGCCTAATATGATCAATACGAGCCGATCTGAGAGTTCTTTTGCTGTGCTTGGCGGCAGTCTGAGGCGGCAGTATTGAAAGCTTTCTTTTTTGAACTTACGTCCGAGGTCTTACGACACAGTGCCTCAGCCCAGGCTCTGTATGCAGCGTGCTTTTTAGCTATCGCAGTACGACAGGCTTCGTTGAACCAACATTGGGTATTCCTGATAAAGGGTATGTCAGAGTATGGAATAAAATATTCCATGCCCCGACGTAGCACAGCTGTGATTGCATCGGCACAGGTCGACGGATCGTTTGATGTGAAGCAAGTCTGACATCAAGGATAGGATGCAAAAAATGACGCATTTCATCCCAGTCTGCCGCTTTATACCGCCATAATCGTCTGATAGCTTTAGGGCTGCTGTCAGGTCAGAGGTCGACACAGACTTCACCAGACAGTGATCAGAACTGCCGAGAGGGGGCGCTACAGAAACCGATTATCTGTCTGGATCAGTACTAAGCAAGAGATCGAGGTAATTTGCAGTGTGTCTGTCATTGTCAGGTACTCGGGTGGCCCATTAACTAGTTGGGTTAGACCTAAAGAAATTGAAAACTTACGCGTCTCCCTCCCTGCCTGATCAGTGCTACGGTAAGGGTATATTGTACCATTCCTTGTGGTGAGCGTTAAAGTCTCCTAGAAACACGAGTTGAGCCGATGGGTACCGTTCGAGTGCCTTGTCAGCCGACCTACTAAGGTATTCAAAGAGGCGAGTTGTCTCCCGGTCTTCAGTGTGCGATCTGTATAGAGCGGCATATATAATCTGGTCCGTTCCGGTGTTGACCATTAACCACATAGTAGAGAAACTGGAATCTTCAAGATTACGGAGTCTCTTGCTACAGATGTCATCATGTATATACACACAGACGCCAGCGCGAGGCTTGAAGCAGTGTTCGAGACTATATGCTGGGTAGTTGAGATATGTATGACACATCTGAAGGACTTCTAATTTGGGTCTCCGTTAGAAAGAGTAGATGGGGCCTTTCAGTCTCAAGATGGTGATGGACTGCGTTGACATTGGAGTGCAGACCACGAATGTTTCAGTGGTGCACTTTAAGATTGAGGACGTGCATCCGCTGTAAAATGTTTCTCATTTTCTGAATGTTTTTCATAATTGTTAGAGGTATGAATGGGCAGATGAATGGGAAGTTGGATAGAGCACTTCAAGAACAATCCAGCAGAGGCTGCGAAGCTCCAAGTCAAGAGGAATCCTGAGCCGGAGACTGCGGGGACGCCCGAACCCCCCCGAAAGTGTCTACCGGGTCCTCAAATCCGGTCGCCAACCGGCACGGTAGCGCACCCCGGGATTTTTCGCACGACGGCGGGGCAGCCTTTCGTAGGTAGCTAGTCTACTACTTGGGCCCCCAACTATCGGCGGACAGCCAGCGGAGAAACTGTGCTTCGGATCCCGCTACCCTCCGAAATCAGGACACCGACTCAGAAACTATCGCAACATCGAAAACGATATATAATTACAATGCAACTACCCGGACCCATCCTCCCCAAATGGATACATTAGGCTGCGTGACATAACACGGTTAAACCGTTTGGTGGCACGATTGAGCCTAATGGGTGATGACAAGCCGCGGCCGAAGCCCTACCACCAGGATTGCTGATACCTATTAGCGCTACCCGGGGGCCACGTGTAGGGTCTCTAGAGCTATAGCCTACGGACGTGGTATAAATAGACCCCCAAAACATAAACGCAATACACGTTAATAGGGTAGTTGACTCATATCAAAATTTATTAAAATATTGTTTATTTCTAACAGTATTCGGCATAAGGTTCCACAATATACCGATTTTAATAAATAACAATGAAAGATTACTGTAAAATTTTAATTTGAAAATGCTAGAAATAATCTTTTTTTATCTCACGCCGTAAACGCTTTGATATCCTGTGGTCAGGGTCGTGACGTCACACATATAGTAAACAAAGAAATGTCAAATTTCATTCAACAACTCGTCGATTTGCTCTATTCTTTCCTAAAACTGGCAAAAAATCGTCCAAATCTCCGTTATTATATGTGTAAATATCGTCAATTATTTGCATTAATAGCAAAATCAACCATTGATGTTGGATTTGTGAGAGCAGATAGTACAAATCTTCCGAAAATCGACAGATTGATGGTCAAGAGATTCTTTGTGTACTTATCGCTCTAAACAATATAAGTACAATTTCAATACTGTTATAATGAAGAACAGGTTACAAGTGTACTTGTCAAGATTGTCAAGCGGCAGAAGAGAGTTGCAAACATGCATTTTTGGTGTGGTTGCACCATCACAGTGAGGAGCTATTTTGTACAGCAGTTGAATGCTATTGAATAGAATCCTATCTCTCAAAAGTGAAATAAACACTAAAAGTATTTACTTCAAGAGAAATGTTCAAAAGAAACATCAGGATCATGTGTCAAATACCAGTGTAGTACTGCAAGAATTTGTAAATGAACATAAAAAGAGAAAGATTGGCAGTTGTTCATTTGTCAAGCATGAAGAAAATTACTGGAGGAAAAATATATATACAGACACAGATTGTGACATATTTCATAAAAAATTTAAAGACCTCTTCAATGAAGAAAGAATAAAAGTGCATAGAAAACTAAACCAGGAATCATCAATACAGAAGTGCTCTTTAGTTCGAGCTTCGTTATGAAGAATAACAGCTTCCATGTGCTATGAAGCCAGTGCATAACACATGATGTTTCTTTCGTTGGGAAGATTTTTGGTGGGATATGTTGCAGACACCTATAATGAAATGTGGATAAAAGTTGAAAGATAAGGATTTGGGTTGAAATTTGCAATATGTGACCTCTTCATTTTTTATTAATACCCTGTAATAGTCAGTTCAACAAACGGTATCCATAAAATTAGATTAATACAAAATTGTCATGCTCTTTTACTGAAGAAAATGCTAATTATCAAAGACAGAAAACTGTGAACAGTATGCTTAACTCAAGTATAGATGCAGTTGTTTTGTGCTAAAGCGAAACTTATATACTTTTGTGTATTAAGTAATTTTGAGAACACTCAAAAGGTGACAATATTAGCTATAATAGGTACTTATTTATCAAATAGTGCCATTTTGGAAACTATACTACATTTTTCCTAATATATGGAAGTATTACTTCATAATAAATCACTACTATTATTTGGACTTTTATTACCTGCGACCCTAAGGCAATATATGACAAATTAATAAATTTAATTTAACTCTATTCAAACCTATTTGTACTTTTGGAACATATATATTTGAGTACCAATGATAAATATGAACAAAAAACCTATAAAAAATTATCTTTTAAGGTGTAAGGGAAAAATAAAACACGTGTACGAGTATTTCAAATTAAAAAATTTTGATTCAACTTAAACCTTTACAAGTCATTATTTTCAAATAAACATGCAACATTTTTTTTAGTGAAGAACATAATGTCTAATGTAGTACAAAAATTTGTCATGTCATCTTTAGATGTTATGTATAAAGTACGTAAAAAAAAATTCTTTATATTATTTATTTAATAAGAAGGGTCTTGTAAATTAGGAAGAGCAAAGGCTGACAACACAGCAATCACATTTAATATATTTGTATACGGCTTTAAAATGGATAACTTGCATATTCTTCGTAAGCTGTTCTGAATATTACTTTCTTCTAGTAAGTTAATATCACTAATACTGCTTTCATATCCTGTATATATTAAGCTGACTAAACCATCAGGTAGTCACTCTAATAAATATTCAATAGTATTTGCTTTTTTATACTCGGGCCAAGTTAGTGCTTGTTAAATGACTTCATTGGGTTTTTGAATTTCATCTCTTAGCAATCTATGGTTACCCTTTTATACTTATGGTGAAACACTAGAAGTAACTTTTTTTATTGTGCTTTTGGTTAAAAGGTTTAATGAATAAATGTCATTATCATAATTTTCCTCACTTGGAAATAATACTTTTTAATAATGTCTGGCCAGATATAGATGGTTTGCAGCACTTTACTTCAGACAATTTATTTGGAGATGTTGCAATTGATTGGTGGTGGGCAGCAGGTTTAATCAGTGAAGATATACTTAACATCTTTCAGTTTTACCAAACTGGACCTATTTACTTCTATGGTGCTTTGGTATATGAATACTTGTGTTATTTTGTTGACATAATGTTGTTCTAGTTGAGAGGTCACATTTTGATGTGGCTGAGCAAGCACTGCTTTGTATTATGTTGCACAACTTTTACTGCCTTATCAATCTCGTTGTCAAGAGGAGAACAGGGTAGTACCTACACAATAGTTCTCATTAAGTAACCTCTGAAAGCAACAAATTTTAATTAGGTACTCAGTAAATTCAAGTAAAAGTTGTTTAGATAATTACATTCATTATTATGAAACTGGAATAGTTTGTATTACATACTTTTAAATATATTCAATTACATCATGACATCATTATTCAATTGGACATAAGTACATATTCTTTTCTTTGAAACATCATCTAGCGTCAGTGTATAACTTAGATTAAATCAAAAAGGCGTGAATGGTCAAGTTTTCTCTACGTCTGGCGTTAAAATTTGGTTGGTCGGCTGCAGTCAGTTTTCATTCTAACTGAAAGATAAAAATTTAATTAATGATTTTACATACAACCTAAAAACTTCTATTTTGTTTAAGTTGAAACTGAAGTACCTACACGGATTGAGTTATTCATTTATAGTACTTACATTAATGTGATTTTCGCAAAAATACATTTGAGTTTCAGTAGATAGTTACAGGATTTCTTTAAGCGAGTGTTAATCAATTTTAAGCGAGAGTTATTTCGCATGTCTATATCACTGGGTACGGCTAATCCACAGCCACAGCTTTCCTGGAGTCTTTGAAGAGGTAATTCCTGTTCTATTGTCCCGTTCCATATACTACAGTTTTACTATATTTTGTGATATTTAATAAAAAGCATTGTTTTTGTGAGGTTATTTCGCCTCGGTGCTTTGTTTACTATAAGACTGACGTCATTTGATGTATGCCACAGATAATCAACAAACTATCATGGCTGACCGTGTTTTCGGTCCAAAATTGAAAATCTTAATTTAAAATAGATTTTTTGCACTTTTTAGGCACCGAAAAAAATTATATTCATGTGCTATGGTCTAATACAACAATTATGAACATTTTAAGCCCTACTTTAAAAAAGGGTCAACTAGCCTATTGACTAACACTTCTTTTTCGGTCTCAGAAAAATTATTGTTCTACGGTTTCAGTAGCGGTTTGTCCAAATTTCATGTAAATTTTCACAACAATTCGCTACTTTAATTAATTATAACACTTACGTTTTATTCGGTAAAAAAATACAACTCTGATGTAAACGAAGGCTGTGGCTATATTAATTTGTTTGCAGAAGCAAGAGGGATGCCACGATATATCGGAAAAGCAATAAATATCGATATATCGACGCCGAAGTATATCGATATTTATCGATATCGACGATACGCCGATATCGATATATCAGTATCGAAAAAACTATATTATGACGAAATATCGAAAACCCAAATTAAAATAAGTATCCACAAAACCGTGAAAAATGCTGTTACTGGCACCACTGAAGTCTAAAAAATTATTATATTCTCGTACCTATTGTTGTAATCTGTGGAGAGTAGAATCTGGTCAAAAGGATACACTGTCGAGTCAACAGTGTACAGCGAATGGTCATCCATCATGTTAACTTTACTAAGGAATTTTCCGAATTTCTCTCTATCTATAGTAAATCAGAGTAATGTACCTACAGCGCGAATGGTCACCATCATAGCTTATCGTGTAGAGGGGCTATAAAACTTAATTGGATTTTAAAAAGCTTTTAAAAAAGGAAAAATATCGATAAAATATCAATATATCGGCGTACTAGAGCGATATATCGATATATTAGTATCGACTTAATTCGATATATATCGATATTTATCAATATTTTTAAAAACTTTGCATCCTGTATACCAAATAAGCTGTTGGTGTGGTGGCAGTAAAGGTTCTGATCACGACCGATTGCCATAGTCTATAGAAGTAAAGTGGAGCTGTTGGTCGCTGGCGTTTTGTGTATGTGAGGTGTATGTGCACTTCTTCTGTAGTAGCGTCAGTTTCGTTTTTTTATAGCCACATCTCATATTAGACTGAGAGCCAGCGTTCCGCAGACTTACAGTATGGTAGCAAACTTCATATTGATGCTAGGTGTACTATTTCACCTGCCGTCAATGAAATGGGGATTCACTAATCCCATCGAGGATTCCTTTAGACATGTCCAGAAGTCAAAGAGCGTCAAAATTGACTTTTAAAACGTGATGGCAGCATGTCCGCCGTTTTGATATCTTAAAATATATTTTTTTTATAGAAAAATTTAATGGCAGACACTTATTCCGGCTCCTACTATATTTTATAGAATTTCAAAACTTCGAAAATTTTATTTTACATTATTTCAGCAAAGCTGAAAATTATATATGTTATTTATAGTATATATTTATTCCAAAAAGTTGTTGAGTATATACCAATAAGGTTGCTAATGGGTCTAAACAACAGTTTGTCTATGTATAAAATATTTGAGTTGAGAGATTTCACAGTTGTCACTAATAAACATGTCAGGAAGAAAAATGGATTTTATTTACGAAGATATATTTCAATATAATATATTTATTTAATATACTTACTCACTTGTACATTATAAAAGGTTATGGGCTACACATATTAACACGTGAGTAAATTAATAAATAATTTAAAGAGTGATTTTATAACTAAAATGTCGAATTCACAAACTCTACCGATATTGGAGGAAAATAATTTCGGAAACTGGAAATTCCGAGTAAGTACATTACTAGAAGAAAAATGTGTACTAGAAGTAGTAACGGGTGAAAAGGGTATAGATGATAAAAACTATTTACAAGATGATAAAAAGGCTAGAAATCTTATAATTCAATGTCTTCCTGATAAATATTTGGAGATTGTCAAGACAAAAAGAACTTCAAAAGAAATGTTCGATACACTAAAAGATACATTTGAGAGGAAAAGTATCATAAATAAGTTGTATCTTAGAAGGAAACTTATAAACATGAAATGTGTTGGTTCATTGCATGATCATTTCCTTCAATTTGATAAGATTATCACAGAGTTAGATGCAGGTGGTTCTCCAATTGAAAATTTGGATAAAATTTGTTATTTGTTATCTACATTGCCTAATGAGTACGAAAATGTTATAACCTCGATTGAAACCATGTGTACTGATAAAGATATCTCATACGATTTTGTGAAGGCCCGATTATTAGACGCCGAGATTAAGCAAAGAAGCAACGAAGAAAGGCAAGAAGAGAACTCGTTTAGTACTATACCAATAAAGTGTTACATTTGTAACAAGAACGGCCATAAAGCTAATGAATGCAGAAATAAATGGAATAGACGAGGTAGAGGACGGTATTTTAGAGGTCACAATAAAAGGCAAGAAAGGCACCAAACTGAGACTGCTGCGGGAGCTGAACTTTCATTTATAGCCTGCAACACGTATCAAGACACCAAGACTGCGTCAAGTGAAATTACTTTTGTTATTGACTCTGGTTGTACTAATCATTTAGTAAAGCAGGATTACGAAAAATATATGTCGGATATTACTGTTTTAGATAAGCCAATAAAAATTTATGTAGCTAATGGACAATTTGTAGAAACTACTAAGAAAGGTAAAATAAAATTTTATTTTAATGGTATAAAAATATCATGTGAAGCTTTCATAGTCAAAGGCATTACACATAATTTACTTTCTGTAAAAAAGATAGTGGAAAAAGGCAACGTTGTTAGTTTTACAAATAGAGGAGTATTTATCAAATATAATAACATTAATGTCAAGGCTGATTCTGATGGAAAGCTTTTTGTTATAAATGGTGATATTTGTTTATCAAGCGTAGCTTTAAAAGTTGACGAAAATTTTTGGCATAGGCGATTAGGTCACATTAATCGAAAGGGCTTAGCCATTCTAAAACTACAATTTTCAAAAGATGTTTGTGGTCCTTGCATGGTAGGTAAAGCTACGAGATTACCATTCCATAAAGTTACGCGTCGTAGGTCCAGCAATATAGCTGAGCTACTTCACACAGATATAGCAGGTCCAATCAAGCCCCATTCTAAAAATGGAGAGTTATATTTTCAAACAATTATAGATGATTTTTCACATTTCTGTGTAGTTTATATAATGAAGTACAAAAGTGAAGCTACTGACAATTTAATAGAGTATATACATTTTCTAGAGAAACAATCCGGTAATTCAGTTAAGAGAATAAGGTGCGACAACGGAGGCGAGTTTACGTGTAATAGAATGAGAACATTTTGCATAGACAACGGCATTACATTAGAAACAACTGCACCGTATAGTCCGCAATCAAACGGAGTCAGCGAGCGGATGAATAGAACCCTCTACAATAAAGCGAGAACTATGATGATTGAATCGAATTTGCCAAAGCACTTATGGACGGAAGCAGTTACATGTGCTGCTTATCAACTCAATAGATCACCTTCTATTGCTATTAATAACCAAACACCGGCTGATATCATGTATGGCAGGAATGATTTAAAGAGATTACGATTTTTTGGTTCTCAAGCTTTTGCTACGGTTGTGCCTAAAGAAGGCAAGTTAAACGGAAGAGCAGTTGAAGGTCGAATGGTCGGTTATTCGAAAACAGGTTACAAGATTTGGGATCCAATTTGCGATCAGATAATAATATCCAGGGATGTAAAATTCAACGAAAGTAATTTAAAGTATGAAGAAAAAGTAAAACAAGATGAAGAAAAGAAAGAAGTTTATATTGATAGTAGAGTGATAGAAAATGATGGTAACCATGCTGATGATGAACCTGTCGAAGAAACTGTGAATGAACCAACAACTAGTAGTACAAGATGTGGTAGAAGCGTTCGAAAGCTAAGATATCTTGACTCATATGAGACCAATAGCGTTTTTTGTTTACTTTCTGGTGATCCAGTTGATTTTGAAGAAGCTATTGAAGATGAAGAATGGCAAATGTCTAATAAAAAAGAATTAGATGCACACGAAAAGCAAGGGACGTGGAACGTGCTATCTTACCGAAAGGTGTAAAAGCTATTGATACCAAATGGGTATTCAGAACGAAGTCGGATGGCACTAAGAAAGCGAGATTAGTCGCAAGAGGCTTTCAAGAAGAGCATTTTGGAAATGTTTACTCTCCTGTGGCGAAGATGCCTACAGTTAGAATGTTACTTAGTCACGCCTTGCAGAATAATTTACAATTAAGACAGTTGGACGTGCCTACAGCTTTCTTGAATGGCAATTTAAATATATATATCTACATTGTGTCCAAAAGGAGTGAATCCTGAAGAAAGCAAAGTATTTAAGTTAAGAAGGGCATTATACGGTTTGAAAGAAGCTCCAAGGCTATGGAATCAAAGATTTCATGATTACATTAGGAGCATTGGATTTATTCAATGTCAATATGATTTTTGTTTGTATAGAAAACAAAACACTTGGTTACTTATTTTCGTAGATGATATTATTATAATGGGACCAAATTATGAAATTATAAATAATTTGAAAGATGAGTTTAATATCAAGGATTTAGGAGACCTAAGTGAATATTTAGGTATTAAACGGAAAAATGATATTATAGAAATTAGTCAAGAGAAAATAATCGATAAGCTATTAGAAAAGTTTAATATGAAAGAATGTAATGGAGCAAAGACACCGATGACACCTAATTTTGAAGTAAACGAAAGTAGTGAAATCATAGATGTACCCTACAGAGAATTAATTGGAAGTTTGCTATATTTGTCCAATACAAGTCGTCCTGATATTACTATTGCTACAGCGTTTTTGAGCAGATATTTTGATAAACCCACTGAATCGTTATGGATAGCAGCGAAAAGAGTACTGAGGTATTTGAAAGAGTCAAAACATAAGAAGTTAATATAATAGGTTGGGGAAAAAGTTTCTTCGCATTTTTTAAGAAAATTCAAAACATTTTTTAATATAGTTTATTTACATTTAACTAAAGTATGTAGGTACCATTTTGTTCGATAACTTTTGCCATCTTGTAGGTAGGGACATGATCCCATTGCTATAGAAATTTTGGGACTTCTGGTCAAAATACCGCGACAAGTGGTTTTGGCAGTCCTCTCGTGATGTTAACCTGACACTGCCTAAAGAATTCTGAAGAGACCGAAACAGGTGGAAATCTGAAGGTGCAAGGTCAGGACTATACGGCGGATGCATTAACACCTCCCAGCCAAACTCTCTTAATTTTTGCTGAGTGGCTAAAGATGTGTGAGGTCTAGCGTTATCATGATGAAAAACCACACCCCTTCTGTTGATTAATTCCGGCCGCTTTCTCTCAACTTCTTGCTTTAATCTCATCAGTTGTTCGCAGTAGAGTTCAGAATCGATGGTCCTGCCTGGTGGTAATAGCTCATAATGAATAATGCCCTTCCAATCCCACCACACACACAGCATCACCTTGTTGCGAGTTAACCCGGGTTTCGCCACAGTCTGTGAAGCCTGACCGGCCTTTGACCACGACCTTTTTCGCAAGTTCTTGTCGTACGTGATCCACTTTTCATCACCAGTTATCAGCTTCTTCAAAAATGGTTCGGTTTCATTACGTCGTAATAAAGAATCACAAATGAGTACACGGTTCATTAGGTTTTTTTCAGTGAGCTCGTGAGGTACCCAAATGTCGAGCTTTTTTGTGTACCCAGTTTTTTTCAAATGCGCCAAAACTGTTTTGTTGTCAATTCCCAGTTCTTCAGCTACGTCGTAACTACTGACATGCCGATCTTGCTCCAATTTTAAAAAATGGCATCCATTTTATCTGTAATAGGGCGACCAGAGCGACGTGCATCTTTGACATCAAAATTTCCGGATTGAAAACGCTTAAACCAAATTTGTGCTACTCTCACAGACACTGCACTAGGTCCATAAACATCGCAAATTTTTTTCGCGGCTTGCGTTGCATTTTTACCTTTTTTGTAGTAAAATTTTAAAATGTATCGAATTTCTTCATTAGATTCACTCATCTTGGCGGTACGAAAAACAAATGAAAATCACACATTTTCCTAATTTGAATTTGGAATTATGTTCTTTAAAATTTAAACTTTCAATGATACCAAAACCAGCCAGATACAAATAGTATAGCCAAAGAGATTTTATTACAAGTTTATACATACTATAATGCGAAAAGACTTTTTCCCCAACCTAATATAAGAAAAATGGCAAGGAAACAGATATATTGTAGCTTATACTGATTCCGATTGGGCTGGTGACAAGAGAGATCGAAAAAGCACAAGTGGTGCAGCTATATTTTATCATGGAAACATGATTTCTTGGTTTTCGAAAAAGCAAACTACTGTGGCTTTATCGTCTGCAGAAGCAGAATATCTTGCTTGTGCAATGACCACAGCTGAATTGTTATTCTTAAGAGGTGTATATAGTTTTTTTAATGATACTGATCCAAAAGTTTCTTTATGTATAGATAGTCGCAGTGCAGGACACATGATTGAGTCTTTTGAGAATGGCAAGAGGACTAAGCACATAGACATTAAGGCTCATTTCATCAAAGATGTAGTGTCCAAAGGTTACTTACAATTAAAATATATACCATCACGTGACAACATTGCTGATGTTTTAACGAAGTCGTTACCCATTGTAAAGTTTGAATATTTTGTTTATAAACTTTGTGTTAATTGAAATGTTTTGCCAATTTTAAAACTTCTTCAATGTTTTTAAATTGAGGGGGGGTGTTGAGTATATACCAATAAAGTTGCTAATGGGTCTAAACAACAGTTTGTCTATGTATAAAATATTTGAGTAGAGAGATTTCACAGTTGTCACTAATAAACATGTCAGGAAGAAAAATGGATTTTATTTACGAAGATATATTTCAATATAATATATTTATTTAATATACTTACTCACTTGTACATTATAAAAAAAGTATCTTAAATTTAAGTTTTTACTATACACGGTTATTTTTTTATCACCCTGGAAAATTTTAGGGACGCTTCAGGACACATCCAATATTATATAAAAAATAAAAAAAATGAAATAAAAATAAAAAAAAAAATATAAAAAAAAATAAAAAAATCTCTAAAAATGCTGCTCTCAACTAGTGCAGGATTTTTTGTATTTTTTAAAAAATTAATATAAAATTAAGGAGGGGGGTTATTTTTTTTATTTATATTTAAATCATTCTAATACCATGTCGTGAAGCGTCCCTTAAATTTTCCAGGGTGATAAAAAAATAACCGTGTATATAGGTGCATACCTACATATAAAAATACAAATATTATAAAAATATCAACAAAGCTGCAATTTATACCGGGTTATTTTTTTCCAAATTATGTGTGCTTGTTCAGACAAGCAAAATGAAGATCTTTTACTATGGGACCAATCTCGAAATCGCGAAATAAAAATTCAACCGTTCCATACAAATGTTCAACATCCACTGAACCTAAATGTATGGAACAGCTGATTTTTTAGCATTAGTATTCATATAGCGGATGTCTTGATACCGTTGACGTTTTAATAAGGTAAAGTAGACAATTTGATATTTTGATACCTAATAGGACATTTTAAAGTGGACATTCTGAATCTGGTACAGTATTACAGTGAACACCCTAATATAGTAAACTTTATTTTTATTTTATTTTATGTGTTAGGAAGACCAACAGCTGAAATATAGAGTAGTTAACTTATAACATTGAACGATAGTAAATTATGTTTGTTATTATTATCAACCAAATCTGTAACAAAACACTCTTAATTATTTGTATATAAAGATTAAATTCAAACACAAGTAATAAAAAACAGTAAACTACCCTAATAAATATATTTTATGTACAAAATTAATTAATCTAAAACACCGTTGCCAATGGGTAACGTTCGCAAAATGCTGGCAGCATTGCCACGTTATGCCATTGCAAAGCTTATTCTTTGCCCAAAATAAAAGCCAGCATTTTGGTCACGTGTTGCTTCGACCAAACGTGCAGAAAGATCTATAACATAAAGCTAATTACAGGTCCTCACATATAGAAACAATTAATATACCTACCTAGTTTGGCACTGAAATAACAAACGCACACAGAAAATTACAATCATAAACCTAGAAACAACTTAATTATTGAAAAAGCTTTGGCTCATTAGACGTCTCGCAGTTGCACATTTCGTTGCAAATAAATCAAGGTTAAGATTTTTGGACATTTTTGGACACTAGCTACACGTCATAGATATGAATTCTGCCTGTAATTTGAATTAGTATTGGGAAAGAAAAGAGGAGGCTGAAATCGGAGAGGTTTGGCTTTTAGGGACATATGCAGTCAATGGTTCCAGAGGTAATTTTCAGTAGAAACACAATATCAGATATTTTTTTACATAAATCAAAATAGTATTTGGAATCATACTGATCTTCTTTGATACGAAAGCAAAAGTATCTAATAAATTTCTTTTGGACATTTTCGTATCTCGAAATATATGTTTTATACCTTGGATTCCAAATCTGACTTGCATATTTCAAATGGGAACGTACTAGTGAACAATTAATGGTTAAACAAACTTACCTTTGTGATGTTTGACCATAATTATACGAGACGTTGCATCCGAAGAGATTTATATATTAACCAGGTAGTCCACTTTCCAATGTACCGGGCACCAAGCACAATTTTAGAGCGAAGACATAAAAATAAAAAGATAGGTAGGTAGTTTTACTATTATTCACCCGCTTGCGCGATGTTACGCCGTTTGACTCATTCCTTTAGAGCAAAATTTCTCAAAAACATTGGGTATTTATTTGCAACACAGCAAATAATGGGTAGGGAGGGAGTATAAATCTCTTCGGATGCAACGTCTCGTATAATTATGGTCAAACATCACAAAGGTAAGTTTGTTTAACCATTAATTATACCACGACGTTGCATCCTTGAGATTTATATATTAACCAGGTAGGATGTTTAGAGTATTTTGAGAAATTTTTGATTAGAAGAGAGAGAAAAAAGAAAGTTTGTCGTTAATTCGGTATATGTTGACTTTTTTTTTTATAATTTATAACAAAATCTAAATCAGTGAATAAGAGTTTTATTACGCATGATAGACTCTTGATAGAATCTTGATAAGAATTTCCAAGGCATAGAAAATCACCTAAATAATTTATAATAGTAAACTAGACTTCTAAGATAAGATAATATGGGTTTCAAAAGCTTAGTGAAAATGTATGAAGCTGAAGCAAGTGCAAAGGGAAGACATTGAAATTCTTAAGTTATTTGCTTAAATTTAAATCTAAGATAATGTTTCGACGATTAATGCGTAGTGGATAAAAATAGACATCTATATTGATAGTTCATAACAAGAGTTTCATAGGTGGTGTAACTGGTTGGGGTATTATGGGTGTGATTCCTTTACCAATACCTTGACCTTAGGAAAATCAATCCCTAGTTATAATCGAAGTATATCATTTCTTCTGCTTTTCATTTTATTCAAGAAAAATTACGAAATAGTTTCGTTGGAATATATCAAGTGCACGCGACCTTCGAGGTTTTGTTTCCAGTTCGAGATCAAGGCTCAGGACACGCAATACATATTTAGCTATAAATAATAAGGATTCTCCGAATGATTCATCAATTTGTTATAATAATTTAAGTACTTACGCTAATTACCAAGGTACCTTAGGTATATCTTAATTACTTGAATTTTCTTTTTGATTTAGAACAGATTTTATTAAGTTTTTTGGTAGGTAGGATTTTTTTTTTTCAAACACATTATATTCCCAAAATCCGTCTTTTAAATTATAAGTTATTTCATAAAATTTAATTTAATTAAGTTATTTCATAAAAAACCTGATAGTAAGCGGCATCTTGGTGGATTAATGAACAATATTTACAGATTTCATGTTATAAATATTCTAGATTTTCACCATAGAAAGTTTCAGATCACTCCTTGGCAAATAACTCACAAAGGCTATTTTCTTTGAATTAATGGTAGTAGTTGTACACAAAATAGGTGCTCTCTCCTCCATATGTTATTTTTATAATCCAACAATTAACAAAATATAACAATTTATTAAAAAATATGTTTGTAAAACCCAGTGTGAGAGCCCCGGGCCATATGATCATAGACATGTTACATATATTTAACCCAACACTACTATGAATCTCCAGGGCAGTTCCCTTAAGGCATGGCTGTCTGGTTTTTCAGTGGAGGAACTAAGAAACAACTAGTATGACAAGGAAGAATTCTGTGGAATTACATATCTAAAACATATAAAATCTAAGGAATTGGAGTACAGTATCATTGACCCGTGATCGCAAGAAATTAAAGTCGAAGGTACGATCTACTAACCACCGTTACGGGGAAGGCTAATCTTAAAAAAAGAAACAAAACATTTTCATTTGGTGTATTCCATTACCCAGATTTGTACGCAATTTTTAGCTATATTAGTTTGATACCGAGATTGATAAAAAATCCCGAACCATTCTGCCCTTTGATTGTATAGATTTCTGTATCTATTATAATATACCTGATTCTCTTTAATTTAACTTACAACTCTAAGGATATGATTGTATCTGGCTATTATTATGATGGCTGGCTTATGATTGTATTGTTCTCTTATGCTTATGCATAAGGAAACTGTATGTAAACATATAAAGCTTATTATTTCAATAAGTCAAGGATTAAATTTGTTTTCTTTTCCCAAATTTTGACAATTAGCAAGAAAAGAGCATTACAGGTGGGAAATATTATGTTAGTTAGTTTATATATAAATTGATCTAATTCATCATTGCATCATCTTACTGCTCTCATTTAGTATAAGTAACTTCTTAATTTCATAACGTAATGTCACAATATTTGACTGTGAAAAACGTGAACTTATAGGTAAACATGTTTGAGATTCGGTTTCTTAAAAAGAAATTTGTAATCCGTTTTACCCGTTACAACTCATAAGAGAACTGGATCGATTGTATATTTTTTTTAGGTGTGAATAAAATATTTTCATTTAAGTACCAAAATAATAATAATAATAATATATATATATATATTTTTCTATTATGTTTTGATCGGCGCCTTTGGTCGAGACTTCGTTGTCTGATATCGATCTACTACAGGTGCTTTCCTCGCAGACTAATGGTACGAGTGACTCCTCGCCTAACCACGTCTCTGCGTGCGTGGCATTTGACGCGGTGGAGCTTTGCAGTTTCCCTGCTGGCTGACTGAAGGCCTATTAGAAGAAGTACTCGCCGCTGGAACTTTCTTGATTTGGAGTCGATATTTCTGCCAACTTCGATGCTTTAATTTTATTAGTGAGATTCCCGCCAAAGAGAAATGAATCACTTCGTACACGTGCAATATCTTTTTAAACTTATAATCTAATGAATACATTATTAATTTCCTTCGATTAAGCGTGTTTTTATAATGAAGGTCCAATATAAGCTGATTTCTTTGAGTAACACAGCAGTGATTTCAGGATTTGATTTGGGTGTTTTAACTAATTGAAAGTTTTCAGGTATGAAAATGTTGCCCTCTAACTCTTTCTTTTAATCCTTATTTAAGCCTCCGCACAATATATGACCCCAACGTTCAGAGATTTCATCCTGGATTTTTGTTCCGAAAAGCTCGTGTTTCCCTTTTGAGGTCCCTAAGACCTCTAAAATATTCTCAAATAAATTGGTTGCTGGAGGGTTAACATCATTTACACGTACCTGAGAGCTAGTGGATGGTATGGGACACTTGGCTGATGCTTCTGATGTCATCACCTGTACATTACTAGGTTGTCACTCATTACAAGTTTCAGTCACATGAACCACTGACTGAACATATGGGATGTATGATAACACACTGAAGCCAATTCATCCTCTCCATAGATTTTTATTTTATTTTATTTAACAAAATGTACTATTATAAACATAAACACAAAACTACGAAGTAGTTTGTCTGCGAGTAACATTAGTAATATTCTGCGAGGCGAGTCATATTCTGCGAGGCTATCCTCAGCCTGTGTACTAATATATATGACCAAAAAACATGACTACAATCGCATCGTAGTACCATTCTCTATATTGTGGTAGTACTGTGCGCGACTATGATCGCATCATAGTACAAAGGCACACTGTTCTATTAAAAAATAAAGAAATAATAACATTCCGTTGAATAAATAAGCTAGATCATGCTCACACCATGACAGGAAGTGCTGTGGTCGAGACCGTAATCGCGTCACGGTACTAATAAATATGACCAAAAACATGACTACAATCGCGTCGTAGTACTGTGCGTGACTATAATCGCGTCATAGTTCCAAGGCACACTGTTCTATAAAATATAAAGAAATAATAACATTCTTTCAAAAAATAAGTTAGGTCATGATCGCATCATGACAGGAAGTGCTGTGATCGAGACCGTAATCGCGTCACGGTACTAATAAATATGACCAAAAACCATGACTACAATCGCATTGTAGTACTGTGTGTGTCTATAATCGCATCATAGTTCCAAGGCACACAGTTCTATAAAATATAAAGAAATAATAACATTCTGTTGAAAAAATATGCTATGTCATTATCGCATCATGACACGAAGTGTTGTGATCGAGACCGTGATCGCGTCACGGTACCAATAAATCTGACCAAAAAACATGACTACAATCGCATCGTAGTACTGTGCGTGACTATAATCGCATCATAGTTCCAAGGCACACTGTTCTATAAATATAAAGAAATAATAACACTTAAACACGTGTACAAGGCGTGTTTCAAAGTGACGATTCACGGTTCTTTAGTAATTATGAATTATTGCTTGAATAGACGTTTATTTGGTACAAAAAATACAACACAAAAAATGTAACAAAAAAATATAAATATATATTCAGATAGATTTTAGGCCAAATAGGCCCCGCATGCAGAGGCACAGAGTGCTTTGACGCTGGTATTCTGCGGATACCATTTTATTTAACACTGTATACAGAATATTTTCTAATTAAACAGTAACGTTAGGCAATGCGCAAATAGCAAGGCTCTTTTTGTTGCTCAATAAATTTCAAAATGAAATTAATTAGTGAGCTAAATATAATCTACTGATTCGAACAAACACGAAATAAAGTTTTGCTTGAAACGAACGAAATGCAAAGATGAGAACGTGTCGAAAAAATAGTACAATGTAATAAACAATAAACACTTTAATTTAAACTTACATAGGTACTTCCAGCACCATCAAAATGCTCGCAGCGGCGGCGGCGGTGACGCAAACATTTCTCTAGTTTACGAATTTTTTCCTTAATATATTGCTTAGAATACTTACGTTTTCATTTACACATATTGATATCTATAACAACTACACAACACACTAAAAATAAAGTTATAAAATAATAAAACTTTGATCTTTAATATTCCGATGCTGTGATGCCCGCACAAAGAAAGCGAATGAGTCAAACGGCGTAACATCGCGCAAGCGGGTGAATAATAGTAAAACTACCTACCTATCATTTTATTTTTATGTCTTCGCTCTAAAATTGTGCTTGGTGCCCGGTACATTGGAAAGTGGACTACCTGGTTAATATATAAATCTCGAGGATGCAACGTCGTGGTATAATATAGGATTTTCAGTGTTTTAATTTGGCTAAAATCTTGAGTGTTACTGTTACGCATAATAAAGCCTAGAGTTTTAATGGCCTTAGGCACAATATTATCACTATGTGTATCGAACAGTAATTTATGGTCATGGTAGACGCCCAAATCACGAATGCATTCACTTCGCTGAAGTGTCATCCCATTCAACACATAACTAGATTAATTTTTCTGGAAAACGTAACAGTATTACATTTGGATGGGTTTAAGTCCAACTGGTTCAGAACACAGAAATTATTTAATCTTAAAAGGTCCTCTTGTAGTAAAGTTGCATCACTAAACGAACTAATGTTGCAAATTATTTTCATATCGTCAGTAAAGCATAGCAATCGGGACGAGCGACTTTATGCATCTAAAAGTCCTCAACTATGTGAGCTGAAAACAATTTATTAAACAACACATAAGTAACGTTAAATTCATTTGTGATTTATTAAGAACGAATTCAATGACTGTATAGTGATGATTTAGGCAGCACACTGTAACAAAGAAGTTTCATAAAAGAAAAAAAAAATACAAATAAAAAGATGGTATACTTCACGCGTAAACTATTACTTTCTGAAGGTTTATCTTCATCGTAAGCCAAATTAAATAACGTGTTAAGCTGTAACGTAACAGGGTTTAGTGGGTCATGTAGGGGCTCTAATCTGGCAGCGTGTGTAGGGTTTCCCTATAACGGTGGCAGTTTGAGCCTGCTAGCCATGGCGGCAGGGCTTTTGCTCTGTACATCATGGTACTTCACCATTATATCTGGTAAGATTGTATTTATGTTCATTGGTTTTCGTATAACGTAAATTTTTAAGTGGTTTTATGATAGTTACTATTAGAAGTAAGTATTTTTGAAAACATTCTCTTAATATTGCAGGCTTTTACATTCTTTATTGCCCTGTACTTTATATCATGTTTGTAAGTAACAAATGGTACAGACGAATAGCTGATTTGTTATTTGCTCTTTGGGAACTTTATCCAGTGGTAAGGAGTACGTTAATAGTTTATTGAAATCCTACAAATCTGATAAGTCATATTATTACTTTGTGGTTCCAGGCTTTATTTCAATGCTGCTGTAACACTGAATTGCATCACTATGGAGATTACGTGGATCCAAATGAAAAAACTATAATGGTTATGAATCATCGCACAAGGATTGACTGGAACTACGTATGGATTGGTTTATACCACGCTACACAGGATCCCAACAAAGTGGAAGTGTGCACATGTAAAGAGAATAAGTTTAGTGAAAAAGTGAGAGATACAGGTGACATCATAGACACGCTGTCAGGGGGCAAATCAAGTATTAAATTCGTGTTGAAAGATGAATTGAAAGGTGTTCCTGGGTTAGGTCAGTATCTTCTTTCTATTTCTATAGATAAGTTTACATTTTCTGAAGTGTTGCACCAGTAGCCTTTAATTGAAAACTTCTACTAGTGATTTCATAAATGGTGAATATGGCTTATTGGCCAGCATCGGCAACGGAACGGCTGCCGGTGAAGCAAAAATGTATGAGAGTATATGTGTCGTTTTTTCATTCACTATCGCTGGCAGCCGGTGATGGTAGCCGCGCTGAGAAGCGTGTCGTTTTAGGGCCGATCAGCCCCCTAATCATGATTGCTTCAAACAATATTAAAACCGAGAGCTGAGAGCGGGATGGCGCTATGCAAAGCAAGAGCGGTGTCTCTGTTTCAATGTTGTTTACCCTTGCTGTAAGCGATCATGGTAAGGCCCCAGTAGAATCACAGTCATTTACCTAGGTCAGCTGCCGGTTTAACAATTCTTGCAAACCCGTACTTCCATTTTTTTTTCTTTTGTACATACCCCAGATAAAAATATTTCGGAATAATTGGAAATACACTCTTGCTCTTCATTGAGTGAGTTTTCTGATCAGTGGGCCGAGACAAAAGCCACACGCTTATTTTTCCGCAGTCGTTCCGCAGAGAAACTGTATGAAAATGACATTAGAATGTGACAACCTCGCGCAATTTTTTCTGCGGCTAATGTCATCTCCATACATTTTTTTCTGTGGAACGACTGCGGAAAAATACGCGTGTGGCTTTTGTCAAGGCCCACAAGGAGTTGGGATTTTGTAGCTCATCGCCAATCGTATAAATTTGTCGATTTTGTTCGATTGAAACCGATAATCGAAAACGTTTGGTTTTTAGTAACTTCGTCCGAGCGGTCTCGACTCATCACTTAACCGATGATAAAATTGATTCCCCATACAAAATATTACTTGATGGAATTTTGTGATCAGCCCCCCTAGACAAGATGTCTTTCGATAATCGCTAACGCAATCGCTAAATGGACAATGTATGAGATTTGACAATTGCGCTCGAAAGC
Source organism: Schoenobius gigantellus (assembly GCA_963935595.1). NCBI lineage: Eukaryota > Metazoa > Arthropoda > Insecta > Lepidoptera > Crambidae > Schoenobius > Schoenobius gigantellus. The sequence continues at coordinate 15,433,383 of OZ012553.1, forward strand.
TAAGCGAGGGCTTATTTCAAATCCCATATATTTTCCTACTAGCGATTGCGTTAGCGATTATCGAACTGCATCTTGTCTAGGAGGGCTGGTGTAATGATTAATCGTCAAATGAAAGAGGTGACTCCCGAGGTGGTGCTGGGCATGATTCCCAGCAGTGAGATTGAGATTTAGTGAATTCTCGCTATTTTTATTTATCACAATAGAAGAGGAAATCTTTCCTCTTCTATTACAGAGAAAAGAGCTTAAAAATATAAACTTTTATCTTTATCCTTTATCATTCGTCCACTGATTACGATAACGATCCAATCGAATTCGAGAAGTTACACAATTAAATTCTCAATAACGAGTTATCGGGTTCGATTACGATTACCAATTAATCGACGATTTACAAAATCGCACCTAAGAATATCTTTTAGTACAATGATTGCTTGCAGAAGTAGTTTCACTTTCAAATTATGATATCTGAAAACAAAACAGATATCTATGCTCTCTCCTGTTCCCATTATATGGGGTGGGGTCTCCTCACTCAAATTGGCATCAGGATTCCCAGGATATAATATCCCGGATTATCGGATCTGGCAATTGGGCTAATGTGAGGTCACTCGATTTTGGACTACCAGGCCAATATCCTTTTTTATGTTCTGGCAGAATTACCGTTATTTCTACAACATAGGTATTCCTCGCTTCTGATCCTAAATACAACATATTATATAACGATATTAATAGGATTACTACGTATAAATATTTATTTAATATTCTATTAAGTTTTTCCTATTTTTTCAGGTTGGATAATGCAACTGAATTTTTTTCTTTACGTGAAGAGAAATTGGCAGGAGGATCAACTCAACTTGTCACAGTTCATTGATTACTACAAAAGACTGGGATGTCGCTATCGTGTGGTTCTGTTCCCAGAAGGCACAGATTTGAGTGTTAACAATAAGCGTCGCTGTGATAACTATGCAGTTGCTAATAATTTAACGGTACGGACAGGAATTTTAAACAATATTTTTGCTTAAAAGGATTGTCAAGCTGTAAATTTTCACACAAAAAGCGATAACGCTATTTACATAGTCCAATTTTCATAATTTTTGGTAATTTTGTAGATATAATGAAGATCTAGGTTTGTACGTTTCGATTTTGAAGTAATATTGCTCAGACTATAAATTATTAGCATCTAAATATCTATATTTTAGACTTAAAAACTACCTCGAGCATTTTTATCTTTTTTTGACTAAATTATACTGAATTACAAAAAAGCAAAATGTACAAACATAGGTTAAGATATACTGAATCTAATGAGACCAAAAGTGTCTAATTTCGTAAAGGTATAGGGGGGTAAAACCGTTATCGCCCGAAACAATATTTCAGTAAGAAATGAAGGCACTTGCCTCGGACTTTCAACTAAGGGGTGCTCAACAAACTGTATTTTTAAAGTGCATACTCGAGCCATGAATTGGCACTTCATAGTCCCCTTAAGACAGAACATACAAAGACGTTTATGTATCAGATATATAACGATACGAAAGGCGCGTTAACATATGGACTGTATCATGTTTGCATCGGGATTCTATCTGGCTGTCAATAGATAGCCATCTAGCTTCAGCGGAATGTGCTTTCAGGTGCTCTCAGTGTCAATTATAGTATATCATCATAAACAATGGGCATCAGAAAACATCAAAACTAAGTTATGAAAGACAATAAAATTGACAAGAAGTAGTTGGGCCCTAAAATCATTTACAATCACAAGAGCAGCCCCCTTAGACAAAAGCCACACGCCTATTTTTCCGCAGTCGTTACGCAGAAAAAATGTATGGAAATGACATTATTAGCCTGTGACAACTTCACGCTATTTTTTCCGCAGATAATGTCATCTCCATACATTTTTTTCTGCGGAACGACTGCGGAAGAATAAGTGTGTGACTTTTGTCTAAGGGGTCTGATCTATATCATTATTATCATTATGCTGCCCTGAGATCCTGCCTAGATGTGTCGGTCATCTTCGGAAATACGAAGTTAGCCGATGCCATCTGGGGGCACGGCAGTGCCCCCGCCAAGTCGAGCGCGAAGCAAACACTGCCGTACCATCCTTTACTGGAACCATTTCGCCGCATTTTCAGGCCCCTATTTGAGAACCTCTGGATAAGACCAGAACGCAGAAATTTTCGTCATCCAGTAAGCTATAATCACATACTTAAAATCCAAAATTTCAAGTCTGTAGGTCATTTAGTTCCGAAGTTACGCGAAAGAAAAGTTTCGCATTTATGACAGACACTCACTCACTCATGATCATCAAAATAGAACTAGTACTTCCCATAAACTCAGAGAGCTCAAATTTGGTATAGAGTTAGGGTTTAATGGCCACATAAAGGGAAAAGTATAAAAACTAGGATAATCGAAGATCTGGAGTACCTGGTGACCCTGATTAGAAAACACAAGAGCCCAACAAAACTATTAGAGATATCGACATACCGCCTTTACAAAAAATATTCAACTTGGTGGGCCGCTTCCAATAAAGAAAAGAAAAAAAGGAAAGAAAGATTTGTAATAATAAAAAAACTACCCCTAAAAAGAAAAAAACTGTGTCAAATAAGAAAATCTAATAAAATAAATCAATAAGCTCACGTTTCTACAAAAAGAAGTGAAATCCCACCAAAAACATTCTGTAAAAAACTAGCCAAGTCTCGATGGAACTGCTTGTTTATCTCTAAAAAGTAATGAAATCTAGACAAAGTCGTACCAAGTCAAAGGTTCTTTACTGCGATTTCTTTATTATTATAGTTAATGTTGTGTGACTTGGTCGTTGAACATTCTTTATACGTTAGTGAGTACAAGCAAAGTCAACGGCCAAGTCACACAACATTAACTATAATAATAAAGATATCGCAGTAAAGAGCCTTAGACTTGGCACGACTTTGTCTAGATTTCATTACTTTTTAGAGATATCTTTTTATCCATAATATTTGTAGAACAAAAGGACCTCTCCTTTTGTTCTACAAATATTAATACTAATTCGACGTGAAGCGGGAATTTTTATACACTTTTTACATCAAAATTCGGTCATTAGCGAAAACTAATGAAATCACCTGTCAAAACTAGATGGCAGGCAAAATGAAAAGCCAAGAGTGATTCGTTTCAATGCATGTTTTTCCGATTTATTTATAAATCCCGAAAAAAAATATTTTGTTATGTATTTATTATGTTATTGTTATCCCGAGATTTGTTAAATTTAATCTCGAAAATTTCGGGACTAATCTTATTTTGTGAAGTCGACCAATCCGCACTGGGCCAGCGTGGTTGATTAAGGCCTAATCACCCTAACATAGGGTAGGCTCGAGCCCTTCGGTGGGGACGTATATGGGCTGTGATGATGATGAATCGTATTTTAGTATTACGAGATTTCAGGATTTCGAGATTTGGGATCCAGCGATTGAATCCTCTAGTCGCAATGCAAACGCACGCTTACATCGACACAAATGCGATACAAACAAAGGAAGGGTAAAGGACTCCTTGCACCGTCGAAAAATTAAATTACCTAAATCCGAGCGAGACTAAAATGAATATTCGAAGTTTTCAAATATTATTTGTAGTTTTGTATAGGTTTTCTGTACCTAATGTTTCGATGTTTTGTGTAGAAAAACAGGCTTAGGAGACACGGTTTTATCTCTTACTATCGGAATACGACAATACTACTGGTATTGTTATATGGTGGAACGGTCAGATAAGAAGTTAGCTAACCGGGTGCACTCAGAAGCCCTATTACAATATATTTTATGTATAGATAGGTAGATATTATATGTCACAGTTGGTAGGTATTTTGGCATTTTTATTTTTATGATTACAGCAGTACAAATACGTGTTGCACCCTCGTACTACTGGGTGGGCGGTGCTATGCTCCAGGCTCCGAGATTCAGGTTTAACGTCCGTTTACGACGTCACTGTGGCTTACGATGCGCCCGCGCAGACGGAGGCTGACCTGTTGCGCGGCCGTTTGCCCAAACATGTTCACTTCGTTTTTAAACGGTGGGTTCATTGATCTCTGATTTGCATGTTTTGATGGCTGCTTAATAGTCATTTTGCAAGATTATTTTTTTCTCTTTCGACTAAATAGGTAATATTGCAAAATTGTTACAGTCAAGATTGGCTGTTTTTATGCGATTTTTTGCGTTAAAAACGTTGTAAGGCTCTGTTGCACCGTTCTTAATGTAGATTGCGAAAACCAGTGAACGCACATGAGATATGGAATTATCCTAGCTATTAAAAAGCGACAATGCGCCAATCTTCTCCTCTTGACAATGACTAGCGGGAACCGGGCCTTTTTTTTTATGGGATAGGGGGCAAACGAGCAAACGTATCACCTGATGGTAAGTGATTACCGTCTCCCATGGACACCCGCAACCCCAGAGGAGTTACAAGTGCGTTGCCGGCCTTTAAGGTAGGAATACGCTCTTGCCTGCTTGCGAAGCTCGAGTCCTGTATTGTACAGGTCACTTTCAGTCATCGAAGTTCTAAATGCCCAGAAGCTTCGCTGGTCTCCTTATTTTGGGTAGATGAGAGGGGCTTGCCATAGGCGAGCAAACCCTGACGAGGTTATGGTAGTGTCCGAAAAGGTTCCCATGGTCTTGACTGGTGGTGAAGAGTCCCTGCCTGGCGTGTAGTCTTCATCTGATGATGATGAGGAGGATGCGGTGGTGATGAAATGTGATGAGTATGGTTGGGTTTTAGTCAGTAGGCGGCGGTCTCTAGATGGTACTCTGCCTCCAGCCCCCTAACCATAATCGCTCACTACAATATTAAAACCGCACTGAGAGCGGGCGCTATACGCAGCTAGAGAGGTGCCTGTTTCAATATTGCTTTAACCCTTAATCGGCCATGGCTACAAACAAGTTGATTTTAATATATCAGTACGGGGTTATATTGAGATTAAAGACTTAAATACTAAAAAAGAAATTAGTAGGGGGTAGGTAGTTTTTTTTTGCAGTGGGAAATTATTTCCCTATAACGATTAAAAGTTATATATTGTGGGAAATTATTTCCCTATGTCCATGAACATACAAGTGGGAAATAATTTCCCAATTGACTAGCTTTTGTCTGCGTCTTTACTCGTCGATTTTTATATAGGGACAGAAAATAAAAAATGCAACATTAAATGAATTGTTTATTAAAAATGCTTGTAATATAATTATGTAAAGAAAAGAATTATCATCCAATGGAACTAGATTATCATCCAATGGAAATGAAGAACGGATAAACCATCGACGATTTCTTGTAATTCCTTTTCATTAAGTTTTTTCTTTTTGGAAAACGGCGGTGCCATTATCTAAAAAACGAAATTTATGTATAAAAAAACAAAAAGACAAAACAACTTCAATTATATATATATTAATTAGCATCCATTACTGCTATCATGAACGCCTACGCCTATCGGATCGCGTAGCCTAAATAAGTTATTTTAGTTATTAAGTTTTTTCTGTTCCATCTTTATCATCTTTACTCCTTTTTTAAAATTAATTCTTTGCTTAATGTTATATACCTACCTACTTAAGTTTATTTTTTTCTGTATAAGTTGAATTTTAATTTTTGTTTTTACAGCTAGAGTTTTTTTTTTTTGTTATTATGTTGGTGGTGGGAAATAATAGTCCTATGGCTTATTAAGGGTTAACCTTGCTATAAGCGATCGTGGTAAGGCCCCAGTGGTCGCGTAGAGTAGGTACGACATAACCTCTCGTTTGGGAAAACGCATTTTTCAACGTTGAGAAAGGGCTTGGGGATTTGCAAGTGTCACGGGAACCACATATACACGCGAGTACACAAAATGATCGATACGTTCAAAGTTACAGAATAACAGACTTTATACATAGTTTACATATTTTTGTAACTTGGACCGTATCGATCTTTTTGTACTCGAGTGTACTATAGGCGACTGTAATTACATACCATCAGGTGGGCAGCCTGCTTGTTTGCCAACTGAGTTGTATAAAACAATAAAAATATATAATTATTTCAAATGTTTGACGGGAATGAGTAAGAAAGAAATGCTTCCAGGAGCATCGGTGGCGCTGTAGACTGGGTTCTTGCCAGTCGGTTCGGTTCTTGTTCTAGCGGTCTATGCTATGTACTAATGTGGTTTTCGTTTTTATATATACATTTGTCTAACTCTCCTGCGGCGAAGGAAAACATCGTAAGGCAACCTGCTTTCATTTGCGAATAAATTCAAAGGTGTAAGTGAAATCTACCAATCCGCACTGGGCCAGTGTGGTTGACTAAGGTCTAAACACCTTAACCTTGGGTATATGAGCTGTTATGATGAAATGCTTCCATGTTTTATGTGTTCATTGGCGAGAACTTATCCACAGATAATATCGTCTTCGTACATTATTTCGTTTCAGCTTTTGTCTCGATTCACCAAGCGATAGAGGATTCGCACTATCGTTCCTTGCTTGTTCTCAAAAGGAATAGATGATATTTTTTCACATAAAACGATAAATATTTAAGAAAATTATCTTAAAAAGGTTTCAAGTTTCAGTTGTGCATTAAATAAATTAAAATAGAAGTTTATTTTATAAAAACAGTGCAAATAAGCATCTCTAAACCTTATTTTCAGGTATCCAATTGAGAAAATTCCGCACGACGAGACAGCTTTGCGCGTTTGGTTGAATGACAGGTGGCGTGAAAAGGAGAAAATATTGCAAAGGTTTCACGATGACGGTAAGCCAACACAAAAACGAGGAACAAAATCATATACAGGCCGCTTTTCTATATAAACAAGCCCCCTGTTTTCATCCTAGATAATGACAATAGTTGCATTATTTTTTCCTAAAAAAATTATGACTTCTGTTAACTAGCATGTTCATATGTTTGCCCCTTTCATTAAGCTTATTATTAAATAGAGATTAAAACCTAATAAAAATGGCTGGACCTTCTGCTGTATTTAAACATCCAGCAGAAACACAGCCAAAGCATTTCTTTAATGTTTAATGCAAACAGTAAAAAAATTACGAAACGTCTATTCTGTGTACTTTTCAAAGGTATCATCGGTCTGAGCTGCAGTTGTCTCTATCGCGCTCAGCACGGTTGTTCGGGCATAGTGCGACAGCAATACTTTTTTCAATAATTTTACAAAAACTTATTTTTGATTTCTCTCATCCTTAGCGTTTGCTATTATCATAGACAAAGAATAATATTATGCATTGGTTAGACGACTAGCAGTTATGCTTGTGCAGTAAAATGTTTTTAGATCTCATAGAGGGCCAAGCACAAACTCTTCATGCTTCAACTCTACAAATCTTAATCAATCTGTTTTGTACGAATTAAATGGTTCGTCGGTGGATAAGGAGCGTCGGTGGCGCTGTGGACTGGGCACCGCGGCTCGATCCTGTAATGTACCAATGTGTTTTCGTTTTTCGAATTTCATATTGAGGCAAGTTGTATACATCTGCGAAGAAATTCAAAACCTGCCAAATGACCCAGGAATTCCATAATTGTGACTCAACTTTTCTCGGCATAATTAATAAAGAAATATTTTTTCCACACCTTTAATTTTTTGTTTACATGTGATTTTAAACTAAGCTCCAAACCTCGAATGAAATCCTGGATCCGTCTCTGTACTAACTTAGGGTAGGGTCGAGCCTAACTTAGGGACGTATATGAGCTGTGATGAACATTTGTGTCAAAAGTTTTAGAGTCAGCTTTGTTATAAGGTAGTTATTATGTCAGTAATAAGATAGGTGATGATAGCCAATAAAGTCCTGAAAATTGCGTCCATCTCTATTCCGGACACTCCACAGTAGCGTTACAGACACCGCTTCAGTTTGGTGGTTAGTATAGTCCTTAGGGGAGTTCTACACACCTGCCACGTGCGATACCGTGATACCGCCTGAGAACTACACAGTACCACGCAGGTATGTCGTAGCTATGCTTGCTTGCAATCTAACTTGTAAAAAAAAGTAAACTTAATGTTATTTCATACTAGAAAAATAAAAGTATATACTTAATTATACATATTTCTGGTAATATATTTTTGTAGGATTCAGAGTTTTTTTCCATTATTATATTAGCACTAACATACCTACTACTAAGCACCAACGAACAGTTATATGTAATAAACTTAGTGATAAGTAGTTAATTGTTTTTTTTACGTTATGTCCTTTCCTTATAAATCACTAGCTGTGCCCGCGACTTCGTTCGCGTAGATGTCCGAAAATAACAATATCGTGATGTTATATAGCCTAAAGCCAGCTCGATAAATGGACTATCCAACACAAAAATAATTTTTCAATTCGAACCAGTAGTTCCTGAGATTAGCGTGTATAAACAAACAAACTGTTCAGCTTTGTAATATTAGTCTAGACTAGCTGTGCCCGCGACTTCGTCCGCGTGGAATAGTAACTTTTGTTGAATTTGATAAAAAGTTCCGGAGATTAGCGGAAACAAACATACAGACAGACAGACAGACAGACAAAAATGTTTAAAATTGTGTTTTTGTTATTGGTACAGTAAGCTCCCATTCAAGCTTTACATTTTCACTACGAAAACCGCCGCTATTACGAGCGACATAAGAACGGTCCAAAGGTCAAACTTGTTAGTTTAACATTACAAACAGACACTTCAATTTTATTTAGTTGTATAGATAGGGATATTAACATTGTCAAACATTAAGATATCTTAAAAATTATTTGACGTTTAAAAGTTGTCATTCGTTATGTGTACATTTCTTTTCCTTTCCTTACAACCACGTTTCTTTTCCTTACAGGCTATTTTATTGATGCAGCCACGGGGAAAGTTCCAGTTGAAAGAGAACCAAGATCTCTGACGGCTGCATGTTTGGGTTTCGCATTTTGGACGATCGTCGACTTTATATTTATATATTTGATATTAAACAGCGTAATATTTCAATTTTGGGTAGTATACCACACGTTTCTATTTGTCTTTGTTACAAAATATTTTGGGGGCTTCCAAAATATACAATACAAACTCTTGGGCATATTAAAATTGTAGTTTGGTTAAGATTATCTGTAAATTATTAGTGTTTAGTTCAATTCAGTTGTGAATTCTCGTTGTTGCCAAAGTAATAATAATGTAAATATGATGTTGAAATAATACACTGTTATTGGATGAATATTTTATTTTATTTACTCGCCTACAAAACTAGGATTCAATTCAATAAAGTGAGAGTATTTCCAACACCTGTTGAACCGTCTATTTCAGCCATATCATCAGTTCTATTAACTCCGTTTTTGTATTAATATTTATTGGTATACTTACGACTCACGGCATTTAAACAAAAATGTCTGCCGTCAGCACAGGTGTATTTGTAAGCTCTCTGTTCCGCACTACGTTTGAGACCCAGGCAGCTTGAGCAGTTTCGCTACTAAGACGGATTCTTTGAGCAAGAAAAGTGAAAATATCTTAAAGTAGCTATAAACTAAATCTTAATAAAATAAATTAAAAACTAAAAATCAAAAATATCCTGCAGTTGAGATCCGAGTAAATTACAAAGCAGTGCTTAATTGCAGCTTTAATTGCGCAGGGAAACAAGCACAGCACTATTTTTGTGATTGCAGGCGCAGATGTCAACCATTTTTGTTAAAGTTACGTTATCTGTACCTACGTACGAAATACCTTTTTCCTGAAAGAGATACTATTAATTTGCAGTTTATGGAGGCAATATAGTCTTTTAATTAGAAAACTTTTCTTTGCAAGCCTTAACGCCTTAACCTTTGCATAGTTGATAAGCAATGGACTGCTTGGGTTCTTTAATTGTGAGTGGTTAATTAAAACATTAAAAACTTTTACAAGAAATCTTATTTGGAAGCCTAAACACCAATTGCCTTTGCATAGTGGATAAGCAATAAGCTGTTTGCGTTCTTTAATTGGGAGTGGTTAATTACAACATTAAAAACTTGTTGAGTAGAAATAACTAGACTGATGTATTTGAAACAATTAAAACATATTGCAATTTGTTAGGAATAAAAAGTTTTAAATAAAAAGAAAGAAATTATTTAGTAACATAATTAACAATTTATAATCCAATAACAGTAATCAATATATATAACAGTAAAAAAGCATTAATGATTAAATTAAATCTATTGTCCTAATTATTCATTTTTGTATCACATATTTATATGACATCGTCCTCTTTTCTATATTGCTGTGCCCAACAGTCCAAGACTGTCAATAAATTATACTACATATTTACCACCTATGTAACATAATGCAACGCAAATAAATTGAAATTTTAAGCACGGTAATAGTATTTTAAGGTATTTATAAATAAATAAAATTTTCACCGAAAACAAATAAAAAGGGTGTAACTGAACACCCCAATAATAATTAAGGGTATGAATCCATCAGAAGTAAAGATTCTCTAGGAAAAATATTAGGGCTAACAAACTTACTTTTTTTCCCATACAAACTAAATAAATTATTTTTTGGTATTAAGTGCCGACAGCCCTACGTAAGCGTACGAGGAATACTACGCTCACGTCATACAAACTAAATAAATTATTTTTTGGTATTAAGTGCCGACAGCCCTACGTAAGCGTACGAGGAATACACTACGCTCAAGTCTGTCACGTGCCATTTTGTTTTTAAATTTCTTTTGTGTTAAGAGCTGATTATGGTTGTCACTTGAAAGTTTTTGCTTTCAGTTTAAAATCAAATAACTCTGAAAGTATTGGGCTTCCAGGTCTCAGACAAGCGCCGAAGGTCCATTTAGTATCTAACTTATATGCCCTTTAAATGTTATTGGGGTGTTCAGTTACACCCGGTATAAATACTTAATATTATAATTGATGGATATGAATTGACCTTACTTAATAGAAATTAGAAACAATCTACACATTTAGCTAACTTTACAAGAATCTTAAAATCACTTTTAATTTAAAAACAGTTCTATGCTAACATCTATTATAAATCATGCATTGATCGTTCAATTGACTAGGTTCATGCTGCAGTACCACACATTATTTTTGGACTGATCTATGCTACGCGACTGACGAAAAGTCTTTATTTTCGTCACCGGAACTTTATTAGTTAAAACAACAAAGATTGTTGTGGGGTCATAGCGAAAGTACACTTCTAGGGTGGTCTTACGCTTCGATTCATCGTGTAATGGTGGGCGGGGGCAAAAGCAGACCATGTTCCCACTTCTTCTTCTTCTTCTATATAAAAAATGATCTCTCAATGTGTTACTAAGTGCAAACTCGAGAACGGTTGGACAAATTTTATTTAAATCTGTTTTTCAAGCATTTATTGAATTATGGAGAAGGTTCTTATGAAAAGAAAAATCGGAAAAAACGTTTCGTCTTCTACATATACGACAAACAACGTTACAGAATATTTCCTACTGCGCGAAAATTGTAATTTTACACGGATATTACCAGTTACATTCAAAGGTGTTTTAAATACTTTTGTTTATTTTATTAAATTCTCATTGGTTTTTATAAAATATAAAACCTCCTTTTTTGAGGCCGAATAAAAAAAATGTGGAATTTTCATTCATAACACTTCTATTCATTATGCCCGCAGATATAGTTAGAATATTTTTGTCAATTACAGTCTGTAGGTATGTCTAGCTAGAGTATTTAAACAGTAGGTGATTCAGGAAATTTTGTACAAAATCGTCAAACTAAGTATCTGCAGCATTTAAATCTTTCTCCTTCTTTTTGAAATTCTCCGCTTCGTTAATGGAATTTAAAAGGGTTATATTGCTTGTCTCTGGTAAGAGACAGCATAATATAGCCGCAGTTAATGCTAAAACAGAGAAAATGAGAATGGATACCCATTCGATACCTACATTTACCACAAAAGGTGCAACAAAGCCACCGACCCTTCCAAACATTGACGAAAATCCCATTGCTGAATTTCTAATAACGGTCGGAAATACTTCAGATGTAAATAAATACACCAGAACGAAAGACATGTAAGCTCCTAGATGCCCGATAATAGCAAAAATTAAGTTAAGTGTATTGTTATCTCGAGATATAAACATTAGTATTAATAACGATATTGCAGCCAAAGAAAAACATGATACTACAAAAACTTTGCGTTTGAGATATAACGTCCCTATTACAAGTACAACCAAAGCAGGGGCGATAGTAAGAGCGGAAAGTATGACATTTAAATAAAGATTACCTTGTAGTCGACCAATGTATTGATTAACTCCAAAAAAGACAAGAGCACAACACATCCATATCGATGATGTTACAAAAATATAAAATCTCATTTTAGAATTTTTAAATAAATCCATGTACGATCCTTTTTGTTGATTATTGTTTGCTGCCAATTCTTCCATACTTTTGTTGATTATGTTTTCAATATCGTCAACTGGCCTATTGTTTCTGAAAAAAAAAAAATAAAGCGGTTAATTACATATCTTACATTAGTTAATTTTGCAACCCCAATCACCATTGATAAAAGAATAGTTTCTTTACTTTCTAGCGATGCGGGTAAGAACATTAATAGCTTCTTCCTTTTTGCCAACTGTCATTAGCCATCTCGGTGATTCTGGTATCAACCAATAGTACACGATTACAAGGAGCCACGGAACTGAGGTAACTAGTTGAAGCTGCCGCCATTCTCTTACAAAGTAAGCAATTATGGGCAGTATTAAATACCCGCTAACAAATGATATTTCATGTAATCCAACCAGGTAAGGTCTAAAGGATTTCCCGCTCAGTTCAACTAAAATAACGTAACCGCACAACATGGTGCCTCCAACAGCTGTTCCGATGAGGAATCGGAAGACCAGGAACATCCAAAATTGAGGTACAAATGACGATCCCATTATAAACACAGCCTCCGAGAATAGTGCAAGTAATACCGCGATTTTTCTTCCGTATCTGAAAATAACAAACGGCATGAGGTTAAAAATAAAATACTTATTGATTGATTGGTGATTGATTTTTATCTATACATAATTCACTAAAATCATAACGTTATGCTATTTTTTGGTGGTAAATGGTTCAATATTTAGTCACAAAACAATTTATGTGTTATTTGCATCATAAAGCGTTTTGGACGATATACTCGTACTATTACTGTTACAGTAAAAACCTTTCATCATCATCATCATCAACAGCTCATATACGTCCCCACCGAGGGGCTCGAGCCTACCCTAAATTAGGGCGATTAGGCCTTAGTCAACCACGCTGGCCAAGTGCGGGTTGGTCGACTACACACACAACCTGTAAAGAAATTCTTTCTTCACAGGTGTGTGCAGGTGTCTTCACGATGTTTTCCTTCACCGTAAAAGCGTCGAATAAACGTACATATGAATTCAAAATTTGAAAACACATTGGTACGTGGCGGGGTTCGAACCGCTACCTCCCGATTGGAAGGCGACAGCCTTACGCACCACGCCATCGACGCTTTACGGTAACTAAATTTTAAGCAGAACGCAAATTTAATAGGAAGACAAATAAGTTAGGTACATTTTAGATAAATGGTTATTACTTTACTAAAAAATTTGAGTTTACATCAGTCGACCATCGATCGCCACAGACGGGCTAGGTATGTTGTACGTATCTACGTGGAATACAATTTCAATTTCTGTGGGAATTAGAAAATTTCGTCTATAGCTATCTTGATTAGTTTGTGTTTCATTTATTGTGAAAGAGGAAAATATTTTTTTCCAGTATACAACAAAGCTAGTAAAACCGAAATTAGATATTCATTTTTGCTTGCATTTTTGATGCTTCAACGATGAATGACTGAAATGGCTAAATTGACGTTCATCGGAATATGCCTTCGCAATGAAAGTTTCCGGCTCCCGATAGTTTTCACTAGCATCTTTCATCATTCATCGGCAATGAACGACAAGTGAAACGTCTAAACAGCGACAGCTTATTCACAGTTCATTTCTCATACTGCCGCGTCGCTACGGGCGTTGTGTTCTCGCGGGAATTCCACGAGGAATGAAATAATAGCTTTCATCAAAAATGAACCATCTATACAAACAACGCAATTCACTGTTCATCGTTCACTATTCATCGCAGAAATGAATCACTTTTGATGAACCGTCTAATTTCGCCTTTATCCTCATTGAATGTCAGGACAGATGAAGTCTAAAAGAGTTTTCCTGTATATACGTTGTTAGTAATCTGAGTTTGCCATGTGTTCTCTGGAAAATTTAATTGGTGAGTAAGAATTAATGCTAAACGCGTTAAGTCGAAATTAGACGGTTCATTTTTGCTTTCATTTTCGATGCTTCATCGATGAGTGACTGAAAATGAAATATCTAAATTGACGTTCATAGGAATGTGCCTTCGCGATGAAAGATTCCGGCTCCCGATTGTTTTCACTAGTATCTTTCATCATTCATCGGCAATGAACGACAAGTGAAACGTCTAAACAGCGACAGCTCATTCATAGTTCATTTCTTATACTGCCGCGTCACCACGGGCGTTTTGTTCTCGCGGGAATTCCACGTGGAATGAAATAATAGCTTTCATCAAAAGTGAACCGTCTATTCAAATAACGCAATTCACTGTTCATCGTTCACTATTCATCACAGAAATGAATCACTTTTGATGAACCGTCTAATTTCTATTTCTGCCAATTTCAAATAAATTATAAAGTCAAAATGTCGTGAAACGTGTTTAGTGCAAGATTCAGAAGCAGCCCTTAAAATCGTTATAAATGTACGAGTATTTCGAAAATGGCCTACAGCGCAAGTTTACATCCTTCTGCCATTGATACAGTCATATATGAATGAATAACATTAGCAATTAAATGTCTTAACTTCACCTGTCAGATACAAATCCATATAAAAGGCTCCCTGCTAATATCCCAACCTGCATAATCGACTGCGCCAAACTTGCCAAATATTTTCTATCACATATTAAATTCCATTCGCTTGTTGCCGAGGTTAAAACATTTGTGCTTTGATCGAACTCGGGGTTGTCGCATGGGCAATGATTGGTCAGATTCTGTGTTTCACTATCACGACAAATGAAGTCTGTATTCGGGAGTAAAAACACCACCATATTCACTTGAAACTCGGTTGGTAGACGTCCAAGTATGACTAGAAACAGTATCAAAGATTGGTACACTCCGAATCTTCCGATGGCTTTCTCGATTGCATCCTCAGTGCTCATTTTACTGATGCACTTGCACTATATCTTAGAGCAAAATATTGAGTCACAGTAAATGTAGCGTTTACACAAAAGTAATAAAGTGCAACGCAAAGTTGCTCATCGACAAGACACACTGTATCCAACACAGCCACAGCTGAACAACAATTACATTCATAATCCTCGTGCAGTGCTAGGAAAACTGCCTCATTACAAAATATATAATCTTTATATCAATATTTTATCTTTATACGTTGATAAATTGTGATAAAGTTATCATGTAAGTAATTCGATCATTCACTCTAAATGGCTCAATGTTTATTGTTTTTATTGCTCGATAGTTTTGCCTTCAAAAGGTAGGAAACAGTGAAATACAATAATGTCATCATATAAATCAAAAAATATTTCACGTTAAATTAAAACCGACTTCAAGAACACAACGAAGTAAAAAAATAATTGAAGAATACATACACAATAAATATCACATTCTTAAATTGAAGTCGGTGCCAAAGTTGAACTAACTAAATTACCTACCTTTTTAACCTTATTATTTTTGACTGAAACCTTATTACTTTGACCTTATAATTTTTATATTTTTGACTGAAAAGGATTTTAGATTTACCGCAGCGGGAGTGGTGCAGTTATGTTAGTTGGTTTGTACATTTTCCATTCTCATTTTATTTAAGAGTTTTTACATTTGTCATGATTATCTAAAATTATAAGTAGGTAGGTAATTGTTTTTAAATTGAGACGACTCATTCAATTCCGCTTAATAAAATATAGGTCTATTACAATTTCATTACATTTTCAGTAATTGTTTGTTTTTAGTAATTCCAAATTCAGTAATTGTTTTTAAATTGAGACGACTCATTCAATTCCGCTTAATAAAATATAGGTCTATTCCAATTTCATTACATAACTTCGTATCAACATCTTATAATATAGAAACTTTACAGATTTCTTGAAAATTAAATTTCTTACAGACCTCTAGCATCAAAATTTGCGGAAGTCTCATACAAATTTCCATCCTCTAGTTTAGAATGTGGGGTAAAGTTCTAAGTTATAGATTTTAGTCTGAAAATTTTGATGATCATCAGTCAGTGCTGAAACTGTGACGAAATCGGGGATTTTTAGATGTCAATAAAATCTAAAGTATAAGAGCTATGCAACTATAACTTAATCCGTCTTATTACAAAACATGGTCTAACTTTAGTCTATCTTTAGTCTGTCTTTATTAATCTATGTTTATTAGCACAAGTGAAAGCGCACTACGTTTAAATCAAGACTAACTTTGGACCAGGTTTAGAACAGGTTTTGTAATAAGATATATGTTTAATAAGTTCACTATCGACATATTCTGTGAAATTGGTTTATATGGTATAATCCACAGAACATAGGATCTGTGTTTTGTAGTATAATCCAAACCCAAGTTATGAGGGCTCATTAAAAACGATAAAGCGAAAAGGTAGGTAGTGCCCTTGCACATGGTAGGTAGGTATATTAAAAATTTGTATATTAAAGGTAATATTGTAAATACTACCTATTTACAATATCAATATTGTAATTAAAAAATAGTTAAAAAATAAAGTGAATTAAATTAAATTAAGTAAAGGAGAGAGAGAGAGCATTGTGAATTGGAATATCTATTTTTCCGTCTGACACAGGATAGTGTCTTTATTGAAACGTGGTGCCTATCACGAAAAAAAGTAAACATGAATACTTAATGTCGCTGTCCCGTGTTTATTTGAACTGTGAAAGCGCAGTTTCATTTTTAAGCGCCTGACATAATCAAGTTAGTAATGTGTCTATTAGGAAAATATAATTGGCACAAACCACTAGGATTCTAGGTGACAAAACTGCTATAGATAGAGCTCAAAAACCTATATTAAAGATTTTATCATTACTTCTCCGCGAGATTCTCGGCGAGAGTCTCGGCAAGAATCTACGCGGGAAGTACGCGAGAACCTCGGCAAGAACTTCTTGGGTACACACTACTCGCGAGATTCTCGCGAGAAGGTACAAGGCAGGGTTGGCACAAAATCAGTGATTAAATAATTTTTTTTTATTTTTGTGAAGAAAAATGTATTTTTATGAATATCTATTTTCCGAATAAATCAGATATTTCACATTTCAGTGTCATTATTTTAATTCTTGATTAAAAAAACTAATTTTCCAGGTTTTTGGTCCCTAGTCTCTTACGTAATTTCGAGTGAACAATGCTCATCATGAGCGCTCCACATTCTCGCGAGAATCTCGCGAGAACGCGAGAACAACACGAGAAGCGTGAATGTGGTTCCGATTCGCATGTTCTCGCGTAGTTCTCGCGTAGTTCTCCGACTTTTGTCGGTTTTTTGGCGCAAGACAAAGACGCGAGAACTTTATTGAGAACCTTGTACCAGTGTTGGAAAAAATCATGATTTTTTAATAAAATCCAATTAATCATGATTTATTGAATAAATCCTAATTTATCATGATTTTTTGATTTTTTCGTTTTTATCGTTACTAATTTTAATAAGTAAGCAACTATTTTGCGGAAACGAAAGAGGAAGAGGAAAAATTAAATATTTACACAGTTCTGAGGCAACTATTTTTTTTTATTGCTGAAAGTTGGCAAACAAGCAAACTGCCCACCTGATGGTAAGTGGTAACAGTCACCTATAATACATGTGGCTCTTGTGAGATTCACAGGAAAACTGCAACCCCCATAAGAACCACAGTGTACGTTGCCAACTTGTGACACAAGATGTAAAGTCACAGTACCCAGTAATTTCACTGCCATATCTTACCCTTCAAACCGGAACACAGCAATGCAAGCACTATTGCTTTGCGGCAGAAATAGGTATTTGGAGCGATAGCCTCCTCAGCATCAGTGGAAAGTTTTTTTTTTATATTTGGCATTGTTCACTCGAAAATACGTAACAGACTATATAGGGACCAAAAACCTGGAAAATTAGTTTTTTTAATCAAGAATTACAATAATGACACTGAAATATGAAATATCTGATTTACTCGGAAAATAGATATTCATAAAAATACATTTTTCTTCACAAAAATAAAGAATTTTGATTTAATCACTGATTTTGTGCCAACCCTGCCCTGTACCTTCTCGCGAGAATCTCGCGAGAAGTGTGTACCCAAGAAGTTCTTGCCGAGGTTCTCGCGTACCTACTTCTCGAGTAGATTCTTGCCGAGACTCTCGCCGAGAATCTCGCGTGAATGTGGAGCGCTCATCACACTTTACACGTCAACGTACTGCTGGGTTTTGGGTCTCTCAGATGAGGAGTACCTATATTACATCACTTTGATAAGTCAAGTAACAGGTTAGTGTAGGGATTTGTTTTGAGTTGGGTTCGTCGGGAAACTTCCAGTCAAATAACAGTTCCAAATACTTGTTCCAAAAGACCAATCTGATTTAAAAGATCAGCTTGTTTCAGAGTATAGCTTATTTCAAAAGAGCAGCTTGTTTGTTACAAAATAGTTATCCAAATTAATAAGTTACCAAATTTTCTTTTAGGAATAAAATACTTAATACATTGTTACTCCAGGGGTGAGAGTAACGACTTTTAGTAAAAGAAGTGTCTTTAAGTTAAGTGAGTCTTAAACCCGAGGTAAACACTGTGCTTTTCATTACGAATACAAGGAAAGTAAAAATAAAAACACGAATTAGCTAAAGATATTTTTTTTTACAAAAAATAAAAATTGAATTCTAAATCTCTGAAAAGTTAAAAATAATATATAAGAATAGGTACAGACAACATCACATTTCTATATTGAAGTCGGTGCCAAACTTAAAGACTTTCTAGGAGATCCTCGTTTGGCAATAAATATTTTTTTTATATATTGTGTGCACTATTCCGTATGTTAATGTACTACTTTCCTTTACCCTAAGATTGCCTGGTAGAAATTGCTACCTTAGCAATGATGCCGCCTATTGTCAATCTGATTTATTAATAACTAGCTGTGCCCGCGAACTCCGTTTCGCCATCAAAATGCTTAAAACAGTGTTTAGATTTTTCCTCCATTTTATTCCATAATGATTCAACTTTATTCTGCCTTTCTAGAGCAGCGACCATTTGGAAATTAACAAATTAAGACAATTATCGTAGGTTCGTAATGCTCTAGGTACTCTTCAGGGCCTTTCATTTAATACCCATATTGCTGGGTTTGAAAACGATCTTTAATCCATTTTTTGAACGGCGGCCATGTTTAATTTAGGGCAATTTTCCTAAGTTCATAATGCGCTACTCTTTGAGACCTTTTATTTGATACCCATATTGCTAGGTTTTTATCCACCTTTTTTGAGCAGCGGCTATGTTGAATTTATGTCAATGTTTCTAGGTTCATAGTGCTTTACTTATCAAGGACTACTTTCATTTGATACCCATATTGCTGGGTTCGAAAACGAACTTGTATCCTTTTTTTAGCGGCGGCCATGTTGAATTAAGGTCGATTTTTCTAGGTACCTAATGCTCTACTCTTCAAGGCCTTTCATTTGATACCCATATTGCTAGGTTTGGAAACGAACTTTTATCAATTTTTTTTGAGCGGCGGCCATGTTTTATTTAGGACAATTTTCCTAAGTTCATAATGCTCTACTCTTTGAGGCCTTTCATTTGATACCCATATTGCTATGTTTGGAAACGAATTTTTATCCACCTTTTTTGAGCAGCGGCTATTTTGAATTTATGTCAATTTTGCTAAGTTCATAGTGCTTTACTCGTCAAGGCCTTTCATTTGATACCCATATTGCTGCGTTTGAAAACGAACTTTTATCCTTTTTTTAGCGGCGGCCATGTTGAATTTAGATCGATTTTTCTAGTTACCTAATGCTTTACCATTCAAGGCCTTTCATTTGATACCCATATTGCTAGGTTTGGAAACGAACTTTCATCCACCATTTTTGAGCGGCAGCCATGTTGAATTTATGTCAATGTTGCTAGGTTCATAGTGCTTTATGCATCAAAGCTTTTGATTTGATACCCATATTGCAGGGTTTGAAAACGAACTTTTATCCTTTTTTTTTGAGCGGTGGCCATGTTTAATTTAGACCAATTTTCCTAAGTTCATATTGCTCTACTCTTTGATGCCTTTCATTTGATACCCATATTGCTAGGTTTGGAAAGGAACTTTTATCCACCTTTTTCGAGCAGCGGCTATGTTGAATTTATGTCAATATTGCTAGGTTCATAGTGCTTTACTCGTCAACGCCTTTCATTTGATACCCATATTGCTGGGTATGAAAACGAACTTTTATCCTTTTTTTACGAACTTTTATCCTTTAGGACAATTTTTCTAGGTACCTAATGCTCTACTTTTCAAGGCTTTTCATTTGATACCCATATTGCTATGTTTGGAAAAGAATTTGTATCCACCTTTTTTTTGAGCGGCGGCCATGTTGAATTTATGTCAATGTTGCTAGGTTCATAGTGCTTTATTCATCAGAGCCTTTGATTTGATACCCATATTGCTGGGTTTGGAAACGAACTTTTATCCGTTTTTTTGGAGCCGCGGCCATGTTGAATTTAGGTCAATTTTTCTAGATACCTAATGCTTTACTCTTCAAGGCCTTTCATTTGATAACCATATTGCTGGGTTTGAAAACGAACTTTTATCCATTTTTTTGAGCGGCGGCCATGTTTAATTTAGGGCATTTTTCCTAAGTTCATAATGCTTTACTCTTCTAGGCCTTTCATTTGATATCCATATTGCTAGGTTTGGAAACGATCTTGTATCCACCTTTTTTGAGCGGCGGCCATGTTGAATTTATGTCAATGTTGCTAGGTTCATAGTGCTCTACACATCAAGGCCTTTCATTTGATACCCATATTGCTGGGTTTGGAAACGAACTTGTATCCACCTTTTTTGAGCGGCGGCCATGTTGAATTTTAGGCGATTTTCCTAGGTTCATAATGTTCTACGCTTCAAGGCCTTTCACTTGATACCTATATTGCTAGGTTTGGAAACGAACTTTTATCCACCTTTTTTGAGCATCAGCTATGTCGGCGAATTTACGTCAATGTTACATTAGGATCAAGAGTCCCGTACTCCCTCTACGCGTAATACTTTTAATAGTTTTAAATGGATGAAAGAGTTTGATTCCTTAGTCATAATGTAAAAACATAATATAACACCTTTCAAAATGCCTTGAAAAGGGTATCTTCATTTTTCAACATTTCAAATATTGTACCGATTTTGTGAAAATTGGCCAAAAATTAAACCAACCTATAAATTTTATATTTGTGACGTGATATTGTCATAAAAAATGCTATATACATTGGTTGTATGGCTTGATCCTTTTTCCTTACCACCACGGTACTACATAAGAAAAATACAATTTAAACTTCTTGGTTGGCAAAATTCAGATGGGCACAGCCAATAACAGAAAAGATTTTTTTTTGCAATATGTAACAGACTTGTCAAAATAATTTCACGTGCGCCATGTTGATTTTCTACATACTTGTCATCAAAAATTTTATATGGTATTTTTTGAATAAAAATAAAAAGTGAATTTAAGCAAATGAAATTATGCCTAAATGTTCTTCCGGAAAATTTTAAGCATTGTGGTGTAAGCCATATCAAATTCTGTCCGGTAGTTTCGGAGATCTTTCCGGACAAACATTTGTACCGCTACGATTTTATTATATATGGAGATATGGAGATAAGAATTAACTCTTTATTGCACAAAAAACATGTAACAAAAGAAACAAATGTAAAAAAAGAAGAAATGTACAAGTAGGCGGCCTTATTGCTATAAAGCAATCTCTTCCAGGCAACCTTAGAGTCATGTCCTGTGTATGTGCGTGTATTCTATGTGCAATAAAGTGTTTAAATAAATAAATAAATGTTGTCTGCACCTATTTTTATATTATTCCTAACTTTTCAGTGTTTTTAAAGTCAGTTTCTATTTTTTCAATTTTTTTTATCTTTGTAGTGAATGAGATCTTTTTATTGAATTTAAGTGATCTTTTTAGTGAAACCAGCTCAACTTCGGTGAAATGGTATTACATTCATTTGATAATACGTGCCTATTGTATTTAAAAAACGAACCTCTTACGTGAATAGCTTATACATGAAACACGTTGGACGTACAGTAAGCTCCCCTTCAAGCTTTACATTTGCACTATACGAAAATTGGCACTATAACGAGCGACATAAGAACGGTCCAAAGGTCAATCAGTAAAGCTTGATAAGGAGCTTACTGTACCTATAAGATTTAAGGGCTTGCCTCGATTTTCATGGGATCCCATAATCAGATCCTGACTTTGGTGACATTGGGACCACCCTAGGAGTACCTATGTTCGAATACAAAAAGAATTTTGAAAATCGGTTTACAATTGGCGAAGTAATATACCACAAAAAAAACATAAACAACGAATAATAAGAACCAACCTCCTCCATTTTTGAAGTCGGTTAAAAATGAGCGAATTTTATTTTCCACTACTGCTTTAGCCATTTCTCTTATGAAATTAGGCGTTAAATCCATTATCTGAATCAGATGAACTCATTGTGTTAATACTTACAAATCTCTGTTTTATGAAAGTACAAAAAAAAACTCTACATCTCAAAAAAACAAATAAAGATCGGATTGCCGCTTTCCCGCCTATTTTGTTATTTTTTTATGTAGCCGGCCAGCTATTCAGCCATATTGAAGAAATGGTAAATATTTTTTTCAAATCTATGTAATTTTAAAGAAATAGTTAAAAGTAAATTATAATAGAGTTATATAAACAAATATTATTCTCTAATTGATACTTTATGTTAATTCAACTTTACATCGCGTTGAATTGAGTGGTTGTATAGAAGGTTGGAACACGGCTTAATAGAAATATGAAAATAGAACTAGTTTTTAGGGTTCCGTAGCCAAATGGCAAAAAACGGAACCCTTATAGATTTGTCATGTCTGTCTGTCTGTCTGTCCGTCCGTATGTCACAGACACTTTTCTCCGAAACAATAAGAACTACACTGTTGAAACTTGGTAAGTAGATGTATTCTGTGAACCGCATTAAGATTTTCGCACAAAAATAGAAAAGAGCAATAAATTTTGGGGGTTCCCCATACATAGAACTGAAACTCAAAATTTTTTTTTCATCAAACCCATACGTCTCTATGAATAGGTCTTCAAAAATCATATTGAGGTTTCTAATATCATTTTTTTCTAAACTGCATAGTTTGCGCAAGAGACACGTCCAAAGTGGTAAAATGTGTGTCCCCCCTGTAACTTCTAAAATAAGAGAATGATAAAACTAAAAAAAATATATGATGTACTTTACCATGCAAACTTCCACCGACTTCATTAAAGAAGTGTGATGTTGTCTGTTTCGTGAGCTGTTCGGTGTTCGGTGAGCTGATATTTAATTCAGGTCCAAAGTTAGGCGAGGTCAGGTCAAGTCCAAAAGTTAAGGATCCTTCCATCACTAGCTCTGTTCATGACTACCAGGCGCAAATACCTATACGTGAATAGCTTAGGAAAAACATGAAACACGTTGGACGTACCACTTATGAAATTTAAGGCGCATAGTAACGTCAATCATAAAAAATCACTACAGAAAAAACCGATTCTCTTCATAAATATTGAATAAAAAAATCTTTAAAAAAAGATATGTTATTATTCAACGCATTCTTTAGAGGATGGTCTTCTTATTTTTTTGATAAATTAATTAAAACTTGGTTAAAATGTGACCCAAACATGCCTCGATTTTAAAACTGTAAACCTAATCGCTTCGTAAATATTAGGTTAAATCATATACCTTCGATTTCAATAAATAAAGTGAACAATATTCTAGGGGATGGTCTTTTTAGATTTTCTTATTCGCCTTTATTAATTTTTTATTGAAATAATTCATCTTACGCGTAAAGGTTTGCTTAAATATTCCCCTCGCTCTCACTCACTCACTTCTATGTAATCAGTGCGGGACGATCGACGCAAGGTCATTGGGAGCACTATGCGCCTTAGGGGTTTCCCTCGATTTTCATGGGATCCCATCATCAGATTGTTTTTCTTTGTTGACCTTGGGACCACCCCAGGAGTATACTATATCGAGTACGAAAAGAATTTTTAAAATCGGTCAACAATTGGCGATTACTCCGCCAATTGTTTTTGTGATTACACACAAAACACGTTGGACATACCTATAAAATTTAAGGATTTCCCTCGTTTTTATGGGATTATGGGATTCCATCATCAGATCTTGACTTTGGTAGTCTTGGGACCGCCCCAGGAGTATACTCTATCGAATACAAAAAGAATTTTGAAAATCGGTCCACAATTGGCTGCGTACCTAACCGCGTGACATACAAAAAAAAAACAACATACGCATCGAATTGATAACCTATCCTCCTTTTTTGAAGTCGGTTAAAAATAGGCCCGCAGTTGTCAAAATCGCAACAGTGGTAGTGGGGTCGGATATTCTTCTTTAGCACCCTTGTAGCATAAATAAAATCGCAACAGTGGTAGTGGTGTCCGGTATTCTTGTTTTGTTTAGAACCGTTGTAGTATAATAAAATCCGGCCAAGTGCTCATTGGACTCGCGCACCGAGGGTTCCGTATGTTAGCGTTCATATTACAAGAAGAATTACTTTTATATTATTAATGGTAACATTGACAGTTTCAAGCCAAATTCTATTATTTTTACCTAATGGCAACACTGAATGTTTGCTATTGGTCGGGGCTCACGATTGGTGTAGCCTTCGACCAATCACGTTAATGGCGGTATTCGGAACTGTTGACTTAAATCTAAATCATGGCATGGCCAGTCGCTAGCAAAGTGCCCTGCAGTGAACATTGTGGAGAACAACCATCAAGAGTGTATCAGTCAGAAGTATAAGCAGTTGTTTGAATAAGAGGTAAATGAATTTATGTATTTCTAATTTCGGTTTTATCATTCGTGTAAAAATCAAGTGTGATCAGAAAATAAAGTCGTTATTCTTGCTATTGGAGTTTTTCCTTTCAATTCAGAAGTGGGATAACGGATATGGTAACTAATACAAGCAATTAAAAGGTTCAATTTTAGCGTCTATCGTAAAATTCATCCGTTATCCAAGCCCACGATTTTTTTTCTCTCATTCGGTTATAAGTTTTTAAGAAATAAATATGACAAGAAAAACTCCCTAACTATATATTTATAACTTATCTGTTAGGACATGAACTCCATCTTGCCAGGGCTACACTCTGGAGATGGTGTACACATATTTATTCTACTACCCTGCGTTTGCATGCTTAGAGTATTAACATCCCATTTATATTGAAAATATTACACCTTGCCAGGGCTACACTCTGGAGGTGTTATATTTGAAACGTTTCTTGGCTATGCATGCATTCGCCTTGCCAGGGCTGGTATGATGCTCGTATAGACTAAACGAATACATTCCAGGTATTGGTTAAAAACTGTAACTTAAATTTGTTCATATATTATCACGGAGCTGTTGGTGCGCATTTCATCTTGCCGGGGCTACACTCTGGAGATGTAATGTTCATTAAAGTCATTTGATTATGCATGCGTATGTCTTGCCAGGGCTACTCTCTGCAGACATTATGCTTCCATAAGTTAAATGACCAAGTGTACCTATTAGTCTAGTATGTAATATTTGTATCTAACAGTAATGTGTGTACTCAGTTTAACCAGTGTATTTTATGCTTGCCTACATAATTTTAGTAGGGCATGCATACGCCTTCACCTTGAGTTATACGCTGATAATGAAATTTATCTACTAATTTGAAATGATACAGACAAAACCAATCTATATTGGTTTTATTCAACATAAAATTTATTGTTACGCGCCACACCGCCTCAGCCAATCGCAAGCCAGCCGAAGTCAGCCAATCAGAGCCAAGCACGTGCAGCCATGTGCCAGCCAGCCCAAGCCAGCCAATCAGAGCCAAGCACGTGCAGCCATGTGCCAGCCAGCCCAAGCCAGCCAATCAGAGCCAAGCCAAGCTAGCGCCTTACTACCGGAGAAACTATAAAATGCCGCGCCATCTCATATTTAGATCACTTCTCTGTTTTACTGTTTCTAAGACGGGAGCTCTGCCCGATTGTAAAACGAAATTAAATCAGTGTGATTATGCAACGTCTACTTTTATTATATCCCGTTACATATCAGAAGTGGGATAAATATAAAAAAAACCCCTAAAACGTAGTTACGTCAATGCGTCGAGTGTAGGCCGCCTGGTCCGTCCGCACGAATGGGGCAAATCTCCGCGTGAAGAGTCATCCGAGACAACTAGTGAAAACGAAGACAAAGTTTCGCCACCAGCCTCGCCTTCAGCTCGAAAAATCCTACGCAAGCTTTTGAAATCAGAGGTACAAAAGGCCATGAGTTCTTTAAATTACGAAATACCCTTCGTCACTACAAGAAAAGAACCCCGTGCAGCCTTGCTAATCCCCGAGTTCGACCCGGATAGCGAAGAGTGTACTACGGCGACAGCATGGCTCAAAAAAAAAATTGATCAACTTGACGAAATTCATATGGATGGTGCGAAAACACGAAGTCGTTTCATCTGCAAGATAGATTAAAGAGGTCAAGCAAGAAGATGGTACAACCG
Organism: Schoenobius gigantellus; assembly: GCA_963935595.1. Taxonomy (NCBI): domain Eukaryota; kingdom Metazoa; phylum Arthropoda; class Insecta; order Lepidoptera; family Crambidae; genus Schoenobius; species Schoenobius gigantellus. Next base: position 15,459,997 of record OZ012553.1, read on the forward strand.
GCTGGATGAATACGATTACTCTTGGGAAAACTGGAAGCAAATATTGATACGTGCATTTCCCAGACATCGCAAATATGGATTCGATGACCAAATATTATCAGGACAAAGTCGCCATGTGTTTTCGGTGTAAGTTGTCAGACAGCGCAGTTGTCTCGTGCATCATTCGCGGTCTACCACCACCAGCACAAGCGAATGTGAGAGCATATCATTGCGAGCGACCCGAAGAATTATACGAAGGCTTCCTATGTGTGATCGATGACTACCAGCCACCGTCAATTTGGATTGGAACAAGCCCGTCAAGTAAAGATGTCGTCAGCCGACGAGGAAACAAAAAAATGTCTGCCTTGTTAAAAAGCAGGGCGAATTGCTGAGCAGAGCCACCAGCTGCACTACTACACCGCCTTCGGAGGTTCAGGTTAGCCCACATTATTTTATTGCACTATACCTTTGTAGCCAAAATAATCTATTGCACACTAGCCAAGCCAATATTAGCACAATCGGGGCATCAAACATAGAGGAAATCAGTTCAGATCTATTAAATAAAACACGATTATGAATATTTGATTGCTTTACTAATCAATTTCCCTGACTATTTTGCGAGTAAAACACAAGACTTAGGATGTACAGATTTATTAAACATAAAAATAAAGTTAACAAGTGAACAGCCTATATACCGTCAACCTTACAGCTTGTCGCACAGTTAGTAGTTAGATCCAAAGTGTCTGAATTGCTAGACGCAGGTATAGTTCAAGAATCTGAATCATGTTTTGCTTCTGCCGTAATTCATAAAAAAAAAGAACGGCGATAGTAGACTTTGTGTTGACCCTTGCCCAATATCGATGATTAGGTCTCCAAATTAGCCGTTAAGAATTTCTTTAAGAGTCGTAATTTGGCACAAAGTTACCATCAGGTCAAAATCGACCCTGCAGATAACCACAAAACAGCCTTTATAACGCCACATTGGTATTTGAATATACGCTTGTTCCGTTTGGCTTAGATAACGCACCGTCTGTTGTTATACGAATAATGAATAAGGTTGTAGATTCAATACGAAATTCCAATCACAAAAGGCGGTAGTTCAAAAACCCACAATGACTTTCCCGATAAATATGAAATTTTAGCATTCTTAGAAAATTTGTTGCTTTTGATGATTGATGTTTCTTTTGATGTTCAGTCAGGTTTAGATATTTTACAAAAAGTTCTTCATAAATAAAGATCGGAAAATTTAAAGTTAAATGTGAGTAAGTATTCATTTAAAACAAAATTACATACTTAGGACATGAGATATCTTCGAATGGCATTCAACCAGGTGAATCAAAATTGTTAGCAGTGTCACAGTTTCCTACCCCTAGTAGTGTTCATGAAATACGTCAATTTATAGGGCTATGTAGCTATTTCCGTAAATTTATTAAGTTTCGCAATTTAATTGCTCGCCCTTTAACAGATTTAACAAAGAAAAACGCACTTATGGAAATGGGGCACTGAACAAGTCTATAGTTTTCAACAATTAAAACTGTGTTTGTGTACAAGGCCAATACTGGCTTTATATTATGACCCTGTATTACCAACTGAGATTCACACCGATGCATGCAAATCCGGTATCGCAGGTATTTTATTGTACAAAAATAAACTGATAATTCCCTTAGGCCTGTCATGTATTTCAGTAGGGCAACGAGTAAAGAAGAAAGTATATACCACAGTTACGAGCTTAAAACGCTTGCCGTAGTAGAATCTATGTGTAGGTTTAGTGTATTATAGTAGGGATACATGTTAAAGTGGTAACTGACTGTACTGCCGTTTGCGCCACCCTTACTAAACGTGACATTATCCCACGTATTGCTAGGTGCTGGCTGTCAATACAATATTTTGACATGAGTGTACAATATGACCTGGGGAAAAAAATTTAACACGTAGACGCGTTAAGCAGAAATCCCGTCGATGCTATTAATGTCAACCGCCTTGAAGTGTCAGATGGGTTCTATACAGTCCAGTACCAGGATGACAAGTTAAGGCGTATCATTGTTCAGCTTAAAGATAGCTTAGCTGCCCCTGATATAAACAACTATGTGCTCTCAGATGATAGACTCTATAGGAAGACATTGTATGGTAATCGCCTCGTGGTGTCTGCATTGATCAGATAGACTAGTTCAGATGCACCACAACGATATAAGTCATGTAGGCTTTCAAAAATGTATAGATTTAATAAAGAGGGAGTAAATGGTACATTGTTCCCTATTCCGAAACCCACAGAAGCCATGGTCATGGTTCATGTCGACCATATGCCCCTTTTGTAGAACAGCGGGTTATCAATATATGTTGGTTATTACAGACTAGCTTCTGCCCGCGACTTCGTCTGCGTGGACTTCAATTTTAAACAATTTTTAATTTTCCCTCGGGAACTACTTAAGGAATCAGGATAAAAGGTAGCCTATATCACGTTCTTTTCCATGTCAAAGGCTACATGCATGCCAAATTTCATCCAAATCCGTTCAGCCGTTTTTGAGTGATTGAGTAACAAACATCCAAATATCCAAACATCCACACTTTCACGTTTATAATATTAGTAGGAAGTAGGATAATTTCTCTAAATTTGTTATTGCTGAGCCCACCCACTTTCAATTCAGAAAAAAAACAATAAAAACACTTTAAAAAATATTTAGTTTGTTTGGTTACCCTCATAAACTTGTCAGTGATCATGGCAAAGCTTTTACCAGCAGATATTTAAAAAAAATTCAACTGACAAGCAATTTAAGTACATGTTGACATCTGTTGCATGTCCACGAGCCAATGGTTAAGTGGAACCGGATCTTACTGAATGCGTTATGTGCGATTGATCCTAGCCAGACTTCTAATTATTGGGCCAATAGCTAACCTAACATTATTTGGGGTGTTAATAATACTGTAAATGAAAGTACAATATAGTCGTATAGCCCTATGATTTGATGTTATGAAAGTAATAATGAATCGGTTGAAATCAGGCGTAATAATAGATCTAGTGCGCGATTAAAATTACTTCGATAAAAAAAAAGGAAAAGTAGTCGAATTTACAGAAAGGGAGATTTAGTTCTTTGGCGGCAAGCACCCACAAGTAGTGTAACAAGAGTGAGCACGAAGCTTGATGATATTTACTCTGGCCCATATATCATTACTAAGGTGTGGGTAATGACATATACAGAATCCTCAGTATCAAGGGATTCCGAGGCTACAAGGCCTTTACTAGCCTGGTTGCATCGGACTCTTGAGGCCCTATCACAGAATCACAGTACCCTATATCATACAGTGCCAGTAACTCTGATGACCAGCTTGAAACCGAAGATCTCATTGACCTACTTGAAAGCTAACCACGTGTTTTTCCATTGCGGGAGCAATGATTGTTTCAGGACGGCCGACTGTTACGCGCCACACCGCCTCAGCCAATCGCAAGCCAGCCGAAGCCAGCCAATCAGAGCCAAGCACGTGCAGCCATGTGGCAGCCAGCCCAAGCCAGCCAATCAGAGCCAAGCCAAGCTAGCGCCTTACTACCGGAGAAACTATGAAATGCCGCGCCATCTCATATTTAGATCACTTCTCTGTTTTACTGTTTCTAAGACGGAGCTCTGCCCGATTGTAAAACGAAATTAAATCAGTGTGATTATGCAACGTCTACTTTTATTATATCCCGTTACATTATACATATTTGTTAATGACATTAATTGACAAACATTGTTTTCTTCGTCGGAACGAAGTCATACTTGTCTATGATGACAAGTACTATAACATGATTAACGTTTAAACAACAATTGCCTTAACAAAGTGAGGTTAATTTTACTGAACACCATGTACTTAAGTTAGTTTTTCTTCAGACATTAATTTTGATGTGATATGACTTTTCGAAACGCTTGATATTATAGACAGTGTTTATTAAATTATTTAGTAATTTTCAGCTGTTAAGATTATATTATATGTAGTGTTAGTTACATTATGAATTCATGTTCCTTTTGTGTTACGTTGATTACTAAAAATCCTTATTGCTTATTAATTTGAATTTGAAATGATTATAACTAAAATGCATCACTAACTCCACTCGCGAGCAAAAGTTTGGGATCAGTTACTTGAAATTGGTTCCGCGTGATCTTGCTTACTAAATAAATTTTTTATAATCATAAAAATGACATCATGTTAAAGGTGCAACTGTCCACTTTAAATCGATATAAAATTAATTCATATCGAGCCCGTAATTGTGGAGTTATCCCGGATTAAGTGAAGGAGGTAGGAAAACAAGGAAATAGGGAAAAATAATGAATGAATAAAACAACAAAAATTATGAAATAATAATTTTATTTATCTTTAAAAATAAGTGTCAATATTTTGTGTTCCCTCCCCTCGCCCTAATAACTGCTCCAAGACGATTCTTCATAGACCTGATCAGCTTCTGAATTGATTCTTGTGGAATACCTTCCCACTCCTCAATCAACGCTGATTTCAGCTCATGCAGACATGAAGGTTCTGGAACGAACCTTCCTCCTCAGTTCATCCCACACGTGCTCAATGGGATTCAAGTCAGGGCTGAGCGCTGGCCAGTCCAATGTGGCAATACCGACTTCTTCGAGGTATTCCGTTGTTACACGGGCAGTGTGACAACGAGCGTTATAGTGCATAAGGAGGAAGTCATCACCGATGTATCCCGCATAGGGAACGACATGTTCCAGGAGAATATCGGAAATGTAGCGGTCCGGAATTAGACCGCCTCCTCGTCCCCCGCCAGGCACGAAAACAAGCTCGGTTTTACCATCTAAGGAAATGCCGGCCCACATCATACAAGAGCCACATCATACAGAGAATAAGCCACTGTTTCAGCGACACAGCACTGTGCAAATCGCTCCCCAGGCCGCCTGTAGACCCGTCCTCTTCTGTCGCTACCGTGCAAACACATCCTGCTTTCATCGGAGAACAGGACTTGCCTCCATTGCTCAACCTCCCAATCAAGATGGGTGCGAGCAAACTGAAGGCGTGCTTGTCGGTGAGCTGCCGTGAGTTTCGGGCCTGTGGCAGGCCTTTTTGGAGTCAGATTCGCTTGCTGGAGTCGTCGACGAACTGTCCACTCGCTGGCTGCTACCCCACTAACATCTCGGAGCTCCTGTTGGACGTCGACACCAGTCAAATGCCGATTTCGGAGAGAGGTTGACACGATAAAACGGCCATCCCTCTCCGATGTGCACCGGCGCCGTCCAGATCTTGGTCTCGGGATAAAGCCACCAGTCTCCCGAAAGCGCTTATAAACTTTCGAAACACAGGATTGACTTATGTGGAGCCGACGAGCGACAACCCACTGGCTGAGCCCTTCTTGCAATAGGGCTACGATTTGTGCTGCTTCTGTAGGTGTTGTCTCCATTGTCGTACAAGGTAAAGGGTCAAAAGTGGCGGAGATGTGTGCCGGTCAACGTGTGAAAGTCGACTGATAAAGAAAATCCGATAACAGGTGCTTTTATAGGGGGTCAATAGGTCGCAACTCGTGACGTATCAAACAATTCACTTAATGCGGAATGGCTCCATAAATACTGGCTTGTTTTTAATGAATTCGGTATCAGTTTAAAAGTAAAGAGTTGAACCTTTAAAATGATGTCATTATTACGATTATTAAAAAAGTATTAACTACTCAAGATAACGCGCAACCAATTTTTTTTTTTTTTTTTTTATGGATGGCCCGGCAAATGTCCTCCTCCCGCCTGATGTTAAGCGGTGAAAGAGGCCCAAATGAGTTGACAGATAGAGTAGGGACGACATCCACTCTCCTACCTGCCCGCCCCTTGCCGGCCCAAAAGATGCTTTTTCACGCCTCTTTTGAAGGAACCCATGTTGTAGGATGGAGGAAACACGTGCGCAGGTAGAGAATTCCAAGTGTGGGATGAACGACAGAAGGAATCTTGGAATTTCTTGGTACGGTGTGAAAAGGAGGACACAGTGTACGGATGACTCCGAAGGCCCTTACGCGTGTTTCTGTTAAGGAATGGAGAGGGAGGGATAAGGTTAAAGAGCTCCTCAGAGCATTCCCCATGGAACATTCGGTAAAAGGCGCTAAGAGAGGCGATGTCACGACGAAGTTGTAGAGGCTCGAGGGTGTTAGTTGCCTCTACATCGCCAATTATGCGAATAGCGCGACGCTGCAATCTGTCCAGAGCATCGAGGAGGTACTGAGCGGAGCCGTCCCAAAGGTGCGAGCAATATTCCACGCAAGACCTAACCTGAGTTTTATACAACAAGCATAGTTGGTCCGGCGCAAAATACCTACGCACCTTGTTCAGGACACCGAGTTTCCGTGAGGCAGTAGTTATGACGGATTCGATGTAGTCTCTGGGGTTCAGATCGCAGCGAATGTTCATTCCGAGCAAGGTGATGTTGCTTTGTGTGTGAAGGGTTGTGCCCTGAAGAGAAGGAAGGGGGAGGAAAGGTGACCTTTTCGCCGAGAACACGCACACCTGTGTTTTCTTAGCATTGAACTCAACAAGATTGTTGGAGCCCCATTCGGAGACGAGGTCCAGCGTCCTGTTGAGCTCAATGATAAGATTCTGCCTTTCCCTACCAATATCACCACGAGCAGCCCCCGAGGCTCCGTGATATCCCCCATGCACTGTGCTGTCGTCTGCATAGCAATGTATAGCTCCCAAGGAAAGCATATCATTGATATGCAGAAGAAACAATGTGGGGGATAGAACGGAGCCTTGCGGAACACCAGCGTTCACTGCCACGAACCGCGAAGCGCAGCCGTCAACTACAACGCGAATTCTACGCTCGTGGAGGAAGCTGGCAATCCACGTACAGAACTGCGCGGGTAATCCGTATGCCGGAAGCTTGGAAAGAAGAGCCTTGTGCCAGACTCTATCAAAAGCTTTGGCGATGTCGAGACTAATAGCCACCGATTCGCCGCGCTTATCGATAGATTCACCCCATTTGTGCAAAAGGAACGCTAGAAGGTCACCTGTTGACCGTTTAGGACGAAACCCATACTGTCGGTCATTAAGTAACGAGTGACCTTCCAGGTAACGGATCAGCTGTGTATTAAGGATCCTCTCCATGATTTTACACAAAATGGAAGTGACGGCTATAGGGCGATAGTTAGCCGGATCAGAACGATCTCCCTTTTTGGGAACCGGCTGGACATTGGCCTCTTTCCAAGATTTCGGCACACAACCAGCAGAGAACGATAGACGGTATAGACGCGTAAGGACCGGAGTCAACTCCGCTGCACACTTCTTAAGAACAATCGCAGGAATGCCGTCTGGTCCACTTGCTTTTCGAGTATCGATCGACTGGAGCTCCGCCCGCACATCACGCTGTCTGATACGGATATCGGGCATGGTGCTGCCACAATGGGACAGTTTCGGAGGTTGTGTACCACAGTCATCGACACGGGAATGAGCCGCAAAGAGTTTTGCCAGGAGGTCGGCTTTCTCCTGCGGCTGATGAGCAAGTGAGCCATCGGCAAGTCTCAGCGGTGGCAGCGAGGGTTGGCAGAAGTTTGATTGCACAGCTTTGGCCAGGCGCCAAAAAGAACGGCTACCCGTAGGGTGCGATAGCAGTTCCTGGCCCACTTGTGCAATGCGCTGAGCATCCGCTCTAATGTAAGCCCTCTTACATAACTTGGTGGCATTATTGTAGGCTGTTTTCAGTAGGCTTGTATTGGGATCCTTAGATGCTCGGCCTCTGATCCAAGCGCGGTAAGCCAGCTGTTTGTTTTCAACAGCAGAGGCGCACTCGCGATTGAACCAGAGGTTACGTCTGCCTCTACTGACGAGATTGGAATGCGGAATATAATATTCCATTCCTAGTATGATCTCGTCAGCAACAGAGGTAGCGCAGGAGTCCGGATCCATCCTATTGAAACAGCGCTGCCACCAAGGAACAGATGCGTAATAATCCCGCATACCGTCCCAATCTGCTGACGCATAGTGCCACAGACGGCGTGCTGCAACCACAGGCGACGGTCGTGACGCCTGAGGCACTGAGACGGATACCAGGCAGTGATCCGAAGATCCTAGTGGAGCTCGAACCACCACCTGATATCCGTCAGGGCGATTTGTCAACAGAAGGTCCAATAAAGAGGGTGCTTGACCGATAATATCTGGTACCCTGGTGTTCTGGGTGACCAATTGTGTCAGGTCGTGCGTGAGAGCGAATGCGTGGGCAGTCCTACCCGCATGGTCAGTTTTAGAGGAACTTAACCACAACTCGTGGTGAGCATTGAAGTCCCCTAAAAACACCAGCTCGGCGGAAGGAAATCGCTCCTGCGCGTCATCTGCCACCCGACTTAGATGTTCAAAAAGTCGAGTTGTCTCCAAGTCACCACGATGGGAACGGTAGACGCAGACGTAGACACGGCAATGAGTGCCAAAATCGACGTGTACCGCAAGGAAGGAAAAGGAAGGTTCCTCCAAACAGCGCAGGCGACGACAGCAAACGTCCGCCCGGACGAACAAGCAAACACCAGCCTTCGCCTTGAAGGACTCCTCAAGAGCGTAGCCGGGGTAATTAAGGTAGCTTGTATCGGCCGGGCAGATAATTTGCGTCTCCGTCAAAAACAGCATTGCTGGACGGGCTGTCTCGAGATGGTGGTGGACAGCTAAGAGGTTAGAGTGGAGCCCGCGGATGTTAGCGAGCCCCACCTCGAATAATGGTGTTTTGGTGGGATAATGCACCGCTGTACGACCAGTCTTAATATTTTGCGCTGCCATAATTATTGGAGTGAGAGGCGTGAAACTGAGGTGTCCTTGCTGCGCTTCGCATAGTTAATGTGTGTAGGCCTGTTTCGCCAGGGAACAGCCGACAGCTGATTTGCGCTGACCCTCCGCACGGAAGGGCCCCCGAACCCCCCCGGAAGTGGCCGCCGGGACCCACCGTCCGGTCACCAACCGGCACGATGGACCACCCCGAGATTATGCGTGGCATGGTGGGGCAGCCTCACGGACTGGTTAGGTCCGCTTGGGCCCCTGTACTATACCACGGGCGGCCAGCGGAACAGCCGTTTCTTCGGGTCTTCCTGGGCGGAGGGTCAACGCAGTCAACCTGGCACTGGGTCGACGGAAGCCCGCACAAACCATACGAATCGCAGCAACGACCCCTCAAGCTCTGGCTGTGCGCAGACTGATCCCGAAACGCGGACAAAAATGGCCACTTGACGGGTTTTACATCATGCGCACGGTGGTCGCTAGCCAGTCGGGTTTTTCAAGCCCTACCACCAGAAGTTGGTCACTCGATTAGCACCACCCGGGGATCACGTGTAGGGTCTCGAGGGTAAAACCTACGGACGTGAGCGACTCCAATCCCCAAAATTTCAAGTAACTGATTCCAAACTTTTGCTCGCGAGTGTACAACACAGACAAAATACTACATCTAACTTCAATACTCATATATTTTTAGTGTTACCAAACCAAATAAATGTAAATGTAGTTGACAAAGTCTGCCATTCACGATCCGACTTTTAAATGTGAACACGTGGAACCATTGATTAGTATCGAATTTTATTACTCCGTGATACATTTCTACTTAGTCTGTGTGTCCGAACGTTGGATGTAAAACGCGTAGGTGTCCGAAGCGGTGGCTTCCGCATGGGTAAAAAAAAGGAGGCGTTGGCATTTCAGTTTGTGTTCTCCAACTGTACGGTGTGAACCGTTCTAATAAATTAAGTGACGCCACATGTCGTCATCTTTATTTCGAACTTCCTAATAGTAGTTAATTTCTTTCACTGTGGTTACGACGACGTCCTTAGTTATATTGTATCATTCAATATATATAACTGAGGGAGTAAAATGAAATAATCTAATTTAATGACCCTTAAACATAACTTTAACATTACAGTAAACTACAGGCTAACAAGGGTTAATGAAATACATTTTTCAGATATGGACTCCCCGATTGTGGGTGGTAACGCAAACCGCAATCACGTGGAGGGTGAGACAATCAGCGCTGGTCCCAGTAACGATGACCAGGCAGGGCAGACTCCGCAGCGGTGTTTAATTCAGAGGAGCGAGGGAGCGGATGGGAGTCTGGTCAGTGACAGGCAAGTCCGCAAGCGCTTACTTGTAACACGGCATCATTCTTTAATTGCCGAATAATTCAAGTCAATTAATTAATAATAATGCACCATCACTCGAGGCTTCACGACGTAGTAAAGAATACATTACCAAAGGTCGAAGACATACATACACAACCGATGATGAAGAATTTGTACTCAGGAGAGAACGACATCGTCATCGTAGAAGTAGTAGTAATAGCAGTAGCGATAGGGTTGAAACTCCCACTAAACCATTATTCAAGCGAAGACGAACTCGTTCTCCCTCGCATGATAGAACACCGTTAGAATCAACTAACGAATTACCTGACTCTGCGTGTAACATACTAAATAAATTCATAGATATATTAAGTAACGTAAAGGGGTCATCGACTTCTAGGCTTTCTTTAACAAATGTCATCCCCGAATTTGATCCTATGTCTAAGGAACAAACCATAATTACTTGGCTAACTAAAGTCGAAGAGTGTGCTGAAATATATGGTTGGGATGAACCCGAAATAATCCACTTTGCGCTTCCTAAATTAACCGGCATCGCTAAGCTATGGTATCAGGGCTTGAGTTCTGTTCTTTATACGTGGACGGAATGGAAAAGAAAGCTTATAGAGTCGTTTCCTCACAGACAAGATTATGCAGAATTATTAAATGAAATGTTGGCCAAGCGTGTGCGTTACGGTGAATCGCTGGAACAATATTATTACACAAAAATAAATCTCTTGAATAGGTGCGCAGGCAGCTAGATTTCGTGAACCTGAAGACGTACTCGGATATTTTAAAACAGTTAAACCAAGTACCAGAGAAGCTGGGCAGGATAGGAAATCCTCGTCTATTGCTAATACTCGAATCAAAGGAGATCAAACCAAGAAAATAGGTATAAATATAAAATGGCATAACTGTAATGAAGAGGGGCATGTTAGAGGTTGAAATTTTGTCTATGTTTGTAATTTATGGTAGGTTAAAAATAAAGGTGTCGAATTTGAAAAATGAAAGGAGTAGAATAATTCTTTAGAAGTGTAAGATAAAAATATTAGGATAATGAAGAATTGTTTTTAGGCGTTGGTTTTTTAAAATATATATAGAGATTGGAAATATTATGATAATAAATTAGTGAAGATGGTTTACATATTGTGCAATAGATATGTGAGTTTTGATAATGAGAAATATATAACGTTTTAGAAGAGTTTTGTGTTTCATATTTATGGATCCCACATATTGGTAAGTTACTGAAATTTCCCCCAATAAGAGTTTTAGGTGTAATAAGCCCCCCACAAAATGTAAGTCATGCAATAAAACGGGACATTTAGATTTATATTGCAGGTCAAAACAGTATAATAATAGTATTCAAAATAACGAACAATCTAACGATAAAACTATAAAAGAAGTATCATTAGTAGACCAGTTAAGTGAATCTCATTTAAAATATGTTTTAGAAATAGAAGTTAACGACTCTCCAATCACTTGTCAAGTTGATTTAGGCAGTCAATGTACATTAATTAGGGATTCTGAAGCTAAACGCTTGAAACTAAATCCCAGCCAAGTCTGTAACACTTTTTTTTAATACTAGCTAGTAAGCACAAATTCTTAATTTCACTTTAATAATTTTCTATAATTCTGAAATAAAAACATTTAATTACTCAAATACTTAGATAAAGAATGAATAGATGGGCTATAAAAACCGTCAAACATGAGGAAAAGAGATAAACTTATACACATTGCCAAAGAAAGGAAGATGGCATCATTTTTTTTGTCCTTGTTACCGTATATAGGTGAAACTGGTAGTGGGGATTGTTTATCACCAGCGTCTGGTGCTAAACAAATACGTGGAAGAAATTTGTTGTGTGAATTATAGCTTACTGTGTAAATATTTAACACTTTAATTAGTGTAATTGTGAACTATTTGAACATTTAAATCATGGTGCACTGCTCGGTTTTAGGTTGTAATAGTGATAGTGCTAGAAAACAGGAAAATATAACCTTTCACAGGTAAGACCTAAATTGTGTTAATAAAAAGCGCCAAAACTATTTTTTATATTATAAATACAAGTTATATTGCAATATTTTATCCTTCTACTATGGTTCTCAATCATATTATGGGATTAAACATAAAATTTCAAACTAAGTAGTAAAGTTACTGTTAACCTAACAAGCTAGGAATGTCGCCATACAATATGGCCACGTATACAGCCAACGCGTATAACATTTTGCCGGGTTATAATGATACCAGTTACGCTACGACTATTTTTCCTTGAATCGTAGGTAATTTGTTACGTGAAAGGGAACTCACATATTAGTTTCTGTGTTACATTAATATTGACATATTTAAGTATAAAATTTTGAGCATTTTAGATAACAAAGGTAATTCTTTTGAAGTGAGACTTTCCATTTGCTTGTTTGTCTGTATTTAACAGATTTCCTTCGGAGATAACTACTCAAAAACAGTTGGGTTAAAGCTACTGGTCGATTGAATTGGCAGCCAACCAAGCATACCCGAATGTGTTCTAAGCATTTTGAACAATAGTGGATTCAGAAAAACAAAAAAGGCACTTTTCTTAGGAGTGGTGCTATTCCTAAACTTTTTTTACAGGTCAGTAACTTCTACATATTATATCTACAAGGTACATACCCTATCAAGCCAAAACCTAAATTTATTTTTCACAAACCCCAACTATTTTTATGGGGGATTTCGAAATTTATTTTACAGTTTTGGATTAACATGGGTAGGGTAGGTACCAAATCCTTTTCTACTATTTTGATATGGCCAAACATATTATTAATGGTTTGATTTTGGTCATTTTCTATTAATATAACAAGTCTGACCATTAGTACGGATACAGTTTAAAAATTTATTAATTAATATTTTTAATGTTGTAAAATTAGAACCTGCTTTTATTTTTAACCTGTATACATATTGTTTCAGGACGCATCGGTGTTGGATTTCGGTTCAAATTTCAATACGCCCCGAAAGAGAAAAATGCGGCTTCAAATGCTGGGTTTGAAACAATCAGCGAGGTCATCAAATAAAAAACTACGGCCAGTGCGTCAATCGCTTAGACGATTGGGAAAAAAAGGAGTCACACTTGAAAATGTGTAAAGTGATTTGAAGTGTAAGTTAATGATGCAAAATTAGTAGTTGGACATTTTAGATACTGTAGGAGGAACCAATAGAGATTTTCTGAAAAGATTTTTAGGAGTTGACAAAAGAAAGTATTCTGAACCTTTAAGGAAATTCGCGCTGTGCTTACACTTTTTAAGTTCAAAGGCATATGAGTTTGTACGTAAGCAATTTAATACGTGTTTACCACACCAAAAAATAGCTGGTGAGTGGCGAGGAGTAGACAGCCTCTAGAAAATGTTTGTGATTTATTAGCAATTTTGTGCCATAGCTAGTAATCTGGCTTAATCCAAATGAAATAAGTCATATCTCTACGTTGTCTGAATATTTAACAAGAACACATAGGATGTAGATATAGCTCTATGCACCGAACAAGTGTTTCTAATTAATTATACAGGTACTTGACAGAACATAATCTTCCTCAGAGATCTACAAATTTGTCTTGTCCTGCGCTATTTCCAAGTTGCCGCCAGCGGGGGCGAGGTTGGGGGTGGCAACACGGGCAACTAAGAATAACCAGCTATCTACATCGGCATCTTGCGTTCTTTGCCAGATCTTTTTTCCACATTGTGAGCAAGCTTACCAACTTTGGGCTTTTAGCACCATATTGAGTGCGGTATCAGTAGTTCAGTTCTTGAACTTACCCAGCCCAAGTGAATTTTTACCTGTATTGTAGTGAAAAGTCCTTTATTCGATGACAATAACGGTGCTATTGAAATCTAATTTTAGAAAATGTTTATTTAAAATTAAATATTATACATTTTCTAAATCTTCACAAATATTTAGTAAATGTGTAAATATTGGATTTTAAATAAACTGCAGAGATAAAGAAAAAACAATGATTATTGCCAGCTGTATTCTTAATCGAGCGACGATCTTCGCAAGGTACCTAGCTGGCAAAAGCTGGAAGCGAGTGGTCGCGGATCGTGCTCAGTGGCGAGCACTTGGAGAGGCCTATGTCCAGCAGTGGACGCGTGTGGATGTTGATAATGATTCCTGATGATATTTGTGGATGATGATATTTTTTCTTATATTTGTAAAGATGTTTACATAATAGCTTAAATAAATAATTAAGTAAAATATTTTAAAACGAAATATACTGGAGTAAATCCGAAAAGTGTAGTTTTATTTAAAAGTGTTGAATGAAGAATTCAATAAAAAAAAATCGCAACTTCCTCCCACTTTTATTTTTTGAGACATTATTGAGCAAGGTGCGCTCATTAAAATGTCTCAAAAAAAAATACGTAGATCAATCAACCCTACTTTATGTTTATAGTGGTAAAAGCCACTATAAACATAAAGTAGGGTAAAACTTAAAGCAACACTGGTATACCCATCTACTTTAGGCAGGTATGACGTCATCTATGTCTGTCCCTTACGGGTATACGGTCACGTCCTATCTATTCATTCTTTATCTAAGCTCAAATAGCATTCATCATTGTTATGACAGATCTAACATCTGATGTAGCTTTTTCTAGAAACTTTTTAATTCTATGAGCGTGCAAAGGGAGCTCCATACAGCCTTCCCCTTGTTTCGTCTTGATATGAACATTTTAGTGAACTAAGATAATTGCAACTGAATTATATCCGATTTTATGTTAATATTTACTTACTTACTTAGTTAATAATAATTATATTCTCAAATGGACAAAACATCCAATTTGATTTCTTTGAGTGAACATCTGCTTTGGCTAATGTTGAGTCTATGGATAGGATATTGTTGTGTTCTGTTCATCTGTGTAGTTAGTTAGCGGTATTGATTTAGAAGAAATATCGTCTTATCGAGTAGGTGTATATCGATACCGCATTCTTATACTTAATAATGTTAATTTATTAATCTCTTTCATTTTACTTAATTAACTCGAGTTACCTATGCTTGTTTTGGAATGGTTTAAATTTCAAATTATTTTAGTATACTTCTTAGAGGATTAATTTAGTCTCTAGGCTTGTGGAAACCCCGCGGCGTCGCAGGGTGAATGCTGTTGGGCTTTGTGCTGGCATTAATTATAGCAGAGTAGGTCACCTTGCGGCTACCCTTCCGGGTTTAGTTTCGTGCCTCCCTTAAGGAGGTACCTTCAAAATGACTCCTCAGGAGCAGGAGATCATACTGATTTGATATCTGTTATTCGGATCGGATGAGGTAGTAGTATTGTTGTTCTGTGTACCGATAGTATTAACGGTGCATGAATTGCGGCCCAATTCCTCGGTTGACCCCTGTTGTTTCGCTTTGACGTTGTCACTTCTTAATGTCAGGATGAGGTCGATTAAATCCGGCCTTTCAAATTCAAATTCAAATTCTTTATTGCATTCCATAAGTATTCTCTAGCTGACATATACAATTTGTATCATTATGGACCTTGTTAAGACACAGCAATTCTTGAGAGAAGCATGCACTACTTACATATAAAAAATTATTTATCTAAATCTAATGTCCATCATATTTAGAAACTATTTTCTAAAAACTAACACAGGTACATTTAAATTTAATTTATTATCACAGCATTTTATTATTATTATAATCAGAATATGTCATTATTAGAAAATATGTATATGGAATAAAATTAATATTATTAATATTTATAGTGACATTGAACAAAATAACATTTATATATTACAATATATCTTAATTTGGAGACTTGTAAACATTTATTAATATAGGTAATTGTATTTTAATAATTACATTTATATTTATTTAATTGCACTTTATTAAATAGGTATCTCTGCTTTTTTAAGTTTATGTAACTATATCATTACTTTTTTTAACATTTATATATTTATTTCATTATATTTATAATATTTAAGGCTAAGGTGTAGTTGAAATTTATATTTACTTACACATTTAATTTTAACTAGTGCTAGGGTTAGCTGGTAGAGATCTCTTAACGAGATAAGCTCGCCTTTTTAAAAATATTTTGTATAAACAATCGTAATTTATAAATGTACAACTTAAAGCTAGTTATATCTCGAAACATATTTATCAACATAACTTTATATTTATCTATTTTGAGTAATATTATGCTACTTAATAGCAAGTAAGTAATTAACGTAATTATATTATGGTAGGTCTATTTAATATTTCTTTTTTTATTTGTTATTCATAAAATCATTAATTGTGTAATAGCATTTTCTAATCAATAGTTCTTTTAATAACTTTATACTTTTTTTGTCGTTTTCTTCATTTTTTATATTTTCTGGTATCTTGTTATAAATTCTAGTGGTCATGGACAAGGGGCCAGACGAATGTAGTCGTAGGTTTGAGGTTGGTGCATAAGAATAAACAAGTATAGAAGCGAAACTCCCGGCCGTCGAGCGCTCAAGGCCACGTTATTCACCTACCGTTTGATTTCCGTTGAACGGAATCGCCAGTCAAGGCGCGCACCGCATCCCGCACGTACGTGACTCCTTCCCGCGCGCCGCTATCTACCTAGTCGCCGCGATGCCGACTTATTGTTGCGTTTATGGGTGCAAAAATAATGCCATAATAACCCCAAATTTAAAGTTTTACAATTTTCCCGAAGATAAAGAAAGGTAAGTACAAAGGTATATCTACTTGTTTTATTCAATCCTCTCTAAGCAACTGCGAAGATGACTTGGATATATTTCTTTTGAGCAAAGACGACGGCACAGAACCTTTTTTTGCAAACCATATGACATCGGAGATTTCGCCGCTTGCTGTTCCGACATGCGATTACAGGTCTGAGGGCCTATTACCGATCTCATGGTTTTGCAAATGATATCATATGATATCATAGTGCAAGACGAAAAATACGATTTCCGGTCAGATTTTTAATCATTTGTTTATTATTTAATGATGACATCATTGAAATTATGCCATAGTGATGATATCATTGGAGATCAGTAATACGAAATGCAGTATTTCATGACTTCTTTTTCTCAAATTTATACCATGTCATACGATGAAAGATCCATAATTGGCCCTCAGATTTGCCTACACAAAACGCACTTTCCTACGTTTGTGGGTATCTACTCAAAAAATGCTCGCTTAAACATGAATGCCCAGCTTTCAATAAATACAGAGATTACAAGGGAGAAAATACAGAAAATTCTCAACTATTTATTCATTTTAAAGCATTCAATCGGACAAAAATTTTCGGAAGTTTAACTGTTCCTCCGGCACATTTTGTAAACTATATTGAGAAACTCGAGAATATATTCGTAAATAGCTTCAAAAATTTTATTTTTACCGATGGTGCTGGTGCGATC
The DNA here is from genome assembly GCA_963935595.1 of Schoenobius gigantellus. Lineage (NCBI taxonomy): Eukaryota > Metazoa > Arthropoda > Insecta > Lepidoptera > Crambidae > Schoenobius > Schoenobius gigantellus. The sequence goes on from OZ012553.1 coordinate 15,477,375, forward strand.
TTGCTAGATACAATGAAAAAAATTGTGTTTCAGGTACCTTGTGAATATTTTCCTATTGATTACCTGATTAAGCTTTTTATAAGAATGCGTATTTACTACGCGCTGAAGTTTAATAACCGAAACTTCAAATCATCTACAAAAACGCCATCTTTTATAAATATCAGACATTTGTAAATATTTCTGTTGAATTGAAACCTTTTAAATAAAAATGATTGAATATTTTAAAATTATTTTTATTATACCTACCCTAGATACAGATACAGTTTTATTCGTAATATTCATTACATGTCAAAGCTAATACAATATAATGTATCGAGTTTCTAAAGCTGTCATTGTAGTGCAATTTTGAAACTCTGTAAGTATGGGATTTTCTTTTGTCAAGTCGGGAATAATTTGAATTATGAGAAACTTTGGTACTGCTATATAGGTATATTTTTATCGACCTTTGTTACTGTTCCATATAAAATTTAAATACAATCAATACTTGATTAAAATTATGATACAACAGATTTTTTTTCAAGTGAAAATGTTGGTCTGATAGTAAAAAGTGAGCTTAGGTTTTATCCATTAGTACATTCATAACTTCAGCTCTTGGACTATAAACGTAGGTACGATACCTAAATTACAAACCATTTTTGTACATCGAAATTCGAAACATTTTAATGATTTTGTTCTCTAAGTTGTAGGGATTAAGCTCAATTAATCAAAAATAGGCAGGTTCTTATAACTACGGAATCAAAAAAACTAAAAATGTGGGTACTATTGCTAAAGATAGTCGCTCGCTCGCTACACTTGAAGTACAAAATCAATAAGACTCGGTGTATACTCAGTTTCTCATTTAATGTAAAATATGGAGGTACCTATATAAAAAATATTGTAGTGGTCACCATACGTCCATGTGGTGACCCTAGCGGCGCCCGCAGACTACTGCGGGGCGTTACAGGAGGAAGGGCGCTGTAGGTATGCAAATAGCGGCATTTGGTGCACCCACAAAGGAGATTCGCTTCTATACTTGTTTATTCTTATGGTTGGTGGTACTAATTTATTTTTGCGTGTAGACCTTAGCGAGTAAAACATTTTTAGGTGTTCTCGTTTTGTATATAGCTCAGGATGTTTTCGTACAAATTTAAAGGCTTCAAGTATATATATGCTTGGCACTGTCAGGATCTTACGCTTTATAAAATGTGGTCTACATGTATCGGTCATTTCTATATTTGCAATGATTCTTATCAGTTTTTTTTGAGCAGTAAAGAGAGTAGGGGCATCAACACTGTTCCCCCAAAGAATTATGCCATAGCTCAACCATGCATATGCGTACGCATAGTAGGTTGTGAGCGCGGTTTGTAAGTCCGTGGTTTTCTTAACTTCGTATAACGCATAAGAGAATTTAGATAGTTTTAGTCTAATTTTGTCAATATGATTTTTCCAATTTAAGTGGGGGTCAATATCTAATCCTAGCAGTGTAAAATTGACAACTTTTTCAATTGTTATATTTTTGTATGAGAATTTGATGTCAATTGGAGATTTTTGATAGGGATGAAATGTCATTAATTTTGTTTTGTTAAAATTTATTTCTAGGTTGTGGTCATTTAGCCACCCTACAGTTTTGTCCAGTATAGATTGAAGTTTGTCATTTATATCTAAATTATTATGGCATGATGTCATTATTGAAATGTCGTCGGCAAATAGAACACAGGGCTCGTCCATTATTTTGGGGAGATCGTTGATGTAAATTAGAAAGAGTAGACAGCCTATTACGCTTCCTTGAGGAATTGAAGCAGTTTGAAATATATTCTCGGATCTTATTTTTTGTATTTCTCTGGTGTTATGATTAAAATATTCTATTTCCACTAATTGTTGTCTATTGGATAAGTATGATTTGAACCATTTGTGAGTGTCGCCTCGAATACCTATACTGTATAGCTTGTTCAACAGTATATTGTATTGAACTTTGTCATATGCCTTAGTCATATCGAGTAGTATTCCTATTGCGTATTTTTTGTTGTTGATATTTTTCAGTGCTTCTTCAATATATTTATAAACAGCTAGGGTTGTCGATTTCTTTTTTCGGAAACCATTTTGAGATTCGTCTAGGAGTTTAAATTTTTCGCAAAATTTATAGACGCGATTGCATATAATTTTTTCAAATATTTTTGAAGCTGTAGGTAATAGGGCAATAGGGCGATAATTATTTAGATCTGTTTTCTTATTCTTTTTGTGGATGGGCTTTACTATTGAGATTTTTAAGAGGTCTGGGAATACACCTTCTTTCAATGATTGGTTGATTATCATGTGAAGTGGTATGGTAAGCTGCTCCGCGCATTCTTTAAAGAGAGCAGGAGGAAGCTCGTCAATTCCATGACTATGTTTATTTTTTAAGTTTTTTAGTGCTTTGTATATTTCTGACTTTTTTACAGGATAAAGGAAAAATGTGTTTACTGTAGGCTGTAGCGCCGGTCGCCCGCCCGTAGGCGCCACCAGCGGCTGCGTAGCGTCACTCGTGCCGCAAGCACTTGAAGTGGATCTTCTCTCTCCGATAGACGCAAAAAAGTTATTGAAGATATTTGCAACTAATTTTGGTTCAGTGTAAAGAGAATCATTTACTTGAATTTTCATATTATTTTTTTCTTTATTTCGTTTTTTATTTGTACGCTCATTTATTACATTCCACATTGTTTTTACTATGTTTGATTTTTTCATCCTGTTAATATAATTTAGTTTTTTTGAAGTGTTTACAATTTGTTTAAGTATTTTTTCATATTTTTTATAGTAGTTTGTTATTATTTTGTTATTAAATTTTATTGATAGAGATTTTAGTAATCGTTTATTTTTGGAAGCTCGTTTTATTCCTGCTGTTAGCCAATATTTTTAGAGTTTGTAATTAGTTTAATTTTTTGTTTTGGTATAGTTGCGTTTAGGTTATTTATTAATATGTTATTGAATGCATTGTAGTTATCATTTACACTTTTGTCAATTCCTATTATTTCGGACCAATTGGTTTTTTCAATTTGTGATCGGAATAAGTGTATGTTTTTATTACTAAATAGTCTTTTAGTTGTATACCATGTAAATTTCTGTTTATATTTAGGGATTTTTATGTGTAAAATAGTTGATAAGTGATTTGTAAAACCAAAATCCTCCACAGATGTGTACAAGTTATTGTTATTGAAATTTGTAAATATTAGATCTAGGCACGTTGATGAAGTTTCTGTTAAGTGAGTTGGTTCTTTTATGTGTTGCATTAGTTTATTTTCCGACATCAATTCTAAAAGTTGTAGAGCTTTAGGGCTGTTTTTAAGCGTATTTGTATTGAAATCACCTCCTATTATAATATTCGATTTGCAATATTTTTTATTTATAAATTTTAGCATTTTATTTAAAAGATTGAAGAACAAATCATTATCTCATGTTCTCTCATGTAATCATTTTTTATTTACTCTGTTATTATTATGTAGTATGTTTTAGTATTTTATATATTAAAGTATATATTTTGTACCAGTGTATTATTGAAAAATACCCACTTAATCATATGTTTTGTCCTATCTAAAGGTTGTCTGGTAGAGATCGCCTATGGCGATAAGGCCGCCTTTTTTGCTTGTTGTGTATGTATTGTCATTGTTTGTGTCATTTTATTTAAGCAAAATAAAGAGTTTCTATCTATCTATCTATCTCTACCATTCCAGTACATTGTTACTAAAAGAATGTCTTCGTTATTTAAATATGTGGCGCAAGCTTCGAGGCCAAATTCCTTTGACATTTCATGGATATCTTGAATCTCGGTGCTTTCTGTGTGATCTTGCAGAAAAATAACTACGCCGCCTCCAGCTCTTTTTTCACGACAGAAAGATGCTGCAGTTTTGTAGCCAGAAAATTTTATTAGTTGTAGTTTTGCTGCAGAGAGCCAGGACTCAGAGATGCAGATAGCTTGATATGTGGGATATTGATCTATGAAAGCTTCCAAAGTATGTTGTTTGTTGTAGATGCTTTGGAAGTTCTGGAAGAGAACTTTAAAATGTGGGTCTGCTTCTTCGAAAGGAATGATTGCCTGGCTTACTGTGGATAAGTTTCTTTGAGGAATCGCATACTTTGTTCTTAGTAATGTCAGTTTCAATGTGGTCATCTATTTCTTTAATGCTTTGCTCCGAAAGCTTTGTCTCTCCGTCCTCAATATTTACTAATTTACCTTCAATAAACAGTTGATTTTTTCTTATCACTGCATGTAGACCTTTACCACGAGCCTTAATAATTTTTTCTTTAATTATTTTTCTTTTTTGTCTTGCCTCCATGTTCAAGAATTCAGTTACTGCTAGTCCAGTTCCCTTAAAATTGCAGGTGTTATTTAGTATGTATTTTACCATTCGTTTACTTATCAATTCTATCACTAATGGTCGACTATGACCTCTATTATATTTTCCGACTCTATCGGCCTTACAAATAAAAACTTATACCGAGGATAATCCTCGGAATAATTTATTCTGTGTTTTGTCTTGTTTTAGCACATGTCAGATGTAATATGTCAAAATAAGGCAAAACACGGAATAACTATTCCGAGGTTATTCCTAGGAATAAGTTTTTTATTTGTAAGGCCGTATATGTGTTTTCTATGTACCCAGTTAAGTTTATGTTTAGTGTTTCCCGGAAAATATCAGTAATTGCATTATCTAAATCGCTTTCCTGTTCTTTATAGTATTCATTTAGGCCGTATAAGACTAGTTTATTGTTACAAATTTCAGACGTGGTAATGTTAGCGAGTTTTGAATGTAAGTGTTTTATTTCTTGCCTCAGGTACGCATTGTCTCTTTCCAATTTTCCTATAGTAGTATTAATTTGTTGAATCTCTAATTTCCTTTGTGTGTTTTCACTAGTTAGAATACTTGTTTGTTCCTCAATTTCTTCTTTTGACTCTGACATTTCACTCTGGATTGTACTTTTTATTTCGGCTATTATTGACTTATTATTTTCTTTTAATTGCTTATTAATCACTTCCTTTAGGCTCTCGAGTGTTAGTTTAGTTTGATTATTTGTATTCAAAGTACTTTCTTCAAGGCCTGTATTTATGGTGTCCCCTAGTAAACTCAGATTCTCGGTACTTAAGGATTTATTTATGCTTGTGGCCTTTCTGCGAATTGTTATATTGATTTTTTCACTTTCAGATGGTATTTTGTTAAGTTGCTCTTCTTCGCGTACTCGGGCGCATATTGGTGTATTTGAGTTATTTGTTTTATACATTTTGCAATAACAGGCTGGACATTTCCAGTTTTCTTTATGTTCTTTTTGCATAGTGTTATTAAATCGTTGAATAGATACATTTGCACAGTCTAAATCATAGAAATTTAAGCAAAATGCACATTTTAAATGTTCTCTTTTTGGTAGTTTTTGGTGGCATCCTGCGCATAATGTTAGGGATTCACTTACAAGATCTCGGTTTTGTTTTTGCCCATTCATGTTAACATCAGTACATTCCTCTAGCGGTAAATTTAGGTATTACTATTATCACTTTAAGAGCAGCGGATGATGTAGTGCTTTATAGTTCTTACAACTTAGTTTCGCTATACTTCAATAGATGGCGCTGTTTCAATTATCAATAGTATGATGACTAGGAATTTATACTTTGCATATAATTTAGGTTACAAATTTTACAAATCTTCTAATAAGATTGTTTCTTATACTACTTTTTAATTGATAAGTAAATAAAAACTGACCTCGCCTTATGTTCGGGTAAAATGCTCAAGAACTTTTAAAATACACACACTTTCTTGTCGTTAACGGTCGGTGTATGATTTTTACTTTTTCTTTCCTTATTTCTTTGGTACACCTTTATCTTCATTTGCACATGTCTTTTGGAACTTTATTCACGATATTAGATAGTTGTCATTGAATTTTATTCACTTGCACTATTATAATTTTTAGTATTTACGTCTGCCAATGTTTACACGAGCACTGTGGCACTGTGGTGGCCTTTCCCGTTTGGAAGCGTGGAAGAGCAGTCGCTCGATATGAGCTGACCTTAACTAATTTATTTTCTTAATTGAAACCCATCATGGACTGGGTTAATACTAACTCTTGACTTTTTATATAAAACCCATGGAGAACATGGTAAGTTGTAATTTTTATTGCAATTCTGCTTGTGACGTAGGTCCGCCATTACATGACCACGTTCTAATAATTGTTATTTTGTTTTAGGGTTTTCGGCCTTAGTTTTTTTTTCTGCCTTAGACATTCTTTTTCGTACCATTTTATATTTTACTCTAATAATAAACAAACGAGGGACTGATACAATTCAAGGAGCCTGCTTGTACTTATCCAGAACTTGGGTTGGAGTGAATCCCACTATCGTGAAGGACTTACTCACTGACGTGTCTAGGTAACGTGCCCTGATTTTTCTTACCATTTACATAATCCCCGAGGGAAGGAGAAGTCACCAGCTCTCTAATTTCCACCCAGCGTGAGCAAGGAAGATGGTTCGCTCGTAATGTTATATCAACCCGCTTCTATCTTTACCTATATTTAGTTTATGATAGTGTATCGTGAGGAGTAAAGCTCCCACCTAATTGTATCCTACTCATATTTAAATAAGCCTTAAGATATTTTTCTTACACTTAAGTACCTACCTACTTATGAGGATGTAAAAAAAATAAAAAAAAGAACAATAATAATAAATTGCATGAACTAATTAAATTGTGTATACTTTATTGGATCCTTCCCATATCTGAAGTCTGCTTGCATCTGTATGGAGGCGCCCTTTAAAAATATATCCATACACATCTCCAAGTAGGCTCTTGCCTAGATTATAAAATATTAACCCACGACCTGATGGTACTTACAATTTTCTCTCATGCTCACCGAAAAAGGTTACAAGTCCAGCTACCTATTTTAAGAGGCATTGGTGGCCATCATGTACAACCTTTAGGTAAGTGTAGGGTCACTGTTACGGTTCAAGGTTTAAAAGAGGACCTGGAAATTCCCATAGTAAATGATGACGCTTTAAAATACCCTGTATTGTTAGGACACACATTCACAGAGAAACCTAACATCATTATCACCAAAACCCCTGATCAAATAATTTTTGAGAGCTTTGGATCCTAAGATCTTTTTAATGGTTCAAAAGGACACTACGATCCTCCCGAGGCAACTTGGCGTGATTAACGTTAACTCGCGTACTAGTTTCACAGGGGCAATATATGTTAATGGTACGGTTAGAGGTACTAATGGTAATGAGCACTACTTGCTCCCCGGCGGATATAAGCTGCACAACGGTTTTGGTGGAATTGTTGTGAATTGTTACGCGCCACACTGCCTTAGCCAATCGCAAGCCAGCCGAAGCCAGCCAATCAGAGCCAAGCACGTGCAGCCATGTGCCAGCCAGCCCAAGCCAGCCAATCAGAGCCAAGCACGTGCAGCCATGTGCCAGCCAGCCCAAGCCAGCCAATCAGAGCCAAGCCAAGCTAGAGCCTTACTACCGGAGAAACTATAAAATGCCGCGCCATCTCATATTTAGATCACTTCTCTGTTTTACTGTTTCTAAGACGGAACTCTGCCCGATTGTAAATCGAAATTAAATCAGTGTGATTCTGCAACGTCTACTTTTTATTTTATGTCGTTACATATCAGAAGTGGGATAAATATAAAAAAAAACCCTAAAACGTAGTTACGTCAATGCGTCGCGTGTAGGCCGCCTGGTCCGTCCGCACAAATGGGGCAAATCTCCGCGTGAAGATTCATCCGAGACAACTAGTGAAAACGAAGACAAAGTTTCGCCACCAGCCTAGCCTTCAGCTTGAAAAATCCTACGCAAGCTTTTGAAATCAGAGGTACAAAAGGCCATGAGTTCTTTAAATTACGAAATACCCTCCGTCACTACAAGAAAAGAACCCCGTGCAGCCTTGCTAATCCCCGAGTTCGACCCGGATAGCGAAGTGTACTACTGCGACAGCATGGCTCAAAAAAAATTGATCAACTTGGCGAAAGTCGTTTCATCTGCGAGGTAGATTAAGGAGGTCAAGCAAGAAGATGGTACAACCGGCTGGATGAATACGATTACTCTTGGGAAGACTGGAAGCAAATATTGATACGTGCATTTCCCAGACATCGCAAATATGGATTCGATGACCAAATATTATGGACAAAGTCGCAATGTGTTTTCGGTGTAAGTTGCCAGACAGCGCAGTTGTCTCATGCATCATTCGCGATCACCACCACCAGCACAAGCGAATGCGAGAGCATATCATTGCGAGCGACCCGAAGAATTATACGAAGGCTTCCTATGTGTGATGGATGACTACCAGCCACCGTCAATTTGGATTGGAACAAGCCCGTCAAGTAAAGATGTCGTCAGCCGACAAGGAAACAAAAAAATGTCTGCCTCGTTTGCAAGAAGCAGGGCGAAGTGCTGAGCAGAGCCACCAGTGCACTACTACACCGCCTTCGGAGGTTCAGGTTAGCCCACATTATTTTATTGCACTACCTTTGTAGCCAAAATAATCTATTGCACACTAGCCAAGCCAATATTAGCACAATCGGGGCATCAAACATAGAGGAAATCAGTTCAGATCTATTGAATAAAAACCGATTATGATTATTTGATTGCTTTACTAATCAATTTCCCTGACTATTTTGCGAGTAAAACACAAGACTTAGGATGTACAGATTTATTAAACATAAAAATAAAGTTAACAAGTGAACAGCCTATATACCGTCAACCTTACAGCTTGTCGCACAGTCAGTAGTTAGATGAATTGCTAGACGCAGGTATAGTTCAAGAATCTGAATCACGTTTTGCTTCTCCCGTAATTCCTAAAAAAAGAACGGCGATAGTAGACTTTGTGTTAACCCTTGCCTAATATCGATGATTAGGTCTCCAAATTAGCCGTTAAGAATTACTTTACGAGTCTTAATTTGGCACAAAGTTACCATCAGGTCAAAATCGACCCTGCAGATAACCACAAAACAGCCTTTATAACGCCACATTGGTATTTGAATATACGCGTGTTCCGTTTGGCTTCGATAACGCACCGTCTGTTGTTATACGAATAATGAATAAGGTTGTAGATTCAATACGAAATTCCAATCACAAAAGGAGGTAGTTCAAAAACCCACAATGACTTTCCCGATAAATATGAAATTTTAGCATTCTTAGACAATTTGTTGCTACCCTCTTTTGATGTTCAGTCAGGTTTAGATATTTTACAAAAAGTTCTTCATAAATGAAGATCGGAAAATTTAAAGTGAAATGTGAGTCAGTGTTCATTTTTATAAAACAAAATTACATACTTAGGACATGAGATATCTTCGAATGGCATTCAACCAGGTGAATCAAAATTGTTAGCAGTGTCACAGTTTCCTACCCCTAGTAGTGTTCATGAAATACGTCAATTTATAGGGCTATGTAGCTATTTCCGTAAATTTATTAAGTTTCGCAATTTAATTGCTCGCCCTTTAACAGATTTAACAAAGTAAACGCACTTATGGAAATGGGGCACTGAACAAGTCGATAGTTTTCAACAATTAAAACTGTGTTTGTGTACAAGGCCAATACTGGCTTTATATGACCCTGTATTACCAACTGAGATTCACACCGATGCATGCAAATCTGGTATCGCAGGTATTTTTTTTACAAAAACAAACTGATAATTCCCTTAGGCCTGTCATGTATTTCAGTAGGGCAACGAGTAAAGTAGAAAGTATATACCACAGTTACGATCTTGAAACGCTTGCCGTAGTAGAATCTATGTGTAGGTTTAGAGTGTATTATAGTAGGGATACATGTTAAAGTGGTAACTGACTGTACTGCCGTTCGCGCCACCCTTTCTAAACGTGACATTATCCCACGTATTGCTAGGTGCTGGCTGTCAATACAAGATTTTGACATGAGTGTACAAATATGGCCTGGGAAAAAAATTTAACACGTAGACGCGTTGAGTAGAAATCCCGTCGATGCTATTAATGTCAACCGCCTTGAAGTATCAGACAGGTTCTATACAGTCCAGTACCAGGATGACAAGTTAGGCGTATCATTGTTCAGCTTAAAGATAGCTCAGCTGCCCCTGATATAAACAACAAATATGTGCTCTCAGATGATAGGCTCTATAGGAAGACATTGTATGGTAATCGCCTCGTGGTGTCTGCATTGATCAGATAGACTAGTTCAAATGCACCACAATGATATAAATCATGTAGGCTTTCAAAAATGTATAGATTTAATAAAGAGGGAGTAAATGGTACATTGTTCCCTATTCCGAAACCCACAGAACCCATGGTCATGGTTCATGTCGACCATATGCCCCTTTTGTAGAACAGCAAAAGGTTATCAATATATGTTGGTTATTACAGACTAGCTTCTGCCCGCGACTTCGTCTGCGTGGACTCTAATTTTGAACAATTTTTAATTTTCCCTTGAGAACTACTTAAGGAATCGGGATAAAATGTAGCCTATGTCACGTTCTTTTCCATGTCAAAGGCTACATGCATGCCACATTTCATCCAAATCCGTCAGCCGTTTTTGAGTGATTGAGTAACAAACATCCAAATATCCAAACATCCACACTTTCACGTTTATAATATTAGTAGGAAGTAGGATAATTTCTCTAAATTTGTTATTGCTGAGCCCACCCACGGTCAATTCAGTAAAAAACAATAAGAACACTTTTTAAAAATATTTAGTTTGTTTGGTTACCCTCATAAACTTGTCAGTGATCATGGCAAAGCTTTTACCAGCAGATATTTAAAAAAAAATCGACTGACAAGCAATTTAAGTATGTACATTTTGACATCTGTTGCATGTCCACGAGCCAATGGTTAAGTGGAACCGGATCTTACTGAATGCGTTACGTGCGATTGATCCTAGCCAGACTTCTAATAATTGGGCCAATAGCTTACCTGACATTATTTGGGGTGTTAATAATACTGTAAATGAAAGTACAACATAGTCGTATAGCCCTATGACTTGATGTTATGAAAGTAATAATGAATCGGTTGAAATCAGGCGTAATAATAGATCTAGTGCGCGATTAAAATTAGAAAGCCATAAGATGAAGCGTAACTTCGATAAAAAAAAGGAAAACTAGTCGAATTTACAGAAAGGGAGATTTAGTTCTTTGGCGGCAAGCACCCACAAGTAGTGTAACAAGAGTGAGCACTAAGCTTGATGATATTTACTCTGGCCCATATATCATTACTAAGGTGTGGGTACCCTATATCATACAGTGCCAGTAGCTCTGATGACCAGCTTGAAACCGAAGATCTCATTGACCTACTTGAAAGCTAACTACGTGTTTTTCCATTGCGGGAGCAATGATTGTTTCAGGACGGCCGACTGTTACGCGCCACACTGCCTTAGCCAATCGCAAGCCAGCCGAAGCCAGCCAATCAGAGCCAAGCACGTGCAGCCATGTGCCAGCCAGCCCAAGCCAGCCAATCAGAGCCAAGCACGTGCAGCCATGTGCCAGCCAGCCCAAGCCAGCCAATCAGAGCCAAGCACGTGCAGCCATGTGCCAGCCAGCCCAAGCCAGCCAATCAGAGCCAAGCCAAGCTAGCGCCTTACTACCGGAGAAACTATAAAATGCCGCGCCATCTCATATTTAGATCACTTCTCTGTTTTACTGTTTCTAAGACGGAACTCTGCCCGATTGTAAATCGAAATTAAATCAGTGTGATTCTGCAACATCTACTTTTTATTTTATGTCGTTACAGAATAATATGTCTGCGAATTCAATTACTTTTAAGAAGTGCTCTTTGCTTACTCGAGCTTTATCAGTCATAAACGAGATGAATGTTTGTTCTGTTTCTTTAGACCATAATCACTCCGATGATTCCCTATAATGTGGTGATACAATTACTGATGATCAGAAATTTAGACCTCAAACTTTAGTATCAAAATTTAAAGACTGTTTTTCGTTTGGCTTAAAGGATCTCGGTTACACCACCGCTGGCGAGATGGTTATAGAACTTAACGATACTGAACCAGTAGTATACAGACCATATCGTTCGTCTTACAGTGATCGAAATTTAGTTAGGGAAATGGTTCAGGAAATGATGGACACTGGGATTGTTTGTGAATCCTCATCTCCTTATGCAAGCCCAATAGTTTTAGTTAAAAAGAAAAGTGGTGAAAGACGGTTATGCGTAGACTAAAGGGCCTTAAATAAGCGAACAAAGAAAGATCATTACCCTCTTCCTCTTGTGGACGATCAGCTTGATCAACTCGCGGGTAATAAGCTTTTTATTTGTGAATTCTCATCTCCTTATGCAAGCCCAATAGTTTTAGTTAAAAAGAAAAGTGGTGAAAGACGGTTATGCGTAGACTAAAGGGCCTTAAATAAGCGAACAAAGAAAGATCATTACCCTCTTCCTCTTGTGGACGATCAGCTTGTTCAACTCGCGGGTAATAAGCTTTTTATTTCACTTGATTTGGCATCTGGTTACTACCAAATTCCCATTGAAAAGAACTCTCAAGACAAAACCGCTTTTGTGACACCAGATGGCCAATATCAATACACACGAATGCCTTTTGGTCTAGTGAATGCTCCATCCGTGTTTCAAAGGACAATTAATAAGATTTTATCTGACGCAAAGATCAAATATGGATGATTGTTTACATGGATGACATTCTTATCCCAGCACGTTCTTTTGACGAAGGACTGAATAGGCTGGAAGAAGTGCTTACCCTACTACGATGTGGAGGGCTCACTCTTAAACTATCTAAATGTAATTTTTTTAATGGATAGTCTTGAATTTTTAGGATTTGAAATAAGCGCAAACGGCATAAAGCCAGGTAAGAAAAAGACTGACGCGGTCGCAAAATTTAACGTACCTAAAAATCAGCGCGAATTACAACAATTCATTGGATTGGCAAGCTTCTTTAGGAGGTTCGTCAGGGGATTTGCAACAATCGCGAGACCTTTGACGGATCTCCTACGGTAAAACGCCATTTGGAAATGGGGATCCGAACAAAATAAATCATTTGAAACTTGTAACGTGATAAAATAAAAAGTAGACGTTGCAGAATCACACTGATTTAATTTCGATTTACAATCGGGCAGAGTTCCGTCTTAGAAACAGTAAAACAGAGAAGTGATCTAAATATGAGATGGCGCGGTATTTTATAGTTTCTCCGGTAGTAAGGCGCTAGCTTGGCTTGGCTCTGATTGGCTGGCTTGGGCTGGCTGGCACATGGCTGCACGTGCTTGGCTCTGATTGGCTGGCTTCGGCTGGCTTGCGATTGGCTGAGGCGGTGTGGCGAGTAACAGTCGGCCGTCCTGAAACAATCATTGCTCCCGCAATGGAAAAACACGTGGTTAGCTTTCAAGTAGGTCAATGAGATCTTCGATTTCAAGCTGGTCATCAGAGCTACTGGCACTGTATGATATAGGGTACTGTGATTCTGTGATAGGACCTCAAGAGTCCAATGCAACCAGGCTAGTAAAGGCCTTGTAGCCTCGGAACCCCTTGATACTGAGGATTCTGTATATGTCATTACCCAAACCTTAGTAATGATATATGGGCCAGAGTAAATATCATCAAGCTTAGTGCTCACTCTTGTTACACTACTTGTGGGTGCTTGCCGCCAAAGAACTAAATCTCCCTTTCTGTAAATTCGACTAGTTTTCCTTTTTTTTATCGAAGTTACGCTTCATCTTCTGGTTTTTTAATTTTAATGCGCACTAGATCTATTATTACGCCTGATTTCAACCGATTCATTATTACTTTCATAACATCAAATCATAGGGCTATACGACTATGTTGTACTTTCATTTACAGTATTATTAACACCGCAAATAATGTCAGGTAAGCTATTGGCCCAATTATTAGAAGTCTGGCTAGGATCAATCGCACGTAACGCATTCAGTAAGATCCGGTTCCACTTAACCATTGGCTCGTGGACATGCAACAGACGTCAAAATGTACTTAAATTGCTTGTCAGTAGATTTTTTTTAAATATCTGCTGGTAAAAGCTTTGCCATGATCACTGACAAGTTTATGAGGGTAACCAAATAAACTAAATATTTTTTAAAGTGTTCTTATTGTTTTTTACTGAATTGACCGTGGGTGGGCTCAGCAATAACAAATTTAGAGAAAAAATATCCTACTTCCTACTAATATTATAAACGTGAAAGTGTGGATGTTTGGATATTTGGATGTTTGTTACTCAATCACTCAAAAACGACTGAACGGATTTGGATGAAATTTGGCATGCATGTAGCCTTTGACATGGAAAAGAACTTGACATAGGCTACCTTTTATCCCGATTCCTTAAGTAGTTCCCGAGGAAAAATTAAAAATTGATCAAAATTGAAGTCCACGCAGACGAAGTCGCGGGCAGAAGCTAGTCTGTAATAACCAACATATATTGATAACCTTTTGCTGTTCTACAAAAGGGGCATATGGTCGACATGAACCATGACCATGGGTTCTGTGGGTTTCGGAATAGGGAACAATGTACCATTTACTCCCTCTTTATTAAATCTATACATTTTTGAAAGCCTACATGACATATCATTGTGGTGCATCTGAACTAGTCTATCTGATCAATGCAGACACCACGAGGCGATTACCATACAATGTCTTCCTATAGAGTCTATTTTTCCCCAGGCCATATTGTACACTCATGTCAAAATCTTGTATTGACAGCCAGAACCTGGCAATACGTGGGATAATGTCACGTTTAGTAAGGGTGGTGCGAACGGCAGTACAGTCAGTTACCACTTTAACATGTATCCCTACTATAATACACTCTAAACCTACACAAATCTATGTGTACTTCGGCAAGCATTTCAAGCTCGTAACTGTGGTATATACTTTCTTCTTTACTCGTTGCTCTACTGAAATACATGACAGGCCTAAGGGAATTATCAGTTTGTTTTTGAAAAAAAATACCTGCGATACCGGATTTGCATGCATCGGTGTGAATCTCAGTTGGTAATACAGGGTCATATAAAGCCAGTATTGGCCTTGTACACAAACACAGTTTTAATTGTTGAAAACTATTGACTTGTTCAGTGCCCCATTTCCATAACTGCGTTTTTCTTTGTTAAATCTGTTAAAGAGCGAGCAATTAAATTGCGAAACTTTTAATAAATTTACGGAAATAGCTACATAGCCCTATAAATTGACGTATTTCATGAACACTACTAGGGGTAGGAAACTGTGACACTGCTAACAATTTAATTTTGTTTTATAAAAATGAACACATACTCACATTTCACTATAAATTTTCCGATCTTCATTTATGAAGAACTTTTTGTAAAATATCTAAACCTGACTGAACATCAAAAGAGGTAGCAACAAATTGTCTAAGAATGCTAAAATTTTATATTTATCGGGAAAGTCATTGTGGGTTTTTGAACTACCGCCTTTTGTGATTGGAATTTCGTATTGAATCTACAACCTTATTCATTATTCGTATAACAACAGACGGTGCGTTATCTAAGCCAAACGGAACACGCGTATATTCAAATACCAATAAAAGCTGTTTTGTGGTTATCTGCAGGGTCGATTTTGACCTGATGGTAACTTTGTGCCAAATTAAGACTCTTAAAGAAATTCTTAACGGCTAATTTAGAGACCTAATCATCGATATTAGGCAAGGGTCAACACAAAGTCTACTATCGCCGTTCTTTTTTTTTACGAATTACGGGAGAAGCAAAACATGATTCAGATTCTTGAACTATACCTGCGTCTAGCAATTCAGACACTTTGGATCTAACTACTGACTGTGCGACAAGCTGTAAGGTTGACGGTATATAGGCTGTTCACTTGTTAACTTTATTTTTATGTTTAATAAATCTGTACATCCTAAGTCTTGTGTTTTACTCGCAAAATAGTCAGGGAAATTGATTAGTAAAGCAATCAAATAATCATAATCGGTTTTTATTCAATAGATCTGAACTGATTTCCTCTATGTTTGATGCCCCGATTGTGCTAATATTGGCTTGGCTAGTGTGTAATAGATTATTTTGGCTACAAAGGTAGTGCAATAAAATAATGTGGGCTAACCTGAACCTCCGAAGGCGGTGTAGTAGTGCAGCTGGTGGCTCTGCTCAGCACTTCGCCCTGCTTCTTACTAACGAGGCAGACATTTTTTTTTTCCTTGTCGGCTGACGACATCTTTACTTGACGGGATTGTTCCAATCCAAATTGACGGTGGCTGGTAGTCGTCCATGAATGATGCATGAGACAACTGCGCTGTCTGACAACTTACACCGAAAACACATGGCGACTTTGTCCTGATAATATTTGGTCATCGAATCCATATTTGCGATGTCTGGGAAATGCACGTATCAACATTTGCTTCCAGTCTTCCCAAGAGTAATCGTATTCATCCAGCCGGTTGTACCATCTTCCTGCCTGACCTCCTTAATCTATCTTGCAGATGAAACCACTTCGTGTTTTCGCACTATCCATATGAATTTCGCCAAGTTGATCAAATTTTTTTTGAGCCATGCTGTCGCAGTAGTACACTCTTCGCTATCCGGGTCGAACTCTGATATGTAACGTGATAAAATAAAAAGTAGACGTTGCAGAATCACACTGATTTAATTTCGATTTACAATCGGGCAGAGTTCCGTCTTAGAAACAGTAAAACAGAGAAGTGATCTAAATATGAGATGGCGCGGCATTTTATAGTTTCTCCGGTAGTAAGGCGCTAGCTTGGCTTGGCTCTGATTGGCTGGCTTGGGCTGGCTGGCACATGGCTGCACGTGCTTGACTCTGATTGGCTGGCTTCGGCTGGCTTGCGATTGGCTGAGGCGGTGTGGCGCGTAACAAACTATAAAATCAAACTTAGTTCAGAGACCGTTACTTGCACTTTATGACCCGAAAAGAGAAACCGAAATTCACACTGATGCCAGTAAACTTGGTATAGGCGGAATCTTACTCCAAAAGGGCGATGACGGTTTGCTTAGGCCCGTTTCATATTATAGTAGAAAAAACACCCCCGACCAGCAAAAGTTCCATTCATTTGAATTGGAAACTTTAGCTGTGGTTTCATCTCTTAATAGATTTCGTGTTTACTTATTAGGTATTCCCTTTAAAATATTGACGGATTGTAACGCCCTACGTACCAAGTTATCCAAAAGAGACCTCTTACCTCGCATCGCACGTCCAATTTCAAGAAGTCGACTGTGAAATTGAGTATCGGCCTGGTAACTGGATGTCGCATGTCGACGCAGAAATCCGGTAGATGAGGCTAAAGAAGAACCACACGTGTTAGATGTACTTACAGTTGGATCAGATAATTGGATAACGACAGTACAGAGCAGCGACGATGATATATTGCGAATTACGGATATATTGTCTGATCCTAAGCCTGAGCAAGTTGTAGATATAGTCAAAAACTATAAGCTAAAGAATGGGAGGGTTTATCGCATAGTTGGTAAAGAAGATAATGACTTACGATGGGTTGTGCCGAAAGGTGTAAGATGGCAACTGTGATGACCTAGGCCATTTTGGTTTTGATAAAACTTTTTCACGCATACAAGTTTACTGGTTTCCCAAAATGAGAAAATTTATAAAGAAATACGTAAAATCTTGTTTGGAATGCGCTCATAATAAAGGTGTGACGGGGAAACAATATGGCGAATTACACCCAATTTCTAAACCAGAAATTCCTTTCCATACAATTCACGCTGACCATTTGGGTCCATTTGTTCGCAGTAAGAAAGGAAATTGTTATATATTAGTTATTGTCGATGGATTTACCAAATACGTTAATATTAAACCTGTAAAAAACACTAAAAGTTCTACCACAATTCGAGCTATCCGAGAACATATTACTTACTTCGGGGCACCCACTAGACTCATACCAAACCAAGGAACATCGTTTACAAGCAAAAGTTTCCGCGGTTTTGTAAAGTCGATGGGCATAAAACACATCCTTAATGCTGTGGCAACTCCTAGGGCGAATGGTCAGTGTGAACGATTCAACAGGACTATCCTTAATGCTCTTGCATCTAAAGCTAATGATAAAGATGACAAAAATTGGGACGATCATGTTTTAAATATACAAATAGGTATAAATACAACCGTTCATAAAACTACGGGCAAAACCCCATCGGAACTTCTCTTTGGTTTTAACATACATCTATCTAGTACGGTACCTTTAGAAGAAGCACGAGCTGAAGCGTATAACGGAACAACAAATTAAGGATAAAAGTCGTTATGATGCTACTTGTAGAGTTAATCAAATATTTGAAAAAGGGGATTTAGTATGTGTATCAAAAGAGATGTTCGCAGCGATGGTCAGTCTAAAAAATTAGCAATAAAATTTCAAGGTCCCTTCTGTATTGTAAAAGTTCTACCTAACGATCGCTTTTTAATAGAAGATACTCCGCTAACGCTTAAACCTGGTCAACGTCACTACGAAAACGTGATTGCCATAGATAAAATCAAACCATGGCTTTCGTTTCAAAGAAAGCTAGATAGTTCAGAATCTGAGGATGCTGGAAATGAAACCGATTAAATGTGTATCCATTTGACTAAAAAGTAGCTAATGTGTTACATTATTATATTCAATAATTAATAACAAAGTTACTACAAGTGTTTGATAAAAATGCCTTATTAAATGAGTGAACGATAGTTATTTTAACTAATAAATAAATATAATTAAATCTGCTCCCAAAATAGTAGGTAAATAATGTAGCTTGTGTACGAATAATAGTAGAAATATTAATGTATTGTAATAAATAAATAATGTAATCATAGTAGCATAGTATAGTACCTACACACATACAATATACATACGTATTTGTTTTTAGAATTGTTTTCATAATATAATTTTAATTACTCCTAATCATGACATTTCCGTATATTAATTAGTAAGTAATGTAGTTTGTGTAATTACAAATAATACTAGAAATGTTAGTGTTGTAATAAGTAATTAAATAATGTAATCATAGTAGCATAGTACACCTATATACAATATACCTGTTTTTATTAATGTTGTAATAACGATTACCCGTAACTCAATCATTAGATTTCTGTATATAATATAACCATAATACTGTCATAATAAAAATTTATTGATGGGTCGCGAAGGGACTCGCTTTGCGCAGGATGGCCGAGCTGTTAGCGTTCATATTACAAGAAGAAATACTTTTATATTATTAATGGTAACATTGACAGTTTCAAGCCAAATTCTATTATTTTTACCTAATGGCAACACTGAATGTTTGCTATTGGTCGGGGCTCACGATTGGTGTAGCCTTCGACCAATCACGTTAATGGCGGTATCGGAACTGTTGACTTAAATCTAAATCATGGCAATGGCCAGTCGCTAGCAAAGTGTCCTGCAGTGAACATTGTGGAGAACAACCATCAAGAGTGTATCAGTCAGAAGTATAAGCAGTTGTTTGAATAAGAGGTAAATGAATTTATGTATTTCTAATTTCGGTTTTATCATTCGTGTAAAAATTAAGTGTGATCAAGTAGAAAATAAAGTCGTTATTCTTGCTATTGGAGTTTTTCCTTTCATGTACGAACTCCTATAACTTCCTAACTTTGTACATTTTTCCGGTTTTCAGATTGCTTGCCTTTGCTTCTTGCCAAATTTCATGATTCTAGGTTAACGGGAAGTACCCATAAATTTTGATTCCCTTGAGAGTGTCAGAATACCTATACGTTTTTTCGGCATTAACGGTTGTATCTTTTTTACATTAACTTAGAAGTTTGATTTTTTCACAGTTTCAAGGGCCTGTAGAGCTGACCATGTTATGGTTTTAATATCAATTCTCAATCCTCGACGCGTTCCCAGGATAAAGGGTATTGACAGACACACGGACGGACGGACAACAAAGTGATCCTAGAAGGGTTCCGTCCGTTTTTTCTTTTTGGAGCACGGAACCCTAAAAAGACTTATTTATTACATTTTTATTAACTCTATTCTTTCTAAAAAAACAACATTTACCAATAAAGATAACAAATATTAAGGTAACATAGTTTTATTACGCATGTGTACTTAACAATATTTGCACTATTTGTAAAATATAAAATTTACAAAAAAACATATTTAACTTTCTTAAAACCGCCTGCATACTTCTTACCGCATTACTGCATAGTAAGGTTATAATTAATAATTTTGCAAAACTAATTTTATCACAGCCTGTTTTATGATAGTGGAGCTTTATCTTACGTCCATTGCAAAAGTTAAATAGAAATTGTATAAATAACGACAGACTAGTCATAATAATAAAAAGCGACTCTTACAAAATCGCAAGTGAATTCAACTAACTTACACAACTAATAATAACAATAATGAATACTTTTATTACAGTAATCTACTAATAGCCTCGTAATTATATTTGGAATGTTCAAGCTTCGCCTTCTTCTAATGTGTCGGGAAGTTTCTTGCCGCGGGTGTCGGGTAAAATGATGCATAAGCCGGCACCTATAAGCGGAATGATCCCGAACGTCAAAGGTGGAAGCCACGGGCTCGTCTGCGAAAGAGTCGCGACAAACGGAGCCACCATAGAGCCTATCCTTGCAACGGTAGAAGACAGACCCACTCCAGAATTTCTGACGACGGTGGGGAAAAGCTCGCCGGCGTACAAGTATACCGTGGCGAAGGAGATGCTCATGCCCCATAAGCCGATACAACCGAGAGTGAGATGGCTGGCACCGGAATGGGGCACGATAATGATGAGCAGGCAACTAAGTCCAGTCACACAGTTGGAACTGATCAGCGTTATCTTCCTTCCAAGAAGACGATTTGCGTATATGGAAATAATGGTGCCGGGAACCTGTAACAAAAACAATTAGAATTAGAAATGTACCTTGGGTAAAGTTAAATGTCGTAGTTACTGTATTTTATTTAGAGCGACCGAGATAAATTTAATAATAAACGATGATTAGCAAATTATCAGTTTTACTATTCGCAGTTTATTTTAGCGGTCGTAGTCTAGACAGACACTTAAAATTATCAGTAAATGATGATTTATATATGTCATCGTAAAACGTCATTAAAATTTGGGCCATTTTTACATTTTTATAATTATGTATGTTATAGGTACTTTGAATCAAAATAAAGTTCCACATACAATAACTCCTGCTTGATTCAATAAACTAATTTATTCGATATGCATATATTTATTATAGTACAAATCATATTTTATTAGTGTTGATTTAAAATGAAATGAATGTAAAGTTTAAATTGTTACAAATGGATAGGTATAGAAATGAGCCCTTACAAAATATGAAAGAAAATGATTTCGCAACAATTATAATCGATTATCTTTATTTAGCTACTAGCATATTAACCTTGTTGAACCGACTAGTATGAATCACAAAGCATCATTACACGTTTTTAAGGTTGAATGTGCGCCAGTCCGACCGAACATGCAGATAATGTTAAAGTATACCTACTATTTAAAATTTCTATTATAAAATCTCACCTGTATGGCAGCAGATATAGCGACGTTAGTGAAGATATTGCCAGAAACATGGCCGATGTACTGTGACACTCCGAAGAAGCAGATGCCGCAAACGAACCAGTTGAAGCAGATGGCGAGAGTGCGCGCGCGCAGCCGTGGTGTGCGGAACAGCGCGATGAACGAGGCGTGCTCTTCCACCTTGTTTGACACTTCAACCGCCATTTTTTGAGTACTTGCGGCTATGCCTTCCGTAGGTAGATTGTTTCTGTGAAATTTTTTAGATTAAGGTAATGAGCTGAATATAAATGAGCGAGACTAAAAATATTAATATTTGTAAATTTCACAAATAAAAAAATAGATTTATAAAAAAATACCTTTTAGCTGCAACTTCCATTATTTTCACTGCTTCGTTGACTCTTCCAGCTGTGAGAAGCCATCTAGGCGATTCGGGCAGCAAAAAGTAATAGCTCAAGAATATCACGGATGGTAGGGAGATCGCCAACTGGAATGTGCTCCAATCACGGAGGTAGTATCCGAACAGCGGCAAGCTAAGGTGACCAAGATTAAATGGAATTTGGTAGATAATGCCAACAGATTCTCTGTACTTGGCGCCAATCAGTTCCATTGTGAGAACGAAACTGGTCACCATGGTGCCTCCAGTGGCAACAGCGAGCAGGAATCTGAGCGCGGTGAACATGTACCAGTTGACAGAATATGCGGTGGTCACACCCGATATTAGTTGAAGGAAAACTGCTGCGAGGAATGGCATTCGTCGACCATATCTAGAAGAAAAATAATAGAATTTATTTAACAGCTCCTGCATGAATTAATTTCAACATACATATAATGGTACAATAAAGGATGTAAGTGCAATGTACAAAAATAATGCAGCTCAAATTTGTAATCTCTTCCAGCAGACCCGCAAACAACTTCGAAAAAAAGGGAAAAATGCATATTTATTGGTAAAATACAATATTTCGATTGTTTAAATCAATAATTTAAATTACGCCAGGAAGAGAATCGAAAAGGTCAATCATGCAATAGAGGTTATCATTTCATCATGTTTAGAGATAACGACTATGCAACATAATATTGAAATTAAAAGCTATCTCAAATGAAAATAATAGTAGTCTATAAATAAATCAGAGCACCCTGTCAACTCTTATTATGCTAAACAAATCTCATCCGGAATCCTTGCACGATTTCGTCTTACAATAGTACAGGATGTGCCAATTTGTTCATTCAAGCTGAGCTAATATAATTCACATAAAGCCTAATTTGAGCCTGAATCATCCTTGAGAAACTGACCTGTCAGAAAGGTGACCAAAGACCATGTTTCCAACGAGAATTCCGAGCATGAAGAAAGTCTGTGTGAGGTTTTTTAGCCATGCTCTGTCGCAGACGAGGTTCCATTGTGATATTATCGTTTCTTGGAAAATGTGATGGTCGTAATCGTAATCTGTGCAATTTGAGCTGCAGACGTTGTCGAATTCTTCACTGGTATGATTTTTTGCACAGGTGAAATTCATTGGTGGGGCAAGAAATATGATGCTCATCTGGTGCCAGGCCACTGGGAATTTGACAAGGAAGACAACGAAGCAAATCCATATTTGCCACTTCCCAATGGCTCCAATCGCTTTAGTTAGTGGGTCCTCGCCTTGCTTTTGAGGATCAGATTCTTTCTTGTCTGTCTCCACCACTGTAACAAATATAGCTTTTTAGTTTTATTGCAAACAACTAGTCAAGTTGTTGTTACGAATCAAGGTTTCCTTTCATTCATATATTGGTATAATAATGATCTAGTTAGATGAGTCAGAATTTGCGTACACATAAAAGTGTGATGTTTTAAAAGGTTCACTGTTAAAAGTTCACATAATAAATGTTGACAAAAAGCAATTAGGCATAGCACAAGATAATAAAATGAATAAATTCGATTATTCATAACAAAATGATTAATTAGGTCGAAGGACCAAAATAAAGTTGTTGATTTTTCCCATATAATGTTATGACGAATACTACTTTTTTATTTTTATAGGGTCACATATATTTTAGAATGCTGCAGCCATACATTCTTAAAAAATATGTGATCCCATTATGGCATATATTTCCAAAAGTAGCGTTTGCATCATACAAAATTTACATTCTGTTCGTCACAGACAGTTGCGAAATCTCACATTTGTGCGAATAAAACAGGTTTTAGTTCAAATGGCATTGATAGGAATTTTTATCATTACGGCACTCACAAGTCAATGTCTAACTAAAGAGACATTGACATCGATTTTAATTAAAATGTAGATCACTCATTTTTTATAATTGTTCAATGTTTACATACTAGGGTCAAATGCTCAAAGATTCACTTATCCTAAAGCCGGATACTGCCTGTGAGCTGAAAACACACTAGAACTGTTGTTGGCTACAAGCATGTAATCGACTATTACAATTTGAGAGGTGTGAGAACAGTAGAGGATACAGTTGCAAATTTTAGACCAGCTAAATTGGATAATGTTTTCTACCAAATTGAATAATGTCTCTATGGGTTGCTTTCACGCAGTACAGAATTGCTTTGGAGTGATTGTTACTATATCATACATGTAGCTAATGCATGTAGGTAGAATAATAATACTTATGTAGGTGCAGCTTAAAATGAAATGTGATATAGACTGATATAGTAAAAATTATGTTACAAGTAACAATTGGATGGAATTTAGCATAATTTAAAGTACTTATTTTAAATAGATATACAATACTTGTGACGATTTCGTCGTTACATAACTCTATACGTACTAAATAATACACATTCTATATCCACATAAAAGGGTCGTAAGATGTTTTGCGTGAGATTTATGTCGAGGACTCAAAAGAGACGGCTACAGTTTGTTAACAATTTATTGTTACTTCCGTGAGCAAACTCAGCGGATATGGTTAGTTATAAATAGACTAGTACCTAACTTAGTTATCGATCTTACACGTGTGTAATATAGATACTATACACACAGTTTGTTACATTTTGTTTTAAAACCAACCAACCAACCTTTAGGATCTGTGACTAATAGTTAAGTTTTGAACGTTGCAAAAGGTCGTGATAAAACACACACATCAGAACACTGCATGATTGTATTTATTGAAAGCTATTTGTATGATTTCCCAGGATAAAATGTGATTAAGAAATTATATTTTTAGATGAAAAAAAATAACCTCAACACTTATAACTAGAAATATTTGCTTTAAATATTGTGATAATATATTGGCTTTAAATATTGATGAACAAAAGCAATATTTTGTTAGGTAAAGCTTTAATATTGTAAAGCTCTTACAAAAGAGCTATATTTTTTCTTGTAAAAGAGTAACATCAACCTTACCGCGTAAGTATGATTATCATTTAACACTATTGTAAAGTTTTCCTTTTATTTTTATCCACAGAACTCTTCATTCTTATCGACAAAATTGTATAGGTACTAGTCTGTAAATTGACACAGACGCTTTAATGTTCCGATAATTTATGTCAGCTAGTAATACTCGTATGAAACTTTACACCCACGGCTCGTGTCATCTCTGGACTCACCCTTGATCCGGCTGATAGTAAAGTGCAATAAATAATGATTATTAGACATACGTAGTCTTCCAACCGAACATTATCTCCCTTATCAGCGGCCAAGCCTCCTGCGACTTCGTAATGACTACAAGGAATCATATTTTGTGCTACGTCATATTATTACAGACATCTGATTATTAACCATTAAATTAGGACTTACGAAGAGCTGTGTCCAAAATCATACAATTTTGCGACACAAAATTCATAATAACAATATTGCTTTAATTACAGTTTCAATTAAATTGATTTTCTCTCATTAAGCAAAAATGTTAATATTCGATGATCAAGCGTTATTGGCATTTTATCTATAGTTTAATTTTTAAGCCAGTATATTGAATACCAGCTTTCCGTCCGCAGCATCTCGCCCGCGTTATCTCTTCTTGTTATTCCCGTGGCAATACTATATTTGCCAGTAGTAAAGGGTTGAACATCCTTAAATTCTTAACTGACATGTCCTATCCATAAACTACATTTCTGGAAAATTTCATCTATTACTTGACGAAAATTATACCTGTACCTACCTACAGCATACATAAATAGTATAATTTAACATCCATTTACAATGAAAATAAAAATTCTGAGAAATTAGTTTTTAAAACGTATAACAACAACTGTATCAACGGAGTTTCGAAATAAAAATCGTAAAAAATCTTTTTCATACATATTTGCCACTAAAATTACACCCTGTACAGCAGGGTTTCTTAAACTTTTTGCAGTCACGGACCCCTTTCACAATTTAAACAATTCCACGGACCCTGTTTAACAATATTTTGTGGGATTGTTTTCGACAAGGCAAGACGCATGTCATGTTTACGTCGAGTTTACTACACAATGTTTACAGACTGACCTACTGCGGACCACTGATACACATGCTACGGACCCCTAAGGGGTCCGTGGACCCCACTTTAAGAAACCCTGCTGTACAGGAACAATCTGGCTTATATGCGTGTTAAGTCTCATCTAACGTTTTATATAAAAACATAAAAGTTTCAATTTTCTAAACCAAGCCAAAAAAGTATTATACCAACTTTAAAATGCTTTAGCAACTGTCAATTATTATTTTCAAATTTCCAGTCTTATCGTTCCTCCCTACATCATCAGGGGTACCTATCCCCTAAAAAAGACTTTCTGTCCTGCCCTGGCGATAACAGTCAGTGGTGGTCAGGCATCTTCCTTTATAAATTAGGTTAAAATGTCAAGTGCCTACGCATATCGTTCACACCTCAGAACAATAACTAAAGTATTTTTTTGAGGTTCTCATGATCGTCTCTTCTCTTTGTTGACAAGTCAGCCTGAGCAACGCTAGCAATCGAATTAAATTTGCATTTTCTTTTTCAGTGCTAGCTGCGGAGCTGCGCTCCTCTAGATCTCTTCTGTATTTAGATGCCAATCTCGTGGATTTTTCCCAAAAAAGTAGCTTATGTGTTCTCCAAATGTTACTTTATTCTCCAAAAGTCTTTGGGTGTAACAAAGACATCCTCAAAATCTTTTGCATTTATCCTAATTGAAGTAATTTTATTAACTTGAAAATTAGGTACTAATAAATTATACGCCCAATGTGAATAAAAACACGAATAAATAAAATGATTCGGCATGTATTGGCATGAAAGTTTAAATAATTTACCTACATTTCTCCAAAAAGTTAGAATTAGGAGAATGATTTATATTTGCTCAACATTTGGATTTTTTCATCTTTAAAGTTATTTTTCATTACATACTCTGAAAGTAGGTCTGAAGTTGCCTGAGGAGCGGGTTGAAAGTAATACTTTTCAGCCCTAGGGAGAATCACTTTCAACTGACAGCTGCTGTCAAATTTAAAAAAAGAAACTAGTTCTTTTTTCACATTTTTATTGAACCATGTTCCGACTTTCTATACAGTCATTCAATTACAGCGCGGTGTAAAATTAAAATAACAATGTTATTTATTTATTTAATAGTATTTAAAGAATATATTTTTTAAATAATTTATTATATATTATTTTCAAGTTTTTCTTTAAAATAACATAGATTTGGGCAAAATATTTACCATTTTTAAATTATGAAAATGAAAAATAATGGCTAAATAACTGGCCGGCCACAGAAAAAAAAATAAGCGGTAAAGCGGCAATGCGATCTTCATTTGTTTTTTCCATTTGTAGAGTTTTGTTAACACTTCCGTATGTAGATATAGGCAGAGATTCTGTTAATTATATTTGTATAAGATTGTGTTAATAATTAACACAATGAGTTCATCTGATTCAGGTATGGAGTTAACGTCTGATTTTATAAGCGAAAGCGGGCTAAAGAAGTTGTTGATTTATGTAAAATATAATTTACACGTTTTTTTAGCTTATTCATTGTTTTATTTTTACTTTCCTTGTATTCGTAATGAAAAGCACAGTGTTTACCTCGGGTTAAAGACTTATTTAGTCCCTCGAACTATTGGTGCCCTCGCTACGCTCGGGCGCCAAACACCGTCTCGGGCCTAAATAAGTTACTTTCACCCCTGGGGTAACAATGTACTATTTTTCATAAATATAAATAGAGATACAAGCACGTTTGTGACATTTAAGACAGAGACAGTGAAATGTTTATTTATTTATTATTAATCGACTTTTTTTATGTAAATAGAAGTGCGTATGAAATTCTTTTTGTGTGTGTGTGTCATGTCAAAACAAAATTAAAGAGATATTTATTTAAACGCTGATTTAGGATTTATAGACTAGTCATTTAAGATACATTAGATAGTTCCTGAGTTCATTTTAATATTTTGAAATCAAAATTTAATTCTTTGAAATCAAAATATCTTGCTAGTTTGGAAACTACCTAGTTTCCTATGTATTAGCTAAGTGTTACACAAAGTACCTACTTAGTTTTAAATATCGCTTGCCAATGTGTGAGAGACTATAATAATGATGGAAAACTACAAAGTGCGTGCATTCACCCCTGACTCCGTTTTCTTGGGAGGCGCTCCCACGCTGTTCCCGTAATGATAAAACGAAATTGCCATCGAACTGACATTACCTACAAGTAATTAAAAATATCACCCCGGAATTTATTACTCGTGTATAAGTTTCCTGAAATGGTAACTAGCACTTTTGTGGCGCTTTGTGGAATTTTAAACGGAAATTTTCCTAAACAGAATCGTATGCTTTATTGTCACCTTTTATGTGATTAAGATTGATCTTCTGTAGTAGCAAAATGAGTTAAGCAAACCCGGTCAATGCAGCCGCAAAATAAACTAGACACCTACTTACATATGTTAGTTAATACTTTTAATAACTAAAAATATCGATTGGATAATAATTGCACAGAAATTTTTTCATTGCCAAAAAATTTTAGGAAACATCAACTGGAAAAAGTCTCTTAAAGATTTTGTAATGTCACTAGCTCGCCTCGTTATTAAAACGGTGCTTTGCCGACGTTTTTTTAACTAGTAGAACATAATATGAGTACTTTTATATTAAGTACGGCTTAAACAAAAATGCATTTTGTACGTATCTAGTCAATTAGGACTAGATACAGCTCTATCACTGCTCCAAACTCTAAAAAACGATTTCCGTAGTAAAACTAAAAAGCGATTTCCGTAGCAAAACAAGTTTCAAAACTAGTTAGTGTATTATAATGAGACTGTCCTTACTTAATTTTCCAAATGTTATTTAAAAATTACGTAACTTTTTTGAAATTGTCTTTATTTTCGTGTTTCTTATGCGAAACTGTACTAGTGGCGCTCTCATTTTTTCCAAACTCTTTTTTACGCATAAGTACGAAATTACGTAAAATTTAACAACGTACGAAAAATTTCCTTCTTTTTCACAAAATTTGTACTGCGCAATATTTTTTATCGTTAATTTATGATTATTTTATTATGTAATATAAATAATTTTTGCAGCAATAAATACATAAATATTTAATTTCATATTGTTTTACAAGAATACTAAAACCTATACTAACTGACAAAAAAATATCTAGAAAACTTTATAAAACTTACTTGTGTATTATTGGTTGGTCACACAAAAAAAAACACTAATACTTTGGCACAAAATAAATGTTTTGAAAATCACGCAGAGATGCGTACAGGAGTACGACTCAATGCGGTTTGAAGCCTGGGCAGTTGCTCTTGCCGTATATAGACGACCGACGATGATTACATTTTGCAGACGCTTCTACGTAAGTAAGGAAAGCCCCCTTAAGCTTAAGGCCAATATATTCCAAGCTGTTTACTTGTTTGTTATCGAACTTCTCCTTAACGGCTTGACCGATTTTGTATTTTTTTTTTGTATACCTAAGTATATACAAAAAATTCATATATTCGATAGGTCTGAGACTGAGAATAGGCTGTAGGCTATTTTTATACCCTTAAGTGATAAGGGTGGCCCTCGACAGATTTTTCTTTTTGGACAATTTTTTTTACTTTTTGAATTTGCATTTAAAATCTTATAGCCCTAAATTTTCACCCCTCTATCATCAATCCCCATTTTTAATAACGATAATAGTATTTTTACTGGCGAAATGTAGTTTATTTTAATAATGCTAAGAAACGATTTTTAAATTTAAAAGAGGTATAAAATAAGGTTTGAAAGTGTGTATGGAGCTCTATTATTATTAATCTAGAGTGAAACTTTATATTTTTTAGAAAACATTATAAACTGAGTAACAGCTGTAATCTAATTGAATTCAATAATATTGGAGATATACTAAATGTTATATACACTTTTAAAAGTGAAATATTTATTTGGAATTAAGTAACACAAGATGTCAAGAAAATTCCACAAATGTAGAGCAGAACTATCTGTAGGTACTCATCACAGCTCATTTTACGTATTTACGTATTTTATTACTATAGTAGAATTATTATTACAGTATTACTATGGTAGTATTATTATTATAGAATTACTATAGTAAGCCCCTCGGTGGGCTCGAGTCTACCCTAAGTTAAGGTGTTTTAGGCCTTAGTCAATCACGGTGGGCCAGTGCAGATTGGTCGACTTCACATACACCTTTGAATCTCTTTACAGATGTATATAGGTTGCCTCATGATGTTTTCCTTCATCGTATTAAATTTTAAAAACGAAAAACACATTAATTGTACATTGCAGGTTCGAACCCCAGACCTCCCGATAAGAAAGTCAGCACCGAGTTCACAGCGCATCCGACTCCTTTGATCTATACTCGTTTGGAGTGAAAATTTGAGAAAAAACAGCCCACGCCAACTACGGTCGGACCTCAATCGGTAATTAAATGACGACTGACTCTTGCACTGCAATGCAACTTAATATATAATATCAGTATGTAAAAAAATTGCCACACGATTTTAAACTTAAAATGGTTCGTATAAGATTCAACGGCGTGTTTTCGTAGTGTTTTACCGTGGAAATGTTTTTATCAAACATTAGATGGCGATGATTAGCTCGCTTCATCAGACCGCTTTGCCGGCATTTGTTGACGCCAGATGCATAATTTGAGTTGGCTATGGTTAAGTTTTGAATGTAGATTGCACGGGATAACTAATCAAACTATGTACTATTTGCAATAACGTTTTCAATACACGTCGGTGACGTCGGTGGCGCTGTGGGTTGGCACTGCCCTTCTAATCGGGAGGTCCAGGGTTCGATTCCGCTAAGTAGCAATGTGTTTTTTTCGTTTCCCGAATTTCATATGTACCTTTTTTCGGGGGGAAATGAGTGACCGCACCGTACCCGCCGTTGGCTAGACGGTGAGCGTGTGTGGGGCTCTCCCGGTAGAGTGCGAGGCCTTATCCACTAAAAGAATTTCATATGTAAGTACCTGGGTGAATCTCCAGAAAATATTATTTTTGAGTAAATTTTGTGGATTCTGAAAAACCTGCGTGCATCGCTCTAAATGTTTAATAGTATTAATAGGCATGTTCAGATTATAAGATGTTTATTAGAGTTACTCCAGAAAAACAAGTACTTAGATAAAAAACGAGATATTAATATTATTTTGTAAATTATTGTTGAGAATAATGATGTAATGTGGGAATAATGATTTTCACGCTTAGGACAATGACGATATATTTGAGAAAATGATAATGCTCATGAATCTAGTTTTATACTTCTGCAAACGACGCAGGTAAATAAAAATAAAAAGAAATAAGTATCTAGATTTTGATAACTTTAATATTACAATAAACGTCAAAGTAATAAGTCGAACTTTTTAGACTTTTATAAACATAATTGATTTATTCAGATCTTAATAAAACTTAATCGCGGTAGAATTGTTAATGTTTAACAACAAAAAAAACAGTTTACCTTGATTCTAAATAATATATATCTTATATTATCTATCATCTATAATATCATTTTAAATTGAGATCTTATACAAATCACTCCCTTTGTTGCCCGTGGTCCACCTGCGTAGTACACCTGGGTGTACCATGGGAAAAAAATATTTCCCGTAGTACATACACCTTGTTGTACCATGGGTAAAATATATTTTCCGTAGTACACTTGGGTGTACCATGGTTAAAATATATTTCCCGTAATACACTCAGGTGAACCACAGGAAATGATTTTCCCTGTAGATCCAAAAGCCGCACCAATATCTTGAGACTTTTAAATGTGTTGCTCAAAAATATGAATCAAAAAGGCGAAAAATAGATATTGAAAATGACGATTACATCATATTGCGCTTTTGACCTTATGCTCCTAAACAAAAAATATATTCAGATGCAACTAGTTTCTAATGATATTTCATTAGGAGTCGCTTTAGAAAAACTCCGCTAATATTTCACAAACTTTGAATTGTCTTTTTAGTTGTCAAAACATGTTTCATAGTCAATGCTGCTTCCAATATCAGCCTTTAGCCTTTCTCCGGAAAGCCCTATGCCAGAAAGCAGCCACGGACTTCTACTTCCGGATAAACATCAAGAATTGCATGTATCCCCTACTTCAAGTTCAAAGTCGCAATGATACTTTTTTTGGTTTTTTTAGTTTTCAATTTTTAAATGAAAATTAGTTGGGAGACTTTTCTTTCTGCGTTATTCCTTTGTTATTAAAGAAATAAAGTCTCGTTTCTTTCTGCGTTATTCCTTTGTTATTAAAGAAATAAAGTGATATCCATATTAATCTTTCATTTACTACGATGTAATCATATAGACGTTCCGGTGAACAATGGGAAATATTTTTTTCCTATGGTACACCTAGGTGAACTACGCAGGTGGACCACGGGCAACAAAAGAAATCACTCGTTATAACCAAAATAAACTAAACATAGTCATTTCTTTCATTGCCACAATTAGAAAACTTACTAATTTTTTTACCCAATTTGAATTCTCGTTTATAAAAGAATATGCAGTTTAGCTAGTTAATTTTTTATCTAATCTGCTTATATCTTTCTCTACAACTCAAACTATCTCCATACGAAATTTCATCTCAATCGGTTCAACGGTTATTGATTCCCCATACAAATTTCCACCTCCCTTTTTGTCCCCTTAAAAATAAAAACTATCCTATGTTTTTTCTCGGGACTCAAACTATCTCTAACTATACCAAATGTCATTTAAATCGGTTCAGCGATTTAAGCGTGAAGAGGTAACAGACAGATTACACACTTTCACATATTATTATTTTAAAACAGCACAGAAAATTATAAAATCATAAATTGAATAAGTGATCAATAGTTTATTTCGGGAATATAATTTATACATGTGAAATTAAGTAGGTAGGTAGACAATTATTGTAAAACCGCTGTGCCCGCGAATTCATCCGCGTGGAATATAGAGTAACTTTTAGCAGTATTTTGATTTTTGTAGACAATTTTTTAAAGATCTTGGAAAGAAAGTAGCCTATGTTATACCTTATTATATATAATTAGCTATCTATTAGTAAAAGTCCCGTCAAAATCGGTCCAGCCGTTCCGGAACAAACAGACAGACAGACAAAAAATTTCTAAATTGTGTTTTTGTTATTGGTAGACGATATACATTCATACCTATTTAGTAAAAACTTGTTATTTTGACATTACAAACAGACCCTTCAATTTTATTTATTTGTATAACATGACTTTAGTTATTTTACCATTATTAATTGATTGATTTCAGAGGCGAGGCGTCTCTAGCTCACGAAGCGCCCGGGTGCAATCATTATAGACTACAGGCCCGTGGCAAAAATTGATGGGTCATTTGAACCACCAGGAGAACTATTTAGAAAGATAGAAGGGCATTAAATAATAAGATTCAGCACTATGCCGTCACTTGTAAGCTGTCCGACTGAGTGCAGGTGAGAATTCAAAAGTACAAGTAGAGGGAGTACATTTTGTTCATATATTTTTGTACGGCATTCTTACCATCGATAGATCCATGAAAAATAATGAGAAAACACGTAGCGCCGTACAAAAATAGTGCGCCGTACAAAAATAGTGCGTTTTTTTATTTTCCTGCGATTTTCAGGGTAAATTTGGTCATTTGATTCTGTACGGCATCGGCTCCATACGGTTTCTATACCTCTTCTAATCCATTATTCCGCAATGCCGTACAAAAATCAAGCGACAAGGGGGAAAAATCGAGGGTTGCAACCCCCTCCCCTTCCGTGATTCGGGGGGTGATTTGACACAACATAAAATTATATTAATTTGAAAGTATTTTATGCATAGATAACATTTTTTCACATGCCGTACATTTTTGTTGGTCCAAAGGTTTGTAGGGGGTAAAAAAACTTTCGAAAAATCCATGTAACGAAATGTACTTTAGGGTGATATTCAGTACGATCATTTTTTGGACACCATTTAAATAGTTCATTTGTAGTTCGAGACCAGGGGAAAGATATAGGGTAATTTTCCTACGCGAAAAATCTGACGGGAAAAGTTTTTCTAGGGGAAAAGTTAGTTATAATGCAAGCAAAGTTGCATACGGTCAGCTAGTCTTCTTATATATAAAAATGAAACGCTGTGTTGTAACGAAACCAAATCTAGCTCAATGGTCGAAGCGTCTCCATTGATTTTATCTCCATGTTTTCGTCCGGTCAATTATTTGATCAAAGAAGTATTGTTGTAGAAATATGACAATTAAAAATAATATTTTAAACTGGGAAGGATTTGATTTTGACAGGAATGTCACAGGGATTTTATTGAAGGGGGAAGAGTACGAAATTTCGTGCAAGCCGGTTGGTCTTCGTCGCGCTCTTTGATTTTTCATATTTAATTTGAATTAATTTGTGTTTGCAAAGATTTGTGAATTTTAAGATATTAGTGTTTTTAGTTCGAATATCGAATTGTGAAGACCTAAAACATCGACATGGTTCGATGGACCACGGTCGGGTCACCTGACGGAGATTACGACAGACTGTGGTTTTAACTCCCTTCGGGGAGGGCGTTGTTTGGAACATATCAGCGCAGTCACTCTTTACCGACATAGTGACTCAAGTTCCCTGGTTTCTTTGGGAAGTGTTTAGCGGCGGGGGGACTGTCGAAGTGGACCCATGCCTTAATTGCACCCGTTTAGCTACGCATGGACTAAAGAAGCTGGTCCTCTATTTATATATGTATATTTACACCACGTATATAGGGTTCGTGAGCACACGGCGATCCCAATCCACCTGCCCGTGCTTGCGCATACACGAGTATAGGGAAATAGGCACACAGAGGCCCTTCTCACCTCGCTTTCTTATTCTTTTAATGTTAGTTAGGTGTCTTACATTGCACTTCGTAAGACAGCGCAACACACCACACGTTTAAACAACTAAAATGGGGTTAGTTTGTTCTTATTGAACTACACAACTAGAAGCTTATAGATTCGGTTAGACACGATACATCAGGTAGGGACCCTTAAGCTAAAATCATTATTATCATCATCTCCATCAATGAAATTACTGAATTTATTCAGGTTACTCCGAAGGAAACCTGTACCGTTATTCAGGTCCCTCTATAAGAAACCTGCACCGATTATTCAGGTTACTCCGAAGGAAGCCTGCTATGCTATTTATTCAGGTCCCTCTATAAGAAACCTGCAACGCTATATTCAGGTCACTCCGAAAGGAAGCCTGCAACGTTATTTATTCAGGTTTCTCTATAAGAAACCTGCACCGATTATTCAGGTTACTCCGAAGGAAGCCTGCAACGTTATTTATTCAGGTCCCTCTATATGAAACCTGCACCGATTATTCAGGTCACTCCGAAAGGAAGCCTGCAACGCTATATTCAGGTCCCTCTATAAGAAACCTGCACCGATTATTCAGGTTACTCCGAAAGGAAGCCTACAACGCTATATTCAGATCCCTCTATAAGAAACCTGCACCGATTATTCAGGTCACTCGAAGGAAACCTGCAACGATTATATTTATTCCTAGTTTCTCGAAGAGATTCTAGTGGCTTATTCCAAATATCTGAGAATATTGAGTGGATTTTGGATCATATTTTCCATTGGGCTCGACTATGAAGTCCGCTCTAATAAGAGCTTGTGTTTGATGCATTATTTGTCTCGTGAGTGAATTATTTTGGCACTGTGAAGTGGTTGTGCTTACATATAAAAAACTGAAGAGATGTGGAGGGATAATATTATATTGGGAACATTATCTGCAACGGCAACGTGTCAGAAGGTTAGGCACGTTAGTCGACTATTACTAAAAAAATATTTGCTTCAGTGTCAGAAGGTTAGGCACTGGAGTTGTTCCCTTCGACGACATTTCCGACACATCTTCTTTATCTACGAATCGACGAATTATTCACACTATGGATCGGTGCCGAAATCTTGAACTCTTCACTAAAACTAAAGTGATATGTGCTATTTGAAGTGATTACTTTGTGTTGTGCAAAATGGAAATTGTGATAAAGATCTCATGTAAGTTTCATCATCATTATTTCAACGTAAAGCTAATTTTGCTAAGACATTAAATGTCTTAGAGCTTAATCTCAAATGTATTGAGAATATGAACTGGTAGAGTTTCTTTCGCTCCTTTCTTCTCTACAAAACTAAAGTTCTGAAAGGATGTAATTCTCAAGCGTAGAGAATTTTAGTAGTTTATAAAGTATGTTGGTAGGGCGAAGTAAGGTTCATTTGGAATCTTATGGAGCCCGAGGGTTAAGGGACTACCTTCCTGAAGGTATCAAAATCCCAATGTTAGCTTCAGAAAGTAAAGACAGCGGCGGTAACATACTTAAAAAATCAAAACATTTGTTTTCTCATTACTGAGATCGTAAAATTCACTCAAAAGAACAGATTGTTATTTCGTTACTATGGTAGCGTGTTTAATAAGCGTTTGATCATGTTTGATAGAATAAATAAGGTATAGGGATAGTTTCGGCAATAGGAGTTCTATATCTATCCACTTGGAAAAGATCTTGGGTTACATAAGCGGTTGCAACGTAGATCCTAATAAAATCACTAGTCGATCATTGGCCAAACTTCATACAAATCAAAGCAATTTTGTGCGTTTCTTTTAAAGGCGTAAATTGTTAGTAAAACTACGAATAGAACTGTGTAAAGGGGTTTTCTATTTAGGGTTCCGTTTGACGTTAGGTTGGATCGTTACAGTGTGTTTGTCTCGCAAAAACTCTGAAACGGCTCGACAGATTCTTACGTAATTTTCTGTGTGTATTTAAATAGGTCCAGGGAAGGTTTAAAAGTATAGTTGGACCCGGTAGGTGGCGCTTTAATCGAGCAGGACAACGTCTGCCGGGCCCACTAGTATTGATATAAAAGTAATAAAAATAATAAATACATATAATTATTCATTAAAATACTTTTCAATGTAAATGTTTACTGCGTACACATCCTCTCCCGTGCCAGTTTCCGACACTCGACCTCCCCCATTTGTGACTGAATCCAAGACGTGGCCAGCGCCGCGCATTCCAGAATGAGGAATCAGGCGAAGGGGCTGATGACGTTATAGGTAAAAAATATCCTTATATTTTCAATTTGTACGTAAGACTTTGATTATGAAAACACAATTTCATGATTTAGAAAATGATAAAGAAAAGAATTCGGACGTCGATGAGGACGTTGATTCTGATCACGACTCAGTGGCTGATTCAAATAATAAATATTAATTTCAAAAAGAAACCGTATTCTTTCAATTTTGTAAGGATCATTAAAAATACATAAAATTTTTCGATAAAGCTGTAGTACTTTTTATTTACATAATTAAACAAATTATATAAATGTTTGAAGTGTATGTGGGTGTATAACCCAAGCTTCCTCACGAAGCCGGTAGGATCTGAGCTTTGTTATGGATTATAATTAAAGTGCAGATAATCTCTGCGAACGCCAGGCCAAACATAGCGTTCAGAAATAATCCGCGCAGTTGCTCTTGCACCAGGATGGCTAAGATTGTGAAGCCTTTTAAAGACTGCCTGGCGAAACTGGCGTGGTAAATAGGGTCTGGGCCTTCCAGTTGACGTATCGCACTGAACACAAATGTTGGTGCCTGGAATTGGGATAGAGGTTATACTTAAAGATGACTGCGTTTTAAATTTGAAGGAGTTCTTCATCAGCGAGCTGTGCCTTAGAAAGGGACTCATAATCATCCTTCAATGACAGTGACTCAACACGCGACATAGTGTCGGCAACCACATTCTCAATACCTTTAATATGCTGTATATCAGTAGTAAATAGGATCATCATCAGTAGAACATGCAATATTTTTATTTTTGCGTTTATTGTAAAGAATCCCATGTATAATAAATCACAAGTATGATAAAAACTAAAATAATAAATTTTATTGTAATAAAATGCAGTCTGAAACTAACAGTTTCAAATTTCGCGCTAAAACGGACCTACAGTTCTGATGACGTCATTCTTGTCTGTCACTCATTCGTCGCTAACATTCAATTCAAATATCATAGGGAAAGTTTCCATTTGTCTCAAATTACTTATTTTAAATGGACTATCCATCACTATAAGATAGTCTGAAAAAATGCAATTATTGCTCTGAAAAAAGACGTTTGGATTCATGTTTTATACCAATGTGTCCATCGACTTTAAAGAAGTTCCCAAATAAATTGTTTTTAACTGGACCTTTTGATCCAAAGTTGAAAAAATAATTGTAACACGACAACCTTTTTTTCGTACTTTATGCTCTTAATGAAACACTAAAACTTTACTGTAATTTAATACTTTACCTACTGCAGAAGTTTAGTTGTTTTCATTTTTGCACTCGAAAACTCGGCACATTCAACAAAAATGTTACTTCTATGTCGACACTAACTCTCGGTAGGTTTCTGGGGTCTATTTTTATACAACCAACATTTTTTTTACATAAAAATGTTAATGATTTTCGTAAAAATAATGTTTACCTACCTTTACATCTGACGGGACATAAAACACGAGTGACGTCACTAGTCACTGATTGGTAGATCAGGATGCGTTCCGTTTCGCGTATTTTTCATCCGCAATTTTTCATGAAACATAGTATTAACTAAAATAAAAACGTTGCCATTATTCTTATTTTAGGTTTTTATAACATTTTAATTACAAATCATTCATAAATATTACATTTGCATCTTCCCATTGACTGATAAACGATAATTGATTTTGTTGTACTGGAGGGAGTTTCTCGCGCTTTTGAGTAAAAGCATAAAGTAAGGGCTTGTGGTCTGTATAGACTGTTACATGTTCAGCCTCCAAAATGTGCCTAAAATGCTGCACACTCTCATAGACTGCGAGAAGTTCCCTATAGTAAGCAGGTAAAATAGTCTGTATATCAGTAAATTTCTTGCTGAAGAATGCAAGTGGTTGCCACTCACTGCAGTTCAACTTTTGTTGAAGACAGGCGCTAACATATGTACTTGATGCATCAGTAAACAAGCCAAGAGAAACACCAGGATAAGCAAGCTGAGTAGCATTAGCTAGACTTTCCTTGCACTTCTGGAATGATAGCTCAAGATCTGGAGTCCATGGTATAGGTTTGGCACCTTTGAGGTCAGCTTTTGCAAGAAACGCGATTAAAGGAGCTTGATACTCAGCGGCTCTGGGTATGAAACGAAGATAGAAGTTTATTGGCAGTGGAAAATTTTTGAGTGCTTCAATGCGCTCAGGATGTGGCTTGACTCCAGCAGGAGATATGTGGTACCCAAGAAATGTTATCTCCTTGGCTCTCAACACACATTTGCTACAATTCAAAACAACTCCATAGTTTTGAAGACGTTGAAATAGCACACGTAGATGTTCAGCATGCTGAATGTGATGGCGAGAGTAAACCAGAATGTCATCTACGTATGGAAAACAAAAGTTTAACCCACGAGTGACCTCATCTATAAAACGCTGGAAGGTCTGGCCAGCATTCCGTAAGCAGAAGGTCATCTACGGAAATTCGTACAGACCGAACGGCGTTATAATGGTTGTTTTACAGACATCTGGCTGATGGACAGGTATTTGCTGGTAAGCCTTAACCAGGTCGATTGTACTAAAAACGGTGGAACCTAACAAATTGCAAGCGACATCACCAATGTGCCTAACTGGGTACCGATCTGGAATGGTCCGTGCATTTAAAGATCGATAGTCACCACATGGTCTCCACGTCGAGTCCTTCTTGGAAACAAGGTGCAACGGGGAGGACCATGCACTGCTAGATGCTCTCGTAGTACCGGCTTGGACCATAGCATCGAACTCTTGCTGAGCAATGCGCAGCTTTTGAGGCGCTAGTCGCCGCGGTCGACAGAACACAGGCGGGCCATCAGACGTGTTTATGTAATGCATGGTTTCATGCAACACTACCCGAGGTAAACCATGGCGGTCGAGTGATGTCGGGAAACTCCGATAAGACTTTCATGGAATGAGGAGTTATTAGCACAATCGACGATCGTTTTGACACTGGGTTGATCTGTAGGACCAACTACAGCGCTACAGGATAAACCGGTTGTCCCATCGACCAGCCGTCCATCAGCACAGTCGGGAAGGAGATGGTAATGTGCCAAAAAATCAGCACCGATGATAGGTACGCTTACATCCGCAATTATGAATTGCCACCTAAATTCGCGCCGCAAACCTAGATTAAGATTTAAATTGATGAAACCGTAGGTATTTATGGTCGACCCATTTGCAGCTCGAAGACTGTAATCTGCCGGGCGAATGTGGTCACGGGTTGCGTTCCGAGGAAAACAGCAAATATCTGAACCTGTGTCAATGAGGAATCGTCGTTTACTGTTAACCTCAGTAACATATAAACGGCGACTAAGAAATGAGGAATCGTCAGTGGCCGCCATCACTGGTTTCCCGATTGGTTTCCCTGTCGAGATACCCACTTACAAGGAGATGTGCAATGTTTAGCATTTGACTTAAAGTTGCGATGATACCAGCAAATCTCAGAATCAG
Source organism: Schoenobius gigantellus (assembly GCA_963935595.1). Taxonomy (NCBI): domain Eukaryota; kingdom Metazoa; phylum Arthropoda; class Insecta; order Lepidoptera; family Crambidae; genus Schoenobius; species Schoenobius gigantellus. The sequence goes on from OZ012553.1 coordinate 15,517,570, forward strand.
CATCATCAGAGCGACTCTTTGAACGTTGACGTCGGAAAGAAGATGAACGTTCCCTACGTCGCCTATCTCTAGTTTGCAAGGAGCCCACTTGGTTAATGAGGTCATCCAAGCGGTGAGAGAGAGCAGTGATGGAATTTTCAGTCAATGATACATCACGAGCAGCGGCACTACACTGACATACAGCGGTGGCGGCGCTGCTGGTACTGGCAGAAGCAGATGTTGCACAAGTTTGATAGACTGTGGAAAACTGTTCAAGCATACGATCTGCCAAATCGGCAATTTTAAACAAAGGTAAGTCCGATTGTGCGGTCAGAATAGCTCTAATTCTGGCATCCTCCGCATCCACAGCTGGCGTAAGATGGATTCATCTTTTAGGTTTGGACCAGCCAACGCTTGAAGATGACGTAAGAACTGAGAAGGTTTTCGTCCACCGAGCTCCTCGTCACCAAGCAATTGGTTCAGGCGCCTTTCCTGTGAAGCGGACAGGCGATGAATTAGTTGCTCCTTTAAATACTCGTATTTGTTGTCTTTAGGTGGATCAGCGATTATGTCATCCACCTTTGCTGCCTGCCTCTCCGTCAAAATACTTACAATATAATTTTGTTTTGTACGAATTATATTTTGTACGATCACATGAAATTCCGGACAGTTCGAAAAGGGATTCAACCTGTCCAAACCATACAGCAGGACGTTCAGACCAGAATGCTGGTAGTTTAGGGGATACGACACAAATTTCGGAAAGGGAGTGACACCCAGGGGAAATCTGTGGCAGAATGTTATTAGTCCCCTCTGCCATGGTAATAATAAAAAAAAATACAGACAAAAAATACAAAATATACATAGAAGGAAGATTAAAACAAGAATTAATTGTGTGCTATTTGTCTCTTTCTAACATACGGCACAAAACTGTGTAAATGTAAGAGATGAGTAATATTTGTCTTTTGGCATATCACAAGGTCGTCAGTATATGAATTGATTGAATTGTCATTTTGGTTAAAAATATTAAAATTGGTTAAAAATATATAACACGGCTAAATTCTATAGTACCTTGTATCGAAGATAGACCATCCGAGTTTCAACTATTTGAATTGTTCGTATAATATTTGTTTGTGCGTCCCGTGGCTAGTAATATTTTGATGATATTTTATTAATATTTAAGTGATTAGAAAGCAAGAATTCTTTAGGTATTTACAAATAGTGTGTGTTTGTGCACTCCGTAAACAATGTCTTGTGTAGTTTGGGGCTGCAAGTCTCATTCGTCGCGAAAGGAAAACAATCAAAATTTATTGACCTTAAATTGGCATGTTTTCTCATATTGTTACTTGAATGTGAGCTAATAAGTACACTTATATACATATGAAATATCGCTGAATCATTTTGTAGAAAAACAATACGTAATATTAACTTCACTTTTATGTTTTAGCGATTTTTAGAAAATTACTTTGAGGTTTTCTTGATCATGCGTAGTGTTGTAAAATTTTGTCGATATTTTTATTTTACAGATTTCTTAAAGACAATGTAGAAAAAATATGGATAAAGTGTATTGTCAGACGAAATTGGAGTCCAAGAAAGCATAGTCAAATTTGCTCCAGATATTTTCCATCAGATTAATTTTGTATGTACTTAGTAGTAAAACTATGAAATGGAGACGTCATGACGTAAGTCAAGTTATTTAATGAAAGGAAATCTTTAAACTAAAATATTATTTATGAAAATAAAAACGTATTTAATTTCTTAACTATTTCTTTAAGGAATCCTTGACACGGATGCCAAGAACAACCAGTTCAGATGATTTTTTTCTAAGAATTAAAATATTAGATCAAGAAAAGAACAGAAAGAGTCAAAAAGGTAAAATATCAAAACGCCGCCTTCGGAAAATTTACATTCTAACTAAGCCCGGCCGCACATCAAGCGTAATAAATCTATCGAAAAATGTCTTAACAATAAAGTATGGTCAAATGTTAATGTTTTTAGTTTAATTTCCAAGCACATGTACAAATAGTAGTTTTAGCATTCACGAATTTATCCAAGGTTGAAAATCCATGAGGGTTAAATTTTCGGGTAAGTAAATTAAATATGAGATTAACCTCAAGTACCTCTAAGCGATGCGATAAAAAATGAATTAAATTTAGCGATGAAATAAAAGCAGTGTGTCTTCGATTTCCTTCCCATAGAATTTGTGAATCTCTGCAATAGAAAAATTCCAACATTTTAGATAACGGGAAATACCCGTCACTTATATAGTCCAAATTTTAGGGTTCCGTACCTCAAAAGAAACACAACTCAAAAAAATCACTTTATTATCCGTTTGTCTGTCAAGACTATCTTGGAAACGCGTGAAAGTATCGAGTTGAAATTAAAACCATATAATTACTCAGTTCTACACTTACAAGTTCTAGTCCCTTGAAGATGTGAAAAAATCAAACTTCTAAGTTAGGTAACAAAAAAAGGTACGGCCGTTTATGTCGCCAAAAACCTATATTTCGATATTCTCATGGGCATCAAAATGTATAGGGTACTTTTCGTTGATCTAGCTAGAACTATGAAATTTGTGAAGTTATATAGTCTTACACTACAAGTCAGGGAAAATCTCAAACTCCACATTTGTAATTAAATAATAAAAAAATTTGTCTCTATTTAAAGTATAACCTACAATTTTTAACGGGACCCTCGGTGGGCGAGTCCGACTCGCACTTCCCGCTTTTAGTCTCATGAACGGCCAGCCTGACCATACCAAAGAGACACAGCAGCTATTAGCTGAATAAGTTACATAAGAAAATCTACCCTTAATCATTTATGTTATATTTCTCGTAATAAAGACATTTTAGTATTAGGGATCTATTAAATACCTACATAATATAATTATCGACGTTGAAACTAGGTGAGTGATGAGCACGACATCACTGGGAGAAGAACTGTCAAGCGAGAATTAGTGACGACCTACAAAATTTCGTAACATCTTGCATATACGTGTCTCTGTCTAACTTCTATTAGCAGCGCCTAATGTCAAAGTGAGTCAAATATATTAAGTTCAGTAGCTATTTTTGCTAGGTTTCTATCAATACAAGCCATAGATATAGAATGAAATAGATGGGCTACAAAACCCGTCAAACATGAGGAAAAGAGATAAACATATACACATTGCCAAAGGAAAGAAAAAGACGGCATCATTTTTTTTTGTCTTTGTTACTATAGGTGAAACTGGTAGTGGGGATTGTTTATCACCAGCGTCTGGTGATAAATAAATACGTGGAAGAAATTTGTTGTGTGAAGTATAGATCACTGTGCAATTATTTAAAAGTTTATTAATGTAATTGTGAACTACACTCAGGGGCAAATTTAGAGGAACGATAAAAATTCACCCCTAGTTTTGATAACGCTGTGTATTTCAGCATACGAAACCATATTTAGTTTTACCAGCTTCCTAGCCATCGGATTCGCTACAAAAAAAAACATTCGATGCGGAAATCAGTTGTACGATTGTGATAAAAAGACCACCATTAAAAGTTGCCGTTCTTCTCCAGGTCACAAATAGGGGAATTTTGTCATTATCCGTTATGGCGTTGGTCATGAATCCTGGATAACAATCAAACAAACGCATTAAAGGTCAACCACACATCGATATGATGTTGTAAAAGTAGCTTGAATCTATGTAAAAAGTGTAGTGTTCCTCTAAATTTGCCGCTGAGTGTATTTGAACATTTGAAACATGGTGCACTGCTCCGTTTTAGGTTGTAATAGTGATAGTGCTAGAAAACAGGAAAATATAACCTTTCACAGGTAAGACCTAAATTGTGTCAATAAAAAGTGCCAGAACTATTTTTTCAATTATAAATACAAGTTATATTGCAATATTTTATCCTTCTACTATGGTTCTCAATCATATTATGGGATTAAACATGAAATTTCAAACTAAGTAGTAAGGTTACTGTTAACCTAACAAGCTAGGAATGTCGCCATTCAATATGGCCACGTATATAGCCAACGCGTATAACATTTTGCCGTGTTATAATGATACCAGTTACGATACGACTATTTTTCCTTGATTCGTAGGTAATTTGTTACATGAAAGGGAACTCAATAGTTTCTGTGTTAAATTAATATTTACATATTTAAGTATAAAATTTTGAGCATTTGAGATAACAAAGGTAATTCTTTTGAAGTGAAACTTTCTATTTGGTTGTTTGTATTCAACAGATTTCCTTCTCGAGATAACTACTCGAAACAGTTGGGTTAAAGCTACTGGTCGATTGAATTGGCAGCCAACCAAGCATACCCGAATGTGTTCTAAGCATTTTGATCAACAGTGGATTCAGAAAAACAAAAAAGGCACTTTTCTTAGGAGTGGTGCTATTTCTAAACTTTTTTTACAGGTCAGTAACTTATACATATTATATCTACAAGGTACATACCATATCAAGCCAAAACCTATATTTATTTTTCACAAACCCAACTATTTGTATGAGGGATTTCAAAATTAATTTTACAGTTTTGGATTAACATGGGTAGGTACCAAATCCTTTTCTACTATTTGATTTTCGACATTTTCTATTTATATAACAAGTCCGACCATTAGTACAACAGATACAGTTTAAAAATTTCTTAATTATTATTTTTAATGTTGTTTATTTTAGTGTAGAACCTGCTTTTATTTTTAACCTGTATACATATTGTTTCAGGACGCAACGGTGTTGGATTTCGGTTTGGTTGGAAAAAAATGCGGCTTCAAATGCTGCGTTTGAAACAATCAGCGAGGTCATCAAATAAAAAACTACGGTCAGTGCGTCAATCGCTTAGACGATTGGGAAAAAAGTAGCCACACTTGAAAACGTGTAAAGTGATTTGAAGTGTAAGTTAATGATGCAAAATGAGCAGTTGGACATTTTAGATACTGTAGGAGTTGACCAAAGAAAGTATTCTGAACCTTTAAGGAGATTCGCGCTGTGCTTACACTTTTTAAGTCCAAAGGCATATGAGTTTGTACGTAAGCAATTTAATACGTGTTTACCACGCCAAAAACAGCTGGTGAGTGGCGAGGAGTAGACAGCCTCTAGAAAATGTTTGTGATTTATTACCAATTTTGTGCCATAGCTAGTAATCTGGCTTAATCCAAATGAAATAAGTCATATCTCTACTTTGTCTGAATATTAAACAAGAACACATAGGATGCAGATATAGCTATGCACCGAACAAGTGTTTCAAATTAATTATAGGTACTTGACAGAACATAATCTTCCTCAGAGATCTACAAATTGGTCTTATCCTGCGCTATTTCCAAGTTGCCGCAAGCGGGGCGAGGTTGGGTGGCAACACGGGCAACTAAGAATAACCAGCTATCTACATCGGCATCTTGCGTTCTTTGCCAAATCTTTTTTCACATTGTGAGCAAGCTTACCAACTTTGGCCTTTAGCACCATATTGAGTGTGGTCTCAGTAGTTCGGTTCTTGAACTTACCCAGTCCAAGTGAATTTTTACCTGTATTTTAGTGAATTTTATCTCTGTAAGCCGAAGTCCTTTATTCGATGACAATAACGGTGCTATTGAAATCTAATTTTAGAAAATGTTTATTTAAAATTATTATTATACATTTTCTAAATCTTCACAATTATTTAGTAAATGTATAAATATTGGATTTTAAATAAACTGCAGAGATAAAGAAAAAACGATATTGCCTGCTGCATTCTTAATCGATCGACGATCTTCGCAAGGTACCTAGATGGCAATAGCTGGAAGCGAGTGGTCGCGGATCGTGCTCAGTGGCGAGCACTTGGAGAGGCCTATGTCCAGTGGACGCGTGTGGGCTGATAATGATTCCTAATATTTTTTCTTATATTTGTAAAGATGTTTACATCAATAGCTTAAATAAATAGTTAAGTAAAATGTTTTAAAACTAAATATACTCGAGTAAATCCGAAAAGTGTAGTTTTATTTAAAAGTGTAAATAGCTTTAGACTGCGAAGGTTGAATGAAGAATTCAATAAACAATTTCGCAAGTTCCTCCCACTCTTATTTTTTGAGACATATTATTGAGCTCATTAAAGTGTCCCAAAAAAATACGTAGATCAACCAACCCTACTTTATGTTTATAGTGGTAAAAGCCACTATAAACATAAAGTAGGGTAAAACTTAAAGCAACACTGGTATACCCATCTACTTTATGACGTCATCTATGTCTGTCCCTTACGGGTATACGGTTACGTCCTATCTATTCCATTATTTATCTAAGATACAAGCAGTGTTAGTAAGTATAGAATATAAAAAGTTTCAGCAGCTACATACAGAAAATATGAGAAAAACATGCAAACGGAACACACACATGCAGAAATAAAAACAAATAAAAGAGAAACAAATAAATTATTTCTAGAAATTGTTCATCAATAAAATCGCAGCAGTAATTGTAGGATTAGAAGTCACCACTCGTCGAAGGAATTGTATTGAAGTCCGTAGTACTCGCAGTTTGTATAACACAATATTTACAAAAAAAAATACGATAACAGGATATGATGCTGCCAATAGTCGTAGCAAAAAGAAACCTGACAACTGGAACAACAGCTTTTCAATTTATTAAATTTCCGGTTTTCATCCTGGTAGATCGCTGAGACGTCCTCTTGTGTATTCCCGGGAATGATAGTATATCTTTGTAATCGGACCGGACTTGGCTGACAACCAGTTCGGCTTTCGCACCGGCCGGTCCACGATGGACGCGGTGGCCCACCTCAAGGGGTGGACTGAGGAGGCCACAGCTCGTGGGGAGACTGTTGTTTTCGGTGTCTCTTGACATCCGCAACGCTTTCAACAGCCTGCCCCACGAGTGCATAAAGGAGGCACTCCGCTTCCACCGGGTGCCTCCGTACCTCCGCGCCCTCGTGGAGGATTACTTGCAAGGCAGGTCCATCCTCTACGAGGGTCCGGATGGGCGCGTCCATACGTGGGCAATGGCGGCAGGTGTACCCCAGGGTTCCGTACTAGGTCCTCTACTATGGAACCTGGGGTACAATTGGGTCCTGCGAGGCGACCTTCTTCCACGAATGAAGGTCGTCTGCTTCGCCGACGACACACTCGTCGCGGCGAGAGCTAAAACGGGGGAGGAGGCGGCCCACCTTGCGTCGGTCGGCACCTCTTTGGCGTGGGCCAGATAGAAAAGGCGCGGGCGCGGCGCACCTGTGGCGCGCCATCGGCGCACCGCTTCTATCTGTTTTGTGCCCGTCCGTTTTCATACAATTAGTATGAAAGATCATTCGACAAGCTTCCAGATGGCGCGCTACGGTTGCAACGACGGGCGCGCCGGCCGTCGCACTGCTGGCGCGCAGCCGCGTACGTACGTGCCTCAGTCTATAGTGAGTGATGCGGGGGACCAGACGTTTCTTGCAAAAAAAAAATGCGTCAATTACGTGACGATGTTGATTTTAACATTAAATTTTGCGAAATAATTAAAGAACACCCACCACTATATGATTATAACATGTTGTTCGATCAAAATCAAACTCTTTAATGGCACCAACGTACTCACTCGCTGGCGCACCGTAGCATACAAGCGCTGTTCGCGCCCACGGGCGCGCCTGCAGTGCGCCACCGGGTGCGACTGATGCGCGCCGCGCCGCCTCTGTCTGGCTTGCGCCTTTGGTTGTCCGACGCATCCGCCTCCTGGGTTTGGATGTGGCCCTTGAAAAAACGAGGGCCATGAGTTTCCACGCCCCCCGTCGCAGGATCCCACCGGGGCTCCGGGTCCGAGTGGAGGGAGTTCATATACCGGTCGAGGCGCATCTCAAGTACCTCGGCTTGGTTCTGGACCCCCGATGGAGTTTCGAGGAGCATTTTAAGCTCCTCGCTCCACGGCTGTGTGCCGCCGCAGCCGCACTTGGACGGGTCCTCCCTAATGTGGGAGGCCCAGGATCGGCGTGCCGTCGGCTCTATCACGGGGTGATAAGGTCGATGGCACTATATGGAGCCCCGGTATGGGCGGCGTGCCTCTCCCTCCGTACGGTGGCCCTGCTGCGACGTCCGCAGAGGGTCATAGCAACCCGGGCCGTGCGAGCTTATCGCACGGTCAGCCACGGCGCGGCCTGCGTTCTTGCGGGTCAAACGCCGTGGGATGTCGATGCACGCGTCCATTCGGAGGTGTATCGGCATCGGGTTGCTGTTCGAGAACGGGGGGGACGATCCGCTCCACAGGAGGTGGAGCGGGTTCGTACCCTGGCGCAGAGGGAGGCTCTGCGCCAGTGGGGTGAGGCACTCGCCTCCCCAGCTGCCGGCCACCGGACGATCGAGGCAATTCGTCCGGTGTTGGAGGAGTGGGTTGGGCGCCGGCAGGGCAGCCTCACATTCCGCATGGTGCAGGTACTGACCGGGCATGGCTGCTTCGGTCACTACCTGCACCGGGTCGCCCGTCGGGAGGAAACGCCGCAGTGTCATCACTGCGACGCTCCCGATGACACTGCCGAGCACACACTATTGGTGTGCCCGGCTTGGCGACGCCAGCGCAGCGAACTCAACGCTGCGCTGGGAGGTGCAAACCTCTCGCTGCCGAGCATGGTCGTGGCCATGCTCCGCGGCGAGGCGGAATGGGGGGCTGTCGCCTCCTTCTGCGAGGATGTCATCTCGCAGAAGGAGGCCGCGGAGAGGGAGCGGGAGGCAGATCCTCAAGCCGCTCCCATCCGCCGCAGACGGATAGGCAGGCTAAGGCGGGCATTCGCACAAGCGATGCCCGTCTAGTGACCCTGCCGTGGAGGCCTGCGTGCATGGTTGGCCCCGTGCACGCCGCCGTAAGGCCCTCCGTCTGGGGATTGCCCTGGTGTTCTCGGGCAATCCCCCCTTGGCGATAGCCCGACCAGTTGGTCGGGCTTGCCCGGGCGCGTGGGTAGTGGAGTCGCAGTGTGGACCTTACCTAGCGCGCCCAAGAGGGCAGGGAGAACACCGGGGGGTTTTAGTGGGTAGGCCTGGCACTCTGCCGGGAGAGCCCCACACACGCTCGCCGTCTAGCCAACGGCGGGTACGGTGCGATTACGCATTTCCCCCCGAGGAAAAAAAAAAAAGGTAGGTAGGTGAACAGAAAATAATTCAATTAAGTAATGTGATCTAGATTTTCCATATTTACAAAGTAAAATAACCACTTTGAACGAGTCTTAGCTAATATTATGAGCAATTTACCGAGTTTTATTTATATTTTCCTTAGATTTTTATTTTCCTTGGTGCAATTACATAACTGATTGATTGTTTCCCCTTAAATTTCCTATATTACTTCTCTGTACTCATTATAGGTTATACTTAGTTATTGATTATTTATCTGAATGCAAAGTAGTCGATTAACAAAATTTATGATTTTTGGGGTTCCGTACCTTAAAAAGAAAAAAGGGAACCCCTATCTATAGGATCACTTTGTAGTCCGTCTGTCTGTCTGTCTGTCAAGACAGGGAACGCGTAGAGATATCAAGCTGTTACATCAAATAGGTACTCGGGTCTGTCTACGGTTTCTTTTACCTGTGAAAAATTATACTTGTCATAAGTCAACACGATCAAAAGATATGACCGTTATGTCGCAAATTTTGCGAATTTCACAAGGGAATCAAAACCTATAGGGCACTTCCCGTTGACATAGAATCATGAAATTTGGCAAGAAAAAGGTCTAATAGCATGTGCTATTAGGGAAACATCTGAAAACCGTAAATATGTACATAAATAGGCATCATAACAGCTCAGCCCACCGAGGGGCTCGAGCCTACCCTAAGTTAGGGTGTTTAGGCCTTAGTCAGCCACGCTGGCCCAGTGCGGATTGGTAGACTTCACATTCACCTTTGAACATCTTCGCAGATTGTTGCCCTTGTATTTACGTAGGAACTAAAAACAGGTCTGGTGCGGCCCATATACAAGAGTGGCTGTAGAAATGATCCATTCTACTTTACTTGTTTAGTTGTAACAAGAGTTATTTATGCTTAATTTTTTTTCCAATTTGTACACCGTTTACGGTTTAGATTTGGATTGACTGGCAAAGAATAGCTCAGGCATTAATTCCGCCTTTTGTACACTTGATTGCATGCTGTACGAAAAAGTGATGACATTATATTGTCTCTATTTAAGGGTATGTATCTATCAGAAGTAAAGATTCTGTAGAAAAAATATTAGGGCTAAAAAACCTACTTTTTTTCCATACAAACTAAATAAATTATTTTTGGTATTAAGTGCCGACAGCCCTACGTAAGCGTAGGAAGAATACTACGCTCACATCTGTCACGTGTCATTTTGTGTTTTTTCTTTTGTGTTAAGAGCTGATTATGGTTGTGTTCTTGAAAGTTTTTGCTTTCAGTTTAAAATCAAATAACTCTCAAAGTATTGGGTTCACAGGTCTCAGACAAGCACCGAAGGTCCACTTAGTATCTAACTTATATGCCCCTGAAATGTTATTTTGGTGTTCAGTTACACCCGGTATATCGAATTAAGTCGATATTTAATGTCGATATATCGTATATGCCCAGCAGTGGGCGTCGTGCGGCTGAGATGATATCGGTACTGCCCATGTCCTGCCCCCCTAGACAAATGCCACATGCTAAGTTATCCGCAGTCGTTCCGCAGAAAAAATATATGGAAATGACATTAGCTTGCGACAACCTTATGCTATTTTTTTCGCAGCTTATGTCATCTTCATACATTTTTTCTGCGGAACGACTGCGGATAAGTTAGCGTGTGGTATTTGTCTAGGGGGGCAGTACACCGATATATTGATATATTATCGATATTTCTCCTTGTTTAAAAGCTTATTAAAACCTAATATAGTTGTATAACCCCTCTACACGATGGGCTATGATGGTGACATTTCACTGTAATTAGAGTTGTTCAAAATGGCTATAAAGTCATAGCGCGCTATCTGCTATTAGCTATACATTTCTAGCACGCTATTGAAAACTATGTTATAGCGCGCTATATTTTCGGAAGCGTGTGGAGACTCGTAGCGCGCTAGGTCTCGTAGCATGCTACGTTACATGTAGCTAATTGAATAATAATAAATCGCGCGCGATGATGTAGCGCACAGCAGGAGCAAACGTAGCAACATGCATAGTGTCTAATAGCTGTAGGGCTCACGCGATTACTGCTAGCATAGTAGATAGTATGGCCGGCCGCTGCCCACACGCTATACTATATAGCTTGCCGCGCGCGATCTCAGGTCGCCCTGTTCATTCATAGCGTTATAGCGCTATAGCTGTTACGTCTTCATACTTACATAGCGCTCAAAATAGCGCTATGAAAGGATAGCGCGCTTTTATATTGCGCTATGCGATATGTTGTGTGGTAGGTAGGTAGGTAGTTATTTCTTTGGTTGTGTGACTTATAATCCCTGCGTTCCAGATAAGCACAGATACTTTGCTGGTGCTGAAATCTGATGTTAGCCTCGTTTTGCGTTTCTAAGAAATGTTGACATTTTTAGCCGCGCAAATTGTGACAAATGAAACGGAAGGTACTGATTTTTCGTGCTGAATTTTGACACCACACCTACTTAGTCCAGCCACTTAACTTTTCTAATAATATAAATCAGAATTAGCTAATACTATAAATATATTTTCCGCTGAAAATAAAAAAAAAGATTCCAAATGTCAAAGGACAATGCTCAAAAAAAAACCGGCCCGGCGGAAATCAAATGTATCTCAGATTATTTATAAAAATGAGAAATTAAATACTGCATAGTTTGAATCCTCCGAATTTTTTTTCTAAAAGCGTGAAATTGCTATTCGAAACTCTGTAGGGGTATTAATAGTTTTTATTAAAATGATATTGAATCATTGAAAAGGGTGTGAAATCAAAAACAGAAACATGGATATGCCCAATGTTTTAGCTGATTATTTTGTTGAGCACAATTTTAATCGCCAACGAGCATCTTTAGTGCGCTTGGAAGGTAATTACCAGACGTTGGAAGATTTCCGCAGACTTAGACAAGAGGACCTAATATTGTTTGCCGTGGGCACTTACCATTGCAAGACAGCACGTTCCTATTGCAGTGAGCACATAAAATGAACAGGTGCTTATGAAATTGAGATTTACAGAGATCCAGTGCTTGTGGCATTGAATGGTGAAGACGGAGCATTAATAAGATGCCGAATTAAATCTAGACACCTTAGAAGCAGAATTTACTACACATATACGGGTTAATTTTGAGGTACTGGCAACCTCGCAGGATTAGATAGCTAACATCATTAACTACAACGTTTGTTTTACGAGCTCTAAGATAACTGAATACATTGAACAAAAATTAATTTTTAAGTTTTTATTGCACTGTCGTGACATTGATAACACAATCTATGTTTCATTTATAACCCTAGTAGCATTTTAAGTTGGCATTTTGTTGGGCCATGTGCACTTCGTTAGTTGGACAACGGTTAGATTTGGCCATCTTTTTGAGGTAGGGCCTACTACAAAGGGTCAATGTAGAATTTGCTACTGTAGGGCTATTGGCTGTTTTGCATTGTAGGACCTTTTAACACCATATTGACAGTTGGCCATTGGTTAATAAATAAAATAGTAGGGGTACCGTCGGCTCGCCCTAGCAGCGCCGTCGTCGGCACCGTTACGGTCCAAATTGCGAAAACATTACCTCAAAATTAACCCTGTATATTGTATAAAAGTGAAAATAGCAGATACGCTATTTTGGTACCTGTATTCATGGAAAGAGGACATTGGTCAGCTGTGCTCATGTGATGAGTGTACTATATTACTTGAGATGGGCCAGATTTCAAGATGACTTAAATCATCCTGGACACATTGGACGATGTAATCCTAAATTTAGAAAATGAATAATGTTTCAATAATAAAATTATCCATATAACTAACTTTTTTTTATTGCTACTAAGTTGGCAAACATGCAAACTACCCACCTGATGGTAAGTGGTAACAGTGGCCTATAATACATGTGGCTCCTGTGAGATTCGCAGTAAAACTGCAACCCCCACAAGAACCACAATGTACGTTGCGAACTTGTGACATCAGATGTAAAGTCACGGTACCCAGTAATTTCAGTGCCATATCTTACCCTTCAACCCGGAACACAGTAATGCAAGCACTGCTGTTTTTCGGCAGAAATAGGTAAGACGGAGGTACCCATGTACACGACCCTGGTAGAAAAATATTTAAATAAGATCTTATGCTATTCAGTATTAAACGGCCATTTTAGCGATTCAATTGTACTTTTACTAAAAAACATTAATGTAACCCCCTGAAAAATTCTAATAGCAATTTCACTTCTAAATATATTTCGGTGATGATCCCTACGTAGTAATTACTTCTTCACTTTTAAACAGCTAGCCAGCCAACCAGCGATTTAATTATTATTTTACCAAAACATTCATTGACCCCTGCAGATCTTCGAATAGCAATTTCACACCTTTTGAAAAATATTTCAGTGATGCCCCCTATGCAGTAATTAATTACTCAATAATACTAGTAATTTGAGATACATTCCATTTGCGCCGGGTCTGGGTTTTTTCCCATACTTTGTGCGCATTGTCCTTTGAAAGCTGTCAAAAAGTGGAAGATCAGAAGACCCGTCTATTATCATGGGTAATTGATGCTAGCATTTCGTGTTATTTTTATTTTATTTTATTTTATTAGGGACAACAAACAGTATTCACAATAAGATATAACAAATGGTACAATGCTTAATGTATGTTAGTTCATTGTGATACCCACACCGTTATCCACAAGTTACTCAAAGCAGTGTTACTCGATACAGATAATAATAGCTTAACAATTGAATATATTAATTATATTAATAATCAGATAATACCCAACATATATAGGTACAAAAAAAAGGAAAGAAAGGTCATACAATATTAGCCGTAAAATAATTAAACCTATCAATAATATTAGTTACTCGTTACTAAGGTGTTCTATGACTAGCTTTTTAAATTTTTTTTCATTACAAGCAAAGATATCAAGTTCTGAAAAAGTTTTATTGTATGCATCCACTAAGTGACGTAAAGGTACGCGCTCACCCGCGCGTGTGCGGCACGGCGGCGTGTGAAACACGCATCCAGCACGCACAGCGCACCGGAGTGCGGGATTCGGAACTACATAACACAAATTGTTGCTCAGCTCAGTACAGTCAAACTTATTACTACATATACCGTGCAAGGTCATAACGCCCAGAAGTGTACGTCTCTTTTCTAAGCTTAACAGATTGTATTTGTCTAAAAGTTGAGCGTATGACTGACGGACACGACAAACCCTATAATCTACACGGCGTAAGAATTTGCGTTGTACCTTCTCCAAATCATCTATGTACTTTATATATATTGGGTTCCAAACCGGTGTGGCATACTCCAACTGGGGTCTAATAAGTGACTTGTACAAATAAAGAAATGTAGAAGGACGTCTAAAATCAACCGCAGATCTCATCACAAAACCGTACATTCTAAAAGCTTTATCCCTAACGGCACTAATGTGATGATCAAAGTGCAACTGTGAGTCAAATAGTATTCCTAGATCTTTGACGACTTTGACCTTATTAAGTTTATTGTCCAGTAAACAGTATTCGCAATCCATAGTACGTTTGTTTTTAGTAAATGTTATAGTTTGACATTTAGGTATACTAAGTTGCAACTTATTGTCGAGACAATAGGTTGCGAATCTGTCCAGGTCTTGCTGAAGTAGAATAGTGTCATTAATATCTTTGACCGTAGTGTAAATTTTTAAGTCATCGGCATACATAAGAAAGTGTGAATTTTGAAAGCAGTTTTGGATATCATTGACATAAAGTATAAATAGTAGTGGCCCAAGGATAGAACCTTGAGGCACTCCCGATGATATGTCAACCGTCTCAGATCTATAGCCGTTTATCACAACTGTCTGCAACCTTCCTGATATATACGATGTGAACCACCGCAACAAGTTACCGCGAATGCCGTTAAATGCGAGCTTCCGTAAGAGTAGTTCATGATCAACCTTGTCAAAACACTTTCGAAAATCAGTGTAGACAGCATCAGTTTGAAGGCGCCGATCCATATTCTCAAATAAAAAGTTAGCAAAAGTCATCAGATTCGTTGTTGTAGATCGTCGCCTGACAAACCCATGCTGCTGTGGTATAATAATGCCATGGAGAATGGGGTAAATTATATTATGCACTAAGCCCTCAAAAAGCTTCGACAAGGCTGACAATATGGAGATGGGCCGGTAATTCTCCACGTCATGTTTGTCACCGTCCTTGTATACAGGTGTAATGTTGGCTTGTTTCCATATTGATGGAAAAACCCCTTCACGCAGACACTTGTTATAAAGTATATAAAGGGGGCACGCCAGGGCATTGGCTGTGGACCTTAAGAAATGAACAGATAGGCCATCAGGTCCGGGACCCTTAGCAGGATCTAAGTCTTTAAGTGCTTTTTTTATAGAGCATAATTCAATGTGTATATCTGCAATTTGCATAGAATTGTCTGCATAACACGAGCTTTGACCAGACTGCCAGTTCACTGATCGTTCCGCAGACTCAAATACTGAATGAAAAAAAGATGAAAATAAATCGCAAATTTCTGCGGGATCGTTGGAGTTTCTGTCTTTATAAAACATAGTGGCTGGTATACGAGAAGATTTTTTTCGGTTAGCTATATAGGTCCAAAAATGTTTAGTATTTAAAGGTATACTTTCTTCTACACGTTGCATATAATTAGAGTAGCAAAGATTGCACTGAGATTTGAACCTGGCTCGATATTTAGAAAAAATTTCGTAATCGCTAATGTTACTGTAAGTCTTCCATTTGATCCACGCTCTTTCTTTATTTTTAAAAATATGTACTAGTGCAGGGGAGAACCAGATTGGATATACAGAACTTCTACTGTGTGCCGTAGGTATGTGTGCTCTGATTATGCCATAAATAATGTCATAGAATTTTTGTACGGCTTCCTCGGCATTAAGTAGTTTTAGTATAGACCAGTCAGTATTATTTAATACTTTGTTTATGAGATCGTAATCAGCTGAGTTATATTTAAACTTTTCTTGAGGTTGGCGTTTCATAGATTTAAAATAATCGCTAATTACCATGTTAACAGTGAAAGGGGGATGATATTTATCTAAATGTAACAGTGGGTCATTGCAAGGAAAAATTTTACAAAGGTTTTGATTTGATATACATAAATCGAGAATGTTGTCAATATGGTTTCTTACGTAGTTATATTGCAGGGAGTCTGTATAAGACATAAAGTCCAATAGCTCAGCCCCCGGAGTGCCCCCTCCATACCCCATCATATTGTATTGAGAAGTGTTACTCTCATACCATATTATAGACGGCAGATTGTAATCGCCCAGAACATAAAATGAATTAATATTCCCGCGTGAAAGGATATGTTTAAGCGTACTAAAATGTGCTTTATATAAGTTCTCAGGGCTACGAGGTGGTATGTAAACTGCGCTGATTAAATGTTGTTTGTTATTGTGTCTATCGGCTGGCAGTGTAAAGCCGGGTCCGCAGCGCCAATTTTTTAACAAAACATGTTAACAAAACATGTTAGCAAAACATGTTAAGAAAAACAGCCAGTCCGCTGCGCCAATTTTCTAACAAAACATGTTAACAAAACATGTAAGTCCAACATGGCGCCTGTTTTTAAAATGTTTTTGTCATTATTTATCAAGAACTAAAAATTTATGATAGGTTCGGTATAATCTATTAATGTAACATTCCACAGCACCGGTCTCTCTCTTATTAGTTGTATTAAAAACAAATTATTGTCTTTATTTCACTCAAAAATAAACCAAAGAGAATTGTTATAAACTTCAAGCGATACGTGTTCCTCTAGTGAGCGCTAACAAAAAATGCTTAGCTTCCCCTCCCCGCAGGCGAACGCGGGGGATGTTATCCATTCGTCGCGGGAAACATGTCATCGTATTTTTCTAACAAAACTGTTAAACCACGCCCCTAATCGGTTAACTAAACAATGTTTTCGTGTTTACAAACACGAAAACATGGCGCAGCGGACCCGGCTTAACTATGACGTGCTCAAGAGCAGCGTTGCAAGCGGTAGGGGGGATAGCCAGGCGCATCGGCCGTAGCTCACGCCGCACTGCAATCAGAACCCCGCCACCATCGCGCTTGTTTGTCAAGTCTCGATTACGATCCGTACGAAATATCAAGTATCTATCGTCAAATAACTCGTTATCTGTGATTTGCGGTATAAGCCA
Organism: Schoenobius gigantellus; assembly: GCA_963935595.1. Classification (NCBI taxonomy): domain Eukaryota; kingdom Metazoa; phylum Arthropoda; class Insecta; order Lepidoptera; family Crambidae; genus Schoenobius; species Schoenobius gigantellus. Next base: position 15,534,719 of record OZ012553.1, read on the forward strand.
GGTTTCTGTTAATACAATTACATCGTAAGACTGCGACAAAACGTTCATGTATAGTGTATGGATTTTAGAACGCAACCCTCTACAGTTTTGGTAGTATAGTATAATGTTAGTCTCAGTGGCCATCGTGGAGAATACCAACAATAAATAGTATATACAATAGTAATGAATAACTACAGTAATATCGATTTGTGACGCACCGCAAATTCAAACGCAGAAATAGCATGGATGCATACAAATTTCTAGTATATATAACATCAAATTTAATGATTACTATGGTTTTAGTACGAGTGATGAGGTTTAGTATAGTTGTAAATTCGTATCCTATTGTTGAGCAACAACACCTTTTTAATTTTAACATTGAGCTTTTTAATTTTAACACTGAATAATTATCGGTTAACTGATGTAGTAAAATTGTGTAGTAAATGATATATACAAGACAAGTGGAGCATAATATTACACGGCAATGACAGAAACATATTATATTTATATTTTCTCTTGGAAACATAAAAGTGATATAATCAAATTTTTTAGGAAAAATAATCGAGATACCGCACAAAAACAAAATATTAAGTGTCGGAGTTATTTTTTGTGAATTTATTAATATCACTTTGACATTTGATTGCAAAAATAGCTGAAGTATCAGACTTACGTGCCAGTATGGTTCCATTTTTAACCCACACATATTTAAAGCAATGCTTTTTTGCGGCCTCCCGACTGTCACGAAACAATTGTTTGTTATATAGCGTTAAATGTTCATTCATGTACACATCACCACAATTAGCATCGGAGATGCCCAGCTGATTGACCCTAATGCCCTTATTTAAACGAAATGCACTGAGTATGTTATCGCGTAGTATACGAGAGGACAGCTTGACGATTATATTTTTCGGGTGTTTATTATCCGTACTACGAGCGTGGGGTACCCTGTGTATAGATAAGATGTTCGTTCGATCAACACTATGCTTGATTGTAGTGCAGATGATATCGAACAATGCTAGAAGATTCTCTCCTCGCTTCTCGGGGACGTTGCATATTTCAAGGTTACATTGACGAGCTTGTTGGTCCATCATATCAATTTTGCGTTGTAAATCCTCTACTTTGAGTGAGACATCAGAAGACCCGTCTATTATCATGGGTAATTGATGCTAGCATTTCGTGTTAAAAATGCTTAAATGAACCGCATGACAACCAGCAAGAAAAACTAGCATCACCGCTAATGAAACGCAGAGATGCTAAAAATGTTGATATTTATAGCTAAAAATGCTTATCAGGAACGCACCCGTAGTATCTCTGTAGTCTGTGGTGTGCGCTGGTTGACTGTCACATACGAGTATCTCTATATAGTTTGTGCTGTCACAGTGCTGCTGTCCAGCGTTGGCATTTACACGGCAATTTAGGTCTATTCAGCAATAAAACACGGTACACGGCAGTATATTCATTGCCGTGTTCTAAAACACGGTAATCCAATATAAGTCATTATAACGCACATCACAAGACTACACTAGACGTAATCATGACTCTATGAGCGGAGAAATCCCGACGCGCATTCGACATAGATTCGCGCACACTTCATTGTTAATGGTCTTCATTTCATTCATTCATTTCTGTAAAGTACATAAAAAAGATATACTACTGTTTTTTACTTTATTTAGTGCGGTGTGTGAGTAGTGTAGTATTAACATGGATAGTAAGGAAGAGGGGCCGTGTATACTCCAAAAAAGGTAAAGAAACGAACGAGTTTTTACTCCAAAACACGGCACTCCAGATCTCAAAATACGGCAACTTAAAATTTAGAGATGGCAACCCTGCTGCGCTGCTGTAAAAACCTTTAGACATATTCTCTCTAATCATATAAAAGTACTCTGTGCTCTAATCTGTGGTCAAAACGTTAATAACACGCACGACACACGATCACGTTTTTGTTTTTTAATTATAATTGAGAAGATTTGTTGAAAACTCAAATATCTGAGAAAATGGCTGTTATGCAAAGAATAAAGTGAGTAATATGAAGTAAAAAAATTCTTTATTACTAAAGAACACGTCTGTATTTAAAAAATATAACCTGTTTTTCAGGAAGCCAACTACACGTAAAGGTAAAAAAGTACTATTATCAAAAGAACCTAAGCCTGTTGAAGGGCCAAAGCAGTGTATATTTCTGCAAGGGAGGAAACCATCGGAACGAACTAAACAACTACTAAAGGATATCTATGATTTAAAGAAACCCGACGCCGCCTATTTGAGTCGAAAAAATGATTTTGTTCCTTTTGAAGATGCCTCTCTTATAGAAAAGTAAGAACTGTGTTATTTCTTTTTAACTTTCTTTGTGTTATTATTAAATTAGTATTGGTCTTCTTGAGTATCCTGCGACAGGCGAAAGGGGATGGGGTTTGGTGGTAAGGTCAAGGGAGACGAGTAGAAATCCCCCTTAAAGGGTGGAGGTGCGGAAACTCATAGTTATAGACCAAAAAAATTAACTCTGAGGTGAGGTCTATGAAAATTGCTCAAAACTTGTCCTAGTCTAAATTATTAGCCTACAACAAAGATAACAATCAACATAAATTGTAAAAATGAGACGAAACTGTGTCTGTGTCACATGTCCGGAATCGGTTCTGAATAGTCATAAAAAATTTTACCTTATGAACTGTGTTTCAAGTGCCCCAACATAGTTCTGAATGGTCATAAAAATCTAACAATCTATTCACAACTGTGTTTGAGGTGCCCCGAGTTGGTTCTAGGTGGTTTTAAAAAAATAACCTAACCAACTATATTTGAGGTGCTCTGAGTCAGTTCTGGGTGATTTAAAATAATATTTACACCCATAATTAACATTTGCTGTTTCTTACATAATTTGTGTTATTTTTGCAATAGATATCATATAATTTTTTAAGGAAATGCACAAAAAGATTATGATTTGGGGCATCAATGCCTATCGATTAAACTAAAATTAGCCAGATACTAGTGCCGCAGGATACTAAAGCCAACCCTTATTATTTATTATATGTATTTTATTTCATTATACAGGTGTCCCAAAAATAGTGTCAAGCGAAAGTCCAGAGTTAGAGCACCTCTTGGAGTACCCGAATCACCCCCATGTATGTTCCGCGATTATTCGTAGTTTTAGAGTAATAATTTTTTTTCTGAATTTTTGAAAATTTTGATCTAAAGAACTTACAAATTTTTAATTAAAAAAAATGGAACATATTTTAATGTTTTTCTTTATGCCACTGAATTATCTTTAGTGCTTCTTTTATGTCTAAAATAATCAGCTTCGTAACTTTAGTGGAAATTTAGAAAACAGTAGTGTAAAGTCAAAATTTGAATGTTAGTGAATAATTACTTAAAAATTCATCTTTAAATTAAAAATCTAAACAGGCGAATTCATGGTTTCTAAGTATGTGTAAAAACTTCTCTAGACTCTCTGCTTTCATAATAATTTAAAAAAAAAGTACTTAATAAGTACAGTAAGTACTTTGGCTTAAATCGGCCATCAAAGACAGCAAGGTGAAAATTTCATAAAACTCGACTTCTGAATAATTTTTTTTTAAAATTCCAATTATTTATTAATAAACCAAAAATGATTGTAGAAAAGCTAAAAATTTATTATTTGAAGGTCAAAAATAACTGTTCCTGCTGCCATCTTTAATAACCTTTGAAGGTTTATTATAACTTAATAAATGAAACAAAACATTATTTTCAAAGTATTTATTATTCGATCGCTTAAAGAAAGTTTTCAAAATGACGACCTTCGTGCTCAATACATATTCTACATCATCTAAAAGTTTTCTTTTAAATTTATAAATGCAATTCTGTTGTTTTTTATTGTTTCTTCCGCTTATCTTAATTTTGGTTGTTAACACTGTGACGTTTGTAATGTCCTTGGCGTATACTAATTCCTTGTAGTATCCCCAGACGAAAAAATCTATGGGGTTCAAGTCGGGGGACCGTGGCGGCCACGCAATGGGCCCTCCACGACCGATCCATCTGCCTGGAAATGTTTCAGACAAATGTTGTCTAACATTTCTAGCAAAATGGCATGGAGTGCCGTCGTTTTGAAAAATCATATTTCTCCGCGTTAATAGGTCTACATCTTCTAATAAGACGCCGAGATCACGTCGTAGAAATTGCAAGTAGGCCTCGCTGTTCAGTCGGTCCGGTAGTTCGAACGGACCAATCAGTTGTCCGTTTAGGATGCCTGACCACAAATTGATACTAAATTGTTCTTGGAAATTAGATTCCCTTGTGAGGTGTGGATTTTCAATACTCCACGAATGGTAGTTATGCGCATTAAACACCCCACATCGCTTAAAATGTAATTCATCAGTCCATAGAATATTTTTAAAGAAATTTTCGTTTTCAGCTTGTCTCCGTAACATTTCCTGACAAAATGCCACCCTTCTCGGGTAGTCTGCGGGCTTGAGCTGCTGAACTTTCTGGATGTGATATGGGTGAAAACGCTCTTGATGAAGTATTCGATGTGCTTGTGATTTCGGAATTCCGATTCGACGTTCTATTATTCTTACACTAACTGATGGATCTCTCACCACTTCTTCGACCACTGATTGGACAGTATCTGGGTCACTCATTTCAGATGGGCGCCCCGATCTTCTACCTGGTAGGCGTCCTTCCATGTAAGAGTTATGTACTCTTAAAATCATGCGATGATCAGGCCAAGTTTCAGGCTGAGGGCCACCTCTATTTTGTACTTGCTGCCGGAACAACCTGGCTGCTTCAGAAGCATTTCCTCTTGCATATCCATAAAAGTAATGTATAAGAGCATATTCTTGCGATGAAAAAGACATCACAAAATGAAGAGCTTGAAAAATCCGTTAAGAATGCCAAATTTGTCAAAATCCCGTATTCACACAAAACCAAATCGTAATCGCACTCAAGGTCCGTAAAGAAAGCAAAGTTCGTCAAATAATCACAAATGAGCGTATCGTACGTAAGGCGCAAACAAAAGCAGGCAAACGACTGGCGCCAGAACACAATAGGCGCTCGGACTACACCCCCCGCCTCATCCCCTTGTCACAAAGAATAGCATTCCTCAGTTACAGTTATCCATTTCGCCAATGAGAGTGAGAGAGATAGCAATAATGCGGTCTCTTTCATATCCTCTCACTCGGGCAATTTTTTTGCAGGTAAGTACTGCGTTACATCCAACACTACAACCGATGTGATCCGCGAGAAAAATATTTAAATATGGGTTTCATGTAGTTAATTTTTGCTAAATTGTAATTAATCTGAACCTTAGAAATTATAAAAAGACCAGATTTTTTTTTATCATCTGATAGGAATTTGGTAAATTTTATGAAATTTTCACCTCGCTGTCTTTGATGGCCGATTTAAGCCAAAGTAGCCCTATTAAGTACTACTTTTTTTAAATGATTATGAAAGCAGAGAGTCTAGAGAAGTTTTTACACATACTTAGAAACCATGAATTCGCCTGTTTAGATTTTTAATTTAAAGATGAATTTTTAAGTAATTATTCACTAACATTCAAATTTTGACTTTACACTACTGTTTTCTAAATTTCAACTAAAGTTACGAAGCTGATTATTTTAGACATAAAAGAAGCACTAAAGATGATTCAGTGGCAAAAAGAAAAACATTAAAATATGTTCTACTTTTTTTTATTTAAAATTTTTAAGTTCTTTGGATCAAAATTTTCAAAAAGTCAGAAAAAAAATTATTACTCGAAAACTACGAATAATCGCGGAACACACATGGGGGTGATTCGGGTACTCCAAGAGGTGCTCTAACTCTGGACTTACGCTTGACACTATTTTTTGGGACAGCCTGTATATGATAACATTGCAAAACTTAATATTTTATGTCATCTCAGTGTTGTAAGTCATAATTATTACTATAAATAGAAAAATTCAATATACTGTTAGAAACAAAAAGCAATAGTTGTTAAAAAAGATAACTTTCAAGCGAACACTGAGTTAAATGTTTCACAACTGCAAATATTCTAAGCCAAACGGTGTCAACACAAATATTGAACATGTACCGACATGATCAAATATGAATTTAGTAAAACAAATCACACTGAATAACCGCCAACCACACTATTTATTTCTAGTACCTTATATCTGTCAAAAATGAACTGGTGAGCTAGTCTGCTTTATCATAAAAATATTATTTGAAAAAGGGTTAGTTAGTAGCGCAAAATAACTTTTTAAAAATATTGCATTGCATTTGGATGCAGGTCCTATAAAAATGTCTGCATTGCATTTAGATGTAGGTGTTATATTTTTCTGTTGTTATTATTTGCAGAATGTGTGACAAAAAAGAGGCAGCACTGTTTGGAGTTGGTTCACACAGTAAGAAAAAACCACACAACATTGTACTGGGACGAACATTCAATTATAATATTTTGGACATGATAGAACTTGGTGCTGACAACTATAAGGGCATGTCTGAGTTTCACAATATGAAAATATTGACTGGCTTGAAACCTTGCCTTTTGTTTAATGGACCAGCATGGGAAATGAATCATGAATTAAAAAGATTGAAGTCACTTTTTACTGATTTCTTTCATAGAGAAAAGGTATATGGAGCTTTTATTGTTTTCCATTTACTTAAAATAAATTACTCTGAAGTCAATTTTTAAACAGAAATGTAAATTACATATATTTAAGTTCCTGTTAAGCTTGGCTGCAGTATAAAAAGTGCTATACTATAGAAATATTTTTTTCTAGTTTATACTGTCCTATTGCTGTGCAAAGGCCTCCTCCAAATCCCCCCATAAAACCTTTTTGACCAGTCATGTTTGGAGGGCTTGGATCATGACCTACCACACTGGTCCAGTGTAAGTTGGTAGGTTTGTCGCCAGAGCCTTTTTGTTGGTACATGATTGTGTCTTTTCAGGTGGAGACAATCAGATTGCAAGGTCTAGAGCATGCTCTTAGTTTCACTGCAACAGATGATGGCATGATTTATGTAAGATCATACCGAATATTGTTAAAAAAGAGTGGTCAAAGAACACCTAGAATAGAGTTGGAAGAAATAGGTAATAACTGTCACTGTTTTCTTATCAAGCAATTTAGTCCATGGGCCCACAGCTCTAAGAAAATTTTCTTTACCATTGATATTTTGTGTATTTGTTATTTTTGCTGAGTCAGACAAATTTCTGCTAGTGAGAGAGCTGGGCAGCGGGGTGTTTTATGCACTTCTTCAAAGTCAACATATTGGTGTCAGGAAAAAATTCATGACCTCATTCAAAATTTTTATTTTAAACATGTTTTCTTATGTTAAAATGAAAAAAATATTTTTTATACATATATGTAGCGGTGTTTTGCTCCTCCGATACCTCGAACATGGCAAAGTTAGGACCAGCACGCCTGTTGAGAGTGGACTGTATGTAGGTACTTGAGTTAAACGCTGGTTTCTTTGTGATAATATTTGGAGCTTTATTTACTTCTTGCAAGATGACTTCCACTGACCGACTACAACTGACTACAATTTATCAGTATTCGGCCCTATATTTATACATTATCCCTTGGTTCGCGGGGGGACACCCCACCTGCGGACCAATCAAAAGGGGCCGAATTTATCTAACATATGGTTCATTCATGGGGACTTGGCCTGCATAAGCCTAGACTACGTCCGCTGCATAGTTCTGGGTCCCCGGCACTTGCGAACTGTCGTCAACAACGCCATTATAAAAATTATTACCTCTGCAAATGGTCTTGCTGTTCAAAATAATGCTACTCATTCCACATTCTTTGAAGTAATAAAATCATAAAATTATTAAGTGAAATACCTACATGATCGTTTGAGCATCAACAATGTTTAGGAGCAGTTTAGAAGCAATGTTTGTTATATTGCTATTGCTGTGAAAAAAGTGCCTTGCTACCCAGCTCTCTCATTATCAGTAGTTTTTTTTTATGTATGGCCCAGCAAATGACCTCCTCCCGCCTGATGTTAAGCGGTGAAAGAGGCCCAAATGGGTTGACAGATAGAGTAGGGACGACATCCACCTATCCTCCCTGCCCGCCCCTTGCCAGCCCAAAAGTTTGTTTGACCTTCCAAAAATAGCAAGTAATAATTTCAAAGAGTGTGTAAAGAGTGTGGTAATAATTTCTTCCTGCAGCCATGGGCCCACAGACGAAAAAATTACAGCTAAATGCATTGTTATGATTTTTCCTTATTTCATATTTTTAGGTAATAATTTCAAAGAGTGTGGTAATAATTTCTTCCTGCAGCCGTGGGCCCACAGACGAAAAAATTACAGCTAAATGCATTGTTATAGTTTTCCTTATTTATATCATATTTTTAGGACCTTCGATTGATTTTAAACTTAGAAGGACGAGGCTAGCGGGGGATGATCTTTACAAAGAAGCTTGTAAAATACCCAAAGAAGCCAAACAGGGAGTTAAGAAGAATATTTCTAGAGATGCTTTTGGCTCCAAACTTGGACGCATACATATGGGTAGACAAGACATAAATAAACTACAGACTCGCAAGATGAAGGGCTTGAAGAAAACATCTGAGGAGAGGAAACAGATGCTTTTGAGTAAAAAGGCGAAAAAAGCTGGAAAGGTTGCAAATACAAATGATTAAAGAAACATATAGTAATTAGTACTCTTTGTTTCATTTGGACTTCTTTTTTACCAGCTTTTTTAAATCTTTATTATTTACAGGACTTTCGTATTTCATTTGGACTTATGATTATTCCCTTTTTATATTAGTTTTTTTCAGTAGAGTGGAACACACTATGAGTAACACACCCTAGTAACATTTAAATATGTATTTATTTATAATAAACTCAATTGAGTAGGTATATAAGATATTTTGAATTTTTTGTTTAAATTTAACCCCTCGCACCCAGTTGTGTTGATGGGAAGCTCTGGAGCCTTATTTATTTATTAATTTTTCGTTTTTTGATCAGCAGTGTGTCGCGAAAGAATGTGACAATATGTAGTAGGGACAGGACAGGACAATGAAACAAAAAAAGCATTTTTATTTTCAAAAAAAACTGTGCTTTATATTTTGATTTTATTTGTTTAGAATGATCAACAACGTTTCATAATCTACCTATTAAGAAAAAAAATAAGTAAAAAATTAATCTTAACCTATAAAAAATGCGTTTTTGCTCAACGCCTCATCTGGGGTACATTGAAAGATTGAAATAAGGCTAATAAAGATAAAAAATTGAAAATTTCATATTCACTTCTGCGTCTCTCTCATGCTGCTTTGGTTTTTTTAACATATCAATTCAATTTTACTGGACTTGGCATTTTTAGGTCAGCAGCAGTTCGTTAACTCGTACCACATCCTACAAGCTCGACAGCGCTGTTTTCACATCGTTTTACTATGCAATGTCTTATCTGTCTTTCAGAGAGAAATGGTGAGAAGTTGCAGTAAGAAAAAAAATAAGTTAAAAATTAACCTTAACCTATAAAAAATGCGTTTTTGCTCAACGCCTCATCTGGGGTACATTGAAAGATTGAAATAGGCTAATAAAGATAAAAAATTGAAAATTTTATATTCACTTCTGCGTCTCTCTCATGCTGCTTTGGTTTTTTTAACATATCAATTCAATTTTCTTTCTCTCTGAAAGACAGATAAGACTTTGCATAGTAAAACGATGTGCAAACAGCGCTGTTGAGCTTGTAGGATGTGGTACGAGTTAACGAACTGCTGCTGACCTAAAAATGCCAAGTCCAGTAAAATTGAATTGATATGTTAAAAAAACCAAAGCAGCATGAGAGAGACGCAGAAGTGAATATGAAATTTTCAATTTTTTATCTTTATTAGCCTTATTTCAATCTTTCAATGTACCCCAGATGAGGCGTTGAGCAAAAACGCATTTTTTACTTCTCACCATTATTACTTCAAAATCTATAACAAAATTCCAATAATCCATCCCGGGCATATAATAACGGGGCACAATGAACACTGTCTCATAGTACCCCGTTCCATTGCGCCCCATAAAGTATCTGAATCTTTTAAAAATATCAAAAAAAAATGGGTTATGTTTTCCACTCCGCCTGTTACTGCATTTAATGCGTAAATTCTTCGTAACGAAATTACAACTTTGGAGCCCTCAAAACAATTTTATTCACATTGAAACTTTGTTGTCAAAGACATACATGTCGCTCTGCGCTATCATGTGCTACATGAGACGTTGTTATTGCAATAATTATCGTCTTTGTTTTATTGTACCCCGTGTTCCAATGCGCCCCACTTGTCCCTACCTATAGTCTTCTCAACAATATTGTGAGTATAATAGACAAACGGCGCATACTCGTACATACCTATACCAAATTACAGCATTCTAGTTCTAATAGTCTCTGAGTAAAACCTCAGACAGACAGACATGGCGAAACTATAAGGGTTCTGTAAACTGTTTGACGTCCCTTATAAAACAAACGCGTTCGAGAAGCTACGCAGCATATTCTTGGCCTATCTACTGCAGCAGTGTCTCAAGACGAAAGTCTTCAACTCGCGTGTGTTGCCAGCTTAGACCATTTAGTACTAAATGGTCTAAGGTTGCCAGTGATGACGTACGGAACTGAGCTGAGGCGTGGCTGCTCACAATTGGTCTCATCAGAAGGCTGAGAAATAATGAGATCCATACAAGGACTAGTCTAGTGTCACCAGCATAGCCCAAAGAATTGCATACCTAAGTGGCAGGACACAGTTCGCAGGACTGAGGACGGCCGCTGGGGCAGAAAGGTTCTCGAGGCGGGAGACGCAGCGTTAGTAGGCCTGCAAGGTGAACCGACGATCTGGTAAAGGTCGCGGGAGCCGTTAGACCGATTGGTTTGGAGATTCCTGGGGAAGGCCTTTATCTTCATACTATGTGAAGGTGTAATTTTTTGTGAGAATTTAAAATTTTCTTTAACTGCAAGGCCTTGATACAACAGTGGGCGTCTCTTGGCTGAAACTAATTAAACTGAATTCTATGATGGACGCCAAACAGTGATAACTTCAAACAAAAATCAAGGGCCATGCCCACCCCAGAAAAAACTCTAAATACGCCAATGGGAACAGCCGATTTTTTCGCGTTTCAAGATTGGTCCCGTAGTAAAAGGTTGTTTAGTTTGCTTGTCTGAACAAGCACACCAAATTTGGAATCTCACCAGCCGGCCTTCTGTGGTTACATCACCTCAAGAGGTGGACTGAGGAAGCCACATCACAAGGGGATGTCGTTGCGGTCTCACTGGATATCCGCAACACCGTAATTGCTTAGCGTATTTCAACGCGCCTTTTTAATAGGTAGTAGGTACATTGTTACCTTGGGGGTGAAAGTATCTTCACTCGGGGAATGGCTAACGCCAATCCCGATTGTGCCTCTATGGAGGTAGAATTTGCTTGGGAGGGTGTTTTAGCCAGGTAAGTATGGGGTGTATACCCGAGTCCAATGACATTCTTGGGGCGGCTTTGTCAGCTTTCAGCCCCTTGTTGAATCGTAACGAGATTCCTCCGCCTTAAAAAAAGGGGGTGAAAGTAACTTATTTAGCTCACCAATAGCTCGAGGGACTAAGTAGGTAAGCCTTTAGCCATAGGTAAACACTGTGCTTTTCGTTACGCATACTAGGAAAGTAAAAATAAAAACATGATTTAGCTGATGAAAAAATGAGTGTTTATTTTACGTATCAACAACTGCTTTAGCCTCTTATGAAATCAGGCTTTAAATCCATATCTGATTTCATAAGTCTGTTTCAAAGGAGAAGAGGCTAAAGCAGAAGTTGTTAATTTATGTAAAATAAAATTCATTCATTTTTAATACATATCTCTGTTTTACGGAACTACTTACCTATAAACAAAACTCTACAACTCGAAAAAATAAATGAAGATCGGATTGAAAAGCTTACCCGGTTATTTTGTTTCTTTTTTATTACTCATACTCTGAAAGTAGATCTGAAGTTGCCTGAGGAGCGGGTTGAAAGTAATACTTTTCAGCCCTAGGGAAAATCGCTTTCAATTGACAGCTGTCAATTTATAAAAAGAAACTATAGTCTGATTTTTAATTCGATGGAATTCTGACATTTCAGAAGTGCTGCCAACATTGAAAAACTCTTCCTAAAAAGGGAGAGCATTTTAGCAAAATAAAAAATAAACCTTTATGGAATTTAAGGTTTCAATTAAAAAAACTAAGACTTAAAAAATACTGACAATTTTAAAATGGTAATTATATTGTTTAATGTAATATTATTGAAGTTACAATAATTGTCAAGGAAATTATTTTTCTATTACTGGGATCCCTGTTCAATAATCCATAGGCTGCCAACCTTTTTTAGAAAAATCTCGTCGTTTGTAAAATTTTTGCTTCTTCTAAGAGCCAATATAACAAGATGTCAAATCTAAAATTAAATAGTACATTGTTACCCCAGGGGTGAAAGTAACTTATTTAGTCCCGAGACGGTGTTTGGCGCCCGAGCGCAGCGAGGTCACCAATAGTTCGAGGGACTAAATAAGTCTTTAACCCGAGGTAAACACTGTGCTTTTCATTACGAATACAAGGAAAGTAAAAGCAAAGCCATGAATTAGCTAAAGAAAAAACGTGTAAATTTTATTTTACATAAATCAACAACTTCTGCTTTAGCCCGGTTTCGCTTATAAAATGAGGCGTTAACTCCATACCTGAATCAGATGAACTCATTGTGTTAATTATTAACACAATGTTATTTATACGTATATAATTAACAGTTAATACAAATCTCTGCTATACGGAAGTATTAATAAAACTCTACAAATGGAAAAAAAACCAGAAAAAACAAATGGAGATCGCATTGCCGCATTCCTGCTTTTTTTTTCTGTGACCGGTCAGCTATTTAGCCATTATTTTTCATTTTCATAATTTAAAAAATGGTAAATATTTTGCCCAAATCTATGTTATTTTAAAGAAATAGTTGAAAATAAATTATAATAAAGTCATTTACAAAATATATTCTTTAAATACTGAACATTATGTTATTTTAATTTTTTCACCGCGCTGTAATTGAGTGGCCGTATAGAAAGTCGGAACATGGTTCAATAAAAATGTAAAAAAGAACTGGTTTCGTTTTTAAAATTTGACAGCAGCTGTCAGTTAAAAGTGATTCTCCCTAGGGCTGAAAAGTATTACTTTCAACCCGCTCCTCAGGCAACTTCAGACCTACTTTTAGAGTATGAGTAATGAAAAAACTATTTACGCCGCGTCATGCACCGCGGTACGAGTTGCGCAAAGTGAAACAATTAATATTAGAGGGCATATAATATCACAGCTGAAAAATGGCAAGAATGCATAAACCATATTATTAAAGAAGAGGATAAAATGTGTGTGATTCTTTTATAATCCGAGTTGATGATGATGACGACAATGATGTGTAACGGGATATAATAAAAAGTAGACGTTGCAGAATCACACTGATTTAATTTCGATTTACAATCGGGCAGAGTACCGTCTTAGAAACAGTAAAACAGAGAAGTGATCTAAATATGAGATAGCGCGGCATTTTATAGTTTCTCCGGTAGTAAGGCGCTAGCTTGGCTTGGCTCTGATTGGCTGGCTTGGGCTGGCTGGCACATGGCTGCACGTGCTTGGCTCTGATTGGCTGGCTTGGGCTGGCTGGCACATGGCTGCACGTGCTTGGCTCTGATTGGCTGGCTTCGGCTGGCTTGCGATTGGCTGAGGCGGTGTGGCGCGTAACAGATGATATGTGATGATAATTAATAAATATTTTTATTTGCGAAATATGTTGTTTTACTCTGTTTTACCATTTAAAAATGTACATTCTAGCTAGTGTGCATTGAGTGCACAAAACAAACACTATTTACAGTGTCATTAGGTACTTCTCTAATTCAGTTTTATATTTTTTGTCAGTAAATATTTAAATAATTCTAAGCAGAAAAGAATCGTCGGTGGCGCAGTGGACTCGGCACTTGCCTTCCAATCGGGGGGTCGGGGTTCGAGACCCGCCATGTACCAATGTGTTTTTCGTTTCGAATTTCATATGTACATTTGTCTGACGCTCCTACGGTGAAGGAAAACATCGTGAGGCAACCTGCATACATCTGCGAAGAAATTCAATGATGTATGTGAAGTCGACCAATCCGCACTGGGCCAGCGTGGTTGACTAAGGCCTAATCACCCTAATATAGGGTAGGCTCGAGCCCCTCGGTGGGGACGTATATGGGCTGTGATGATGAAGCAGAAAAGGTTATTGATATCTGATTTGTCTATGGATGATATCTGTCAGAATTCCGTCGAATTAAAAATCAGAATGTAGTTCTATTTTCACATTTCTATTGAAACATGTTCCAACCCTATACAGACACTCATTTACAGCGCGGTGTAAAATTGAAATAACATAAAGTTAAGTATTAATTAAAGAATATATTTTTTAAAATGACTTTATTGTAATTTATTTTTAACTATATTTAGATTTGGGCAAAATATTTACTATTTTTTCAATTGTGAAAAAATAATGGCTGAATAGCTGGCCAGCCACAGAAAAAAAACAAAATAGGCGATAAAGCGGCAGTCCGATCTTCATTTGTTTCTCCGTATAGCAGAGATTTGAGTTCATCTGATTCATATGGATTTAATGCCTGATTTCATAAGGGAAGAGGCTAAAGCAGAAATTGTTGATTTTTTAAAATAAAATTCACTTATTTTTCTTTTGCCAATTCATGTTTTTATTTTTACTTTCCTTGTAATCACAATGAAAACCACAGTGTTTACTTTGGGTTAAAGACTTATTTAGTTCTTAGAACTATAGGCGGCCTCGCTACGCTCGGGTGCCAATCCCCGTCTCGGGGCTAAATAAGTTACTTTCACCCTTAGGGTATAACAATTTCTGTGGCCGTCTAGTGATTCAGCCATTATTTTTCATTTTCATCATTAAAAAATGGTAAATATTTTGCCCAAATCTATGTTATTTTAAAGAAATAGGTGAAAGTAAATTACAATAAAGTCATTTAAAAAAAATATATTCCTTAATCAATACTTCGTCTCCCTAGCGCTGAAAGTGTTACTTTCAACCCGCTCCTCGGCAATTACAGACGTACTTTCCGAGTATGAGTAATGAAAAACACTTTTGCTTTAAAACATAATTTGGTTTTACTAGGTACACATAAAAATAAAGAATTCATATGGGGAAAAAAACGAATATAACGCGGGCGGAGCTGCCGGGAGGAAAGCTAGTACAATATACCTAATGATGTCTGGAACACAGTTTTATGACTGCCTCGTTACTCTTGGTGATAAGTACGAATACTAATCACGAAACCTCTGATCAGACCAAAAGTTAATTTAGTTTGGAGTCTGGGTTGTGGCAGGTAGCGGTAATAGATACAGATCCCAAAGTGTTTTCCGGGAGAACATCAGGCGTAATAATTATGTATTTATGTCCTAATATAATTTTGCCTGCAGTACCTACTTCTAAAATTCTACAATGAACGGCTGATTTAAAGTGAATATGTTCGCTGTACCTACCTACATCTCATGTTCAATATTTTTCCTTGTGGGGCTGACTTTGGGAAAGTCCCTTCACTTCCCACGTGGGCAGCGCATGAAATTAACAGGTGAACTAAGTACTATTATCTATTCTGTGCTAGTATGCAGATACCGTACGAGCCCACATGTTTCCTTATCAATCCTAAACTGTCTTTCCTAAAATATGACGCAGAGCAGCTATAAAGTGGCAAGTTTAATTTAAAACTCCGTCTAGGTGAACCACATTTTCGTATTAAAAACGTTATCAGTACCTACCAAAAATAAACTTTGCAAAAGATATCTCGGAGTTTCAGTTCAAATGGGTTGGATAAATATAATTTTCACATAATTAGCCTTAAAATTATAAAGGTTATGATGGAAACAAGATAGTTGAATTGCAGGCAGGGCTTCTGAGCCCGCCTGCCCCCGTAGCACGTCCACCAAAACACGATATGATAAAGCGATTTATCGCGGTGAACTGTCAAAATAAGACGAAACCCTATTGTATTTTGACAGTTCACCGCGATAAACCGCTTTATCATATCGTGTTTTGGTGGACGTGCTAGGGGGCTGGTTTACCTAAGCTTGTCGCCATCAACTTATTAAATTAATTGATAGCATTATTTTGATTCCAGCAATTAGAGATAGGATAGCCGGTTCCTCAGATATCGAGAAGTCCAGATTTAGTTCGCTTTCATCTTTTGTCGTTACTTACCACCAGGTGAGATCAAGCTGTTGTGTGAAAAAATATTTTGCAAAAAATAAAAACCGACTTCAAAAACACTGAAAAGTTAAAAATAATATAAGAATAGGTACAAACGACATCACACTTCTATATTGAAGTCGGTGCCAAACGATAATCTCCTAGAAAGTCTTTAAATTTGTCACCCACTTCAATATAGAAGTGTGATCTTGTTTGATCTTGTGTGACCTTACCTATTCTTACATTATTTTTAACTTTTCAGTGTTTTGAAGTCTGTTATTATTTTTTGTAAAATATTTTTTTTATAACTTTTTAGTGAATGAAATCTTTTTAGTGAAAGAACCCCTAATTTAATACTAGCGTTTTTCTCAATTTTCATGGGATCCCATCATCAGATACTGACTTTGGTGACTTTGGGACCACCTTAGGAGTATACTCTATCAAATACATAAAGAATTTTGAAAATCGGTCCACAATTGGCGGAGTAATCGCGTAACATACACAAAAAAAACATACGCATTGAATTGAGAACCTCCTCCTTTTTTGAAGTCGGTTAAAAAAAGCACGTTTTGTTTGTTTTTTAATACGTCGCCCCACACTGTGATATTCTCCTGTGTCGTGGGTGCAGTTACATACATAGAATATCACATGCACATACGCCAAGACCGGAACTTTCTGTGAGCCATACATAAAATATTTGTCCCGTACGGGAATCGAACTCGCGACCCGTTGCGCAGTGGGCGATCACTCGACCTCTGCGCTAACCGTGTCGTAAAAATTGAGTATGCTTCATTCTTATTTATTTAAAACTAGCTGTTGCCCGCGACTTCGTCCGCGTGTCGTTGATTTTATCGCGCGGTTAACTGTTATACAGCAAAAAATAAATAAAACAAAAATACAAAGTTTGGATTAATGCGTAAATCGTAGATAAAAAGAAAATGTGAACAATTGGACACAGATTATTTTCCAACTTAACCTGGCCGGTGATTGAACCCGGATCCCTGCAGGCAAAAGGCACTTGCGGTACCATAAATGACCACTGTGCCACAGAAGTCGTTTGATCGACACGATCAGCAAAAATAAAAGCGGCCAAGTGCGAGTCGGGCTCGCGCACGAAGGGTTCCGTATCATATCTAGCTAGTACCTTATAATGCCCCTTTATAGAAAACGTTCGACGTGGTTTGGTTCGGAACATAAACAACCAGTTTGTTTGGTTGACTTACACGGGAGAAAGCCACATAGAGCTGACCGTGTGAGAAACAGCCGACGCTGAGGTCCACGCCGGCAACACGTAGCGTCTGCCCTTGGGCTTTGTTTATAGTCATTGCATAACACAAACCCACCGGGAACTGTACACGTTTGAAATGGAATGGGTAATTATTGGGAATCAGTGGAATTCGTGGTATAAAAACTGTTTCACCGACGCCACATCCCGCCAAAATCTCCGCTTCTATTATGTTACGCTGCAGAGAAGTAACTTTCAGTCTTGTCCCGTTGCATAATTTTGGGGGACTTAAATTTCTCAACAAATTAATTGGGACGTCAGTTTTTAAATTAATCTTGTGTGCTGGAAGTCCAGGAGCGCTCAGAGAATTAAGAAATTCAACGGGATAATTGGTAGCGTCATCTTGCTCCATTACTCTGTTGATAGAAGTATACTCAACTACTTCTCCTTCAACATCGTTTAGTATATCCAAGTTGATTCTTGCGGCTTGGTCATTTCACGGAGTCAAAATTGCTCTTTCGCAAAGCCATGAGTTCTCATGATTTGTTATTTGATTTTGTTCACCATACACGGAAGAGATAAGTTCTTCCCCTTTTGATTAATTTCAATGGCGCGTTCTAAAACCTTAATTAATTCGAGCGGTAATATAAAGTATCAGCATAAAGGTAAGTACATAAGTTGTGTGTACTGAGATGTCCAAGTTACTATGGTTTTTTAACTATCCTACGGGAACCCTTTAATTTTCCGGAATAAAAAGTATCTACCAGGTATATAAGTTATCACCATGCAAAATTTCATTGAAATCGGTCTAGCCGTTTCGGAGATTAGCCCGTACAAACAGACAAACGGACAAACAGACAGAGAAACAAAAAATTAAAAAAAAATTTTTTTTTTGTATTTTCCCTCTTTTTACATCCCCCTGACTTGGTTTTTAGCATTTTTTTTCTATGTACAGACATTTGACCTCTACAGTTTTATTATTATAATAATGTAAGTATAGATATTATGCTCTATTAGATTTTTTTTGATTTTGAAAGATGTGTGATATCGAAAGGAATTAACCGTAGGTATTCTTTTTGCTTCATGGTTTTGTAAATTTTGTCACAGACTGTCACGTTTTGTAAGAATAGCGAAATAATGCTGTTGAAAGCCAAATCCGTGGTCAGAAGCAACAGGGCTCGTAATCGATGGTAACTATCCTGTGGAAGCTATTGTATGTTAGAGTTTAACAAAAATGTGACAATTTTGACGTTCATAAGACGTAGCAGCTTGTGTTATATAGGTACTGTTCCGTTCACTCCTCCGTTTTACTGATATTATAATTAATAAATGAAATAATGAGCGTCGGTGGTGCTGTGGACTCGGCTCTGGCTTTCTAATTTGGAGGTCCGGGGGTTCAATCCCGCCATGTACCAATTTTTTTTTTCAAATCTCATAATCATATTTGTCCGCAACTCCTACGGCGAATAAAACATTTGCGAAGAAATTCAAATGTGTAGGTCAAGTCGACAAAGCCGCACTGGGCCAGCGTGGTTGACTTAGGCCTAAACACCCTAACTTAGGGTAGGCTCGAGCCCCTGGGTGTGGACTGATACTGTGATCATCACCACAGCTGTGATAATAAATGAAATGAAATTTCAAAAATCTCCTAATGTCCAATCCGCAATTAGCTTATAATAACATTTATAAAGTGAATAAACTAACTATAAAACTAAATACAATCTAAAATACATATAAACTAAATCTATACTTATAAAATGCTTTGTCCTGAATGACTGACTGACTGACTGACTGACGGATCAACGCACAGCCTAAACCGCTGATCGTAGAGATTTGAAACTTGGAGGGTGTGTTCTTTGTGTGACGTAGGCGTCCGTTAAGAAAGGATTTTCCGGAATTCTATCCCTAAGGGGGTGAAAATGGGGGGAAAAGTTTGTATGGGACATCGTGATTCCCTTTTCAAAGCTACTTCAAATTTTGCATAAACTTTCTTTAACAGAATTAATGGAAGACATGTTTCGTATTTTATTGAAATTCATCCCCAAACGGGGTGAGATGGGGTGATAAACTGATAAAATGTCAAAATCGACATTGGTGCCGTTTTCATGGTTTTTCGGGTCGTAGATTACGAAAATAACATCGATTTCAACACCGCATACCATCATCCCTGAATGGGGTGCAATGGGGTTGAAGAAGTTCATATTAAATAAATAGTTTCAATCAAACAGAGATGCGATTCTATATTAAGTTTATTACCTTAATCAAATTCGATAAGAAAGGATTTTCCGAAATTCTACCCCTAAGGGGAAAAAAGGGGGGCAAAGTTTGTATGGCACAACTAGATTCCTTGGTCCAATCTACTTTAAATTTTGCATAAACATTCGTTAATAGAATCGATGGATAACATGTTTCGTATTTTATTGAAATTCATCCCCTAATAGGGTGGAATGGGGTGGTAAAATGTCATATCGACATTATTGTCGTTTTCATGGTTTTTTGGGTCGTAGATTACGAAAATAACATCGATATCAAAATCCAACATGGCGGACGCAAAATACCATCATCCCTTGATGGGGTGCAATGGAGTTGAAGAGATACGATTCTGTGTAATTGCGAAATACGAGTATTAAGAAAAAAAAATACACAGGTCGCCTTAAAATCATTAGCAGAACGCGATAGAATAGTTTAAAAAATTGTTTGTCAGTTTGTCCTGAAAGATCTCCGAAACTACTGGACAGAATTTGATGTGACTTACATCACAATGCTTGAAATTTTCCGGAAGAACATTTCGGCATAATTTCATTTCTTTAAATTCACTTTTTATTTTTACTAAAAAAATATAATATAAAATTTTCGAACAATGTGTACTACCATTTGTGTACCTATGTAAAAAATCAACATGGCGCACGTAAAATTATTTTTCACTTCTCATGCTCGAAAAAGTACTACTTTATGCAGAATCTAGGCGACATAAAGTTGAACTTTATGCACAAGGGCAAAAAAGTAGCTTTTTAAATGTATCTATACTAAGGCAGTGACCATTTAGAACATGCAGCCAAACATAATAAATTGTGCACGGATAAAACTAGCTAATTTATAATATATCCTTCCCTATTTGCATTTTTGGTTTATAATAAGATAATATAAGATAATATAAGATACGAAAAAGTAACTAAATATCAAGACATATTCATCACTAAAAAAACAATATTCCAAAATAATTTAAGAGTAGGCTGTATATATTTTATTCTTTGCCCGAAAATCATGCACAAAAATTTAAAAAAGTAAAGTAGCGGGAAAGAGGCCGTGAAATTTTCGTATTGAATTTTCTCAGTTATTGTTGAATTAACTAAATTTTAAAAATGTCAAGTGAAGAAGAAGATTTAGAACTTACTCCTAATACTTTAATGGAAATAAACGCACAAAAAGTGGTGCAAGAAATATTGCCGCCAAAATCTCGGCAAATATATATGAAAACTTATGACAAATTTATAGTATGTTATGTTACTGTTTTATTTTCTCGCAATCGAAGTGAAAAGCAGAGTTTATAACTCGTGCACAAATCATTTTTATCCTCGACTTCTTCATCTGTCATATAACGATCTCGGATAAAAATGACTTGCTTTATGCACTCGGCATAAAATCTACTATTGACAAGTCTGTCCATGGACTTAATAATTATTAAGTCCATGAGTATGCAAAGAAAAATAAAATCTTTTCTGTTAATGGCGGTGCCCATTTGATTTTTGCCAAGAAGTTTAGACGTTTCAAAGGCAAAAGGATCAAGCCATACAACCAATGTATAAAGTATTTTTAAGACAATATCACGTCACAAATATTTGTAGCTTGGTTTAATTTTTGACCAATTTTCACGAAATCGGTACAAATTTTGAAATATTTGAAATGTTTTTTATGTTTATTGCACACATATTATGTCTAAAGAATCAAACTCTTTTATCCATTTAAACTATTAAAAGTAATTGATTAATATTGATACCTAATTAAAATATATCTGACTGCAATGTTTCTGGGTTACGCGTAGAAGGATTACGGGACTAAATTGATCCCAATATCTAAAATGATGGATCGCTTTTTTTGGATCCACCCAAGGAACATGGATATCGAACGGAAGGACCTAAATAGTAGAACACATTGAACCTAGCCACGTTGACTTAATTCAACATCACCGCCGATAAAATTTCGTTTCCAAACCCAACAATATGGGTATCAAATAAAAGGCCTTGAAGAGGAGAGCATTATGAATCTAGAAAAAATGTCCTAAATTTAACATGGCCGCCGCTCAAAAAAAGTGATAAAAGTTCGTTTCCAAACCCAGTAACATGGCGATCAAATGAAAAGCCTTGATGAGTAGAGTACTATGAACCTAGCAACATTGACAAAACTTCAACATGGCCCCCGCTCAAAAAAAGTGGATGAAAGTTCGTTCCCAAACTGAGCAATATGGGTATCAAACAAAAGGCCTTGAAGAGTAGAGCATTATGAACTTAGGAAAATCGCACTATAAATTCAACATGGCCGCGCGTTCAGAAAAACGGATAAAAGTTCGTTTCCAAATCCAGCAATATGGGTATCAAATGAAAGATGAGTAAAGCACTATGAACCTAGCCACATTCACATAAATTCAACATGACCGCCGATCAAAAAAGTATGATAACAGTTTGTTTCCAAAGCTACCAATATGGGTATTAAACGAAAGGCCTTGAAGAGTAGAGCACAATAAACCTAGGAAAATAGCACTGAATTCAACATGGCCGCGCGTTCAAAAAAAACAGATAAAAGTTCGTTTTCAAAGCCAGCAATATGGATATCAAATGAAAGGCTTTGATGAGTAAAGCACTATGAACCTGGCAACACTGACATAAATTAAGCATAGCCGCCGCTCAAAAAAGGATAAAAGGTCGTTTCCAAACCTAGCAATATGGGTATAATTGAGAGGCCTTGAAGAGTAGAGCATTATGAATCTAGGGAAATTTCCCTTAATTCAACATGGTCGCCGCTCAAAAAGGCGAATAAAAGTTTGTTTCGAAACCCAGAGCAATAATGAAATGAAGGCTTTGATGAGTAGTGCACTATGAACCTAGCAACATTGACATAAATGCAACATGGCCGCCGCTCTAAAAATGCGGATAAAAGTTCATTTTCAAACCCAGCAATATGGGTATCATATGAAAGGCTTTTATGAGTAGAGCACTATGTATGAACCTAGCAATATTGACGTCAATTCGATATGGTTGCTGCTCAAAAAAGGTGGATTAAAGTTCGTTTCCAAACCTAACAATATGGGCTTTAAATGAAAGGCCTTAGAGAGTAGAACATTAAGAAGCTAGGAAAATCGCACTAAGTTCAACATGCAAAAAAAGACGGATAAAAGTTCGTTTTCAAACCCAGCAATATGGGTACCAAATGAAAGGTCTTGAAGAGTACCTAGAGCACTATGAACCTAGGAAAATTGTTCTACTTTCGAAATGGTCGATGCTCAAAAAAGGCAGAATAAAGTTGAAACGTTATGGAATGAAATGGAGGAAAAAACTAAACACTGTGTTAAACATTTTGATGGCGAAACGTAGTTCGCGGGCACAGCTAGTCTTAGATAAAATACGCTAAATCTATAAATAAAAAATATCCTGCAGCTGAGGGCCCATGGGAGCGGTACCTAGAACTCTGGCAACGTTACCTCTTTGAATTGCCAAACTAATCCGTTGACAGAGGTAACTGCCAGCCCTCTGGTCACCGGAGGCTTCTATCAGGAGTGCTGACAATTCTTTCACAATTTTTTTTTGCCTCCGGTCCCCATGGACCCATCCTTTCTACCGCAAACGGGACAAATATGTAATTTGGACCTATGTTACAATATTTGTGCCGTTTGCGGTCCTCAGCACTGATCGCAGCAGCCCCCGCGCGTAGAGACGTACTGCGGACATGCGAGGAAGCCAAGGTATTAAATTAAATTCTTGAAATTAAATATTTCTCAATAAGAGCAAATCTCGCATTTTAAACGGCTCTATGGTCCCATAAGAAAGTTCGGGGTTTCCATTCTCACTCATAGTGACAGAAAAGTTACCTACTGCTTTTGTTTTACAGGTAGTAGGACTTCGGAGTCTGCGTCATGGCGTCAATAGATATCCTTTTTTTATTTGTTGCAAAAATAAGTTGTCTGTGTTTCGATATTACAAGTAAGATGAAAAGTTATATATGATTGAAAAATCTATGTGAAGCAGAGATTTAATGTGAAGCTTATTCTCTGTCAGTCGATATGAAGATTTAATATATTTTCATTTCTATAACGCTCATATTATATAATAAACGTTTCACATAACAACTCGTGACATAATTTCTTTTAACATAACGATTATTTAATATTATTAATCATTTTGTAATAATAAGTCTAAAATAAACACAATAGATCATTTTGTATAAATAGCATTTAGCATAAAATTCAAAATACCCAAAATCGTTTCAAATAAAACTCATGAAGTATTCGAAGTCATTTGACTTCATTTCGTTTTATATAATTGTCATTAGAAATAATTTTGTTTACTATAAAGATCAAATATTATTTATTTTTTATATATAAATAAAGTAAATATAAAACTGTAGGTAGGGTTTTGTAACACATTGTGACATTAAACTGCATACTTGCTTGCATGCTGCAGGCTTGCTTGCACGGTGCATGCATGCCCGCATGAGTGGGGGGACAGGGGGCGCATAGAGTTGCCAACCGTCCCGTGTCAAACGGGACGTCCCGTTCCCAGGGTTCAAATAATGCGTCCCGCAACACATCTGTGCGGGACACTAATTGTCCCGATTTATGGTAAAGTCAATTATCGGTTAGACCAAAATTTATCAGATAATAAGTACCTACACATTCTTTAATCACAAAATACGTAGGTACTCTTTAAAAAATAAAAACTAATCGTGATTTTGCTCAGTTGATCGAGAAAAGTGCTTTAGTAACTGATTAATATTCCTATGTGGTGTTATAATTATCATTTTGTAATAGCAGAAAGTTTATTTTGTTAATTTAATTTTAAATAAAACTGATTTAATTTATATTTCGCTTTTTTTCATGTTTCTGCACATTTGTAGGCAGGTCCCGCTTTTTTTGGCCAAGTCCCGCATAAAAATTTCTAATGTCCCGGATAGCTGTGAATAGGAGTTGGCAACTCGGCAGCCCCCTTGCTCGGAGGTCGGAAATACGAAATGATTGATATATTAAACAAAAGTATATGATTTGGCATTATGTAATGTGAATATTATACTAATTGTTGTTATATCATACAAGATCAATTGCTTCTCTTACTCTAACCCTCCCACTTTCTTGGAAGACCATGGTTAGAATAGTAATGAAATTTTAGAGTAGAGATATCGAAGTTAATAAATAAGTAAAGTTTTGGAATGTCTTAAAACCTATTTGTCTAATTAAATAAACACATTTTCATTTATTTTGGTTCCGTAATTTTACGACGAGAATATGTAAGGTAGGTAGGTAGGTAAATAAAGGTTCTTAGTTGGTCACTTGTAGTTATAGGTACAAACAAAAGCGCTATCACTCAGTCGAGCTGTGATGTGTGGAATATTATTATTCTACATTCATTCATTACTAATTGACCGCAAAGTATGTTCTTTGTCCTCAAATAATGAAAGGTTTGACTAAGTATTTTTAAACTTGGCAAGAATTCTTCCGGCATCTATAATTTTTAATTAGGTACTCATTTCTATTATACTTTATAAAATAAAATGCTAAAGTGTCAGCATCATCTCTCGCCAAACTTACATACAGGGATGCGTAGTAGAGATTTGTTCAGTAACATACAGTTAAGACATTCAGTACAGTTAAAATAAACATTAAAGTATTGTATACACAATACTTGTATATTTTGATTGTTTACCACCGTATGTTTTTAATAAAAACAAAATATATTATAAAAAAACCTTTGTAGATACAAGCTTTTAGTACTCGTCAATACGAATCAAACGAGCTCAAACTCGATGGTATTGTGTCGTTTTATTGCGGAGTTCCTATGGCCACCTTCCAGCTCCAGCATTAGATCAGCTTTATGTCGTCATAATTTTGCATTGTCACGCAATATACATAATTATGCATGCAAAATTCAGCTTAATCGGAAACCGGGAAGTGGGTCAAATTAACTTACAAGATTTCATTACAGATACCGGGACAGTGGAAGTAAAACAAAAGCTTGTAAAAATTAAAATAAGTGTTGTATATTCGCATTGACTTGACGTGTACAAGGTATAAAACTTGACTATAGGCTCTCTGGAGCCGACTCGTTCGTGATACAAATTTAAAAAACCCCCGACAAAAAACCTCCAAAAAGTAAAAAATAAAATATGTTGATTGGCCCTTTAGTCGTCACGTCGGGGGACCGTTATTAATATATCTATTTATTTACTTATTGACCGAATACGTAGAGCGTTACTGGATATATTAATTGCGGTTCCCCGACGTGACGACCAAAGGGCCAATCAACATATTTTATTTTTTACTTTTTGGAGGTTTTATGTCGGGGGTTTTTTAAATTTTTAATTTAATTTTTATTTCATACTTTTTAAACGGCCTAACATATTATTTTATAATGTGCACGTGATCCGGTTTGATTTGAGACCCCACTTGAGTATATTTGCAGACATTCGGTTATTCTTCCCCACTTTCACCCCCATAACTTATAAACGGCTCAACCGATTTTCATCAAACATGTCTAATAAGCGCTCCACATTCTCGCGAGAATCTCGCGAGAACGCGAGAACAACACGAGAACTGTGAATGTGGATCCGATTCGCATGTTCTCGCGTAGTTCTCGCGTAGTTCTCCGACTTTTGTCGGTTTTTTGGCGCGAGACAAAGGCGCAAGAACTATATTGAGAACCTTGTTCCAGGGTTGGAAAAAATCATGATTTTTTAATAAAATCCAATTAATCATGATTTATTGAAAAAATCCTAATTTATCATGATTTTTTTGATGTTTTAGTTTTTATCTTTCCTAATTTTAATAAGTAAGCAACTATTTTGCGGAAACGAAAGAGGAAGAGGAAAAATTAAATATTTACTCAGTTCTGAGGCAACTATTTGGAGCGATAGCCTCCTCAGCATCAGTGGAAAGTTTTTTTTTACATTTGGCATTGTTCACTCGAAATTACGTAACAGACTAGGGACCAAAAAGCTGGAAAATTAGTTTTTTAATCAAGAATTACAATAATGACACTGAAATATGAAATATCAGATTTACTCGGAAAATAGATATTCATAAAAATACATTTTTTATTCACAAAAATAAAGACATTTGATTTAATCACTGATTTTGTGCCAACCCTGCCTTGTACGTTCTCGCGAGAATCTCGCGAGAGTGTGTACCCAAGAAGTTCTTGCCGAGGTTCTCGCGTACTTCTCGCGTAGATTCTTGCCGAGACTCTCGCCGAGAACCTCGCGTGAATGTGGAGCGCTCATAAGAACACTCACCCGTAAGTCACCTTTAATAAAAAAAACTAAATTGAAATCGCTTCATCCGTTCGGGAGCTATAATGCCACAGACAGACTGACAGACACACACACAGACACACAGACAGACAGACAGACAGACACGTCAAACTTATAACACCCCTCTTTTTGCGTCTGGGGGTTAAAAAGAGTGCAGGCGAACCATATAGACGATATTGCTTCACAGGTACTATGGACTACAGGTACAGGTACAGGTAACTAATGTAATATAAAATATTTAATAAATTTATTTATTTTATTCATATTCACTTAACATAGACAGTTACAATATCAAATATACTCGTAGATATGTATTTTCATAAAACCAAAACCTATGAAATGTCTACAAACAGCTAGTACATACGATTCCGAGCACACAATAAACTTTAGAGAAAGGGACAATATGTATGGACAAGTGTCTTAATCTATAATACACGGTTATTATTTGGACAATTTTAGGAACGCTTTAGGATCCATCACATCCATTATTATATAAAAAATAAAAAAATGAAATAAAAAATTTAAAAAAAATTAAAAAATCTCAAAAAATGCTGCTCTCAACTAGTGCAGCATTTTTTGGATTTTTTAGAAAATTAATATAAAATTAAGTGAGTGAGATATTTTTTTTATTCATATTTAAAAAATTCTAATACCATGTCGTGAAGCATGTCGTGAAGTTGTAACCGAACTCCGCCGAAACGGCTCGATCGAATTTTATGAAATTTTTTGCTTTAGTATCACATGAGAAGAATATTTCTCTACTCATGTAGTTAGTATATTCAGTAGTTTTGAGAATAGGTCGTAAACTATTTTTATACCCCTAAGTGATAAAGATGTTTTTAGGGTTCTGTACCTCGAAAGGAAAAAACGGAACCCTTATAGGATCACTTTGTTGTCCGTCCGTCCGTCTGTCTGTCTGTAAAGACCCTTTTTCTCAGGAACGCGTGGAGCTATCAAGCTGAAATTTGTATCAAATACTCAGGTCTACTGTTCCTTGGAGCTGTGAAAAAATTTAACTTCTAAGCCAACGCAATCAAAAGATACAGCCGTTTATGCTGCAAATTTTCGACACACTTGCAAGGGAATCAAAACCTACAAGGTACTTTCGGTGAACTCAGAATCTTGAAATCTGGTACGAAGTAACTTCTTCTAGCACAGATAAAGGAAAAATTGCGAAAACCGTAAATTTTTACTTTCATACCTACAGGTTTGTACGGAACCCTCGGTGCGCGAGTCCGACTCGCACTTGACTGGTTTTTTTTTATTATTATGGCGAAACGTAGTTCGCGTGCGCAGCTAGTGTACATTTATTACTGCCGCGGCCCGCAAGTGTATAGGTGTTGCAGGGTGATAATATGGTGAGTATGGTATCAGAGTCCGGTATCACATCTTAATGAGCCAATTACAAGAGAAACAACTATAAAATGTCGTCAAAAAGAGCTTTGTACAACTAACCCACTTTTTCGAAGAAGTAAAGAAATGAAATAGTTATGTCAGGTATTCTTTATTCGTCAGTATACGGAAATAGTTATTTGTTATACATGAGTGCAAAGTTGCTTTTTAACCGCGTGCTCATTTTTTATGACCGAGCAAGCGAAGAATTCTAAAATTCAAAAATTAGAATCCTGAGCGTTAGCGTGGGAATCAAAAGAGCACAAGGTGAAAAATCTTTGCACTCGAGTGCAACACGTAACTTTTCATCCCCCCTCAGCGAGGAAATGACTAAATGCAAGATACTTTTATTTCAGTTTAGGTATATAATATTTACTACAACATTATGATAGGTAAGTATTACAGAAAAATATTTATATTATGTATAACAAATACGAGTAATACGTTTTTATTTATAACAATACGACGTTATAAGAAAATGGCGCGCGCAAAGTAAATTAAAAACAAAAGTACACCAAGGAGGTTAAGTTTTTAACAAATTGAAAAATGATGTATGATAAATTCGGCACCATGGAAATGGAAGCAAATAGGTTTAATGATGTTTTGAAATCACATACCTAGTGTACGCGATGTTCTAAATTCAAATTTACTTTAACCTCAAGCGGATAAAAACGGCTTTGGCGGTCAGATATCGAATAGCAAAAATACTCTTTCCGAGATGGGGGGATGAAAATAATATTAATAAATACGGAAAATAACATTTTAATGAAAATGTGATCAACATTATTTATCAATGACCAAGAACAGAAGCAGATTACTTAATAGACAGAAGGCATAAAAAGTGTCTAAACATAGTATGATGTTTTAAGTTATTTGGCATGAGGTTAATAATTTAGTAAGTTCAATTAAATTTGAAAACAATGTTGTTTTGTAGTAAAATCTCATTAGTCACTAAGCTTATTGTAACTTTTATACATAATGTAGTAATAATCAAATAAATATTACAAGTTACAACGGAATTCAACACTCTTATATCAATGGGACTTTTCCTTGTAAGTACGGCGCTTGTCACTTAAATGCGTTATTATTCTAAGCTTAAATGTTTATGTTTGTGTTATTAACCACATGAATACTCGTATAGTTAACTTATCCTCGACGAATTTCCATTCTTAGAATTTTATGCTGGGCTTCCCGCCAACTGAGTAGGTAAACTATATGTTTATAGATTTAACGGAAATACCTACATTGATCATAATGGTAAAATTTTAAATTGGCACCGGAAATTATGGAGACGAAAATATAGCAATGAACTTTGACGTTTTTAGCGAAGAGAAATGCTTTTCCACAATATGCCACCAGGGCTAGTTCACCGTATCGGGGACTCTACCATAATCGCTTATAGCAAGGTTACAACAATATTGAAATAGTACATTGTTACCCTAGGGGTGAAAGTAACTTATTTAGTCCCGAGACGGTGCTTGGCGCCGGAGCGTAGCGAGGGCACCAATAGTTCGAGGGACTAAATAAGTCTTTAACCCGAGGTAAACACTGTGCTTTTCATTACGAATACAAGGAAAGTAAAAATAAAACAATGAAATAGCTAAAACTCAACAACTTCTGCTTAAGCCCGCTTTCTCTTATAAAATCAGGCGTTAACTCCATACATGAATCAGATGAACACATTGTGTTAATTATTAACACAATGTTATACAAATATAATTTACAGTTAATACAAATCTCTGTTATACGGAAGTATTAACAAAACTCTACAAATGGAAAAAACAAATGAAGATCGCATTGCCGCTTTCCCGCTTATTTTGTTTTTTTTTTCTGTGGCCGGCCATCTATTGAGCCATTATTTATATCATTTTCATAATTTTAAAAATGGTAAATATTTGCCCAAATCTATGTTATTGTAAAGAAATAGTTGAAAATAAATTTCTTATAATAAAGTAATTTAAAAAATATATTCTTTAAATACTTAACATTATGATATTTCAATAAAAGTTACAAATAATACAATAATAGGTACAAACAACATCACACTTCTATATTGAAATCTGTGCCAAATTTTGAGACTTTCTAGGAGATCATTGTTTGGCGCCGACTTCAATATAGAAGTTTCAATATGGAGGTTTTTAGTGAATTTAATACCAGCTCACCGTCAGTGAACTGGTTTTAAATTCAGGTCAAAGTTTAGGTCAGGTTAGGTCAAGTCCAAAAGTTAAGGATCCTTCTATAATTGGAAAAAAAACATGAAACACATTGGACATCCCTATAAAATTTAAGGGTTCCCTTGATTTTTATGAGATCGCATCATCAGAGCCTGACTTTGGTGACCTTCGGATCACCTCAGGAGTATACTCTATCGAAAATGAAAAGAGTTTTGAAAATCGGTCCACAATTGGCGGAGTAATCGCGTAACATACACACAAAACACGTTGGACATACTTGCTAAATTTAAGGGATTTTATGGGATCCCATCATCCGATCCTGACTTTGGTTTTAATGTTGTTTTGAGCGATCATGGTAAGGGGGCAGGACTCTCTCCCCCCAGAGTCAAGGGGGCAGGGGGGCTACACACAGAACGTTGTGTTATTATTATGTGATTGGAGTTCCGTCGATGTCCATCTTGCCCTTCGGTGAGGCGGTTCGGGATCAGTGGGGAGATTTTGTAACTCACCGACTGGATCGGTAATCGTAATCGAATTAGATACGTACCTTTATGAAGAAAAATGGAATTATATTCATCGACTGTAATTATTTGTCGATTTATTTGATTAATATGCTAATAATGCTCGGACGACGATAATACAAAACACTCATTATCATCATCATTATTTTTCAGCCAAGAGACGCCCACTGTTGGACATAGGCCTCCCCAGGGATCTCCAAAGCGATCGGTCCTGCGCCTCCCGCATCCAGCTCGTCGGTCCACCTTGTGGGGAGCCCACCAACGCTGCGTCTCCTTGTACGCGGCCGCCATTCAAGGACCTTTCCGCCCCAACGGCCAACAGTCCTGTAAGCTATGTGTCCTGCCTACTGCCACTTAAGGTTTGCAATTCTTTGGCCTGTGTCGGTCACTCTAGTTCTTTTACGGATCTCTTCATTTCTGATGCGATCGCGTAGAGAAACCCCGAGCATAGCCCTCTCCATTGCCCTTTGAGTGACATTAAGCCTTCTGATGATACCCATTGTAAACGGCCACGTCTCAGTTCCGTACGTCATCACTGGCAACATGCACGAATTGAAGACTTTCGTCTTAAGACACTGCGGAAGATTGGCCGAGAATATGCTGCGTAGCTTCCCGAACGTTGCCCAGCCGAGTTGGATTCGTCGATTTACCTCTTTCTGGAAATTGGACTTACCGAGCTGGACTATTGGCCCCAGGTAAACATATTCGTCAACAATATCCAGTGTAAAGCCTCTAATGTTCACAGGAGTGGGTACTACATGGAAATTCACCATGATTTTGGTCTTGTCCATGTTTATTTTAAGACCCACTCGTTGGGAAACTCACAGAGGTCTTCGAGCATTGTGTCTAGATCTTCCACGGTCTCAGCCATGACTACGATATCATCGGCAAAACGAAGGTGAGTTATGTGCTCGCCGTTTATTTTGATGCCGAGTCCTCTCCAGTCGGCGATATTACGTCACCCTGTCTCACACTTCGTTGAAGTCGTATTGGTTTCGAGTTTTGGTCCTGAAGGCGGACTGACATAGTGGCGTTTTCGTACAATGACTGCAACACTTGGATGTACCGGTAGTCTATTTGGCACCTCTGGAGTGACCTAAGCACAGCCCAGGTCTCGACAGAATCAAAGGCTTTCTCATAGTCCACAAACGCCAAGCATAGTGGCAGATTATACTCCTCGGTCTTCTGTATAACCTGCCGCAGCGTATGAATGTGGTCTATGGTATAGCCTTTACGGAATCCGGCTTGTTCAGGAGGCTGGAAGGCGTCAAACCTGCGCGCGAGACGATTTGTATACATGACACAGGAGCGTGATGGGTCTGTAGTTATTCAACTGGGCCCCAGTCGCCCTTTTTGAAGAAAAGTGCCACCACGCCCCTGTGCCATGTCTTAGGCGTTTTGCCCTCGAGTATGATTTAGGAAATGTAAATATTCATAAATGTTATAATTAGGTTGTTTGAGTTATTAACGATAAGTTAGATAAGTTGTATCACTTTTAGGGATTTTCGCGGTTTGGATAAGCTATTATACCTGTTATTTATTCAGTATTTTTTTTTTGTGAATCTTCAATGACTAATCTATACATTCCTTCTAAGAACACGAACAAGAAAAGAAAAAAAAGGATTAGGTTTACTTTTTGCTGACACTATCTAAAACTATAAATCTTTATAATATCATACGACTATACTTACCCAACTTCGACGCGTACAGACGCAATGAACATAAATATGCTTTAATTATATGTTATATAGTATTAATCGTGGTATTAAGTATGGAGCTATTATTTTCATTAATCGATCAATCACGCTCTCCACCGTCGATCGTTCGAAGATCTTAGGTGAGGGTCTTAAAGATCAGAGTGCCTTGGCAAGGTCAACCCACGTGGGATTCCAGACAAGTAGGTAGGTACATGAACTCAATACGCGACTCTAAGGAACGCAAAACAAGTGATGTTAGTGCGTATCTTGTAAATAGCAGGAATTCAAAGCCTGTTTATATAAAAATCTATTGTCATTTAGTAATTGAATTCATATTCGCAGTTGAGAGGTGAAGAACCCTTACCTAAACATGGTCTAAGCTTAGTCCTGGTTTAAACTTGACGCTGTCTCAGAGGCTGACAACTCTGAGCTGAGCTTATCGAGTCCCACTTAAAACCTTTTTAGCAAAACCTATTTAATAAACCGCAGTAAAAAATATATATTACTCTTGAAAATATTTCTGAGAATATCCATGACCCCAAAACAAATTTTAATCAAAATGTCGCGTTAAAAATGCCAAAGACACCCATCAAAAACAGCTTCCAGAAGAAAATCCGAGTTATTTAACAAAGGTTATACAGGGTGTCCCAGAAGCCGACGTCAAGCCGAAACCAGGTGATAGACTAACTAATATATGTTATCAGAAAAATATAAAACGTTGGCAATGACGTCGGCTTCTGGGACACCCGTATAATGATTTTCAGGGATTAACTCATTACACTTAATTTGATAATATTGATGTTTGATATCTTCAAATAAGTCACTAGTTTCTTTAAAAAAATATTTTGATTTTTTCGCTCAATTTCAATGACGCAGCGCGCCCGTAATCCAGTACAAACACATGTCTCAAGGTCGTTGGCGTTACTCAGATTCTGGGTACTAGACTTAAACTAAGACTAAGTTCAGATCACGTTTTGTAATAAGACCGTAAGTTTCATATTTGTTGTAAAAACACGTTTTACATAAAAAA
Organism: Schoenobius gigantellus; assembly: GCA_963935595.1. Lineage (NCBI taxonomy): Eukaryota > Metazoa > Arthropoda > Insecta > Lepidoptera > Crambidae > Schoenobius > Schoenobius gigantellus. The sequence goes on from OZ012553.1 coordinate 15,568,404, forward strand.
ATACACTAAACATTAGAAAATAATTGGTTGGCTTCGCAACTCCTATTAAAATAAAAAAGGTACCTATTCTAACGTACCGGCGCAGGTTCTCGAAGAAGATGCAAAAGGTAAGAAGGAAAATTATACAGAAAATAATGCAAAAGCGCGAAGTCTTATTGTGCAACGCCTACCAGATCGATATCTAGAAATAATTAAAAGTGCTAAGTCGGCCAAAGGAATGTTATAATTTTTAGAAAATACATTTGAAAGGAAAAGTGTAAGGAACAAATTATTTTTACGGAGAAACTTAATCAATCTGCAATGTCAAACAAAGCTATAGGATCACTTCTTCGCATTTGATAGTTTAGTGTCCCAAGTAGAAGGAACAGGCTCGAAAGTGGAAATAACAGATATGATACTTGCTTTCTTCACTACCCCCACAATATAATTCAGTGATCACTGCAATCGGAACCATAAGCATAGACAAGGAGCTGACATTAGATTTTGTAAAGAGTAGTTGGATGCAGAAGTAAAGCAGATACAAAAAGAAGAGATACAAATGCAGCCAGGCGAAGCATCTTTTAGCGGGCACGAAAGTATGAAATGCTACACGTGTGGCAAAATAGGTCATAAGGCTGAAGATTGTAAGAAAAAAATCAATATCGTGGGCGAGGTAACCAGAGACGAGCAAGAGGTGGACGATACGGAAGATTTAACCAAAGAGGTTACTCAAGATATGACAACAGGGACTATGGAGTGACAGCTCAATGTGAAGATTTTTCTTTTTCTGTATTTGAAGAATGCGTAACATTGAGCGAAACTAATAACAGTATCAAATTCGTAGTAAACTCTGGTGCTACTTAAAATATGATAATGAGCAAATATGAAAAGGATATGACGGATATTGTTCAATTGAATAATCCTATAAAATATTTGTTGATAATGGCGAGTATTTGGAGAGTTACAAAATGGGTAAGATTAAATTATGATATAAAAATAAAGATGTTACTAAAGAACCTATAATTGTGGATGGTTTATATCATAATTTACTGTCTGTTTGAAAATTATTAGAAAAAGGCTACTTTGTAAAATTTTATAGCAAATCTGTTATAATTGATAAAAATAATATTGTTATTGAAGGGGGTATGTATGGTAAACTGTTTATAATTGAATTAAATCTGCCTAATATAATTAAGACCTGTAATGTAGCACAAGATTATTTCTGGCATAGGAGACTAGGACACGCCAATAGAAAGCATCTACGAATTATAAAGCTACCATACTCGAGGGCTCCGTGTACACCGTGTATGGAAGGTAATATATTATTAATTTCAAGTATTATTTACGATTTTTCACATTTTTGTGTAATTTACCTACTACAAAGGAAGAGTGAAGCTACAGCCAAAATATTGGAATATATAAAATACATTGAAAGGCAAGGAGGCAATAAGGTAAAGAAAATAAGAAGTGATAACGGAGGAGAATTTAAAAATGATGTACTTATTAAACAATGTTCTAAATGTGGTAGTATATTACAGTTTACACAACCCTACTCACCTCAGTCCAACGGATTTGCATAAGGCACGTACTCTAATGCTAGAAATAAACCTGCCAAAGTTCCTATGGGGTGAAGCTGTTAAGTGTGCTGAGTATCAGATAAATCGATGTCCATTCTCTGCTGTAAGCTACAGAATACCCGCAGAAATAATGCATGGTGAAGTTGATTGGACCAAACTAAAAGATTTCGGATTGAAAGCGTGGGCCGCTGTGATTCCCAAGCAAGGAAAATTTCACAGAAGAGCGCGTGAAATGAGATTTATCGACTATAGCCAAAGTGGGTATCGCTTGTGGAATCCAGGGACAAATGAAATAATAAATTCGAGGGATGTTAGATTTGATGAAAACGACATAAATTATAATGAGAACAAAGTAAACAAGGTAAATAATGAGAGATATAATGTAGATGAAAATGAAGAAACAAATAACGAAACTAAAAAGATACAAGAAAGAGAAGAAGAAAGTAGAAATGAGAGAGTAGACATCAACGAAGAAGAACAGACAAGGACAAGATCAGGGAGGATAATTTAAAGGCCACTGTTGTAAAACCTTATTTCTTACTTTATGATTTTTATACGTTGTTTATGACAGATTGTATTTTTGATATTTCCCTTTTGAATATAGAAATTTACCAAAAACATGTCTCGCATATTTTATTGCAATCCTTCGATGGTGAAGATGGAAGAAGATACAGCAATTGAAGGCACGGGAAGATTTACAATAGAATACAATACAAAACAAATATGATAAAATAGATTCCACCATCGTGTTGTGAGTGTATAATATAACGCCATTTTTATGTGTATAACAACGTTTTAAGATAGGGTTACGCCAGGTTTTTTATGTTTGTTATTTTTTCTGTTTCGCCTGGAGGATGTTGTAAAACCTTATTACTTACTTTATGGGAAGAAGCAGCGAACAAGGAACTGAATGAACAAGAAAGATTAGGAACATGAGAAGTAAGCAATTTACCAGAAGGAAGTAGTTAATTCAATAGATATTAAATGGATCTTTAACACTAAAACAGATGGAACAAAGAAAGCACGAATAGTTGCAAAAGGTTTTCAGCAATACAATACGTATTCGTCTGACAATTACTCACCTGTGGCTCGTATGTCCAATATAAGATTGATGTTAAGTTTTGCTGTACAAGAGGATCTCAAATTTAGACAGATAGATGTGCCTGTTGCTTTTTTGAATGCTACGCTGGATCATAAAGTATACATAAAATGTCCAAAAGGAATGAACATAGAAGAAGATGAAGTACTAAGACTAAGAAGAGCTTTGTACTTAAAGAAGCGCCAAAGTGCTGGAACGATAGATTTCATAATTTTATTGTAAGACATAGATTTACACAATCTAAATATGACGTGTGCTTATATTGTAAGAGGAAGACATGGTTACTGATTTTCGTTGATGATATATTTATTAATTAGAGAAGACAATGAAATAATGGAAGAATTGAAGAAAGAATTTAATATAAAAGATTTGGGACCTGTCAATAATTATTGAGGATTAGAAATTATTTAGGATTAGAAATTACCAGAAAAGGGGAAATAATAGCAATATATCAAAAGAATATGATAAACAAGTACTAGATATTAGAAAAGTTTAAGATGATCGATTGCAAGGGTGCAAACACTCCAATGGAAGTAAATTTCAGTCCTGATATAAACGAGGAAGTAATAGATGTACCTTATAAAGAACTCATAGGATCACTTTTGTATATTTCTACAAACAGTCGTCCAGATATAGTATATGCCGTCGGATATCTGAGTAAATATTTGGATAGACCTACAACCTACAAGTCAGTTATGGAAGGCTGGTAAACGAGTCTTAAGGTATTTCTAAGCTACTATTGATTACCGTTTAATTTAACAAATCATCAGAACCAGCTCAACTGAAAGCCTACACGGATGCTGATTGGGCAGCTGACAAAACGGATCGCAAAAGTACGAGTGGATGCGCAGTTTTTTTACGATAAGAACCTTATTTCTTGGTTTTCTAAAAAACAAATAATTGTAGCGCTTTCAACGGCGGAAGCAGAGTTTGTTGCTGGTGCTTTAACAGTGAAAGAGCTTGTTTATGTCAGAGATTACCATTACCATTTTTTTAAAGATATCTATAACTTTAAAACTCTGTTAATAATTTATGTTCCTACTAATGAAAATAAAGCTGATATTTTTACTAAGTCTTTGCCAACCCCAAAACATAAATATCTTAGAATTAAATTGTGTGTAATGAGCTGATTGATTTATAGAAGTTTGATTTTTTTTGATTATGTAATGTGTAAGTTTTGTTTTAGGTTTAGTTTACAAGTTTAGATTATTAAGTTCACTAAACTTAAGGGGGGGTGTTAGGATATTGTGTATGCACAGCTACCTACTTATGTTACTCTCTGGTATGAGTTGTCAATAAAGTTGTTATTGTCTTAAATCAAAGAAATCTTTCATTACTTATCCTTTTAATTAAATCTAATTGAATAACTTTGACCTACGACCACAGGAAAGTTGTCGACTTGCCTGAAGAGCCACATTTCTAACCACATCCTTACCGCTTTAACAAAAGTTGAATAATAGTATTATTACATCATTACTAAACAATTTTTATGACAACACTGGCTCACTGAGTAATTAAATTTGTATATAATTGTTTATAGCTTTAAAGATTTATCTTTTGCTTAAAAGCATTATTACCTAATTCCATGTCGGTATTTACCTCATAATAGTGTTTTTATAAATATATAAATGTATTAATAAATGTATTTATATTTACTATTTAGATCTGTATTTATATTTGCTTTATTGCTTTAGGTAAGTTCTTAAGTACTAAAATTCGAGTATTAAATGAGAAAATATTTTATAGTTAAACTGTCTGCGAACACTTTTTCTTTAGAAGCGTCTGTACTAACATATTCTTATTGACTACGAGCACTCATGACTTATTATTAAAATGAAATATAGAAAAAATACTTTCTGTTTTATTTAAACATAAATTTAGATTATAGACTGGAGGTAAGGGACAAAGTAAACAAAATTTAGTACAATATAGTTATTACTTTTGAAGGCTGAATGGTTTATTAAGCAATATCTGCCAGTAAAAATAGAACACTTGGATATAATCTAATCTCTCTGGTAGTACTAAATCATGTAAATAAATCTGGTAGTGCAAAAATCACTGATGTGCACAAGAACAACCTACTACAACTGGTTGTACAAATGATACACCACTGCATCATTAAATTTGTTCAACCAGTTGAGCTACTCATTCTAGGATTCAGGTATAATTGTTCAACTATCCCCTGAACCCTATATTTAAATTGCTTTTTTATATTTTACTTTAATATTAGCAAATATGTTTATTTTAGGCGTATATGACCCATATTTACATGCAAAAAAATAATATTTATTAATAGAACACTGTAGAGTGGTAGAGGGGTGTCAAAACAAGTATGTCAAAGATTTTTCATTACTCATACTCTGAAAGTAGGTCTGAAGTTGCCAGAGGAGCGGGTTGAAAGTAATACTTTTCAGCCCTAGGGAGAATCAATTTCAACTGACAGCTGCTGTCAAATTTTAAAAAAGAAACTAGTTCTTTTTTAAAAAAAAATTATTGAACCATATTCCGACTTTCTATACAGCCACTCAATTACAGAGCGGTGTAAAATTTTAATAACATAATGTTAAGTATTTAAAGAATATATTTTGGAAATGACTTTATTATAATTTATTTTCAACTATTTCTTTAAAATAACATAGATCATCTGATTCAGGTATGGAGTCAACGCCTGATTTTATAAGAGAAAGCGGGCTAAAGCAGAAGTTGTTGATTTATGTAAAATAAAATTTACACGTTTTTTCTTTAGCTAATTTATTGCTTTATTTTTACTTTCCTTGTATTCGTAATGAAAAGCACAGTGTTTACCTCGGGTTAAAGACTTATTTAGTCCCTCGAACTATTGGTGCCCTCGCTACGCTCGGGCGCCAAACACCGTCTCGGGACTAAATAAGTTACTTTCACCCCTAGGGTAACAATGTACTATTTAATTACTCGTACTTTGAAAGTAGGTCTGAAGTTGCCTGAGGAGCGGGTTGAAAGTAATACTTTTCAGCCCTAGGGAGAATCACTTTCAACTGACAACTGCTGTCTAATTTTAAAAAAGAAACTAATTCTTTTTTCTCATTTTTATTGAACCATGTTCCGACTTTCTATACAGCCACTCAATTACAGCGTGGTGTAAAATTGAAATAATATAATGTTAAGTATTTAAAGAATATTTTTATAAATAACTTTATTATAACTTATTTTCAACTTTTTTTTTAAAATAACATAGTTTTGGGCAGAATATTTACCATTTATTAAATTATGAAAATGAAAAATAATGGCTGAATAGCTGGCCGGTCACAGAAAAAAAAACAAAATAAGCGGGAAAGCGGCAATGCGATCTTCAATTGTTTTTTCCATTTGTAAAGTTTTGTAAATACTTCCGTATTGTAGAGATTTTTAACTGTTAATTGTATTTGTATAACATTGTGATAATATTAACAAAATGAGTTCATCTGATTCAGGTAAGGAGTTAACGCCTGATTTTATAAGAGAAAGCGGGCTAAAGCAGAAGTTGCTGATTTATGTAAAATAAAATTTACACGTTTTTTCTTTAGCTAATTAATTATTTTATTTTTACTTTCCTTGTATTCGTAATGAAAAGCACAGTGTTTACCTCGGGTTAAATACTTATATACTCGCTACGCTCGGGTGCCAAACACCGTCTCGGGACTAAATAAGTTACTTTCACCCCTGGGGTAACAATGTACTATATAAAGTACCTTTTCCAAAAAAAGTGTAACGATCAGACATCAAACTGATTAATTTTAAGTATGTGACAAAAATCTGTATGTATCGAGGTACCGATGTGAGAGAGTTTGCGTAATATAAATACGTAATATCGTGTCATAAATATTTTTTTAACACCCTTGCTCGTAAAGCTGATGTAATTCAACCGGTTTTAAATATGTAAAGCGGGTCATAAAAAACGCGTTTGTTACCAAAGCAAATAGTTAAGTTATAGTCCATACAAATTCCATAACAGTATTATTTGCCATTTCAAATATGGAACTGGAGAGCTATTTTTGAATTACGTATGCGACTTCGAAATCACCGATGTGACTAATAATCACCGATTTTCAATAATTCTTATTTTTGAATATCACTTATGTGACTACCTTAGTCACGGATGTGATTTCATTACGAGTGCCCTCACCCACTCGTAAACAAGTCATACATAACTGTGGAAACGTTATCTGTGTTTTGTTTAGAGAACATATTGACAAGTTTGAAGTTGATGTGTGTTGATTTTGAGTTGGATTTAAAATTTTTAAAATTTGTCAAATAAGTAAATATACACGGTTATTTTTTATCACCCTGGAAAAATTAAGGGACGCTTTACGACATGGTATTAGAATGATTTAAATATAAATAAAAAAAATAACACACTTAATTTTTTTAAATTTTTTTAAACATACAAAAAATGCTGCTCTAGTTGAGAGCAGCATTTTGAGATATTTTTTTAGTTTTTTTATACACGGTTATTTTTTTATCACCCTGGAAAGTTTAAGGGACGCTTCACGACATGGTATTAGAATGTTATATATATGAATAAAAAAATAACTCGCTTACTTAATTTTATATTAATTTTTTTAAAAAACCAAAAAATGCTGCCTTAGTTGAAAGCAGGATTTTTAGAGATTTTTTAATTTTTTTGTAAATTTTTTAATTTTTATTTTTTAATTTTTATATAATAATGGATGTGTCCTGAAGCATCCCTGAAATTTTCCAGGGTGATAAAAAAATAACCGTGTATATATTTTTTTATTTAATTTTTTTTATTTTTTATCTAATATTGGATGTGTCCTGAAGCGTCCCTAACATTTTCCAGGGTGATAAAAAAATAACCGTGTATAAGTTTAAAATCTTTTAAATTTGTGTCAAAAACAAACTTAGACCAGTATTTTCTTATATTTTGGCCTAGTTGCAATGAATTTTTAGCCGTATAATAACCGGTATACCGAAAACGGCTACATTCTGCGTGGAACCGAACCCTTACGTATGTGTGAACTTTATCTATGTTGGCAGCTCCGCGTTCGACTTTCAAAAATAGGATGTTTGGGAATTCGTGACTTCAAAGTCATCGCTGACAATTTAGTCAGCGGTGATTTCTAAATCGCATACGTAATTCAAAAATAGGTCTCCTGATCGCCACCGCACGACTCCAGCTAGTGAGCAGCGCGCTGTTGCTATTAAAATTTCGAACTAATCGCCGCGCGGCGCCAGTCAGTAGGCGCGCTAGCACGCTGTTAAAATGGCAAGAAAGTAACAGTGTGCATTTACAGATTGAGTTTATTTAAATTAAAAAAAAAACAGTTTATTCGGTAACTTAAAAACTTGGCTGCATGCTCTAGCGTCTTTGCCAACATTTTCACGCAGCCACGGCAGAAAATATCCTCGCGCCATTTTTCTCAAATTTTCTTTTCTTTGTACTTGTATTGTGAATATCTAAAAATGACAACTTTCAATAATGAAGATAAGCAATATATTACTTCAACTCCACCGGATATACTAACAGAAGCGCGAACCGCATGCGACAGCTTGCTGCCGTCAATATCCAAGGACAGATACATAACCACGTATGAAAAATGTTTTTTTTTTCTGTTTCCTCGCAAATGTGTTAAAAAACGTCGTACGATATACGTGCTTATGGGTATAACATCTTAACGCACTAATATCGTAATGTACTATACATGCATAGATTGCCTGGAATATATTGCTAATTAGGATAAGGCAACCCATTGTACCAATATTAGAAATATTTGGAAAATACAATGACAATTTGTAAATATCAGTTTATTCAACAATGAACATAAGTATTAGGACTATCTTCAATACGTAATCATTTACATAACGTATTCGATGTCGTCGTCAATGAGTAACGAAAAATCCCCGATCACAGGTAAGAAACAATTTTAGGAAGTAATAAACATGAATATGTTTATTTTAATGTATGAATTTCAAGTGGTATATATTTCTAAGAAAATACATTTTAAATGATAATATTACGCAAAAAAATTATATATGTGTCTTTGCATTTTCTTTAAAAATTTTAAATACGTAATTTGAAAAATCAATAAACGAATACGAGAAAAAAATTGTTCAGTAATCAATTGAATAAATCAATTAAATAATCAATTAATTTTAAATTAATAATAGAAAAAATTTCAAGAAATCTTTACATACAGGTATCTTGAAAATTGTTTAAGGATGTTGATACGTAGGTAGTTATTACTAGGGAATAAAGTCTACTTTCGCTTAACAAACTACAAAAGAGATCAATACAGTTTTTAGAGTTGCAATTTCGTAGGGGGAGGTAAGAGCTCTGTGGCCTAGTGGTTAAGGCGGGTTAGTTCAACGGTATGTTAAAGAGACGGGGTCGATTCCCACCGGATACGAAATTTTTGCTTATATATTACCTACGAATAGGTATTATATAATAGCTATTAATTTTCCAATTACGAAAATATGATAAATATAACGTGTACATTTTAATTCGTTTTAGTCATCAGAGTATGATACCTGTGAATTAATCAATTATATTACCTTTTTCTCAGTTATACATACGGTAATGAATGGCTAAATCAGCCACAAAATTTCAAAGAAAAGATTAAAAATGATAAGTGTCAGAATAATTTACTCCTATAATGATTGGTTAGGTGAAAATTGCTCACGATAACGACAACGATGGAGGATTGATTGATTTAAATTTGAATTTAATTGCTTACCACTGTTGAATGTTTCTGGTGATGTATTTTCCCATTAACTCTATTCATAATTTAACAGCTACTTACATTGTACGACTTCGTGCATGCGAAAGTAAAAATTAGTACCTTCTTATCTATTCATAACTGTATTACAAACCATGAAACTACAGCGCGAAATATCGTCAAAAGCATTAGCTATTTGTAGAGACTTAATGAAGAAAATGTAGAGTTAACGGATTCATTTTTCTGAAACGGACTGTATCAGTTCCCAAGGCCTACTCTCTAACATTATCCAAAATATTATTTAGCCCATCAGCAATATATTCTGACCAGAATATGGTGAAACAGGTGCTTGTGGGGCTTTGCACAGTCTAGGATTCCGTAGTATGAAATCTCGTTACGTTATGTTTGTATGTAATGATAAAAAATTTGCGTTTCGACCGGATTTTTTTCAGAAGCTGCCTTTTCTAAGTTGAGCAGCTTTTGCTCTTTGGTCTATTGCATAGTTATATTCTTTTTCTTCAGATTTTCCAAGGTATCAGTTTAGCTTATAGGATTGAGTGATAGGGTGGAGGAGGGGTTCAGATTTATTTTATCACTATTAAATTTAAGTTTAATAGTGATAAAATAAATCTTTATTTCAGACACTAAAAAGTCCAAGCCCTATAACAAGGTTAACTAAAGGTATAATATTTCGCACACTTAATCGAAAAATAGTCTTCATCACTCCTCAATGTTTTTTAAGTCTTACCCAACGGCACTCAACAGCCACACACTATGGGAAAGTGGCAAAAAATTTAACAACCGCACTTTACGTGAGGGTAAGGTATCCTAAAATGTTTTACGGACGGACATACAGATTTGGAGAAATTATATGGGTGTCTAAATAGAATCACGGAACTATCAAAATATATTTATTATTGATCTCTTCATGGTAACTCTTTATTTCATCCCAGCTTGAAAATTCAGAGGCTGACCGGCATTTAAAACAGCCAGAAGCAATTTGGGTTTGTTAGAGAGTAAATCCTAGACTCAGAAGCGGTTTGTACGAAGTGTTTGTGTACCCTTGACCGCTCGTGGGCGCATTCAGTCGCCGCGCGGCTCTACGCTAGCATCCTCGCGTTTCCGCAAAAGCAAAGCTACGCTGGTCACTCGATTAATATAAACACAGGGTACACTGCCCCAAAACTCAGTCCAGAGCTATGCGAGCCAAGCGGAGCAGTTGTCAGTCTGTGGTCGGCGCGAGTAGCACCCTAGTTTAAGTTATAAAATTATGTAAAATTTTGGTGGAAGTGTAAGTTGTAAACTTTACAATGAAGTCGAAGTGTGATGAGTTAGATCCGCAGCCGGAGCTCGAGGAGCTGTTGCAGAAGCCCAACAGCCTTCCGCTGCTGAGCGACAGACGGAAGCATGCAACCAGTACGTATTATAATTCTATTGACTTTTTTTGATTCCAAATAATATCACACACTGTTTATACAATATTTTTTTGCGTGAAAATAATCTGAAATATTTGCCAGACTTTATAGAATAACAAACAAAATGTGAACGCAAGTTCATATTCATTAGATATGTATTTCATTAACTTAATAAAGTCTGATAATTTACTTTATGTTAAAAACTTAACATCTAAATTCATTAAAGTAAGAATCAGAATCATCCTATTTAATAGAAATAACATCGTTGAATGGTTAATTTCCACATTATAATATTGAAATCTAAATTAATGTCAAAAGGCAAAAGAACAATTTTGCTTTAATATAGCCTTGCGATTTAAGATTTTCTCACAAGTAATTATTATTTCTCTGGTTTTGCCTTGAGGTCTGGGATTATAAGAAGGTTTAGCTAACAAGTTGAAGTTGAAGGTTTTCCAATCAGTTGTGAGAAACATCGTAAAAAGCATAAGTAGAAATAAACATATTTCCATTATGTTGTGCGACTCTCCCAAGATCTTGTTTTCGCGTGTTGATTCTAGATCGCCACTTTGAGACAAATACCAGTTTTAAATTAATTTTGCCAGAATTAAATTCCATTGAACAAAAAAACATATGTTTACACATACGCCGATGAGTATTAAAGGCATTAATAATATGCAAATTTTAAAATATTTCTGTTTTAAATGTCTTGCTCATAATTTGATATGTTACTATTATAATCATGAATTAATATAAATTCAAGTGCAAAAAAATACAAATAATTTAAATGTTTGAATATTTTAAAGCCTCTTTTAATTATGTTTCGAATCTAAGTATAAGGTGAGATACCTCAGTATTTGATTAGTAAATAGTTATTTTTTTAATGGAAAGCAAAAAGGTCATGAAACTTCCTGAATGTCTTTTTCTACATACGACAGGGAAGCTTTTGGCTTTCATCTCACCTGATGGTAAGTGACGATGGTGCGAGCTTCATCTGTACTCCTCAACATCTGAGAAATTGGCCATCTTACCTCTAATTGTCGGAACACAACAACGCTATTAACATTGTTATCAACAATGCAACAAACTTAGCTAAGACGGTGGCAGCTGCCAGACGGACTCAAGAAGCCTTACCACCATCCAAACCGAATCGAACCCCGGACCTACAGATCATCACCCGGTGGTCTCAATCACTAGACCACGGAGGCGGTTGCCTACACAGTAATTATTGATTTTCAATTTAAATGTCAATATTATTTTATTGTCATTTTAATGTCAAAAAGGGATGAACAAAGTTAAAAAAGCTCATTATTTATAACGAAAATATTATTGAAAATATCTATACTGTCTCACACTAATCGTAATATATGCTTGAAAAAAATTTCTCTATTCACTTCTGTAAAAGCAGAAGAAATTTAAATAAATTTTAAACCATTCTTAAGCATTGGAAATGTAAATAGGTAAGCCTCAATTCTTATTTTCAGGTGTGAAAACTCTCTCTACATTACGATGATGAATTCGTGGTGCAAGAAAACTAAATAATACTACTTGTTTTTATTTTTTTTAGTTCAAATTCATTGTCACATGATACTCGTATTAATTCGCTTATGTAGAGCCGCATGTAATATATCCGTTTCACATTTAGTTACTACTGCCATTATTTAATTAAAAAAATCTATCTTAACATATGGAAACATTTCTAATTATACACAAAATTAAAGCAGCCACTGGCACAGTAATGTTAATAATAATATTACTTGACGCTAAATGAATTACAAATAAATGACAATCCGATTTTTTTCTGCAAATAGTAGGGTAATTATATGGTAACTCTAAGGTGCCTTTAATTCTTATTTTTAATGGAAGTCCGAAATAAGTATATCGAAATATTGAATCATGTTAAAAGCAGAAACCCACCATACATCTATAATTTTCAATGCTAATTAGTTTATCGGGAGCAAGTTCCTTATGAAGAGAGCGTTGGTGGCGCTGCGGCCTCGGCGCTGGCCTGTGCCCTGAGTAGAATCGGGAGGCCCGCGATCGATCCTGCCATGTACCAATGTAATTTTCGTTTCACGAATTTCATATGTACATTTATCTGACGCTCCTACGGTAAAGTAAAATATCGTGAGGAAACCTGCGGACACCTGCGAAGTAATTCAAAGGTGTATGTGAATGACTTCACCAATCCGCACTGGGCCAGCGTGGTTTCACTAAGGCCTAATCGCCCTAACATAACTAGTTACTATAATTAGTTTAGGCATAAGCCTACCCTAGGCTTGTGCCCCTTGGTGGGGACGTATATGAGCTGTGATTAAGATGATGATGAGTTGCTTATTAATGGTTGCCTATGAAAATATATTGCAATCTATACAAATAAATAAAATTGAAATGTCTGTTTGTAATGTCAAAATAACAAGTTTTTACATAATGGGTATGAATGTATATTGGGTACCAATAACAAAAACACAATTTATTAATTTTTTGTCTGTCTGTCTGTTTGTTCCCTCTAATCTCCGGAACGGCTGAACCGATTTTGACGGGACTTTCACTAATAGATAGCTAATTATATAAGGTAATAGGCAAATTTTATCAAGATTAAAAAAAAAGTGCCTACATAAATCAAAACACTGCCAAAAGTTACTATTCCACGCGGACGAAGTCGCGGGCACAGCTAGTTATAAAAAAGATCTCTCGTAAAAGCTCGTTGCCTAGCTTTTAACTCTGCGAATGTAAAGCGTATGACTTGTACACAGATGAGACAAACTCAAGGAGGTGACGTACGCACAAAGGAGGAGGATGTAATAATAAGATCTTGTTTTTATACAATTAAAGAGGACCGCCACCTTTTTAAAATAATTGGTTATCGTGCGTCCATTTTGGGGTTCACTCTTGAAATTATTTCCGATTAATGCACAGTGATATTTTGATTACAATGCAAATACGTCAATTAATGGGCTTGCTTAAATTAAACCAAGCCTAATTCCTTGGTAGTTTAATATGGATTAGCTTCATATACTTATTCAATTTATCGTTATTTATAATAGGGACTGGTCTTCATCGAGTTCATTTTTCAAGTGCGTTCCTCATTAATATTGCAAACTGTTTTTTTTTGCGTTAGTTCGATGTGGGAACTTCTATTCAAAATTACTCTTATTTTCAACCAGCTATTTACGCAGCCCACGCAATGAAAGCTCTGAAAAGGAATATTTTTTTCCCGTTTTTGCAACATTTTTCATTGATGCTCAGCTCCTATTAGTCGTAGCGTGATATTATATAGCCTATAGCCTTTCTCGATAAATGAAATATCCAACACAAAAAGAATTGTTCAATTTGAATCAGTAATTTCTGAGATTTGCGCGTTCAACCAAACAAACATGTATTGATTTTTATTTTAAAAGCAGAATGAAAAAACATTTGAAAGTGAAACAATCGTAAGTATATTGTACATTTTTCCAATCTAATATTTTAGGTATCCATTATAGATATCGTGTGAAAAAAAATTTCATTGTGGAATCTCTCACCATGCAGATAAAATTTTGATTTAAAGTGGCGGCAAGTATATTAAAACGTCAGTTTCATATTTAAGCCTCTTTTTTGCCAATATATTTGTACAGACGTCGTGGTTTTTGGGACGGCATCACACAAGTGACTTTTTAAATTGCAGACTGCCACCAGGCAACGACAAGGCTTACCAGGTTGTCCTTACCAGTTAGTATTATTTAATAATAGATTATACACGAAGAGCTTAAAGCAATGTTTTACTTCATGGGCGCCATATAGGACCCTGAGCATAACGAGGGACTCTAGAGTGAAATTTAAAGCGTAGCAAGGCAGTTATGTAGAGTCTTGAGTAAAGAGAGGGGTTCAAGTCGCCCAAAGCACTGCTTTATTACAGAGGTGAATACTCTGCTTTTCATTCCATCTTCCGAAACAATAAAACTCAGGGCTCATAAATAAAACGGGCATTTAAAGGAAAACAGGATTTCATTCTGAATATATCGTGAAAATGTAATGATTAAATCGATTGCAATTTCTTGCTATTTCACTATCACTTGTTTCACGACTTCTTAAAACAAAACGAAAAGCTTTTGTTAGACACGCGTGATCAAAGTTTTAATGTAAAAACTTATGTGGTAATTTCACCATGAACACTGTTACGTTATCAGTATCACTATAACTATAGTTAACTACATCACATTATTAGACAAAACATAAAAAATACGGAAAAAAGATTTGTTTTTGCGCCCCACGTTTTACGTTTTCAGTTAGTTATGAGTTACGAAGCCAACCAATTATTTTCTACTTTTTAGTGCATTTCTTGCTTAAATCTTTTAAATGATTTTTTTTATGTAAAGCGTGGTTTTTGTTTTTTCTTATTTAAAACTACTTTTTTTGTATTTTGCAATTAAATGCTTTTTATATTAAATCAATTACTAAGCACAATACTGCTCATATGTAGGTTATTATGTAGTAGCTAATCATAAATCTACAACATTTATATTACCTCGCAGACATCTGACTGCTCATTATATTGTTATGTTCTATATGACAATTTTATGATGTAACTAATAGATGTCTTAACACTGACATTGATATTACAGAATGAGATGATGCATAATTTTTGCAAGAAACAAAATGATATAAACATTCATCTTAATAAAACCACATTTTGTACGGGTGACAATTTTATTTTATCATGTCCTTTCTTTTAGTGTGTTTGCATCAGAACGCCCAAAAAACTTTTTGTAGATACCAGGTGATTGAGTTAGAGTTATTTAAAATTAATTGTTGCAAATCGAATAATTCACAGTCCAACTTTTACCGTGATATATGTATGTCTTCATTTAGAGGTCCTTAAGATTTTCCATTAATTGCAAAGTAAGGTGCCATTAATTACAAGATATAAAGTTTCACCACATTGACGTCATTACACGGATACACGGATGATACTTGACGTAGGTTACCATAGGTACTGTCGAGTCCAGTATATCTCGAACGAATGAAATGCCAAATTATGTAGTCCGTAAGTAGGTAGGTACTATGCAAGTGTGAAAAGTTTTTATTTCAAACAAATGAAATAGTATTTTAATTAATGTTGCAGTGAGAGGTATTATTTGTGACTATTATTTTAATTCATTGGTTTTCAATTTACAAGAGTGTTAGCAATATTTGTAACAATACAACTAACAATTTGTCTGAAGTTGCTGAAAAGTTAAAAATAATAATTGAAAGGAAGGTACAGACAACATCACATTTCTATGTTGAAGTCGGTACCAAACGATGATCTCCTAAGAAATTCACAAATTTGGCACCGACCTCAATGTACAAGAAATGTGATCTTGTCTGTACCTTCCTATTCAGAAATCATTTTTAACATTTCAGTGTTTTTGAAGTCGGTTTTTATTTTGTTTTTTTTTATTATTATCTTTTTAGTTAATAAAATCTTTTTAGTGAATTCACTAGATATACGTGCCTGTTGTATTTAGAAAACTAACCTCTAACTCCTAAAAGTTAAGGATCCTTCCATCATCAGATCGGTTCATTACTATACCAGACGCAAAAACGTGAATAACTTGGGAAAAAAACTTACCTTAATTCCTAAAAGTTAAGGATTTTTCTATTATCAGCTTGGTTCTCGATTACTAGATGCAAATATAGAAATAGCTTCGGAGAAAACATGAAACACATTGGACGTACCTTTAAAATTTAAGGGGTTCCCTGATTTTGGTAACAATGGAACCACCTTAGGAGTATACTCTATCGAACACAAAAATAATTTTGAAAATCGGCTCACAATTAGAGTAATCGCGTAACATAGTAACACAAAAAAAAAACAAAAAACATACGCATCAAATACAGAATCTCCTCTTTTCTTGAAGTTGGTTTAAAAACATGAAACACGTTGGACGTACCTTAAAATTTAAGGGTTCCCCTTGATTTTCATGGGATTCCATCATCAGATCCTGACTTTGGTGACCTTACGACCACCCCAGGATTATATTCTATCGAATACAAAAAGAACTTTCAAAATCGGTCCAAAATTGGTGGAGTAATCACGTCACAATGATCGCGTTACATACACAAAAAACATACGCATCGAATTGAGAACCTCCACCTTTTTTGAAGTCTGTTAAAAATAGCAATGTTTTATTAATGTTTTTGCAAATATAGAGTCAAAAGTTCTAAAATAAGCTTAGTTTTTTTGTTAATAAAATTATAGGACGTTGCACGTTGCATATTTGTCCGTTCTATTTTTCATAGAGTAAAGGGATTTATTTTAATTTTTGATACACAATAACTAATTATATACACTAAAGAACTACTCGTATATTGAGCCTAAGGTTGTATTGTAAGTTTAAAAATAAATACTCGAAACAAGTTTTTTAGGTAATTTTTTAGGCTATTTTGAAGGGTCAAATATTTCTGCTATATAACACCATCATCACAGCTTATACTCGTATACGTCACCACCGAGGGGCTCGAGCCTACCCTATGTTAGAGGGTCATTAGGCCTTAGTCAACCACGCCGGCCCAGTGCAGATTGGTCGACTTCACAAACATCTTTGAATTTCCTCGCAGATATATACGGTTGCCTCACGATGATTTCCTTCACCGTAGGAGCGTCGGCAAATGTACATATGAAATTCGAAAAACGAAAAACACATTGGTACATGACAGGTCTCGAACCACGGACCTCCCTATTAGAAGGCCAGTACTGAGTCCACAGCGCCACCGACGCTCTATATCGCTACGCTATACATCTTGCTTAATGTTAAATGAAAATACAATTAAAATACTTTATAGTCTGTAAAAACCAGTATGTACTACCCACGTGAAACCACAATGCAATAGTTTGAATACGAGAGAGCCAACGCAACGTCTTGGTACGTTCGTTACGCATATTAGTATGACTGAGTATACAATATTACGTCGAAGTTCGTTCATGTCATGTCGTTATTGAAAATTATTCATGCTCATTTCCTGTCACGATATATTTTAATTATAATCACATATCTATTTCTGATCATTGTTCTAAATCTCTTAAAGATTTGTTTGCGTTCTTTATATTAGTTTATTCAATTATCCTCCTTTCGGTGGCTTCCTTCAACTGAAAATATGAGTAATGGGTATTTAATCAAGCACTTGACAGGTATGTCCCACACTCTCCTTAAAAAAGGAGGAACTGGCCTACTTAATCACGCTGGCCAATAACCGTTTGTTCCACTGGAAGTGTCAAATTGAATAAAACAGAATTTTCTTTAGTGTGGTGGGCTACCAAGAAAAATTCACTGTTGGCCTACCAGTGGGGCTTAGCGGTGGGGCCATAGCTAAAATGAGTTAAAATAAGGGTGCGGACTGATTATGAAAAATCTAAATCTAATTATTCCGTCAGTTAGGGCCGATTTTTCAATAGTCAGATAACTTTTAACTGTTGAATAAATATGGCGATCTGACAGATTTTCTATACAATAATTGTCAAACTATCATATTTATTCCTCAGATAAAAGTTAACTGATGATTGAAAAATCGGCCCGTAGATAATAAAAAAAATATCAGACACGTATTTCTTGCTTCGTCGAAATAACAAAAGCGATTTGAAGTAGGGATTCGCTACGTCACAAGTAAGTAGAATCCTCAAATATTTGTAGTGGATTTATGTCTCGTCTAGCGAGGTAAGTCCCACGTAACAGCAGACGGACTTCAGGGGTAGAAATAAAATGTTTGGGTTAAAAGAGACAAGTTTTATGAACAATTGATCATAGCAAATTATATTTGCTATATAAAAGAATGTCATTATTGTTGCTATATAGGTACGAGTAGTTCCCAATATTTTTAAATGTATTTTACTCGAGTATTTTTGATTATTCAACCAAGGACAACCGAAAACACATTTAAAGCAGTTCCATAACCTTACTCGTTTTGAGACTTGTAGGCTTCATTTCAATGTTGTTTGAAAACATATTGGTTCGGTATGGTAATTAGAGCACTAACCGGAACGTTTGCAGTGGAATTCGGATATGTCGGAAAAAATCATTCCTTTTAACATTGCGCGTGAGCGTGACACATAAATATGATTGTATTATTTGTACCTAGGTATTATATTATTTTATAACAGCACCATGTATCACTAATAAAATCATTATACAAAGTTTTATTTCTTGCCTGTTTATGGCTCATAGCTTTTACCTTTTTTCAAGATTCCTACCTAAATATCTATTTTACAATGGGCAATATATTACAGAAGTGGCGAAATTTTGAGGTATATTTCTAACGAAATTAATGAGCTTTTTAGCAATATTAATGACCGTGACCGAAGCATCTAAAGATTATGCTGAGTCATCGCAAGCCCTTTCAATTCCTACTGGTAGTGTGTAAGAATCACTAAAACGCCTTTTGAAAAACCTATATTATATCTACAGCGTAATGTTATTCTTGCAATAAAATACTACTAAGGCTACATTAAAATACTTCAACTAGGGGTATACTTTACACACTTTTCTTTTACAAGACGAAAGCTTTCGCTATTCATTTACTAAATATAATAATATAATACTCATTTTATCAGTAGCGAAAATTCTAAATGTTTTATAAACTACCTAACAAGGACTCTGGTTCCGAACCAAACAAAGCATAGTTACGAAATGCACAAAGTAACTATCTTATTCTGTGATCTACATTTTAAAGGCTTGAAGCTTAAACTGTTCTCAGCTTAAAATAGATATTATGAACGTAATTGGAATGTCAAATGACATTTTATCGTAGTGCTTGCATTTGACTAGGAAGACATTATAATATTTTTCATTACTCATACTCTGAAAGTAGGTCTGAAGTTGCCTGAGGGGCGGGTTGAAAGTAATACTTTTCAGCCCTAGGGAGAATCACTTTCAACTGACAGCTGCTGTCAAATTTTAAAAAGAAATTAGTTCTTTTTTCACATTTTTATTGAACCATGTTCCGACTTTCTATACAGCCACTCAATTACAGCGCGGTATAAAATTGAAATAACATAATGTTAAGTATTTAAAGAATATATTTTAAAAAAATGACTTTATTATAATTTATTTTCAACTATTTCTTTAAAATAACATAGATTTGGGCAAAATATTTTAAATTTTTTAAATTATGAAAATGAAAAAAAAATGGCTGAATAGCTGGCCGGCCACAGAATAAAAAACAAAATAAGCGGGAAAGCGGCAATGCGATCTACATCTGTTTTTTCCATTTGTAGAGTTTTGTTAATACTTCCGTAAAGCAGAGATTTGTATTAACTGTTAATTATATTTGTATAACATTATGTTTATAGTTAACACAATGAGTTCATCTGATTCAGGTATGGAGTTAACGCCTGATTTTATAAGAGAAAGCGGGCTAAAGCAGTAGTTGTTGATTTATGTAAAATAAAATTTACACGTTTTATCTTTAGCTAATTCATTGTTTTATTTTTACTTTCCTAGTATTCGTAATAAAAAGCACAGTGTTTACCTCGGGTTAAAGACTTATTAGTCCCTCGAACTATTGGTGTCCTCGCTTCGCTCGGGCGCCATACACCATCTCGGGACTAAATAAGTTACTTTCACCCCTGGGGTAACAATGTACTATTACAATACTTATACTATGTAAACATTATTGGTTAGTAAATCTTCACAGGGAAAAGGTATATAAAGGTTATCGACAATCAATTTTAGAATTTTATTAAGTTTATTGTTAGAATAACATGGTGTTAAAACTTGAAGTTATCGACTTAGACGTTTTCTTGGTCACTTTAAGAAACAATACCGATAGAAAGTATATTATCTCCAGAGAGATTGTAGCCCTTAGCTGAAAACGCCCATTTGAATAAATTTTTATTCAATTTCTTATTTAATGATGCTACTTATCTTATGCGTAAACTTACTTAAGTAAATTCAAAGCACTTGATTCATATACACTTATATATTTCTATACGTAAGTATAAGTATATCAGGTTTACTTATACACATTCATATCTGAACGACCTATAAAAATAGATCTGTTAATATAGCATTAGCATGCTTTTTGCGTTGGTAAATATGCGCAGCACTTAGGTCATACCGTCATATATTAAGCGCTTATGCAAATATGACACATTGAAAAAATCAATGACATTTTGAGGTAGGCTAATTAAAATTTATTGTTCCTATACTGAAATGCATGTTGCATAAATATCACTAATACATTTTAAATGTTTACTTTTCGGAGTTGTTTAGCAGGTTGGGACGAGAGGCCTTCGCAGCCGAACTTCCATGCCTACTACTCCCATGTTCAGGGTAATACCCCCATGTTCAGGGCATTAATACCCGGCCCGTAGCTGGATGGGTTGTCCCGAGGTGGTGACCTAGATCCCGGATCACCTTGAATATAGACTAGGGACATCGTGGTTGGTTAAGTGGATATGCCCCGCACTCAGCAAGAGGAGTCCCATATCTGCATCTCGACTAGCCATCGGCAGGTACGGTGAGCAACAACATTCCACCCCGTGGGACGAGAGCGCGAGATTCTGAAAATCAACAACACAAAGACAAGTCATGTCCAATAATTAAACTGGAGATATCGCACATAAATGGGGAAATTGATTAAGACCCTAATTTGGAAGTTGTGCTCGTCAACTGATCGTCAGCAGTAATCCAACTTACAGAACGACGACACTACAAGTGTAACACGTATTAAAAACCGGTTTTAATTATCACTTTGAAAAGTCTATTGGATATTGTGTAATAAGTTACGCTTTTATCTGTATTTTTGGGGGTCCGTCCTTTAATCAGAGTGAAACAAGAAAATTTGTATTAGGACTTCGTAATTTCTCAGAGAAAAAACACGACAAATGCTAAACATATCTCAATGAAACTGAATTGGTATCCTTCGGTCTCTGTTGCCAATACAGACATTCAAATAGGAGAGACTGAATGACCTGCGAGCTTGTTAATGTATCTGTTATTCTGGAGATTGCTCAGAGAAAGTTGGGAGTTTCTGATATTTCGAGGTCTGGTCAGACGCACTATGTGGATTACGAGACTGTCATGCTTCGATCACTAGAACGACTGTAATGGAACACTCGTGGATTATCGGGAGCCAAAAACCAATTTATAGACAGAATGTTTGAAACCAAATTTCAGAGAACCCATTTGTCAACTTTCTGCAACACAAAAATGACTTCACTGATGATCAGTGCTCGAATTGAGCAGGAACACGCCGGAACGTCGTTCCGGTTCGTGAAAATTTATGAAGTTACCGTTCCGTCTCGTGGAATACGGCGGAATAGCGAATAGCGGCTTAGCGTTCCGTCTCGTAAAAATGTTCAGGCCTAGCGTTCCGTCTCGTAAAAATGTTCAATTCGAGCACTGATGATGATGATTGATGATTGTTTTGAATGAATTTGATTATTGATGAATGCTAATTGTTATTTCTTTTTTTTATATCAATTGGTGTTTAACAAAGACTACGACTTGATTACAAATTTTCTATCTCCGGTGTCACTAATTGCAAAAGCCAATTAGGTACCTATATAAAATTACTAGATATAACTCTGAACTTGAATAATTTGAGAAGGCATTAGCGTGTGCCGAATTAATCCGTCTTAAATGATGAATGGCATCGAGCCACGGGCACCTTTGTTTGTCTCAAGCAAAACTGGATTTTTATCAAAAATATTTTTGGTCCCTAATTTATATTCATGAACCACCTCGCATATATTCTATTTAGAATGAAGTTGCAAACTCGGTGTATATTCTTTAAGAAAAACGACGTAGTATAACGAGACCCAATTAAAATCGTGTTTTAATGTAATATTATAATATCAAAACCATATTTTTCTTTTTAACATTCGATACATTTTAAATGTTAGCTATTCTTATTTATTTTCGACTTTCGAGTTAAATTCTAACTTCAAGTGACTTGAAAGCTAACCCAAGCTTTCAATTCACTTGAACAAAAACAATTCACAATGAACGACAGCAGTATGTATTAATATTTCTTGAAACTTTAGAATAAATTTATATTTGACATACTTATTGTCTTAACAAATTGCAGTTTAAAGATTTTTCCAAAATCAAAAGATCGTTAGTTTTGTTTTCCTTGTTGCGTTTGTTCCCGTTCTCCAAATATATACGAGTATTTAAGGTTCTATTAGTTAGCATGTGAGAGTTAACTATGAGACTCATTATTGGCTATGAATAATTTCATTATCAGTGCATAGATAGTCTAATTGATTTATTATATTAATTCTATAGCCGTGTTGCTTCCTTCCTATATGGAGTAGTTACTTAAACATTATTATAGTCGTAAGCACTACATCACGTACGATGCTTATTCAAGTACCAACTTTAGTGTGTTATTCACTTATGCTGGCGAACGAAGATCAAGTCGTAGTAGTAGTTGTATTATGTAATGTTTTTGAAAAAATATTTGCTAGATTTATGAGTTGTTACTCAAACTCAAAAATCTTTATTCAATATAAACATTTTGGTTACCTTTACATATACTTACAGGATGTTGGATGGAAGCGTTGGATGAAATAACATATTGAACAGATGTTATACAATATTCATTTTAAGATTATTTTGTTAACTTATTAAAGAGGCACAATAAAACACAATAAGAGAGGCAGTATTACAGTCAATATTATTCTAAAATATAAATCAAAATTCAGGTCTTAGGAGTTCTGAATTAAAATTCATTCAGTAGCATTATCATAAGGAAAATTTCGGGTGGTTAAGATTTGTAGTCCAGTTAGTCTAGTATAGACTAATGTTAGGGAATGCAAAATAATAGCTAGTGATAATAACAGAGATAAAGCATTTAAAAAATGGTCATATTAAAAATAATATATAGAGGAAAATGTGATTCAAGTAAATCATTGAAATATGTTTCCCGAAATCATTATTCAAATTCAAACAGTGATTTATGGTTTTTAAACGAGCTTGTAAAATCAAGGTCTTTTATGTAGGTATTATTTTATGGTTATCTATATTGACGTACCTTTTGTTTGAATAACAAATTATATGTAGCAGTGCTCAATCTTATACAAACAACAAGAGATACGTCTTGTTGTTCCGATCTATTAATCACCGCATTGAAACAAGACAGGCGTGAAATTTGTAGACATTTACTGCTTATTGCCCTTATAAATCTGTAGTATTATCTATGTATAAGCCTGATTCATATAATTTTTAATATTTTAAACCAATTTTTATTCTTAACTTCTAGAAAATCTGAGAATTTTTTTTAGTGAGCGTAAGAGAATTGTTTAGGGTTAATACAGTTTAATGTAGTATAAGAGCTAGTGTTTGATAAAATTTAATTTCATTGTAATAGTTCATATTGTTTTGTGTTAATAAACAAATACTTATGTTACCAAAGCTATAATATGCTTTTAGGTAAAACTAGCGTCCATATGATGAAGTGAATAACTTTATTTAGAAATAGAGCAAGGATGAAAATTTCTAGTCTATCCGTCCAGACTTAAAAAAACGATTGACGTACTTATGTCTGCCCTCTTAGTTATAGATTGTTGAAGTAATTTAGGGTTACTATAGTCAAATCCGTTGTGGTTCAATAATTCGTATGAAGCTCGATTCGATCTCGACTTTACGAAAATAATTTTACAAAAAATAAAAACGGCCTTCAAAAACACTGGAAAGTTAAAAATAATATAAAAATAGGTACAGACAACATCACACTTCTATATTGAAGTCGGTGCCCTAATTTTAATACTTTCTAGAAGATCATCGTTTAGAACCGACTTCAATATAGAAGTGTGATGTTGTCTGTACCTATTCTTATATTATTTTTAACTGTTCAGTGTTTTTGGAGTCGGTTTTTATTTTTTGTAAAATAATTTTTATTTTTATCTTTATAGTGAATAAAATCTTTTTAGTGAATTGAGAAACCATAATTTAAATTAAGGTTTGGCTCAATTTTCATGGGATCCCATCATCAGATCCTGACTTTGGTGATTTTGGGACCACCCCAGGACTATACTCTAACGAATACAAAAATAATTTTGGAAATCGATCCAGAATTGGCGAAGTAATCGCGTAACATAGACACAAAACACGTTGGACACACCTAAAAATTTAAGGGTTTTCCTCGATTTTTATGGGATCCCATCATCAGATCCTAATTTTGGTGACCTTGGAACCACCCTTGGAGTATACTCTATCGTATAAAAAAGAAATTTGAAAATCGGTCCACAATTGGCGGCGTAATCGCGTAACATACACACAAAAAAAACATACGCATTGAATTGTGAACCTCCGCCTTTTTGAAGTCGGTTAAAAACTAAACCATCCGATACAATGGGATACGAAATAAAGATGATGAGTTATTGAGAAAGAAATTAAGTAACAATGCCTTTGAAATTTTCTTTAAAAGTGCAAAAGCCCCATTTTGCCATTAAAATGTCTCATAAATTAATTTCCTTACAGATAATCTCAATGACTTTTTTGAGCTCAAGAATGGATCCAGGATCTCACGAGCAACGATGCATATCAAATATTTATTTTAAATCGGGTTATTATTCCAAGATCTAAGTGACCGAGTGGACTAGTAGTTAAATCTGCGTAAATTCAATGTCGCGCGTGCCTTGCAACTCTAAGACGTAAATTGTTTTGCAATTGCCGTGTAAGATTAGAGCGTGAAATTGACACAAATATGTGTTAGTATTCTTTATGAGTGCGGCTGCGCCTTTAGAGTACATACCAATAGTATGCATGATTTAATTATATCATTTAAGTACCTTAATTAGTGTGAGCGAAAAAAAGATTTTATTTTATTAGTACTTTTTTTCTATGATCCATTGACGGTTAGGTCATTTTTAGGGTTCCGTAGTAAACAAGGAACCCTTATAGTTTCGCCATGTCTGTCTGTCTGCAGTTTTAATAAGAGACTATTAGTACTAGAAAGCTGTAATTTGGTATGGGTATGTATATTAATCATGCCAAAAAAGCGGTAGAAAAAAATATTGAAAAAAATTTTTTTTAGCTTAGCTCCCATACAAGTAAAGTGGGAGTATATTTTTTTCTCGACTAACCCATCGAGTGGGGTAATGTTGAATAGGTCTTTAAAAAATAATGTAAGGTTCAGAACACCATTTTTCGATTTAGGGATCCGTTTCTTTTTTTTTTATTTAGGAACATACATAACTTATAAGATAATTTCTTAAATTGATATTTTATAACAAACCTATAGTTATCCTATAAGTATAAAATTAACAATTAAAACGTGTCATACTCATACAACATTACGTTATATAATTATATAACGATTGAAACTGCGTTTGAATTTATTTAAATACTTACAAAATATGTAAATATCTGAGTATTTTTTATTATATGTATTACAACTTCGTCTTATAAAAATTTGCAACATACGATGAGCCACTACTTGCAATTGAAAACGTATTCTTCTTTCGACAACCACGTTCACGTCTGTTGGGCACTCTTAAACAAATTTTATTTCATAAGGTAGAACAGTCAACATGGTTATTTAGCAACTTATACAAGAAGGGAACATCTGCACGGTCTCTGCGTACGCACAGTGACGTCATTCCGAATTTGAATAATTCTGAAATATTTGGTTTTAAAGTGCAAATTTTTGTTAGAGGTAACTGTCCCATCTGCTAAACGGTTATACAAGGTTATTTTTTAATTATCACAAAAAATTTGTGTGCTTGTTCAGACAAGCAAACTGACTACACTATGGGACCAACTTTGAAATCGCAAAAAAAATCAGCTATTCCATACATCTAGGTTCAGTGAATGTTGAACATTTGTATTGGTCCCATAGTGAAAGTTGTTCAGTTTGCTTGTCTGAACAAGCACACAAATTTTTTGTGATAATAAAAAATTAATCTTGTATATGGACACTTGAAAAAAATTATAACAGTAGTATATACTAGTTTATTTTTTAATTATCACAATTGTGTCAGGAGGTTCCTCACCCTGCAGCCCTAACCACCGGTAGTTTGGGCAATATCTCGCTGCCGCTAGATGTAGGTTTTTTTATAATATTTATATTTTTTATATTTATATTGTTAAAAAAAATTATATTTAAGAAACAAATTAAATAAAGACCATAATAATAATAATAAAAATTTATATTTAGGAAAAAAAATAATAAAGGACATAATAATAATAATAATGTAGTCTCTGGTTGTTCGCATCTTGCTAACAGTGAGTATTTGCACAGGCATAACCAAGTAGCCAGGATCATTCACTAGCAACTTGCTCTCCGATACGCCCTTGTTGAGACTGAGGTGCCGTAATAGAAATACACACCAGCGCCAGTTCTTGAGAATGGTCGTGCCTTGCTCTATTGGGACCGCTCTATTATCACGGACAAGTTTATTGCAGCCAATAAGCCTGATATCGTTCGTGCTAATAGACCGCTCCCAACGCCGGGTAATGATAGTCGATGTCACCATCCCGCATGACGAGAACCTCGTGAAAGCTGAGAAGGACAAGCTCAGCAAGTACCTTGACTTGGCTCACGAGGTTACCGCCATGTGGGATGTAGATTCGACTGTCTATGTCCCGATAGTGGTGTCTGTGAATGATCTAATAGCGAAGAGTTTTGACCAACATCTTGAGAGACTATCGCTAGGAGGATGGATCAAGGGCCTGATACAGAAGGCGGTAATCCTTGGCACGGCACGAATTATCAGGAGGTTCCTCACCTTGCAGCCCTAACCAACGGTAGTTTGGGCACTGTCTCGCTGCCGATGGACCCGCTAAGTGTAGGTTTTTTTATAATATTTATATTTTTTATATTTATGTTATAAAAAAAATATAGTTAAGAACTGTTTAAAATAGAGGATAATAATAATGCCTAATTTAATAGCAATTTGTTGTGAGCTGTGTGTGTGTGAACTCAAAGTTGGCATTTGCAACTACGGTACCCTACACTGCACGTGGCCCGACACGCACTTGGCCGGTTTTTCTTATTGATTTCGTGAATCACATGCAGTCTCATAATAATATGTCCTTATTTTTAAGCGCATCATAGACGTTGAAAGAGCTTTGATGACGATGACATTTTTAAATTGCTATTCTGTCTGTGTACAAAAACAAACTGTACAAAAGCAAACAGTACAAAGCAAACTGTATTAGGTAAAATCTTACGTAGTATTAACAATCTGTGGTAAAAATATATATTTTCTCTTATTAGTAAGACACAAGTAATCAAAATCAGACACACAATACAGACTCAACATTCGTATTAAAGTGTTATATTTATTACCGTTAGTAGAAACTAGTGTTTTTAAATTTTAAATTAATTAACTTTACTAATTAACCAAAAGTTTTTGACTGTGATAAGGCCCAGATGTGTGGCGACGAAGAGGTTCGCTTCCGACTTCACTATCATTTTTGTTTTATAAAGATAAATTTGTGAGATGGAATGTTAGAGACAAGAAAAGCTTTTCAAGTCTAAGCTACAAAATAGAGGAACATACGGAGTGATATTTAGTTATATCTATAACACTTTGATAAGGCTATAAAGGAAGATGCAAATGTAATATTTATGAATGATTTGTAATTAAAATGTTATAAAAACGTAAAATAAGAATGATGGCAATGTTTTTATTTTAGTTAATACTATTCTTTATGAAAAGTTGCAGATGAAAAATACGCGAAACGGAACGCATTTTGATCTACCAATCAGCGACTAGTGATGTCATTCGTGTTTTATATCCCGTCAAATGTAAATGTAAACATTATTTTTAAGAAAATTATTAACATTTTTCTGTAAAAAATGGTAGTTTGTTGTATAAAAATAGACCGCAGAAACCTACCGAGAGTAAGTGTCGACATGGTAGTAACTTTTTTGTTGAAAGTGCCGAATTTTCGAGTGCAGTAATGCAAGGAACTAAAATGATCGTGTTACAATATTTTTTTTCAACTTTAGATCAGAAGGTCTAGTTAGAAACAATTTATTTGGGGACTTCTTTGAAGTTGATGGACACATTGGTATAAAACATGAATCCACGCGCCTTTTTTTCAGAGCAATAATTGCATTGTTCTGACTATCTTATATCTTATAATGATAGATAGTCCATTTAAAATAAGTAATTTGAAACTAATGGAAATTTTCCCTGTGATATTTGAATTGAATGTTAGTGACGAATAAATGACAGACAGAATCATCAGAACTGTAGGCCCGTTTTAGCGCGAAATTTGAAACTGTTAGTTTCAGACTGCATTTTATTGCAATCAAATTTATTAATTTAGTTTTTAACATACTTGTGCCGTATTCTAATGGGATTATTTACAATAAACGCAAAAATAAAAATATTGCATGTTCTCTATTATATTAATTATATACGTATTATATTAATTACTAGCTGTGCCGGCGAACTACGTTTCGCCATAATAACGGCGAACTTACGTTTCGCTATAATAAAAAATAGTTTACGGACTATTCTCAGACCCACTGAACATACACAAAAAATTTCATAAAGATCGGTCGAGCCGTTTCGGAGGAGTTCGGTAACAAACACTGTGACACGAGAATTTTATATATTAGATATATTAAATAAGTACACATGCAGTGTTATAAAAATTCCCGGAAACGGGGTTAAATGGTCCCTCATAAAGAGTCCATTTAAATTTTAAAAACCTTACTATTACTGTATGACTTACCTGTCATACAGTAATGCAAGCACTGTCTCAGTAAAACTAAAGAGTAATTACAATTAGGTACGCAGAATGACAGGGGTTCGCTGACATGCCAGCTTACTAGGGTTGACAATATCTTTAACTTTGATAATTTAATATATTTTTTTATGTATTGGCTGATTAGAATAAATATCCAAAGCCGTTAAAATTTGTTTAAAAGAAAGCTTTTCACGTTCTTGAGAGAGCATTGCAGCAAAGTTCATTTTGTGTTAAACATACAATGTAAATAATTATTTATACAATTGGCTAGAAGACTAAAAATTTTTTTTGCTTTTATAGAAGCTCATTCATATAATAAACAGAAAGAAAAAATCACTTTTCGAAGAACTATAAAAACAACCAAGATATAAGGTATTAAAGATTTTTCTCCATCTCTTTCTAGCAAAACGGCAATTTACAAGGAGTTTATATGGCCGTACTCAACGATGACGTCACGGTTGATGTCGGATCTCTGTCTAATTGCCTTCAAATTAACAACTTAAAATGCTTGTATCTAATGTATTTTTAAGCCGATTTTAATTCTAATTTCACAGGTCTGCATCTTTTTCTACGGTATTTTAATATTTAATGACGAGACGTAAAAATTTGACTTCAGTCATCATCCCAATTCTAGACTCAAGATTATATAGCACATCTGTATTATTGTTTGAAAAATAAAATTGTTCTATAAATTATGAATTGTTATGATAATATGGTTCTTCCGGTATATTGCATTGTGAGTTCAGAAACCGTAGCATCTGACCTGTAGCAAATGCTAATCATCGTACTTAGTTATCTTAATGGCAATGTTACCTATTTTATTTATTAAACATGGTTTCTTTAGAAAATCTTTGGACAGAACCCTTATTTGTCACTGTTATGTCGCTCTTATATTCGTATCCCTATCAAAATAACGATTTAGGTATTTCTTGCATACGACCAACATAAAATAAACTTTCACATAATAAGGGATCAGTAGGATTTATGTCATTGTTGTTATTGTTGAAACAAATGTATTCAATTAGAAGGATCTTCTGGCCCATCGATTAATGGTTGTTATTGTAATTTACTGGCATGAGAAGCACTTTGACACGTGTGCATGTGCTTTGCTTCCTGTTCTAAATTTATGTGTTGAAGGTAATAACGATAAAATAAACATGGATTTTATACAAATTCTTAATCTAATGAATGACTGAGAGCATTTGAGAGTAACAGCAATTAAGATTAAAATGCATTTAAATATCCGGTCTTTGATTATAAAAATAATATCATTAACTAAAACTTGAAAATTTTTGAACGATATGTAAATCTGTGATCGTCGAATATTAAACATATCTTTTAGATAATATTGAAAGGCCTCAGAAAATTACGCAAATTTATGTATTTTACAAATTTTTTATAACTTGCAATATGTGCGGGTCAAATCTTGCAAGTTAAATTTGACCCATTTGCCAATGCCCGAATAAGCTGAAATTTGGAATACATCTTAAGTTCTGATAATAATGCAATTATGTATAAGTATTGTTGTATTGCTGTCATCATCATCATCATTTCAGCCATGAGACACCCACTGTTGGACATAGGCCTCCCCCAAGGATCTTCATACTGATCGCCTCCCGCATCCTGCGGCTTCCCGCGACCTTCACCAGATCGTCGGTCCACCTTGTGGGGGGCCTACCAACACTGCGTCTCCCGGTATGCGGCCACCACTCGAGGACCTTTACGCCCCAACGGCCGTCAGTCCTACGAGCGATGTGTCCTGCCCACTGCCACTTAAGGTTTGCAATTCTTTGGGCTAAGTCGGTAACTCTAGTTCTTCTACGGATCTCATCATTTCTGATGTGATCACGTAGAGAAACCCCGAGCATAGCCCTCTCCATTGCCCTTTGAGTGACTTTGAGCCATCTTATGAGACCCATTGTAAGCGGCCACGTCTCAGTTCCGTATGTCATCACTGGCAACAAGCACTCTTGCACAACAAGTCTTGAGACACTGCGGTAGATGGGCCGAGAATATGCTGCGTAGCTTTTCGAAAGCTGCCCAGCCGAGTTGGATTCGTCGATTTACCTCTTTCTGGAAGTTGGACTTACCGAGCTAGACTATTTGCCCGAGGTAAACATATTCGTCAACAACTTCCAGCGTAGAGCCTCCAACATTCACAGGAGTGGGTACTTACTACACGGGAATTCGACATGTCTTGTCCATGTTCATTTTGCTGCCACAAACTTAAAAATTATTAATATTTATTATAATGTGTTTTTCATAATTTATTTATTCGGAAGAAATGACAAAACTTTGAAGTAGGTAATTTATTTGAAGTAATTATAAAATTATTCGTAGGAATCTGTGTATAGTAAAATAATCGAATAATGCCAGCCCAGTGTCGTTTTATTTTTA
Organism: Schoenobius gigantellus; assembly: GCA_963935595.1. Classification (NCBI taxonomy): domain Eukaryota; kingdom Metazoa; phylum Arthropoda; class Insecta; order Lepidoptera; family Crambidae; genus Schoenobius; species Schoenobius gigantellus. The sequence continues at coordinate 15,600,234 of OZ012553.1, forward strand.
AATAGTGTCAGCCCAAACCAGGATACTTAGTTTTACTATAATGCGGTTGTTAAAAATTCTTTATATTTTTTTTTCATAAAGTTTAATGCTTTGACCGCAGATGTTGTCTGTATAATCTTTATGTTGATCGTTGTTATTGCTGTTCATGACGTGGCTGCCTTAAGAAAAAATCATACGGTCCATTTTGCCAAGATTTTGCCATACAAACGTATAGTCTTTTGTATCCTTCTTGGATAATGGCAATAGTTGCTCAATTTTTCCAGTCTATGGCCTCTGTTAGCATGTCCATATGTTTTTCTGTTTTTATTTCCTACTTAATTATCAAAAGAAATTTTAATCTTCAAAAACCCACAAAAGTCGGCCAGATTTTCAACTGTATTCAAAAATCCAGCAATGACAAGATTATATGAAAAAAGGAAAACGGAAGTACAGCCATAACCATTGTTTAATTCAAAACAGGGGACTACGAAATCTAACGATTCGATTTTTGTTACATCTAAAAATAAGTTTCAGTGTAACAATTCCTCGTGGTTCAAGTTTTAAATCTATATAAATAAAAATAAATAGGCGAAATGTATGTACGCGCATAACTTCAAAACGACTGCACATCCTACTAATATTATAAATGTGAAAGTGTGGATGATGTTTGGATGTTTGTTACTCAATCACACAACAACGGCTGAACGGATTTAGATGAAATTTGGCAAGCATGTAGCCTTGGACATGGAAAAGAACATAGGCTACATTCTATCCCGATTCCTGAAGTAGTTCCCGAGGGAAAACTGAAAATTGTTTACGAGCTAAGTCGCGGGCAGACAGGTTTGGGTATGCATGTCACCTAAGCTATGGAAAAGGACATGTAATAGTTCCCGTGGGAAGATTAAAAATTGTTAACGAGCGAAGCTCCAATTCTGAAGTCCACGCAGACGAAGTCGCGGGCAGAAGCTAGTACTGAATAATTCTTATTTTGTTGTGATAGTTACATTATCAGGACAAGGTTTATGTAAAAGAAAATGCTTGAAAATTGAAACGAGAATGTAAAAAGTTTGTTAATAAAAAAAATATAAAAAGTGCGTGACTGACAAAACTGACAGATTGGCGTTTAAATAATTTAGTTTCTTACATTGTTGTATTGTCAAAAGGTCTCAAAACAATTTCTTTTTAGTATAGGTACCCGTGCGAAGCCGGGGAGGGCAGTTAGTAAATAAATAATCTCTTTAAATATTTTTGGGTAAATTTCGTAAAAAATAACTATCAATATAACTCTAATTAATTTTATACATAAAAATCTATATTTATACAAATACCTTAGTTTTCGTACAGTGTACAAAAATGTACCGAAAATCAGAAATTGCGATAAACTTTCCAAAGTTGACGAAAAACCACCTATCTGGGTATTACGAGTAATCTGAAGACGCGTCTACGAAAATGTGTATGAAACATTTGAATATTATCTGTGGTTTTAAAATTCGGTGTTTTCTGTAGAAAAATAGGCACCGTAGACTCAGCTAGGTATAGATAGGGTACTAACTTTGACTACTACCACTTTTTTATGTCAAGCCACCTGATGGTAAGTGGTCATCGTCGCCAATGGACATCTGGGATATCATGGGTGCCGCTTATGCGTCGCCTGCCTTGAGTTTGCGACTACCACTTATTTTATTTCACTAAAATCAAAAGCTATCGTTAATAATATCAATTGGGAAAAAATGTTTTAAGAATGTCAATCACCCAATCTATCTCAAGCTGAGGACTAAGTAGTTCTGGTTTACAATTTATGATTTGTATTTGGCATATACAGTCATAACCGGATATAACGACCTTTCGAGATAAACTCAAATGGTTGCCTATCCGTTTGCGAAGGAACCTAAGAGTCGCTTCCCAGCTTTTCAGCATTATTTACGATCCAAATACTCCTGATTACTTAAAGAGTAAATTTCAAGCGCTTGGTACTACTCATGCACTCAACTTACGTTCTGCTGCAAAACTCACACTTGAGTTTCCAACTCATAGATCCGGGTTCGCTTCGGACTCCTTCACACTTTCAGCTATACGCTTGTGGAATAGCTTACCCCCTAACTATAGATCGGCCTGTAGTAAGGCATCATTCAAACGTCAGATACGAAGACTCTTTTTGGAATCTGTTTAGTTTTATTTGACAGTATTTCGACATAATATTAGCATTATTTATATATATTTATTATATATCATATATGTAGTTTTATTTTTTAATATTTATATTCTATTATTTGTATGTTTACTTATTTCATCTTAATTTAATTATACCTACTTATTTCGTTTTCGACTTTAATTTGTACACCGTCTACAATTTCTCCCACATTTTTACTGGTTGACTGGTAGAGAATGCCTCAGGCATTAAGTCCGCCTTTTGTACATCTTTTGTTTTATGTACGATAAAGATTAAATAAATATAATAACGATATCGAGGGGACCATATAACTTCGGACGTTATGTCCGATAGTTGTCTAAGCAATATTCTTCCAAATCGTTGATATTGTAGTGTGAGAATCCAAATTCCTTTACAATTTCACTATACTCGCCATTTTGTAATCCCTATATTATATGTGATTTTACTTCAATATTAAACACTTTCCTTTTTTTTGCGACACGGTAACGCGTAAATACATGATCTAAACTAAAACTTATAAAATCAACCTGTCATTCATGCACACTGTCAACTATCGCAATAAAAACCATAGGTGATCTGATTTGGTCGTGTAGCTAATTATAAGTGAAAATATTCGTTCATAAATTAGTAATAAGTTTGAAAATTGTTCGTATTGTTTTGTTTTGCTAGAACAAGTAAACGGTTGGTCGTTATTGCCGATGAATATCAATAAAATTTCGTCGTTTTAAGCGATATGTCGCTGTATGCGATGTTGTTATAGGCGGTATGTTAACTTAATAGTTTACATAGGGATTCAGCCAGGATCTTGCCATTCGGTTGTACTTATAATAACCAATTCGTCGTTATATACGTTTTTAACTGTAAACGATATTATGAAAAACGTGTTGAGTGATTTTTCGAAGGTTAGTTGTAATTTGTGCCGGTGGTTCGTCGACATTGATAAAGTCCTACTTAATTGAGACTTTCCCAAGCAATTACGTTTCAGTGTCTAGGCTATAAAGCCTGATCGCGCAATTCACTCTTCACCTTGTATCATCTTGTTATCTGCTTCATTGACATTTGGTCAATCCACACATAATATATAAGACTCGCTGTGCCCGCGATATATGTCCGAAAATAACAATATCGTGATGTTATATAGCCTAAAGCCTTCTTTAATAAATAGACTATCCAACACAAAAAGAATTTTTCAATTCGAACCAGTAGTTCCTGAGATTAGCGCGTTCAAACAAACAAACAAACTCTTCAGCGGGCAAAAGCGAGTATAGATACTCGCTTTTGCCCGCGACTTCGTCCGCGAGGAATTGGTAATTTGGCTAGCTTATTTTTTTTATTCAATCTGCTTATAAATCCTTCCACACAACTCAAACTGACCACATACAAAATTTCATCTCAATCGGTTCAGCGGTTATAAGCGTCAAAATGTAACAAACAGACACACGAATTTCGCCTTTCTAATATTAGTGTGGATATACATATATACAGACGTAAATTACCTACTCATATCCATATAGCAATCAAATTATACGATCACAAGAATCACACTCTTTACAATGTCTATTCTAAAAAATATGAAATATCTTAAACGAAGTATGTCACAAATAAAATCTGTTAAAGCTATGTTGAATTGCATACATATTACTGTTTTTTAAACATATTTAATATTTGTTAACATTTATACTGTAAAAGTGATGAATGGAGCAGTAGTTCTGCTCATCTAGACACAAACCAAGAATGCCTTCTTAATACAAAATCATCAGAGCCATAAACACATTGCAGATGACCAACATCCATACCTATATTAACAGGGATACGTTCGAGTCTTATTTCGATTGGATATGATTAGGATATGATTATTCTTATACCTACTTTTTTAGTTTGAAGATAAGTAGAAGTATGACAGCCGACATGTGCGGAAACAAGGCAAAACACGGAGTAACTAATCCGGGGATGATCCAAGGAGTAACATTTGTATTAATAAGGCCGTTAGAGTTTTCAATGGCTCCCCCAATTTAAGTAGAGTTAATTTTATTGCATTCTTTTTTTTTTTGTATTACCATACGTCTTCATTATTTGTTGAAGTATGTGCACACACAGGGACGTGATAATTAATTGTTTTCATTTATTATAATTATGCATGACAATCATTCGACTATCAGTTTGTCGTAACTTTCGAACTTTCGTTCTTCGTACTTTCGTAGTTCGCTGTTCCCGTTACGCACTCGTGCCCGAAAGGTCATGTTGAAAAAATTTTTGTATTTGAGTTTGCGTATGAAATAAAAAATATTTTACAAAAAATAAAAACCGACTTCAAAAACACTGAAAAGTTAAAAATAATATGAGAATAGGTACAGACAACATCACACTTCTATATTGAAGTCGGTGCCAAACGATGATTTCCTAGAAAGTCTTAAAATTTGTCACCGACTTCAATATAGAAGTGTGATGTTGTCTGTAACCAAGCAGAAAGCTTGGTTCTTAGAGCATTTAGCCAAAATGTTAGCTAAATGATCAGGCTCGGTTTGGTTAGTGGTAGGCCATTGAGTACGAGCGCGGCAAGGGCAAGTGATTTTTGTCCCTCTGCGTTGCACCGCCTTATTTTCATTTTATTTGTTGTGAATAACGCGTCGATGGCGAAGTGCGTAAGACCGTCGCCTTCCAATCGGGAGGTAGCGGTTCGAACCCCGCCACGTACCAATGGGTTTTCAAATTTCGAATTCATATGTTCGTTTATTCGACGCTTTTACGGTGAAGGAATACATCGTGAGGTAACCTGCACACACTCGTGAAGAAAGAATTACTTTACAGGTTGTGTGTGAAGTCGACCAACCCGCACTTGGCCAAATCAAATCAAATCAAATCAATTTTATTTGGAAATGTAGGTAGCATTACAACATGGTCAAATAGGTTAGTCCGCTACATTTTACCTGAAGGCATACAAATATTATAATAATTAAATTATGACACTATATTTAAAATATTATTATTAATTATATTACAATAACTAACATACTAACACTCTACCCCGATCTGAAGTCATACAAATATTATTAATGTCAAGAAGTGATCTATTCAAAATTATAATTAAAATTGAAATTAAAAAAAAAAAAAAAATACAAAATTATCATTACATTATTGAATATAAATTATTCAATAAATTATATTAAACACAATTACAAATGTCCTCATAAATTACATGTCAACAGTATCCTCCATAAACTCAGTTGTGGAGTAATAACATTTGCTAACTAGAAATTGTTTCAGTTTCTTTTTGAACATATTAACATCGAGGATCTTTATATCTCGTGGGACTTTATTGTATATGGCTGGAGCCATTCTATAGATGCTTTTACGCAAGAGGGGTTTGGGTTTTGCTGAGTTGAACACATAGAACATTCGATTCCCTCTTTCTTAACCGTGCATCTGCAGGGGCTCTCATTTGAAATAGCTGTGGGTTTGTTTTAACAAACACAGCCACCTCAAAGATGTATAATGATGGAAATGTTAGAAGTTTCAACGAATTAAAAAGTGGTTTACAACTGTCCCTCGATGGTAAATTACATATAGCGCGTACACATTTTTTTTGTGCGATGAAGACATCATTCTTGTCTGTCGAGTTTCCCCAGAAGATAACTCCATACCTTAGAACAGATTCTACGTAGCTATGATAAGCAATAAGCACGGCATCACGGTTTACAAATCTGGACAGCTTATGAAGAGCAAAAGCAAAACTGTTTAGTTTCTTACAAATTTCTTCGGCATGCGGTTTCCATGTGAGTTGACTGTCTATCACTAACCCTAAAAACTTTGTGGTGTCTGTTCTTGTTACAAAATGTCCATTATGACTAATATTTACCGGTGGTTGTTGTCTTTGCCGCTGACTAAAATGCATTATGCTAGTCTTTTCTAAATTAATTTTTAAATTATTTGACTTTAACCAATCTATACTGTGCTTTAGTGTTTCATTGATTTCTTGTTCATAATCATAAGATTCATCTTTTTTTATCACAATTGTACTATCATCCGCAAATAATACTGATGGGTGATTGATACTTTTTGGGAGATCATTTATGTACACAAGAAAAAGTAGGAGCCCCAATAAGCTCCCCTGAGGTACCCCGTACTTCACTGTTCTAAGCATTGATCGGTATTTAATTTCGCGCTTAGTTTTAATATTTATATTTGTTATTTCCGTATATTGTTGCCGGTTACTTAAATATGACATGATAAGCTCTAGACCTTTGCCACGTATTCCATATCTTTCTAATTTGTCGATGAGTATGGGATGATTGACGTGATCGAAAGCTTTTGTCATGTCCATATAAAGGGCGCAGATAGGTAATGCGTTATCCACACTTGACATAATTTGTTTAAGAAAATCATAAATAGCAATATTAATAGACTTACCCTTTCTAAACCCTTTTTGTTCATCAACAAGAACATTCCTATTTTCGAGAAAATTGTAAATTCGGTTATGTATTATTTTCTCTATAACTTTCGAGTATATCGATATTAATGCTACTGGTCGGTAATTTTTAATTGCAGTCCTGTCCCCTTTCTTATACAACGGTTTAATAATAGACACTTTGAGTTTATCAGGGAATACTCCTTTTTCAATACATATATTTATTATATAAGATAGTGGATGACAAATAATATGATGGACTTTTTTTATTATGTTAGTTGTAATATTATCGTTTCCTGTACTTTTAGTGTTTCTGAGAGATTGAATCATTCTCGAAACCTCTTCTGGATCGGTTGGATTCAAAAAAATTGATTCTTTCACTCTATCTATTTGTAATGGTTTTCTATTGCAGCCCGGAGTAATTTGATCAATATAAAAATCATTAAATGCATTGTAGATGTCTTTAGTATTTATTATTTCTGTATTATCGTGAATAATTTTTGTAATCGGTTCATTAGGGAAATCAATCTTATTGTCGTTAATTATTTTCCAAGTGGCTTTACTTTTATTATTAGATGTCTTAATGTAATGATTATTCTGTACAAACTTAGTTAATCTTATAATTCTTTTATATCGATTTGCGTATGTAGTGTATATTGTTTTATTGTTCTCATTTTTTGTATGACGATATTGCCACAATAATTTAAGTTTTATTTTGCTGCATGTTTTTATACCCTTTGATAACCATTTTTGCTTCTTATTAATTGTTTTTGTTACTATTTTTACAGGAAAGCAAAGGTCGTAAAACAGTTTAAATATTCCTACAAAGTTGTCATATGCTAAATTTGGATCATTTACTTCATAAACCTCACTGAAGCTTAGGCTTGCAATACATTCAACAAACTTTTCTATATAATCAGAAGAATAGTCTCTTGTTTCAATTTTCCATGAATGTATTGCACACGTTTTTTTAATATTGCATTTTAATATCTGCGCAGTGTGGTCCGATAGTGCAGTTTCAATTACTTCTCCGTTGTTACCACGAGCATTATGAAATATATTGTCTATACAGGTACCGCTAGACAAGCGAGTCGGTTGTTTAGTAAGTATTTTGAGATTAAATCCGTGAACTATATTCATAAATGTTTTGGTTACTTGATCATTTTTTAACAAATTTATATTGTAATCTCCGCAAATGACCAAAGTTTTATTAGTTTTTCCATGTGTAATAAGAGATAGTAAGTTTTCAGATATTTCAAAGAAAAGAGAAAGATGTATCTTGACATGAGTATTTTTTGGAACTCTATACATACAGACGACAATAACGTTATGTTGCGTGAGTTCTATGCCACAGCATTCAATAATATTTATTTTAGACAGTTTTTTAATTTCTTTTAAGACTTTATACTCATGAATATTTCTTATTAAAATACAAGCGCCACCCTTTCTTTTATCTCTATAAAAACAGTCACTCAATTTATAATCCGGTAACATGAGCATATTCTCATCGCCTAGTACCATGTTATGTTCAGTAACACACAAGACATCAATTGATTTATTTGCCTTAGAAAATTCTGCTAACTGTACAGTTAGCATGTCAGCTTTATTAATCAACCCTGCTATATTCTGGTGCATGATATTTAAATAATTATAGACGAAAAAAATTTTCATTTGAACTGCGAATGACATTATTTAATTGACTAGTAATACTATTTACCCTTCTTTCTCCTTTTGAGATAGAAAAGTAATCTGTTATCCTTTTTTAATATGATGCATGTTTTAGTCTATTTCCGTTGGTATTGCGTTTGTTTGTGTTTATTGTATATTTAATTTCAGTATTACGTGGTATAAATTTATTATTATAGTCAATGGTATCAACAACTAAGTTTATTTCAGAACAAATATTTTGAATATATTCATAGCTATTTCGGTAAAGTCTTTTATGCTTAATAAAGTTTGCCAGCGTTGTTGACTAAGGCCCTAGTTTAGGGTAGGCTCGAGCCCCTCGGTGGGGACGTATATGACCTGTTGATGATGTGAATAAGCCACCAGCGGATAACCTATATGTGTTGTGGATGTCATGAAGGTAGATCTCGAGAAAGGGAAAGTGTCCGATTACACTCCCTTATTGGAGGCCTCCCGAAAACACAAAATTATCTTGTACGAGGGAAGAGGCCAAAACCTCGACTTTCTGCTCAAAGACCACGAGCAGACTCCACGCAATGAACTAACAGAAAGTGGCTCAGCCCGGGCACAAAGGCAACACGAGGAGGCGATGCAAGAAGCAAACGAAAGAAGACGCCTCCAATCACAAAGACAATCCCCGACAGACGACCTCGTCAGGGGCATATCTGTTGCCCTGGGCCACGCTCGTCCTCGTAGAACAAGCAGTGAGACAGTACTGGACTCGGTCCCCAAACATAGAACGGTCTCCTCACCCAAAACCACACTGGCAGACATGGGAAGGGTGAGACCGCCATCCAGAATAGTCACTGACCGGGACGGAGATGACCTAGTCAACGCCTATCTAGAGTACCTGGGGACACTGCGGGCGACGCTGCAGGTAAAACACACCACCTGCAGCAAGATACTTGAGGCATTTCAGATAAACGCCCGCATGTTACTACAGGAACTCCTGGACGGGGCGAGGGCGGTGGTCTATAACAACGACACCGGGACTGTGGTGGCGGGAACTCGCCCTATAGATAAAAAGCAGATGGCGGCGTACAGTGGCACGTCAGGCATGGTGCTGGTGGATCATGAAGCAACTGACGAAAGGGGAGCAATCACATTCTGCACACCGATCGAGGACCCAATAGTGGTAATTGCCAAGTGCACCCGCTTCATGCTGGAGGACCGAATTCTAAAAACGGCGGAATCCGTGAGTGGAACTTGGATCTCCGAACCATGGGGTAAACTGGCAATCAGATGGGTTGACGGTGTGCCGGGTTGCGGGAAGACCACGTGGCTCCTCAATAACTTCCAAATGAAGGAAGATATGATCATCACTAGCACACTCGAGACGGCAAAAGAACTGTTGGACAAAGTGACGACTCGATTCGGGGCGGTCGTGAAGGGGAAAATAAGAACCATTGCCTCAGTTCTCATCAATGGTGTGGAAGCATCAAAACGCCTTTTGGTGGACGAAGCTCTCCTAGTCCATTTTGGAGCTATCATCATGGCAACAAGGCTGACCGGGGCAAGAGAATTGGTACTAATGACCGATACAAATCAGATCCCCTTCATAGACAGAGACAACCTGTTCGAGATGCGTTATGGAAGCCCCGCCGCCATCACGTCGGTAACAGAAAAGCTCCTCTGCACACACCGAAGTCCGATGGATGTGGTGTCTTCTTCTTCTTCCTGCCCATGTTCCCAGTTCATCCGGGGTCGGGCCTCCTCGTACAGCGGCGCCAGGCCAAACGGTCCTGGGTTGTCACAGGTTCGGTGATACTTTTAAGGTCTTTCAGGACATTGGACCACCACGTAGCTGGGGGTCTCCCTCTGCCTCTGGGTTTCTCAGGGATGTTCAGAGCTTTTTTCACGGCATAGTCATCATCCCTCCTCATTACATGCCCATACCACCGTAATCTTGACTCTTTTAATTTGTCAACTATTGGCGCGACCTTGAACGAACCCCGGATGTACTCATTGCGGACTCTATCTAAGCGCGTCACACCACCGGCCCATCTCAACATTCTCATCTCCGCGGCATGGACACTTTGCTCGTGGGTTTTCTTAGTGGTCCAGCACTCCGACCCATACATGAGGGCAGGTCTTACGACTGTCTTGTATACCTTTCCCTTAGTTCTTACAGGCATTCGCGGGTCGCAGAGCACACCAGATAGCGATCTCCACTTGAGCCAGGCTGTATTCACTCGGTGGGTGACATCTTCCTCAATATGCGCATCAGCAGTAAGTACAGAACCCAGATATTTGAAACGTGATACTTTAGGCAGGGGATTGTCGTCTATCAATATTTTGCATCCTACTTCTGTTTCGCCGCCGTAATCACATTCCATGAATTCCGTTTTCGATCTACTTATCCGTAGCCCATGCGACTCGAGCTTTTCCAAAACATCTACAAGGGTATTTACACATCACGGCAAGTGCTGAGGTCCATGACATGCAGAATGGCATCGGAGGCGGTGTTACGAAGGGGCAACCCAAATACTCTCTTCCTTACCTTTACTCAAGACGAGAAAGAAGCGTATGGGAGGGAAGGGTTCGGCACCGCAGAACAATCTAGACTGCTGACGATCCACGAAGCACAGGGACTAACGTACGATCACGTGGTTGTGCTCAGAGGAGCAGAAAGGAAGAACCTTGTCCACGATAGTGTCCCTCACGCGGTGGTTGCCATTACCAGACACACGGTATCCTGCAGCTACTTCTACCGGGAGTTGAAGGAGGACGACGCAATTAGACGTCTCATTGCCCTTCCCAGCATAGCAACAGATGAAGTGGTCATGGAATACAATAAAAAAATGGTGCTCAGGGCCCTATCAAGCGGAGCGACCTTGGTGTAACAAAAAAAAAAAAAAAAAAAAAAAAAAAAAAAAAAAACGTAACATATATTATGCCAAATACGAGTATATTAACTGACCAAATCTTGTTAGCATAAGTTACCCAGGAATACTGGCATAATAATTATAATGATCCAAAAATTGTGAAATAGTCCATACATAAATTATTAACATATAGTATAATATTATTAAGATATATATTTGAGTATAATTAAGTATATATAAGTATAAATAGATATTATTAAGATATATATTAAAATTTTTAAATTGATTGAGTTGCGCAACTCACCTTAGATTAGGAGTAAAAAGTAGTCGTAAGTCTTAATATAATAATTATAATAAAATAGATCACAATGAGAAGATTCCATGAAAAGAGCACGGACCACGAGTCTGTGGAGTGTTAAAATAGTAATAATAAAAAAAAAAAAAAAAAACCTATATGTGTTCTCGTGCCTTAAAAATTCCTTATGATTTTTATCATGTAATAGGTAGACGTATATGTTTATGTATGTACCTGATTAATAAAAAAATTGATCTCATGAATTCAAATAAACAAAAATATTTTAATCTTAATTCATTTCTTATCGTAATTAGGTATGCAGTATCTGTTTAAATAAAATAGGTAGAGTGTTATTACATACGTTAGAATTTTTCATGAATAACTTTCTTTTTACGTAAATTATAACTTATTGAACCCATTACTTAATTGAAACGTAAGTACTTGAATGAATACGATTTTTTAAACGACTTCAAAAAAGGAGGAGGTTCTCAATTCGATGCGTATGTTTTCTTTGTGTTACGCGATTACACCGCCAATTGTGGACCGATTTTCAAAATTCTTTTTGTATTCGATAGAGTATACTCCAACGGGTGGTCCCATGGTCACCAGTCAGGATTTGATGATGGGATCCCATAAAAATCGAGGAAAACCCTTAAATTTTAAGGTGTATCCAACGTGTTTTGTGTGTATGTTACACGATTACTCCGCCAATTGTGGACTGATTTTCAAAATTCTTTTTGTATTCGATAGAGTATACTCCTAGGGTGCTCCCAAGGTCACCAAAGTGAGGATCTGATGATGGAAGCCCATGAAAATCGAGGGAAACGCTAATTAAATTTTTAGTGAAAGAAACCCTAATTTAATAACTAGGGTTTCTTTCACTAAAAAGATTGCATTCACTAAAAAGTTAAAAGTAAAAAATATTTTACAAAAAATAAAAACCGACTTCAAAAACACAGAAAAGTTCAATATAGAAGTGTGATGTTGTCTGTACCTATTCTTATATTATTTTTAACTTTTCAGTGTTTTTGAAGTCGGTTTTTATTTTTTGTAAAATATTTTTTATTTTTAACTTTTTTATCCTAACGACTTTACAGCGTTTTATGAAGGCTAAAAATTGATTTCTCCACAACCATAATAGATGACTCAATTGAATCAAAATACTTTGTCCCTTTTGGAAACAACTTGTGCGACACGCTAATTTTTCCGCAGTCGCTTCGCAAAAAAAATGTATGGAGATGACATTAGCTGCGGAAAAAATAGCGTGAGGTTGTCGTAAGCTAATATCATTTCCATACATTTTTTCTGAGGAATGACTGCGGAAAAGTTAGCGTGTGGCATTTGTCTAGGGCCTCAGGCCTCCGTCACTCACTACGTGCTTAGGTACAAGATAAGTAGCTACCGTTCCGTGCACACCGGGAGTGTAAAAAGCAGCAGAGCTGCCGCGCTCCGCTCGGAGTAGGTACTCGTATATTGTTTGTTCTGTGTGCCGCGGTCTTGGCACATAGCAACGTATTATGACCTTATTAATCCTATTATCTGTGGGGTAATGGATTTAGAATACATCCATGTGTTGTCGCCCTCTTACATCCCTCCCATGGATATCAAAAGAGCCAATAACTAAGGGAATGCGCTGCAGTGAACATTAGCGTATCTAGTTTTTTTCTGGGGTGGCCTGGCCCTTGATTTTTGTATGAAGTTACATCACATCTCTGCAAGTGAACAGGGGCTCTTTTTTGAATCATTCGTCAGCAGGCGTTGAGTGCTCATTGAGCGTCCGTTGTCGGCTTTCGATTTCTACTGATTTCCGTTTTGTTTACGACGAAAATAAAAAAAAATATTTTCGTCGACATTTTCCTTTAAATTCCGTTTCTGTGATGAAAATCAATAGAAAATTACGAAGAAAATATATTTTTCTAATTAAATTAATAATTTTAAATTGAGCACAGGCGATGCTCTACGAGCGCTCTCATATGAAAAACTAGTAACAAACTTCTTCACCAATAAAATTATTCCTCGTGAGAGAATAGATCGTGCCCACAACTGTGGGACGCATATAAGTTGATGAGATGATAGGATTTACGAGACAATTAACGGAACTGCGGTATCAAACGCAACTATACGGCCTTTTATGTTTAGGTGAGCAAATACATTCTCTTGCATAAAGTCGCAGTTAAAAGCAACAGTTATCTACATTTAACTCTTATTAACTGTACTGAATTATGACTGAATTACAGTTGTACGAGACGAGTACGCCAAGTAGGTATAATATATTATTTAGTAATCATTTGCCAAGCATCGCCGACCAACCGATTATTCGGAGAAGTCATAGTGACAATGATTTATAATTATGACAATGAGAAATAATGAATACGGCTCTGTTTTAAACGTAGAATCGGTCACTTTATATTTCCTGCGAGAAACTATGCTGCAATTTCCACGGACAGCGTTAAAAGTATGCCTTTATGATCTGAAAAATTGTATAGGCATTATTAGCAATGTAATAGCTATTTTGTTGATGAAATTGTATATTTCGAGTTGGACTGAGGTAGAATATTTTGATATTCAACTAAATCGTAGGATACCTAAGTAAGCGAGCACCATTGAAAATGTTTGCAGCAGGATTTATTTAGCACAGTTTGCCAAATGGCTTGTTGAATTACAACAAACAAGCAGATTCGTTACTATTTTACCTTGCAGCATATTGCACGCGAGTACAATTGCTTTTAATTTTTCGGAAGTCCTAGCTTTGGTAATATTAAATTGAGATTTAGTGCCTGTTTGTGGATAAGGTTCGTGTCAAATTGAGGCCCAGAAATGAAATTTATATTTTTATTAATAAATTAAAGCAACTATCTACCATGACCCTATGTATTTTACACTAGTGGTGAAGAATCAATAAAAAAAAGGAAATTTAATAAAAAATTTCTTCAAACAATCATTAAATTTTATATAGAAGCCGGTATACTAATTTTTTCTACTGGATTTTCCTTAAATTTTGAAGACTTGCCATGCAGTAAGTACCTAGCCTTCATCGTATATTATCTTGGCATAGTAGGAATATATTTTTTGATTAAAGTCAGTTTATATTTTTTGTTAAATATGTCCATTTCAAAGATTTTTAGTGGGACATGTTAATAATTTTTAGTCTCTCGTCTGATTGAAATTGTTAGGTATATCTGGATTTGGAATAGGGAAGATGCAAATGTAATATTTATGAACGATTTGTAATTAAAATGTTATAAAAACCTAAAATAAGAATGATGGCAACGTTTTTATTTTTGTTAATACTATTTTTCATGAAAAATTGCGGATGAAAAATACGCGAAGCGGAACGCATCTTGATCTAGCAATCAGCGACTAGTGACGTCACTCGTGTTTTATGTCCCGTCAGATGTAAAGGTAAACATTATTTTTACGAAAATTATTTACATTTTTATGTAAAAAATTGTAGTTGGTTGTATAAAAATAGACCCCAGAAACCTACCGAGAGTTAGTGTCGACATGGAAGTAACTTTTTTGTTGAAAGTGCCGAGTTTTCGAGTGCAGAAATAAAAGGAACTAAACTTCTGCGGCAGGTAAAGTATTAAACTACAGTAAAGTTTTAGTGTTTCATTAAGAGTTAAATGTAGATAACTGTTGCTTTTAAGTACGAAAAGAAGGTTATCGTGTTACAATCATTTTTTTCAACTTTATCAGATGGTCCAGTTAAAAATAATTTATTTGGGAACTTCTTTGAAGTCGATGGACACATTGGTATAAAACATGAATCCAAACGTCTTTTTTCAGAGCAATAATTGCATTTTTCTGACTATCTTATAGTGATGATAGTCCATTTAAAATAAGTAATTTGAAACAAATGGAAACTTACCCTATGATATTTGAATTGAATGTTAGCGACGAATCAGTGACAGACAGGAGTGACGTCATCAGAACTGTAGGTCCGTTTTAGCGCGAAATTTGAAACTGTTAGTTTCAGACTGCATTTTATTGCAATAAAATTTATTATTTTAATTTTTATCATACTTGTGATCTATTCTACATGGGATTCTTTACAATAAACGCAAAAATAAAAATATTGCATGTTCCCTATTGAATTTTATCTTAATTTTAAAATATTTCCACTTTAAATTTCCCTTTAACACCACTTGAAATAACGGATTTATATGGATGGATTGCATGAAGAAAAGCATATGCATATATACATACATATTTTTATTTATTTATTTATAACCCTTTATGTACAATCTAGTATACAAAGGCGGACTTAATGCCTGAGGCATTATCTGCCAGTCAACCTTCAGGTGATGCAGAGAATAAAGAAGTAGATGTACAAGTGATAACGATAAATTTTGAACATGTTTAATATGAGTATATATATATATATCTATGTGTATTTGTATATATATTATATATATGTAAAAATAATAATATATATATATATATATAAATTATATATATGTAAAATATATGTATACATGCAGACGAATACCTAAGGTATAGAAGTAATCGTGATACGCCTACTTCAAATAGGAATAATATACCTAAATAAAGTAAAAAGGTAGGATTAATAAATATAAGGGCAGGATAATGATGATGGCGATGGTGAAATAGGCGACCAAAAATAACACAAGTAGGTAATATAGGTAATAATTTATTTTCTAATTTGTAACACTAATTTAATCTTAACGTAAAATAGCCACAAATATGATAGGCGATGCCACTTTAAAAAGTAAACGATAAAAAAAACACGGAACGTTTACGCATCAAACATTTGATGACTCAGTAAAATTTTAGCTTGGGCTTAATACTGAGTTCTAGTTGGTTCTTGTCTGAAACTAAAAGGTAAAGGTCTAGTTATTAGTTACACTAACGTGATGCTATAATGGTATTCTTTTTTATTTATTAATTTGCCTAAAACATCAGTGTATGTGACTGACTGTGACTTTTGTTGGAGAAAGTAATGTGCTAGCTGGAGATAGTGGCAGCAGGATCGGTAACACTGCCAACCATAATTCACTGACAATAATGGGTTTCTTTTAATCTAATGCGGTATCAAATTGAATGTGATATATTGATTGAGGGGGAGAGAGAGATATATGTTCTATCTTGCCTAGGGTAGACATATGGCGTTACAAACTTCGCTTGCTGGATGTGTAAGAGATCTCGTTTACTGATGATGTATCAGATCCATACAAAAGTAGAAATCACCCTGAAAACAAGTTTTCGAAATCACAAAAAATAAAAAGAGTCGCACTTCAAAAAGTTTTACCACCACGGTATTTTCCACATTAGACTAAAAATTAAGCACTTAATCACAATAACACACTAATTGTTGCGTTCGACTAGTTTTTAAGTACCTATATGGCTTCTTCAGACTTGATCGATTATCATTTCTCATCTCCTGCATTCAATAATGCTTGTAATGAAGAAAACATCGCAGCATTTTCGTCGTATGGCGATACTTTAGTGTTCCTCAAAGGAGCATGCGGCGCTGGTGGCACTGGTGTCATCAGCAGGTCTGTGATAAAATCACACGAGAAATTCAAAACGTCCGCCAGGGTGTAGGTACCGAGTTTTCTGACCAATTTAAGTTTCAGCTGCCGCAAAACACTAACGAAGTAATCAACCATTTGATAGAGTATTTCTTGAAGTATTTCCCGGAATTGGGTTTTTATCGCGGAAATAACGACGCCCAGCTCTCCGAACGGCCGGTACTCAACCGTCGGCATTTCATCGTCTTCATTCTCGTCAATAGTGAGCAGGCTGGAGAGGAAGTCTCTGGATGTCGGTTGCGGGGAACCTTCCACGGAAAAGCATATACAAGTCGCTACTATGAATAATGTGGTTGCGCGAAACATCTGCAATGAAACATTTATTTGTTAATTTAATATTGACAGAAGAATATAACAAAAATTTAGGCTAATCGCAACTTATTCCTTTTTAATTATTTTACTATTTATTATACACATTAATACACAGATAACACAGCACAAACAACGTACATATTTGCACAAAAAGGTTTGACTTATCTCTTGCGAAATCTTTTCCAGCTAACCTACAATAGGAAAATTTTCGCATAGACATTCGTGTACACAAAATTAATATTCTAACACTTAAAACTAAAAGTATACAAAAAAAAATAATATACAGGGAAAAAAGACAAAAACATAAAGGAAAACCCACTCAATTTAAGGATTTTGTAAATGCAAGATAAAATTTCTTCACTTTCTTAAATAACGGGAGAGTTTAAATATCCCGAATGTGAGGAGGCAGCTAGTTCTACAATCTGACGGCAGGGACATTAGACAGTGAAGGACAACTTATAGAACTGTGTGTTAAAGACTTAATACTAATTTGGACAGACAAATAGGGGATCAATTTTTGGTCGTTTTAATTTTGTGAAAGGATGACACATTATGAATTTGCTTTAAAATAATTTAAAAAGTAAACGACTTTATCTTCTAATTTTCAATAAACTTGATTATTTTTTACTTTAGTGAATAAACGACGAAAATCATTAGTTTATCTACCGCCCATAATCCCCGTACGCTTCTCGCACAAAACCCGTAGTACTAGTTTCATGTACTATGCTGACATTATCACTTCCTATATTTAAGTTACAAGAGATTGCATTGTGCAATGGAAGTTGTCCTTTTCCATCAAATTGCCTGTCCACGAGATCAAAACAAAATTTTGACGGTATACTATAAGTATTTATTTTTCGTCTGCTGCTGCTATTAATATGCTATAATAACTATTGCCTTGACAGGACTAATTGACTTATCATCGCCGAGTATTAGTTAATAAAACTATACATGACATTTGGCCAGCGATTATCATTTATAACGCTCACATCTATAAAGAAAGAGTTTTGGATATTCACCCCCTAAGTAAGTAAAAGTGGGTTGGAAGATTTCTATTTAGGCTAATAAAGAGAAATGAGGTCGTATTATAGCTTTTTCAAACCACCCTTAAATGGGTGAAATAAGGGCTAGCGTGCTGCGTAATGAGACTTATTAAAAGTTTGAATTGTTTATATTATGGGAAAACATAGAATTTCCAATTAAACAAAGAATTTCTTAGGAAAATAACGCGATTCAAAAAGATTAACAGATAAGAATGCTTTATATTGTTGAGGAGCTTTGAATACAAAAATTTAGAAAAAGGGTAATAATGAGGATAAGATCAAACAGTACAAAGAATGTAACAATTTGCTAATGGTATGGTCGGCCAAGTAACTGCTCTACCACTTTTGCATAAATTTCAGTCATGAATTGAGAAAATCAATGTTATTTTATGTCACGAAATTGAAATTTTACATTATAGTAGGTATGTTAAAAGTTGTTAATAAATAATTGAGCACTATAACAATTTTATTTAAAAACTGAAACAGGTCACTTACCTTGCGTAAAGAATTTCACAGAATCACTTATAATCACAAATTATATAAGATAGTACGTATTCACACAAAATATTTTGTCCTAGGAATGCTTTAAGTTGGAAATATTGCTCTCATTTATAAGGTGTCGGTTTTAATCAATCCATTTATAATAGGGTAATTTAATAATAATCATTGCATTTTTAGAATGAATCATAAATATCGTAATGAGTATGAGCAATGTGAAACTAATAAACAGGGAACATGACAGGGTTTTAGAATTAATGTTGAGGTATATTTTTATACATTAAATATTCTTATCAGTAGTTTAGTAAAACTTAATAAACAAAGGTTACATAATGAAACTCGTTTACCAAGCGTTACAAAGCCAATGAAGAGATATCGATAGTAAAAAAATATTTAAACTAGAATGAGATGCTTTGTGGCAAAATTCTGAACATTATATGAAATATTACGAACAGTATACTTTGGCCTTGTAGTTTAAATAATGAAGTACACTGTGGCCCAAAATAACGTTGACAAAATTAAAAAAAGATTATCTCAAAAATGGAATGCATTGCGTTCTCTTTTGTTTAAGTTTCTTGTTTTCACATTTAGTGGCGCCATTTTAATAGTATTTGTTAGCTAAAAATTGTTAAAATATATTTATCACGCCATGTTAGAGCAGCATGGAGCGATAAATTTATTGTATGAGCGTGGAAAACGGCGGTTTGAGATAGGAAACATTCTTGGTGTTAGTTGTCAGCTAGTTTCTTCGACAATTAAATGCTATGTTGAGCTCGGTAATATCGATGACTTTCCTAGGAGAGGACGTAGACGGACTGTTCGAACTTGTAAGAATAAATACATTATTAAACAAAGATTAGCCCGAAACCCACAACCATGGTTAGAAAAATGTCGCGAAACTTGGGGATAAGTCGGTCTACCATGCAGTGTATAGAGAAATATGTTCTTCAATTGATACCTTACAAACTCAGAAGAGCCCAATTGCCTACAGAGAAAGACAAAAAAGTTCGTCTTGAAAGATGTCGTTTGCTCAAACAACGCTCCGCTGGTTTGAATTGGAAAATATCGTATTATTCAATGAAAATTTGTTTTTGATAGAAAAAGCCAATAATCACCAAAATGGCAGGATCTGATCTGCTAATATTGTGTGGGCGGGCGGTACAAGAAATATAAAAATGAGCACCGTATCTTTAAAAGCAGCAACATTCACTTTTCAGACGGCTGGCACTATAGCTCGCTATCTCTTCTTTCTTCGATAGCTTTATGATACACACAAGTTGCTATTTATAGACTACTAGCTGTACCCGTCACGCATTGCAATGCCATGAAACGTGTTAATTCGTAACGCATGAGTGAAGTTACTAGTGTTGAGAGGAAAAATGCTATCAGTGCGTTTGTGGTAGCAGCATGTGGTGTTGGGTTTGCAATGCGTATGGTAACCATTGGGGTAAACAAGTTCTAGAGTGGAGACAGCGTATCGGCAAAAGACTTCGCCAGACTGAGTGGAGAGACGATCTTCGCAAGGTGGCTTACAAGAGATTTGCGGGTGTGTACAGTGGCGTTTTATTAGAGAGGTCGTTCTCTAGCAGTAAAGTGAACAGGCTCACGATGATGACGATGAGTTATTTTTCCTGCATATTTATTTCTTCATCAATTGTAGATCGATTTTTACTACCTTTTTCTATTTGAAAGAGAAGTCATACTCCTAGGTAAGTATTATTGTCATCATGTCAAGATCTGATGATATAGGTACCGGAGAACAACGTTCATTTTTAACCTATTACCTATTTTAGAGGAGGTTCTCAATTCGATGCGTATGTTCTTTTTTTGTATGTTAAGCGATTACTCCGCCAATTGTGGACCGATTTTCAAAATTCTTTTTGTATTCGATAGAGCATACTTTTGAAGTGGTCCCAGAGTCACTAAAGTCAGGATCTGATGATGGAATCTCATGAAAATCTAGGGAAACCTTTAAATTGTATAGGCACGTCCAAATTTTTTCATGTTTTTTCCGAAGCTATTCACGTATTTGCGTCTGGTAGCCATAGACCGAGCTGATGATGGAAGAATCCTTAACTTTAAGGAATTAGAGGTATGTTTTTTATACAATAGGCACGTATTATGATAATGATATATGAAATAAACATTTTTTAACAAAATATAAAAACCGACTTCAAAAACACTGAAAAGTTATAATATGAGAATAGATACAGACATCATCAAATTTCTATATTGAAGTGCCACTTCTAAAAAGTCTTAAAATTTGGCACCGACTTCAATATAGACATGTGATGTTATCTGTACCTATTCTTCTTGTTAATTTTTTTTCCTATTCAAACAATGTCTTTATTAAATAGCGCAAAACCTCAGACACTCCAACTTATTTTTATAATAAATGAATTAATATTATATAAATTAATAAAATATTTTTATATAAATGTCAAAACTAACTAATCGAAAAAGCCGCCCCGTATCGACCCCGACGCAAAGGTGCCCATGGTGCTAGCAGCATTTCCACGCTGAACAGCAATAGCTATTTTCCGTGCCAAGAATGAACCGCCTCCACCATTCTCGCTAATTCGGCGCTCAATTTATTCTTTCAAAGCTTTGGCCTTAGCTCCCCAGCTCGACAGCAATGGGCACAAAGTGATGGTAGAGCGGCTCCATTATCGCGTATTTGCTCCATTGTCGTGTATTTATTTATTTATTAATATAAATTAAATTCTCGCAGATTATTTACGAAAATATGTCCATTTTGCTGATTTATTGCATTTCTAGCGAATTTAAAATCTATGGTAGCGTGCCTGCGAATACGATGTTGCCGCGTAGCCTCCGCGCCGCATACGAGATAAAGACGATAGAGTTAGCTATGTTTATAAAGCGGCGAAGTTAAACATTTAATTTTAGATATATTAAGATAAAGAGAAAAGATTTGTATGTATGTATGTAACGAATAAACTCAAAACCTACTAGACCGATTTCAAAAAGACTAAAATGTCGTTTAGTCTTACATTTTTAGGGATCCGTTCCTCAAAACGAAAAAATCGGAATCTTATCACTTTGTTGTCCGTCCATCCGTCCGTCTATCAAGATTCATTTTCTGGAAACATGTAGAGATATCAAACTGAAATTTACATCAAACCAGCGGTCTCTTTCAGCTGTAAAAAAATTACTAGTAAGTCAACATGATCAAAAGATACTCGTATAACCGTTTGTGTCACACATTTTCGCAAATTTTGCGATTTTACAAGGGAATCAAAACCTATAGGATAGTAAACCTATACAGGAAGTATCCCGTTGACCTAGAATTATGAAATTTGGCAAAAAGCAAGGTCTTATAGCACATGTCATGGAAAAAATCTGAAAACCGATTAATAAGTTTGTACGGATCCCTCGGTGCGCTAGTTCAACTCTCACTCGGCCTCACTTTTTAGATTTTCCAGTAGCTATTATAGCTTGGTTTTATGGTACCGACTTCAAAACGATATAATAACCTTATAATCGTTCATGTTTTAATATTATTTATTATTTTAACTGGTTTTTTTGAAGTAGCCTTTAGTATACCTTACTTCAAAATACATAAACATGAAACTTAAGCCCGAACCTTACGCTAGTGCATTTAAAAATATAAGAAGCACCGAGTTGTTTCACTAAAATTTGAACCCCAAACAGATATAAAAGACAATTAAATGGTGTATTTAATTACTCATATTATGTACTAGACGTGCCTGCGACTTCGTCCGCGTGAAATAGTAACTTTTGGCAGCATTTTGATTTATGTGGCCTATGTCCATTGTGTGCGTCAAAATCGGTCCAGCCGTTCCGGAGATTAGCGGGAACAAACAGACAGACAGACAAATATTTTTTAAATTGTGTTTTTGTTATTGGTACCCGATATACATTCATACCCATTTAGTAAAAACTTGTTATTTTGACATTACAAACAGACAATTCAATTTTATTTATTTGTATAGATACAGCAGTGGTTCTTAAGCTATTAGTGAAGAAGGACCATTTTACAAATATCTGTCTAGCTATGGACCACCAACTCTAGACCAATATACTCGTAAAGTATGTAAATAATGGGTTGCCTGTTATATTATCTATAATATTACTTTTCGGATGGCTTCGCGGACCACTTCGGCTGCTTCCAGTGACCGGTCCGCGGATCACTGGTTAAGAACCATTGGTATACAGGGTTAATTGTAAAACACCTGCAACCTCGAAGGATTACATAGCTAACATCATAAATAACAACGTTTGTTCTACGACCTTTCATAATTCGTTAGATTTTACTTTCATACAAAAATAAATATTAATATAATATACCTCTAGAATGTTTGTAACTCGCCGCGCATCACCAAAATTACGTAAACAAACATGACTGTGCGAATTATATACGCTGTATGGGGGCAGGGCGTCGCTTGCACCTTTGAACTTGACCTACATTTCTACGGCCGCCAGTGAACGGCTTTGATGCGCGCGCGTCGCACGTTCTTGTGTGCCAAAATCTTCCGCACCTAACATAGACTTATCAATATCACGACAGTGCAATAAAAACTTTGATTGAATTTTTGTTTAATTTATTGATTTATCTTAAAACTCGTAAAACAAACGTTGTAGTTAATGATGTTAGCTATCTCATCCTGCGAGGTTGCAGGTGTTTTATAATTAAACCTAAACACCTGCAACACAATTTAACAAGCCTACGTGTTCTTCTGCGAATCTTATAGATCGTTAGCCTTTTTGCAGTTTCTGTAAGTTGTGCATTAAATTTATCTATTTATTATGATTAAATGTGTTATTGTGTAATAACCAGTTCTCCGATGGCGTCCAGTGCTCTGCTTGTGGTAAACAACTAGATTTTGACTGTGCCGGACTAACGGATTGGCTATGGACTGTAGATACCTGGACAGAACGAGTTGGCTTCTTCGGCCATGATTCTTCAGGAGATCCGTGACATAAGCTGGAGGAATTTAAGTAAATCAAGACTAAGCTGGCTTGTCTCTCAGTTAGATCTATGAAGGAAGATACAATTGAATTAAAGTCATGTGAATTCTTAGCTTCTTGGATTGATGACCTGAAAGCTAAGTCTAATAATACCGACCAGAAGTCTAATAATACTAATCAGAAGGTTGCTGATCTGCAATGTAAGCTAATTGCTACTGAAAAATTAAATTATAAACTTGAAATATCAACTATACAACATTAAACAAAGATCGCGCCTAACAACGTTGAGATCAAGGGTGTACCGTAAAAAAGATGAAAATCTGTTCCATATTATCGAGGCTATATGTAAGGAAATTAGCTGTAACATAGGTATCGCTTCGATCGTCTCGACTGTCAATATGTGAATCATTGTTGCATGGTTCATCACGTACTGACTAATGTTAAAATGTTATTTTAAAATTATTATTATTTATTACTTTTTGTAACTGTAAAAATTCTATTTAGTATATTTTTTTGTATGTATAATTTAATTTGTAATTTTACTTTTTTAAATTTTTTGATCTTTAATTTATTTTGTCATTTATTAAAACTTAGTTTATTCTTATTATTTAATTTAAATATGAATTGTATGATCCATAGTTGATTGAAATAAATTAATTATTAATATTATTATGTTACAAATGGGCAACGTACAATGGTTTCCTTGTAGGAATTTCAGATTTGCTAACCTAAAAGAAACTAAATGTAGGTACTGTGACTGTTCGTCAATTCAGTTGTATAAAATCAACAATCCATTATGGATATACTTTCTTCTTCTTCTTCTTAGTCATGCACTCTTGCCAGAGTGGTCGTGGTCGTGACTCGGTCGGTTCTTGTGCCATCGCTACTCTTATGATGCGTCGCCATATTGCTCTATGCTTGGCGGAGTAAGAGCACTCGATGATGTTAGAGTGCGTCACAGATTTAATGAGGTCTGTCAAATTTTTAGTAAAAATGAGTAGATAGTTTTGAGAGATCCATATAAAAATGTTGGATTATAATTATAAAGATATATGCTACAAGTTGCCAACGTACAACGGGGTCATTGTAGGAATTTAAGATTTGCTTATCAAAAAAGTATCCAGTCATTTCACTCAAAATCAAAATTGGGATATTCCTTATGCGAACATGACTTGTTAGAAAGCTCTTTTGAATCGTTCAAATTTTTTTAACCTACACCACTACCTATCTTGCCCTTTAAACTGAAACACAGCCATGCAAGCACCATTGCTTTAAGATAAGAGGTAGCAGTTACTAAATGAATTTGCCATAAATTCATGTATTTATTATACACAGAAAAGGTTATATATATTCTTTTTATTAATAGTCTGCAATGAGAAGGCAATAACTGTAAAGCTCTTATCTCGTAAACAAAATCGCAATGTTGATTAAATATATACTTAATAAATCTTAAGATTGTTTTACTTAGATTGCTTCATTAATCTTGAGTTTATCTGAATTGTTTTCTATTATCAGCCTACAAATACCAGTCTCGCTTTGATAAGAGTCAAAATAAACTGCTGCATATATTTTAGACAAAACAATAGTTTTGAGTGAGAGCTCGAATATATAATAATAATAATGATTTATTCCTTTAAATATAAATCTAGTATAGCGTGCTTATACCTACTATTCAATTTAAAATTTAAACTACTATATTAAATTTATTATACACGAAGCTCGAATAGTCTAAAATATACAATTTTATTTTTTTTATAAAGGATCCATGTTTAGGCTATATCAATAAGTAGTTTCTAGTACAACTTAGGTACTACAACTCATCTATAGTATGCAACTTTTCTTTTTTTACTGACATAATATTACTTGTGTCCGTATCACTAATGTTGCTGTATCAAAAAAAATTAAAAGCGCTAATGAAAATGCTTGCAGCAAACACTAATTATTAAAGTTGTTTGTTGCAAGATTAATAAGATGTTCTAATTTACATTATAAAATAGCTTTTTGCCAAATTTTCAAAACCATTTTGCCTAGATTAGCATTAAAACATTTTTTTTACAGTTTAAATATTAGTAGGAGTGCGAACGAGGAAGCCGGTCTTAATTTTGTATGATCATCATAGGCAACAAAACTTTTGTTATTTTATGTAAGCGCTTTTTATGGTTCCGAAGTAAACAAGGGACCCTTATAGTTTCGCCATGTCTGTCTGTCTGTCTGTCCGCGGTTTTACTCAGAGACTATACGTACTAGAAAGCTGTAATTTGGTATGAGTTTGAATATTCATCATCACAGCCCATATACGTCCCCACCGAGGGGCTCGAGCCTACCCTATATTAGAGTGATTAGGCCTTAGTCAACCACGCTGGCCCAGTGCGGATTGGTCGACTTCACATACATCATTGAATTTCTTCGCAGATGTATGCAGGTTGCCTCACGATGTTTTCCTTCACCGTAGGAGCGTCAGACAAATGTACATATGAAATTCGAAACGAAAAACACATTGGTACATGGCGGGTCTCGAACCCCGACCCCCCGATTGGAAGGCAAGTGCCGAGTCCACTGCGCCACCGACGCTCTTTGAGCGTCGGTGGCGCAGTGGACCGACTTTAATAATAATAATAATACCTTATTTAATAGCAACGTGTTGTGAGGTGTGAGTATAAACTCAAAGTTGGCATTTGCAACTACGGAACCCTACACTGCGCGTGGCCCGACACGCACTTGGCCGGTTTTTAAATATTGCCGTTCGTCTCGTAAGCTTACCGTTATTTATTGCGTTTTCCTTTGTATGCTTGATTCATAATACTTATTTAATTTTACACTAATAAAGATTGTCACCTTATATTGTCACGGAATAATGTAAATTTTTAATAGAATATAATATAAAATGTAGCCACAGACTTTGAAAAGAATGCTGAGTTTTTCCAATCATTCTTATGTTTGATGGCGTTTTTGTTGACCGAAAACGTTCATTGTCTATAACAATATTAACACCAATAGATACAATTTAAAACCAAGCAAATATTAATATAAATTAAATTATTTTGAAATATATTTGTGTACATACATGAGAGGTAGGGAATTTCAGAAGCCCATCCTTGTAATGGGCCGTCCTCTTGGGGTATTTTATACCTTTAATAGGCCAACAAGTAAATCATTAATATATTAAGTAAATTTTTAAGCGACTTCAAAAAAGGAGGAGGTTCTCAAATCGATGCGTATGTTTTTTTTGTGTGTATGTTACTTGATTACGCCGCCAATTGTGGACCGATTTTCAAAATGTATTCAATAGAGTATGCTCCAAGGGTGGTCCCATTGTCACCAAAGTTAGGATCTGATAATGGGATCCCATAAAAATCGAGGGAAACCCTTAAATTTTTAGGTGTGTCCAACGTGTTTTGTGTGTATGTTATGCGATTACTCCGCCAATTGTGGACTGATTTTCAAAATTCTTTTTGTATTCGATAGAGTATACACATGGGGTGGTCTCAAGTCACTAAAGTCAGGATCTGATGATGGGATCCCATGAAAATCGAGGGAAACCCTAATTTAATACCAGCTCATCGAAGTGAGCTGGTATGAAATTAGGGTTTCTTTCACTAAAAATATTTCATTCACTAAAAACTTAAAAATATTTAAATAAAATAAAATAAGCTAAGGGATAATAATAGTGACTCTATACCTTTGCTTCTATGATATGCAAAATAGTCGTTCATTTCACATTGCCTATTACGATGAGCATGCTAAAAACTTTCCTTCTCTACGGAATGGTGCGTAATATAATTAAACCACGATTTTAGGCGATCCAATTACCTCGTAGTATTAAAAAAGCCTTCAATGAATTTACAAGAAAAACGTCGATAAGAGATAAACCGTGGCAATGAGTCCGGTCCACGAGCTGCGCCCGCGACTCCAGTCTGATAGTGTATCAGTTCGTAACGAGCCAGTGGTACGCACGCTCAGTGCGCGCGATCCTTGCCGCGTAAATAGTTCGCTGAATATATTTTTCAGATACGTATGTCGATGTTTTAAAATAAAAACTTGCGGTCATTGATTCAATTAAATATTAAAGTGGTAAAGATTTACTTATGGGAGAAGTAAATAGCTTCCCAAACATAATGAGGAAGTGTTTCAAAATGGGGCTTTTTAAGAGTAAGTATTTAATGCTTTTCGCGGTGCTAGTTCAAAAATTAAAATAAACATGTATAAAGCTCATAAACATTTGGAATATATTCAATATTTTTTATAATTTTATTAGGCATATATTGCAAGTTGCAATCGTAAAAAAACACAGAAATATTAGTAAATAATATTACAATAACAATAGTTAGAGTATAATTGTTCCACAAATAGGTTATTCAAAGTAAAATTTAAAAAAATAAAGCTTAGCTATACAAATAAAACTATATAGCAGAATCGCAAAAGAATAAAGAATACTTTTCTCATTTATAATATCATGAAAAATTGGCCATAAGTAAATGTTATTGGTGATAATAAAAAACATATTTCACGATCATTAAATATGGTCTTTAATGGATTCGGTAAGTATAATTCAAAACATTGTACACGGAGAGGTTATTAAAAGTAAACTCTTTAAACATGAAGTTTAGCAATACAAATAAAACAATTTAACAGAATCGCAAATAAAATTAAATAATTTTTTTCTCATATTCATTCTTTTCTTTTCTCATTCTTTTGTCAACCAATCTGCACTGGGCCAGCGTGGTTTGACTAAGGCCTAATCGCCCTAACTAGTAGGGTAGGCTCGTGCCTCTCGGTGGGGACGTATATGAGCTGTGATGATGATGATGATGATGATGTGATATATATGTCAAAAAATTGGTCATGAGTAAAGGTTATAGGTAATAATTTCAAAAAAATATTTCACATTCAGTAATTTTGTTCTTGAATGGATTGGGTACTAATTATTTAGAATGACAATCTACTAATATAAAGTGCGTTGCTTTTTACTAATAAATAAGGATATCAGATATTAAGAATCAGATATTATATGCATGTACTTATATATAAACGGAGAAACATGTTCACGACTCTACATTTGTTAATTAATTGGCAGCAATATAAGAATATCGCATCAGTAACCTTAATTATGATCAGATGGAGACTAATTCTAAGATGAAATCCGTTATATTTTTATGATTTTTCATTTTCATTTAAAAAAGTACATTTGTGGCATTATAAGTCATGACAGTAATTAATTTCAGTTGAGGTTACAATAATTTATGAGGCTGTACTGTAATCAGGTACAAATCGAAAGAAAGAAAGAAAAAATATTTATTTGGCGCTAACATAACACATCATGACAATAAAACTACTCAGTTAAACAACATAATATTTTACAAAGGAAAAAAGAAACGACACACACAATTTTTACAAAAAGCGACTAAAATAGGTACAGTATATTTTGGTTTTGTCTGTAAATTTCCATGCAAAGTTTTAAAATGCTGGTTTAATAAATAAAATAAGAAATTTGTTTCACGAGGTGTGTATTCGAAAATCACCTGTCTCTCGGGTTTTCACTTATCGTCGGTTTCATATTTTCATTTTCTTTGCAAAACTAATTCTCTTACAACACCCCTAATCTCTAAGGGTGCGACAGGAGGTCAGTGCAATCAGCCCTCGGCACGCATCAGCGAAATCCCACAATAGACCGCTGCTGTATAGGCTGCATTCGCATTGTCCCGGCAGACGTTCGTATTCACAACAATTTTCATTTCAGTCTAGCGGTACTGACTTTGAAATAGAAACGGTTTATGATATTTTAAACGATTTTATTTTTATGTAAGTAAATTAAAATTCTCAGATCTAGACTAGTGTAAGCAAGACTAGACTAAATCTTGATAAGTAAGATTTTGACAAAAATGTGCTTCGGTGATGGTTTTCAAAAGAAAATTAAAACGAAACCGCGCTCATGCAATGGCTATTTCTCCACTACCCGGCCCGGACCGGTACACATATAGGAGTACTATCTGTGCCCCACGAACTAGGTTTCGCCATAATAATTGTCAATAAAAAATTTGGAGAGGGCCACCCTTATCACCTAGGGGTATAAAAATTAGCCTACGACCTATTCTCAGACCTATCAAATTTACACAAAAAAAAACATAAAAATCGATCAAGCCGTTTCAGAGGAGTTCGATAAACAACACAGTGACATGAGATTTTTATATATTTAGATGTGATGCCGTTGCCGGCGCCGGAAAGTGAAAAGTGATTAATAATTTCATACATATTTTTTCGCCGGTTGTCGAGCCGTTGCTGAGGAGAAATTGTCATATATTCTTCTTTAAACGGGCATTTCAATACTCATTGTTATTTTTAATAAATATTAACATACGTATTATTAAATCAGCGAGCAATAACTCTGTTTGCTGATTACCAATGCAGTTAAATACAACCAATCCATACTCGCTCATAAAGGTAGGGAGAACACCGGGTAGCTTAGTGGGTAGGCCTGGCACTCTGCCGGGAGAGCGCTCGCCATCTAGCCAACGGCGGGCACGGTGCAGTTGCAGTTACGCATTTCCCCCCGAACATAAAGGTGGTAAATACAAAACATATGCATTGGTTAAAGAGCGTGAAGCAAAAAAACATTACCTATATACCTAGTCCAGCAAAAACCGGCCAAGTGCGAGCTGGACTCCCGAACCTGTGAAATCGCAAAATACACGAAAATATGCGACATATACGGTCATAAATCCTTTGATCGCGTTGATTTTGATTTTTTCACAGTTCAAAGAAAAACCGTAGACTCAAGTATTCGATATACTCGTAAATTTCAGTTTGATATCTCTATGCGCGTTTGAGAATCACTTACGGCCTTATTAATAAAAATCGGATTAGTTACTCCGTGTTTTGTCTTGTTTTGACATATGACAGCCGACATGTGCGGAAACAAGACAAAACACGGAGTAACTGAGGAGTAACTAATCCGAGGATGATCCAAGGAGTAATTTTTTTTATTAATAAAGCCATTGAAATTTATCTTGACAGACAGACTGATAATTAAGTAATCCTATAAAGGTTCAGTTTTTTCCTTTTTTGAAGTATGAAACCCTAAAACTAAGTAATTTTGAAGTGAAACATTTTGTGATATAATTGTTAAGTACGTCAGTCGTAATCAAAACTTACGAGTATATCGAAACTTACGAAAATTGATAGATCATATCGAATGTGTGTATCGAACAATCGATTTAAATGCACTGACAATGACGTGGAAACAGCATGTGATTCTTGATCAAAAAGCTTTGTTAATTACCCATGAAATTAACATAACATTAACTTACTGTACAACTCAGCAAAGCCCTTGATCATCGTAAAAACTTGTTTACTTACCCATAGGTCTAAAGAAATTTTGAAACAGCTACCAAATCAGGTCTTCAAGTAAAACGTACTTGCAGTTTAGAATGTTCACCGTCAGAATTGGTACTGTCGTTGCTTAAGACTAAAACGGTAAAGTGAATTAGGTTGTAAAATACCTCAAGAGAACTAAGAGCTATATTTTAGTAAGTACTAACAGCGTAATACGATAATATCTAGTAATGAAAAGGAATGAGATAAATAATTTGATTCTAGTAATGCGCAAAGCTATTGTCAATTAAACAGAAAAGATTGTTTGGCAATAAAACTTGTGTTACTGATATAAAGAGTAACTTTAAAGTCCTCAAACGTACAGCACGAACTTCATGAATTAATTCATGTAACTTACGCATCTAAGATAACAGTCTCTTTCTCCGTTAATTTCTTTATCTCGCTAATTAAATATGTCAATTATCCGTAACTTATCAACAAGCGGTAACCTACATCTACATATAAAAAAATCATTCAAAATTTAGGTGAAGTTCATAAAATGATAATGATGAAATGATTAACTCATTGACTTCTATGAGTACGGAACAAAACGGTCATCAACTAGCTCAAAAATATTAAGGAAACTGTATTTTCCTAGTTGCTATCTTTTATATTCAAACGACACAGCTATATGAAGATTCATTATGCTAAGCAGAGGCTGTTTGTCAAAATAAAACAATGCCGTTTACATGAATACATGGAGTATAAATACATACTTACTTACTTACTGGTGTTTAACATAGCATGACATATTTTGTGAAAACTTACTTGTAGTTTTAATAGTTTTACTACTAGATTTGTCAAGAGACATATAGATATATCAATATCAAACGCCAAACAACCTTACAAACAACAATGTTCCTTGGAAAAAGCCAGCTTTTATCTTAGAATCACGTATAACATAAATTTCAACTACACATAAATGCTTAGATGACATATAGGTAATTATTCCAGCAGCTTGGTGGCGCATAGGCGCGTGCGCTCAATGAATGATTGCTAAGGTTAAGCAACGTTGGCTGTGGTAAGTCCTATGATGGGCGACCAAAATACGAAACATCTCAAGCTCCTCCGTGCTTCGGAAGGCACGTTCAACAGTGGGTCCTGCGCCTAATCTCGCCCCGGTCGTATCAGTTAACTGTCCCATCGGACTAGGCAAATGAAGGAACAGAGAGTGCACTTGCGTTTGCGCAGTCTCTTGTCCACTATAATATCTCCTGCGCAGATGGCTAGTCTCTGTTGAGATTGGCCGCCGTGACCGAATATCGGTTAGGGGGACACATCAATGATTCGTAGTCAGTAATTGACACATATAACAATTGTTTGATTTATTGGATTTCTGTGAATTAATCCTCTTAAATAAGAAACCCAGACTCCCAGATATATTAAATAGATATGATAATAATTGTACAATACGATGAATCTTACAATGACAATCATTGACATCCTTCTAAAAAATTTGTTTGTAATTTGAAGTCATGTTGAAAATAAAGAAAAATATTAATTAATGCGAGCAACCTCTATATCGAAAATAATTGAGATAAGTACGAGTGGTGTGCCACGGGAAAAATTGACTTCCGATCGTCCACCTAAGTGGACCAAGGGAAAAATTTTCTAAGCAAATTTAAGAATAAATTCTTCAATCATCTTTTAAACAAAATGTTTTACTCAATTAACGAATACTTAAATGATTTGATAAGATAAATGTTACCTATATCAATATATTGAATATTTTCTGTCTCTACTCTAAGCTGTGTGTGACTGTGTAAATTGTGTGTAAATTAACCATTAATTGACATATTAATAAAGTAAATTAACAATGACATTTATTAAAAATTTTAACTGAGTTGACATTTATGGCGAACACTTTTAAAATTGACATTTATAACTTTATTTATTTGACATTTTTTAAATATGTAATCACAATTTTGGAGTTGTATTAATTATTGTACGTAGTATTGTAGTATTGATTTCAATGGTACTAATCATAATATTTCACATCGGAATAAGTATTTGCACGTCGAAAAATTACAAAATATGTTGGATTAGCTTCTTATATCATCTCTGTAACCATATTTTTGCAAATAAAATGATTATTATTATTATTATTCTTATGTTACCGTTTCTCAGCTTTAGAGCTGGTTTTACCTGTAATCACGGGCCTAGGCCAAGTAAATTACAGAGTTGGTGGTATGGTTGATAAATTACAGAGTTGGTGGTATGGTTGGTAAATTACAGAGTTGGTGGTATGGTTGGTAAATTACAGAGTTGGTGGTATGGTTGGTAAATTACAGAGTTGGTGGTATGGTTGGTAAATTACAGAGTTGGTGGTATGGTTGGTAAATGGTGTGGGGTTATGTTGTCCTCTTCTATTTGCATGAATTTCCTCACTATGCGGCAAGTATTTAATATAGCAATTTATTATTATTATTATTCCTTTGGTACAACTGGGTGAACCAAAGAAAGTGTTTTTTTCCCCGTGGTACAACATAGGTGGACTACGCAGGTGAACCACGGGCAAAAACTCTAATTTTTTTGTTAATATTTACATTTCTGTATTTCGTATACATGGCGTTTCACTTTGTAAGCTTGTCTTATACCTTTAGTTAACCATTTTGTTTTATTTTGGCTACTAGTCACTTTCACTTCGATAAATGGAAAGCACAGGTTGTAAAATAGTAGCAACAAATCATACATGCTGCGAAAAGCGTTTTTAGCATCAATAGCGTTAAAGACCTCTGACAAAGAAAGTGCGGCAATGCAGTCATGGAATTTACGAATATTATCATAGCAGTAATCTCTTTTATATTCAAACCAAGTACTATACGTATTTTGGTTTTCTGACATTTATAGTTATACTTTTATTAGTGTTTGAGCAGCTTCATGAGGTAAAGGTAATCAGTTTGCGCTTCTACTAGTTTTACATTTATATTACTTGCTATTTGGTCTAAGCACGCATTTAGTCTTGTAGGTGTTTTTGTATGCATAATGAAATTATGAAAAAATAGAGTGTTAGTGAGACTCTTTGAAAATATGGTATCTTTTAAAATATCTATGTTCCAGTCACCACAAAGAACATTTTTTTCCTTTTATAAAAACTAGTTAATTTATCAAGCAATTTATCAATTTTGTGAATGAAGATGCCAACGTGAGATTTAGTTTGCCCTGGTATTCTATAAATATTAACAATTATTAGGTATTTCGATCCCACAACATTCAACATAAAATTCAGTGGCCAACTGTATCATGAATTTTATAGGCTTCACCTCCAGAGTTTTCCTAACGAGAATTGCAGTTCTACCACCTCTAGACTTATTGCGACAATATAACGACACAGTTTTAAAGTTTTCTACTTTTAGGTTTGCTTCCGACCCTTTTTTTATAAAAGTATCAGAAAGGCAGAGGACATCGATTGACTGGCCCTTTTCCTCCAGCTCTTTTAATGAGAAGTCTATAAAATCCAGTTTACCTAACGCTCCGCCTATATTTTGATGAAGTATTCTGAATTTGTCGTCACATCTTACATTTGAAGGAACTGAACCGACCAAATCATATTTTGCTAAATCGAAAAAACTCTTCACCCGGTGCAACATTATTGTTACGATATGTCTGTGTTGTATTTTTAATACAACATTTGAGTGTAAGCCGTTTCTTAATCATTCATTCTCATATTTTAAATAATCGATTTCAATATTTAATTTAAATGTCAAGTAATCCAAAATGTCCGAAGAGTAATAATTATGATATTTAGTTAGGTTTGTTTCTATAGAATATTTGTTTGCTATTAGAATTAATAAGTTTTATGTTGAAGTGGATATTTTGTTTAACACTTAGTAAAATCAATAATTAGGTTTCTTAAGAATATGTACTACCTACATAGAATTTGTAAAATATTACGTGTGGAAAATTCAGAATTAGGACTGAACCACCGGCACCATAAATATACCTTTCATTTTCCTACAACAAACTATTTTTCAGCTTAGACAAAACACTACATAAACTAGTAAAAATCTCATAAGGGTTAGTATCATTTGATCCCACTGAAACAATAACAATACTTTCATCTTTTAAGGAATGCGACATCTCCTCCAAGTTATTCAAAATCACAGAACTAGATGCATTGGGCTTTACTTCCCCGAAAACCTTATAAACATCATTCCATTTTCCAGATCTAGCTGTCTTTAATTTTTTCTTCGCATCTTTTTCTTTTTTCTTCGCAATCTTTTTTCTTCGCATTGCAACGTAATCGTTCGATGAGTTATTAATGGGTGTTACTGTAAGCTCATTAGTTGAAATTGGTGAAGACGTAAAAAGAGCATTTGATTTATTTTTATTTAAACATAGTTTACACAACCATTTACTTTTTTGTTATAAGCATAAAACGAATTATTATATCTTTGCTCTGAAATAGACGCACATGTAGCATGGTATACTTTCTTACAGCATGATCAGCTTAACAACTGCTTCGAAACAGCTTTATTGCATTTTCCGCATAGATTTAGCCTTTGGCGCCTTGTAGTTGACATATTTAATTATTATTATATCAAGTTTCAATATCAATTTATAATAATATTAAATCTGTTTATTACTGAAAGCTCCTCATCCAGTTCGTCGTGTGCAACTAACCTTTAATTTTGCGTGTGACGTGTGTAACTGACCTATAAATCCTCTATAATCTGTGTGTGTCTTTTTAGTCCACCCGTTCTAAAAATGTTGTGGTAATTGAGCGTCTATGTCACACACTTTGAAATCAAAAATATTGTAGTGATTTATTCAATATTATGATGTTTTATTCTGTGTATAAGAACATCGTATTTACTGTTTGTGAGCACCACTATAGGTATATTGTTTAGATCGTTTACAGAACACCAACAGTGATTCAACAATGATTTGCGGCACTGTAGCAAAGAGTTGTAATATTGGATATTATATCTTATTCCGGGACATTCACACACGCATGTTTATCACTTTATAGCACTTTTGTCAATAAATTCGCACTTTCGACATTTAAAATAATAAATTTTTAGCAGAGCTGTATCAAGCTGTATAAGCGAGTTTCAACTTTTTGTTTTTGAAATGAAATCATAATAGGCCCTACTCACGATGCAATTTCGCTAGCAATTTGTTGCTGCGATCTGTTGCAATGCAACAGATTGCGACGTGATTAGGCAGGTTGCATGCAATTTATCGCAGGTCGCATCGCCCGCGCTAGCGACCGACTGATTGCTGCAACATATTGCGATGTGAATAGCGCGGTTGCATGCAACTTGGCTCAGTCGCAGTCGCACGTGTGCCGCTTAGTCAGCCACACTGTAGTGTAGGTAGCGTTTAGAATTCATAGTAATGAAAATGATCCGCAGAGAAAAAATTGAGAAATGTTCTGGTTCCAAATGAAACATAATGTTCATTTGCGATATTTTATTTTGTAGCTGTAACCATTTTTTACCTAAAACTGTTTTTTCTTTCTTCTCCTCGCAGGTGTTTAAATTGTATAAGCAAGAGCTAATGCAAATGCTACTTTTTAGGGTTCCGTAACCAAAGAGTAAAAACGGGACCCTTTTAGTAAGACTCCGTTGTCCGTCTGTCTGTCCGTTCGTCCGCTTGTTTGTCACTAGGCTGTATCTCATGAACCTAGCTAGACAGTTGAAATTTTCACAGATAATGTATTTCTGTCGTCGCAAATATTTAAGGGGGCCGCCATACAACAAATGTGATTTTTTTGCCGTTTTTTGCTCAATATTAATAACGGCAACAGGTAGACGCTTGAAATATTCACCGAATATTTAGTTGTATATTTACTTTAAAAATAAATAATAAAATTAAAATAAAATAAATATTTAAGGGAGAAAATATTTAGGCTCCCATACAACAATTTTGATTTTTCGCCGTTTTTTGTGTAGGTAATTGTACGGAACCCTTAGTGCGCGAGTTCGACTCGCACTTGGTCGGTTTTTGAAATCTAGATAGCGTTGGTAGCATTATAATACGATTCGGTACGTAGGCGTGTACACGTTGTGACGTTAAGGCGTTTGTTCGCAAAATGAAATTGCAAGCGAAGTTGCATAGGTGAGTAGAGCACGTGCAACCGCGATTGCAACATGTTGCAACAACAGATCGCAAGTTAGATTGCATCGTGAGTAGGGCCTATAAGTTACCAATGGCGTTTCCGTAGCAGGGTCAAACAGAATGTTTGTTTTTGCGTCGTCAAAACTCGACCTTTACTTTTTAAAATCTCCCCGGAAGTGCGGAATTAGAGTAGTACCGACAAAAACAGTACTCCATCTATTTGGCCTACATTGTTGGACCGGTTTTCTTATCGATATGAAATGTGTTCTTTGCCCTCAGATTTAGTTGTCCTTAGTTATACGAGTACTTGTGGCCTACGTGCTTAGAACTTCGATAGGATCTTTTGATTGTGCGTTTGCTTCCTAAAATGTCCTCCTTGTTTTGCATTTTGTCCTCGTCATTTGTTTTTATACGTCACTTGCTATGCCGGCAGCTTTGCTTGCGTGCATTTGTGTTTTGAGCTTAGTCATAGCGTGATGTTATATAGCCTCCTTGATAAATTTTAATAGGGTATCCAAAACTAAAAGATTTTTTAATTCTAACCCGACATTCATGAGATTAGCGCTGTCAACCAAACACTCTTCAGCTTTATAATATTAGTAAGTATGGATGCATAAAATGGTATGCTCAAAAAATGTTAATGGGCAGGGGCGGATCCAGGATTTCATTATGGGGGACGGGGAGCATTCCGACAAGGTTCCTACTAGAAGCTAGGGTTAGAATCACAAGTAATTAAAAATAGGTTTTTTTTAGCTAGAATTTTTCCAAAATTATGCCATTCTTAGGGCTTTTGAGGGGGTATTATTAGCCGTTGCATGATTAGTAAGCTCCAAGTCATTACAAACATTATGAGTTTGTGTATTATTTGTTTAAATAGGTATATCTATCTTTTTATTTACCATTGATTTAGTTTACTCACGACTGTGATGAACTGACAAGCGACTTTCGCGGTTGATGAAATGAAAGATGACTGTTGATTAAGTATGCACCTAAGGAGTGAAAAGGACAGATGCTTTTGTCGATCGATATATTATGTCGATCGACAGGTCCATGCTCGCAGGGCCAGTTCTGCCGCCAAGAAGCGGTGCTTGGATTGCTGTGTTTCGGTTTGATGGTTAAGACAGGCAGTGAAATTACCGGGTACTGTGACTTGACATCTTATGTCACAAGCTGGCAACGTACATTGGCGTCCTTGTAGAAGTTGCAAGTTTGCAAGAGTATGGGATACTATAGCCACTGACCGTCAGGCGAGCAGCCTGTTTGTCGCCAACTTTAAAAAAATCACAATATATCACTAAAACCCATATAGGTACGCTCCACTGCAAGGCCGTCTTTCCACCACGCTGGCCAAACGCGGGTTGATGTGTGGGGTATTGCTTCAAGTTTTTCATCTTTTGGCAGAGGTGTATTTACGGTAAAACCCCTCTTACATTAACGGGGAGAAGGTGATACGTGTATTTTTAACCCACACGCAAATCTTACCGTGAGTATTCACCTGCCGCGAGCGAGATGCAGTCGACCTGTAACTTTAATCTCACAGTGTAATTTCAACTGATGCACGCCACTGATATTTCAATCGAGCTGCTAACATCAATCTGTTTAATCCATTTACCAAATTACATTTTAAAAATAATTAGTCAGTAACCTTCGCTTACAATCGTAGTATTCGTATAAATTAGCTAATAAAAACAAAATTTATGCACGCGATTGGTTATTTGAACACAATAGGTACGGTACTTTATATACGAGTATGAATATTTAGAAAAAATGACGCTAGTGAATTTTGGACGTCTTGGACATGTTTTGTTCTTTATAACTAAAAGTTTAGTGCCTTTACAAGAATTGCCTTTATAAATGATTTTTCCATTCTCAAAATCTATCAACGTCTTAAATGTAGCTTTATTTAAAGTCACATAAAACTATCATTATTTTCTTCACTATTGTCATCTCGCATACTTATAGAGTGAGCCATGCGTAAAGGTTTGTTGCAAGATCCGTTGACCTCACATCCGATAGAAGTATGTAATTTCCAGGGTGCCCTTCACTTATACTTAGGACCTAATTTGCTTGCTGGATACTATGATTACAATTAAAATACATATTCATTATAAACAATTACATATTTTGCAATGAATATATTCGTAGCAAATTAGAATGTTGGCACTTTTTATTCTTTTGGCAAGTGGTAGGGAATTCTTGAAATATAATTCTATTACCTAATCTGTAATGCTTGAAAAATACGCAGGTAATATTTTTAAACAGTATGTCCTATAAAGCGCATACTTAGGATAAAATAAATAAGTATACAATACACACGCATATGTATACTTAATGTTTATTATAACGCTTCCGAATACAAAACTACTAGGTGATTTTATTTCGACGCAAGTAAGTAGTTTTAAACCCTTTTATTCGCAAAACCATAAAAAATCGGATGTAAAAATTTCACCTTCATCTTTTGAACGAGGAAGTTGACATTACCTAAATGCTGTTTGCGTACAATAGTCACGTTTTACGACAATACATGTGCTGCAACATTTTTGCAGCAAGCAATGCTGTGACTTTATTCCTATTGTGAACTAGTTTATAGCTCTTTGTAAAGCTTGTCATAAATAACAACATACTTTATGAATGGAAGTGGACAGCATTCGAGTACTTTTTAAGTAGGTTTATGAAGCAAAGAAATAGTTTTTGCGGTTTCGTGAGACTTATTTTACTAAATACTGACAACACGATTCAGGATATATATGGAGGGTGTATGTCTTTCGTCCGTCCTCTTAAATGTGTTTTTAGTTTCACGAATTTCATATGTACATTTATCTGACGCCCCTACAGTAAAGGAAAACGTCGTGAGGAAACCTGCATACACCTGCGAAGTAATTCAAAAGTGTATGTGAAGTCAACCAATCCGCACTGGGCCAGCGTGGTTTGACTAAGGCCTAATCGCCCTAACTAGTTAGGGTAGGCTCGTGCCCCTCGGTGGGGACGTATATGAGCTGTAGTGATGATGATGACAAATATTAATATTAATAGTTATCTTGCTATGCACACCTGCAGACAATACTGAATAGGTTTATTGTTATCGAGCTGCAGATGTGCAAGCTCTGAGTAATTAGGTCTACAAAGTTCTTATGTTACATTATTTACTAAACTAAAATTTAAACACCACGTGGCACATAGTTGGGTCGCCACAGTAGTCCGGCCAGCTTAAAGGTGCAAACAAACTGGGCTTATGTGATGCCACGTTTGTGATGTTACGTCCATCAGAAGACATCGGTCATAATAGAAAATGTATGAAATTAACGCGACCAATCACATAACGTGGCGTGGCATCACATAAGCCCAGTTTGTTTGCATCTTAACACTTACGGCAGTGCTGCGAGGGAGTACCTCCAGTGTATCCTACACACAAGTTGGGTCTGGCAAGCACTTTCCTAGGGCAACCCATGCCAACTTACTAGAGGTGTTCAATATTCGCAAACTTGAACTCTATACATGCAATACACTGAAATGCAGTGAGCGCAGAGAAGTAGAAGTGTAGTTATAATATGCGTAAAATATGAACTAAAAGATGAACAGATTTATATTTACAACTAAGAGTGAAATTGCTATAAGTGTTAGCAGAATTTCATTTGAAAAGTCATTTGAAATAATTATTTTTTAAATGACACAAACTACACAGATGAATTTTTAATACAACACACATACAACAACACAAAACGACAGTCAAGAGACGTAAGTATTTTGAGTAGGTACGCATGAAATTTCCAAATCTAATTAGTTCGTCAATGATAAAAAACATCAGACACATATTTTTGCATTGTCAAAATAATTAAAAACCATTGAGAAAAACGAATTTAAGTTGTGGAGTGGTGGTTCGCTACGTCACAAGTTAGAAAATTTTGCACATTAATGACGTCATGCGTCATTTTGAATCAATTTATCGTCGCAACTTGTTGATTACGTTAAAAAATACGTGTATAACATTCTAGAGAGTAATCTGCAGAGCGGGCATTTTAAAAAAATGTCCACTTACCTATATCTAGAGTTTGCGAAAAAGTATTTATGGAAAATATTGAAATATAATTTGAGCGCATGTTTGTATTGTGTCTGTGTGACTATTTGTAGTGACATTATCTCTTTTTATTACTATGACTCTGTATTTAATTAAATTAATTCAATTTTATAATGTACGCTATTTTATATTGCATTGCCGATTTATGTTAATATTTGCACGTTGACGAAGTCAACAGAATATGATGGTTTTTTATATACAACATCTTATTGTGACCATATTTATGCAAATAAAGTTTCATTCATTCATTCATGCGATCAAATAGGACTGGCAGACCATGTCATTTTACCTCAACGAATAAAAAAAATTTCGACGCAAGTTTCATCTTATAGGGTTATAGTATAGACTATACATACATAGATGGTGTCTGCCCTGATGATGACTCCAATTTTTTTTCGATATTGTTGGCGACCACCAACGAAACGAAAAAGTACTCAACTTATGTACACGTACTCATTTTAGCTACCAAAAGGTGGTGCAATTGTGAATTAGTCGACCGAAATATTTTACTCGCGGTTTAGATTAATAGTAAATAAAGCTCACTGTACCTACACACCGTGGCTTCCTACTTCGTATTTTTTGTATGGGGATTTCTCAGCTTCCTGTAGGAATTTTAAACTAAATTCTTTATTAGTGGGCGCCTGCAGAAGCTAACGAACCCCAGTATCGAATTTTATACTTCCAGCTTTATATAGATAAAAAAAATTTCGTAATATCAAAGTGCTATATTTGTGCACCCACCTACTATTAGTAAGTTTATTTTATGGGAAATGATCATTGAAAATTTACATCTCTAATAACATACAGCAGTAAAATGGTCAATTGATGTGAGGATGACGAATCACCGCTTACGGTGGTCCAGCCATCCATCTTGATAAAATGAATTGCATCAATCAAATAAATGATAAAGAGAATAGGTT
Source organism: Schoenobius gigantellus (assembly GCA_963935595.1). Lineage (NCBI taxonomy): Eukaryota > Metazoa > Arthropoda > Insecta > Lepidoptera > Crambidae > Schoenobius > Schoenobius gigantellus. The sequence continues at coordinate 15,642,378 of OZ012553.1, forward strand.
GACTTTCTTAGATAAGTAACTAACCTTAAAATACCAGGGATAGCATCACTATTATGAGTAAATATTAAGTTTTTAAAGCGCAAGTACCAGGACAACATAGTTATGTAGGATATTGTGCGCAACTTAAATGCCGTAGCACGGTATTCGTAGTAGCGGGCGTGTAGCGGGTCGGCAGTCGAGACATGTGAATAAATAATACACTCGTTCAAAGCCCTCTTTCATGTGCCTTGTGTACTCCAAGCGCTCTAGGGCTGCGTGTAAAAAAGTTCACTATCTCCTCTGTCCGCGTGGAAGGACGACAGAAATGAACCAGGCACGACTTTTCTTATAACTGGAATAATATGTAATTGGAATATAATATGGTTGCTGTGAATTTCAAACTTTGTCTGCATTTGTACGACACGTTACTGCAGTACTGCAGTAACGTGTCGTACAAAATTTTATAAACCCTTGGGTAAAATTGGGTAAAAATAGTTGTATGTTATAGTTGAATACCTAGTACGCCGAACCCTTAGCTTTGGACCACTATTTACGCCACACCCTGTATAAAGGCGAAAGATGACTTATAAAGGAATCTCGAAAACTGCTTGACGTACAAAGATGAAATTTGACAGGATGGTAGTTTATAGTTAGTAGACGTCCGGATTGCGACAGGGCCAGATTAAGGAGGTCTAAGGGCTCTCGTAAGTGTGTATGAAAGTCCTTAATTTTATTGCTACAAACGTGAAATTTTGCAGAGAGGTAGTTAGTAGACGGGCTAAACTAAAAGCTCTCGCAAGTTTATATGAAGTCCTAGGCTTTTTGTACCTGAAGATTGGACGAGAGATAGAATATAATTAAGACATGTCAGGTAAGACCTTTTTTACGACATAGCCGGTTTAAGGGAATATAATCGCTTTCGCAGCCCTATGTGTTAAAATTGCTTTGTGTTATAGGCATAAAACATCATTAAACTTCATAATACTTTATATCTTCATTACTGCGTAGACAAAGTCGCGGGCAGCAGCTAGTAGATATATACTCGTAGATAGGATATATCGAAATATTTTTATTAAAAATATTTGTCTAAAAAGCTTATATTTAAACCTGACTACCTACCTCCTGACGACCTCCGTACTACACATAGAACGTAAGCACACGCACATTGACACTATCAGGTATACCCTTCATCAGCTCAACATCTAGTACCCGGTCCCCGTAATCTATTATTTCGAAAAAAAAAGTGTTTTTAGACAGTATTAAGACCAAAAGCGTCTTATTCCTCTTAAGTGTTATTGAAATTTTTATCTAGATTTTATGTTAAAGCTGTTAAGGGGATATTTTCCACCTAAGAGTAGCTTCAAATAAAACTTACGTCTGTTGTTCAAGTTTCCATATATTTCTTATATTTCTGTTCAATCCACAGTGCATTCTCACTAATCTAAATAATACTAAAACCCTATTAACAAATTCTTTACAAAATACTTTTTACATTATTTTAGCACATAATTTCAGCTACATAATCATCGAACCACCAAAACTTATATTCTTTCCGTCCCTTCTTTCAAAATGTAAACAAGACAAAATTTGAATTTGACAGAGGTAAAATTCTACATAGACAATGTCCAAAGATTTCAAAATTCCACCTCCAACATCCCCTCTGAATTTTGTAAGCTTTGGCAATACAGTCAACTTCAAACACCAACGATACAAACAATACAACCCATACTAAAATTCCCTACCTATCTGTCTACATACCTACGAACCTCCCCATAAATATATAAATAAATATAAATTTCAATTTAATGACCGAGACAGTACCTTAAAATTATACTTAGCCTAAACTTTGAATAAGGTCCCAAAATATTACATCTACACTATCATCTATCTTTCATTCATACAATTAATCTCAATAATAAAGTTCACAGCATTCACTGTTCACTTACAATAGTTCTTCTTAATCATAGAAACTTTGTTCTATCTAGTCCTTTTGTTAAGATATCAGCAATGTTGGCATTGGTTGGACAATAAAGAATTTCGATTAAATTTTGATCAATCTTTTCCTTAATAAAGTGATATTTAACATCTATGTGTTTGCTTCTCCTATTTAGAATTCCATTTTTAATCAAAACAATTGCCGACTGATTATCAACGTATAACTGTGTTTTTGGTAATAGCCCTGTAATTTATTTGATCAAACTTTGTACATAGAGCAAATCTTTGATACACTCTGCAGCAGAAATATACTCCGCTTCCGTACTGGAAAGAGCAGTGACGGACTGTTTTCGCGAGCACCAGTGTATCGGACCACCACTGTACAGTATAACGAAACCAGACGTACTTTTCCTGGTGTCTGGATCACCTGCGAAGTCAGCATCACAGTAAGCTCTTAAAGTTAAGTCGTTTCCCCGTAAATATTGAATGCCAGACGATACAGAATTCTTAAGATATCTAAAAATATTTTTAATATTTGCAAAATCGTTCAAATTGGGTGACTCCTGATGTCTACTACAATAACCAACGTGAAATGAAACATCCAATCTCGTTTTATTTACTAAATATAATAAGGATCCTATTAATTGTCTATAACGATGCACGTCACCACTATCGCACTTCCCCTCTTGATGTGTATCGATTAAAATGTTTGGAAATGTAGATTCTTTTAGGTTGTTGTATTCAAAATTCTTTAGCAACTGTTCGACATATGATTTTTGATATATTTTCAAATGGTTTTCTTTAACTTCGATGTCAATGCCAATAAATTTTTCAATTTTCTCAAATTTTCTAATTTCAAATTCTTTTTCTAGTCCCGCCATTATCTTATTTAATTCAGTATCACTATTCCCAATTAAAAGTCCGTCATCAACGTATATTGCTAGATATATTTCTTTTTCTTTACACATGAACAGGCAAGGATCCAGTTTTAATTGTATAAATCCTAATTTCTTCAAGTAGTCTGTTAGCCTTATATTCCACATGAGCGGTGCTTGCTTTAGCCCATATAGGCTTTTCTTAAGTTTGCATACTTTATTTTCGCCTACGTTGTATCCCTGAGGAATTTCCATAAAAATATCCTCACTTAAATCTCCATATAAAAATGCTGTCTTTACGTCAAACTGTTTCATTTTTAAACCTTTCTGTGCAGTAATTGATAGCAGTAGCCGAACGCTCGTAGTGTTTACTACTGGACTATATGTTTCCTTATAATCTACTTCGTATTTTTGCAGAAATCCTCTTGCAACCAACCTTGCTTTATATCTCCCTCCAGGTTTAATAGTAAAAATCCATTTACTGCTTATTAATTTTCTGTCCCCAGCTTCTGATTTGTCAACAATATCCCATGTTTTATTTTTCTCTAGAGAATCTTTTTCTTCTTTAATTGCTTCTTCCCATCGATTCTTTTCACTACTCTTTAGTACTTCATTGTAAGTTAAAAATGAAGTTTCTAAGTCATAATCTTTCAGTCGGTTTGGTAGTCTTCTTTCTCTTCTCGGCAAAATTCGACGTGTAATTTGTTCTGCGGTAAGTTCCACTGCATCTTCAAATAATTCATTTCCATCTGCTGCTGACCTTCCATTATTATTATTCCCATTCTCAGTTAATCTTTCTTCCAGACTGTCTTCAAAATTATCTTCATCGTTGTTTTCAATTATTTCATCTCTCAGACTATCTTCAAACTTATCTTCATCATTGTTCTCAATTGACTGTTGTCCACTACCATCTTCAACTTCATTATTATTTTCAAAAATCTTTCTTCCATCGTTTTCAACTTCGTTATTAATAAACCCCTCCTCCAATACTTCATTTTCAATTTCATAATTTTCACGTCCATCTGATAATATTTATGATAATATTTTGGATCGAACATTGAAGGGTATGAAAGTATATATTGGAATAGCTAATATATTTTTTTATAGTGGACCTAGCAAATGACTGCAGTCCACCTGATGGTAAAAGAAAGTTGAGACTAAGTTTGGAGATAGTTCTCTTTTAAAGGACCCGGGAATGTAAGAAGGCTATATCAGAGGATATTAAAGTGCCGATTAAGCACTTTAATATCCTCTCATCAATATGTACTGGTCCGAAAAATTACGAGTTCCGATAATTTCCACTGCAATCCTCATCAAATACGATCACTCTGTCAAGTGTGAACGACTGATGAGGAGGTATTCACACAATAAATCTTCCACAAAACTTCATATCTCAATATTTATAATTTTGTAAATAGGAATATTTTCCTAAATAATAAGATTTCAACGATAACTGACCGTATTTATATTAATAATAAGAATTCAACGAATCTTAAAAGGCGCAGTATCAATTTTAGTTCGAAAACATTTCGTATTTTTATACTTAGTATTCTAGACTCTACCATCGTAAGAGTTCAATACAGTGTCTTTCTAGTAGCTGTTCTTTTCTATATTGAGTTTAATTTTAATAATAATTATTTTTAGACTTTTCGACTTAAGCACACCGCTTAACATCATACAATTCCATAATTAGGTAGTATTATATGACAGGAAGAAAAAAATGTTTAGTTCGACTATTATTATAACTCACTTTCATTCCTTTTACTGAATAATCGTAAGGTCGAGTATGGTACATACACGGAACAATGCGGCAGACATTACATGTTGACTCTGAGACCGCCAATATTATGCTTGTAATAGCAGTGGTTTTCGTATACAAATGTCAAACTTGACGTGTTGATACCTGTACTCAGCGGTGCACCGTTGCAGTAGTTGTCCTTTAGCTTTCAACGTTCCTTGTTAATTTATACGCTCAGACACAAATAGTTATAATGATACCTCGGTATCCTATAACCAACAACACGCTTTAATTGTAAACGGTCTATGAATTTAAACATGTTGTTGTAATCCGATACACTCTAAATTCGTGTGCAGTGAAGCGCTCTGATTGCGGATAGGTTTTCATGTTGTACATATGAATACAATATACACCTACCTATATTTATATTACCAAATCTACCTGATCGCAGTTTTTCATAATGAATATACTTAGGTGGTTAAATACGCAAACGCTTATGCAAAACTTCATGTTTACGTAAACAGTTCCATTTATATAAATTGAGATTTGATTTTTTTTTCTTAACTTTTTAACGTGACCTGAGTTGTAGCCGGATAGGTCTTATGAATATATTTGTTTTTTTTTTAACAAATCCTCGTCTGATGGATTGATTTATTGAAATTTTTAATTGGTATTTTGGATTGTGTTTTAAAATACAGGTGCCTGATCACTTTTCCGATATATTATGATACGGGTTGCGTATCACCATATCACAAATTCATAACAAAACAGGTACAGCCGGCTAAAAATTCGTTCTCCGAATATTACTTGGCGTTTTTGCTGTTTTTCCACTGATTGAAAGTTTCGTAAGCTGTCAGGTATTTCTCTCTGGATTTTGGCGGCAACAGGCTATCACTCGCATTTCTTGCCTCGATGAAGTATTTCCAGCGGGTTGAATTAATATTTTGGTCGTCTTTACTATTTGAACTAGATATTTTTGATAGTAATTAACCACACAGCAGCAACTTTACCAAATATTTGCGGAAAATGGCGCCGTAACTTTTTTTTTCGCGCGCCGCACTTTCGATGCGCGCGCAGATTCAGCCGTAACCGCTAATGGTAGGAACGTGAAGTTTTAATTCAAAATGCGGACGCACACTAAAAAGGGATTTTAAAAATTTTAACCCTAAAGGGATGAAATAGGGGTTGCAAATTTGTATGATTTTTAAAAAAAATTAGTAACGATTTTGGTAAAACTTGAGATTCATACTCTTAAAAACATTCATTGAAAGCGTGTTTCATGATTTATTGGAATTCACCCCCTTATAGTGCAAAACAGGGGTTGAGTTTCTATGGAAAATAATTCAAATCTGCTCCATTTTCTATGAAATTTATTATCCGAGCTCCTAAATATAAATAACAGTCTTCTGTATAATAGGCTACAAAATTATTTTTTTCTACGGGAAAATATAAAATTTCCACATGAAAACAATAATAACGCGGGCGAAGCCGCGAGCGGAAAGCTAGTTTCGATATAAGTGCGGTATGTTGGTTATATAACTCACGAGGCGGAATTACAGCCCGACCCGACGGCGAGGGCGCAATAGAGTCGAGTGTGTTATAACCAATATACGCACGTTTATTATACGACGTTTTTCAACACACTTGTGAGAAAAAGTACTTAACTGAATATTTGGAGTTACACAAATCATTGTTAATTTGTAGGCAAAACTAAATAATGGTATGAAAATAATCGTTTGTAAAATCTATGTATTTCGTTGATGTATTTTATATTACCTCTAGCTTTAAAAAATGTACATTATTGTCGCGGCCGGCAAGTGCAGCATTGCCGGTCTTTGTGATTCATGCCTCGGCTATAAAACACGCGTGTTTTATGAGCTGCCTTATGTGTCTTAGACCGATTTAATTAGATCCACATTACGAGCAAGTGTGTTGAAAAAATATTAACGATTTAATATTTGTTAACATTTTTTTATTGAAGAGTTTTAAAAATAACATTCATAGAAACGATCGTATGTCGATTCTGAATATAAAAGAGTTCACACGGTTTTGTTACACACTGTAGGTAGGTAAAAAAGAGTCTTAAGCCAATATTTATTATACAGTATATGCCTTAAGACTCTACCACAGTTTAACAATGCAACAACAACATTGTTAAACTGTGACTATAGTAACAAACATGTTTACGATGTTATTAAATTTAAAAAGTTCAAAGTCACAGCACATTATCACCAGCCTAATCCCTTACGGACCCTCTCATTTATAAGCAAATTGGTGGACGGAAGCTAATGCCATTTTATTTTATTAGCTCGCCTCTAGTTGTTATCCGCACGGACCGTAAAAGACACGACCGTCTAACTTCTTTCCGCCCGCATCTTTGGACCGCTCTGCTGTAGCAGTGGTGTTAGGTTTTCTCATAGCCTCGTAATCTGGAAACCAATATAGAGGGGGTAATATTCCTATTGACTTTTGTTGAACCTTTTGTACAACATTACTTTCGAAATGTACTTTGACACACTTGTTTATATCATCATAACAGACAATATAATTTCGTTTATAATGCTTTAAAAATAATAGAGCGAACTTATGTATAGGTTTATCGTTAATTTATATATACGTACTTCCACTGCGATACCCTACGGTCTTTACGACTAATGATTAACAGTGCATAATTTTAAAGAATAGGTAGGTAAATAATTTATGTTTCATTATGTTGTGTAACACAAAAATTCTATATACCCAAACATAATTATTACATCGCTATAAAATCGCGTCACGGTGGAAAATGCGCGGCGTCAGTTACGTGGTGCAAGGGCTCCAGAATATGCGTTAACGGTAAAAAGCTCCCTTAAAAGAACCATGCAATTGCACCGCAACAGTGCTAGTGAGCCTATTTAATTGTCATTTTACAAACTGAAATAACCCTAATTTGAAATAACAATATCACAGATGTTACAATGTTAAAATATCTAAAAAATTATATAAGTTTTTATTGAAAAAATCCAAGTTTGGGTTAGTTTTAATTTTTTATGCCAAAATCTAATTTAGTAAGAATTTTAACTGGCATATGATAATGGACTATTTTTTATCACATATTTACTTAAACATTTATTTTTCACTTCACCAGCTCGGAAAGGCTTTCTTTATTCATCGAAAGCTGCGTGGAAAACTCTATTATAACTGCTAGCGTAGAAGAGTGATTTGAAATTCGAACGTTTGATAAGGACTGGGAATATGAATACACACTTTGTGATCAAAAACTTTTTCGTTTAAAAGAGAAGAAACCACATCCTAAAAATGATTACTGATAAATTCGTCACACTCAATGTTCGAATTTTAAATCTTTCTAAGTTTCGTTGCGTCGTTTTGTATTCGATGTTGAATTGTTTTTATAACAGTAGTAGATATTTTCCTCACTGAGGTTCTCTATACTCTTGTGCCTTTGAATCCCTCGTTACTTATAACAATTTAGTATGTGTTGATATTTGGTATATTGTTGGTATCACTCAGGATTCTACTTTTGAACCACTCACTTCGCTCGCGGCTCAAACTTAGAGTCTTTGCAGCTGTGCATAACAGATAACTATTGTTGAATGGTTTACAAATGAAAAAATTGCACACTATTTTGATCTACTTACAACACTACACAACATAGCTTCTAATCTTACTACACTCAGGGACAAATTTAGAGGAACACTACACTTTTTACATAAATTCAAGCTACTTTTACAACATCATATCGGTGTGTGATTGACCTTTAATGCGTTTGTTTGATTATTGTCCAGGATTCATGACCAAGATCATAACGGATAATGACAAAATTTCCCTATTTGTGACCTGAAGAAGAACGGTAACTTTTAATGGTGGTCTTTTTTATCACAATCGTACAACTGGTTTCCGCGGTGAATGTTTTTTTTTTGTAGCGAATCCGATGGCTAGAAAGCTGGTAAACTAAATATGGTTTCGTATGCTGAAATACACAGCGTTATCAACTTGGAGACAAACGATAAATATTCACTAGAAGTGAATATTTATCGTTCCTCTAAATTTGTCTCTGAGTGTATACACAAGTGTGTTATATGATAAAGAATGGTTCTAAACACTAATAAGGATAAGTGCTCCTGTCATTCAAACAATGAAAATAATATAATAAAACGAGTCTGTTGAATGCATCTCGTGACCATCATACAGTAAATAACAGTAAATTTGTGCATCTTATATTATACGGAGACTAAGGTTCTTTTTATTAGTGAATATCAGACCTTCATTTGAGGAATTATGTGTCCTTTCACATTATCAATCTTATGTCATTTACGAAAATTATTATATCATTCTTATTTCATGAGTAAATGTGATAGAAAATTACCTTGAATTAGTGGCTTGCAACAAAAGCCCCGCGATGTCGCGTGACATCTGGAAATCTTATAACAATTTAGTATGTGTTGATATTTGGTATATTGTTGGCATCACTAAAAATTCTAATACACGGGGAAATAATTGTTATTTTACTTCTCTACATAGAATAGGTAGAGTTATAGACAGTTGGTAGTGGGTAAGTGCATCTACCTTGACATAATGTACGAACGAACAGACATAAAGCATGTAGATATCTTTTCTTATAGTTTGTACACTTACATGCCGTGTTATTTATTACTTCCTTGATACACTTCATGACAAATTAATATAGATTTCTTTGAGAAACCAATCACATCTCTAACTGTTCTTCTGGTTTTAAGAAACAGATATCTCGAAGTAAAGCCTCCGTGATCTGGTCTGGTTGAGACCACCCGGTGTTTAGCCGAAGCTCCGGTGTTCGATTCCCCAGGGGGGCAGAAGTTGTCTGCTTGGTTTGGTTGATGGCTTCTGAACACGGCTGACTAGCTATCTCTGTCTTAACTCAACTCAGTTTAGCGCCATAATAACAATGTCAATAACATTTTTTTACCATTGACACTCGACAAAGGGCTCGCGATTCTTCAAAAACAGTGAATAAAACGCTGTTTGTTTCACTGAGTGAATAAAAAAAAATTGAATTTGAAACATGCGCGAATATACGGATTATAGTAAGAAAAAACCGGCCAAGTGCGTGTCGGGCCACGCGCAGTGTAGGGTTCCGTAGTTGCAAATGCCAACTTTGAGTTCACACTCACACCTCACAACACGTTGCCACAGATTACTAAATACGTTGCTATTAAATTAGGCATTATTATTATTATTAAAGCTGCAATGATTTTATATTTCCTTAACTTCACGTGGTTCGTAAATTTATATTCAGTACTAATTTTCAATGAAATTTTACTTTTCCGAGTACATTATATAAGTTAGTCGTCTATAACTTTTTAGTTTGTACTTAGTACTCAACTCTTTCCTTTAAACATCGTTATATATACTACTGTTGTAATTTTTTTCACGTGTCCATATACCGGGTTATTTTTCCATAAGGAGCCAAATTTTGTATGCTTGTTTAGACAAGCAAAATTAACAATTTTTTCGGGACCAAAATCGAAATCGCGAAAAAAAAAATCAGCTGTTCCATACATTTAGGTTCAGTGGATGTTGAACGTTTGTATGGGAGCTACCCTAAAAAAATTTTTTTTCAATTTTTTTTACCACTTTTTTAGCCTGATTAATATACAGACCCATAAAAAATTACAGCTTTCTAGTACTAATAGTCTCTGAGTAAAAGCGCGGACAGACAGACATGGCGAAACTATAAGGGTTCCTTGTTTACTACGGAACCCTAAAAAAGGAAAACGTGCAAAGAGGTTGCACACTCTCGTTATAAAACGTACTAAAAACCACCAAAACGTAATAACCAAGTTTCAAAAACTGTTCTGATTTTACAATTAATTTCTAGTTCTTTTGTTTTCTATTGTTCATTTATGTATTACCCATAATCAAATTTGATTCATAATCACAAAGTAATTATTTTCTCGCAGTCAATGATAAAAAGTAGAGTAGCTAACACGTGAAAAAAAATCATCTCGGCTCTTGTATCCCTTGATCCGCTCAGGATTCTATTCTATATTCCATCGCTCCTCTCGGGATACAACTTAGTGCCTCGAAAAGAATTCATCTTTTTTTCACTTGTTGGGTAATCTACTATTGCTTTGATGATTTGAGGTAAGCTAGCCAGTTCCTCAGTCGATGAGGAGTCCACGTGAGCTCGCTTTCATCTTCGATCTTATCATCACCTACCAGCAATGAGATGAAGGCCAAGAGCGTCTCTGTTATATGCAAAGAAATAATACGAAAAAGGAATCGCACAGTTATGTAATATATGATAGAGGTGTAAACACGCCGGTTGGTGCCAGTAACGAGAACAGTGACCGAGCTGTGCGGTATCAAATCAGTCTCATTGAGCCGTTCGCTTCCGGAGCCGTCCCCTACGCCAGACGCCTCGCCTCCTCGCCCCGCGTCTGCATGTACGTTACTTCCTTACTTTGCATTCTGCATTATTTAAATAAGGCCAGAACAACTTTCAACTTTGAAACTTTATTCCTCTTGCGAACTTGAATTTCAATGTTTCGAGTCGTATACATATTGTTTTATACGTGTAACGTCTGAGCCAAACGCGTAAACCCTTCGAAGCTGAAGAGCTAATACGTATATTGTGTTATAGTCCCGATTTGATATAATTTCTTAAGTATTGATTGAGTGATACCCTTCTTAAGCAAATGGCATTTTATCGACAAATTAAAGTGTCATGTTTAGTTATTACAATATAACGTGAAGTAATAAATATATTTAAAGCAAGACTTGGTCGACTGATTGCCAAGAGCCTGGATAGTTGTATTATATTCATTACAAGGTTTCATTGTTAACTGGTAATTTGTTGGCTGAGTTTGTGATTGAATTTATGCTTAATCAGTGTACAGGAATGTTATTTGAAAGCCTATTTTAATGTGGAGCATTTATTGTTTTATTCCATTGTTTTATTGTCAGTTTATTATATAAATTATGTAATAAATTGCGAGAAATACTATTTTATTCCAATATCTTATAAAAATACGTATTAATTACCTAAATTTTCTTAATGATGTGATCTTCGATGTATTGTTTATGAATAAGAGAACTACGTACTCTTACTTCCGAAATATTAGGTGTAATAAACTTCTCATTCCACCTCGTGATGATATAATAAGCAACTAATAATTTTCCTATCATCCCGTCACCCCTATGAAAAACTGAAACGTAATTTAACAGGTCACTAGTTCAGGTCATGACATCTTTGATCCGATCAATGGACTAAATGCTTAATGATCTGCAAATACTTTTTCCATTATAGAATTTTCTAGGAAGTGAATCGCGCGCCCATCAAGCAAATCAGATGTGCCCGAGTTAATTGTTTTTTTTGACGGTCGCAATCAATTAGCCGTTGATTTAGTACGCAGCCCATTACCTGATGCCTGCATTATTTGTTACGTCGAACCAAACCAGCGTTTTTGTTGATAATGTTCAAGAAAAAATGGTTTCATTGAAGTTGTGAAATTTTATCGGCGAACTAGGTAAAAGGTGAGATATAGAAAGTAGGTCACTGTCATTGGTAGTTACTCAATTTTGAGATAAAAGTAATAAGTATATGTAGCTGATATGATAATAGACATAATTTAATTGGTAATTAGCGTTTAGATTTATACAATATTGTTGGAACCTTAAACATGTGAAAAATATGATTTTTTTCAATTTTCATTGTTAAAAAAGTTAGAGACTTATTTTTTAAACGTTATCAACGAGTTACGTTTAAAATATTGTATGAGTTTATGACCAATGCTTATAGTGAATTGCGAGCGAGACCCCTGCTCCTTAATTTAAATTTACTTTTTTATGTAGTTTTCGTTTTATTATTTTGACATAATAACCTATTATAGACAGGTTATTTGTTATGTCAAAATAATAAACGTTTATTTTGTAACTAACGGACTAAATAGATTTTTACTTTTCATACTCAGTATCATAATGCCTGCTATAGGGTTACCTTCTGCCATGATATAGAGTTACCTTCTATCTTTACAATTTGGACGTTTCCGAAACAAGAAACATAATTTGTGTTAACCCAGTTTACATAAAACCTATTTCTATATAATTTTGAATCGATTTTTAACTTTTGGTAAATAATAAAATTGCAACTTGCAAACATTTAAAAAACAACCGGCTAGGGGAGGACTTACGATCTGTACAAACTTATCTAAGTATAAAGGTATAAGTTCCAAAGACATTGCCTCATGCGAAATTCCGTGATTCTAGTTCAGTGGGAAGTATGAGTTGCGAAATCGCAAAATATGAGACATAAACGTTCATAGCCCTTGCTGGTTTTCTTGTTGGTTCTTTCCAGTACAAGGTCTCCCGCCGTAGACTTGTGAACCAATGGCGTAGCTTCTATGACGTGCAAAAGTGATTGTCAAATCCAATTTGAATAAACTATTTGGAATTTGAAAATGTTGAATTTGCATATCATTTGATCGCGTTGACAAACACAGTAGAATGACACCATAGTCTTGTCCAGCAGCAGCAAGGCCTGCTGCTGCTGGACAAGACTATGGTTGTTCAATATGTATTCTCCAACTTCGGTTGCTTACTAGAACTGTCATTTCAAGCAAGGCCGCAAGGCCTGCTGCTGCTGGACAAGACTATGGTTGTTCAATATGTATTCTCCAACTTCGGTTGCTTACTAGAACTGTCATTTCAAGCAAGGCCGCAAGGCCTGCTGCTGCTGGACAAGACTATGGTTGTTCAATATGTATTCTCCAACTTCGGTTGCTTACTAGAACTGTCATTTTTTAAAGAAACTTATCATCCATTACTGCTATCATGAACGCCGGCGTAACACAAAAGATCACTAAACTAGTAATGGATATAAAGTTTCTTTCAAAACTGACAATTCTAGTTACCAACCGTAGTTAGAGAATAGGCCTGCTGATTGTTTGATATGAATTTCAGTTTGATATCTCTACACGTTCCCAAGAAGATGGTTCTTGACAGACAGATGGACAGACGGACTATGAAGTGACCCTATATGGGTTCCGTTTTTTGTTTTTGAGAAACGGAACTCCCATCATGACCGTATGAGAAATAATGTTATTTAATTAGTACAAGATGGCTTGTGTATGAAAATTAAGTGTTTTTTAAGTAGGTAATGCTTAAAAAACAGGCGTAGGAGACACGCCCGAAAACAGTGATTGATGTAAATACGTTTAATACAATATAACGTTGCTACATTTTTGAGTGATAAATTATAAAAAATAAGTCGTAAAAAAATTGGAATTACAAGAATACGATAAGCTAACCACATAGTAGTAAGAAAGTATTATAATCGTACCGCATTTTTTTACCTTTAGGGAGTTATTTGGTAGAAAGAATTACATAGAGTATATAGATAGAATTATAATCATAAAACATTTTTTACATTATTTAATAAGTAATTTATACAATACAACTATCCTTTTCATTCCTGTGTAACATTTCCATTGTGATAGTTCTTTAAGTAAAATAAATAAGGCTGAGACTTTGAGTTGTAGCAATAAAGAACTATTAGTATGATCTTCAATTTCCGACTAAGGAAATTGACACCATATTCCTCCAATGCGCTCTGGATTGAAACTGCCCGATTCTACGAATCACAGCTAAACCCACGCAATTTGTGTATGATTTCGTACGGAATATAAATCTAAATTCGATCACCATATATACACTCGCACACACACATACACACACGCACACATACACACGTGTCCTAAATGTTTATAAAAAATAATGTTGAGTATATTATTATGAACATATAATTTTTATTTTTTAATTCAATTCAATTTAATTTAATTTAATTTAATTTAATTTAATACGATTTAATGTAATTTAATTTGATATAATGTAATTTCACTTAGTTTAATTTATTTTATTTTAATTTAATTGCAATTTTTAATACTTACTTCAAATTATTTTTTTATTGTATTGAGTACTTACCCTATTTTGTACATGTGTTGTCAACATAATGTGTTTTTTTAATTGGCTTATGTTATGTAATGTCCTTTTTTGTTTTAATGTACGAATAAACTGTTGAAACTGTTGAAACATTGTTAACAAATAAAATAAAAAATAAAATAAAACTTTAAGTAACATTTCACATTTCCGACCGACAGTAAAACATCGGAATAGGGTAACAATGGATATATGTATCAAAAAATGATAAAATCGACTCAAATTACAGATTGCAATGTCAATTGTAATATTATAATTTATAATAATATTCATATGTCAATCATGAATTTTGACAGTTTAATTTAATACTGTCTTTTATTTCTACGAGTACTACACATTTAAATAAAACTACACTTTTCGGATTTAGTCGCGTATATTTGGTTTTAAAGTTTTACGAGTATTTACGCGCATCGGATTTTCGAATGAGCTCTGGTATTACTAACATTTTCGAAATTTTGTATAAAATCTCCAGTTTGGTGGACTATAATTCTAATCTTTTTAAAGTAAGAATGGCGGTATTAAATTTTTTTTCATCTTCTTTTTGCCAAGAGACAGGCAATGCCTGGCTTGGGAACCTCTGGAAAAAAACTATATTTTAAGTTTTATTTGTTGTAACCATGTAATTGTAACCTCATTCAGTTAGATAATAAACTTTAGTAATATTATTCATATTGGTGAGTAATAAAAGCTTGTATTTAAAAAGTTTTTTTTAATAATGTATCTTGTTGACTCATTCGTCCAGAGACGAGCACTCGTTGAACGTTGTCTGCGCTCGATTTCTTTTGAATTTCAATTAGTTTTCCAGATAAATCACTAGGATATTACGATGAAAATCGATTAAAAATAGTATTTTAATTTTGAAATTTGATTTCGATTTTCGTCGAAAACGCAACAAAAATCGGTAGAAATCGAGCACAGACGATGCTCGACGAGCGCTCAACATCAGATGAATGATTCAAAAATAGAACCCCATTTCATGAGCAGCCCGCATCCAGCCCTACTAGCCACCTTCTTCAAATTGTCGGTTCATCATATAGTTCCTGGCCGTGGTCTCACTCTATTTGTCTGCTCCGTCGACCATGTGTCCACCTGCAGATATGCCCAACCACATCCACCTCAGTGTGATTCTGAAAGCGTTGTCGGTAACTTTGAGCATAGCTCTTAATCTAAATATTATGTTATATATATAAATATATTTTTGTCAATGTTTTGTCCTATCTACACCAATGAAGTGTTAATATTTGATAAATACAATGTTTAAAAATTTTGGGTAAAATGTGCAAGAAGCAAAGGAGTCGTCTAGTTTTAGACTTATATAACATTTTGAAAAGTAGCAGTTAAGTAAAAAGCTGTAAAATCGCACGTTGTGTGGACTTTTATTTCTCGACATTTCGGCCGCGTTACCACAATGTCACATTGGAAACGTCGAATAAACGTTTACCTTTTGGCGATTCGGTAGCGCAACCATAATGTATATGTTTAAGGTCTCTAATTCTCTATACGACTGACTTATCTATCTATAGTGACAGTGTTAGCCATTACCACGGTAATAGTATATACTGTGCCATTACATTTATTGGACTAGACATTGGTTGGGGAAGCGTTTTAGTTGCATAAAATCTTCGCAAGACATCGGTGTAAGAGTGCCTGACTTCAAAAAAATGGCGAAATGCGTGGTCACGATAAAACGCTACCCGCTTGGTCATAGCTTCGCTACGCGATTTGAGAAGCGACGCGATGAAACAATTGTACTAAAATACACGTTAGTTGTGTTTTTAATAAGTTTTTATGACCAACTGACCGAATGGTTTACATTTACAATAATGAAAAGTTCCTTTGCTTCGAAACAAACAATAATATGTATGTTTTAAAATTCAGTAAGTATCTTTGTATCGATCTAAAGATATTTGATCCATATTTATAAAAACAACTGATATTAAATTCGCTACAACCGAATGGCTGATCATTTGACATGTCCTTGTCAGTGCGAATATAATACGCATTTCTAGCATAATAATGTTATTTTTACACTGGCACTGAACATAAAACTGTTTGTCTCAATTAAACACGTTCAGTTGATATTTCAGTTAAGCGAGAATTAATAAAATATAATGGTAATCGGTTGAATACATTATGATACTCATTTTTAAATACTTAGATGATGTTTAACTTCATCTTAAAGTGTACCTATTTCATAAAAATGTTTATTTTGAAACAAGTAAAAATTGTATTATTTAAAATTTCTAGTTAACTGTTTTAGTGTTGTTCTCGCACAGGCTATTTATATTAAGCAGGTACCTATCCACTTATTTGAATATTAACTACTTATTTGAATCTTCACATAAATTATTAGGTAAATAATACTCTAAGAGATTTCATCGAATTTAGTACAACTCAAAAACTTTATAATTATAAAGAGCAAATAATTAGGGAGTAATTGTTGTTTTCAAACTGCTTAAATATTTATCGGCATATCTGCTTAAATGCTTATAAGACTATAAAACTAGCTAAAAGTTTCATAAAAATGTTTATTTTGAAACAAGTAAAAATTGTATTATTTAAAATTTCTAGTTAACTGTTTTAGTTGTTCTCAGTTCTCGCACAGGCTATTTATATTAAGCAGGTACCTATCCACTTATTTGAATATTAACTACTTATTTGAATCTTCACATAAATTATTAGGTATATAATACTCTAAGAGATTTCATCGAATTTAGTACAACTCAAAAACTTTATAATTATAAAGAGCAAACAATTAGGGAGTAATTGTTGTTTTCAAACTGCTTAAATATTTATCGGCATATCTGCTTAAATGCTTATAAGACTATAAAACTAGCTAAAAGTTTCTACATTTTGCGCGGATTTAAGATATTTTGCGAACTTGAAACTTTTTCTGATTCATTATGTACTATGTTACAAATTTCCACAGCTTCACTACTTGGTTGCACCCGTAAAGCAACTTTTTTATGTTCTTCATGGGTACAAAGTGTAAGTTTAATTGTATTACAACGTAGATATTCAATGACCGCAGTATTTTAATTTATTCCTAGATAAAAATAAAAGAGTTTCGATATCGGGAGGATATAAAAAAATGGATGAAAAATCAGTTTCTTTTCGGAATTATAATACAAATTGACGACTTTATACCACCTCGTAATACGAGTAATACGTATTTAAGATTATCTACACCTCCGATAATAATATAAGCAACAGCGACCTATTACATGAAGGGGTAGGTACGAGTAATTGTTCGTAAAGCGTTTAAGCCAGCCATGCAAATCGCGACCGCTGTGATCGATATGGCCCAAAGCCTTGGCCCCAAATGCATCAGCCGAGTATGACAGATGAAGAATAATGTCTTAGCACTTGTCGTTGACACCTCACTATTTGTTTGTAAAACTACGTGCGTAATACTGGTATCCCCTCGACAGGGCTGCTCGTGCAAGAGTCTTGAAAATGTCATTTTATTATTGGTATTTCGTCCGCGTAACTAGGTACTCCACTTAGGAGACAAGTCCCTTTTTCTCGGGAACTCGTAAAGATATCAAACTGAAATTTATATCAAATACTCGGATTTACGGTCTCTTTCAATAATGATCAAACTTATAAGTCAATGCGATCAATGATATGATCATTTATGTCTTAAATTTCCGCAAATTTGGCGATTTCATAAGGGAATCAAAACCTAAAGGGCTCTTCCCGTTGACTTTAGAATCATGAAATTTGGCAAGAAGCAATGTCTCTCAACACAAATTACGGAAAAAAACTGTTTTTTGAGATATTGTGATAAGTGAGTGCGAAATGTCATCATCATTAAATATATGATTTGTTTGGATTCTAGTTATTTTTTATAGAAAAAAATCCTCTATAATTATGTGTCTAATACGAAGAAGTACTGGGGGAAGGCTCTGTACCAGGGTCGCCTGCTTGGGTACCTACGTCTTTCCTACCTATTTCTGCCACAAAGCAGTATTGCTTACATTGCTGTATTCCGGTTTGAATATGGCATTGAAATTATTGGGTACCCCGACTTAACGGCTTATATCACAATTTGCATATGGCTAGGTACACCGTGGTTCTTGTGGGGGTTGCAGATTTACTGCGTATCTCACACGAACCACATGTAGCGTAGGTGACTGTTACCACTTACCATTAGGTGGGCTACGAGTACGCTTGTTTGCCAATTTTGTTGTATAAAAAAAGCTTAAGAAACAGTATAAAATTAAATAATAAGTATACATATAATATAGAATAGAAACGCTTAAAATTTTAATTTGTAAATCACCGCATGTAATTCTATTGTATAATGTCTGCTCAATAAGATGGCATCCCTGGCTTACGCTACGTAATTGTAGTATCCTCCGAGTCCCATCTCCAATTATAGTGGGAGTCCTGTCAAACAAGCATTTTTCAACGCCTACTATAGAACTCACTGCGACTATGACCAGACCTGTAGTAAATAAACATTTGTTTAAACTGACTTCTGTTTGAACCTTGAACTCGTTTTATTCGAGACATTCCTACTCAAACATTCAGGTATTGCCATCTAAATTTACAACAAAGGAAGGAAAATATTAAATAAAAAAATGAAACCTAATAGAAAAACACAAAAAGTAAAAATAATATAAGAATGCCTACAATGATCCATGATAATGAGTTAAAATTTAATTGGCACCGACTTCAAAATAATAAAATGTGATGTTGTGTGTATTCTCGTATTATTTTTGACTTATTTTGTGTTTTTTTAGTGGGTTTCTATTTTTTGTATAATATTCACGGTTACTTTTTATCACCCCGGATAATTTTAGAAAATAATCTACAAGACCGTAGATAAGTACATACTAATACTCGTAGTATGTATTGACGCTCTTTCGAATCGGCGACGTTGCCAGTTTGCGTTCATTCAGTGTTTTGCACAAATTCACTCAGTGTCCATATTAGTTGAGTGTGATTTGGATATTTTAGAAAATTAATATAAAATTAAAAGGGTGAATTTAATTTATTAATAATGCTTAAATTGTTCTACTACCGTGTAATGATTATCCGGGGTGATAAAATTAACCGTGTATATTTTTTATTTTATTCTTTAAAAACCAGCTCACCCAAGAAACTTGAAAGAATAAGTCAATACGTGCCTATTGTATTTAAAAATTAGTTTTTTCAAGTCCTGAAAGCAAAGGATCCTTCCATCATCAGCTCGGCTCATGACTAACACACGCAAATACCTGAATAACTTCAGAAGAAACATGAATTACGTTAAACGTGCCTTTTAAATTTAAGGGCGAATTTCCATCGTCTTTCCTAGGATCTTTTCACCAGATCTTAGCTTGATGACAATACTCTCTTAAGCGAGAAAAGAGTTCTCCAAATCAGTTAATAAATAACGGAGTTATGATTAAGAAGCATAAAAACATAGTCGAATTGAGAACTTTTTCCTTTCAGTGAAGTCGATTAAAATGGAATCCTTAAAGGATCACTTCGTCGTCCGTCTGTCCATCAGTATATCAAGACCCTTTTTGTCAGGAATCGGAGAAATATTAAACTAAAATTTATATCAAACACCTTGGTCTACGGTGTCCTTCATTTTTGAAGGCATACTTCCAAAGTAGCAGAAATATAGTTTTATTGTCGAATATAATATATAGCATTTTGATTAAAAATTTAATTCAAAAACTAAGTAATAAAAATATCAATACTATCTATAGATTAATTTACTACTTTGTAATATACAAAGAGGTAAAGTTTGTAAGTTTGTGATGATAAATATGAGTTTGTTAGCAAGAAGTAATTTCTGGAACTACCGAACCGATTTTGAAATTTTTTTCACCAGTGCAAAAGTTACAATTATTTTTGAGTGACATAAGTAGGCTATATACGAAATAACAAAATACAAGTAAAAATGTGTGATGCTTAGCAAAGTAAGTACGGGTCAGCTAGTATCATCATCACAGCTCATATACGTCCCCACCGAGGGGCTCAAGCCTACCCTATGTTAGGGCGATTAGGCCTTAGTCAACCACGCTGACCCAGTGCGGATTGGTCGACTTCACATACACCATTGAATTTCTTCGCAGATGTATGCAGGTTGCCTCAGGTCAGCTAGTATATAAATAAATAAATCTATAGATATAGCAAAATCTGGGCAAACGTGGAGCTGAATTTACTGTAGTGAAAAGAAAGTTATTTTCCTTAACAATATATTAACTACTTTAGATCACTAATCTATAGTTAAGCAATGGAGGTTATTTTTTTACATAACTGCCTTAATAATTTTTATTTAAGAAAACTCCACTCAACATTTTCCGTCAAATTCTGGTATACCTTTGAAGCTCACGTCAATGTTATTCCATTTTTTTTGACGATAGATTTTAACACTAAAGAGCACAAATGGTACTGTGAAGTAATTGTACTAATTGTTGGTTTCGAAGTGAAACCAGAATTTCGTTGTTTCAATCCATGGCCATCGGAGGTCAATATCGTTGCAGTGATCATTGTCAAGGCGCCGCGCCGTCGCTGTCACACGTCGGTCGCCCGCCTATCGCTAATAAAGGCGCACAACACTTGCTAGCGCACGTGGTCTTCGCGCATGCATTTAAATAAACGTTAATGAATTAAATCGTTTCAAAGAATTTGATTATACTGGCACTCGTTCATTTTTTTGTGCAACAGGGATGGCATACGATCCTTTTAACTGATTTTCGGTCACCGTGGCTAATCTAAACAGACTATAGCCATAAGCGCAGGTAATTATTACCTACTTTCGTGCATAAGTGTCTGCGTGCACGCATGTGCACTCTCTATTCCTCCAGTCCGATTGGACGGCTCACCGACACTTCTGGAGCTAGATCGGTCGAAAGACCACTTAGACGGATGGTAAAGAAGCATATAACATACTAGAAGATCTGAAAGACTAAAGCACGAGTCTCTTGCTCGTTGCACAACCGAAATTGAGTTGTGACAACATCCTACAAGTAAGCATTAGTAGCTTTTCACTCACGTGCACATACGTTACAGCTATTTGAGATTGCTTATATTTTTAACCGACTTCAAAAAAGGAGGAGCCTCAATTCGATGCGTATGTTTTTTTTTCTATTTTGTGTGTATGTTACGTGATTACTCCGCCAATTGTGGACCGATTTCCAAAATTCTTTGTGTATTTGATAGAGTATACTCCTGGAGTAATCAGAAGGTTACCAAAGTCAGGGTCTGATGATAGGATCCCATGAAAATCGTGAGAAACCCTAATTTAATACCAGCTAAAAAGCCAAGCTAATAAAAAGTTAAAAATAAAAAATAATTTAATAATTTACAATTTTTAATAAATAATTTACAAAAAATAAAAACCGACTTCAAAAACACTGAAAAGATTTATCACAATTACTATAAAACAATGAAAATTATAAAGTGCGTAAACTTTATAATTTTCATTGTTTTACGCACTTTATAATTTTCTGATGTGGGTTAATTAAATTTACTATCGCGGTGCATATCGTGTTTGCATTATGAACGGATCTTGTTATACGGTGTTATGTAGCAGTTAATTACTTTATATTCCCTCTGAAACTGAATTAATGCTAATAATGAGGTTGAAAGTGACAAGAATTATCGCATGATTATACATAATAGCATTTGCTTCTTTGTGTGTAACTAAAGATTAACACTTACATCTGTCCTTGTCTCAGTTTAGTTTATTGTAACAGAGACTGATAGATCACGCACGCCCTGATATAACATTTCCTCTTGATATCACAATTAAACACTTTGAAAAAATGATTATATAAAAAGTTAATAAAGTTATATAATAATTGGAAGAAATGTTTTGAAAACTTTTGTATATAATAATCTTTTTCACATAAATTTAGTTGTTTTTGCAAAAGCTCTTATAATAATAGCATTTAAAAAATGGAAATAGTTTCTTTAACCAACACATATGTACTAGTTTTCTTTAACCAATACATATACAATTACTACAGTGCTTGAGACCTTCTATCTAGTAGGAAAATGATTTATTTTACTACCTTTACCGTATATTATATACAGACTTCAAACAACCTACGGAGTAATTAAGTGAAATTGTTATATTTTTATACAGAATTCAGTATTTTTCAATTCAATATTTTTTTCCATTTTCTGGTAATTTTGTAAAATCTATACCTTGCTATAATTGACGTATGACAATTCCTTACTTTTTATACCCATCAATTTCCCAAAAAGATTCTGATATAGTTCTGTAGGTATTGTATAGAAATAGAAATTGACATTGGTAACGAAACTTAGTTACAAACAGATAAGCAATATCAGCTGTTTAAGAAATACAAAAAAAATAGTTTTGTTTGATTCATATCACTATCTGATAAATAAGCTTAAACGAAGTCTCACACTTTTCAATTGCTATACAGCGAAAAATGTCAAATTTACATATTAAATCTTCATCGTACAAAATCAAAAATATGTACGAAAGGCGGACTTAATACCTGTCGCATTCTCTATCAATCAACTAGTAGAAAATGGGAGAAATTGTAGACGGCGCAAGACATGAGTATTGTTTAATTCAAGGGAATGAAATAGCCATAAACAAATAATAGGATATTTATATCAATAATACCTAATAATCTAAAACTACATGTTAAATATATATGTGGGATTCAGATGATCAGGCGTTTAGATTATTTCGGTTTCAATTTATTTTCATTAAAGTTGTACCAAACACTCCGTCTAAGGCGCTTAACACATTGCCACCGCATCCCGCTGCGGTGTACGGAGGGACGAAAACCGCATGCGGCTGCGGCGGCACGGAATCGTGCCACCGTGCGGTTTGCTCCGTACCACCGTCCGGAGCTGCGATGCACGACGCACCGCATCACCGCATTATCTATGTCGAAATGTATTAGAAAGAAAGAAAGAAAGAAAGAAATATTTTATTTGGCCACAAAAAAATACAGATAGAAATACATATAACACACAAAAAACATTACAAAATAATAAAATGACGGCTGTTCGAGGCCAAAAAGGTCCATGCCTCAGCTAATGCTATTGACGACGGAACCGCAATAGCGCTGGTTTTCAGGCAGAACCTATTACGCGTATGCACGTCCTTTCTACGCAAAAATCCGTACGATACTGCGGCGCAGTGTGGCATACCCCGCGGACCGCACCGCATCACCGTCCGGGAGTGCGGTGCCGTCGCGCGCGCCGCACAACCGCACGGGCATGCGGTGTGAGTGTGTTATACCCTGCGGTTTTTGTATACAAATTAAGATTCTTCAGTCAAAATTAAAAACCGCAGCGCCGCACACCGGAGCGGTGTCCGGTGCAATGTGTTATGCGCCTTATACGTCTTCGTCATTGTTCGTCAACTATCTATTTTCCATTCCTCTCTCACATGCCTCACACTTCTAGTCCTCTGTCACTAGGTTCCATGTCAAGCTCAAGATATACTCGTATATCTGTGTGCCCGCGAACTACGTTTCGCCATATATTTTTTCCCGTTTTTGCAACATTTTTCATTGATGCTCAGCTTCTTTTTGTCGTAGCGTGATGTTGTATAACCTATAGCTTTCCTCGATAAATGATTATCAAAGTTGGATGGTTCCAACACAAAAAGATTTTTCTGAATTAAAAGCTAGTTCCTGAGATAAGCGCGTTCAACCAAACAAATAAACAAACGATCAAACTATTATAGATAATGCAAATATTGTAATATCATATCTTCATACTTCTAAAATATCACTGAGCTCAGCTTACAACTATGTGATTATTTTACATCAAGTCAGCACTCTTTAATTGCTTTAAACAGATAAGTCACGAAAATGTACAAAGTTATGTAAAGGTATATGTTACAAAATCCACTAAGTCACTACATATATTTGAAATCAAGTGTACAACATCCTAATAGGCTGAGTAATCCTAATATGAAATCACAAGCACTTAGAATTCCTAGCGATGGTTGTTAATTATTTCGGATTCTATTCATTACCTAATAATACTACGATTGTCTTAAGATCATTGTTCTTGTCGTGAAGAGAATAGAATAGTACCTAATGTTGAGCACATGGTCTATGAATCACCTTCCACTTTGTTTCCGTTTTGTTAGTTTTACTCCCTTTATTATACCATTCATTAAAATTCATCTATTGAAAACATTTCACAGTAAAATAAAAATGAATCAAAAATCAGAATAGGTTCATGGTCATTTCATTGATTTTTTTTTGTATTTTTTATTTTCAGTAATACCGAGCCACGTGTCAAACAAAGACAAATCGAGGGCCAGTGCTGAGAAAGAGCAGCCCGACGTGGTGGCCTCCATTATTGGCAACTACGGGAGATGGCAGCTGCTGACCACGTTCCTGCTGTCTCTGTTCTCATTCCCCTGCACTTTCCACATTTACCTGCCGACGTTTACGGTGAGAAAAATTAAAAAGTTCAAAGTAAATACCTTAAGATAATACTTATTTGAACCCAATTCATGTGAACTTATATGCATATATCTTGATTTAAAATTATTTTATCTTTTTGATTTTAATTCTGCGTAATTACGAGTATGTATAACTTACTTACTGCAAACTGACTGCAATTAAACAGTATCACAACGGCAAATGACGTTATAGCTATTGCGATTAAAACAATTAACAACATTGATTAAAACAATTAACAGCAGAGGTCGGCGTCTGCCGTAGGCTGACCAATTCTAGGTGGGGACTGAAACCGAGTTACCTTACTCTGGGTCTACATTGCTGTGGTAAGACTACTAGTTAGGGAAGGGTGTATAGCTTTGTGTACCAACCATCATTCAGGCCCTTGAATGCCTGCAAAGATGTAATTGATTACGGTATGGATCTCATTTTCTCCCATTGTTGCGATGGAAGCCTTCCTTAAATTCCACCTATTCATTCAGAATGGCAATGTTTTGAGTAGTTGAGGGAGGAATGGAATAAGTAAATTCCCTACCTTTAGAAAAGCTAACCGGATATGGAGCCGTCAGCTCCAAAAAAGAGAGCTGATCAGATGCAGGTGAAGGTAGTGCGAAACCTAGGAGGACCTTTAAACCTGGGTGCAAGTGCCACCGTTTTCCAGGCGGAAATGTATGCCATACTGTGTTCACGCAAACCGGTCGAGTAAGGGTAAAAACATCCTCATTCTGTCTGACAGCCAAGCTACTTTGAAGGTCCTTGCTGCCGTAGAGTTTAAGTTCAAAATTGCATTAAAGTGATCAAGAACTCGGTAACGATTGGCTAGGTTAAAAGCCACTCCTTTGTTCGAGAAATTGAGATTGCCGACGAAGTGGCGAGAGCTGGCTCCGAGAATTTTCTCATCTAACTAGAACCAGCATGTGGCATTCGCGGGGGACCAAAAAGAGAGTCCTCAAAGGCACTCAAAAATACTCATTAGGTAATTTTCACCTGGGGTCGCAATGCAAAACCTCCAACCAAGCAGAGGACAACTAAGGACGCTCACTAAAGCTTTAACTGGTCACTGCAGACTCATAAACATTTGCACAGAATCGGCTTGACCATTTCCCCCGTATGCAGATTTTGTGGTGAGGATGACGAGACACCAATTCACATCCATTGTAACTGCTCTCATCCACACCTAGCTCTTCGTAGACCTAGATTACCATCTCACGATGCGAAGGCTCTGTCTCCAAAGAATACTATTTTACCGCAGTGGGCCTCATTAAAAGTCTTTCTTTTGAAGTAGTAGGGTTGCTCTTCGATCTCCCTTAGTCCCACCTCAGATACAGATAACTATCAAAGTAAATGTATAAAATTGAACCGAAATTACATACATAGATTTTTCCCAAATACACTCCCGGACACTTAAATCGAGCCACCTTGCACTTTTGGATTATATCGTTCATAACTTTAAAAAGTACTTAAAAGTTTTTATGCAACTTTGTAGCTGACATATTCCTGTTCAATCTGATGTGCTGATTACGAATATGCCAGCTATACAACTGCATAAAACTTTTTGGTCGACTAAACATTTTTAAAGTTATTGATGATTTAGTCCAAAAGTGCAAGGTGGCTCGATTTAGGTGTCCGAGGGTGTATATAAATTTTCTCTTTATATTAATTACAGGCGAGATCGACGGATTTCTGGTGTCGTCGACCAGAAAATTTGACGGGTTTGCCTTTAGGAGCATGGATCAACTACAGCCAGCCAGTTGACGCTTGCAGCGTCCGAGTCATTGGCCCAAGTGTTACAGTGGAGTCCATACTCAATAACACCGCGCCAATGTTGGACTCATTTGTAAAGTGCACTGAATGGGACTTTGATAGGTCAGAAGTTGGAGATACAATCATATCAGAATGGAACCTCGTATGCGATAGAGCGGGCCTGACGAATTTGGCGGAAGTAGTCTTCCTGATAGGTGTTGGTGCGGGCGGAGTTCTCGGAGGCTGGATTTCGGACAAGTAAGTAAATTCATTTCCAAAGATACGAGTAATGCCTAAACGAAAATCAATTTTAATCTGTTACTTTTACACTTGTACGATAATTTTCAAAAAAACGAAAATTTACGTTTGTGCGATCCCGTCTAGTATAAATGTTACTTCTTCTGCCAGGACCAAATTTGAAATACCATATCCTGAGATCAACATAAACGAATGTCTTTATGATTACTGTATCTACTCATAATATTTTCGGAATAAAATACATTTTGAAATATTCATATAAAATCAAAATAATACTCTATTTTTTTTTGTGCGCTACATTGAATACTCTATCGCATTGCGTAGTTAGCTTGTTTATTCATAGTACAGCTTATTTTTTATGAATGCGATTAGTTTGCATTCCACGCGTTCTATTTTTAACTGATTTTATGGTAATAGTTATGGACAAAAAAGTGTGTACATTGGTTATGTTACTAATATTGAGTGTCACCTTGAGACTCCTTGATTTTGATGAAATTTTTAAAGTCAAGACCCATACACGAGAATGATGTAAGCCACTTAGGAGTAGCGAAATTAAATCTTTGACATAGGGATTAAAAGTTTGCATGGAGTAATGTTTGAGTCCGCTAACTTTGAATTTTGATTCAGTGTTGATAAATGTTTGGCTGATGGGTAATTTTTGTCTTTTTTAAGAAAAAAAACTATTAGGTGATCAAAAATTCATCCATCGTGGAGGTATGATAATTACAACACTTAGGTATCTTTTGAAATTGAAAGATAAGTGTGAGCTATAACGGAAAACACCTAAAGTCGCCCTTTCGATCTGTGCTAAAAATAAACAATTACTTTTCAGGTTTGGCCGCAAACGCATTCTGATGGGAATGTTAGTGACGCAGAGTGCATTAGCTATACTATCTCTGCTCGTCCGCTCGTACCTGCAGTACATCATTGTGAGGCTTGTCATGGGACTGGTGTCAGTTTCTGTGGTCTATGCCGCCTTCGTTCTCTCTGTGGAGCTGGTTGGAGGAAAGTGGGTCACTATAGCGGGCGTGTGCAACTTCTTCCCCCTACCCTTGGCATACATTATCGTGTCGCTGCTCTCATTGGCTTTGCCGAATTGGAGGGAACTGCAACTGACCCTGTCTCTGCCTGGATGCATGTTGTTGCTTTTATGGTAATAAAATAATAATAAAAATTGTTATCACTTTTCTAATTTAACACTGGATTTTTTATATTTATCCCAAAATTGTTGCGATTGTGAAGAGTATTGCATTAAAATTAGATATTCCACAATCACAGTCTTTCACACAGTCTTTTCTGGACTTTACGCCACTAAAATCTTAAGAAGTACATAATTTTGGGTACCTACTTTTAGAGTCTTCATGTAAGATATAGGTAACCTCCATATGCAATAGGAAGTGTACGAGTATTAACATAAAGTAATAGATCATTGTTACCTTGTACTAATATTGAAGGTGCATAAAAACAAGCAATCTATTTAACATTACAGGTTTGTACTTCCTGAATCACCGAGATGGCTATTGAGTATGGGAAGGGTACAAGAGGCCAAAGCGATCCTGGAAAAAGCTGCAAAGTTCAACAAACGGGAACTACCCGCTGACATTGACAAGATGCTAATACTTTTCAAATCGGAGAACCAGGACGAAGAGCCTAGCGTTTTTATGTTGTTCAAAGGCTATTTGCTGAAAAGAACAGTCTGTCTGTTCTTCGCCTGGTTTGCAATGACCATAGCCTACTACGGATTGTTACTGAATATAGGGAATTTCAATTTGGGAAACTTACATGCCACATCCATTATATTGGCTATAGTCGAAATCCCGGCTATAGCTTTGAGCATTCCGATTTTACTCAAAGCCGGAAGGCGTATACCTATATTCATAAGCATGCTGGTATGTGGACTGGCGTGCGTAGCTACTGAAGTACTCGCCATATCCTTGAACTATGATTGGGTCCTGATCGTTTGCTTGATGGTTGGAAAGTTCGCGATTGGCTCAACCAATATGATGCTACCAATCTTCACAGCCGAGTTGTACCCAACGGTTATAAGAAATCTTGGTGTTGGTGGTAGTCAATTATCTGCGGGTTTGGCGCTGATTGGCATACCGTACTTATGGAAATTGGTAATGATTTATTTGTTTATTCATTTGAATACCTAAACCCGTTTGACTAGGTAATTTATTAAAAAAAAAACTTAACCTTTTTACTAAAAATAAAATGATTGTATGTATAAAGTTATATAAATTTTCATTTCTTCTATCAACTTTTTATTTGAATTATTTCAATGTCTTTAGAATAGCATTTAAATCCAGATTATTTTACGAAATCTCCATTTGCACGAGGGTTAGTTATTGCATAGCTTCAATAATTGCCTCGCCGGATTTACGAATGAAATATATGTTTTTATTACATTTTATTGACCTTTGTATTGGATCAATAATATTTTTTGAAAAAAATTCATATCAGTGTCGTTTACAATTACGGCATCGTCAATATTGAATTTTATTTTTATTGTGATAAGGATTTTTCAGTAGTTGATTTCAAGGGTTGTGAACTGGATTGGCCTTAACAGGCACAGAATAACTGCATTTAATATATTTACTTACGTACCTTAATTAAAATTATTCGAATTTCAGACAATGCTGAACGATCACCTGCCAATGGTAACAATAGCTGCACTAAGCGCTCTTGGAGGTGCAATAGTGCTGATTCTTCCAGAAACTGCCAAACCAAATGAGACCAGAAAATCAGCTACGTCAAAAACGTAAGCATTTCTAGCTACTTACGTAGAGTCAATTGGAGAAAAGGAAAAAACGGTGCGGTGCGGCTGAATGTACGTTACGGATTTCACGTGTCCCCTCCCCTTTGACAAGAAGGAGGTTGATGCAGGGCATTATTTCAAGGGGTACTTTTGGTGATTTCGTCTTCCTGGCCTCGAACCTGGCCCTCCATAGAGGCGGAGTTGGTTCGGAGGGAGCCGGTTAGCCGGATATGGAGATGGCATCAGAATAGCCGCTAGTGAGCCAACCAGGGTTCTACAATACACTCTGCGGCCTAGTCAGTTTAGTCCCGTGCAATCGTAATATAATTATTCTTGATAAAAAAAAAAGATTTACTTCGAGTTTTCCGTCTTGTCGCAGACATATGATTGTGGTGAACTCCCTTAGTCGGGTCTTACGATATTCAGGGGAAGAAAGGAAGCGGTGGATGAGTCGCGTATTCTAACGGCCAGTTCCAATATTGAATATGGTTACTGGCTATAGGTATTTGACATTAGCTCCATACAGAATACCTAAAAATTCTATGTCCTGTAAACAAATCCACATTAGGATATTGAAACAGGTCGTAATTCGTAAATCCGTCGCCTCGTGGAACGCTTCGAAACTCCGAAATCAATCAATTATTGTGGTTTGTGTTATGTCTTACAGACATTCAATAAAACATGCCTAGGGGTTTTATTCATTGGCTCTGAAATTGAGATTTACTTGGAAATTTCAATTTCAGAGCCAATGAATGAAGGCTATCTTAAGGCTATGGCTATCTTAAGTGATTCTTATACTGTGTATTCAAGACTACAAGTGTTGACTAACTGATAAAATATTATTTGGACTTGATGAGAGACCCGTGTTCAACGCTGGATAAAATAGGATGTTTTGCGAATATCATGTTTTGCAAATGATGTTTTGTGATTATGATATTCTGATAATATCATATTTAGAGACTGAGCATTACTAGTCAAAGTCCGACAAAACTGTTTGCCCAGTTTGTCTGTGAAACAAGTGATTCTCACTTCTATGTATTTAATCAAAATTATGAATATACACATATTTGAAACAAAATAGTATCTTACGCAACCTATAGATACAAGAGAGAAATCGAACGTAAAGAATAAATCGACAAAAAGCAAACAAGTCAGTACTCTCACGCCATCTGTACAAAAGATCTAACAGTATTTACTTTGTGCATAGGTCTGCAGCCATGGATAGCAGTTCTCCGCGCAACGGAACGTTTACTGTTGCCGACGAAAGAGGGCATTAGTAGTAGGTACTGCAAAGTGCATTTATTTTGAGTGCGAACAGTGACTAGTGATAAGACAAACATTTTTAATACATTTGAAGTTATAGTGAGAAAATCTACGAATTTAATACGAATTAAAAAATGTGTGAGTAGGAAGGCTGTTTGTTTCCGCTGTGGTTTGATGTGATTTTAAGAATGTTAAGTTGTAGCTTAGTCATTTAGATATAAAAAATTCTATTGGGTTATAATAAGTATGTAACGTGAAAACTGTACGGTTTCAATGTTTTAATTACAGTAAGCTACTAAACACAGACGTGAACCTATGTTGTCAAAGTAAAACAGTAAAATTAAAGTACGTTTCTCGATGTAAATATTACGTTTCACATGATGTTTTAAATTGTTTAGTGTAATTAGGACTTCGTAAATAACTTGAAAATTAAAATAACATAACTTATGAATGCTTTTTTGAATGAACACTGCACTCAGAAATACAATAAAACAATTTAAGCTGTTGCTCTTAAAGTTTTTAAAAGATCTGCCACTCTTTTTCATAAGCATTTTTATCGTAAAGTTAGTAAGAAATATGATGATACTATTTCAAATGTCAAAAAATATCTAAAACTTTACACACTTAATTGACGCCAGAAACAAAAAAAAATCTGATTAAAAAAGAACATAGGTATTGATTAATATACGAGTATATAACTTTCTAGCCTCTAATAGTAGCCTCTTTAGTATCTAAGTGAGATAATAAGTTGACTCTACACCGGTTCGGAAATTGAGAGAGCCTTCATGAGAAGGCACGCAAGAAATTCCGAAGATCTAATTATTTGTCTCCCGCATTTAAATTGAAGAAAAACCTTATGTAGGTATATAAAGTAGAGCCTTAAGTAGTACAGCTTGAATAGCTGAAGTTGTGAAATGGTTGCGAATTAGCTTTAGTGGATAATTTGAAGATAGGCATTTACTTGCGATACAGCTATAGATTCCCGCGATAAACCATTAATAATAACAGGTTTACCCATTAAGTATTGTGACTGCTACTTAATTTATCATTCCATTTTCAATTTAATACTTGTAAATCTTTAGAAGTTGTGTCTTTGCCAATTTGACTTCTAATTGAAACAAAAATATTAAGTCAATCTGTTGTACCCAGAGAAATACGTAGCTTACCTACATAATACACGTAATTTTAGCGTAATCATAAGAGTTACCTAAGTTAAATCCGCCAAATAGAGCATAGATAATTATCTGCTTCGAACGAATGTGCAATGTCTCTATAAGTTAGTTATAAATAGTTATTAATACTTAAGTAAGTACAGGTTTTAATCAGTGGTATGTTACCACAATTTTTATGTTTCTTAAAGAAACTTCTATAATATTTTAAAACATTTCAAAAAAGTGATAAGTACTTGAACGGAATGACATTGTAATTAGAAATTAAATGTAATTAGAAATTAAATTAAAATTAAGTTTAGGGAACCGTCAAAGCATTCTCACTAGGGTAAAGACACCAAAAATTGAACATTTTGTAGTAGTTATATCATAAAAGTTTTAAGTGAATTTCGATATTAGCATTTTCTTCGTAGTTATAAGATTGTGTTCACCTTCTGGTGACTTTGCCCTGTTTACACGTAAACACAAATATTTAAAAAAATAAGATATTATATTAAAGAATTTCTCATGTCACAAAACTGTAGACTGCTGGTGTAAAACTTTACATTACAGTATTGAAACAATATTAAACATAATAATTTGAATCGTATTCGATATATTTTTTCCATAATTCAACTTAAATCTGATACAATAATAATACTCATTTGCGTTATTATGATGGTATTCCCTCGAATGTGTAGAATAATTCATGTACCTGTTTCTATAAATAGATGTAAAATATTTATTGTATGTTTACTTAGCATAATATTGTGAAAATAAGATAAGACTATGAATGAGTATTTGTTAATATTTTAACAGTTTAATTTACCATTAAATAATTAAAATTAACGATTGATTGATTAAATATTAATTTGCGATATTGCACATATACATACTTGATATGGATGCTATTAAAGCATTGTTGTGGTGACTAGAGAGAAACAACCTAAGTACAATAAACAATACAACCTTATTATTTACATTAATTGTAACTGTTCATTGATTCATATTCTTTTTGCAACAATAGTGCCTTCTATGCACCAGAAAATAAGTATCTTTCAACATTTAGGAACGATATGCAATATGTCGCATAAACATCGATTTTGGTTGAATTGGAAATTCCTTGAGATTGTCTAATTTCGCTTCCAATATATGAAGTCGCGTCAAATGTATTTTCATAGGCTAGAGTACTTACGACAAAATAATTTTTATTTCTTTGACTTACTTTATACACTGAAAATTATTGTCATTGTTTCATTTTGTTAATGTGATTGCCTAAACGTAATAATCATTAAGTTTTGTCGTCATGAACAATAGCGAGTTTTATTTCGATCCGACGTCGCATTGTTGTAGTAATGTGAGATTGTCAATTAAATTATTTTTAATAATTACTTCGATTATTTTTATTTCACAAGCCTTTCTTAATTGCTTTTCAACCTGGTATACGTATGAAAAATTCAGCTAGATGAAAAATTCATTTGATTGTACATCTAGTTAACTAATGTTACGTCACAATTAAGTAATTCAAAACCTCTAGATAAAAAAAAATATTTTACAAAAAATAAAAACCGTCTTCAAAACAGTTAAAAATAATATAAGAATAGGCACAGACAACATCACACTTAGATATCGAAGTCGGTGCCAAACGATGATCCCTAGAAAATCTTAAAATTTGTCACCGACTTCAATATAGAAGTGTGATGTTGTCTGTGCCTATTCTTATATTATTTTTAACTTTTTTGAAGTCGGTTTTTATTTTTTGTAAAATAATTTTTTATTTGTACCTTTTTTTTGAAGTCGGTTAAAATTCCCTATCTCAAAAGCTACTGAACCGATTTTGATCACAATACCTAGTACAACAAAAAAAGAATTACTTAAATCGGACTTGTAGTTCCGGAGATATGCAAACACAAACATAAAAACATACATACACATACTCTTTTGAAATTTGGCACATTTGTTCAGACGCTGATATAGACTAACATATAAGTACGATAACTGAGCAGTCCTGGAAATCTTACATACATACGGGTCGAATTGATAACCTTTATTTTGAAGTCGGTTAAAAATGACTCAAACGATGTGCCTAAGTACATATTATATGGTAAATTACCAAAAAGAGTTAAATAGATGACCAAATTAACTGCCGGAATTACAAATGGTGTTATGAGGCGGTATTTTAACCGAAACAAATATCATAATAAGCAATGTTTAGAAAATGATGATGATGTTTGGTGATTAAACGACCCGAACATTAGGTACGTTTTTCAGTTTTGTCAAAATAATAATATTAACATAAAACTAAAAAAAACTACAAAAAAATTCATGCCTTCGAAAAATATTGTCAATACAAAATATAATGCCTCACACGAACAAATTTTCATTGCATTGTATCCATATTGAAGCACTTTACGGCGTGAACCGTTGGTATCTACAGTCAACAATACATCAAGCTTTACATTATGGACTACAAAAACCGCCGCTATTACAAACGACACAAGGGAGGTGTGGATGTTCAATATGTAAAGTCTGCTGTGTTATCATTATCATGAGTACATATGCCTCTTCATATTTATTTGTTTCGGTGCGTAGTTTTTCCGGCATTCGAACGTTTTTCCTAGAGTCATTTGTTAAAATTCAATATAATTTTGTTATAATAGTAATGTAACGTAACTATGATAGGTACTGACGAGTTCCTCGGCATCAAGAAATAAATTAAAATAGTAAAAAAAAAATTTTAACACGCTTTTATTATTGCATTGTCTCGCGATATACATATGCTTGCAAAATTTCAGCTCAATCGGAAACCGGGAAGTGGCTCAAAGGAGGATGCCCGATTTTGCCCCACTATCAAGTTTGATGACCAATAAAGCTGTATTTCTAATTAAATATATTTTATCAAAACATGATTTTTCAGTATAATATAAAATAGATAGAAGCTACGGTTTTTTTCGGCAAAAAATGAAAGACTTACCCTGCGTTCCGTAAAACGATAAAAGTGATAATATCGCGAATCCGACCAAAGTCACAACATAACCTACTGATTCAATAGCCCTTATATTTTGTGACGATTTGATTTGGTCGGATTCGCGATATTATCGCTTTTATCGCAATTCGGAACGCACCATTACATGTATTTCCTGTTACAAAATGACAACTACATATTTGTGCATTTTTTCGTTGTAGCTACAATAACACATTTTTCAATGTTATGCATTATTTCTTTCATTACATTCTAATTATTTATTTCTGATAAATTATAAAATATATTACATTGTGATTACATTTCATCATTTCAATTATAAAGCAGTTTTTTGCAATGACAAAAGGTTGACAGATCGCATAGAATATAAAACCCGGTATTCCACCTATGCAAGCATGCTCTGATGATGGTCAAAAACCTTAGAGCATTTACCCTTTAAAAAACTAATGAATCGCGATGATGTTGAATATGCTGCAAATCTGTACTTAGGTGAAACGCACCTAAAATAAGTCGCACTTCCCTTTGTTGCTTTTCACGTTGCATTCTTCGCGATTTTTGTTACACATTTGATTCCTTATTATTGATAATACTGGATATCAATAAGTAAGTATATTGATAGTATAAGTAATGTAACTGACTTTTAATGATCGAAAGTTCAGCATAACTAGTTTGACGTCTTGCAACTATATGAGTCGCTTAGGTTAGATTAGGGGCTATTTTATGAATATCTACGAAACTGCAGCTTTAATTAAAAAAACAATACTTGTTTTCTACTCAATGACAAAAAGCGTTTAAAATGAGCCTAGAGTTGTCTCTGTTCATGGAAATTTGTTAGTGGGGCAAGTCTCCATACAAAAGTGGGCATCGTCCTTTAGCTTGCAAGATTTCATTACAGACACGGGACAGGTGAAAGTAAATAAAATTATTAAAAAAAAAAATTTAAATACAAGCTTTTATATCGTCATAATATTTCAATGTCACGCGATATACATATGTATAAAAAATTTCAGCTCAATCCGAGACCGGGAAGTGGGTCAAAGGACGATGCCCATTTTTGTATGGAGACTTGCCCCACTTACAAATTTCCATGAACAGAAACAACTCTAGGCTTATTTTAAACGTTTTTCGTCATTGAATAGAAAACAAGTATTGTTTTTTAATTAATGCTGCAGTTTCGTAGATATTCATAAAAATTGCTCCTAATCTAACCTAAGCGACTCATATAGTTGCAAGACGTCAAACTAGTTATGCTGAACTTTCGATCATTAAAAGTCAGTTACATTACTTATACTATCAATATACTTACTTATTGATATCCAGTATTATCAATAATAAGGAATCAAATGTGTAACAAAAATCGCGAAGAATGCAACGTGAAAAGCAACAAAGGGAAGTGCGACTTATTTTAGGTGCGTTTCACCTAAGTACAGATTTGCAGCATATTCAACATCATCGCGATTCATTAGTTTTTTATAGGGTAAATGCTCTAAGGTTTTTGACCATCATCAGAGCATGCTTGCATAGGTGGAATACGGGGTTTTATATTCTATGCGATCTGTCAACCTTTTGTCATTGCAAAAAACTGCTTTATAATTGAAATGATGAAATGTAATCACAATGTAATATATTTTATAATTTATCAGAAATAAATAATTAGAATTTAATGAAAGAAATAATGCATAACATTGAAAAAGGTGTTATTGTAGCTACAACGAAAAAATGCATAAATATGTAGTTGCCACTTTGTAACAGGAAATGCATGTAAGTCTCTAATTTTTTGCCGAAAAAACTGTAGCTCCTATCTGTTTTATATTACACTGAAAAATCATGTTTTGATAAAATTTATTTATTTAGAAATACCGCTTTATTGGTCATCAACCTTGATAGTGGGGCAAAATCGGGCATGCTCCTTTAACTTGCAAGATTTCATTACAGACACCGGACAGGTGAAAGTAAATAAAAGCTTGTAATAGAAGCTTGTAAAATACACTATTTTCTTTGTTTCACCAAGGTTCTATGTATACGTCTAAACAATTCATTGACATAAAATTTATTTATATATTTTTTTTTATGGGATAGGGGGCAAGCGAGCAGACGTATCACCTGATGGTAAGTAATTACCGTCGCCCATGGACACCCGCAACCCCAGAGGAGTTACAAGTGCGTTGCCGGCCTTTGAGGTAGGAATACGCTCTTTTTTTGAAAGTTTGAAGGTCGTATCGGTCCGGAAATACCGCAGGTGACAATTCGTTCCAAAGTTTGACTGTGCGAGGCAGGAAACTTCGAGAGAAACGCACAGTTGTGGACTGCCAACCATCTAAGTGATGGGCATGGTTTTTTTGCCGCGTGGAACGATGGCGGAAAGAGGCGGCAGGTATAAGTCCGAACAATTCCTCGGAGCATTCCCCGTAATAAATACGATAGAAGATGCATAGCGAAGCGACATCTCTACGCAGCGCCAAGGTATCAAGCCGATTTGAAATTTCCTGGCAGTCGACGATTCGAGTCGCTCTCCGTTGAATGCGGTCCAGTGGGAGAAGTTGGTATTGGGGTGCCCCAGCCCAAAGATGAGAACAGTATTCCATATGAGGCCGAACCTGCGCCTTGTAAAGCTGAAGGCGGTGCGCCGGAGTGAAATACTGTCTCGATCTGT
Organism: Schoenobius gigantellus; assembly: GCA_963935595.1. Classification (NCBI taxonomy): domain Eukaryota; kingdom Metazoa; phylum Arthropoda; class Insecta; order Lepidoptera; family Crambidae; genus Schoenobius; species Schoenobius gigantellus. Next base: position 15,680,098 of record OZ012553.1, read on the forward strand.
TGAGCACACCAAGCTTCTTAGAAGCTAATTTAGTTTTACCCTCTAAGTGGCCACGGAACTGGACTTCGCTCGATATGTCGACACCAAGGATCCCAATATTGGCTGAGGCAGTTAGGGGAATGCCCTGAAAGCGAGGAGATACGACAAATGGTATTTTCTTTGCGGTGAACGCGCAAACCTGTGTCTTTGAGGGGTTGAAATGGACTAAATTAAGACGACCCCAGTTAGAAACTTTCTCTAATGAAGTTTCGATTTCAGACACAAGTTTATTCCGGCACTCAATGACGTTTTCCCGAGAAGAGTTTGCACGGCCATTATAGAAGGTGTCTTTCGTGCTGTCGTCTGCATAACAATGAATGCTGCTGATTTGCAGCATATCATTGATATGCAGAAGGAATAGTGTAGGTGAAAGCACACATCCTTGGGGGACACCAGCATTTACAGACAGTGGGTCTGAGCATTCACCATCAATCAAGACCTTAATGCTTCTGTCTGCAAGAAAGCTAGTGACCCATCCACATAATTTCTCGGGAAGCCCGTATGAAGGAAGTTTTGAGAGGAGCGCTTTGTGCCATACCCGATCGAAGGCTTTCGCGATGTCCAAAATAACTGCCAGAGCCTCCCCCTTCGCTTCAATTGCCTCTGCCCAATGATGTGTCAAGTAAACTAGAAGATCACCAGCAGAGCGACCCCTACGAAAGCCGTATTGTTGGTCACTGAGCAGCTGGTGATCCTCTAGGTACCGGAGAAGCTGGCGGTTGATTAGCGATTCCATTATCTTTGAAAACAGAGGGGTTATAGCTATCGGCCTGTAGTTGGACGGATTCGAGCGGTCACCTTTCTTAGGGATCGGATGCACTAAAGCTGTCTTCCATGAGGTTGGGACTACGCCAGATGAATACGAGAGCCGAAATAGTCGCGTTAAAACCGGTGCCAACTCTGGAGCGCACGTCTTTAGCACGATAGGAGGGATACCATCAGGCCCACTCGACTTGTGGATATCTAGGGTGATTAGTGCTTGACGCACTGAGCTTTGGTGGAACCGAATATCCGGCATAAAGCTCGTGCACCGTGGTATGATCGGTGGTTCCTGTCCCCCGTCATCCAAGGTCGAGTTGGATGCAAAGAGTTTCCCTAAAAGATCGGCTTTCTCTTTAGCATCATGGGCTAACGAAGTGTTATCCTTGTGCAGTGGTGGAAAAGATGGCATGCAGAAATTTCCCTGAATAGCTTTGGCGAGAGACCAGAACGCACGAGACCCCGAAGGAAGACGCTCTAGCCTCTCGCCAATTCTACTAATGTGCTTCGACTTCGCTTTTGCAATGTCCCTTTTGAAGGATCTGGAGGCATAGTTATACTGCTTTTTCAAAGTGCTGGTATTTCCATCCCGAGACGTCACCGCGTTTACCCAGGCTTGGTAGGTTTCCTGCTTCCAGCAAGAAGCCTTTTTGGAGGATTGACCAAACCAAGGTTGGAATCTGCCACCAATGGGGATAACTGAGGATGGAATGAAAATTTCCATACCTTAATTTATAGTTTCCATGCGCTTAATTTAAAGTGTAGTTTTTTATTGTATAATATTTATTCGCACTAATTACCTATATGACATCTAATTTTTGACACAAGATTCTCTTTACACTAGATGGAATCCGTCGACGTAACTTTGCATTTATTTCAACTTAACTGAATGAATTATAACGTGAAGGAACAAATCAAATCCTAAATTACATTTAGTCCTAAGCTTTGTGACGTCACATTTCAAAATGAAATTAAGTAAGTCGCGATTATTATAACGAAAAACTGTAAAATTGTAAAATATGTGACGTCACATGTGGCTAGGGGAGTCTCGCAAATGTGACCAGTTGTGACAAGGAAGGGGAGGGGTCAACAATAAATAATTTGTGTTATGTCATTTACGATCCGTGTCTCTTGTGGTCGCCCGCTTTGTCTAATTGTTTTTGTTACCTGTGTGTCTGTGTTTATTGTACGTTAACTGGTCATGTTATAGTGGTTTCAAACGTACCCTCATTTTAAAATCAATTTAAAAATAAATTATTGTTTTGTAACCTAGTATCTAAATTACCTGGCACGCTCGGTGATTTTTTGTAATTATAGTGTGTTGTTTTGAAGTATTTCTCATGTAAGTGAATTATAAATTCTTATGAGAATAAATATCATAAACCATAATTTACGATGGCCCCTAATGAGTCATTTTAAAAGAAAAACAAAATTGCGCTCCAAACACACTCGTTCGTCACACTTGAAAACCTAACATAGGTTTAAGTTTCTACTCTATAGTGCCAACAATATAAAAGTTTAGAAATTGAGATAGCTAGCACACCTTATGGAACGATTCATTTATTGAAATTAATAAGGTTGTTGACTCCAGCAGCGGTCAGTCCATTGCATTCCCGAACTCATTACAAAACGTCGGTACCGGTGACGTGCTGCTACTAAGTCGTCACTTCGCACGTGACGTGGGTACGTGACGATCGCTATACACATGTATGCATATTACTCCGCACAATATCGCTAGTCAACTACCGTGTCCCAGATTTCGAGTAGCATTTATTATTTACCTACCTATAAAGTAGAGACCTAGATGAATTAGATATTACCTCAGACTTTGAACAATATTGCAATTTGATAATACTTAATTGTTAAAAGATACTCACTTAATATTTTATTTGAAATAGCTGTTTGGCAGGGGCCGTTCTCGGTGTTCATAACATTTGATAAATTATATGTAACGATAGAGCCGAATATGGAAAGGGGCTTGCCATACATGCTGCTACCACTACTACCGGCGTTACACTAAAAAACCGGTCAAGTACGAGTTAGACTCGCACACCGATGGTTCCGTACAAACTTATCTAAGTTTATAAGTTCCTAAGTACATATTTACGGTTTTCACATTTTTTTTCAAACATGTGCTATAAGACCTTGCTTCGTGCTGAATTTCATGATTCGAGCTCCACGGTAAGTACCCTTTTTTTCGGGAGAAAATGCGTGACCGCACCGTACCCGCCGTTGACTACGGCGGCGGGCCCACACTTGCCCGCCGCCGTAGTCAACGGCTCTACCGGCAGAGTGCCAGGACAACGGTAAGTACCCAATTGATGGTGTTGGTCACAAAATTTCTAAAATGTATGATTACAAGTATGATTCTTTCCCAACCGAAAGAGATTACGAGACTAATATACAATTATTTCAAATAAACCAAAGTATTGTTTGATATAAATTTCAGTTTGATATCTTTACCTACAGACGGACAACAACGTAATCCTATAAGGTTTCCGTTTTTTTTTTACTTTCGAGGTACGGAACCCTAAAATCGACAAGCTTTTTCTAAGTTCTAACTAAATTCCGGGCCGTGAGAGCTTACCGCACGGTCGCCTAGGTGGCGGCACAGTTTAACAATGGTGTCGATTCAGACACACGACTTAATTTAACTAATTTGACAGGATTAAAACTATCGCCATCTTTCTTTTTCTCTAAAGGATTAAAAGTGTCGGCTTTATTTTTAGATCTGTCAAATTAGTTTAGTTTATTAAGTTGTGTCTGAATAGACACCACTGTATATTTAAGCTGTGTGGCGGTCGGCGTTCTAAAGACGAGTACTCACTGAAGAATTGCACGCAATGTATCTGATATCGTATCAAGGGAGGGACGCAGGGACGAAGCTCGCGCCTACCTACTCAGTTAATACAGTATCTGATATATTACATGCTACACCTCTTTAGTGAGTACCTGTCTTTAGAGGCACGCATGGGCGCCGATAGAATTATTTTCTGGGAGGTGCAAGGGCGGATACATGGATGGGGGAAGCAGAAAATGACCAAATGTATAGTATGTGAATAAATGCAATATATTCAGTATCAGCATTAAATATATTTCGCTCATCGAAAACATACCTACTTAAGGTGCATTCTACTAAGCGTTCCGAACGATTAGTCTATGACATGATCATGTGAACGCTTAGTGGAATGCGCCTTTAGTCTCTATTCTTCTAGTCTATGGTTGGTATTATTGCATGGACTTATATTATTGCTTTTTTTATCTTTCATGAAAATTATATAGCCTATATCACTCCCACGGTCTTCACGAATTTAACGACACGTCCTTTGCTAAAATCCATCAAGCCCTTTGGACTGTAGCGCGTGCGCAAACTAAATGGATATATTACATATAGCGCGTGCAAGAGATAGCGTTAATGGTTGAAAAAAAATATTACTTAAAAGTTTATAGTTGAATAAAAATATCGGATAATTTTAATGGTTGAAAATATAGAGCTATTCCACTAGGACTTTAATATAAGTGTAAATACATTTAGGAATTTTGTTATAAATTATAGAAATTCTTAGCTTACTGTATTTTTTTTTGTGGTATCGGAATTTAATTGTTTGTTTGTAAGTAGTATAATTTTTATTTGTTAAGTCGTCTCCTCGTTTTTAATGTTTAACCCTGCTCGGAACTGAATGTGTTAGTTGTCTGTGGACACTTCATTGGTTTATGTATCGTAATTATGTTTATATCTATGTTTGTAATGGTAAGTGTGTGTGTCCCTAATAAAGATAAATAAATAAAATATCAGTTAATATTTTCATTCAAATACAATATATTGATATTTTTATTAGCACTGTGGCGGTCAATATTTCTATTACTGCAGTCTGTGATTGAAATTATTCATAATGATAATTTTTTCATTCGGTTACATTTGTCTATACGTATTAATATTACTCTCGCGTTAAAATTAACTTGAATTGAAAAAATATTTTTATTCGATATGGTTGAAAATATTAATCGAATGTATGATTTGATTGCCCATACTTTAAATATCCATTCTATGTGCCTGAAACACAGGTTAACCCTAGTTCAGGCTCACGATATAATGTTATCTTTTATTAATTTTGTCACAATTTGATGTTATATTATAACATAAGTTATTAAAATAAAGAATTTGAATTAGAAATTAAACTATATGCACAACTACCACATATAGCGAGAAGCCGCTGGATGCGTGAAGCGAAGGAGCGACCGATTTGGAGATCCTTAAGCAGGCCTATGTCTAACAGTGGGCATCTCCTGGCTGAGATGACCCACTATATTAATTTGCTAACTAATGATAAGCTTGTAATCTCACACATAACATGGCTATGAAACTTCAAGATCATAAATATAATAATGGTCCAATGGTCATTAACCTGTCTGGGTGACATAGATACATAACATTTATGTTTCAATTGCAACGTCGAGACAGTATGAATATGACCCCAAAAGAGGTCCTATTGTGGTGGCATATGGAGTACGTGTCGAATCAGAAACAGGTAGTTCAAAAAGGCGATAGAGGACAGGTAACGGAGCCGCGGGCTATGCTCCTGGGCTAGTAACTAAGTCACTAGATCTGGAAAACAGAATAGTACATATTCTTAAGTGTGTATTAAATAAAAAGAACAGGAAAAAAGAAATAACATTTGAATTATATTAAAAAAAAGAACAATATATTTTAATTTCTAGAACTATGATTAAATGCTTTTTTTGTTACATTTCCACATGTTTCTCTGCTTCACCCGAAGCATGACTGGCAGAAAATGCCGCAAGCAATTAAGTTCGCATCTGTTCAGCTATATTTGTACATAGAGTATAAGCAAATAGATATCTTCAAATAAAGAAAAAACTAATGAAAAAGAACAAATTTTCACAGCTGACTTTAGTTGCACTCTAAATTATAGGCCTCCATGCAGTAATTAGCTACGTATTATGAGGCACGCCACCGCAGTGTAGCCATATACAACATTGTGTCAAAAATCGACTAGGCTCGGAGTAATGAACTATTATGGCAACATAACTCTCACTCGTGTGATGCTGATACACTTTCCTGTGCGCTGCGTGACCGGACTGCGGGTACAGGCGCAGGTGAAATAAGTTGATGTAATACATTATCCTGTAACGGAACAAAAAAATACGTTTTTCCAACGTACCTATTATGGATAAATATATAAGTATAAATAATTCAATTTCAATATAATATAAAACTGGCATTGTAATACGCGCATTGATGGTTTTAGAATACATGTGTCGGCTGTATTCGTAGCTCTTTTTCTTCTTTTGGATTTCATAAGAGCTGACAACAGGAGTTTTTAATAACAACTTTATTTACTCCTCACAATTTTAGTGCAAATGGTTAGCTTATTATAATGTACCTTAAAAGATTGTAAGATTTGTAAGAGACGGTGGCTAAATTAAGCTATAAGCCTGTATCTCATTTTGGATATATCAACAGTGAGATGAAATGCTTATAGGCGACGTAACTAACATGCAATAATAAACACAAAGAAAGTAGGAATATACTGGCTATATACAATTGAGACAACCTTAATAGTATGTGAAACGAATTTACCTCAATTTTACCTTAGAATAGAATTTTACCTTAGAAGAGAATAGAGGGGTATACAGACACACTACACAGCACATACTATAGTTGAATCAGATCAAACAGTGTACATTATATTATTGGTTATTATTATTATTGTAGTAAACTACAATCCAATAATTGGTGCACACAACACTTAGACACAACATGCGTAGGTATCATTGTCTTGCACATGCACAATCATACTCGTACACGCATATATATCTACTGAGCTGTACAAGCATATTCGTGCATATACATACAAATATAAGGCACAAATACAAATACAACACATAATTTAAGACATAACAATACAGACTATCAGATGGACAATTGTAACTACTGCAACAGCCGAGCTCAAGAAGCATTTTTAAACAGTATTTCTATCAAGCAATTTAGGAATCATTTCAAATTAGGATTTAATTCTTTAAAGTATCGATCAATTTACAGGCGCCGCATGCGGGCCATATGAGATTAAATTAAAAACACCTCCAGGAAGAGATGAAAAACCCGAAACAAACCTATAGAAACCCTTCTGGCCTGTGTTATATGGAAGATCGATCAATCCCCCACGCCTGCCCAGCAGTGGGATGTATATGGGTTAAAGTTATGATGTCATGAGGAGAGTAATAGACATTGTAAATATGACTGCACTGACTCTATCGCATTTTCTCCATTCTTTCTTATCTTGAGATTCGAAATATGATTAATCGTAAATTCAAAGGAATTGTCACAAAGATCAAATTATTGATCAAAATGTTGATATTAACTTACAATTTTTTTTTACGTTATGAGTCGCAGTCATACGAGCTATCTTGACTGTAACACAGTCGCAAATCGCGATGCCAAAAGCGATACAGTACCAATGAAAACGCGTGTGCCATCGAGACTTGGACTTTATCGCGACTACAGCGTCCCAACTGTGATAGCTCAAAACAATATTAAAACCGCACTGAAAGCGGGATGTTGCTATACGCAGCAAGAGCGGTGTCTCTGTTTCAATATTGTTTTAACCGATATTTTTTAAGCGATCATGATAGGGCCCCAGCGCATTCGCATCGCGTCTGTATCGCTGAGGAAAGTCACAATGTTTATGGGGTCCAAAAAGGTTAGCTTTAGCCTAGCCTTAACCTACCTTAATAAAACAATACATTCAGTAATAAGTCATCATGACCGTTTTAGTTAGGGCAAACTGGCGTACTACCACGGCTAAATATTGAATTGATACTACGTAACAATTTTACATAAGAATTTTTTTTGTGTCGTACCTTTTAGAACGTAATTTTTCTGTAGGCCGGTTTAAGTTTTAAAACATTCTTTTGTGAAATGTAATTCATGATTGGCAACATAACAAAATTCTTCTCTTTAAATTTTCCATATACTTACTTTGAATTCTGTCTTCACAGCATTTTTGTAAATAATGGATTTATCAATTTTATCAAAAAGTAAAGTAATTTCAACTAATTGATTTGAAAATTCATAAAATGGCAAACTTTATTTTAAAACTAGGCATTTTTCACATTTTATACTTCTACAATCTAAACAATCTCTGTACAATCTAAAAGACTATAACATTAAAACAAGACGTTCAACAGTATTAGCTACAAGTGACTAAAGTGATAATGACTTACGTTCAAGGGGTTATACAACTATATCGACCGCTATATGTTTTTACAAGCCGCATTCTATTGCTACACCTGACATATCGCATGCTGAGTACATCGATTGAATTACAAATTGAAAAATCACAATACAAGAGGAGTGTCGAGACGAATCGTGTGTGACGTAACTGGGTCTTTGTTGTTTAGATGACACTGAAATTTTGTGTGCTACACTTCAAAATCTAGGCTTAAGGCACGGCTGTATATAAAGAAGTTACTAGTTCTTAAGACTGTATAGTCAATCACCTATTACATATCAATCGTGAGTAATATTAAAAGTGGGTAAAGTATATTCGGATATACTTTATTAAGAGATTTTTTGGATTTTTTAGCATTATAATCTTTTTCAAGCTATGGTTTTAAGCTAAGGTTTCGAGTTAACCCTATGAAAAATACTCTACAATATAATGTGGCTTAGTTGATAGTACAATAACGCAAAGCTATAATACTGCAGTCATGAAAAGATTTTTTCACATTTCAGTCATACCTACATATTTTTAGTGATAAAATTAGAAACTACCTTTGTTATATACTTTCTTCAGTTTACTGTCTTTATTGAAAATTAATATAAATAGCTTTAAAATTAATAATAAATGTATGACTAAATAATATGAAACTAAATATTATTCTTAAACATTAAAATACTTAAAAACTAAATCTAAAATAAAAATACAATAAAAACAATAAATTTAAAATGTCATGAAGCTGCGGGCCCATGGGAACGGTTCCTAGAACGCTGGCAACGTAACCTTTTTGGATTACCAAACTAATCCGTTGCCAGAGGTAAATGATTGTACCACTGTCTTCGCCCTACCGGAAGATAAATTTGAATGTTAATTATTATGACTCATTGGTCATGATGCTTAACAAAATGAGTAGATTTTATTTACTAATCATCTAATTAATGTTTTAATTATGTTACTTATGAGGACATTTGTAATGACGCAATTATTACCTGAAATTTATTAATATGATGGTTGCACGATTACACGTCCCTCAAATATTATTAACATAAGATAACACACAACAGGTTACTTACCATATAAGATATCGATTTAAAAATCGATCAGGAACTATCATTATTTTGAGTTATCTGCCGGTACCTACCGTAAAAAGCCAAATACTTATTTTAGCGAAGGCATTCAACGAAGTTTCGCAGGATAAAAGAATGGAATTGACGTCAGCTGCGGATAAAAATACGAGTCCTACATATATCGATCAAGAACTAAATAACTCCTAGTTTATACTAGAATATTTTCAGTGGCTTTGTGATAGATATGGTGTCCAAATAAAATTTTGATACCTGATTATTATTGCGTCTATAAAAAATATTAGATTATGCAAAAAAAATATAGTGTGGTAATTTCGTTTCTGATTAAGCGAAGCGAAATGAGGTTAAACTTTTTTGTTTTAATTTCACACTATAGCTAGCTTCTGCTGTAAAGTATGAATTCTTATTGCTACAGGAAACTATGTAAATCCGACGGAAATGTGAAAAAAAATATTTTACAAAAAATAAAAACCGACTTCAAAAATACTAAAAAGTTTAAAATAATATAAGAATAGGTACAGACACATCACACTTCTATATTGAAGTCGGTGCCAAACGATTATCCCCTAGTAAGTATTAAAATTTGTCACGGACTTCAATATAGAAGTGTGGTGTTGTCTGTTCCTATTCTTATAATTATTTTAAACTTTTCAGTGTTTTTGAAGTCGGTTTTTATTTTTTGTAAAATATTTTTAACTTTTTAGTGAATGAAATCTTTTTAGTAAAAAAAGGAACCTTAATTTACATGTAAATTTAAATAAATTTCATGGCATCCCATCATCAGATCCCATCATCGGTTTCCCTCGATTTTCATGACTTCCCATCATCAGATCCTGACTTTAGTGATCTTGGGACCACCCCAGGAGTATACTCTATCGAATACAAAAGGAATTTTGGAAATCGGTCCACAATTGGCGGAGTAATCGCGTAACATACATACAAAACACGTTGGACACACCTAAAACTTCAAGGGTTTCCCTCGATTTTTATGGGATCCAATCATCAGATCCTAACTTTGGTGACCATGGGACAACCCTTGGAGTATCCTCTACGAATACAAAAATAATCATTAAAATCGGTCCATAAACGACGAAGTTATCCGCGAACAAACATAAAAAAAGCATATATACGGTCGAATTGAGAAACCTCCTTTTTTAGAAGTCGGTTAAAAAAGCAGCCCTCGGGCTGAAAAGCAGTTATGTATTCGAATTTCAACATCGATTATGCAAGCTATAATATAAAAACCTTAACTTTTTTCGTGTTCTGCTCAATATTATCACTCTGAATTTACACAATAACTTAAAATTTGATATTGAAAATAAATATACTCAACTATAATGCATTTGAATATTTAAATACACTTAATATAACTTTTTAGGCTAAGTCGTCAACAGGTACATGAGTCGCATACAAGTCGCATATGTAAGCTAAGAGATAGCTCGAGAAGTTTACTGCAATATACTTCAAAGCAAAAAGAAAATTAGAAAAAATAGAGAACAAGATCCACTATATATAGAGGGTTTTCTCTTTGCATTGAAAAATAATTGCGGTAAACTCCCTGAGCTATCTCCATTCGGTAAGACGTATATCAGTTGAAGTGGTATGTGATTCAGTTAACCTGTACAATATAAGCCACGATTAACGGACGCGGCTCTGGTGACTGGTGCTCTCCAGCGACCCACAATGTACCAGCGTTATGGAAGACGGTTCCAATCCCCTTCTTGGGGGAGACCTATGCCCAGCAAAGAAGTTGTACTCGTTTCTTTAGGGTTCCGTACCTCGAAAGGAAAAAACGGAACCCTCATAGGATCACTTTGTTGTCCGTCCGTCCGTCTGTCTGTCTGTCAAGACCCTTTTTCTCAGGAACTCGTAGAGGTATCAAGCTGAAATTTATATCAAATACTCAAGTCTACTGTTACTTGGAGCTGTGAAAAAATCAAACTTCTAAGCCAATGCAATCAAAAGATACAGCCGTTCATACCGCAAATTTTCGACACTCGCAAGGGAATCAAAACCTACAGGTTACTTCCCGTGAACTCAGAATCTTGAAATTTGGTACGAACTAACGTCTTATAGCACAGATAAAGGAAAAATTGCGAAAACCGTAAATTTTTACCTTTATACCTACAGGTTTGTACGGAACCCTCGGTGCGCGAGTCCGACTCGCACTTAGCCGGTTTTTTACAAATAAGTTGGCAAAATTGACTTTAATGTAAGTGCCAATATCGCCAATCTGGTTCACATGATTCCTGTAAGATTTCAAAATCCCTTTTTATAGCTTTGGTAAATGCGTTACGCATACCTCGCGTTCCGATAAACGCGAAGTTATGTCTGACTCCCGGCGACCACTGGAGCCGGGTTCCATCCCGAGACCGCGGCTTATAACGATACCCATCACGTACACCCTGGCGCGAACACGTCCATCAGTGCCACATCTTCCCCGTCATCAGATCACGAGGACACGCCGGAGAGGGACGCGTTGCCACCAGACAAGGCCACCCTTTCAGATACTTCCATGACCTCGTCAGCGTCTGCTCGCTTACGGGGACACCGGCGACGCTCCTGGGCATTTTGAACGTCGACGACTGACAAGAACCTGTGTAATGCAATACTCGAGCTTCCCAGACTCGGGTCACGCTGGTCACTGTTAGGAGGAAGATGCGCGAATTGCCGCCTTCTTCGCCCTAATCTCCTACGATGACACGGATCTGTCAGTGGATCGTCTTTCCTGGCCCCATTTGCTACCTCTACAACCCCTACAAAGACGTCAATGTACGTTGCCATCTTGTGACATAAGATGTCAAGTCACAGTAACCTACTTTACTATGTAATATTTAAAAAGGGGCCCGCTGGCTGGACGTTTATTTAAATAACGAATATCTTCTGAAGTATAGCTCACAGAAGGACGAAATTTTAGATTTGCAAGGTACAAAATAGTCTCTAACTCTTAGCACTGTTCGGTGATCTAAAAATGTAATATTTAAAAAGGGGCCCGCTGGCTGGACCTTTGTTTAAATATTGAATATCTTCTGAAGTATAGCTCACAGAAGGAAGAAATTTTGGATCTGTATTATTATTATTGTTGTTATTGTACGGGCTTTCGCCTTGTAGGCCTTTTCACCTCGACCTAAAAGATCTATTGTGAATTATAGCACCGTTAGAGTATCTCCTTCAAGCCCAAACCCTCTATGAAATTGAGGATTTTTTGGGTTGGGAGAGTTTGTATTTCATCTGGTCTCATGATGTGTCTTCCCAGATGAAGGCTACGCCGATGAATCAGTGGGCTGCAGTCACACAGAAGGTGTTTAGGAGTTTCACGCTCCTGATTGCAGAATCTGCAGATGTCGTTGTCCCTAATCTTGAGGTTGAACATGTGTCTATTCAGGCCGCAATGTCCAGTTAAGTTGGATCTGTAAGGTACATAATAGTTTCTAACTCCTACCACTATTAGGCGATCTGAAAATATAATATTTAAAAAGGGGCCCGCTGTCTGGACGTTTGTTTAAATACTGAATATCTTCTGAAGCATAGCTCACAGAAAGTCGAAATTTGTCGATTTGTAAGGTACATAATAGTTGCTAAGTCCTAGCACTATTGGGCGATCTGAAAATATAATATTGAAAAACGGGCCCGCTGGCTGGACACTTTATAAAAACGTCATTTAATCAAAAACTGGCGAGGTACAAAATATATTTCATTTATTTTCTTTAGGTACAAAATAAGGTCTTTATGAAAAGCTATCACCTGTTGATAAATCTCGTTGGGGCCAGCCAGATAGACTCACACTGTCTTACCCTTCAAACTGGTACACAGCAATGCGAGCACCGCTGCTTGGCAGCAGGTAAATAGGTAATATAGAGTTAACAGCGCGGATGACTTTGGTACTGGGTCTCACTCTAGTTTCATTTATGGCTGGGATGATGATTAGACGTAAGTCGTTGGTGTAGGTCGCTAATTCCAAAAACTAATGAGTTCACAAATGACACCTACAATTTCATTGCAACTTAAAACTTAAGTTTGCAAAACCTTAAAGCTAAGTCAATAATTTGCTTTATATCACGGCAGATTATTTATGTAGACGTCAACACAAAACAAATATCATAGCTGGAAAATAAGTATAAGTGATACCGTACGTACCATACGAATTCGAAAATAATTAACATTCATACAGAGAACATATAATAAAAGTCATAAACTAAAATATCAAAGAAGCGTCAAGAATAAATACAAAAATGAATCAAACGAATACCAATTAATGCTCGTTTAGCGGTATTGCTGCTGTTGTGCAGCCAAATTGTATTGTAGTGCATTTGACTCTTTTCGTACAGGTTAAAATAGCCGTTTGCAGTTGGTCACCTTGCACTAAGGTATGGTGGTCGCGTCGGGCGCAGGGCGAGAGTGGGCGACCTCATATAGCTTGCGCGGGAGGCGTTACCTTTATTTGTTAGTTGTTCGCGTCGTGATAGTGACGTGTGGACACAGGACATCATGCGTGCATTACTGGTGAGTACAGCTAACATGGCTCTCCCTCCAACAAGGGCGGTTGCATTCCTAACGGAAAATTACATCGTCGCTGATTTTTGAAATTTCCAGGTTCAAATTAAATTAAATTTCAAAACAAATTAATTTAACATGAATGTAATTTTTTATTAAATATGAGTGCAGTTGCGTTTCCAATATAAAAATCAACTACCTATTACAGTTCCTTGAATGACAATAGCAACTTGGATTTTTAGTATTAGGTATAATAAAAAATTTAATTTATTGTATAAATTAAATGTGAAAGAAAATTTTAATTCAATAACATAAAATAATTTTATTTTTTTATTAATATTGTAATCATAGAAAATCAATTTTAGTCGTTAACAATGCTTATTAAAACATAGTTGTGAAGTTGCAAATCATTTAATCTTTTATGCAATCTAATAGTAATTACCGCAAAAGAAAACTTTTGTGTACATAAAATTCTTTCCCATTTACCTTAATAGCAACAGTCATATCTTAAACTTTTTAAAAAGTAATAAAATATTCGGATACTAATTTTTGCCGCGTACAAAATCAGTTTCGTCTTAGTTGGTACCTACTAGTGACATGTCATGTCACTATTAAACTTCCATACAAAGAGCGCATAGTGCATAGTAAAAAAAATTAACCAGGTCAACTCGACATATTGCCATATCATAATACCGATATTGATTACGGGTAACCTTGACGTGAGCCGAGTACTTAAAATTTAATAGTAGCCTTTCGAAGTGTATAAATAGCGCCCTGCTTATTTTATAAGCCGGAACTAATAGTGCAAATGCATTATTTAGCAAGTGGACTGCTGTCGTGTGAGCTGCCCAATTACGTAAACACGCTTCACATTATTACGCTGTCGATTAGACCAGCCTAGATGAATAAAACTGGATACGCACAACGAGTTATAAATGTTTCAACAGCTAATTGTCCGGCGAAAATCAAGATTTGAAACTCGGCTACCATACTAGTCAGGTTAACGCTCGCTGTGGAAAATTGTTAGGGTTTGGAGTTCCGCAGTCGGTAATGTTTCTGTGAAAACGAACAACTGTCTATACTTTGTAATACCTTTACTGGTGGGTTCGATTTAAAGTTGCCAGATAGGTACTAGAAAGTGTATCTGTAACGAGAGCTGATAAGCCTTAGACTGGACGTATAGATAAATATTTCATACACTATGCTCTTAACTATTAATCTTGATATTATAAAATTTATTATATTTACTCTCCTTATGTCCTGAAATCGGCAAATTCGTACAACCCAAATAACACAACCATTTACAACAAAAATATTTTAATACCTACGTGGCCTAATATATATCGAATAGTATCAATAACTATGGACCCAGTCGAATGATAATGAAAAACGCTTTCGAAGCATAAAATTCCTGGGACGAGGCACTTCTCTTAGTCGTGAACAACACCAATTTAGTTTCACAAACAGTACGCGATCGGAGTCACGGGCGTTACCGAGCATAAAAAGTACGCACATTATCAAAAATACGTCTGACAGTAATAGCATTCAAGTCATTCGATATTTACTCGAGCCAGGAATTTCATTAATAGTAATTACTATTTCTGCCGTCTAATTTGCAATTTCTCAAACTATCCGCAACAGTTACGACACCGGTAGTAATGTTGACGTAAATTATAAACTGTGTACTTGGATTCAGTAAGATAAGGTAAAATATATACTGTTGATAAATATTATACAGGGCGTCCCATGTCGGTGCCACCTAGAGGGAAAGTACCTCAAATACTGTAGATAAAAAATACTGAAAGAAAAAACAATTCCAACTGCATTCGAAGATTGTTTCTCGTAAATAGTCTATCTGAAACGGCATTCATACCTGCCATATGTAGGATATTGACACGCTGTATTTTTTATTTATTTCATTAAACAAACATTACATTGATCTTCGACGAATGTGACATAAATCCGAGGGATTTTTACGTACAATTGATTCATCGCAAAACTTAGGTGTACATGTACAAAATTTAATCACAATAGCCTTAGTATAACACATAGAACGTATCAACTAAATAAGTATTGATTAATTGCCCGTAAAAAAGTAGCAAGAACTTAATTAAAATTAACTTGTGCACAAGTGGGTAGCTTTGCTGCCGATCTATAGAACAAATGTCTATAACAAACATTACCTCCAAAATTTGAAAACGACCACAAAAATCTAATATATCAATCTTATCGTATTGGCAATAATAATAAGAGGTTTCAGTTTATTTACTGTGATTAATGTTATATTTCACTAAAATTATATGATTCTATAATATTAGTACTCGTTTAAATAGCATAGGTACATTAAAATGCATTTAATTTTCCAGAATGTTATGCTAATGCTAAGCTTTGTATATTTTCACGAGAAGTAAACAGCTGCTGCTTGCAAAAGACTTCAACGAGTTTTGTGCTTGCGTTGACGTCATCCTACGCACTTGTCTGTAAATAACAATATAAACTAAGCACATCGATCCATGTCATCTTGCGAAACCTTACCCATATAATGTAGCATTGTATTTCAATTATCAGGTACACAGAGTAGACACGTAAATAGAGGGATCAATGAAACAGCGACCTCGAAAGAATTCCTTTCGGTAGGTACTAGAAGTTGGAAAGAGTTCTATAGTTATCACTTACTTATGCAAGCAATATGTACAATGGAATGTATTTACGATCTGTGACAATACTCATTTTAAAATATATATATATTTCCGTAACGAAGGTTTCAAGTTTTATTCAAGCCCTCCTTCGTAGTGACAGTAGTAGATACACAAAACGTTGATAAGGAACATTATATACACATATAAGCAACACCTTCCGAGTTTCTTGCCTGTTCTTCTCGACAAGGCACTGCCAATTTCCGAACTTCTTTTTTTCATATTTTTGTCAACTTTTTTTTCATATTTTTGTTGTTACTTGTATCTGAATACATCTTAATTATGGTTGGGTTTTATGTATACACAAGGATTAAGCAATTAGTTATAAAGTACCTATATTAGTAAACTAGATTATTAATTAGCTTCCTGGCTATTTATATTTTGTTTTGAATGACGTCAATAAGTGCCTGTACAGGTCTATATTGAATAAAGATTTTTGAGTTTGAGTTTCTATAATGATGAACGGGAAAAAAAAGTGCGATTATGTGTTACAGTACCCGATAGGCCAAGGATCAGTTATGGATTTTCTTGCTCTAAGAAAAGCAAGAACACTAGTTTTCGGTCATCACTTACCACTGATGGAGCAACGTAATGCCATATCTTTCTAAACATTATTTTTTATCGCGTTTGTATCCAAATGATAATACATCAAACGAAGCCTGTTTGAATAGAATTTCTTTATTAAAAGTATTCTAAATAATATTTGGAAAAGGCCAGTGCTCCTTAATCTTCTTATATATAAAAATAAAATGCTGTGTGTTAGTCTCGCTCATAAACTTTAATTTTCTTTACTAACATAGCTTATAAGTTCTATTACACTAACCAAATTGTTATATATATTATGTATCTTAGTTTGTAAGGAATATATCTATGGGCCTAAGTTGCCTGATAATAAATAAATAAAAAAATAAACGGCAAGACGGATTTTCACGAAATTTTCTGTGTGTATTTAAATAGGTCCACGGAAGGTTTAAAAGTACAATTGGACCCGGTAGGTGGCACTGTAATCGGGCAGGACAATGTCTGCCGGGCCCACTAATAATGAATAATAATTTAATGTTTGATAAATAAAACAATAAAAAGTATGTATACTAAGACAGTGGCTTATGTCCAACAGTGGGCGTCTCTTGGCTGAAATAATGATGATGATACTAAGACAAATCAGGCAGGCACACTTTGTGATAATGTTGTAACTATTCATATTCATACTTAAGTACAACCGAGGATATTTAATTAAAAAGGTGTAGATGGGTTATGTTTAATTCGAGATTCCAAATTGATACACCTACACGATTAACAGGCGTAGCACGGGCTGCCAAGACTGGACTCGAGTCACGCATTATCTCACAATTTCAGTGACATAATCTCTATGTCTTAAAGAGTAGCACAGTCCCACGTCCAGTCCCGCGTGCTACTTTTTAAAACATAGAGACTATGTCACTGAAATTGTGAGATAATGCGTGACTCGAGTCCAGTCTTGGCAGCCTGTGTTACGGCTGCAGGGCAAGAAAGAGACAACAACGACCGATTCGGCGCAATATTACAGCTAACGTGAGTCAATTGGCTTAAGGCCTCGGCATACGTAACGTGTTTTTACTCGGACGGAACGGGACGGGAAATTTTGGAAATATCGTTTTATAGAGAATGTATCAGATAGTGTATACGTCACGAGCACACGGACGGAACGGGAACGTGGTGCCCACGTGATAGGAAAAATATCGTCGGCGACGATGTTTAGCACGTCCCGCCCTGCACGTGCCCCGTCCCGTCCGTGATTTCGCTGCGTATGCACACTCACTCCACTCGCTTCCGAAACCAATATAGTGATGTCACAAGAATCGAAAATGGACGACGAAAAGCTAATCGAGTGTGTACGTTTATATCCAGCTTTGTATAATTTTGCAGACGCAAAGAATTTAGATACGAAGCATAAAAATTTTCTGTGGCGTAAAATTGCAGTCGAATTATCACTCACTGAAAACGATAACTTTCATTTAATTTTTTTACTGCATTCATAACTTTATTTATAATATTTTCGCACCACCTACTCAAGATTAATAAATTCTAGGTCATGTAAACTCAATGTGAAGTAAGTACCTAATCATTTCAAGCCTCTAAAAAACAGGGATATAATATTATACTGAATTTCTTTATTTCCCTAGTAATTAAATTAATTTCTATTTGGAACACAAAAAATACTTAAATTTTGATAGAAACCCATCTTATATTGTTAAGCGAAAAAAATTATGATTATGATTCGATAACATATGCTCAAAAATTTGTGAAATTCTTCCTGTTCTTTTGTTTGCCATGTAAGATGTACAGAAAATGTTCTTTTCCTCTTGGCAACCATAGCTTTTTCGTCATCTAAAGCAATAGCAAGTATAGCCAATTCTTCAAATGAAAAGTCCATCTTTCCTATTCACAACACTAGCACGTTAGTTACGAGTCCCTGTGACGTTGCGTATGCATTAAACTCCACGTCAGGGTTTTCTAAACCACGTCCCGTCTCCGTCCCGTCCTCGCTCCGTCCACGTTCTAAGCACGTTACGTATACTGAGACCTTTAGTTTGACGTGATACGTTCAAAGTGTTATAATCTATCTACTAACCGTTTAGTTTGAGTTTGTCGCTGTCGAATGACATCCAGACAAAACTCGCCATACTAAACGGGCGTGCTAGGGGGTGCGATGGGGATGAGGGGGATGCGAAGTAACGACGAACTTCAAGCGAATAACTAGTAAACCTTTTTATTTGCAACTATGTAGCTTTCCGCTTGCAGCTTCGCCCGCATTATCTTCGTTTTTACCGTGGAAATTCCATATTTTCCCGAACGAAAATATGCTATAGCCTATGTTACTCAGTGATATTGTAGCATTCTACTAGTGGAAGAATTTTTGAAATCGGTTCGGTAGTTTCGGAGTCTATACAATACAAACATACAAAAATGCAATGCTGCCAGCATTTTGGGAACGTTACCCATTGGTAACGGTCTTTTAAATTAATTTTGTACATTATATATATTTATTAGCGTAGTTTATTGTTTTTCATTATTTGTGTTTCAATTCTATCTTTGTCGTTGTTTAATATTGGGAGTTTTATCAGAGAAGTATATTTTTTTTTTCCATTTAAGTAATATTATTTGTACTGAATAACAATAAAAAAAAAATATATATATATATTTAATAAAATTTGATTAACATACAAAAATACAAATCATTCCTTAATATTAGTACTATAGATATCATGTGGCTACAACATACTCGTATTATCTTACATACCACTTTAAAATTTCGGGAAGTGAACAATTAGAGTTTCAATGCTAATAAATGGAAGCTGTATGATAAATCTCAGGTTCAATTAGAACGTTGTTTTATTTAAGGTATAGTGCATGTATAAGTGAACGGCCACACCTTAAAGCTTCCGTGATGCATTCCACACAGTAATTGGTCTAAAAAACTAATTCTTGTTAAGTACTTCATGAAGAAATTAGTCAATTAAGACATTGGTATAAACCTCTTCGTACCAATGTCATAAGTGACATATTTTTTCAAATATTTTTATAGAAGCAATTGCATTAACCTTAGACAAAAAATCGTACGACTATACTTATACATCGTCACATTGGAATGTTTGAAATTATAATTAAAATATTTAAAGTTTGGAAAATTACGAAATACCTGTCGCACCTTTTAACGTTATTAATATAATGAAACACTTTTTAATAAATATATAATATCAATAAATACATCGGCACACTTTTACAGCATAAGATAAACAAAATTATACTACGATAATATCTGAAGCAGATCCTTACAGACATATACAAACTGAAAACATAGGTTTTCTTACTAAGGTACTCGTAATTTTTCAACAAAACTACAAATTTTCCACCGTCATACCAATTGTATACTAGTAAGAATACAAGAACTAGAAACTAACACAACAAGTAGGTGTTTCTTTATACTATAATTAATCAAGAAAACCATATAATCTATAACTGCTGATGTAGAGTTGTAGAGATTTGAATCGCCGTATACTTTTTGTTATGTTTGTTTGGTGGTAGAGATTTTCAATGGAAACAACAATGTGTTAGCAGTCTCTGGTGTCAGGTAGAAATTTTAAGGATTTGTTTCCTTTTCGGTTAGAGATTACCATCTCTATGCCGAATTGTACATACTAATTATTTAGCTAGAAGGACTGTTATATACCCCACAGACAGCAGGTAGGACAGCAAGGAGGTGTTATGCGGCGTTCCGCAGGGTTCCATTCTTGGACCGCTCCACCTTATCATCACTCACTTACTAAGAAGAGGTTCAAGAGCTTATAAGTATAAACATAAACTTGAAAACGCTGCATTTCGTTTTATTACATTCCAAGATAAGGTCGTGTTGATTTTACATTTTAGAAAATATGGTTCCTCCCGCGATTGGAATTTTAAAAAAAGATTACTGCACAGTCCCGTACTCAAATAGGCGAACAGTTCAACATCTTATATTTTAAGTCTAAAATATTTTTCTGAAATATGAAAACTTTATCCAATTTTATCCATTTTTATCCAATCCAATTTTGATTTTTATGTTGCAAATTTGCTTTGTCACAAATAAAATCAAAAAGATTCAGATAAAAATTCCCTAACTCGGACTTCGAATCACAGTAATGTTCATGCCTTTATTATGTTTACCAATATTACGATAACATTTAGAAATATGAATTGGCATATAGAATGAGTTCGGCTGTCATGTCTGTGTAATATAAGACACGCTCAAGACAGACCTTGAAAAGCGGAAGCGATCGACCTTATACTGATTTCAGACCACAAAGAATGCGAAACAGGGCGCGTCTTAACCTGTCTCAAGAGTCACAAATAGCTCCTTACGTTTATTGCATAACACTTAATTTATTTACTAGCTTTTTTCCGCAGCTTTGCTAAATTCGGGGTAATAATTCACTCTATTACACGCCTTTAGGGGTTGAATTTTGAAAAAGCCCGAAACATGTATTTACAGAAGTACTTTTGTGAAGTTTCGAATAACAAAGACTTTCTTATCTTGTTTTTCCATACAAATTTTGATCTCCCGCTTAGGGGGTGGGTTTTGGAAATCTTTTCATAGCCAAATTTCAGCGCAATCCGTTCAGTGGTTTTAGCTGTGTTGATAGATCAGTCAGTAAGGATTGCCTTTTATACCTATATACAGACTCCATTATTTTATGCACATTGTTGTATGTATATATGTCTAACGTATTTTTCTAATGAAAGTGACGAATACAAAATGAGTCTGTCTAGCTTTTTGAAAATAAAAATTAGACTTCGCCTTTTTAGAAACTGCCGAACACGTGCAATTTCTGCTCTAGTTCTTTGTATTTACATATACAGCTATATGTACTGTTACGAAAACCTTTATAAAAAACCGACCAAGTGCCAGTTGCACTCGCGCACCGAAGGTTCCGTAAAAACTTATCTAATTATGTACCGGGTGATCAACCCAAATGGATCAGTAGGGAGAAGTCAGAAACTATGAGAGATAGCGAAATCAGTGGCTCTATTTTTGAATTGTTCATCAGGCGTTGAGTGCTCATATCGAGCGTCGTTTGCGTTCGATTTCTGCTGATTTTCGTTTTCTTTTCGATGAAAATCAAAATAATATTGATTTTCGACACAATACTCTATTGATTTTCATGGCATACGCAACGAAAATAAAAAAAATTACCAACGCTCGACGAGCGTTCGATGCCAACGAATGATTCAAAATGTGTTCTTAGGAGCCATTGCGTCGACTTCAGATTTAATTTTATTCGAAATTTTTAAAGTGAAACTTTTTTTTAACTCTCATTCATAACAGGGTGTCGAACCTGGTCAAAATGAACAAAATTTTGCTACGAAATCTTGTGTAAACATTAGACTGAAATGTCCACAATTGAAATAATTTGCAAAATATCGTCATTAGTCCATCAATATGAATCATTTATTTGGACAGACTAAAATGGCGACCATTTTGAATATTATTAATCTCAATAAAATAATAATGTTATTTTTGAGTTTTTCTTTCAATTATTATCATCAACAATAACAACGAAAAAACTCACAGAATTTATAACATTGTTAACAGAGATTTTGACCAGGGTTATTGTCTAAGAAAAAATATTATCACGATCACCTTGAAATTCCTAGTCATTGCGGTATCAATACAAGACTCTGTGTCGACTGTCTGATAAAAAATAGTAATGGATGCACTTTGAGTGTCAACATTGAAAGCGATCGCGATAGAGTTTTCTTACACGATCAAGGGACAGGTTCGATTATCGGTTATGAATAATTTAAAAAAAGTATGTATAAGTTAAGTAAAAAAAAATGAATGCCATTATTAATTAATCTAAAATCGACACCATAGTTTCTAAGAACAGATTTCGCTATCTTTCATAGTTTCTGACTTCTCCCTACCTACCCATTTGGATTGATCATTCTGTATACGTAAGTTCCAAACTATATACATACGTTTCTATTTGCGGTTTAAAAAATATTTTCCTCAATATGAGCTTTACTTGCTTCTTGACAAATTTAAAGATTCTAAGTCAACGAGAAGTAGAGGTACCCTATAAGTTTTGATTCCCTTGAGAAGTTACAAAATTTGCGAAAATATTTTTACTAGTATGATTTTTTCATAGCTGAAAGAAACCGTAGAGCCGAGTATTTGATATCCTATATAAAGGTTGTTGATCTGAATCGAAATAACTACAGAAAATGATAGCTGGATGAAAGCAGCAGGATCTAAAAGTATTTTGGTTTTTGTTCGCGACTTTTGAAACCCGAATAAAAAATGACCTCTCAGTTCAATATCCTTACGCGTTCCTGAAAAAAGGGATCTTACAGACGAACAACCGAGTGATCCTGGCTTCCGTTTTTGTCCTTTTGAGGTACAGAATCCTTAAGAATAAACTGAAAAATCACATATAATATGTTAAACTAGGAAAATACATTACAATTTCATTGATCATAATATTTTTATCAAAGTAATAAAGTAAAAATATTATGATGGATGCGATTGTTCACATTTTTAAATCGGCAGATTATGTGCTTCAGTCAATTTCACGAGTTGTTAATTATTCAATCTTCACTTGTAGTGTTAATAACTCTCTTCCATAAACTTTAAATACATATGAATTCTGTTCTGAGCTACTAAGTATTACTATTGTTTACATAATACAGTGATCAAATAGATACACTCAGTAGGTATGTCGTCCAAATAAATAAAAAATTGTCATTTTGTAAACTTTATACTCTGGCAATTGATAACAAAAAATTTAAATATGTATAGTGTACTTTTAAAGTCGATATTAATTAATATATTACGATTACCTCAATATTTTTATTATCACTGTCATAATAACGTGTTAATTACAGCAATAGTATGGTTTGTTGGTTGGTACTGGTGTCGATTCAGAGACACAACTTAATTTAACTAAACATCGCCATCATTCTTTTTCTCTAAAGGATTAAAAGTGACGGCTTTATTTTTAGACCTGTCAAATTAGTTTATTTTAATTAAGTTGTGTGTCTGAATCCACACCACTGTCACCGAAATCTTAATACTTCTGATGTAATTGAGTATAGGGGGATAGAGGGGATACTGCGTTTTTTATAAAACTATTATCTTCATAGTATGTAGAATAAATATAACGATTTGACAGGTTTATTTAAATACTAATGCTGTCAAACTATCACACAACTATTAAGCCCTTAGGATATTGAAACTGGACAAATAGAGCTAATAAGTATATTATACAGGTAAATAGAGCTTTTAAAAGTGCCTTTAGATTAATGTTCTGATGCAACGTGCATGCTTCTATTAGCAGTATCACAAAGATACAATAATGGCGTAGAGAAAGGCGATGCGATAGTATCGCTTCGAGTATGAAAATCGAGTCAAGTGTTGAACTGCATTACTCGCGGGCAAGGTCCACAGCTGTTGAAAGTGTGTCGATTTGTTGCGTGGTCACCAGCGTGCATTCCGTTTAATAATAAACTTACATTACCATAAATCCTTCAGTAAACTACTCGCATTTTAGTGTGATGTTAATAGGAAAAAACAACAATTGCATCATAAATCAAGCTGTTAATACTGCCAATCAATTAGGTACTATATTTCCTACCGGCATAGCGAACAATTAATAACAATAATTTAAACTGGCTCCAATAGTATAAAAATATCGACGATGTTTCTATTTCTTCAACTGTAAGAACACTCTCTTTCTTCACGTTTATGTATGTCGTTTATTTCACTTTTTCAGATATGTATGCTGTGCGCAGTCACAGTTTACGCACAATACGACGCACCTACGCCGCCGAGGCTGCAGATTCCAGGTGCCATTCCAATTGGAGGACATGCGCGGCAAGGCGGCTTTCGTCAAGGAAGAATAAGCAACGCTCCGGTGCCAGGTTTGTTACCAAGAGGCAGAAGACCAGGGCAAGGCAGACCATCTTTTAAATCTGTGGATGCCTCACCTAGACCTAGCCTCCAATCGTTGGAAGATCCAGTAGCGAAGCCCGTAACTGAAGAACCTGAAGATGATTTGGATATAAACACCCCTACAGCGTTCTCTCCCAACTTATTTTCAACACCAGAACCACAGTTAGACTTTTATGACATCACGACTACCTCTCAGCCAAAACCACCGAGCATTTTCAATCAGTCGCCATTCCAACAATCAACACCGTCTTCACCAAGGCCTGAACCAATCAAGCCTACGCAGTACAGACCACTTCTCGCTCCGCAGTCGTTCCTTCCGATAAGAAATGAACCTAAGCCCCAGCCAATAAGACTACAACCTTTGTCGAGTCGACCCCAGCGTCCTATTTTCAGACCAGAGCCTAAACCATTTGTGGAAGAAGATGACGAGCCTATTCAGCCGGTCAGGCAATATACTAGGCCGCAAGAGCCTGTCCACCGAGCTCCCGTCAAAAGTGCACCTCAGCAGAAATACACACAATCTCATCCTAGGGAAAGAAAACCTGTTGCACAAATTATTCGTAAATACAGAGAGGAAAACGAGGATGGAAGTATCACATGGGGTTTCGAAAATGACGACGGATCTTTCAAAGAAGAAACCATTGGTGTTGATTGTGTCACTCGTGGTAAATATGGGTATGTAGATCCTGATGGCTTAAAGAGAGAGTATAACTATGAAACGGGCATCCGTTGTGATAAAACGAAAAATGATCAAGAAGAAAAGGGCTTTATTGATTATCAAGAAAATAAAGCTGTGCTGCCCAACGGTATTACAATTGATCTCGCTGCTATGGGAAAAAAATCAAAGAGGCCATTCAGATCAGCTGCAAATCACTAGGTTAAAGTTAATGTATTTATTGTAGGGAAATTTAGTAATAAGATAATTTTTGTTTTTTGTCGTTTAAGTGTAAAATCGTATGGTGACCACGCGTGATTTGTTTGATAAACAAAGAAAGTGTGAATTAAAGTCATAAATGTATAACATATTTTTTATTTATTTCATGTTTAGAAATAGGTAGGTGATAATTAAAGTTACTATTTGATCTCGTTTAAAATTACTTAACACTTGTTCGAGAAAGGATACATACAATGTCATTAATCAACATTATAGGCAGTAAACATGGATCTATTTTTTCAGCTCCGTGGTAGTAAAATTAATAATTATAGCAATTATAAGAATTTACAATCATACTTATAATCTTAACCACACCAGCAGGCGTAGCACGGGCTGCCAAGAAATTTGTGATAAGACTCAGTGACACGTATCCCTTGAGGAGCATCAAGAAATTTTTATCACGTCAGTAATACTGAGGCTGCGTTCCGAAAATCAATAAGGGTCACTATTAGCGCGCTCAAACGCGTCCCGAAATGTTGTGAGCGCGCTAATGTTAGCCGGCATGAAGAGCCACATGACGTCATTGTGAACGTCATATAGAACTTACGGCGCTAATGCTCATCACTTTATGCGAACTGTCAGTCTGACGTCTGATAATTGTTTTCGGTTCAAAATGAATGTGCCTGTTCTTCCGGACCGAAATCGTAAGCATGCTGATAGAGTCTGGCACACGAAACATGAGCTTGGAAAAAAGTGGCAAATTCAAAAATTCTAGCTCTGGTAATACTGTCTACAGAAGATAAAATACATTTTGATAGATACTTGAAATATTCTAATATTTTTTTATTATGTAGTAATTTAGAATGTTAAAGTGAAAGGATTGTTTTTTTTCCTGCTATATTCTACTGAATATAGCAGAAAAAAAAGTTGTTACTTTTTCAAATTAAATATTAGGTAATGTTTAGTTTCAATGAACTTCCAACAATGAACCTTTTATAAGAAATCAAAATTAAAATTACTTAATATCTGTAATATTTCGACAGAAATTGAGAAAAAAATATTATGAAATTGTTTATTACAAACTATCAAAATCACCATGTTGAACTAAACTACATGGGGACATTGTATCAGTGTTGCTACTTGAAAAAATGTCAGATTCATCTTTCATTAGCCAGACTCTAGCGCTGTTAGCACTTTTAGTGTTCTTTTTAATTTGAACCAGGCGATTATAATCGTTAGCACTGTGAGCGCTGTTATCGGACCGCAGCCTAAATACGCGCCGCCGTGGTACTCTTTAAGACATAGAGATTATGTCACTGAAATTGTGAGATAATGCGTGACTTAAGTCCCGTCTTGGCAGCCCGTGCTACGCCTGCAGCTTGCTTGCTATCAATACAGATTTTCCATTTTGGAATTGAGTTTGAGGCTCAAAACACGTGGACTTTGACTGGACTGTGTTAAATTATTTTTCTAAAACTTACATAGATATACTTAGTTCAGATTATTATCAGCTTTCGCGAGGTTTCCGTCAAATGTTTATCATATCTTGCGAGTACGATATCTAGAATATAAAGTTACATATTCACTATAACAAGAAAATAAATATGAAAAGATCTAGACGTTAGTAACAAATGTCGCTACGGCTGCAAATACATTTTTTATAATATTAATTTTCAAAGCGAGTAATCTCTTGTCACTCATACCTGGTGATGAAAGCGAGTTTATATTTCTGAACAATTTATACTATAGAGGCAAGAGGGAGGGAGACTGCATCAGGGTCGTCTGCTTGGGTACCTCCGTATTACCTACCTATTTCTGCGACAAAGCACCAGCAGCACCAGTGCTTGCATTGCTGTGTTCCGATTTGTAGTAGCTCTTGTGAGATTCGCAGCAAAACTGCAACCCCCACAAGAACCTATGGAGTACTATTACCTTATATACCTATATTCTGTGCCACAGTGTAGGTACCCTGGTACAGTCTCCTTCCGGTAATTATGCGACGTGTCGGCAATACTTTTGTTCGCGTTCACTTATATGTATGATTTGTTTACAACTGAAAGACACCGTAGACCCGAGTATATAATATTATATTAAGTTATATATTTGATATAAATTTTAATTTGATTATTTCGTCCCCTATAAAAAGGGTCCTGACCGATAGACGGACGGAATCAAAACCTACAGAATCTAGAACAGTGGTTCAAACTGGTGGTCTGCGGACCGCTGGAAGCAGCCGAAGTGGTTCGCGAAGCCATCCGAAAAATAATATTATACACGGTTATTTTTTTATCACCCTGGAAAATTTAAGGGACGCTTCACGGCATGGTATTAGAATAATTTAAACATAAATAAAAAAATAACCCCCCTCCTTAATTTTATATTAATTTTTAAAAAAATACAAAAAATGCTGCACTAGTTGGGAGCAGCATTTCTAGAGATTTTTTTTTTTTTTATTTTTTTTTTTTTTTTTTATATATATAATATTGGATGTTTCCTGAGGCGTCCCTAAAATTTTCCAGGGTGATAAAAAAATTACTGTGTAGATAAGTATAACAAACAACCCACATTAATTCACATTAGCCTAGAGTTGGTGTCCATGCATGTCTATTGTAAAATGGTCCCTCGTCACTAAAATGTTGAGAACCACTGCCTCTATATTGCTCTTAAGTTGGTGGTCCATGTTTATTTTTTTTTTATTTGTACTGTTTATTTCAAATAAATTATTCATTGTACATTACAAACCAGGCGAAATATTAAAATGAAATAGATATAGATTAATATGGCTAGGTAGATATTTGTAAAATTCCTCATCACTAAAAGGTTAAGAACCACTGATCTAGAAAGCGCTTGTAAAGGAAAAATCTTTAAATCGTAAACATATAACTTACCAGTGCGCCGTAACTGCGTAAGCTAGCGAGTGCATCTGTCGGTGACAGAATGCACTAATGTTGCAAGTGTTCCCGTCCTAGCTAACGTGGTTGTAGTGCTCGATTTAACTTAGGTGTTTCTTGGTAGCATAAAATAGGGCCCCCCTATATGTTATATGTGGTTGTCTGTGTAAGTGTTCCCAACAACTCAAAAGAACCAAACCTCATTGCTGGGCTTTGAACGACGTGGTCTACAAAAGGGAGAGCGCTCCTCCCGTCGCCGTTGTCCAAAAGCAGCTGATTATCCAAAAGCAGCCAGTAAGTCTTTAGACAAACTTTGGTGGGTTTAGGCATACCTATTCAATGTGCCATCCTAAGAGCTGTGTATCGAGGACCTATGTATGGTTTCTACCCTACATACGACCGGTTGCCTAATGAACAGAACCACGGTAATAGTATATAATACTAGCTTCTTCTAGCGCGACTTCGTCTGCGTAGACTTCAAAATTGGGTCTAAAGCTTCGCTCGTTAACAATTTTTAATCTTACCACGGTAACTATTTGAGAGATCATTAAGGAATATAAAGTACGTGTCCTTTTCCATAACACATGTCATGCATACCAAATTGCAAAGCTGTCTGCCCGCGGCTTAGCTTATAAACAATTTTCAATTTTTCCTCGGGAACTACTTAAGGAATCAGGATAAAAGGTAGCCTATGTTCTTTTCCATGTCAAAGGCTACATGCATGCCAAATTTCATCCAAATCCGTTCAGTCGTTTTTGCGTGATTGAGTAACAAACATCCAAACATCCACACTTTCACATTTATAATATTAGTAGGATACCAATCCGCACTGGGCCAGTGTGGTTGACTAAGGCCTAAAAACCCTAACTTAGGGTGGGCTCGAGCCCCTCGGTGGGGACGTATATGAGCTGTTATTATGATGAACCATCTCCGTGGTCTAGTAGACGAGACCACCAGGTGGTGATCGAGATCGGGGGTTCGATTTCCCACGGGAGCAATGTTTTTCTGCTCGATTTGGTTGGTAGAGCTTCTGAGGCTGCCTTTTTTTTGGGGGAGGAAATGCGTAACCGCACCGTACCCGCCGTTGGCTAGACGGCGAGCGTGTGTGGGGCTCTCCTGGCAGACTGCCAGGCCTACCCACTAAAGCCCTCCGGTGTTCTCCCTGCTCTTATGGGCGCGCTAGGTAGGGTTCACACTGCGACTCCACTACCAACCGGTCGGGCTATCGCCAAGGGGGGATTGCCCGAGAACACCAAGGCAATCCCCAGACGGAGGGCACGCAGGCCTCCACGGCGGGGTCATTAGACGGGCATCGCTTGTGAAATTCCCGCCGTCGCCTGCCTGTCCCTCTGCGGCGGATGGGAGCGGCTTGAGGTTCATCTTTTCGCTCCCCCTCCGCGGCCTCCTCCTCCAGGAGGCGACAGCCCCCCATTCCGCCTCACTACGGAAGCTTCTGAGGCTGCCTGGTTAGCTACCACCTACGAAACTGGGGCTTCGTAGCCAGTTACAATCAAAAACTTTTTCGTCTTTAAGTCAAACAAAAGTAATCGTAATCGAATTTGCCATAATAACAATGTTAATAGCTTGTTGTGTTCCGACGATCATAGGCAAGATAGCCAGTTCCTCAGTGGTTGAGGAGTGCCAGTGAGTTCACTTCCACCTTCTTATCGTCACTTACCACCAGGTGAGTTGAAGGTCAAAAGGTCACATGTTAAAAAACTAATGGAAAATGGCAAACAACAAACTTTTAGTTAGAAAAAGATGGATTACCCTGCGGGATAAGAAAGGGTATGTGCAACGCAATGTTGCGTCTTGGATCATTCCCGCCTAAACCAGAATGACTGCGATGAGCTCAATGATCACACCTGAAAAGCAACCTAACATTCCGCTGAACCGAAGTGCCGACAGAAATACAAAACAAATGAGTTGTATTTTTAACCAACTTCAAAAAAGGAGGTTCTCAGTTTGACCTGTTTAAACATACATACAAACGTATGTATGTTTGTCCGCGATTATCTCGCATTTGGCTGAATCGATTTTGATGCGGTTTTCAGAAAAGTATTTGTTACATTTCGAAGGTTTTGGTATTTTAAACTAAAAAGATTGAAAAAAAAATTGTTTTACAAAATATAAGACTGACTTCAAAAACACCAAAAAGTCATAAATAATATATGAATACAAACAACATCGCATAAGGTGCCAAGCAATGATCACCTGGAAAGTTTTAAAAAATACAGGGTGGCCCATCCATAGGCGTCCAAAAGAAAAAATTAGAAGCTCTATGCTATGGGGTATCCGAATCACCCCCATGTATGTTCAGCGATTTTTTGTAGTTTAGGAGCTAGAATTATTTTTAGATTTTTTTCAGTAATTTTCTACCGACATTGGTTTTCCTTTTTTATCTTTTTTTCCTTACGTTTACAGATTTTTTTTTGTGTAATTAATCATCATGATAGTAGCTAACACCTGAAATAAAGCGGTTTGGCTAAGCATTGCAGAACTTACATAAAATTTTATCTGAAGTTCAAAATTACTGTTAGAGTTCAGTAGTCAAAAATGTTAAGGGCTTAAAAAAAATTAGTAAGGGGTGCCAGAGGTTTCTAAGCATTCTTAAAATCTGCTAAGAACCTGTAACAATGAATATCATTCATAAAAATCAGACCTTAATAGTGGTTTTTCTTCTGTGACTGGCCTTGAGGTAAACAAAGGTCGACAAATTGAAAAAAAAAGATGTTTCTCTTTAGGTGTTGTTGAATTGTAACGTGTCTAGTATTACTTAATATTCGGTACTCCATGGCGGTCATGTTATCGGCTTCAGGTGATTTTTGAATTAAATTTAATAAATTAATGTATTTTTTTAAAGAGTTATGATTAATTAAATAAAACACAGTTGTTAGTTCCTAAATTTTATTTAAGTGCCATTTATAAAAGGTTTTCAAATTGGCGTCCTCCCACAGAAATGCACAATCTACATCTCCTAAAGAAATTGTGTTTGAGGTGTCTAAAAGCTTCTCTGTTGCTTCTTATTATGTTTCCCGTTTCTTCAATTTTCCGCCTCAGCTCTTCTTCACTATTAGACTCCCGCGCGTATACGTTTTCTTTGTAGTACCCCCAGATTAAAAAATCGATTGGGTTTAGATCAGGTGACCGTGGCGGCCAGGAAATTGGTCCACCTCTTCCGATCCATCTGAAAATCAGATAAAAAATGTGTAATTAGTAATTTGTCACAGCTTTTAAATTGTAAAAATGTAAATCAACTATCGTGTTTTACCTGCCGGGATAGTTTTCATTTAGGAAGCTTCGCACTTGACTTGCGTAATGGCTTGGCGCCCCGTCATGTTGCAAAATCATGTTTCGACAGCGCAGCAATAAGTTAACATCTTCCAGCAAATCTGGAAGCTGATTCTCCAAGAACTCTCTGTAGACGGCTCCATTGAGCCTGGATGGAAGTTCGTAAGGGCCAATAAATTCGCCGTTGAGAACGCCGGACCACATGTTCACGCTGAAGCGGTGTTGGAATGTTGATGGTCTTGCCGCATGTGGATTCTCGATAGCCCAACTATGGTAATTGTGAATGTTGAACACTCCAGATCGCTCGAATCGAGACTCGTCTGTCCACAAAATATTGTTGAAAAAATTGGGGTCTTCTGCGTTTTTTCTTAACATTGTGTGGCAAAAATCAATCCTTAGTTGGTAATCTGTGGGCTGTAATGCCTGGACCCTCTGAATGTGGTACGGATGATATCCTCCTCCTTTCAAAATCCTTTGAATGGAAACTCTTGGAATGTCTAGTCTACGAGTCATTCTCCTCGTACTTGTTGCACTATCCCTTTGCACTTCCTCCACAACTCTTTCCCTGCGATCAGGATCAGCTGTAGGGATCCCTTCTCCAGCACCATGGCGACCAGGAATCCGGCCTGCCATCAACGCGTTGTGGGTGTTAATAAAAAGGCGATGATCAGGATAACGATCAGGTTGTCGTCCTCCTCGACGTTGAAGCTGTTCTCTGTACAATCTTGCTGCTTCACGGCCATTACCTTGAGCAACGCCGTAATAGTAATGCATTTCTGCATATTCGCTTAGCGAGTACTTCATTACTACCACAAGTAACAAGTCCAAATCGATATGCAAAGCGGAGTCCGATAACGAGCGCACAGTCCAAGTCGATAACAGAAAACAGAATCCGATGAGGTAGCAGGGTTCGTGAGTAAAGCGATATGATACGACGTAACAAGCAGCAGTAAACACAATGTGAGAACGACTGAGGCATTGCTTGAGTTTGCGGTCCTCTGCGCTGCTGGCGTCGCTAGCTGTCTCACTCGCACAAACCGGTTTCATTGTTTGCGCTCGCCGAAACCACGACTCAGGTAAAGGATTTCTTTACCTGTGTAGATGTTTTAAGGTTTAAAAGAGATATTCCGAGAAGACTACGGCTATCTGCATAATTCAAAAATCATCTGAAGCCGATAACATGACCGCCATGGAGTACCGAATATTAAGTAATACTAGACACGTTACAATTCAACAACACCTAAAGAAAAACATTTTTTTTTTCAATTTGTCGACCTTTGTTTACCTCAAGGCCAGTTACAGAAGAAAAACCACTATTAAGGTCTGATTTTTATGAATGATATTCATTGTTACAGGTTCTTAGCAGATTTTAAGAATGCTTAGAAACCTCTGGCACCCCTTACAAATTTTTTTTAAGCCCTTAACATTTTTGACTACTGAACTCTAACAGTAATTTTGAACTTCAGATAAAATTTTATGTAAGTTCTGCAATGCTTAGCCAAACCGCTTTATTTCAGGTGTTAGCTACTAACATGATGATTAATTACACAAAAAAAAACATCTGTAAACGTAAGGAAAAAAAAGATAAAAAGGAAAACCAATGTCGGTAGAAAATTACTGAAAAAAATATAAAAATAATTCTAGCTCCTAAACTACAAAAAATCGCTGAACATACATGGGGGTGATTCGGATACCCCATAGCATAGAGCTTCTAAATTTTTCTTTTGGACGCCTATGGATGGGCCACCCTGTATAAGAACAATTAATGTAAGTAGGTACTTAGTTAAAATTTGGCACAAACTTCAATATATAAAACTGTGATGTTGTTTGTATTCTTTTATTATTTGTGACTTTTTGGCGTTTTTGAAGTCGGTTTTATTTTTTGTATAAAAAAATCCCCACTCTCATTGTACCCCCTCGATGATCTAGTAAAAAACAGCCACATACGACATTTTGCGTCTTTTAAAAGCCACAAGGCCATTTCGTCAAATTTAATCAAACTCTTGCGTAGTGAAGATATGCCAGATGAGTGTAGTTCCTAAGAACACATCAAGTGATGTCACTGTAGATCCAGCATAGTGCCCCAAATTGTGCCCCATATTTAAAAGTCGAGAGATCCGCATAGATAATCAGGGTGTCCACTGCTAATGTTCAAAAAAATCCCTGACTTTTCCCTGACTTTCCCTGACCATTTTTCAAAATTCCCTGACCAACTA
The DNA here is from genome assembly GCA_963935595.1 of Schoenobius gigantellus. Lineage (NCBI taxonomy): Eukaryota > Metazoa > Arthropoda > Insecta > Lepidoptera > Crambidae > Schoenobius > Schoenobius gigantellus. Next base: position 15,714,151 of record OZ012553.1, read on the forward strand.
TATGCATTTTACAGAAAAATAAAATACAATACTTTTTTTTTCGAAAATTATTGTAATTTTTGTTGCAATTTTCAGACCAAATGCTATCTAAAATTTCATTTTTTTAAGTACTTACATAATTTCTATTTTTAGGCACAGTACTTTTACACTGTAGAAACTACACTGGCGAAAAAATAGACCAAGCCACTCTTAAACCCTTGAGTTTTGCAATTTTCTTCAAATGTTTGTACGTTTGTTAAATAAAAAAATATATCGGCAAAAAGGCTCTTATTGAATACTGAGATAATAAACGCTTTTCATTAATCTTTTGAGGGTTGACTTCCCACTGCTGGGTTTAGGTATAGGTCTCCATTCTGCGCCATTCACTATGGTGTTGGGCTTTTCTTGTCCAGTTCGTGCCCGCTGTCTTTGTTATGTCGTCTGTAGAGGTGAAAACTTCGGAATGTTTCCGAAACTTTGGAATATTTCAGGAATACTTCCGTAAGTATTCCTGAAATATAACTTCCAAAATTACCAGCAACTTTGGAAGTTTTCAAAATAGATTATTGACTTAAAAAAACTGGAGATACTTTGAACATTACTTACTGTGTTACTATTGCTAGATACTGAATATTTCAATTACCCATTTTTTATTGTCATTGGTACCTACCAGTGCCGGATATATTATTATTTTGAGTGTAGGCCACTTCATTTCTGCCGCCCCATATGCCTTTCTAAATAAATAATTTTCCATTTATAGTAAGGAAGGCACAAATCTGCCGCCCCTAGGCCGCGGCCTAATAAATATGTATATTTAGTTAATTAAAATTAATATGTATATTTAGTTTTAGTACCTAATTTTAAGTAAAAAAAATAGTTTTGAAAACTTCCAAAGTTGCCGGAAGTTTTGGAAGTTTTCAGGAATACTTCCTTAGAAGTGGAATGTGTCCTGGAAGTTTTCACCTCTAGTCGTCTGAAAAACGAGCCGGCTGTCGACCAACGTTCCTTAGTCCTGTTCTGGGGAGCCACTCCCACTCGATGATCTTATTGCTCCACCGGTTGTCGGTCCTGCGGGCCACGTGCCCTGCCCATCGCCACTTTCCACACGCAACGACACGAGCCACGTTATCAGTTTGGTACGCTTGCGTATCTCCGTATTCCGGATCCGATCCCGCAGAGAAACCCCAAGCATGGCTCGCTCCATTTCCTATGTGCAACAAGTAGGGCGTTTATATATTGTCTAGTCAGGGTCCAGATCTCAGCCCCATACACGAGCACTAGTAGGACGCATTGCTGGAAAGCTCGGCAGATAGAGACATCTCACTCCTGAAAATGTGGGACATTTTGCTAAACGCGCCCCAGCCTAGTTTTATTCGGGGTTCTATTTCTTGTTTGCCCACTTTTTTCAAGGGTAAGTAGCTGCCCCAGATATACCACCGACAGTGACACGTCGACAGTGACACGTCGTAAAGTTCTTCCAACTTAAGCTGAAGATCTGCAGCCATCTTAGCGAAAATGATAATGTCGTCTGCAAATCACAGATGAGTTAATTGCTCTCCATTTATGTTAATACCCCTATCAGACCAGTCGAGGAGCTTAAATGTATCTTCCAAGCACGCGAAGATGAACAACTTTGGGGAGATTGTATCACACACCTCTTTCAATAGGATCACGATCGGAAAGGTCGTGGAGGTTTTCTTGATTTTAATGACTTTTCTGCGTTGTTGCTTACTTTGTCATTAGTCTTCAGATTACGCTAGGAACTATACTTACAGGAAGCTATACACAAGCTGTCGCAATATTACTTCAATGGAGCCTTAGTAGTCGTCAGATTGCTCAAATGTTAAGGCGTTTTTTGATGCAGCGCGTCTATAGAAGATACCTAGAGACTGGAGCCTTCTATCGACGCGCTGAAACTGACAGACCCCGGGCTACAGCCTCCGCAGATGATCGATACGTGCATTTGAATGTCCCGAGGAATCGGCATCAAAACGCAGTGCAGGTCCAACAACAGATTCTTGACAAATGTGGAGTGGCCATAAGCGCGCATACAGTCAGGAGAAGGTTAGCCGAGCGCAATTTAACACCTCAAAGTGCTATAATAGGCTCAAAATTAACTGTAGCTCACCGCAGAGTGTCTTCAATTTGCTCGTGAGCATATAGAATGGACACTGGATCAATGGGCGCATGTTCTTTTTCCTGGCGAGACAAGAGTGTCTTTACAGAAATGATCGAAGACAGAGACTGTACCGTTGCCCTAGAGATAGTTACGCTCAATGCTGTATCAAAGAAACTGTTGCTTATGATGGCTCCATTATGGAGCCTCCATAATGGTGTGGGACGGCATATCCCCAACAGCATGAACAGAGATGGTTTATAACAAATCCAACGCTCATTCACGCGGATTGGCTACAGAACGATATATTCGTGATGTTCTTTAAAATCATGTGATAGAGGAAGAATGGAACAACATCCTCCAAGACATCATTGTAAGATTGGTAAGATCAATAGGTTTAAATATGCAAGCAGTTATCCAAGCTAGAGGCGGTAACACACATTACTAATATTTCTGATGTTTTTCATTGTTACATACCATTGTTACATACCCTCGAACATTGGCTCTCACGGCGACCGCGCGCTATGTGGACGGGGTCGCCGCGCGCGACAGCAACGCCAACGTAAAAAAGATGACTCGTAGGTTTACAAAAATGAATCGCGGGCTGTTCGAGGTATATCGCTTGCCGCGCGCGGCAGCTGCATTCTGCTAAATTATTCTAAAAATTGGCTCGCGCGGCAAATGAACGTCTACCTCGGTCGAACATTGGCTCACGCGGCTGCCGCTTCAGTTAATTGTGTTCATACATTTGAAGGAAATTGCATTTGAACTCAAGGGTAAAGGGTGGCTCAAATGACTTGTCTGCCAAAATTACGTTATAATGTGCAAACCTGGACAAAAATAATTCGATAATCAAAATTAAAAATCATTCTACAAAAATCATGAAGTAAACATTGGACAAAAATAATTCGATAGTCAAAATTAAGAATCATTCTAACAAAATCATGAAGTAAACATATTCCTCATTTGACAATCACTGGGAAATTTGGGGACCAAACATTGTAAAATCCTAATTTTTCCCTGACTTTCCAGGTAGCCCCTCGATTTCACTGACTTTCCCTGACTGCTTTGAGCTTCCCTGACTTTTCCCTGACTTTCCAGAATGTGGACACCCTGATAATGTCAATCGTAGCAAGGATGTCCTGTGAGATTAGAGAAGATAACATTTTAGTGAGTTTGTTAATAAAAATAGAAAAAAGCAAAGGAGGTAGTGCACCACCTTGAGGACCACCAGCAGTTGGCCAACACTAATCCAACAACAATGACAATCATTGAATCTAACACATTGCTGACTGTCCTGAAGATAACTTGTGAAACAGGGTATTGTATTGTATTGTAGTGGGCTCCCTTTTCCGCATTTAGACTCTTATTCGGTCCATTATGCGTGTGGGATGACCAGTTATTCTAACCAGCCCAGCTCCTTCCAGAAGCACGGAAGTCTCCTGGGACGTTCACAGGCTTCTAGGAGTGACCTCGGATTGCCAAGGATTTCTGCCCGTTGTGTGGCTACTCCCATGCATTCCAGGATTACATGGGCAGCTGATTCTACAGCGTCTAGACATCCTCTGCACAAGGGACTGTCAGTTACGCCTAGTAGATATAAATGTTTGTTGAGTGTAATGTGTCCTGTTAGAGAGCCTACCACTATTCTTAGTTCTAGTCAGTTTAAATAGAGCAGTCTATTTGTCAGTCGCGGTGTAAGTGCAGGTATCGCTTCTTTGGACTGTCTACATGTTGAGGTATTTGCCCAACGGGCATTGTGTTTGTTTTGGGTATATTGCCGTGTCCATGTTTTCAGCTGGCTAAAAGGAATCGGCAGCTGTGGTACAGGACCAGCCACTATGCTTTCTGAACCTCTTTTGGCCAGCATGTCCGCAGCATCATTACCCAACGACCCACTGTGTCCTTTAATCCACTGAAGCGTAATTTTGTTGTGTGAAGCCGTATGCTCCAGTGCTTCATGGCATTCGTTTATAAGCCGGGATGTGATAATGCCACTTCCCAGCGCTTGTAGTACAGCCATGCTATCCGTAATAATTCGAATGTTATAATTCGTTATACTTCTTCCCATGACTGCGTTGGCAGCTTGCGTGATAGCGACAGTCTCACATTGGAATATTGAGTTTCCATCACCCAGAGCTATTGATATGTTGATGTTAAGATCCATCGAGAATACCCCTACGCCTGTGCCCTTCTCAGTTTTCGAGCCATCCGTGTATATACGGACTTCGTCGATTCCGGATTGATCTTGTTTGTGCTCTGAGAGCTGTATATTGTATTTCCGGTCGAATACATGCCTTTTGGGGATCCTATCACATGGTGCCGCTATTAGGGGCTGATAGTCGATCATCCTATTCCATAACATGGTGTGAATACCCATTTGGTGATGCCACATTCCTAAGTGTTTTAATCTGATAGCTGCCATTGATGCCTCTTGTTGGATGTACAAATCAAGAGGGGGCAATCCCAGTATCACTTCTGTAGCGGCGGTTGGAGTAGTCTGCATACAGCCAGTAACTGCTGAGCAGGCTAGCCTCTGGAAAGATTGCAATTTTTTGATGACGGTACTGAGTTCGGTCCTGGGCCACCATACTATTGCACCGTATGTCACAATCGGTCGTATAACAGAAGTATATAGCCATAGTGTGATCTTCGGCGAAAGACCCCATGTTTTTCCAAGTAGTCTCTTGCATTGCCAGAAGATTGTGCAGGCTTTGTTTAATTTGTGGTCTAGATGCTTATTCCATAACAGTTTACTGTCAAGTATAACGCCCAAGTACTACTTGACTTCATATGTAAGGGAAAGCTCGGTTCCAAACAGTTTAGGTAACCTTAGGTTTCCTACGTTTCGTTTGTTTGTGAACATAATAAGCTCCGTTTTGGAGGGGTTCACTGTTAATTCATGGTCAGTGCACCACTGTTCCACTATTCTTAGACCAGACCTCATAAGATCACATTGGATGCTCTCGAAAGGCCCGGATACTAAGATAGTTAAGTCATCAGCATAGCCCACCGTATACAGACCTTTATTGTTTAGTCCGCACAAGAGTTCATCCACAACAATATTCCAGAGAAGTGGTGATAACACTCCCCCCTGCGGACAACCCCTGGCTACCACAGCTCTTGTTGTGGTATTGACGGTAAATTGTATAGCCCTGTATCTCAGCATGCTATCAACCCATCCTGCAATTGTAGGATCAACATCATGCTTAGTCAGAGCAGTTGCTATGCTGTTAAATTTTGTTTTATCGAAGGCGCCTTCAATGTGAAACAGGGTACTACTGAAGGTAATTTAATTGAACGGAGAACACACTGCTTGCAGGACTGACTGCTGTTGGGGCTGAAAGGTATTCCAGTGGCGACCACGTACCGGGAGACCTGTGAATCTAGTCACAAAAGCCTCTGAATGTGAAAGATGCAAGACCAATCAGTTGATAAATCCATGGCTTGGGGACTATGTTAATAATGGGTGACTCTTGGCTGAAAATTAAATGATGATGACAGTACATGGTATCTTATTTGATGGTTTAATGAATGGGTTGACTGATTGGTTGATTGACCTACCGTCTCTTGGTCTTATTGATTTTGATATTTGAGTCGAAGTGGTTGGTATGTCAACACACCATATTTCTACTCATTTATATCCGTCAGTCGTATTTGAAGTTGGCTCTTAGCAGTAGGTAGTAAATAAACAGTTTCAAGTTTGTTGTTTTTATGTGATTGTGTACACTATTAGTGGAAAAGACCATGGGGCTTGTAAAGTTCAAGCCAGTGGTTGGTCCGCAATCTTATAAATAAATGTTCTGCTGTGTAGCACTTCGATCCCTCCAATGTATACTATCATAAGTGTATTCAACTTATTATCTGACGCTCCTACGGTGAAGGAAAATATCGTGAGGAAACCTGCCTACACCTGCAAAGTAATTCAAAGGTGTATGTGAAGTCAACCAATCCACACTGGGGCAGCGTGGTTTGACTAAGGCCTAATCGCCCTAACATAACTAGTTAGGGTAGACTCCCACGGTGGGGACGCATATGCGCTGTGATGATGATGATAACTGTAAAGTTGAAGAAATACACTTACGATAGTATACATAGGTGTTGACTTATTTGATTGTCAGTTTTGACAGCTGATACATACTCTTTATTAATGTTGTTTGCTTGCTATTGTTCTTTGGAACTTATTTGGAACAAACCACACCAGTAAAAATCTAAATGAAAAAGTTGCAGTTTGGATGCTGTCTTAAATTACAAAATACATTACACTGTTACTCATTTCCTTATGAGTAAAATGTTACCAACATATTTTCAACCATTTATTTGCTTGGTCTTATTTCATCAAACATCAACTTAAAGCTAAAAAATGGTAAGTAGCTAGAGTTTTTAAGACATAATTAATTACAGTCATAAATGAGCTACTTTATTGCATAAATAATTTGGTTAGACTTCAAATAATTGGTATTACATGTCTAGCTAACACAGGTGTACAATATTCATGTATATTAGCAAAATTAAATTACTAATACATTCAGGGTATAAATGTTGAAACACATCAATCATTTCTCTAAGATTTAGCAAATTCAAATTACTGATGATGAACAAAATTGAATCCATGTTCAACATAAACAGATATACATTCCACCAGTTAGTCTTTTTGATAACAATTAAGCAATGAACATAAGTTGTCTGTGGAAATTTTTTCACAGCCTGAACCTTGTTTACAGTAAAAAGTAGCATTTTGTTTTTTTTTTAATTAGATGAATAGTACTGAACCTTAACTTACTGTTAAAATTTAAATGCCATCACTGAAAATTAGTATGGTCTGTTGTTCATAAATGGCTGGGGTCTCCTCATAGTAGGTGGCATCCTATTCGGTGGTGTTATTGAAATGTCTAAATAATTTCCTATTTGGAATTTTACATGTGACAATGTTTTATTGTCATCATTGCCTCGTTGACCTGAACAAGTCACACCTATTTCTCTCATCCGGTATGTTGGTGATCGCATATCTGGATAAACAATTGCAAAATCAAAATATGTTCCCTTGCGTCTTGTTTCAGGATTCACTTCCTTAACAAGTCCTGTTAATTCTCGAAGATTAGCATCCATCCATGTATATATCTGAAGCTCATTTTGAGGCACATTTCCTCTGGCATAATCACTCGGGGCATTGTGACGTCCAGTAGAACAGAATACCCGAAGTAATAAAGGGCAAGTCTGTAAAAAAAACATTAAATAACATAATACAATTAATATTATACGTAAATTAATAGGTGTCTTCCAAATAATGAAGATAATTTACCTTTTCCCTGTCTACTGGTTTTTCCGAAGATTTCACATCATCCACAATCATCGACTCTACTCCAGCCATTTTCATTTTTTGTGTCAACTTGTGTCTCAGTAGTTGACTCGGAAATGAAACGAATATATTATTGAAAGGTAGGAAACTAAAATTTTGGGAAGACCACAATAGTTTATTGATGAACCAACACAAACAATATGGCACCGGGGTCCCTCCCTATTATCTCTATAGGTAATATAATATGAATTATATTTGTCTATATTAAAGTAGGTTCTAACCACGCGTTACTTATGTCTGTGCAAAAATAAATTCCAAATAGTACATAATAAACTGAGCGAGATCTTTCTAAATTTTAATAACCCTTAAAATATGACTTTTTTTCTTTTACTTTTTTTATTTTATTAAAGCATTGGCAACACGGCCATCAGTTTAAACATTAAACTAATACTGAGGCGCGTTCAGCGCCTCTGGGTGTAGTTGTCCGGTTGTTTTTTAACTCGCTCAAAGGCGTTGAACGGATTGCAGCAACCAAATCTTTTATCTCCCTCTTTCACATGATTTTTTATTTCTCTCTCTTTCTAGTAGATGACATAGAATATGGCCGCCAATATCATCCAATCACGTAAGAGTATTTCAGTCATAAACGTCAGAGCGTTTTACAACCATCAAATTCGATGGTTGTTCAGTTGTAACTCGCGCCGACACTCTAAGGTCTTGAACGGGCCGGTTGTTTCACCCGGTTGTCACGCTCGAAGGCATTGAACGGGGTTAGAGCGAAAAGTTGTACTTCGCGCGAAGGCCCTGAACGCGCCTCTGTGGTCTCATTAGCAGCTACGTCATTTTGCACGAACTATCGTCCAATAATCGTGCAATAATCCAAGATGGCTGAAATTTTTAGCCGCTTAATTATAGCCGACGAATTTCTTTACTTCTACATGTATGCTAATAATTATATGATGCATTTATCCATCCTCCATTTTATCTCATTTACAAATCAAATGAAAGCAGCCGCCGAAATGAACAACGCTAGGGTGACCATGCAACGCGAATAGTTAGCGCGCTAAAACCCTTTGACGTACCGCCACACGCCCGATAACGCATACGAAGTCCGAATATTCGCGACGATAGCCGAATATGACTGGTCCCATCTGCGTGTATCGCGTCATAGCCGGCCCGTTCCAGAAAAGCATTTTTAGCCATAAATACCAACATTTTTAGCATCTCTGCGTTTCATTAGCCGGTGATGCTAGTTTTTCTTGCTGGTTGTCATGCGTTTCATTTAAGCATTTTTAGCACGAAATGCTAGCATCAAATACCCATGCTAATAGATGGGTCCTCTGATACCACTTTATGACAGCTTTCAAATTTGACATTTGGAATCTTTTTTTCATGAATCAAAAAGGATTTTCAGTGGATTTAAAAAATTTATTGAAAGATATTTATAGTATTAGCCAATTCTGATTTATATTATTAAAAATTTTAAGTGGCTGGACTAAGTAGGTGAGGTGGCAAAATTCAGCACGAAAAATCAGTACCTTGCGTTTCATTTCTAACAATTAGCGCGACTAAAAATGTCAACATTTCTTATAAGAAACGCAAAACGAGGGTAACATCAGATGTTAGCCTCAGAAAGTAGCAGTGCTTTATCAGGAACGCAGGGAGTATAGCACAAAGCCACAACAAAGCTTCGGGACGATAGGCGCATGTGGAACCACAACATAAGGCGTATGCTAGCTGTTCAATATTTATCACGATATTTGAATCTTGAAACCAGGATCGTGATATTTATTGATCGTGTAATCTATGATATTGATGGATCGCGATACGGATCACAGAATTTCTAGATATTTTGAAATCCAACTCCTTGATATGTATCGCGATATTTATTGATCGTGTAGCCCTGTCAAAAATATTTATCGCATTGTCAACAATATATATCGTTTTCCATTTAATCGTCACCATTTTTTACGATAACATCAAATGTTAATAAATGTTAACATTTTTAATCGCGCTATTTTTCACAAAGAGAACCTAACCTCAAAATGGAACGCATTAAGTTAACATACGATGCTAGCCCTGCTAGCGTCAAAAGCTAGTGAAACGCGATGATGCTAAAAATGTTGAAAATGCTGCTTTGCGCTGAAATGGAATTTTCCCTATATCACACCCACAGATTAGAGAGATACAGACAGTGATAATTAATGGTTAAACAAACTTACCTTTGTGATGTTTGACCATAATTATACGAGACGTTGCATCCGAAGAGATTTATATATTAACCAGGTAGTCCACTTTCCAATGTACCGGGCACCAAGCACAATTTTAGAGCGAAGACATAAAAATAAAAAGATAGGTAGGTAGTTTTACTATTATTCACCCGCTTGCGCGATGTTACGCCGTTTGACTCATTCCTTTAGAGCAAAATTTCTCAAAAACATTGGGTATTTATTTGCAACACAGCAAATAATGGGTAGGGAGGGAGTATAAATCTCTTCGGATGCAACGTCTCGTATAATTATGGTCAAACATCACAAAGGTAAGTTTGTTTAACCATTAATTATACCACGACGTTGCATCCTCGAGATTTATATATTAACCAGGTAGGATGTTTAGAGTATTTTGAGAAATTTTTGATTAGAAGAGAGAGAAAAAAGAAAGTTTGTCGTTAATTCGGTATATGTTGACTTTTTTTTTTATAATTTATAACAAAATCTAAATCAGTGAATAAGAGTTTTATAACGCATGATAGACTCTTGATAGAATCTTGATAAGAATTTCCAAGGCATAGAAAATCAACTAAATAATTTATAATAGTAAACTAGACTTCTAAGATAAGATAATATGGGTTTCAAAAGCTTAGTGAAAATGTATGAAGCTGAAGCAAGTGCAAAGGGAAGACATTGAAATTCTTAAGTTATTTGCTTAAATTTAAATCTAAGATAATGTTTCGACGATTAATGCGTAGTGGCTAAAAATAGACATCTATATTGATAGTTCATAACAAGAGTTTCATAGGTGGTGTAACTGGTTGGGGTATTATGGGTGTGATTCCTTTACCAATACCTTGACCTTAGGAAAATCAATCCCTAGTTATAATCGAAGTATATCATTTCTTCTGCTTTTCATTTTATTCAAGAAAAATTACGAAATAGTTTCGTTGGAATATATCAAGTGCACGCGACCTTCGAGGTTTTGTTTCCAGTTCGAGATCAAGGCTCAGGACACGCAATACATATTTAGCTATAAATAATAAAGATTCTCCGAATGATTCATCAATTTGTTATAATAATTTAAGTACTTACGCTAATTACCAAGGTACCTTAGGTATATCTTAATTACTTGAATTTTCTTTTTGATTTAGAACAGATTTTATTAAGTTTTTTGGTAGGTAGGATTTTTTTTTTCAAACACATTATATTCCCAAAATCCGTCTTTTAAATTATAAGTTATTTCATAAAATTTAATTTAATTAAGTTATTTCATAAAAAAACCTGATAGTAAGCGGCATCTTGGTGGATTAATGAACAATATTTACAGATTTCATGTTATAAATATTCTAGATTTTCACCATAGAAAGTTTCAGATCACTCCTTGGCAAATAACTCACAAAGGCTATTTTCTTTGAATTAATGGTAGTAGTTGTACACAAAATAGGTGCTCTCTCCTCCATATGTTATTTTTATAATCCAACAATTAACAAAATATAACAATTTATTAAAAAATATGTTTGTAAAACCCAGTGTGAGAGCCCCGGGCCATATGATCATAGACATGTTACATATATTTAACCCAACACTACTATGAATCTCCAGGGCAGTTCCCTTAAGGCATGGCTGTCTGGTTTTTCAGTGGAGGAACTAAGAAACAACTAGTATGACAAGGAAGAATTCTGTGGAATTACATATCAAAAACATATAAAATCTAAGGAATTGGAGTACAGTATCATTGACCCGTGATCGCAAGAAATTAAAGTCGAAGGTACGATCTACTAACCACCGTTACGGGGAAGGCTAATCTTAAAAAAAGAAACAAAACATTTTCATTTGGTGTATTCCATTACCCAGATTTGTACGCAATTTTTAGCTATATTAGTTTGATACCGAGATTGATAAAAAATCCCGAACCATTCTGCCCTTTGATTGTATAGATTTCTGTATCTATTATAATATACCTGATTCTCTTTAATTTAACTTACAACTCTAAGGATATGATTGTATCTGGCTATTATTATGATGGCTGGCTTATGATTGTATTGTTCTCTTATGCTTATGCATAAGCAAACTGTATGTAAACATATAAAGCTTATTATTTCAATAAAGTCAAGGATTAAATTTGTTTTCTTTTCCCAAATTTTGACAATTAGCAAGAAAAGAGCATTACAGGTGGGAAATATTATGTTAGTTAGTTTATATATAAATTGATCTAATTCATCATTGCATCATCTTACTTACTCATTTAGTATAAGTAACTTCTTAATTTCATAACGTAATGTCACAATATTTGACTGTGAAAAACTTGAACTTATAGGTAAACATGTTTGAGATTCGGTTTCTTAAAAAGAAATTTGTAATCCGTTTTACCCGTTACAACTCATAAGAGAACTGGATCGATTGTATATTTTTTTCAGGTGTGAATAAAATATTTTCATTTAAGTACCAAAATAATAATAATAATAATATATATATATATATTTCTATTATGTTTTGATCGGCGCCTTTGGTCGAGACTTCGTTGTCTGATATCGATCTACTACAGGTGCTTTCCTCGCAGACTAATGGTACGAGTGACTCCTCGCCTAACCACGTCTCTGCGTGCGTGGCATTTGACGCGGTGGAGCTTTGCAGTTTCCCTGCTGGCTGTCTGAAGGCCTATTAGAAGAAGTACTCGCCGCTGGAACTTTCTTGATTTGGAGTCGATATTTCTGCCAACTTCGATGCTTTAATTTTATTAGTGAGATTCCCGCCAAAGAGAAATGAATCACTTCGTACACGTGCAATATCTTTTTAAACTTATAATCTAATGAATACATTATTAATTTCCTTCGATTAAGCGTGTTTTTATAATGAAGGTCCAATATAAGCTGATTTCTTTGAGTAACACAGCAGTGATTTCAGGATTTGATTTGGGTGTTTTAACTAATTGAAAGTTTTCAGGTATGAAGATGTTGCCCTCTAACTCTTTCTTTTAATCCTTATTTAAGCCTCCGCACAATATATGACCCCAACGTTCAGAGATTTCATCCTGGATTTTTGTTCCGAAAAGCTCGTGTTTCCCTTTTGAGGTCCCTAAGACCTCTAAAATATTCTCAAATAAATTGGTTGCTGGAGGGTTAACATCATTTACACGTACCTGAGAGCTAGTGGATGGTATGGGACACTTGGCTGATGCTTCTGATGTCATCACCTGTACATTACTAGGTTGTCACTCATTACAAGTTTCAGTCACATGAACCACTGACTGAACATATGGGATGTATGATAACACACTGAAGCCAATTCATCCTCTCCATAGATTTTTATTTTATTTTATTTAACAAAATGTACTATTATAAACATAAACACAAAACTACGAAGTAGTTTGTCTGCGAGTAACATTAGTAATATTCTGCGAGGCGAGTCATATTCTGCGAGGCTATCCTCAGCCTGTGTACTAATATATATGACCAAAAAACATGACTACAATCGCATCGTAGTACCATTCTCTATATTGTGGTAGTACTGTGCGCGACTATGATTGCATCATAGTACAAAGGCACACTGTTCTATTAAAAAATAAAGAAATAATAACATTCCGTTGAATAAATAAGCTAGATCATGCTCACACCATGACAGGAAGTGCTGTGGTCGAGACCGTAATCGCGTCACGGTACTAATAAATATGATGAAAACATGACTACAATCGCGTCGTAGTACTGTGCGTGACTATAATCGCGTCATAGTTCCAAGGCACACTGTTCTATAAAATATAAAGAAATAATAACATTCTTTCAAAAAATAAGTTAGGTCATGATCGCATCATGACAGGAAGTGCTGTGATCGAGACCGTAATCGCGTCACGGTACTAATAAATATGACCAAAAACCATGACTACAATCGCATTGTAGTACTGTGTGTGTCTATAATCGCATCATAGTTCCAAGGCACACAGTTCTATAAAATATAAAGAAATAATAACATTCTGTTGAAAAAATATGCTATGTCATTATCGCATCATGACACGAAGTGTTGTGATCGAGACCGTGATCGCGTCACGGTACCAATAAATCTGACCAAAAAACATGACTACAATCGTATCGTAGTACTGTGCGTGACTATAATCGCATCATAGTTCCAAGGCACACTGTTCTATAAATATAAAGAAATAATAACACTTAAACACGTGTACAAGGCGTGTTTCAAAGTGACGATTCACGGTTCTTTAGTAATTATGAATTATTGCTTGAATAGACGTTTATTTGGTACAAAAAATACAACACACAATTTAACAAAAAAATATAAATATATATTCAGATAGATTTTAGGCCAAATAGGCCCCGCATGCAGAGGCACAGAGTGCTTTGACGCTGGTATTCTGCGGATACCATTTTATTTAACACTGTATACAGAATATTTTCTAATTAAACAGTAACGTTAGGCAATGCGCAAATAGCAAGGCTCTTTTTGTTGCTCAATAAATTTCAAAATGAAATTAATTAGTGAGCTAAATATAATCTACTGATTCGAACAAACACGAAATAAAGTTTTGCTTGAAACGAACGAAATGCAAAGATGAGAACGTGTCGAAAAAATAGTACAATGTAATAAACAATAAACACTTTAATTTAAACTTACATAGGTACTTCCAGCACCATCAAAATGCTCGCAGCGGCGGCGGCGGTGACGCAAACGTTTCTCTAGTTTACGAATTTTTTCCTTAATATATTGCTTAGAATACTTACGTTTTCATTTACACATATTGATATCTATAACAACTACACAACACACTAAAAATAAAGTTATAAAATAATAAAACTTTGATCTTTAATATTCCGATGCTGTGATGCCCGCACAAAGAAAGCAAATGAGTCAAACGGCGTAACATCGCGCAAGCGGGTGAATAATAGTAAAACTACCTACCTATCTTTTTATTTTTATGTCTTCGCTCTAAAATTGTGCTTGGTGCCCGGTACATTGGAAAGTGGACTACCTGGTTAATATATAAATCTCGAGGATGCAACGTCGTGGTATAATGTACTCTGTGATACTGACGCGCTCTATTGAACGTGTAGGGTCGTCTGACACCCATCAATAAATACTAAAATGAATTTTGATAAATATCGTGATAAATATTGAACGTCTATCATACGCCTAGAAGCATTTTGAAAACAGTAAACTGCTTAAGTTATTGTTCTGAGCTTCTTTCTACCTGTGTTTTAATTATTGCTAATAACATGCTTTAAATATGCTTTAAATGTTTTTGTAATAAAAACCCTTGCCACTAAAGACATTAACTTAACTTTAGTTAAGCACCGATTAGACTTCACGATCCATCGGGAGTTAGGGCGTCGCATCGGGGCCAGAGCAACCGAACGTGGTGTTGGAAGGATGGCTCCTGTACTCTCCAAATATGAAAAAAATGGTATTGCCCTTGCCGCAACTGCGGGTGTGAATGTGAAAAAATTATATAAAAAGAGAATCACTGTGTGCTTTTATGAAACTACGATGCAAGTGACACTTTTTTCGGATGGTAGGCATTTAACTGAAAATTATTCGATTAAAAAATCGCGTTTTTAATCTTAACTTAAATCTTTTTCTTCTGAAAACAAAATCTATACTAATATTATAAAGAGGAAAGATTTGATTGTTTGTATTGAATAGGCTTCGAAACTACTGAACCGATTTTGATGAAAGTTGGTATAGAGATAGTTCGAGACAAGGGGAAGGACATAGGGTAATTTTCCTACGGGAAAATATAAAATTCCCACGGGGAAACAAAAATAACGCGGACGAAGTCGCGAGCGGAAAGCTAGTTATAAATAAAAAACAAGTAATTCATAAAAAATAATAATAAAATAACAAATTATTAAACTCATATTAAAATAAACAAAAAAACAAATTTATGAAAAAATAACGCTCTACACCAGAATCGAACCCCTGCCACAGATTAAATAATCTCATATTTTTGTGTAATGCGATAGATAGATAAAAAAAATTGAGGCGATGTAAATAAACAAAAATTAATTAAAATAAAATAAAACTGTGCAATATGAACGTTTTATATTCATTAGAGCCAGAAGATTTCAAACATTGTTTACGAATAAATCTGTACAATTTGACCGTCTTTTAAATTAAAAGTGACACCATAATTATATTCAGAAACATGACACATTATTTAGAGAAAGTGTATGTAAGTGCTAAACAACGATTAGCAGTGACGCAAAAATTTTTTGCGACGAGAAATAAATTTGATATATTTATTTATTTATTTGTTTAGGTACAAACAGTTGTATAAAATACATTATTAAATACACTATAGCTTTATACATGCCCAGAACATTCATTAAACCAGATTTTTCTTTTTTGAACGACATTTTCTTGGCACACGAGGCCAATTTCACTTCCGATACACAGCAACAATCCGCTCACACCGAGCGCTGTGCGGCGACTGAGCGCCCTAAGCCCTAACAGCGATTACATCTCCCGACTTACGCCCTAACTAGGGATGATCGATAGATGATCGCACGATATCGGGACCCTAACTGCCTAACAGCGATTAGACCATACTAGCTAGGGCCCTTTCTGCAAATCGTCCCCGTCGTGAAGTCTAATCGATGCTTTATTCTTCTGAGGTTTTAAGCTTCAGTCAGATAGCGGGCGGGGCGGGACGGCGACGGGGCGTCGGAGAACGGCGACGCGGCGTGGACGTCACATAGCCGGCGGGGCGTCGACGCCGGCGCCCCGCCGTCATTGTGAACACTTAAGCGAAAATTCATAGAACACAACGCGTAATGCGCCGCCACCGCCACGCCGACGCCGCGCTCACGCCCGCCTTTTGTATTCACACCGGGCGGGGCGTCGTCGGCGGGACGTGACACGCCGGGCGGGACGGCGCTGTGTGACGTCTTTCATAATAACTAATACATTACATTACAACTGCTTAAATATCGCGCCGACGCCCCGTCGCCGTCCCGCCCCGCCCGCTGTCTGACTGAACCTTTAAGTTTGGCAGTAGGTATAGGTGCCGGGAAACATTTTGAACAATTTCACAGTAAAAAAATACATGCGCAGTTGCAGTATTTAGTACAAAATCTTTTACTGCGCATGTATTTTTTATCTGTTTGTTCAAGGTGTTTGCCGGCACTGGCCGGCACGGCACCTATAGATCCATTAAAGATCACTACGTAATCTGTGACTTGGGTGCGGCTCATAATCAGATATCAGAGGCGCGTTCAGGGCCTTCGCGCGAAGTACAACTTTTCACTCTAACCCCGTTCAATGCCTTCGAGCGTGACAACCGGGTGAAACAACCGGCCCGTTCAAGACCTTTGAGTGTCGGCGCGAGTTACAACCGAACAACCATCGAATTTGATGGTTGTAAAACGCTTTGACGTTTATGACTGAAATACTCTTACGTGATTGGATGATATTGGCGGCCATATTCTATAATGTCATCTACTAGAAAGAGAGAGAAATTAAAAATCATGTGAAAGAGGGAGATAAAAGATTTGGTTGCTGCGATCCATTCAACGCCTTTGAGCGAGTTAAAAAACAACCGGACAACTACACCCAGAGGCGCTGAACGCGCCTCAGTGCAAACGTTTGCATGATTGCAAACGACCCGTTCAAATCGTTAGCACTGCTCACGGACGTAAGCACTCAGGATCAATTTTGAACCGAGCTTTCGATCTGTGAGTGTGTCAAGTTGACAGTTAATGTAATTTGAAAAGAAAAATTGGAGGCAGACGTATTGTGCCTCCAGTATCTTTACAGAGCACTAGTAACTCTATGTAGTCTGTGAGAGCACTTCTCTATTAATTGTAGATAATCTAATGAAAAAATAAATTCGAACAAACTAAAAAATTAATAAAACTGATGACTTTGACATTGACAGTTCTGGAGACAGTGCACTACCTCTTTTCTGTTAGCACTGTCAGCATCAATCGGTGACGTCATTAATTACGTCATACATACCGTATACAAAATGCGCACATGAGCAATTGGACCTATGTTTGCGTGCAAATAGCGCACATATCTCTAATAAGTCTGTGAGCGCACACGAGCGCAGAGTTGCGTTCCGAGGGTCAGAGTACTGCAACCGAGAGTGATTTTCACACTCGCTCCGAGGTTCAGCAGCCTTATTCGCTAATTTGACAGTTCGAAGTGACCAACTGTTTATAGTTGTCCACCGTCCAAAGTGGACAACCCATCAAAACTACTAATTGCTATTCTGTAAGGCATTTGAATCACGTGGTCTATCGGTGTACAACGAAAGTTCCCTAGTGGATATCGATAAATCACAACACGTCACTGTGCATTACCCGACTAATTTTAGTAGCCTTAGTTACCGGACTTTCCCCAAAAGAAATCAGTAACTTCGTAAATTGGCTCGTTAATTCTGTCATTGAACCCACAGATAATATAAGACTATCAAAGGAGCGTTCCAGATAAGCACCGTTTTCAACATTTTTAGACTAGTTTCGTGTGTTCCACATCAACACTTTTGCCACGAAAACTTAGCATCAAATACCCAGCCCCCCCTAGCATGAACACCAAAAAAGGATATAATAAAGCATTTTATCACGATTAACCGTCAAAATACTTAGATACAACCGCCATTTTGAAATTTTGTTGAAACAGCGAGCACATCCAAGCCGGTGACGTTACTTTGATAAGATTTATTTATTTATTTATTTATTTATTTATTTCTAAGATACGATGTGATAAGGAGATGAGCAAACATTTCCGCCGATCACTGTTGAAATTTATGATTATTTATCGACGACGATCAAAGTGCATGATATATTGAAATAAAAACTGCTGTTCTTGAAAAAAAATATATACTTACCTAAGACTTACCTATACATATTTTCAATTCCCTGACGAAACCACAACGGTAAGAATATTTTACAGAATTGTCGTAATGTGAATATTCCATATAATTGCATTTAAATACCTATATGAACTTACTTTTTTAGTTACACTAAATATCGAAGTCCTTCATCAGTAGGCCCGGACACTCCATACAACGTTCGCAAATCAATTACCTATTACAACTACTTAAGCAAATGACGTTTGTACACGCGCAAATGTGTGCGTGGAATCTAGTAGGGCTGAGTGCGCGGTTATCAATCGAAATGACTCGAGAAGTGCAGCGACTGCCTGTTATCGGCCAGCGCTCGCGTCTACTCGTTGAATGTGAAGTGTCGCCGCGCCCGAGGGATCCCGCGCGCCCTTGTTTATGTGTCAGTGATGTCTACAATGAAGTGCGGGGTGGGGTATTTGAAATGAGTGCGGGGAGGTGAGTAGCCGTTCTGTATGAAGTACTATTATATCTTCTGTCGCGTGAACTATAGCAGAGAAAGTGACTAACCCTCGTCCCGTCTCGCTTCATCGTGATACGAGAGAGCGAGAAGAAACATGATATTTATCTCTTATCCCGTTTAATCCACGGTTCGTGCTACGCCTGCTGGACACCTTTCTTCTCTCCTCTAATGAATTTTGTAAAATTACAAAGTGTCCATATAAATACTCAATTATCTGCGTACGGAGCTAAATGAAGATTTGACTTCTCGAAGCCCTAAATGCGTCAATTTGTTATAATGATAAAATCATACTCGTCGAAGTATCACAAAAATATGATGTTTCGAAAAATATAGTTTCAAAAAATATATAATTTCAAAATTCCATATAGAATATCGATGTAACATACTAGTTTTGATTTAATTGAACCAAATTAACAATTCACTACCTTAAAAATGTTAATAGTCCTACTTTTAAGCTTGATAATTAGAGTGGATTAAAATAAAACACTGCTTACCAATAGTGATTAATCGAACCTACGGTGACTTTCACTATAAGGCATTCAAAACGTCAAACGTTAGACACTGAACGATACAGAATACCAATTAGGTGAAATATCGATGAAAATTGTCGTTCGGTGATTATCAATACAACCCTAGTGATTAACAGTGAGCCTAGTGATTTTTCGTTAGACACCGGTGTTAGTGAATACCAAAAAGGGCTTTTTGGTTAGCCACAGATAAAAAACGTCATATTTATAGATGGTTAATAGCCATTTCCACTTGTCAGTTAAGTTAGTGAATAAGCCTGCAGAACGGGTTGGTTGCTATCTTTTTTTTTAGTTTGTATCATGCCGATCAAGATTAAGCAAAGGGCAAAATATTATTAATCCTTACTATGAAATTAACAGTCAATATCCATTTTTCTGCTTAAAAATAATTACAACACATAAAAATCACTATATTTCCCTTGTGTTAGACTTAAAAGAGTTCAAAGTAGTGTTATTTAATAAAATAATAAATAATTAGCGTATTTTTGACATCGACTTTGACATAAAATCTGTCAGAGTGTTTTTCACCCTACGCTCGAGTTGGTTGTTTGGTTGCATCACTCGAAGCTTCTGAACGGGCACAGAGTGTACTAACCGTCCGTCAGAGCGTTTTTTACCCCGAAGCTCTGAACGGGTCGGTTGCTGTCAGAGTGCACTCGGAGTGCACTCGAGCGTAGGTTCTGAACGCAGCTCTGATATCAAATTATGAACCGCACTCGATTATATTGTGCTGTCTGTGGTGAATTTGACATAAAAAATGTATTGCTGTAATTAAAGTGGTACAAAAATTTGTAAAAATGATCGTGATGTGATTTGCAATCCTAGTTTCTTTGGGATTTATGCCTGAGTGAGAATAGCGACAAGAATTACATATTGTAGATTATTTTAGGGTACGGCCGATAAATCGTTAATTATGGCTCAAAAAGAAGTAGACGAATCGTTTCAAGAAGACGATGTGTACATCAACCCAGAAGATGGGATGCCCAATATACATCCAAATATTGCTAATTTTGAACATGAAAGTGATGCCCAAGATGAGGTAGACGACTTGGATGATCTTCCAAAATCTGTTATTGTGACTAATATCCACAGTGGCGTTTTCGCCGATGATAAATTAAAAAGAGAAATGGAAGACCTTTTTCGTACGTTTTCCGATAACATTTCTTTTCAATGGCTCCGTAGTTTCAAGCGCCTACGTGTCAACTATGATAGCCCATTAGCAGCAGCAAATGCTCGTATTCAATTACACCAGTACCAGTTTTACAATTCTTGCATAAATTGTTATTTTGCACAACCAGTTACGCCGGTTTCATTAAAAAACTTAAGGCCACCTGCACCAGTTAAACAATTTCTCATATCTCCTCCTTCGAGTCCCCCTGTAGGGTGGGAACCAAGGGAAGAGGGTGAGCCATTAGTCAATCATGACCTTTTAGCAGCCCTTGCTAGCTTAGCACCTGGAGAAAGTCATGAACTTCATGCACCTACTCCAACACAGCCTGCAATTGTGGTGCATACAGCACTTTCAGCAGAAAATAATGGCCCGACATCCATTGGACGTGTCATTGCCCATACTCGCTGTCCAGATCATTGATAGCCATTTTAGTTATATAGTTATTGTTAATTAATTTAAATTTTTAATACATCAAATTGGACGTTTTTCATTAATTTACACATCAATTGCAGAGTGACATATTGTGATGCTAAAGATCTGCATTCTCAGCTTGGTTATGACAAATGTTGGTTTTCAAACAATTTTAATGTAAACTGATATGAACTACCTACTTCTGCACATTAAAAAATTCAGAATTATAATTGAAATGGTTGAAAGCAACTAAAATTTGTGAAATAATATAAGCACAGCGATTGGTTCTATTTTCAGTTTTATGCTTATTGTTATTTTGGAGATATACTAAAGTTGGTGCTATATTTTTATTTCTCTGGGAAAAATTATTATTTCCAAGATGACTAATATTGGGAAAATATCTACAACATTAGTTGAAGAGTCTGTAAGTTTATTTGTATTGGCACCTATTTCGCATATTGTCCTATTGTAATAGTTATGCAAATTGCATTTGTGATTGTTTATTATTGAAAGCTTATCTATTTGTAATGTATTTAATTCAATTTAGTCTTAATAGTAATGTGGCGATGAGTTTAGAAATTAATGTAATTAGTCTGGTCATTCTAATTGATTTGATAAATTTATAAACCTTTGGGTGAATACCTAGCTAGATGTCTCGATATCATTTAGAAGTGTTCCCCAGACTAAATAATAAAAAGTTTATTGAACTAAAACAGGCTATGTTTTGGTGGACTGTGAAAAAGCCATTTTAAGCAAGAAAATTGTGTTGAAGGTCAGGCCCATTCACCATCTGACAAAAAAATATTTTTAAGCTTGTATTATCAATGAATTGTGTTGAATTCCAATATTAAAAAATTATAGTATACAAAAAAAAACTATAACAGAGTAAAAAATTGAAAACTGATAACTGTAAAAATTTCTTATTATGACCCAGAGGAAAACAAACTCCCATACTGATGATTTTATACCTTTCAATGACAGTGATATATATTTTTTAACTTCTGGTTACATTTCATCATCAACAGCTCATATACGTCCCCACCAAGGGGCTCGAGCCTACCCTAAACTAGGGCGATTAGGCCTTAGTCAACCACGCTGGCCAAGTGCGGGTTGGTCGACTTCACACACAAACATTACATTTGTTTTAAATGAATTTTTGGGAAAAGTTACCTACTGAATGTATTCCAAAAATCAATTTAAATGTTCTAACTAAATATTATTGTTTTCTATGCAATAATAAACCATATAACAATGCAGTAAGCACCCTCTGTAAAAGATTAGATTGCTTGAATCGATCTGGCCATAATATAATGTAAATATTTTTTGCTGCTAGTGAATGTCATACTTATAATTTCATTGTTGTGGAATTTATTTTTCTTTTCTGTTTTATACCTAAAAATTTAATATTTACTATAAACTAATGATATGATATCACGCTTTTTAAATTTTTCTGTATTCAATTGGAGTTTATTTTATTGCCACAAATAATAAACTAGTGATTGTGAAACAGGGCCTTTTAAATAGTTTTATAAATATATTTTAAAGAATTTTTTGTTGTTAATTTATTGATCTACAAAAGGAAATGTAGTAGATGTAGAATTGTGATAAAATAATAATATATGAAATATGAATATCTAGTTGATATTGTTAAAAATGTAAATATTTGGCAAATTATTTTTGCATAAAAATATGAGAAGTCTCTTAGATATTTGTCATCTTGAATAATTCACTTCCGTCTAAACATGAAGAGCTGTCTCAAATTATTATAAAAAGTATTTTTATAACTGTGGTAAATATGAAAATTTTTGTGGACCAATATTCATGAAAATTTTTTTCTTATACCATTACGTTTCTTAAATTTCAATTTTGTTCTTATTGATACTCTCCTAAAATAGAAAACATCTTAAAACCCTTTTGTTTTCTATGAGCTACTACTTAGCTCTATGAAAGCAAAAGGGATTTTAGGGCGTTGGATAATCTTTGCACAAATTTACTCAGTATAAAAATTGTGCAAGGAGACTCCTACATTATTTTACTTCAAAGGAATACTATAAAATATAGGAAAAAGTTTATTTCTTGATTATGTATAAAACAGCTCGATAGTAGAATCGGACATCTTTAGACAATGTGTTAATGAAATGGCGCAAAACCTGAAATTAATTTTTATTCAGTAGAATTGATTCCACTAATAATAAAAAACAATACCCTTTCAGACTGCAAGTCAGGTACAGACTGCATTGACGTATTATAGGTCAATGTCAGAATGTATCCACGAATTTAATTAAATTTGCGAGATGTGCATCAAAACAAAATAGAGAATATATGCATAAGTTATTCGCAAAAAGAAAAATCTAATTTATTTTATTAACTTTTATATAATTCTTTTTGTAATAAAAATAAGTTGGCGTGCCTGAGGTTTTGCGTTATTTCATTAAAACGTTGTTTTAATCTGGTGGTAGAATAATTCGGTAACACTTTCAATTTGTAATATTAAACCATATAAACCGAAAAATCAAACCACTTTTTGAATAAACTTGAATGAGTTTCGGCCGTGGTGAACAAACTGTGAGAACCTTTAGTTCACCTACTCGTATCGTACCACACTTGGTACCTATTTGGTAATTCGAATGGCAAGGGAACCACTCTCCCACGTGCAAAGTCCGTACTTTCATTCATTTTTTCACTTTACCAATATAAATATTACGTGCTATTTTTGTAATTAAAAGATATAATGTAGTGGAAGTTATTAGATCAAACAATCAAAATTTTACGATGTACTGTATTGACATGTTTAAAGTCAGCTTGGTAAATTGCCTAGTTACAAATATTTACTAACAACGAATGTGAACATTTCTGATCTGTTGATGAAAAGTTGATCGCCAACAGCGGCGTACAGCTGCTGATCTTTTTTTTGTGGGGGATTTCACAGTAAGATTTGATTAGGTTGGTATTGGGCTGACAATCTGATGCGTCGATATAATATTTCTAATGATGAAGACAGAAATTTGTGTTTTATTACGCGCGGAAAGTTTCTACCTCCCTCCCGCCTCCGGCGACAGAGACTCGCGCTCGTCCAGTTAGTACCATAACTTTACTAATCATCGACTTGGACGTTATAATGTCATCGGCAATCTTTCTGGTCTGGTTATAGTATATTAATTACCTACATTATTCCGTTCGAAAGTACTCGCACTATCTAAGCGAATAGGCCAATGTATACATTGGATACTATTATCAGCATTTAGTTGTGTATGATGCGCAGTCGATCTTTTTAAACCTCGTTTCTGTATTTATTAATGTTTGCCTTCGATGTGGAGTAACATAACATTAGGCGTATTAGTAAATTTCTGAAACTTTTACAACAAGCAATAAGTATTCGAAGAAAATATCAGGCCTCGTCAGTATTGTATCTCAAGAAGCTTACTTATACAATATACATATATCATTGTTGAAATGTAATTCGAAATTTTACCGATTAGATTGCAATTGGAAGACAATATATAGCTGGCATTTATTTGCTCTAGCAATAACTAAAAAACTAGTGTTGATTGTGTGACGCAAGTAGTATACTTACCATATAGAATTTTATAAGCGTTTGTTTTTCTTTCAGTACCCATACTTATCCATTACTGTCATGGTACTAAATCATTGACGTATATTAACTAGACGCGCTGTCCGGTACAGAGAAATTCACCCAGTCAACTGGAGCCGATTGGCACCGTTAGTTGAGTTAGTCGATCGCGGGCGCTCGTGATAAGTGGTGATAAGTAGCCGAGCTCCCGTGAAGATTGTATCGCAAATTTTGCGTAAAATATGTCTTAAAACTTTAGTGTGACAATTGAAAACACTGTTGTTATAACGTATGAATATTGGTTTTGTATTTAAGGTTTGTATTACTGACTAATTATATATTATCTTGATTAAAAGAAATGAAAATGGTTTCCGAACTGCGATCTACGCTCGACCGCTTTGACTTTGAACGCTTGACCTTAGTTTTGCTGTCTCTTTTACTGTCATACGAGCGAGCGAGTACGCTACTGTCCACGCCCATCCAGCGCTGCCTCGCGTCGTGGCACAATTTTTGTTCGCAACAGCTTGTCTAGTTAATATACGTCAATGTACTAAATACTAAAAAGAGTAGATAATATTGCTTTTATGTCTGTATAATTTGTAGGAAGTACTCATCAAACTATCAGTAAAGTAAGATTGTACTGATTTATTTTAGCCATTTTACACTTTGGCGTCTGTTGTTTTTTATTTAGATTGCTAAATATTAGAATGTACTTGCATGTCATGTTTGTATTGTATATTCATACGTACAATGGTTATTATTATTATCTTCTATCGATGTTTCTAATATCACTGTGATTTTAAGAATTTTTGGTGTAAATATAAATTATTGAGAGTTGTCATGTTTTTTATTGCATTGCGGTTATAGCTTTCAATATTATCAATTTTTTAGGATACTTTGATCATCATAATAAGTAAGTACCTACATAATGTGAAATTCAAAAAACGATAAACACATTGGTATATGGCGATCTCGAACCCCGCGGCCCCATCGCCTAACTCAGCGACCACTCGCTATCGTTATCGTGACATTATAGAACAATGGTTTTAATGTCACAGGTGACATTAGAACTATTGTTCTGTCACGAAAGCGATAGCGAGTGATCGCTATGAGATAGGCGGTATAGGGCCGCCGGACCTCCATTGGAAGGCAAGTGCCGAGTCCACAGCGCCACCGATGAAATTTGGCAATAAATAATGTCTTACAGTACATATTAAGGGAAAAAATCAGAAATCCGTAAATACCAATGAATGTAGTTAAGTTATATGTGTACTTAGATAAGTTTGTACGGAACCCTTAATGCGTGAGTCAAACTACCATTTGGCCGGTTTTTTCATCTTCAACTACATTGAAATTATTTTTTATTTATCGTGACATTATAGAACAATAGTTTTAATGTCACAGGTGACATTAGAACTATTGTTCTGTCACGAAAGCGATAGCGAGTGATCGCTATGAGATAGGCGGTATAGGGCCGCCGGACCTCCATTGGAAGGCAAGTGCCGAGTCCACAGCGCCACCGATGAAATTTGGCAATAAATAATGTCTTACAGTACATATTAAGGGAAAAAATCAGAAATCCGTAAATACCTATGAATGTAGTTAAGTTATATGTGTACTTAGATAAGTTTGTACGGAACCCTTAATGCGTGAGTCAAACTACCATTTGGCCGGTTTTTTCATCTTCAACTACATTGAAATTATTTTTTAAGTTCCACTCCGACCCGTCAGTCCGAGGCCTTGCGACAAGACTGAATATGGTGAAGAGGCTGACATTTTTACCTTCTTTTAGTGCCTCTGTGCCTCTTCAATCCTAAAGGTTGGTCGTCAGCTTCTTGTATTCTTCTCTGTCAGTCGCACGCAAGCCGAAACAGTTGTTCAACGGAGGTAATGCCGGCCCACACCATAATGTTTCGCAGCCACGATTTTCTTAGTCTCCCAGCGCGTCTCTTCCTTCTACCCTGTTTTTTGGGCGGGGGAATCTACGGATCGACAAGGGACTGAAAAGCTGACAACTGACTCTGGTATAAACCCCATTCCTGGCTAAACGACCCTCCAGTAACTTTCACCCCCTGGAGGCACATTCGGCTCTTCTCTCCACCCTGCCCATCACTATCAACCGAAGCAGCCTATATCTGTCGTGTCCGAGCACGTGGCTGAGATATTCAACTATTTGCGTATTTTGACCGTGGCGGCGCTAGGCGTCGGCGACGTCGGCCACCGCCAACGGCCTCGCAAAAAAGTTTTACAAGTTACCTATTTATTTACGTTTCGCCAATCATCCTGGCTTAGGTAGCCGACCCCGAACACTATGAAATGAAAGTTTCGCCCGAATGAGCGTTTTCACACACACTGCCCGACACGATATCTGTACTGAGTGAAAATGTTTGTATTGTCATTTATCATTTATTTACTTATTTCATTCATGGGTTTACTTACACAGATCTTAAATTATACGTGTGTTCACACGTATATAGCATACATACAAACATAATATGTGTGCTCTTCATTATGAGCGTCCGATACCGATATCGTGTCGGTCGGATAGTGTGAAAACGTTCAATTTCGCGCATGAGACTCTGTCTGAAACGCGATGAGAGAGTAGAATCGGAGCAGTAAAAGCAATATTTTTACAATTTGATGATATCATCGAATGCGTGAATGATCTGAAAAATAAAGCTGATGATTCCGAAACTCTAAGCGACGGACGGTGAAGTAGTACTGAACGAAATGTTAACTTTTGAGTTTATTTGCGATATACGTGTGGTATGAGGTTTTGCTACGTGTGAACAATATATGTAAACTATGGCAATTGGTTCAAGTCAACTTGATAGTCACTATTATTGATACTTTACGTTCATTTTGTAGCTGGATTCAAGAATTCCGTAATACAGGATTTGAAAAAAGCGTAACAGACGCTAGATTGTTTGTGGAGAAAAATACTTACGAAATTCAGTCTCAATTTAAGGAAAAAGGAATAGCCAGGAAAAAACGAATGTTCAGTTACGAGCATACTGATGAACCAGTTGAATCTCCTGAAATGCAGTTCAGAGTCAACTAATTTAACACAGTGATAGATGCTATTAATGGTCGACACCGAATGTCGATTTAAAGCGCTCAATGAATATTTTGAGCAATTTGGTTTTATTTATGACATCAAATCTATACCAGAAGAGGATCTCCTTAGACATTGTAATGATTTAGGTATAATACTTCGGGAAGGCGAAAACAGTAAAATACAGCCTTTCGAATTATATGAAGAACTTCAGCTTTTAAAATCTAATTCTATCTAGACTCTATCAACGACGCGAAACAACTCATCCAATAAATTTTAGAAAATAATTTAGAAGTATATATTATTATCCAAATGTTTACATTACAATTTGCTCACAATTCCGGTCAGTACAGCTTCCGCTGAGAGAAGCTTCTCAAAGTTGAAATTGATAAAGACCTATTTGAGAAGCACGATAAGCCAAGACAGACTATCCGCGTTATCAGTTCTGTCAATCGAAGCTAAAATAGCGGCTAGTCTTAGGAGTCTTATCTACGACACAATCCTGAAAAAATTCAGTGAGGCTAAAAGCTGAAAAGTTGGACTATTTTAATTTCTATGTGTGTAATAATTATTTTTTGTCATCATTTGATTATCAACAATAAAACTTGTTTACTCATACATCATTTTATAATTTGGGTCACTTAATTCAACGTTTTATTTCGACTGCGAAGTAAAATAGGCCTCGCGAACTTGATGTCGCCGACGTCCACATGTGGTCTAGCGCCGCCGCGGTTCCCATCATGTTTCGGGGCATATGTATAGGTACAGTAAGCTTGTCAAGCTATACTGTTTGACCTTTGGACCGTTCTTATGTCGCTCGTAATAGTGGCGGTTTTCGTAGTGCAAATGTGAATGGGAGCTTACTGTACATGAGTGCGGATATGACTTTTTTACCTATTATACATAAGTCTTGGTGAACCATTACACATGGTAGCTTTTTGCTAAATGCTTATAAACTAGACATTCACACACACCCATTGAATAGCTAGCAGGGACGATGTGCGTACTATAGCATTCCATTTCGTTACGAAAGGAATCTTCAAACTCGTTTATTATCTTCTTATCGCAGTTTCAAGTGATAAAGTTAGTATAAAAATTTACAAATAAGTCAGTAGCTACCATTAACTATATACGCATGTAATGAGACCATTTTGTGTTCATTTCCTCCTTAGAGCATTTAACCTACTAAGATTTCCTGCTACATAAAATTTTGGATTTCGCTCATAGAGATTTCGTTGCCTTAAAATAAGTACAAAGGGTGTTGTTCAATTTCGGCTATTCGTGAACAAGTTATTTCCTAAAAAAATATGTTTAATGAAATGTAATAATAGTAGATTGTTATCCGAGGGTCGAAAGAATCAATTCCCGAGGTATTTAGACTATAGTCCGAGTAGGAATTGATTCTTTTACTCATGTTAAACACTACTTTTCATTTCGAATATGAGGAAAATAATAGTACATTGTTACCCCAGGGGTGAAAGTAACTTATTTAGTCCCGAGACGGGGTTTGGCGCCCGAGCGTAGAGAAGGCGCCTATAGTTCGAGGGACTAAATAAGTCTTTAACCCGAGGTAAACACTGTGCTTTTCATTACGAATACAAGGAAAGTAAAAATAAAAACATGAATCAGCTAAAGAACATATGATATGAGTGAATTTTATTTTAATAAATCAACAACTTTTGCTTTTGCCTCTTCTCTTATGTATGAAATTTCTGCTATACGGAAGAATAAACAAAACTCGAAAACACGAAAAACAAATGAAGATCGGATTGCTTATTTTATTTTGTTTTTCTGTAGCCAGCTATTCAGCCACTATTTTCTATTCTATTCTTTGCTCGGTGGCGCTGTCCTTAAGGATTCCGCCAGCTTCAATTATTCTGCTTAGATTTTAGTCGCCACGATATTACACTCTGCCTTTGCTTCAGAGCCATTATTTTTCATTATCATCATGGAAAAAATTGTAAATATTTTGTCCATTATTTGTAATCTAAGTTATTTTAAAGAAATAGTTGAAAGTAAAATTTAATAAAATCATTTAAAAACTATAGGTATTCTTTTAATACTTAACATTGTTATTTCATTTTTACACCGTGCTGTAATTGAGTGGCTGTATAAAACGTCGGAACATGGAAATATAACTAGTTTCCTTTTTAAAATTTGACAGCAGCTGTCAGTTGAAAGTGATTCTCCCTAGGGCTGAAAAGCTCAACCCGCTCCTCAGGCATTTTCAGACCTACTTTCAGAGTATGAGTAATGAAAAACTAGTTGTTTATCTAAACTATTTATTGATAATATATTATATATCTTTCTTTTAAGATTTCTGGCAATAGATTTCGATCACACAATTTGCCTCGTTTTTAATCGATGGTGTCAACATTTCAGAATCGCTTGAGTTCATTTTTAATATGCAAATCTTAGCATAAAAGATTTATCTATTTTTTGAATTCCGTCACAGATACATAACAGATTAGTAAGTATCCCGCCAATTTATATCGACTTTTTAAATTTTAAATATGTAACTCACCGGGTAATTGTTGCGGCCTATTCCGCTCAAAGAGTTTGCGCTAAGTTCACACTGGCTGTTTAGAATAGAAACTCACATGGCCGCAGCATTTTTTTAATTAGTTTTTTTACAGAAATCTCATCACAGCTGACAGCAGTTCTATTTTTAAAGTTCATTCTGGCTCTAAGACGAGGGACTAAATAAGTTACTTACACCCCTAGAGTAACAACTCATATTGCGAATTACAATTTGCATTTAAAAAAAATGCAAAATAAACTGAAAAATGAACCAATTAGTAAGTACCTACAAGAAAAAAAATCGTCTCGGGCGGGAATTGAACTCGCATCTTCAACATCACTTGAACATACCTTGTTGACGCTTTAATCACAGATGAGAAAGTAATTATGTTTACAATGGCCTTAATCACTGGGCCACCGAGCTCTACCAGCCCCGACGAAACTTTAACTGTCACAACTCTTTAAGCCAAAGTAGACAAAGTAGTTAAGTACTGTTAATAGCTAAGAATCATCATCCAATTTAGAAATTACAGATTTCTTGAAAATTAATTAAGAATTAAGCAAAGTTACTGTATATTTGTGACTGCATTTTCTTAATGATTGTCTGGAGTAGTCTGGAGTCTGGACGCTCGTAATCGGTAGTTATAACCGACTTTATTTATATCTTTTACTAGCTTTCCGCTTGCGGCTTTGCCCGCGTTTTTATTGTTTTCCCGTGGGAATTTATATTTTCTCGTAGGAAAAATAATTTTGTAGCCTATTTAAGCCCGGATAATAAATTTCGTAGAAATTGGAGCAGATTTTAAATATTTTCCATAAAAAAGGGGTAAAACCCTAAAGGGGTGAATTCCAATAAACCATGAAACACGTGATTAATTACATTTTTCATAGCATGAATCTCAAGTTTTATCAAAATCGTTGCTAATTTCAAGATTTTTCCATACAAACTTGCAACTCCTATTTCATCCCTTTAGGGTTAACATTTTTCAAAATCCCTTCTTAGTGTGCGTCCGCATTTTGAATTAAAACAACTGTCCAAATTTCACATTTCTACCATTAGCGGTTACGGCTGTGCGTGCGTCTATAGATGGGCACATCTCCTTTTATACAGGGTCATTTTTAATGGACCAACAATCTCCCAGAGGCTGATTCTAGTGCTCAGATGCAACAACTTTTTGTATGGGACCAACATCGAAATCGCAAAAAAATCCACTTTCCCATACTAAAGTCTCAATCAGCTAACCTAGTTTGTATGAAGAAGTGTTATTTTTTTTTGAGATATCGCTGTTGGTCCCATACAAAAAGTTGTTGCGTTGCAAGAGCACTAGAATCAGCCTCTGGGAGGTTGTTGGTTCATTAAAAACGACCCTGTAGGTATATATAGATAGATGTGTGTTCACCGATTATTCCGTTAAGTGTGAAAATTTTGCATTCGAAAGAGTATACCATGTCAAGACCTGGTGATGGGATGCCACAAAAATCGAAGGAAACTCAAAATTTCATAGGCGACCCAGAGTGTTTCATGTTTTTACAGAAGCTATAAGCTTTAAGGTATTTGGGTCTAAAGTCATAATCGTAAGGATTCTTCCATCGTGATCTACATGTAAGGACCTATATAATTAACTTTAGGTTATATATTATAAGTTTACCACTCTTTAAATCATCTGTTGGTCTTCCTAAAAGATAAAATAAAATAAATAAAATCATGCAGGACTTATTATGAAG
The DNA here is from genome assembly GCA_963935595.1 of Schoenobius gigantellus. Taxonomy (NCBI): domain Eukaryota; kingdom Metazoa; phylum Arthropoda; class Insecta; order Lepidoptera; family Crambidae; genus Schoenobius; species Schoenobius gigantellus. The sequence goes on from OZ012553.1 coordinate 15,746,049, forward strand.
GGTTCCTTGACTTTTAAGTGTTTTTTTTTATATTACAAGCACGTATTGTCTTCACCTACTCGTAGCTGTCTCAAGGTGCTTCGGTGGGCTTGTTTGAATTCACTCAAAAGATTAAAATTAAAATATTTTACGAAAAATAAAAACCGAACTTCAAAAACACTTAAAATTCAAAAATAATATAAGAATATATACGTATACAACATCGGTTTTGGCGTGGTTTTGGCACTTGGCACTGGTTTTTATCGTCTCCAACAACCAATTGCCACAAATTTAAAAAAGAATAAGATCCCCTTTTATATTTTGAATTCGGCACCAAATTATAATTACCTACCTCCCTGCATTAGTTCTTACATTATTTAAGACATTCCTGGAGATCATCGCTTGGCGCCAACTTTTATATAAAAATGTGATATCGTGTGTATTCTTCTATTATTTTTGACTTTTGAGGGCTTTTGAAATCTGTTTTTATACTTTGTATAATATTCTTATTAATAAAAGAAGAACGTCGAACACAAAACCATCACTCGTGACTAAACACGTGGCACTAATGATTTAATGTGTCTTAAGAGAACATTCTCGATGGTGAACATAAGCGACCGAACACTTAATATAAGGTCACTTGAATGTTCCGTCCGATGTGTTATACACCCGTGACAAAGTTTTAATGTCGCAGGTGACGGAAGAACTATTGTTCTAATGTCACGAAAGCGTTAGCGAGTGATCGCTATGAGATAGGCAGTAGGACCAAAAAAAGCCACACGCATATTTCTCCACAGTCGTTCCGCAGTAAAATATATGGAGATGACACGGAAAAAGTAGCGTGCGGGAGGTTGTTACAGGCTAATGTCATTTCCATACATATTTTCTGCGGAACGACTGCGGAATATTTTGACTAGACCCACAGCTGAAGGCTTGAGTACTCGGAAGATTCTTCCCGAGTACTAAATGTGTACTGTGGACTGACGTGCGTGTTTTGCACTATCGTAGATAGGTACATATTAATACATAATTACTTGTCTGTGGTTTTGCACTTTTTTCAGCCGACTGCGACTTCGTGGCATTAGGTAACTATTCTCTAATCTGTGGCATTAGGTTCTCAATAGCCATCTTTACGGGAGTTCTTATGGGGTGATTCGGAACGTCCAAAGTATTCCTAGGAATTATTCTGAACATTATACCTAACGTACAAAGTTATACAGTTGAACGATGGAATATACTTAGCAAGACAAAAAGCAATAATTAGGTATAGATATTTTTATTGTTTTCATATTTTCTATATAGTTTCACAAAATACATGGCATAAATACATGCATTCTAATCTCACTATATCATATCACAAACAGACAATGTAAGCACATTCAGGTATAAATACGGCTATTTTCACAATAGCAATTGTTAAGCGTACCTATTTGAACACCTACTTGATACTGCGTTGCCACTTACAATTACAAATGGTAGGTAAGTAATGTGAACTTGACCAAATTCTGAACCAGTCAGCTGATTCCGTCCACAAATGAAGCCGTGTTTCCTGCGTCGTTTTTTCTAGCCAAATAAAACCATTGAAACATTACACAAAACCATAATATTCGATATTCGAAAATTTTATACAAATTATATGTAGTTTTGTGTAAGGTTTTGATGTTTTGTGACTAAAAACAAGCGTAGGACATGCACTTTTAAATAGACACTATAATTTCAATAATAACTATAACCTAATTATCACAATTCAATAATATCTACTTGTCTTAAAAAGGCACATAATGCATTAAATACCTACATTACTTAAAGTACCTATTTCTATATATTACAATATATAATCCAACAATAATTCATACATAAATAAATATATGTTTTACTAAGATTTTCTTGACATATCCTCCAATGGAAGCATTGATTCTGCGGCCTTGTCTGGCAAAGAATCTGTTTTATTTTTGTGTCCCAAGCAGCTTGCGAAGCACGTGTCTCCTTTTCCGAAATTCTCTCCATCTTCTAAAGACTGTGGCATGGGTTGATTCATGGTTTCAGGTAGAAAACAACATAAAAATCCGGATATGAGAGCAATCAAACCAAATAGAACAGCAGGTATTTTAGGATTAAAAGAATCCAGTAATGTTATTAACGGTGTTAGTGCTCCTGAAAGTCTGGCGCACATTGAACCAAGACCCATTGCAGAATTACGAACTACTGTAGGGAACAGCTCAGCTGAATAATTATAGATTATAGCAAATGAGCCCGCTATAAAAAGTTTCCCTGCTATCACTATTGCAGTAGATACAACACTTCCTGAAGGAACTAAAGTAGCGCCAACACATGACATTCCGCCTATAATCATCATTGAACAAATTAAAGGCCTTCTGCCCCAAATGTCAAGGAAATAAATAACCGCTGCATAGCTCGGAAATTCAACGAACCCCATAATTGCCGTTATTAAATAGGGATTGCCTTCTAGTTTTCCTGTACTTAATGTCAGACCATAGTAAGCTATTGAATTGGCGAACCAGCATAAACACACGTTTAATGTTTTAGTTCTTAGATTCGGTGTTTTAAATAAGTCAAGAGTACCACCGGAAGATGTTTCTGTTGCCTTGGATGCCTCTACTCGTCCCCTAGATACAAGGTCTGCTTTGTCTAACTGATGTGGTGATTTATTAAATTTCAGAGCCTTTTCAACGATTTCGACTGATTCTTTCGTTCGACCTTGAGCCCAAAGCCAGCGTGGGGATTCGTCCATAATCCATATATGGGGTATAAGCAAAAGGCTATGAAGTCCATAAACTATTTGGAGATATTGTCTGTTATCAATCAGAGCACCCCACCCAGCTACCAAAATTATTCCAGCTGCAAATGCTGCTTGGAATGTGACACCACACGCTGTCCTCTTGCTAGCCCCAACTAGTTCCATTGTTAAGACAAATCCAGTAATATAAGAACCAGCCGATCCAAAAATGCCGTACAAAAATCTTATCACCAAAAATGACCAATATTCTGGCACAAACGCTACAGTAACTCCAAGCACGAGCTGCAGTACTCCTGACCAACAGAATATTTTCTTTCTACCGTATTTATCTGCCATACCACCTAGCACTACAGCCCCCGTGAAAACACCTAACATGTATATTGTTTGTGCTAAGGCTCCCATCCATCTTTTGTCGCAAACGAGATTCCATTCAATAGCACGGGAAGACGACCTGTATTTCGTATCAAACACCCACTTTGAGCAAAAAGCTGTTTCGTTGTTTTCATAAATCAAACAATTGTGTAAGCTTCCAAGATCAGTCTTAGGTATAGCATGCAATACTGATGATGAATTCCATGGGGCTGAGTGTACATCAGAATCCACACCATCAATCCAGCACCTGCAATTGTAAGTAATTTACATTAATGCCAAAGTTAATCATTGAGCAAAATAAACTTTACCATGTAGACACCAATGTTTATAGTATCTATAAACTCTAATTTAAATATTTTACTGTTTAAGCTCCATCGTGCTTCAGTAGGTACCTATGTTAAGCAGTGGATTCTGCATCAGAGCCTCTAGCCAGGATAACGACGTGCATTCTCTAACGCAAACGGATACACAATGGCAAAGTACGGGAATGACACAATAGGCTAGATGACTAAAAAATTTTTTTTGCTTTAATAGAATCTCATTCATATAATAAACAGAAAGAAAAAATCGGTTTTCGAATAACTATAAAAACAACCAAGATATAAGGTATTAAAGATTTTTCTCTATCTCTTTCTAGCAAAACGGCAATTTACAAGGAGTTTATATGGCCGTACTCAACAGTGACGTCACGGTTGATGTCGGATCTCTCTGTCTAATCGCCTTCAAATTAACAACTTAAAATGCTTGTATCTAAAGTATTTCTAAGCCGATTTTAATTCTAATTTCACAGGACTGCATCTTTTTCCACGGTATTTTAATATTTAATGACGAGACATTTAAATTTGAATTCAGTCATCATCCCAATTCACGTGGTTTCGATAAGCCATTCCCATATATTAACATTCCATACATTTAAACACAAGGAACAAGTAAGAAATTGCTTGCAAGTAAGTGACTGGCCCTTATTTCACTCAACAGCAGGCCTATTCGCTAACTACGGTTGGTAACTAGAACTGTCATTTTTGAAAGCCACTTTATATCCATTACGGGTTTAGTGTTCTTATGTGTTACGGCAGCGTTCATGATAGCAGTAATGGATGTTAAGTTCCTTTCAAAAATGACAGTTCTAGTTAGCAACCGAAGTTACAGAATAGGGGGGCAGGTCATTGTCAAAATATATCACACTAGCTGTGCCCGCGACTTCGTCCGCGTGGAATAGTAACTTTTGGCAGCATTTTGATTTTTGTAGGCAATTTTTTAAAGATCGTGATAAGCCTATGTTATACCTTATATAATTAGCTATCTATTAGTGAAAGTCCCTTCAAAATCGGTCCAGCCGTTCCGGAGATTACCGGAAACGAAAACACAATTAAAAATTTTTTAATTGTGTTTTTGTTAATGGTACCCAATATACATTCATAGCCATTTAGTAAAAACTTGTTATTTTGACATTACAAACAGACACTTCAATTTTATTTATTTCTACTAGATACACTATTTTACCATCTCTGACAGGTGGGATAGCTGTCAAAATATATAACATTATCGACCCGTTCCAGATAAGCATTTTTAGCCATAAATACCAACATTTTTAGCATCTCTGCGTTTCATTAGCCGGTGATGCTAGTTTTTCTTGCTGGTTGTCATGCGTTTCATTTAAGCATTTTTAACACGAAATGCTAGCATCAAATACCCATGCTAATAGATGGGTCCTCTGATACCACTTTTTGACAGCTTTCAAATTTGACATTTGGAATCTTTTTTTCATGAATCAAAAAGGATTTTCAGCGGATTAAAAAAAATTATTGAAAGATATTTATAGTATTAGTCAATTCTGATTTATATTATAAAAAATTTTAAGTGGCTGGACTAAGTAGGTGAGGTGTCAAAATTCAGCACGAAAAATCAGTACCTTGCGTTTCATTTGTAACAATTAGCGCGGCTAAAAATGTCAAAATTTCTTATAAGAAACGCAAAACGAGGCTAACATCAGATGTTAGCCTCAGAAAGTAGCAGTGCTTTATCTGGAACGCAGGGAATGTCATATATTTGAGGTAGTCCACCAGGATCCCCCAGCCCGGGGGTTCACGTGGGAACCCTAGGGGATCCCCATGAACTCGCGAGTTCACCAGGATCTCCTGATGATAAAAGTATGTAAAGTTGCATTCACAGTGTTGCGGTAATAAACATATCGCTGGTTTGCGAGAATATCGACGTAACTCGAAATTCTGTCAAATTGAATTAAGTATACCAAACGATCATAAATCTTTGATATTTTATCGTGAACAGAGACGAAACGACGATTTCGCGTCTAAATTTGTTAGAAAGAGACAGCGGCATTATGCATTTGAGACAAAACACTAAAACGTAAATCATAAATACAGACCCATCTCAGTTAATCCGATGGAAACAGAGTGAACGCACGGTCTATTCTCATAAATACCGACGTATTTAGAGTTCGATTGCAATAATTGCTAACAATTTTTCAAGAATAAAGACTTACTTTGTGATTACTCGTTGTTTTTAAATGACATAAGTTAATAAAGACATGTCTGAAACGCCCCTTGGATGGTTTTTTTTATAATTTCAATAAATGTTTTTAACTATTTTTATGTGTTTCGATACTGAGATAAAATTTACTTTAATCAGTAAAGTCAAACCCTCAATAAACCATTTATATTTTGCGGTATGCATTAAAACATTTATAAAGAAATTTAAAAACGCCATTCTCTAAAATCAACAATTTTTAGTTTCGTCGCTATTCACGCAAACCAGCGATATGTTGTTAAGAGTTTTCTTATTGTTTTTATATATAACCTTTTTATTGACCTAGCTACCGGTAGCGATTGGGTAGAAATGCAATCTTGTCGATCAAATGACATTACTAAATTTGTCACTAACTTTCCCTTTCAATGCATAATGTCTGAAAACGATAATTTATTAAATATAATTGAAAATCATAGCAAAATAATTTTATTCGACGGTCGTAAATATCATAAAAAAAGACATAAAAACGGAAATGTTTTATTGCACTTTTTATTGCTTTATTTCCATGCTTTTTGAAGCATGCTTATTAGAGATTTCACAAATAAAATACTAGAAAAGATTTTTGACTTTGAAGGCACATTAGTTATAGGTATATGTATGTCAAAAACTAAAAAAAAAAAACAGTTAAGTGTTTGCCGTAAATAAAAAAAACTCGAACAAATAACAATTTTGTTATATATAAAATTATGACATTTTTTGTTTTAAGTTTCCTTGGTATGAATGGTGCTTAACATTATGAATTTGCGTTCAGGGGATCCTGGTGAACTTGCGAGTTCATGGGGATCCTCTAGGGGATCGGACTGGGGGATCCTGGTGGACTACCTCATATATTTTGACAATTGTTGTACCTGTCTGTCAGAGATGGTGAAATAGTAGTCTGATCTCGCTCCGGTCGGTCGTGTCGGTTAACTGTCAGACTATGCGAGTGACGAAGTACTTGTGTTTGCAAGAGTATACTAGAATTAATCGAACGTACTATTTTTCAATGTAAACACAACCTAATCAAAAAAATAATCGGAAACACTAAGGTGGACAGAATTCGAAGATAGGTATTTGTAAAATGTGTTGCTGTCGCGCTGTGCTCCCGAACAAACAAATTGAGAGCGATAGAGACAACTGCAGCTCGGAATACCTATGAAAAGTACTAAAGTTGCGGCACTCTATGATGGCCGTTTTGACAGCTGTCATCCCCATAGTTTATCCGTCAGTTTTGACAAATACACTATGGGGATGACAGCTGTCAAAACGACCATCATAGCGTGTCGCAACTTTAGGTAGTCCAGTCTGTCGACCACGACCGATTGCCATAACTTTAAAGAAGAAGGTAGTCCAGTCAAGTTAACCCTAAAATAGGGGTGACGTTACAATAATTCCCAAAAAGCTAAAAATTGGTATGGACGTTAGGAATACTATTATAAATTAATTGTCGATAGTCCCCATTGACCCTCTTTGTGCAAAAAAATTATTCGTGGTTAAAGTTTGCAAAAATGTTTTTTTTTTGCATTTTTCATCTAAATGGTGAGCTTTACAGCAAAAATAGTTGAGCCAAAATTGAAGATCATCCAATTTTTTCTCTTTTTTTTAGTAAGAATCGCCATTTCCGAGATATAGCGATTCAAAGAGTTGAACAAAGTAATTTCTTCGTAATTGTATGTAAGTATGTTAATGTACTTTCATCACATACTTTTTTACATGCAATAACTGGCTGCGATACATCACCATATTTCAAGAGGGTTTACCCCTCTTGAAATATGGTGACAATGGTTTTCAAATTGTTCGAGAAACAAATCTAATTTATTGTGCTGAAGTTTTTAACCACCTTCAAAAAAGGAGGAGTTTCTATGCTTGACTGTACCTATTTTTACCCGACTTCGAAAAAGGAGGAGGTTCTATGTTCGACTGTATCTATTTTTTAATGTATGTTCACCGATTACTTCGCCATTTGTGGGTCGATTTTCTAAATTCTTTTTGTAATCGAAAGAGTATACTCCTGAGGTAGCTTCGTTGTCACCAAGTCCCGATCTGGTGATAGGAAATCGAAGGAAACCCTTAAATTTTATAGGCAAGTTCAACCTGTTTCATGATGTTTTTTCTGAAGAAATTCAGGTATTTACATCTGGTAGTCATCATATCATGTTACAGAGCTAATGATGGAAGGCTTCTGATAGCCCAGGAGTTAAGGGATAATTCTAATTCTAGGGTTAGCCTTGGTCAAATTACAATACGCATGTATAAAATTTGCTTAAAAACATGAATTAATTTTTTTACAAAAAATAAAACCGACTGCAAAAACACCAAAAAGTCAAAAATAATATGAGTATACATTATATTAATTTAACATATCATATTTTTTCGCACTAGGAGCATCAATAGGGATTTTTGTTAATTAATTTATAATATAGTATACCTAATATTTACACCCATTTTAACCTCTATGGGAATTATTGTAACCTTCAATATCTTATTCGACCGGACTATATACCAATTAAACGTTACATTGTCCTCTGATTTTTTTTCTTCTCTAAAACTAGACCGATTTAACTACTTTTTGCATTACGTTTGGCTGTGTTTCTCTGTTTTCCCTTTTCCATATAATCTCGTCAAATTTGTTTGTTGGATGTTTGAATATAGCAGAAATCTGTCCAATTTTTTACGTTTTTAAAGGTTCAAATCCCCTTAAATCTTATGGAGAAAAATTTTAGTATCTTACCGATATATGGGTTCCATGATTTAAACAACAAAACTCTTACAAAACGTTATATATTTCTCATTATCAAAACTGGGTGGACTACTCTACTGCGCAATATCTAAAACATCTTTACTAATTTTACATAATTTCGAACTGTATATATTTAAAAACCAAATCTTAAAATAATTCTTTCATATTCTCGTATTTTTCTTTTTCACCCGAAAACAATCTTGACATCTATCAATTTTCAAATTCGACACCTTTATTTTTAACCTACCATAAATTACAAACATAGACAAAATTTCAACCTCTAACATTAAATCTCAGAAGAATATGTTCTGAGCATTAAATAATGATTTTGATAAAAAAGAAAAACACAGGAGCATGCTAATAGTGGTCATAGATTTTTTGGAATAATAGTGTAACTATCGCCATACAGGAAGGAAACAGCTAAGGAACTACGTTTGTATGGAAAAACCGTTCGTAAGCCTTGCTCTTAATAATAAAATAAAATAAAGGAATCATATATTTGGAAATAATAACTAATATTGTCTGTTATGTCTCGTCTCCTTTTACAGCCTTCAATGAAATTTGTAAAAGTTAGAAATTATATACGACTCCGCGCATCGCGTTGCTTGCTTAAAATCCTTTTAAGTGACTCAGGTGTGAAGCTAAGCATGTTGAGTATCGATTATAAGAATCAACGTAAAATTATAACAAACTGAAACTATCTGTTTGGCAATCCTTTCCCATGTTATGTTTACAGCAATCTCCCATGAGTATTTTGTCAAAAATTGTATGGTATCGTAATGAGTGATGATTATATCTACATATTATTGATTCCTCTCATCTAACGTAATAATGATATTGGACTAAAACTAACTAAGGTTCAAAATAAAATGCTTATAATTTAAAAACAAAATTTATTAAAAACATTTACTGACGAGTACCATGTGTTACTTACCTATAAAATTATGCTAGGTCCTGCCTAGTAGAAAATGCTTGCTCGCGTTTTTGAGACCACCTTAAACTATTACAAAATAATACATACATATGTAAATTAATAAGTAGCACTATATATAGGTAGTAAACATGAATAAGTATAATCAACAATGAACAGAACTATGTTATTGTTTCATAATTATTCCGAGCTGTCGTGATTAGTTAAATTATTTTTAATAGTCCACACTTCTTGATTATGATTCAGATGTCTGATAAAATTAGTCATGACTCCATATTCTCACAATTTAAAATTGTCCTAATTTGCAATCTATACTAATCTCAATTCTGTATACAAATAATGACTTAGTTAAGGTATAAGAAAAAAACTTATTCAACGACAGCAGATAACCAGTCATATCTGGTATCACGACTACGAAAGTGAAATTCTGAGGCTTTAAGTAATAATAGAAAGTAACTAGTTTTGTGTTTTTTGTGCGCAAAAAGGCTATCATTATCTAGTTTGACAAATGATAGCAAAAGAATACCGTTAGCTTTGAAGTAGTTATATCTTAATGGCAAGTCAGTAAAATCTAAGTATTTACTATAAAATTTTACGGACTTTTCTTTTTAGTATAATTTTGTAAATTCAGTGTTCTTCTGGCAACATCAACAAAATGGTAATAGTCTTGCACCAATTTTTTTTTGCTAGTAACCATACATTATCATTATACGCTATTTTACAATTTAAATCACAAAATTATGTTTAAAAATGCTAGAAAAATGTATTTACAGCACCTGAATTTTTAATCAAGTACCAAAATAAGATATAAAGTAACATTTTCTAATAAAAAACTATTCAATATACGTCGAGATATCTTAATAAGTTAGTTACAATAAAGGTACCTAAACCTCCGCAATACATCTAAAATAAATTTTGGCACATCACTATTTGGGTACATCTTCTATTGAAATTCACATTGATTCATTTATGTAAATGTACAGTCACCTTGATATTCGTACGATACTTATATCAAGAATGCTGAAACTACGTTTACCTATTGAAAACAATCAATATGTTCTTAGGATTTTATCAGTCTCAAATTAAGCCGATAAAATGCAACCATAGACTAGACTGACCTAACTTATTAGTTACTAATATCAATTTTACAAATATAAATTGATATAATTACATCTTCACCAAAAATGCTTACGAAAAAAAAACTTGTCAAATTAAATATATCTACTACCATCTACTCTGAGAAATTATATCAAATATATTGAGTAGACATAGAAACAAAATAATATAAAAATTACATTTCATTAATAATATTTTTATAGGAAATGAACTCTTCCTTTGAATTATGAGTTACTTCATATATAAAAATTAATTCAAATATTGATTGTTTAGTATAATAAAAAATATAACTACAAAATGAATATAGAAGTAAGTATTGGTAAAATGGAAATACTCACTGGGTCAGGAAATGAGATCTGACTAGATGTTCAAAGCCTACTAAATCAACATAATATTCTTTTTCATGAACCGCAATTTATACAAGTTATATAAATCACAATAATTTTATTAATTTTATATAATATTATACTTTAACGATAAACCCTGCTCGTAACTTATTGCAATTATGTACTTAGCAATCGTAAAACTGAAATCTTTTACCGACATTCGCCTGTTTTGAATATCTTTGTCTATTAATTTTCACGTACTTTTTTTTCATTTCACGTTATGATTTCTTTCCAATTGTTTCCAATGGTATCATTGTTTCAGGGATGTCCACACTACTATCACTTAATTTCCGGCCAGTGCAATTAGTAAAGCAAGTGTCGCCTATGCCAAATTTTTCCCCATCTTCGATAGATTGTGGCAAGTTGCGGCCAATTGTTTCTGGCAAGAAGAAAGTTGAAAATCCAGAGAGAAGAGCTATGAATCCAAAAACTATCGTCGGTATCTTAGGATTGAGTGTATCCAGTAAACTCACTAAAGGTGTTAATGCTCCCGAAATACTAGCGCACATGCTCCCTAAGCCCACACCCGAACTACGCACAACCGTCGGGAATAGTTCGGCGGAATACTTGTAAATTATAGAATACGAGCCAGATATGAAAAGCTTTCCAACCATTACCACACCTGTGGTGGAAGATGATCCGTGAGGTAAGGCTACTACTATCAAGCACGAGAGCCCACCTAGCAACATCATTGTGCTAATTAGTGCCCTATGGCCAACTCGATCTAAAAAGTACATAATGATGACGTAGCTTGGCAGCTCAACTACTCCCATTAAAAAGGTGATAAAGTACGGATTTCCGTTTAGTTTGCCAGTATTCAAAGACAGTCCATAATAAACTACAGAATTAGCGAACCAACATCCACATATAATTAACGTCTTTTTCAACATATTAGGGGTCTTGAACAAGTCTGTGGCTTCAGCTGCATGTTCGTCAGTATATTTGGCACACGTGGCTTTGCAATGTGATACTAGTAAAGGAGCATCGACAGTTTCGTTTGATTTGTTCATTCTCAAAGCCTTCTCTACGATAGCCACGGATTCACGTGCACGGCCTTGAGCCCACAACCACCTCGGGGATTCATCCATTACGAACCAATGCGGAAGTAATATTACCGCGTGAAGCGCATAAAGTATTTGCAAATAGAACCTGTTATCAATAAGGTATCCCCAAGCGGCTAATAACATGATCCCTACAGCAAACATTATTTGAAATACGACGCCGCATATAGTGCGTTTACTTGGACCTACTAATTCCATTGTCAGCACGAAGCCAGCTATGTAGGAACCGGAGCCAAATATGCCATATAGAAACCGAATGGCTATGAAAGTGTAGTAATCAGTTGCAAATGCTACCGAGGCTCCAAATATAAGTTGTAGTAGCCCACACCAGACGAAAGCAGTTTTTCTTCCAAATTTATCTGAAACTCGTCCGATAGCAATGGATCCAATTATGACTCCAAACATGTAAGAAGTTTGAGCGATTGCCCCCATCCATCGCCGGCTGCACACGAAGTCCCATTCAATTCCACGCGACGACGTGTAGTATTGGGTATCGTATACCCAAGAAGTGCATTCCTCTAATGTTTTGTTCGGTCCATACATCTTGCAAGAATCGAGTTTTCCGTTTTCATCTAATGGTATTGATTTCAATATCAGTGATGAATTCCATGGTTCAGTATAATTGGATGTTTCATTTGGTAATGCGCATCTGAAAAATATACAAATATGAAACTCTACCAAAAAGTGGTAACTTTATAAAATAATTTTGTGCTTGCTATTTAAAATGTAAAGTGCTAACGGGTTTTAGAATTGTTAAACATTGAACAAGATATCAAAATTTAGTGGGCACAAAAATTGCAAGCTTCTTGCAATAAAAAAAATAGAATTTTTAGTTTGGTTATGAAACCTGAATCAAAGTATCTTTCTATTTAGGATTCTTCTTAGTAGGTTAGACACATCTTCTATCCTTTCGTATTAAAAATAATAAACAATATTGCTAAGAGTATTAATTTATAACTTACAATCACCTTAAGCCATGTTAGTAAGTAAAAATAATATAAGGAAACATTCAAATACCTTCTTTATATTCTTGCCAGAACCAGTTAATAATATGTCCTTATCAGCAAACTATTTTAAATTGGCTAATTTACAAGCTGAATAAATACTAATACCTTATTACAAAAGAAAAATACTCACGCTTTGTCAATCGAAGTAAATATTCATATAAAATGTATATTAGGTACTTCATTGAAAATGTAGAGTTGATAAGATGCCACAACTGTTGCCAAAAACCCTGTTACCGTAAAAAGCAAACCTTGTGTTCAATCTATACAGCGTAATAAAATAATATAAGTATCCAAGTTAATAGCAACCATTACTCACCATTAAAATTTGTATGCATAATATACCTATTAGTTGAAATATATTAAAACCCTATCTGTAATATTCAAACTTATGGAGAAAGAATACATTTAAGTAGGCAATATGTATATATTTATTTGAATAACATAACATTAATCACAATAATAATGATATAGGCTTAAGAAGTGGTGAATTAAATCATACTCACGTTTTTTAATTTTACTTCCATAAGTTTGAAAATAAGTAAAGTTGTTAGTAAATCTTGCCATACTACATATTTGTTTAAAGATCCATAAACTATTAGAATTTGTAAACGCAACATCTAAAAATGCTGATTATAACTTTTCTTGTAAGACCAAGTAACACACCCTTTGACCATCGTTTTGTATGTAGCTCATGCGCATGCATTTCACGAACTGAAGTTTTTTGAAAATAAAATACAAAAATAATTTATAAGTGTTTATTGAAGTGGTTTCACAGAATGGTTAAATTTTTCGGCAAATTCTTACACTATCCCCGCAATTCCAAATTGTTAGATAGAAATATATAAATTATGTATAAATAGATACCTAAAGTGTTATGAAGTGATAAAAAATTTGGATGGATTCAATGCATAAGTAAGTAATTAGCCAAGTTATGTTGCTTACCTATGTTCTGGCACCGCCGCCACTGTGACCAATGATAGCATGTGCATCCCAGCAGTCATAGCTGCAAGGATATGAAGTATGAACTGAAAACATTGGTAACGCCCGAAGTCTCCTGGAAATTAGAGAAGAAGTGACGTTAATATTATCAATGTCTGAGAGATTTTAAAGTTCATTGGAGTCCAAGTCATCGTCTGTATAAAAGATCAAATCAATAGAAAACTATAACAGGTGAGATGATAATATAATAACACGTGTACAATTCCCAAATGTTTCAAAAGTGATAACATTCTGCTGTAGACAATTAAGCTTTTCTGCTATAGATAATTAATTATTTATTAATATGGAGTGGAAAATGGATAAGAATAGAAAGCATTTATTGACCAAAGAAACTTATCCACTAAATTTTAATTTAACATCATATTTTTTAAACTCGTTTATTTGTGTCGAGTGCTTTCATACTGAGAAAATTTTATCAGTGCAATAATTAAGCAATGTGTTTGTTATTATATGTATATTATGTTCTTATTTCTTTATTAATTTCCATTTCATGACTTCTATGCAAGCTGAGTGTTCGCAACATAGATGTCAAGTGGAGTCACGCATCAAAAATATAAAGTAAAATTCTTCATAAATATAAATATACATATCTACAAGATATATACTTGAGTTTGCAATAATTTTCAGAAAAAAAATAATCAGAAAGTGACCTCGCCTAGAATTTAAAGCTTTAGACCAAATTGATTGGTTTGGTTATTTTTAGTTTTATCATGGAATTTTTAATCAATAAAGATTAGATATTTATAGATGCGAGCGAGCGAGAATTTTCCCTTGCTCCTGCGCTCTCACACACACTGAAAGAGCCAAGGCACGCCAAGGTTTAGCGTGTCAGCCGCCAACCGGTCACATGAGACCGGTGTGGCTTTAGGCTATGTAATAATTGAAAAATACCCTCACGAAATTTATAAATTAATACATTGCTTTTTACAGAATGAAAAATATTCTTTTTGTGAGTATTTTTTTTTAAATCGTGACGTCACACCGGTCGCATGCGACCGCCTAGTAGAGATGAGAGGCATGAGTTCCTTAATTTTATTACGCTATTGATAAATTTACTTTTATTTAAGTATTTATTTTTAGAAACAAACAGTCATTTATATCACAATATTACAATAAAAAAGGTTTAAAAACAGACTTATAGTTCATTAATTTTCTTTATTTAGTGGTAGCTACTTGTACATACTATATTACTTACTAATTTAATTGAAAATTTTTAATTTATTGCGTACAAAAAGAGAAAAAAAAGTGTACAACTTTACGTTTTTTTGTTTTTTTTTGAGGGTGAGTTCATGATTATTACAAACATAGCCAACATATATTTTTTCTTCTTATTATTTTTTTACATTATGTTATGGTTTCTCGAATCGAGCACACACACTTTTAATGATTTATGTACTTAACTAGCTTTCCGCTCGCGGCTTCGCCCGCGTTATTATTGTTTTCCCGTGGGAATTTTATATTTTCCCGTACGAAAAATAATTTGTAGCCTAGTATATAGAAGACTGTTATTTATATTTAGGAGCTCGGATAATAAATTTCATAGAAATTGGGGCAGATTTTAAATATTTTCCATAGAAACTTTCAAACCCTATTTTGCACCCTAAGGGGGTGAATTCCAATAATCCATGAAACACGTATTCAATTAAATATTTTTAAGAACAAGAATCTCAAGTTTTATCAAAATCGTTGCTAATTTAAAGATTTTTCCATACAAACTTGCAACCCCTATTTCATCCCTTTAGGGTTAATTTTTTTTTAAATCCCTTCTTCTAGTGTGCGTCCGCATTTTGAATTAAATTAACTATCTAAATTTCACGTTTCTACCATTAACGGTTACGGCTGGGCGTGCGTCTATAGATGGGAACATCTCCTTTTCTATATATAGATTACAAGTGCCGATATGTTGGTGAGTTTAATTAAATCATTAAGAGGCTACAACAAGTTAATAGACATGACAATAAACAAATAAATATTGACCAAATAACACAGGATTGATTGCTCGAACAGTCTAACTAAAGTACAAGTAACAGTTCCATTTCTTTGTGTGATTTTCAATAAATGTAGAGAGTGCAAACATTGGTGTAATCTATTGAACGACATAAAGACGATGAGCATTATACGTAATACCTAGTTAATATTGACACAGATGTGTGTTATATACTCGTATAACCCCGATTGAGGTGACCGATTATGTTTATTGATAACGATATATTAGTATATTGAATGGTGATAGTCTCGCGATAAGTGTATGATTTTCATGTATCCATCGGCAAGGCAACCGATCAATTCGCTTGATATACAAATTGTCTTAAAATATTGTTCGCAGACAGTAAAAAAAAGAATAAGTAATTTTATGTCTACGCTATAAAACGGCCATATTGATTTCACCTGAAGCTTAAAAACACTTTTTGCCCCATTACTCTGATCTGATGCATTAAAAAAACCAATATGTGTCTATTTAAAAAAACATATAATTTTCAACACCTATAGAACGGTATACAAATGGTTGATCGAAAACCTAACTGGTTTTTGATCAACCATGTAAGCAATAGACCCAAAATACATTTCTTTGTTATTGTTCTGCCAACTTCTGCCTGTCCGTGGACCTACCTACAGGTTCACAAAAGTGTCCGATTGAGCTGAAACTATTCCAGTAAAATCTTAGGTCTAATTTATGTCGCTTATTAGGTCTCCCGCTGTAGACTTGTGAACCAATGGTGTAGCTTCCTTGACGTTCAAACGCGATAGTAAAATCCTACTTGAATTAAGGATATTGAATTTGAATAAATACTCTTTTATTGGTGTGTCACAAGAAATTGCTATTAGCTTATATCATAACCTTCAACAAATTTTCAAACTCAAATGAATTATGAATTTGCTCGTTGAATTTGATTGGTACATCGCCAGTTTTTCTTTTCTTGTCCCTGTCACTGCCGAATCTACTTATAGTAATACTGGTAATTTTATTTGTTTGCTTACTACTACAGTAATACTTTGTTACAAGGGTCATTATAATTTGACTGACTGACTACAATCTTTAAATCAAAATCCACTTAATTTCTTAGTATTATACTCTACAAGCCACGCGAACGTATAATGAAAGTTGGTAAATTACTAACGATTATCTCTGATCATCTCGGAGGCCACCGGCAGACTATCGTTTACATCAATCAACCACTTTACGCAATTCGCAATGCACTTTAAGGATTCTTACCTTAACATAATATTGGTCTGCACTAAAATATCTAGGTATTTCAGCAAACATTCCTTTTGTGAATAGGGGGCCAAGTAACATTTTTTTCGGGTCTCGGTTGTAAACTTTACCTCAAGGTTTTAAAAGAATCATAAAAAGGTTAACGTTTTGCTATCTGGTCGTATTTAGTATTTCAGAAAGATTAATAAGTCCTAAAACTAATTGACTATTATTACAACTTTGGAACCGCTGACAAGAGTTTAAATTAACGTTATTTTTACTTAGGTTTTAGAAGCATACAGTCCTAAGATCTTAAAGTTGTCGTAGACTCCTGATTCAGTTCTAGAAAAGCTAGCATAATACTAAAGTGAGATCTAAAGGTTAATTTTTTAACTTATATATAGCTATAAAGTTATGGAATTTTAAAATCACCTGTAAGTCATTTCTAAAACCTACATGAAACCTTTAGGCTATATTAGAGTTATCTAGACAAACAAATTAGGATTATGTGGTTAAAACCCCAACCAGTAATGCTATTGTATAAGCTTACGGCATGATTTAAGTCTAACGAGAATATTTTAAAGCTTTAGAAACATCCTCAAAAAATTTCAGTTATCTCTGCGAGTTTTAAGCAACTGCAAAAATAGCCTAGTAATTTTAACTAGCTCCGCCAGATAATCTTTAGATCTTATTTTGGCAAACATAATTAGCTTTTAGCTGTTACAGTTCTGAAAAGGTTAATTTAAATTCTTTCTTGTAATTACCTAACGGCAGCCATATTTTTTATTGAAATAAAAAATCTATCGGAACAAAAAGCAATATTTTGATAAATTAAATAAGGCAAAATTAAATAATGTGTGCTATATATTTAAAATGTATGTTTTATATAGATAAAAGTTTCATTTCTAATGCAATTTATCACCAACCATCGTATTTTATAATTTTTATTTTATTAAAATATCTTCAGAATTTTAACTTACGAAGGGCCCACCTCTTATACAGCTCTATTATCATGAAGTTTTACAATAAAGTGCCAGTCGCAGTATTTTTTAATTTTTCCTGACGTCAGCAAGCAACTTATTATTTTTATGAATACAACACTTACCTTATCTCGCCATTTTGAAACAAGGAATCGCCATTATAAATAAAGATTTGAAATTCACTTGTTTCTGTGTAATAAATCTTAAATAGAAACATTTTAAAACCTGGGAGTCTCGGAAAAGCATTTATTCATGTCTAAAAACGGTTTTAAGTTAACATAAAGATATATCCAACAACATTTTAGAAGGTTATATTAACCTTAAATAAAGGTATTGTGATTTAAACTATAGGTTTTGCTGTAGCTCTCAGAAAGGTTCTAAAACGTGGGCCCTTTTTGCACTCAGGAGGTTATTATAAGGTTAATATAACATTATTGAGTCTATTAAGACTTAGTAGCAGATATCCATATATAGGTTCTAGAACCTTTTCAAAACCATTCTAGAACCTAAAATGTTACTTGGATAAGACTGTCTATTGGTAGACAGAAGTGAAATAAATGTATTCTTCTCGCATTCATAAATGCATTACGAGTATGTTCGCATTCGATATTTTGTAGGGTTGCTACGTTTCGCCAGTCAATATACACGAATTTAAATATCTTACGTTAACACAGACGCTTTGGCTATGGGCCAATGACGCTTCATTTACTGAATGAAATATTATTTAACCTGGATTTTCATTATTATATTGGAAGCAAACGGTGCAGATTGGTGAAATACTTGTTTTGTTTGCAACAAACACCCTAATCATCAATAATAGTTTCTGTAACGTAGGCAATTTGTAATAATGACTATGTTAATGAAGAAGCAGTTGAGCATTTCAGTATAGGTAAAGTACCTAGCTAATATTAATTTTCAATGGGAAAAAAATTGTTTCATCAAATGTAATTTAATTGACTTCTGAATAACTCCAGATTATTTTATTATTGACTAGCTTTCCGCTCGCGGCTTCGCCCGCGTTATTATTGCTTTCCCGTGGGAATTTTATATTTTCCCGTAGGAAAAATAATTTTGTAGCTGTTTATTTATATTTGGGAGCACGGATAAAAAAATTCATAGAAATTGGAGCAGATTTTAAATATTTTCCATAGAAACTTTCAAACCTTATTTTGCACCCTAAGGGGATGAATTCCAATAAACTATGAAACACGTATTGAATGAAATATTTTTAAGAGCATGAATCTTAAGTTTTATCAAAATAGTTGCTAATTTAAAGAGTTTTAAAGTTTTCAATACAAACTTGCAACCCCTATTTCATCCCTTCAGGATTAAATTTTATTAAAATCCCTTCTTAGTGTGCGTCCGCATTTTGAATTAAAACAACTGTCCAAATTTCACGATTCTACCGTTAGCGGTTAGCGGTGCGTGCGTCTATAGATGGGAACTTCTCCTGTTATATAGATGAGGAAACTTTTCATAAAAACATTCAAATCTAGAGAATATTGTCAGGTCAGTTCAGTTTATATAGAAGTCGGTGTGAAACTAATAGGGTGAGGAACCAATCAACCCAATTTTCGATTTAGAATTGTATCCCTAAGATTTAGTCAAAATAAGTGAGTTTAAGACTTTTGGAGCGCCTGAAAACAATTTTTTGATCGAGCAAAAGTGAGTTTGTGAATCATTTGTGAATATACAGAAGACGTTGGAAGAAACTCCTAATTTTATGAAACCGATAAATTATGAGAATCCTGACTTGTGAACGGGATGTTGACATACAGGTTATTACATCTGGTTTGAGTTAAGTCCACAATACACATAATCATGTAGAGAAAAAATCTGCATTCATTCCATAAACTTGGTGATGACGTTACGTATGAATGAAGCTTTAGAATATATACATAGCTTTTAAGCTTCAACTTTTAAAAAAATATTTTATTTTAAATTTAATAATTATTCAGTATGCTTCCATAAAACTAACATGTAATTGATTGTACACTCGAGTACAACATTATTGACACTGTCAAAGTTACAAAAATATGTATACCATCATCATCATCACAGGTCATGTATGTCCCCACCGAAGAGCACGAGGCTACCCTAACTATGTAGTTATGTTAAGGCGACAAGGCCTTAGTCAAACCACACAGGCCCAGTGGGGATTGGTTGCCTTCACATACACCTTTGAATTACTTCGCCGGTGTATGCAGGTTTCCTCACGATGTTTTCCTTCACTGTAGGAGCGTCAGATAAATGTACGTATCGAATTCTTGAAACGAAAAACAGATTGGTACATGGCAGGATCGATCGCGGGCCTCCCGATTCTACTCGGGGCACAGTCCAGTGCCGAGGCCACAGCGCCACCGACGCTCCATACTCTACCAACTCTACCGCAATGTTAAGTCAATAAAGTCTGTCATGTCAATCAATGTATACATATTTTTGTAACTTTGGCCGTATCGATCATTTTGTACTCAAGTGTACATGTGTAGTATGCATAATATACCTAATTGTGATAACAGAGTTGAATAGGTCACTCTATTGATAATTTTAGCGTTCACGAAGGTGCTCAAGTGCTTTTCGCACTGAATATTTCAGGAGTTGCTCGAGCAAATGAGCTTTGTAGTGAACAAATTACAACACACTTATTTTAATGTTATATCAGCCGCATAAATGTTTAAGATGTGAATCTGCTTTTTAGCAAAAAAAAATCATTTGGTTACGGTTATCAATAACGTTTAGAATTTTTAGTTTATTGGGTTTTTGTGGTCACAAATCTTTAGAGCAGTAGATAATTATAGATAAGCAAAAGAAATAAAAATAAGACAAAAGATATAAACCAGAAAAACTTTAAAATGTAGTTATTTGCTTTCCACTCGAACTCCTTCTTAAAACCCCCTGGGAAACTGAATTTACAACGTAAGGTGCTAAAGCACTTTTTGAAAAAAGTTCATTAATTATTTTAATTATCCTAATCCGTAAAATAATAAGGTCATTATTAGGAACTAGGTGTGTAATGTTGCGTTATTTGTGTTTAATGGGTCAGACAACGTAGTTATAGTTCTTAAAATGGTAAAAATGGACACACATTTTATTTCATCCTGAAAACATTGTTTCTCTATCTTAGTGATACATAAGGTGGAAATCAATCATCTGTGAACCTATAGCATACGTAGACACACCTCCAGTTACGAGATGGTCAAGAAAGATATGCATAACATCATAATTACCGAAAACGACGTCACCCACTATCTTCTGCCAACAGAAAAGTTTAAAAACATTTCAGTTCACTCCACAAATAAAAATGCTTCTTGTCAAAAGTGAAGGATATTCAACATCTGCAATGTTATTTGGTGTGGAACTAACTATTCAAATATATTTCACACGTTTTATTTAGCTAACTGAATAAGAATAAAATATGTACTCGTATTTAGGTACAGAACAAAGAAAGATATAAGTTCTGTGATTTCAGTAATACGAATCCTAAAAAAACAAATTTCCCTTATTAAGTTTTAGATCGTTGAAGGATATCAGAAGGATATTATTTATTTAATATAATTAGCCACTAGTAGATTTATTTTTTTAAGATTTAGATATAATTATTCAAATTATTATAGTAAAAGAATATACAGAAGTTATAACCCCTAGAAGTAGTAAAGAGAAAGAAGTAATTTAAAAAACGATAAACCGTATCTAGTTCGGTAACAGACTAAATTGCTATTGAAATAAAATAACATCAAACAAATTAAACCCTTTTATTACCACGTTTTACTTAGCTCGCTTTCGTCTCTGTTTATCTTTCTGTCCAGACAAAAACTGCAATTGAATTTTCGACCAAATTACAAATAGCTCGATAAAAATCAAATATCTACGGTACAGTAGAAAACTCATTTACTTATATTTTATTTGACACCATTGTTGAAAAAATAGCAGTTTTTTTACATTTATTTTCATGAGCATGGTCACCATGTTTAAATAATTATCAAGCCTGTTAAAAGTTTCTTGAAAAATTCAGTTCAAAACAAATTTTAATTGACGAATGTATCACATTTGAACGGCTACACCACGCCTTGACAATTTACTGTTTGTAAATTATCAAGATAATCTTTACATAAAAATTCGTCGGAAAAGTAAGACAAAAAAGGTAAGACAAACAAAACATAGTAGTGAGTGGTGGTCGGTGGTAGATCTTCAAAAATATTGACAGTTTCATACCCCCTAAACATAGATCTGCTTGTAGTAAGGAATTCAAATACGAAGACGCTTTCTGGAATCTAGATTGCTGCTAATTTACAGTATTAATATAATATTAGTATCATTTTTAGAGAGTAGAATCAATTCCACTGATAAGAAATATGAGTCAGATTCAGGCATATAGAAAAAAAATATTTTAACCAAGCCGCTTTTTAAATTTAATTAACTCTATCTCTTAGGCGAACGCACACGACCTTCTATGATGACCGATTTTTTGGTGGTGGAAAATGAAACATATCGACGCTTGAAAGGCAAAATTGACTAGGCCATTTAGCTAATTTTCTGGTCTACGTTGTATCTTAAACCAATATTCAAAAATTTATCAGTTCAAAAGTTAGCAACGCACACGAACTACAAAAAGTCGGTCTCCCACAAAGTGATAGGTGGACGTATGCGTTGAGTCGATCGGAAAAATCGGTTCGATTATTGAGCCTACAAAAAGTCGGTCGTGTGCGTTTGCCGTTATGGGCGACGCAACGGTTAAGCGGCAACATCGTACGCAGACGCGTGACCATAGAGTTTAAAATTTCATGAATTGCAACAATACAAAAAAGGAAATATCTTCGTAAATAATCCGCGAAACTCCATTTTCATAATTTACATATTTTTTTTATAATAATAAGTCGGAATGTCTGCGGATATGCTTATTAATATTCCGTGCATTAAACAATTTTCATGCCTTTTTGGCTTTAATAATGTCCTTCTAACCGATATTCGGTCACGACGACCAATCTCAAGTCGGCATCAGCGCAGGATTTATAGTGCGCAAGTGATTGCCGCAAATGCATGCAAGTGACTCTCTGTTCCTTAAATTAAGAGTCCCATAAATTGAGGACACAAGATGAAAGTGAGTATAAAACAAAATGTGAATTAAGTGTATGGATAATCTGAATTAAGTGGTGGAAACATTCAATGGTACAAATTTTGTAAAGAACGGACAAAATAAAGTCTCTACGCTGTCTCTACACTCTAAATTGGAAGTCATTCGAGTTAAGAAATATAGAAAGAAACATTATTAAATCTGCCCGTAGTGTTTAAATAAAACATTATCCACGTGAACTTAAGAAAAAAATATTTTTTGATAGTAAAACAAGCAGACTTTGAATTTTAATATCAATTGAATAAATTGTTTTTTTTTTGCAAATAACACGCGTGCATGAAAAAAAACTGATTTTTGACCGCAAATTCTTAATGTTAACAATTTGCTACCCGTAAAATACCTGTTGCATAGTTAAACAACAACTTACACTACGACTAGAAAACGTGGAAATGTATCATATTTATTGCTAATGTATCTTCTGTCTGACCCTGAAAAAAAATCTTGGAAAATCGTCAAGTTAGTAGAAAGACAAATCATTATTTTGAATGGTATTCTTTAATGCTACTAACAGAACAAGAAATGTATGTTTTATTTATAACAAAAGAAAACATTATTTCATAAATTTACAAAATAATCTTAGTCTTATAGAAAATTGAATATCAGTTAGATAACATTTTATCCTACTCCATGTTTTGAGAATATATGATCGTTTCACAATATATTTTTTTGTGAAAAAAAGCTTAAACATCTTAGTTCATCTTACTTAAAAATGTACCTCTCTATGCCTTAATTGCCTAGTATGGCGTATTATGAAATGGGATATTCAGTACTGTGCTATTTTCAGGGAAGCAAGCAAACAATACGTCACTGCATTAACAATGTGTAAACGAAAACAGCAAACAATGTCAGTCGTGCACCATTATATATATCAAGGTTTTGTAATAGCCACTAGCATGAACGTAAATTATTGAAGTACTTTCTACCAAGAATCAATTAGGTAAATGCTACACAGCAAACCTAATGATAGAGCATTAGGTTTGCCGTAGCATTAGCCTACGTTAATGTTAGTGCGTAATGCGCGTTATTGTGTTAAAATAATGCCTTAAAACAGTGGCTACTACTGCGGAATTTTCTACAATTGCCACAGAAGCTATTAACGCCTAACGCCACTAATAACGCCCCACACCAATTAACTATTGCCGAATTTTTTGTGATGTCAAAATATTGCGTTTACTAATGTGTTACTGGGCAGGTGAAGTCGCGCCATAATTCTATTATAATAGATACATGTACTGATAGAATTTCCTTGTATAAGAGTAAAAGGCCTACCTATTCATAGCTTGCAATGTATATTTGTAAAACTGATTTATCATGCTACACTAAAACCAGTTCCAGATGCAAATGAATACAGTTCCTGGAGAGAAAAAAAAAACAAACTTTAAAATACTTAAAATCAGTTGATTGCGACTTAACATAGAATTCTAATTACATTTGCTGCATTCGAATGAGGGCGATGACTTGTGGCGGCTTGATTGTTTAAATGCAGAATTAAAAAGAACCTAAGAGAGTTCGTTGACATGATTCTGTTTAAAGACAAAACAAACATAGTAAAAATTTTTCATTACTCATACTCTGAAAGTAGGTCTGAAGTTGCCTGAGGAGCGAATTCAAAGTAATACTTTTCAGCCCTAGGGAGAATCGTTTACAACTGATAGCTGTCAAATTATAAAAAAACTAGTTCTATTTTGACATTTCTGTTGAATCATGTTCTAATTTTCTATACAGTCACTCAATTACAGCGCGATGTAAAATTAAAATAGCATAAAGTTAAGTATTGATTATTAAAAAATATATATAATTCAAATGACTTTATTTTTGTTTACTTTCAGATTTCAGCAAAATATTTACCATATTAAAATATTTAATGATGAAAATGAGCCGCTAGCTGGCCAGCCACAGTAAAAAAAAAATAGGCGGGAAAGCGGCAATTCGATTTTCATTTGTTTTTTCAAGTTGTAGAGTTTTGTTTATACTTCCGTATAGCAGAGATTCCAAATGTAGAGTTTAGTTAAAAATATACAAATTATACATCGCCAAGCGTCGACATGCGTGCCCGGTACGCATTGACATACTTAAATACTGGCAAGAAAACTGTTATTTCAACACAAATATTTTTATAATCATCAATGGCTCGAAATAAAAGTTCCTCGGAAAAACTTACATCAACAATACAGTGCAACAAATAAGGGTAAACTGATGCAAGATAAGTAATTATTGAGACTACTACAGGCATTTAACTCCATATCTATAGCCAAGACATATAAGAATCTCGCGACTAAAACAAGTTATTGTAAAAATCTGTGGTATCAACATGCAGAGAATCATAATATCACTTTCAAAATATTGGAAGAGTTTTTAATATGTAAACAAGTATGAAAAAAGTTTAAAACAATTATATATCAGAAGCAAATAGTGATAAGAAGTTGATTTAGATAATAATGATAGCAGCCGATGAATTTATATGGTTGATTAAGTACTGTGTCATTGGCGTAATTCAAGAATATCAACCGAACTAGGTAAAAATAACAATTGTTAGTCTTTCGTTATCGTTCAAGAACGAGATGACTTTGAAGAACGCCTACTTTTTACTGCAAATCGGAACAATTCAAACTATGAATACAGACAAAATGCTTTGAAACGATTTTTCAACCGTAAAGTTAAGAGCGTAGGTAATTAACGTGATGGTCGTCGAAAAAAATAACATTTAAACGGCGTTATTTGTAACGTTATTTCTAAATTACTTCCAATCGCTTAAATGCTGATAAGCCTGGACATTTGTTAATTTAAGTATATTGGTTTATGCGCAGGATAGAGCAATAATATTCCTTATCGTTTACGCAATGTTCTTGCTGTCTGTAGTCTGCAGATATCTATTTCTCACGACATAGTGTGATTACAGACCGGTTCATTCAAAATATTAATAAGTGGAAACTAATTTAATCCAGTAAACGTTTGACCTGTAGTACCGCGTCCAGTTTATATTATGTTTAATACTCAAATAAAGAATCAAATTAAAATATAGTAAATAAATGTATACTAAATCAACGGTGTGGAGTATTAGCTATCATTCATCGTTATTAACATTCCAATTTTTTCATCCGGTGTTTCGAAAGGGCAGTATTGCGATAGAATACGTATACAGCAGTTAACTATTTAACGGAGGATATAATATTGCATCCAAAGCTGTTACTTATGAGTAACCGCGTAAATAGAAAATAACAGTTTTTCACTAAAGAGAAGTTGGAAAAGATACTGGCATGTAATAAGTATTACAAATAATTGAAATAATTCCTTAAATTGGAACTTAATAGAGTGATCTACCAAGCACCTATTGCTAATCCATACTTTACATTATAAACGCGAAAGTAACTTTGTCTGTCTGTTACACTTCACGTATAAATCGCTGAACCAATTTTAATGAAATTTGGTACAAAGATAGGTTAAAAGCCCTGAGGAAGGATTTGGCCACTTTTATCCTGAATTTAAATAAATTCCCTAGGGAACACGTGATATATATGAAGTCGTGTTAGAGCTGGATTCTACACAGACGAAGTCGCCGTCAATAGCTAGCGTTGATCTACATCTCGAGTATTGCAAATCCCTAAAAAGGTCATCGCAAAGTCCTTGAAAGAAGCCTTAATAAGTTCAGTATTAGGTGGTAAATTTCGATAATCCATTAACTAGCAGAACGCCGAGTATCATTACATCACACTTCGGTCGTAATGAGATCAACATTATGTTATTTTTTTTCTATAATTTACGACGGATTCCAGTGCGTAATAAATAAGTAAAGGCGGTTTCAATTACATACAAGAATTAAATTATGATAATGACACGATAGCCACATGTGCACGTGTTTACATTTAGAATATATTTAAATTGCTTAATTAGTAACATAGTGAATTTTTTTGTATTAATTATAATAACATAATGAAACATATTGTTAATTTTATTATCAATATATAAAATTCTTTCAGATGAAAAGAATATTAGGGAAGTTTCTAGTTGACTCATTTTTGGAACTTTAATTCATCTTAAGACAAAATTCCATCTTTACATGTCATTAAACCTTTGCGATTGCCGTAAGCTGCACATTACAAATCGCACACTCGTAAAGTGTAAGTGAATGGGAAAAGTTCCATATGTTCAAACTCACCCAGTTTCCCCATCATTTCCTCCAGAGCACGATCCTTGTCCATGATTGTGAGGATGTTGGCTTTGTCCTTGTTATATTTCTGTAATGCACAAGCACCATTGGTGATAGGATATCGGTTGGCGATAAACTGCGCGGCCGCGTGGACACGCGAACCGCTGACGAGCGTTTGTGGGCCGGCGGAGCAGCGAATGCGAGGATGGCACGACTTGTGGCGACTGCGGCCGGTTACCGCAAACGCGCGAAAAACTTGTCACTTCTTATCTCTTGTTATGGCTTATAGCTGCCGAATTGGAGACTATAGATTCCACTTGAACCTAAACCAAAACTGAATTGTTACGTTCAATTAAGAATGTCATTTTATCTTGTCCTCGCACATTTGAAAATGGAGGTTTCGTTTCATTGGAATTTGTCCACTTTGGTACTAACTATCACCTTAATTAATCGTCGTAGCATCAAGTCACTTTTGCACCCCGCGGCGGCGTTTGTTTGCCAATTTTATATCTATCATAACGCTCTAAGTTTGGGATCTACTGACGCTGCAGAGGCAATGATGACACAAATCATTTTGTTCCTGTCAATTGAACAATCATCATACAAACATTGACGATAAACTTTAAAGTTTGTTTAAGAGTTTTATTTTATCATTCCAATCTCATAGAGACAATTGCGTAGATTAACTACGTAATCGAAATAATTGAACAAAATTATCGAATCTACAATAGAAATGGTGCTTATAAATAAATCATCGTAACTGAAGCCAAACCTTTAGAAAGTTCAAATTCTGATACATTGACCTTACCTATTTCGACGTAACTCTACTTAAATCAATTAAATTTCAATTATTGTACAGTGACCGTGTCATGAATTCAATTCGGAAAGCGTATCAAGATGTCACACCAAGAATGCATGCATAACGTTAATGATATGCGTAAACAAATCAAAACAAATCAATGCGGTAAATCACGCGGACGTTGCTAAACAGTAACCCAATAATAGTGGTGCTAATGATAAAGTCATTTTTGGTATTTTTATCAATACCTACTAGATAACATTTGTGAATAATTTGCTGTATATATTTTTACCCCTAAAGATCGTAGAACAGTACCAAAATCATAGGATATAGGTAGTTCGAAATGTAATCCTTTTTGACAGCGTTCGCATGAGTTACGAAAGAATAAGAAACAGTGTTAGGTAATTCGATATACATTGCTTCAATAAGTTATGTTTCTCTAATTCAGAATTTCAGTGTCAAGAAAGATTGGCTCATGCCGTCACGCTTTGGGTCCCAGAGGGAAGTCGCGGAGGAGGTCGGCCACGAAAGCGCTGGCGTGATGACCTAAAAAATTTCCACGAAGATTGGTGGCATGTTCTCGAGACAAGATTTTGTGGAGGGATTTGGGGGAGGCCTTTGCTCAGCAGTGGGACAGTATAGGCTAGAGAAAAAAAATCTGAATTTATGAAAAAATGCCAAATCGTTTAATTTCACATAAGCAATACTTAATGCGACTTAAATGGAAATGGAGCTATACCTAGCTAACTGCAAAAATGCACTATTTCAGAATGTATGTTATAAAAAACTTTAACAGTATACTAAGTATGACTATTATTATTATTATAAACCCTCGCGGGCGTTCTCCCAAGACCTTGCCATAGTTAGATGATGGCTTAGGAACGTACGGAAGACAAACATACAAACAATCATAGATATGAAGAAGAAATATGAGTTTTAAGACCACTAATAAGTTCACACCGATCAATGTCATGATATCGGTTCTATTCTTGCATACCAGAAGTACTTTCGTGCACTTAATATACCTACTACTGATTCAGCATGAACCTGACACGAAAACCGCAATGCAGTCAACTATAGTACCACGATGCCAACTTTATTTTCAACTAGCTGTGCCCGCGAACTACGTTTCGCCATCAAAATACTTAACACAGTGTTTAGTTTTTTCCTCCATTTTATTCCATAATGATTCAACTTTATTCTGCCTTTCTTGAGCATCGGCCATTTCGAAATTAGGACAATTTTTGTAGGTTCATAATGCTCGTTTTCTAACAGTCCACAAAATTAAATACATTACATATTACTATAAACACTAAGTATTATTATTGTTTTAGAGACATTATTGATATTAATAAATTCTTCTTCAGTAGAAAGAACTACACAGTTGCAAGAATAATCTTTATCATATTCATGTTTCGAATTAAAATAAACAATTGTTAATAAATTAGAACTGTATACGAATAAAGTTTAGATTTTATAATGGGTGTTGGTAACACCAACAAAATATATTTTTTGGATATGACAACTTGGCCAATTTTGACTGGTCGTACAGTAAGCTCCTTGTCAAGCTATACTGTTTGACCTTTGAACCGTTCTTATGTCGCTCGTAATACTGGCGGTTTTCGTAGAGTTAATGTATAGCATGAATGGGAGGGTTACTGTACAAATACGTTTTCCATATTCGATATCCGATCACGGAATACAGACACGGAGTTTCGTGAACGTTTCTTCTCATTCGGGATTTCTACCATTCTACCTAAACGTACGTACAGAACGTGTTCCGTTCGTAATAAAAACGAACGTGTGCGGCAGTCAATGAGTATTATGTATAGATTTGATGCATTCGGATGCCCGCATTCAGAAAACGAATGCGATAAAACGTATTTATGCGGTTAGCCTTAAAATGTATTGAGACTTCCGTTTTTGTAACGTGTACTGTGCGATATAGTGTTGCTGGCATAGTTCGGTTAGCAAACTCGCCGTGATGACTAACATCCAACACACAAATTTGGAGTTCTCGTTAGTTAGTTCACGATCGTTGCATTATCACGGTCTCGAAGGACACTAAACACAGGTAACATCTAACATCGAACATCCAATAGGCCCCTAAGCGGTTCTCAAACTTTTTTGGTGACGGAACCCTTTTGGAAAGCGAAATACTTGACGGAACCCTAAAATAAAACAATAGTTTTTAAAAGTGTATTCTTTATTAATAAGCATAATGAAAGTACGACCAGAGAGGGTGTTTTGATTTTTCTAAATTATTGCGGAACCCCTTAGGGGGGTAGTGTGGAGCCCTAGGGTTCGGCGGAACACACTTAGAGCATGGCTGCTCTACCCTCCAGGGCCTACTTTCCTTTAATACCCCTATTGCTGGGTTTGAAAAGCAACTGTTATCCGTCTTTTTTGAGCGGCGGCCATGTTGAATTTATGTCAATGTTGCTACATTCATAGTGCTCTACTGATCAAGGCCTTTTATATGATACCCATATTGCTGGGCTTAGAAACGAACTTTTATCAGTTTTTTTTTGAGCAGCGGCCATATTGAATTTTGTGCTATTTTCCTAGGTTCATAGTGCTCTACTCTTCAAGCCCTTTATTTGATACCTATATTGCTAGGTTTGGAAACGAACATTTATCCACCTTTTTTGAGCGGTGGCCATGTCGAATTTACGTCAATATTGCTAGGTCCATAGTGCTCTACTCTTGAAGACCTTTCATTTGATACCTATATTGCTAGGTTTGGAAACGAACTTTTATCCACCTTTTTTGAGCGGTGGCCATGTCGAATTTACGTCAATATTGCTAGCTCCATAGTGCTCTACTCTTGAAGACCTTTCATTTGATACCTATATTGCTAGATTAGAAAACGAACTTTTATCCACCTTTATTGAGCGGCGGCCATGTTGAATTTATTTATGTATTGCTAGGTTCATAGTGCTCTACTCATCAAGGCCTTTCATTTGGTACCCACATTGCTCGGTTTGAAAACGAACATTTATCCTTTTTTTGAGCGGCGGCCATGTTGAATTTAGGTAGTTTTTCTTAGGTACCTAATGCTCTACTCTTCAAGGCCTTTCATTTGATACCCATATTGCTAGGTTTGGAAACTAACTTTTATCCACCTTTTTTGAGTGGCGGCCATGTTGAATTTATGTAAATGTTGCTAGGTTCATAGTGCTCTACTCATCAAGGCCTTTCATTTGAGACCCATATTGCTGGGTTTGGAAACGAACTATTATACATTTTTTGAGCGGCGGCCATGTTGAATTTATAGCAATTTTCCTAAGTTCATAATGCTCTACTCTTTTAGGCTTTTCATTTGATACCCATATTGCTAGGTTTGGAAACGAACTTTTATCCTTTTTTTTTGAGCGGCGGCCATGTTGAATTTAAGTCGATTTTGCCAGGTTCCTAATGCTCTACTATTCAAGGCCTTTCATTTGATACCCATATTGCTAGGTTTGGAAACGAACTTTTATCTATCTTTTTTGAGCGGCGGCCATGTTGAATTTATGTCAATGTTGCTAGGTTCATAGTGCTCTACTTATCAAAGCCTTTTATTTGATACCCATATTGCTGGGTTTGAATACGAACTTTTATCCATTTTTTGAGCGGCGGCCATGTTTAATTTAGGGCAATTTCCCTTAGTTCATAATGCTCTACTCTTTTAGGCCTTTCAGTTGATACCCATATTGCTAGGTTTGGAAACGAACTATTATTCTTCTTTTAGAGCGGCGGCTATGTTGAATGTATGTCAATGTTGCTAGGTTCATAGTGCTCTACTCATCAGGGCCTTTCATTTGATATCCATATTGCTGGGTTTGAAAACGAACTTTTATCCTTTTTTTTTTTGAGCGGCGGCCATTTTGAATTTAGGTCGATTTTCCTAGGTACCTAATGCTCTACTCTTCAAGGCCTTTCATTTGACACCCATATTGCTAGGTTTGGAAACTAACTTTTATCCACCTTTTTTGAGCGGCGGCCATGTTGAATTTATGTCAATGTTGCTAGGTTCATAGTGCTCTACTCATCAATGCCTTTCATTTGATACCCATATTGCTGGGTTTGGAAACGAACTTTTATCCGTTTTATTTGAGCGGCGGCCATGTTGAATTTAGGGCGATTTTCCTATGTTCATAGTGCTCTACTCATCAAGGCCTTTCATTTGATATGCATATCGCTGCGTTTGGAAACGAACTTTATCGTCAGTCATGTCAAATTAAGTCAACGTGGCTAGGTTCAATGTGTTCTACTCTTTAGGTTCTTCGTTCGATATCCATGTTCCTTGGGTGGATCCAAAAAAATGTGATCCGTCATTTTAGACATTAGGATCAAGAGTCCCGTCCCGTCCCTCTACGCAGAACATTGCAATCAGATATTTTTTTTAATTATCAATATTAATCTATTACTTTTAATAGTTTTAAATGGATGAAAGAGTTTGATTCCTTAGTCCTAATGTAAAAACATATAACACCTTTCAAAATACCTTGAAAAGAGTATCTTCATTTTTCAACATTTCAAATATTTCAAAAATTGTACCGATTTTGTGAAAATTATTCAAGAAAATTACCAATCTACAAATTTTATGGTCACTCGATAAGTATTATCATAAAAAATGCTTTATACATTGGTTGTATGGCTTGATCTTTTTGCCTTACCACCACGGTACGCGTACGACATAAGAAAAAGACAATTTGGTTGGCGAAATCCAGTTGGGCACAGCCATTAACAGAAAATATTGAATTTTATTTGTACTATGTGAAACACTTCATTCCTGCCTTAATTTTCGAAATCCAATTACTTAAGATCAGGCTGTATGGCGTAGTTCCATTGCCTTTCCTTCGTGGAAGAAAATACCTTCTCTCTGTACTATGTGACAGACTTTTCAAAATAATTTCACGTGCGCCATGTTGTTTTTCTACCTAAAGCCAATTCGAAAATTTTATATGGTATTTTTTCACTAAAAATAAAAAGTGAATTTAAACAAACGAAATTATGCCTAAATGTTCTTCCGGAAAATTCTAAGCATTGTGGTGTAAGCCATATCCAATTCTGTCCAGTAGTTTCGGAGATCTTTCCGGACAAACAGACAAACAAACAAACAAACAAACAAACAAACAAACAAACAATTTTTTTAAAAACTATTCTATCGTGTTCTGCTAATGATTTTAAGGCGACCTGTGTATTTTTTTTCTTAATATTTCGCAATTACAGATTTTTGTACCCCTACGATTTTATTATATATAGAGACTAAGCATATTATTACTTACGAAGAGACTTGCTTTCAAGTAAGTAACATAATATTTTGTCAAAATTCCTTTTGTCACTATAGGGAAATGAAAAACAAATGTTAGGTAATTACTCCTGCGACGTTGCTGACTGACCTTCAAAAAATGTTTTACAATATGAAGTTTTGTTTTACGTGTTGCATACCTATATATATGTAATAAATTATGAAGTAACAAGGTCGGAAAATTTAAAAAATAGTTTTTTTACGAAGTTAAAAATGCAAAGTAGGTTTGCTTACGTCTTTTTGTCGTTACCGCAAATGAAAAAGACTGGTAGTACCAGTGTATTTTTTTTTCACAATAGGTTATGATAAATAATCAGTGATTTCAGTTAAATTAAAATTAGTTTTGAAATAAGTACGCCTCTCAAAGGTGTTGCATAATTTTAGTAAATCTATTAAAAATGTAAACCTAAATTATTGCATCATTCCTTTGTGTTTATAAATTTATTACCTAGCTGCAGATGTCAGCGTATAGAAGTAAGAAGTATGTTTTAAATACTCTTGTGACGGTAAACATGTATAACAACTAGTCAATTGCGAATCGTATATCAAGAACATCATACCAACATGCCACTCATAGATATTATAGTAACATATAATTCAACGGGCTATTTTAGATTCAAAATTCAGGTAACATTTTTCATTGAGATTTAATCTTATCGAGCTCTATCTAGAGATAAAGACGAGATAAACATTGACATAGCCCTTTTATCAAAATATGTAAAGAATAATTTCTTAAACGAAAGATTTCAATATAAGGAGACGAACAATAATAATTATCAAGCTCTGCCTATTTTTAAAATGAGTCAATGTTATTAAATTTCTTTTCGGTATTTTTTTCCTTAACAATATATAAATAATTACGCACTTTGTTTATTTAATGGATATGTAGTCGAATTTATTTTTATATTATTCTCGCATCTCTTATGATAGCTTAAACTTACCTTCATATTAAGAGTAACCTCGAGATACTCAATTGGTTAATGCGGTTCTTGAAAGTTTGAGGATAAAACTAGATTTAAATATTATCAGGGGAATAACTTGATTTATCCTCATTTAGCCAGCTGCAACGACAAAAATATACCATAAGCTAATGTAAATGTAAGGTATATTTTGCAACAACATTATAAAATTTCCATTTATACATTTGAGTAGATCACTCTTTGGTTAACAAAATCTCTGACACAAACTAGGTACCTAATTAATCTAGCTAGCCAAGACCAAATGACGTTTGAAATATACATGACAAGCTTACAAGGGTTTTTAATAGGCTTAATGAATTGAACTTATAATTCTTACTTCGTCAATAAATTTAATAAAAACTAATATAGCAAATGAAAATGTTTGTAAGTTGACTATTCCTTCAAAAAACTAAACCGAAACTAACAGAGTGATAAAACTCAATGTATTTTTGATAAAATTCAGATAAAATTATTAAAATATATTTCTGTCTTTTTGAAGTGTAGTGTAGTGAAAATTTATATTGACTTATTTACTTACTACCAATTTAACGCGTAATAAATTACATTAGAGGATTAGGTAGGCATCAAGTTTATTTGCATTTTACGGGTCTTATCTTGAATGGAGGATAATTTTGTTCAAGGAAGCTGGAAACACTTTCACGTTAAAAGTATTTTGAAATGACATTTTAATCGGAAACTATATCCAAAAAGGACAGCACTAACGCAATAGTAAATTTCGTTCACAATAATGTACATAATATTATATTTATTTGTGAACCGAAAGTTTCACTTAAAATATGTATAGTTTCGTCATTAAGACGCATAGTAAGGTTAATCATAAAAAAATCAATGCAGAAAAAACCGGTCCTCTTCATAAATATTGAATAAAAAAATCTTTAAAAATAGATGTTATTATTCAACGCATTCTTTAGAGGATGGTCTTTTTAATTTTTTGATAAATTAATTAAAACTTGGTTAAAATGTGACCTAAACATGCCTCGATTTTAAAACTTTAAACCTAATCGCGTCGTAAATATTAGGTTAAATCATATACTTTCGATTTCAATCAATAAAGTGCACAATATCCTAGCGGATGGTCTTTTTAGATTTTTCTTATTCGCCTTTATTAATTTTTTATTGAAATAATTCATCTTACGCGTAAAGGTTTGCTTAAATATTCCCCTCACTCTCACTCACTTACTCCTATGTAATCAGTGCGGGACGATCGAAGCAAGGTCATTGGGACCACTATGCACCTTAACCTAGACTGTTTAATAAAATGTGTAAAGAAGAATGGCACACCCAGGGTCGCATAAAATATCAAGTGAAAGTCGATGAAATTCTATGCATTATATTAGTCAATTATAGTTGTTCATTTCCTATAAATATGTTTTTTTTTGTAAAACGGGAATAATGAGAAAATCGAAAAAATAAAACTTGTATCAAAACTCAACCACACATGCAATAACGAAACGCATAGGTAAAGTATAAACAAATAAGTTGCCACCTTAAATAATTAAATAAATATATTGTTTAAAATATTTATAAGATTGAACTATTTAATACGTTTTTTAAGTTTTATGTGATAACAAGTGATAAATAAACGGAATTCGATATTAATGAGTATTAAAGACAAAGATTTATTTTAATAACCTATTGTCAATAAGTCTTAATAATATAATTTATTGAAACAAATATCA
The DNA here is from genome assembly GCA_963935595.1 of Schoenobius gigantellus. Lineage (NCBI taxonomy): Eukaryota > Metazoa > Arthropoda > Insecta > Lepidoptera > Crambidae > Schoenobius > Schoenobius gigantellus. The sequence continues at coordinate 15,782,129 of OZ012553.1, forward strand.
AGATTATGCCTATTACATCGGTCGGTGTGATAACATCGTTTGGCTGTTTGTCCATGAACCACACCCTTACATTACAACATCATACATCATGTGGATAGGGTACCTTCAGGGTAATAGTGTTCTGTGGGGTACCTACCCACCCTATGTTTTGTTGTCAATTGTCATCTGTACATACCTTTTTATATGATTTCGGCTGTGTAGGTAACTAAATACCTATAATTACCTATTTTTCAAATCAATTCTAGTATTAAATCATATATTATCTGTATGTAAGTTCACTGATATTTGTAGGTTATACTTATTGCAGCATAACACGAAAACCCCATTTTAAAAAAATATGCTGCAATTACCTTTTTTTTTAATTGGACTTAGACCTATCTTTTAAGGGTATTTTCATTAAGATACATAACTCCTAAGTGCGACACTGAAAATACACGGGGTTCTGCCATTCTTCTTTGTAAATTACCTTAGATCGGGATGCAAAGACCTAAGTCCTTGGAGACATCGGAATTTGGCAATGGCTATTGGTTTTGGCGTCTCCGTGCTGGCACTGAGGCCCAATTCAGCTAATAAGCTACAGCCGAATCGAAACTGAACCGTTGCGATCGACCAATCAGGTGGGTGATTTTGTAACTCATCGGTAATCGACAATCGTATAGATTTGATAATTCTGTTTGATGAAAACTGATTTCTAATATGTTTAACATTTTGTAATGTCGTCGTCTGAGTGGTCTTAGTATATTTGTTGAATAAATCAACAAAAACTTATAGCTAATAAACATAATTCCGCTTTTCTTCGTTAAGACATTCAGTCCAATAACGATTGCCGATCAATCGATGAGTTACAAAATCACCACCCTGGTGGGTGATTTTGTAACTCATCGGCAATCGGCTATCGTATAGATTTGATAATTATGTTTGATTGAAACTGATTTTTAACATGTTTGACATTTTGTAATGTCGACGTCTAAGTGGTCTTGGTACTTTTGTTGAATAAATCAACCAATACCTATAGCTAATGAACATAATTCCGCGTTTCTTTGTAAAATCATTCAGTCAGATATCGATTGCCGATCAATCGATGAGTTAGAATCAGAACGCCACATTATCACGTCATCGAGCAGTTGAAAGGCAATATAAGCGCTCCGATTGGTCGACCGCAACGGTTCAGTTTCGATCCGACTGTAGCTTATTAGCTGAATTGGACCTCTGAACGCCACATTATCACGCCATCGAACAGTTGCATGGCAATAATAATACGCGCTCCGATTGGTCGACCGCAACGGTTCAGTTTCGATTCGGCTGTAGTTTATTAGCTGAATTGGGCCTCTCTCATTGTTCAACCGCTATAAAGATTTAATTCTACAGCCCTCTAAAGGGGTCACATGCATTGCACCGGAACGGTTAAACGTGGTCAATGCCAGCTAAAGGCCCGTTACTTCCATAAACAATGCTTCGAAGTTCATGCAATAAGCGGTTGTAAATATAAAAATTGCTATAATTTACGCGATATGAATGTTATAACGTCTTAATTAAGATTTTTAATTGTTTCTGTATAATTTCATTATTGTACACGGTAATTTCACAAAAAAAACATTGCATAAAAACAAATATACAAAGTAGGACTTACCTCTAAGAGAGATCACTACCAGTCGGCCAATATTTATACTAAAATATTTAACAAAAAAATTAAACTTCTAAAACAAAAAAATAAAAAAATAGGTATAGGTATAACAATATAAACATCACATTTATTATTTTGAAGTCGGTGTGGATAATTAGTGGTCATGAGTCAAAATTTGGCACCGACTTCAAAGTAAAAAATGTGATGTTGGTATTGTTCTTTTATTTTTGATTTTCTTGTTTTTGAAGTCGGTTTTATTTCTTCTTTAATATTATTTTATTTTTATCTCTTACGTGAATTTAATACCAGCTCACCGAAGTGACTTGAAAGAATACAAGTGAAGGTCAATATGAAGGTGCCTGCTATTACTTAAAAAAAACCGGCCAAGTGCGAGTTGGACTCGCGCACAGAAGGTTCCGTACAAACTTCTATAACTTCGTAACTACGTACATAATATATCCGATTTTCCGATTTTGTCCTTAATATGAGCTATAAGACCGTGCTTCTTACCAAATTTCATGATTTTAGGTCAACGGGAAGTATAGTTACCCTATTTATTTTGATTCTCTTGAGAGTGTCGAACAATAAGTTTTTTGCGGCATAAGCGGCCGTATCTTCTTTTTACTTTAACTTAGAAATTTAATATGTTTACAGCTTCAAGGAACTGTAGACCTGAGTATATGGTTTTAATTTCAACTCGATACCTCTACGCATTCCCGAGATAAAGCGTCTTGACAGAGAAACAGACGGACCACAAAGTAATCCTATAAGAGTTAATTTTTTTCCTTTTGTGGTGCGGAGCCCTAAAACACTAAAAACTAACCTCCAACTCCTAAAATTTAAGGATCCTACCATCATCGGCTCGTCTCATGACTACCAGACGCAAAAACCTTAATAGCTTCAGAAAAAACATGAAACACGTTTGACATGCCTATAAAATGTACGGGTTTTCCTCGATTTTTCTGGGATCCTATCATCAAATCCATTGGTGACAATGGGACCAATCGGGAAGTATACGCAAAGAAATACGATACAAAGAATTTTTCAAATCGCCTCATAAATGATAGAGTTATGAGGTAAGAAACAAAAAAGAACATACAATCGAATTAAGAACCTGCTCCTTTTTGTGAAGTCGGTTAATAAAAACCCATGAAATAAAAACTGATAAAAAGTAACAGAACGCTATTTTATTTTAATCATCTAATTATAATTCACTAGCTTTCCGCTCGCGACTTCGCCCGCGTTATTTTTGTTTTCCCGTGGGATTTTTTTCCCGTAAGAAAATTACCCTATGTCCTTCCCCTGGTCTCGAACTATTCCTATACCAACTTTCATCAAAATCGGTTCAGTAGTTTCGAAGCCTATTCAATACAAACAAACAATCAAATCCTTCCTCTTTATAATACTCATTATTGGTATAGATAAAATCAATTAGTGTACCCCAATAAGTTTCTGTGTTCTGTGGTTTCTATTTTTTGTGTCTGTAATTCGTACATTGTAGTTTGTTGTAGAAAACAAATGTGTATTAGAATCAAATGTGTATTAGAATCGATTGTCCACATGTATTTTTACAAGACGGGTATTGGGGTAGACACTCGTCGGAGTCGTCGGACTCGCTTGTTGGAATGCCAGTCAAGAGAGTCTGCCTGCCAGAGAGAGACTAATCCACTAACACTGGTTTTTACCGACCTGACAGAAATCTTACACCAATCAAATTAATTACGTCCATTCGGAATCAGAAGACTGAATCCGCCAAACTGACTCAATCACCTGGGTCCCTGCCATGATCACTTATAGCAAGGTTGAAAGAATATTAAAAAAGTTTGGCACTGCTCTTGCTGCGTATAGCGGCATCCCACTCTCAGTGGGGTTTTATAATATTGTTTTGAGCGATTATGGTTAGAAGCAGGCCCGTAGGGTTTATCTTCTCTGGATCTCAGCGCCAAGGAAATTTAAGGTGTTTTTCATTTTGTAGCAAATAAATTCAAAATATTGTTGGATTTATTAGTTATATAAACACAGTAAAAAAAATGAAAAATATTGTCATAAACAAGGCTCGTATTTCTGGGCAGCTTGCCATTTTCTCTTGTAATTTTTTTTTTAACTCATGCTTAATTACTAACTCAAATGACTCATTCCGCTCAGGTGGGTGATTTTGTAACTCATCGGCAATCGACTATCGCATCGATTTGATAATTCTGTTTGATTAAAACTGTTTTCTAAAATGTTTAACGTTTTGTAATGTCGTCGTCTAAGTAGTCATGGTATATTTGTTGAATAAATCAACCAATACTTATAGCTAATCAACATAATTTCGCTCTTCTATATTAAATCATGCAGTCTGATAACGATTGCCGATCAATCGATGAATCACAAAATCACCACCCTGGTCACCTGAAACAGGCCCTTGATTCATTCCTCTGGCGTCGAACGCTTGTCAAGCGTCGACTTCGCTCGATTTTTGATGAAAATCAAAATTCAAATTCAAATTCAAAAAATCTTAATTCAACATATGCCTTTACAGGCACTTATTGACGTCAAAACAGAGCAAAACAATCTAATTTAAAGAAATTATATTAACCTTGTATGTGCATACATCCTAAATATACTCAAGATGTCTGCAAATACAAGTAGGAATGAAAAAAAAAGTTGACTCTACACCTGTTCGGAAATTGGGAGAGCCTTCTCGAGAAGAACAGGCAATGATATTGATATTCGTATATCAAAATGATATTGGTATTGAGCGAGAAATGACGCTCTATGAATGATCGACACCGGCGCCCCGGGTGAAAGATTCAAAAATAGGGCCCTAGAGGGCTTATCTTCTCTAGATCTTAGGGCCAATTAATTTTTGGCGTAATTTCATATTGCAGCCTAAATTCCAAATATTGGATTTATTGAAGCTACCTATATTGAATCAGTCAAATAAGTGAAACATATTGCCATAAGCAAGGCTCGCATTTCTGGGCAACTTGCCATTTTTCCTTGCAAAAAGAATGTTAACTCATGCTTATTTACTAACTCAAATGACTTAATCCGCTCAAGTCACCTGAAACCAGCCCTTCCTCTGGCGTCGAACGCTCGTCAAGCGTCGACTTCGCTCGATTTTTGCTTATTTTCATTTCGGTTTTGATGAAAATCAAAATGATATTGATATTCGTTGCAATATTATATTGATTTTTGTCAAAAACGAAACTAAAATCAGTAGGAATCGAGCGTAGATGACGCTCTATGAATAGTCGACGCCGCTGGCCCTGGAGCAGGGGTCTCCAAACTACGGCCCGCGGGCCAAATCCGGCCCGCCAGTGCCATCAATCCGGCCCGCAACAGTTTAAGTAATTGAAATGCAAAAAAAAACGTATGTTTGCTAAGGTCGCGCCCTCTGCTCGGTACTTGTCTAGAAATGGGCAGAAAACTATTCTGGCCCTTGGAACATACTGAAGTAAATATTATGGCCTTAAGGCTTCAAAGTTTGGAGTCCCCTGCCCTATAGGGCTTTTCTCCTCTATATCTTAGGGCCAAAGAATTTTGGGCGTATATCATATTGCAGCATAAATTCCAAATGTTGTTGGATTTATTGAAGTCGCCTATATTGAATCAGTCAAATAAGTGAAAAATATTGTCAAGAACCGCTTGCCATTTTAATTCCCTTACAAAAAATGCAATACTAACTTAGATCCAAGTTATTATTTTAAATCAAATCAAAATATTCTTTGTTCAAATGTGACTTGATAGAAAGCTCTTTTGAAACTTCCGAATTTTTCACCTATCGACATCTTTTTACTGATGAGAAGAATAGTCGTAAGAAACTTATCAGTTTTTTTTTTTAAAAAAACAACGTCGTCCCACACTTGGATTTTTTGTGTCGTGGGTGCAGTTACAAACATAGAATATCAAATGCACATACGCCCACACCGGAACAAATTTCTGTAGGCCATACAAAATATTTGTCCCGTACGGGAATCGAACCCGCGACCCGTTGCGCAGTAGGCGATTACTCGACCTCTGTGCTAACCGTGTCATGCTTTATCAGAAGTGACGACATTTACAAAAAAAATTGTCGTTACCATATACAACAATATTTGTTTACGTAAATAGTTATACACAACAACAGCAATTTTTTTTACATAATAACGAATAATATCTTCAAATTTACACCTGGCGCTGGCATCATTCAAAGAATCCTTTACTCATAAGAGTCTTTTAAATTTAAAAAAAGCTTTAAGCCTATGAAAAGGCAAATTAGTAACACTTTGTGGAACTTTATTGTAAAAATTTATAAGTTTCCCTATAAATGAGCCTGTAGTTTTTAGATGCCTGCATGTTAAAACGGCATTTTTATTATTATTCCTTGTGTTTAAACGGGAATTTGGAAATCGGCACCAAAAGTATTATAATTTTTATAGACAAAAATAAAATTTTCATAAATGTACAAATGTAATATTAGGTCCTTACATATGAAATTGGCGTTTTGTATGGGAGGAACATAAAGTCGATTTTTTTAAATATAATATATTTATTCAATGAAAGTATGTACAGTAAGCTCCCATTCAAGCTATACATTTACACTACAAAAACCGCCACTATTACGAGCGACATAAGAACGGTCCAAAGGTCAAACAGTATAGCTTGATATGGAGCTTACTGTACCATTGTTATCTATGCACTTTTGCCATCTCATAGGTAGTTCCCTTTACTAAAAAAAACCATTCGGACGGGAATCAATAAATGAGTAATGAAATAGTTATTTGTTATACATGAGTGCAAAGTTGCTTTTTAACCGCGTGCTCAACTTTGATGACCGAGAAAGCGAAGGATTCTAAAATTTAGAATCCTGAGCGTTAGTGAGGGAATCAAAAGAGCACAAGGTGAAAAATCTTTGCACTCGAGTGCAACACGTAACTTTTCATCCCCCCTCAGCGAGGAAATGACTAAATGCAAAACAAAACATTTACAATCACAAGATACTTTTATTTCAGTTTAGGTACATATTTACTACAACATTATGATAGGTAAGTATTACAGAAAATAATTTCAAATCAAATCAAATCATTTATTTGTCAGAACATAGGTAGGGTACAAACAAAGTTGATATCACAAATTAAACAGTCTAACTATGTCTCGCCATAAAGGCATGCACAAATTAGAAGAAAAAGATAACATAATATTGCATTAAATTGGTTTAAATTGTACATTCATCATAAAATATAAAATCATAATCATAATTCGTTATTTAGGAATATGTCAGTTAAATTTAACAAAATTAAATATTATAAAATTATTACACTCGAAGCAAATACTTATGTCATAAATTATAAAATTATTTATAGGTCAAAGTCATTAAGAAAGTTATTTACAGAATAGTAACATTTTTGAACAAGTAATTTATATTATGTACGAGTATAACAAATAATACGTTTTTTTTACTTATTTTCAAGTTTCTTATTTATAATAATACGACGTCAAAACAAAATGGCGCGCGCAAAGCAAATCAAAAACAAAAGTACACCAAGGAGTTTCAGAGTCTGAGTTTTTAACAAATTTAAAAAAAGTTGTATGATAAATTCGGCACCATGGAGATGGAAGTAAATAAGTTTAATGATGTTTTGAAATCACATATCTAGTTGCATGCGATGTTCTTAATTCAAATTTACTTTAACCTCAAGCGGATAAAAACGGCTTTGGCGGTCAGATATCGAATAGCAAAAATACTCTTTCCGAGATGGGGGGATGAAAAGTATTTTTCATTACTCATACTCCGGAAGTAGGTCTGAAGTTGCATGTGGAGCGTGTTGAAAGTATTACTTTTCAGCCCTAAGGAGAACAGAGAGAATTATTTTTTTACTGCATATCCTGCAGAACTACGTCTGTTTACCATGGACTCAATATATAGATCCCACTGCAAATTCGAATCTAGTGTACCCAACAATTTTGTAAAATTAATGAATTCAACAATTTGGTTATTCATTTCCATAATACTAGTAGTATTCCACTTTCCTTAGATTAAGCAATGAAAATTTTTATACATTTAGTTTTATTTGAGTTAAATGATAAATGATGACTTTGTAAACCAGCATGACACTTTCGAAAGAGACCTATTTATATATACTACTCGTATTTAAAATTTTCATTTTCTCTGTCAACCTTAACTATTAATGAAGTATTATCTGCGAATAGTACTGTAACGCACAAATCATTAGTAAAGTGTGGGAGGTTATTAATGAAATTTAATAAGAGCAAAGGTCCCAATATCGATTCTTGAGGCACACCCATTTATGGGTGCACCAGCAGACTTAGTTTTGTTAATAGCAACTTTAAAGAACCTATTTAACAAATAAGATTCAATAAGCTTAGTTGCTTCTTAAGAGACAACATAATGTTCGAGTTTTTTTAAGAGTCTGGTGACCAACGCAGTAAAAGCCTTCGATAGGTCATAAAAATCTTGATTACGGCAAGCAGTAAAAATGTATTTAAGAAGCGTAACTCCAGCATCTGTAGTGCTAAATATGTTGTTACTTGTAAAATGATCAGTTAATTGATTAGATATCATTTTTTAGAATATTTTATTAAGAGCTGGTAAAATTGAAATTGGTCGATAATTTGAAGGATCATTTTTATTTCCGGATTTAAATAAAGGTATTAATTTGCTATTCTCCATTAAATCGGGGAAGATACCTTCATCAATACATTTATTGAATATCAGCACGAATTGCGGAGCTAATTCCTTTATTACAGATCTAATCATGTGGGTCGAAATACCACAAAGGTTTTCAGTGTTTTTTGTAGAGATCATGCGGAATCTTTTTAAAATGGTATCGGCGCCAAGGTGACAAATAAGTATTAGGAAAAAGTATTGAAACAAGATTTGCGTCTTTCAAATATAAGTTGTAATATTGAACTAACACCAGCTGCTCAAATACCTAGCACAATAAAGCCTATACAACGATATAACCACGATGTTCGATTTTAAAAAGGCAATGTTTTTAATACTTAAATCCTAATATAAATCATAATTCCAAATTTTAGAAGAAAATGGATATGATTTTTTTTTCTATATAAACTCATTTGCAAAAAAAGCGGGCACCTAAGCAATGAACCATTTCAAATGTTAATATTGCTTTGTTTGATAATTATAGGTAGTTTTATCCTCACAATTTGGTAAATTAATAAGAAAATAATCGTTTTCATCAGTATTTCATAAAATTTTGATAGAATTTATGGGAAATAATGCTAAACCTCACTAGTAGTGTATGTTCGCTAGTAGTGCATATGCTCATGAAGTAAAAATAAAAAAGTTTTTTTGTTTGTTTTTCTTTAATAAAGTAAAAGCAGATAAATGTTTAGTATCGAGTGTGACCCCCTCTAGCTAAAATCACAGCTTGAATTCGTCTGGGCATGCTAGCGAGTATATCCCGGATACTTGCTTGCGGAATACGTTCCCACTCCGCAGTAATCACATTCTTCAGCTCTCTGATGGTCTGCGGAGCTGGTTGTACTGATCTCACACGCCGTTTCAGAACGTCCCAGACATACTCTATGGGACTGAGGTCGGGACTTCGAGCTGGCCAATCCAAACGACGAATGCCGACCTCTTGCACATACGCTTTAACATCGCGAGATCGGTGGGCGCGAGCATTGTCGTCCATAAAAATCGAGTCTTCACCTAGAGCGGCCAATGCGGGTTGTGCATGAGGAATTAGAACTTCCGTTATGTATCGATGCCCAGTCAGTGAGCCGTTTTCAATGAAGACTAACTCTGTACGATCCATTGAATTTATTCCTGCCCAAAACATAACAGAGCCCCCACCATAAGGTGTGATTTCTTCGAAACATGCCTCTGCAAAGCGTTCTCCTTGTCTTCTTAGCACTCGCCGACGTCGATCTTCACCGAACAGAGATATCCTGGCTTCATCAGAGAACAAAACCCTATTCCAATCTTCTTGAGTCCATGATTCACAATTTCTAGCGAACCTAAGCCTGTGAACTCGGTGCTCACGGAATACGAGTAATTTGGGGCCGCGGGCCGGGCGGTGACTGCGTATATTGGCAGCGAGAAGCCTCCTCCTGACCGTCCATAGATTAATATGCACATTTCTTACTTCTTGGAGGTTGTTCTTAAGATCCACATACGAAGATTTCCGATTTCTCAATGCGCGACTTACAAGAAAACGATCATCCCGTGGTTGGGTACATGGTTTTTCTTCCAGAACCAGAGGGCCTATTACCGATCTCATGGTTTTGCAAATGATATCATATGATCATCATCACAGCCCATATACGTCCCCACCGAGGGGCTCGAGTCTACCCTATATTAGGGTGATTAGGCCTTAGTCAACCACGCTGGCCCAGTGCGGATTGGTCGACTTCACATACATCATTGAATTTCTTCGCAGATGTATGCAGGTTGCCTCACGATGTTTTCCTTCACCGTAGGAGCGTCAGACAAATGTACATATGAAATTCGAAACGAAAAACACATTGGTACATGGCGGGTCTCGAACCCCGACCCCCCGATTGGAAGGCGAGTGCCGAGTCCACTGCGCCACCGACGCTCTTTTTTTTGGAAATTGTATTTTTGTATTTTTCGCTTTGCACTATGATATCATATGATATCATAGTGCAAAGCGAAAAATACAATTTCCGGTCAGATCTTTGATCATTTGTTCATTATTTAATTATGACATCATTGAAATTATGCCATAGTGATGATATCATTAGAGATCGGTAATACAAAATGCAGCATTTCATGACTTCTTTTTCTCAAATTTATACCATGTCATACGATGAAACATCCATAATTAGCCTGCTGGCCTTCTCTCGACGGAACCAGTCTCCTGATATCGCTGCCAGGTCCTTTGGACCGTCGAGCGACTAACATTTAGCCTCCTAGCCACGAAGCATTGGCTGCAACCCTCTTCAAGCAGCGCGATAATTTTGGTAGCTTTTACCACTTTATCTACCATTTTTCATACAGCCAAACAGCAATAAATAAAGCTTTGACAGTCAAGGATATGAAATTAATCGATGAAAATTGAATAAAAGTTATGAAAGTCGATGTTAACTTCTGGAACTTCGCGCCAAAAATGTAGGATAAAAAGGGGTTTTCTGAAAATGAGCATCAAATGAAAATTTGAATTTAGAAAATACCTTAACTTTACCTTTACCTTTACCTTTACCTTACCTTTTTAAATACCACGGCATTTTTAAAACCGGCCAGTAACGTGTACAAACGATTGAAACCTTTTTTGTATTGTATCTTTTTAAAGATGAATGAAAATCAAAACCGCCCGTTTTTTTTGCAAATGAGTGTATTATAGTTCCTAAAGACTTGCTTTACAAACTCTACATAGACGTCAATGTATATTGCCAACTTGTGACATAAGATGACAAGTCACAGTATCTAGTAGTTTCACCGCCTCTCATATCCTACCAATCGGAACACAGCTGCTTGGCGGTAACAAGGTAAGAAGATATGGGTAAGTAATTCTATCTCAAGAATAGTTTACTGGTTCAATACGAATAACTTGTGCCTCAATGAAGGGAAAACTAAATGTATAAAATTTATCTTACCTAATATTAAAGAGGTTCACACCACTGTAAACATAAAGGATAAAAATGAGGACCTTGTGGATACCGTAGTATTTCTTGGTATTACTTTAGATTCTAAGCTTCAGTGGGGCCCACATATTGATAAATTGTCGAAGAAACTAGTTCTGCAGCCTACGCTGTATGGAAAATACGTCAGCTGACTGATACAGCAAGACTTGTATACTTCGCCTATTTTCATAGTGTGATGTCCTAAGGCATTTTGCTGTGGGAAAATGCTGCCGACATTCAGACTGTTTTTGTGCTGCAGAAAAGGGCTATTCGTGCTATTTATAATCTTAAAATAAGAGACTCTTTGAGAGAAAAATACCATAATGTGGTCTACCTATATTGAATAAGTATTTTTGAGTTTGAGTTTGCTATCTGCAAACTACGTTCGTCGATAATGAAAGCAATACTCGGAATTTGAGAAGCGGAAGATTCGCTTCCCTATATAATCATCATTATAATTTATAACAGCTCATATACGTCTCCACCAAGGGGCTCGAGCCTACCCTAAGTTAAGGTGTCAACCACGCTGGTCCAGTGCGGATTGGTCGCCGTAGGAGCGTCAGACAAATGTACATATGAAATTTGAAAACGAAAACACTGTCTGTGAAAAAGAAATGTATGAGGAATTAGAAAAATAATTTTTACAATTTCGAGTTTTCAATGACGCCATATCTTTTATATAATGATTCTTAATATGCTCTTAAAATGGTTCACATGGTTTTTGTTACACACTGTATAATAGGGCGCCTATGTAGGCAATGTCTCCTTCCACCCAGCCTCCTGCGGTGGAACGGTGCAGCAAGAGATAGTTTTTCCGCACCCGGACGAGATAACATCTTCGCAGAAAGAGACGACAGCCCCATACTGTTGCACTGTACGCTAGGCAAGAAAAATTTCTTACTATGTAGGCCAGCGCAGGGGCTCCATTTTGTGGTCCAGCGCAAGAAGTAAAGCAAAACGCTGGGGTTACTTACTTACTTACTTAACTGCTACCCGATCATCGCAAGAACTACAAACACAGATGCACCAGAGTCGTGTATGCAAGTAGTCATACATTTGAGATGCAGCCAGCTGTGGTTCGGTGAGTTATATATTTTTAGTTACTTATTCACTGCTGAAAAACTATCTATCTATAAATAATTTTATTTCATGATATTAGCTTGATAGTCAGTAGTAATTTATAGAATAAGGCCGTAGATGGGCAAGAGCTTCGCCTTGATTCTTCAGCCACAAATATAAACTATATCTAATACCTATTACCTCAAGTTTCAGAACACAATGCAAAATTGTTATTACTCATGGCGACAAACTAAAGGTTAAATGGACTCATATGCTCCATCATCAACCAAACCAAGCAGAAAAAGTTTTAGGTACTCTATGACGAGTGAATCCCAGACGAGACATCAACTCTAAGCTCCACATACTGTCTTATAAAACAGAATCTCCAGGCACAGATTATTCCTACGCAAAATGTCATGTCGAAGTTACATTTTACCACGAAGGATATCTCTAAGCACTTTTTCTCTTCCTTTTTGGCTTCCTACTTATTTTTCACTAGCACGCCAGTCTCATTCGGCTCGTTATCGCTTTAAATGCGTATGACAATTAAATTCATATTTACAAAAGAAGTGTCACGAACGGTATGTCGTTCGCAAGTGGGGTGATGACCCCATTTACGTACCGTTCCACGTTCAGACTTTATGATAATCCTAGAACGTACCTAATAGATTAAACACTTTAGCTGTGAATGCCAACGGCCAGGTTGAATCGTTAATTAGCAAGTTGATACTTGTAAATTTACATTAATTTCAATTTATAATCGTTGAAGTAATCAGGTCTCCTCATTGATCGTAGTAGTCACCGGGTAAACCTCTACACATTTTTAGCAAAATGAAAGGGAATTCTCCAGTGAATTCTTAGTTCCTACCTAGTAATTCGAAGAAAATTTATTTCATTTGGTAAGACCACCACCACTTTTAAAATAGGTATTATTAAAGCGAGTGCGTCTCTGTTGTTACATTTTAACGACCAACAGATCGGTCGATTAGCGAAAATGTCTTTACATCTACCACGTGGAATCTGATGGATCTTTCTTACGGACTTTATCACATAAATAAAGTCACTTCAATTCCACTTTGGTCACGTTCGGGTGCTGCTGATCATTGTCATAATAATCAAATTTTCAGGTTTAAAGTCAAACTGTCTTAATAAATCCCATTTTATAATTATTGTCCCAATCTAAATCTTTGAAATAAACTGACTCGTTACTTGAAATCATTTTAAAATCCCTTAAAGCTTATAAATTATGCGTAAATATCTCTTTGTTCACGTTATTCGAAGCAATATTTATAACTTTTTTTGTTCATGAGAACTTTCGTCGAATTATATTGGTAATTCAACCTTTGCAAATTTCATCATCATCACAGCTAATATACATACCTCCTCACCGAGGGGCTCAAGCCTCCCCTATTGTTAGGGTGATCAGGACTTAGTCAACCATGCTGGCCCAGCGCGGATTGATCAACTTCCAATACGAGTACACCATTGAATTTCTTCGCAGATGTATGCAGGTTGCCTCACGATGTTTTCTTTCACCGTAGGAGCGACAGACAAATGTACATATGAAAATCAAAACGAAAAAAATCCCATTGGTACATGGCGGTCTCGAAACCCGGCCCTTCCGATTGGAAGGCAAGTGCTGACTCCACAGCGCCACCCACCGACGCTTGTTTGCAAATTAATTAAAATTAATATTCAATAATTTTTTAGCAATTAATAATATCGTCGTGTTTGCTGTTGCTGGCTGCCGAGATACAGTTTGCAATCTGACTATACACATTCTATTGCGGTAGTTACCAACTAACCTAAAACGTAATATTTACCTGTGTATCGTTCGTTACGTAAGTATTCGTTACATATATCTTAATGTATTTCTTGTGTATACTCATCAAACCAGCAAGATAAGGAATTACAATATAATGAAAGTAGATAAATGGTAATTCATATCTCGCGCCTACTGTAGATAAAATGCAAATTCGTCGATTCATCTCCATTATGGTCACTTTAAAAGTATAGGTCTATACAACAATAATGTAGCACAGCTTTTTAGCATATCCATTATGTGAAAATGCCGTGATGCCATATTGTTGGATAGTCTTACTTTACTTTTCGACTAGTCGGCCCATTTTTTACTCGTATTTATATGCTTAAAATTTTTAAAAAGAAGGTTATTTAAATTAAATTGAAATCTTTATTGTTATTTTTTTATAGAATAGAATCAGTTTTACAGTTTACTTTCAGTGCAATCTAGAATAGGATAGGAAATTAGGAGCCCTTCGTTTGGTAGGTAGGTACAAACCTACATTAATTTATTGGACTTAGATGCAGATATTAATTAAAGTGAAATTAGACATATCCAGCAGACTAAAAATATCCTCCTGTATCGTGGCGTGAGACAAGAGGACGTGATTTCCCCCAAATTGTTCACAAATGCATTCCCCAATGCGTGTGTTTAAAACGTTGGACTGGAATGGAATAACATGGTATTAACACCAATGGCGAGTTCAACTCACACTTGCGTTTTGTAGATTACAGCATTGCCATCATGGCCGAAACGATGCAGGACAATAAGAAATACTTATGCTGAACCATGGACCTAGCTGAACAGCCTAACTGCTTCTTCTCAACGCATCGATCTCCGAATGAATTTGGATCAAACCAAAATTATGTTCAAGGAGTATGTCATCCCGGAACAAGGCAGTCCTCTCGAAGTTTTTTAAAGAGTAAGTATGCCTACCTAGGGAGAATTGTGCAGGTTAATTGGTAGAAACAACTTCGAGAAAGAGATCAAGGACAGGAGGATACAGCTAGGCTGAACAGCGTATTCGAAATAACGTCGGGTCTTTACTTCATACGGAGCCGAAACATGACCACTCACGGTAGGGCTGGTCCACAAATTTTAAGTCACTCAGCGAGCCATCCCGGGACAGATCCTGTCGGTGTGCTAGTGGCAATGGACTGGCTAAACAGAGAAGGTATATTATGTTCAATGTTGGGCACTTACAGGTTGAATGGATTATTTAAAATATATTATATCTACAATTTTATTGGCACTGAACACAATTCACAAAGTTTACATTTTATAACTATCACAAATTCCAAATTGTTAGAAAGTGATTGAAATTGAGGTTTATTAATTTTTCATGTTGTATTTAAAGAATCCACACTAGGTGGTAGGTAGGTAGGATAAAAGGAATGTTCGGCATATCTCCATTAACTCTACCTTAAGCCATACTGCCCCCGTAGCACGTCCACCAAAACACGATATGATAAAGCGATTTATCGCGGTGAACTGTCAAATTACGACGAAACCCTATTGTCTTTTGACAGTTAACCGCGATAAACGGCTGGAACGGTAACGGTTCTTACTTACTTACTAGAAAACAACGTAAAAAAATTAAAGCCATTTTTTTAAAATTTTTTGAGTAGGTACGTTCGTGACCGACCCGTGGTACAACTGTTTTGTTCAACTGGTTGTACAGTGGGGAAGTAAATATACCGATTAAGTAAAATGTAGGTATACTTACCTACTCACGCTTTGTACAAACTATAACGTAAGTTATACACTGCTTTCGTACCACAAAAAATAATACCTGTAACATTCAATAAAGTCGTGTCCCTACATTTTTTTGTAACTTTGACCGTATCCGATCTCTTTGTAGGCGACTGGACCTATACAATGGTTCGCTAAACTTGACTTCATAAATAATATGCATAATTAATTAGTTTAATAACCGACTTGTACTGAATATCTCAGAATTGAGTTATTTTCAAAAAAATACTCAACTATAAATCTAGATTGGTTTGTTACAGGTTTCGCTAAGGGATAAAAAATATAATTTTTTTTCCAACAAACACAAATTTATTAAATTTTATGAATGTGTGCAATAAAACAAATAAATCTGTGAATTACATATATAAAAAATCTTAAACGTAAATAAATGCTTTAATTCAATTAGTAATTATTATTTAAGTAAACACTTTACGAAACAAACATGGCATCAGAAAACGACATAAATGTATACATTAAGAACGAAGTGATATATATAAAAAATTACATATCATCATAAGATGTCAGTTATTATATCACTAATAATCTATTTACATTTCTTCGTCTCCACTACGATAAAAATATAAATCTTTTGTTATATAATTCCTCTTACTACGTAATCATTCAGATAACATTTCATGTTAAATATGGTAGGTATATATAGAATCGATGATAAAACGTTGTATTAAAATACATCTCTGTTCGACAGTTGTCTGATAACGCTATATCATTTACTAACCGACTGTTATCCACTATCTATCGAGTACAATGGAAACAAATGAGCATTGTCGTAATTATATTGCTATTAATAAATTATATCATTAAACAGAGAGCTATTTACTGACACAAGATTTCCATACTCGTTTCAAACATCATCAAAATCTTGTATCTAATGGACAGGCCTACAAGAAAGCCCTACACTATTATAGATCTACAAGTAAAAAAAATTGAAACGACTTCGTCAAACGTAACAGTGTTAGTCTCTATTAAGAAAATAGTATTTAATATACTTTCTATTATTAACAATCATCAATCTGTTGCCATGCCTACTTTATTTCGTTAAAATCTACGTACGTATCATATCACAGCACTCTATGATGGTACATCACTTTTTAATGAGCACGCAACGCAATTCCATATCACCATAGACAAACGTACGTTTGCCCTTTAATATTAAATTCATTAAATAGGTTTTACACCCTAACCGTCTAAAGATTTTAAGAAAGCCGCTTAACATTTTCTGTCTCTCAAAGTTACTTTGATATTCCACTTGCAAGTGAAATTTGCACTTGCACCAGTACAACAGAAATAATAATGTAACATACGCGTGTTATAATAATGATAAAAATTAGATTTTAATGATATGATTAAGATGTCATGATTATCAGTCAAAAGTAAAATTCCATTTCATGGGAGTAATTGACATGAATAATTTGAAAAGTTTAAACATTCAAAACCTACACTAAAAGTGTTTAACATACATGAATGATTATGTAACCTTCAAGTTCAACTTTTACATATTTTGCAGTCCAATATTAATCAACGTGCATTAAAATTTCTGGTTTGGCGAACAATATCTACAATTGTCTACGTATATAGAGAACATTCATACGGTATACGATGGGTATACATCCCTAATACATTTTTTTGCTTGGCGATTAGGGAGATAAACTTAACTTTAAAATATGAACACAATATGATAGCGTAATAATGTATGTTTAAATGATTAATTAATAATTGACAACAATATTACCCTTTGCTAAAAAGCTATTAAACAGTACCATATTATTAGGCTTGTACATTCAATATGGCTTATATCTCAATCAACAGCATACAAACAAAACAAACTATCTAAATTATGACTTAACAACATTAGTAACACAAAATAAAACAGAATTCCGTGTCTTTCTATGTCATTCGATTCCATTAGTCATTAAAGTTCCTGTATATTGCACATATATTCCAATTATATTATCTATCTTTAAAATTAATAGAATTCATAGATACCTAAAGCTATTTAGATCATATTTTTGTGAGTGTGTATAAAAAATAATAAAGTTAATATTCAAAATAGTAACATTTGTATTCATTTTTTATTTTAATACTAATGATTGTCCTTATTCAAACAAAATACTAATGGTATATGATTCGACATACTAGGTAGTTATTGATGTAGGATCTATGAATATGAGCAACCAGAACGTAAAACAATGTATATGTTCATAAATTTGATCGCTTAACAGTCACAATAGGCAGTTGTACAATGACATAGTATACACAAACGTGTTGAATTCCGTATATTCTTAAATACTATTTATTCTTAAAAATATAAGAGTAAAAATACACACAAAATACAGGTAGCCTCCGTCATTTATTGAGTACCCGAATAACATTACAACCTACTTAAAGTTACATAAAATTATGCAAAGTTACAATTATTTTAATTTATTACAACGTTCCGTTTAATTAAACATAGCGGAACATTATTGTACTCGCCATATTATTATGTTAAACTACATTGAAATTTTTGTATTTTTTTAACAATTGCTCTTATTGTCAATCGTATAAAGTATAACATATGTAATGATAAGTAGGTATTGTGTCAAGGTCGATCTTAAGTTACTTCTTGCTAAATTTTTCTGTTAATTAACGGTTTACTTATTACTTTAACCAATAACATCGTACCTATAACATGCAAATAAATATATTAAATAGGAACTTTGATGGTAACTTTAAAGGATTGAATTAGTATGTATTGCTTTGTTACAGGTGAGTGCAATAACACCAGTAAAATTGATCAACCAGTCAACGATTATAATAATTATTATTGATATTAATCACTACCACAATTATATATTTCAATTTTTACTTTACAAAAGTAGTAACTAAATGTTAAAATGTTCACAAAATGATTGTGGTGGGAAATTCTAGGCTCATAAAAAATAAGTAACTTTTTGCATTAGTGAAACGTTTCCTACATTTTTTTTCTTAACACACAGACACTATGTTGAGCTTCACGTTCATTAAGTTAAAGACTTCGTCGGGGCATCGAGCTTATATTATCTGCCTCGAAGTCATTGCTGGCACCCTAATAACACGTCCGCAAATAGTACTATATTTATATAGCATATAGCATAGCTTTATTTGAAATTATAGGTAAATTGTGTATCCATGTCAGAAAGCTTAAATAAATATTCGAATTGTTTAAAAAAACCTTTTCTATTGCTAAAAGTTTTTAGAAATAAAATTTCTGATATCACTCTGTAATGTATATAAAAATAAATGCGATATCAATTCGTAACTTATAAAACTAAACTCTCTCGCTCGTATTAGTTCATTTAAACAATCGAATCAACAATATACACATTTCAAAAATATTGCATTTCTTATTCTAATTATTCGCCACCAATTCATCATAATCAAATTACACAACTCAATTTAGGCACCTTGTCATTCGTATTATATTTCAGCCACTAGTTTTCTTAATCTTCTCATTTCATTTCTGAGCGTCTATCTGATTTCACAAAACCAAACATAATGTCGACGTTAGAGTAATAGCTAATCTAATGAAAATATGTCAGAATTTGTAACAGAGAACAAATTGTAATTCTTTAATTTTTTTCTCGGAATCTTGACATATACACACACATACACGGACACGGCAAATTTTGGCAAATTTCGCTATAAATTATTAATTTATAGTGAACAAGTTTATAATGAATCAATAACATAAAAAGGTCATCACGTTGCTTTGAATGATGGTTTTATTTATGATGTATGTTAGCGACGGAATATCTCACTTTTATGTGCTCTTCTAAAGAACCATGAGTAATACCTTTTTTTAATTGAATATTTAAGTGTCCAATTTGAGATTTTTTTATTATATCATAAATAAATTCTCGAAAATGACCGTATTACGTGGTGTTACCATAACAGCTATTACTGAGTTTTGTGAAATCGTACACTCCATCACAAAAAGGTTATCTATTTTAATAAACTGCTTATTAAAAAAACGTAAAAACTTCTCATAGTTAAACCAAACGTCGTTTTACGTCACTCATAACAAATAACTAAGTTATTTTATGTCGATGCTGGCTGACCCTCTCTTTGACCAAGAAGCGGCTCTGGAGAATTTTCTGAAATGGGTTTAGTATCTATCATATATTATGAAATTATTTTTTTAAAGTAGACTACGTTAATAAATAACACCACATATTTATATCAAAATTGCATATAAATGTTATATAACGCCTTATTGTATGTACTACCAACGAATAAGTAACAAAGTCAACAGAATTTACGCTACTGATATTAGTCCAATCTTTATCCAAACGATATTGTATCGATTAATAACGAAATCAGTCTCATAAATGTAGGAAAATTGGATACTATATTTTTGAAGCTGAAAATAATATTTTGATTGAACTGCCCGTTTATAACGCATGTGACTAAAACTTATCGTTAATATACACGCAAACAATTCAAATAAAATTCATGCAAACGATTAGTTTACCCATATATAATTTCTATCATTGCAGAGATAATAGGATGAATACATATTAGAGTAACGAACGTGTTGTCATTAGATATTTACTTATCTTTGGACCCACCGAACTTTCGATAAATTTTGTAGGTAATTCTAGTACTCAATTTCATAGTTACTATTAGTATTATAAAATGTTTAGTCTTGTTTTATTTCACGGCTTTTGTCGGGTTTATAATAAAAACCCCGTCCCAATCATTTTGGGAAAAATCCTATGGATGTGGTATTATAATAATGATTAAACTAGTATTTGCATAATATTATTATTTTATACCAGTAAATTATGGTTACTTTTTTATCACAGTAGAATGATTTAAGCATTAATAAAATATACTAATATAGTGCAATATTTTTTTTTTGATATTTTAGAAAATGAAACAGGCGAGTTAATTTTTTTATTAATGTGTAAATAACTCTACTACCGTGAACTGAAGCGTCCCTTAATTTATCCGGGGTGAAAAAAAAGTAACCGTGTATAATATAATAATCAACAGTGGGTCAAATCTTAAGTAAAAGGGTCTTGTATAATCTCTCACTTAAAACGGTTTAATGTGAAAAGTTATCGTCTCGTCTGTCTTTTTTTTTTTTGAGGTTGACACAGGCAATATAATGATTTGAACGCGTTTAGCGCTAATCGTATTGAATGAGAGATACGAAAGCTGCCATTAAAAGAAATAAATTATAATGCAAACCATGTCAAACATATAATAGGCATATCGTAACCACCAAATAAATGTTAATTTTATATATAAAAAAAACAAACAAACTGTATGGTACATAACCATACAGTTGTTAATATTTGTCAATATTGCAATATACAACTAAAATTATGAACAGTTGTCAGTACGTAAACAATCTACAACGCGTGCAATATTATCATATTACATTACTTACATCAAGCGATAACCTCTACTTCACATATAAGTTTATAGTTCCATAATTATAAATATTCCAACACTCACCAACATGCACCGTTTCCAGCGACATGACAACATGCCCGTTGGTGTTAGACCCATTCTCTTGATAGCTGCTCCGGTACAGGCGAACCAGGAACATTAATGTAGCACCTATTAATGGCGATATGCCGGCCAAAACAAACGGCAAAGTATAAGAATTATTAACATTAAAAAGATAACCAGCTACGGGCGGCCCTATGGACAAAGGAAATGCTGCAAAACCTAACATACATCCTATCGCCTGCGCAGCGTGACCGCTGCCGACTAATTCAAATGCAATTGGACCAATTAAAGCTATGAATGCTCCGTCAAATAGTCCCATACCTAAAGATATAGCCACCAAAAGTGGGAAGGACTGTACAAAGGGTAAAATAATTGTCAATGTACCTATAACATAAAATGATATTTGTTGCAACAATATTCTATCCACTCCAGGTTTGTCTGCCAAAAAGCCGAACATCAGCCTGCCAATACCTGAAGTAACAGCTATACATTGCAATGGTAGATTCTTATTAGTGACGTCTACAAAACTTCGTTCAATGTAAGATTTAATGTAAACATATGGCACAAAGTAGCCAAACAAAGCGACGGGCATGCACAAAGCCCACGCTGTATATTTTTTATTTTTCCAAATATCCACGTTAACTACGGTTCTTATTATGGATTTCACATCGTCGTCTTCTCTAACAGGTTTTTCAGCGACTGTTAGTGGTGTCGGATTGAATAGCAAACCGCAAAAGGCGATGCCACATGTGAATAAAGCAAGAAGTCTAAACAGCCAAGCCAAACCATAGGTCTTTATCATAACGTCCATTATAATAGGCATGAAGACTGTGAAAATTGAACTACCGATGGTGACGAATCCATTAGCTAAGCCTAAATATTTTTTGAAATAATGGCCAAGGATAGCAAGAGACGGAGTGTAGGCGAATGACGCTCCTAGTCCGTACATTATTCCGTAAGTGAAATAAAGCGCATTAATGTGGTTAACGACGAAGGATGTTATAAGTAGGCCGGCAGTGGCTATCGTGCCACCAAGAACGGCAGTCAATCGCAAGCCCATGAGTCCGGTCAACACTCCCGAAAGTGGCGACAGGAGAAAAGTTGTGCCCATTGTCAACGCTCCAACCAGTGCTGAAATAGAAATATTTTGAAAATTACTAATAGGATTTTTATAAAATTTTGCAGATCAATAACTAAATATAATATATGAAGGGTATTTTTATTTTTCTTAATGGAACTACTCAAAAATTTAAGCAACATAAGAACATTGATTACATGCTAACGAGATTCTCAAAAACCTAGCCACTCACACCACGCAAGTATTGCCAGAAACTGTACTCTTCTAGATTAGGCTGACAGATTTACATTTATGAAAATAGTTTTATTTATTTATTTGGGTTAACAAACAATATTAAGTACAATTAACAGTAAAATCTTACAATAACAAACTATTTACTAATTGCAACATCCACATCGTTAGCCACGCATTAACGTCCTTATTAATAAAAAAAATTACTCCTTGGATCATCCTCGGATTAGTTACTTCGTGTTTTGTCTTATTACAGCCGACATGTGCGGAAACAAGACAAAACACGGAGTAACTCATCCGAGAATGATCCAAGGAGTAAAATTTTTATTAATAAGGCCGTAACTGTTTTTAAAGTACACCGGAATGGTCTATCAAAAGGTAAAGAGAGTGAGATTGATATTGCAATTTCATAAGTGGTTAACAGATTCAATTTACCATTATTGAATTTGCTTGCGTATATCTCTCTCGCGAAATACCTTCTTCCGTTACTGTTATAGTCATATCCTTGAAATTGACAGAGAAGATATCTTCGAATGAAGCGGATCATAAATAATCGTGATTGAACTTCACTTGAGAAGTTCGTTTAATCATCTATTATTTTTAAACGCAATTAGTGCTAGTCGAATTCACTAAAGGGGTTCCCAACCTTGTCCAAGTCGTGGCACACTTAGAAAATTTGAATTGTCTCACGGCAACGTAGTTTTTTCAATTACT
Source organism: Schoenobius gigantellus (assembly GCA_963935595.1). Classification (NCBI taxonomy): domain Eukaryota; kingdom Metazoa; phylum Arthropoda; class Insecta; order Lepidoptera; family Crambidae; genus Schoenobius; species Schoenobius gigantellus. The sequence goes on from OZ012553.1 coordinate 15,805,484, forward strand.
TTTTATTATTTTTGTTGCACCTTTTTTAGCATTTTACTGTTTAGCATAGATGTCAGAGACGCCTCGCGGCACCCCTGATCCCTCTCCGTGGCATCCACAGAACACAGAAAGACGTCTTTCTGTGTTCTGTGGTGAACAATAGCAGATTAATTGTGTTATTAATAAATGGAAAATGCTTATTCAAATATCTAGTGTTATGCATGAAAGTTATTATGAGTATAGACAGAATCACGAAAAGTTCTATATTTGTAACAAGCAACAACCGAAGGTGTCAAGTGACACACAATGTGCCGTAATTTAATCAGGCCATACCAACCACAGCGATCGTTTGCCACAAGATATCCCAATATTGTGGTTTACATTTGCAGTTTTACTAAAAAGCGCACATTTAGCAAAAACGAGTGTTTTGGTTTTTAGCTTGCAGAAATGTTTGGTCTACGCAGTCAGATCTTTATGCTGTTTGTGGTTTAATATAAATAGCGCCTCAAGTGAGGTGAAGAGAACATTTGACAAGAATTTGTTATTAGAATCTTGTTTGAGTGAGTTATTTTTTTTAAGCATTATGTAAAAATTGTCGATGTGACTTAGTTCTGCAGCCTTCGGTATATCGTCGGTGAGCTGTGAAAACCTCGCATGTTCATTCCAAATTTTACAGATTAACAAAACCGTATAGTGAAAATTCTCATTCGTTCTCATTTACTTCAATAGATGGCACTATAATTACCGAATCCGAGTTTTGTTTTACGTAGACATGTATTAGAAGAAGAAGAAGAAGAAATCATTTTTATTATCACAACACAAACGACGCGCTTACACAAACAATAAGTTAATAAATGAAACAAATGCCAAAAACTTACAGTAAAAATAAATAAAAAAATGAACATAATGTTAATACAAGAATTATTGTGATCGCACGTCGCAGGCTGTGACAACGAGGTACACACTCAGCTTGTTGCTATGCTACGACACAGACGTAACACAACGCTGATTTTCAGTGTGAGCCCCAAGTGACGTGCGGACGCGAGGCCACACATACTATACACACTATATACTACACACACACACCGCGTTGAGTGCGATGCGACACCGCCAACCTGTAACCTGTATTACGAGGTTTTCTCACGAAAAATCAACTAAAATAGTTTTTAACTAAAGGACATCATTCAGGCTTCATACAAATTTGGGCTAATTTTTTTTTAGCCGGCCAACAAAAAATAATTAAATTTTATCATAGGCATAATTATAATAAACATTTCGTATTATGACAGTAAAGCTCGAAACCTATTGGTTGAGATGATAATCGGTCTCAAAGTATTTATTTTATTACCTACGGCTTGCACCCGGCTTGCGGGGTGAGCTCGTGATTTCCAGGTAATCAGTTATTGTTAATGGTGTGCGAGCGAGAATACGTTACAAGTACATTTACCTGCCGAGAAGTGTGAGCAAGAGGCATAATAGGTATGCGAGCGAGAAGACGTTACAAGTACCTACATTTACCTGCCGAGTTGCAAGTGTGAGCAAGAGGCAAAATACACCTACTTAGTCCTTTTCGTACTTTCGTTCGTTAGTTTTCCATGCAACTCTCGTTACATCGGACGGCTACTTTCACTGTTTTCGTGGTTTTTAACATTGATTTTGTTTTGTTTGTTGTTTTAATTATCGTTGAGTTTTTGTTTTTGTTATACTGTTTTTGTTAATCATGGCACATATGTTGTGTATTAACTGTCGTGAACCATGTGAAGGTCGAAGGACTTACACGTGGATTTCTCGGGAAGAACAGCACATCGACATAGCTCAGATTATTATGGAGGAGCTAATCGCGAGACAGGTATGTAATGCAACCTTTTTTACATTTAAGTCATAACTAGGTACCTACTCTGTGATAATAACAGATCGTCGATATGACATCATGATCAGGACTAGGTGTCGCGTTGAATTATTTTGCTGAAGTACCTACCTTCCTTCAATAAAGTAAAATGTATACTTAAGTTCTTTAGTTAGTACTATGAAAGGGTTTTTTTTATAAAGTACATAGGCTTACATCAGTGATAGAAATGTAGACAAGAACCTTTGAAGGTATAGGGAAAGATTTTTATTATTATTATTATTTTTAAGTAAGATTTCTACTTACGAGTGTTTATTAGTATTTCATCGACTCTCTGTTACTGCCACGAATTAACTATTTGTTGTTCTTATTTATTTGTTAGTATTTTTATCGGCGCTCTGTACAGATCTTAAGTACCACTTCAATATGGTATAGTGCCCGTCTAAGTTATAGCCGGTTTAAATGTAGGCATTGGCTCTTGCCTACACTCAAAACTATTTCAAAAGTTTTGAAATAGTTAGTTTTGTGTGAGTACGGGCACGAACATGTTATTATTTTTGTTAAGAAGTCCTTTGGGAAAGATTCGTTTGTATTTAACTTGTAGAAGGTGGGTTTACAAAAATTGTTTTTTTTTTTCAGAACGAACCTACCGACGTCATTTGCCGGCCTTGCTGGCAAAGAGCTGAGAGGACGTTTCATCGGCGTATACCTACGCGAGGCGCGTCAAGATGATGACGTGTTGCCCGATGAGCCTATTCAGCAACAAAGCCGTAATCATCCAACAATGACCTTAGCAGGATTTGTACGTACTCCAAACTCAACAGTGCACTGCATTTTTGAGCATTGTCAAAATATTACCAGGCTTAGAATACCTAACGATATCATAATTCGTATGATTGGGCGGTACAATCTACTAATACCAGAAAATGCTCGCGTTTGCGAAGAACACTTAGCCCAGAACCTTTGGTATACTCTACCTTTACAAGACAATCTCATAGAAGATTTTACTGCATCTGAAATAGTGAATGCTCTGACGATTATGAGAAATCATATTACAACAGACGTGTTAAACTTCGAGACATACGAAGTCATTAATACAAACGAGTTTCATACTTGGACGGGACTTACTCACGAACAGTTTTCCGATCTACTCGTAAACACATCCAGCCTAAATAATAATCGTCAAAAGAAGACAATACTGGCCGCTGTATTGGCAAAACTAAGAACAGGAGACTCTAATGCCAGACTTGCTTTAGTGTTTAGAACGAGCGAATCCCGTTTTCAACGAATGTTAGCTCTAGGTCGTGATGCATTGTTGCGTGATTTTGTTCCCTTGCATGTTGGGTTTGACCACATAAACAGGGAACAAGTGGCTCAAAGGAATTTATTAGTACCTGAAACTCTATTTGGCAATCCAGAAAGCCCTTTGCCACAAAGAAATGCTATAATAATAGTCGATGGTACATATATATACAACCAAAAGAGCTCGAACTATTTTTTTCAACGACAAACATATAGTCTTCACAAATATCGAAATCTGACCAAGCCGTTCTTGTTTGTTTGCTGTGACGGTCATATAATTGACGTAACGGGCCCGCACTCCGCTTCAACTTCCGATGCAACAATAATGAATGCAATTATTGAAAATGAGGAGAGCATATTTCATTGGTTTTTCAGGCCGGGTGACGTATTTATCTTAGATCGTGGCTTTAGAGACGCGGCCTATCCTTTACAATCACATGGATATACAGTACATATGCCAGAAACGAAAAATGCAAACGAAACGCAACTTACGACGGAACAAGCGAATAAATCCAGACTTGTGACTATATGCCGCTGGGTAGTAGAAATAATCAATGGACGATTCAAAAGAGATTTTCGCTTGTTAAGAATTGTACACAGCAATCGCGCCTTGCATCATATGATGGAATATTTTAAAATCAGTGCAGCTTTATTAAATGCCTATCATGTGTTGATTGCGGACAATGTAAGGGCTCCAATGTATTTAGAAATAATACGGGAAAGGGTTAATGTACCGAATACATTGGCGGATCTGGTGAACAGATACAATTATAACCGAAGACGTGCTCCGTTTCGTTCAATTAACGTTGATGCGCTTGAGGTTCAATTCCCCACATTGACACAAGAAGATCTTATCCTTTTTGCACTTGGTGTATACCAAATAAAGCAAGCTAGGAGTTACTATGCGGAGCATTTGCAGCCAAATGGTATGTTCATCGTTGAACTTGGCGACCAATTACCCACAGAACACATACGAGAGCTAGAAGGAACAGACCTTTACGTATTGCGCGGTAGAATCCAGTCCCGACATGTCCGTTCACGTTCGTATAACGTTTATATTGGCATAGATAGGGCTCTCGAAGGGCGACAGGCTATAAAACACTATTACTGTACATGTAACATTGGCCGAAGAACCATTGGCTGCTGCTCACACGTCATGTGCATTGTGTGGTACATGGGGTTTGCCAGGCACGAGCCAACGATACACATTCCCGCCGAAGGTTTAGAAGATATTATTGTAAGGCGAGGAGAGTTGTAAATATTGAATAAAAATATATGAAATGAAAATAATATGCATTATAATTAATAAAAAACCTGTACATAAACGCCTGCATGGAGAACTAACGAACGAAAGTACCTACGAAAAGGATTAAGTGGGTGTATTTTGCCTCTTGTTAACACTTGTAACTCGGCAGGTAAATGTACTTGCGACGTCCTCTCGCTCGCACACCATTAACAATAACTGTTTACCTGGAAATCACGAGCTCACCCCGCAAACCGTAGGTAATAAAATAAATACTTTGAGACTGATTATCATCTTAACCAATAGGTTTCGAGCTTTACTGTCATAATACAAAACGTTCATTATAATTATGCCTATGATAAAATTTAGTTATTTTTTGTTGGCCGGCTAAAAAAAAAATAGCCCAAAATGGGTGATGTCCTTTACGACTTACGAGCTTTTAGCACAGCTCGGCGACGATACGGAAAACGCGACATCGAAACGGCGACTGCAGAAAAGGGCTAGTGAAACAAATTATAAACTTAAAGTAAGAGACTCTTTAAGAGGAAACACCAAGGTCGAGAGAATTCAAAAAAAAGGTATTTGTAAAATGCTCTCGCGCTGTGTGTCCGAAACAACTAACTGCAGCTGGGACCGAAATTACCTATGAAAAGTACACAAAATATTCGTTCGTTAATCCCCTGTTTTTCCGCGAAAAATTGACCGATTTTATTACTTTTTGCGTTAACAATTAAAGCAAGGCTTTTTCTGTGTTTCTATGTTTTGCTTTTTTCGTGTAATCTTCTTCAATATGTTTGCTGGACGTTTGAATACAGCAGAAAATAAGGTCGATTTTTTACTTGGAACTTAATAAAAAAAGGAAAACATAGGAACATGCTTATAGTGGCCTTTGATTTTATTGAAAAAATAGAGCAACTAGTGCCATTATCCAGGAAGGAAACAGGGGAGTACGTTTGTATGGAAAAACGGACAGTACGATTTCCTCTTAAGAGAAAAAAATTAAGTAAGTAATTGGTATTATGACAGTTGCGTCACAATATACACTGGCCTGCAATAAAATCGAGCCACTACGCTTTGGTTCAGAGTTCGACAAATCAAAATCTACTATCAATAAATAATATCTTTTAAGCCTGTTTGTTAAACAAGAGCCTAAGCTTACATTAGACCAGTTTTTACTGTGACTGATTTGGGTTTATTGATTTTACAAACAAAAAACCAAAATTTTTAAAAATACCAATTTTTTTTTGGAAAATCAGCTCAATTTATAGGGTCAATAAATCTCTAGGAATAATCAATTTTTAAATAAACTTTGATTCAATTAACTTTTAACACTCTATACAGTCACAGAGATTGCGTATAACGGAAAAATGGGAAACAGGGTTTTCCGAAGAAATAACTCTATTATCAGCAATATTTCTTTTATCCACGTTTAGAGTATGTTAAAATAAAGCTTATGAAGTATGCTTTCAAATTGTATTTACCGTTTTTGTTTGTCTAATCTTATTTTTTATATACCGATATTTCAAAATCGACACCTATGAGGTGGATCGATTTTATTGCAGGTCAGTGTATTTATGAGAATGTTTTTTTTTATACAGCTAAGTTAGCATACAAGCATACTGCCCACCGGGTGGTAAGTGGTAACACCTATCGTGATTCTTGTGAGATTCGCAGTAAATCTGCAACCCCCACAAGAATTACAGTGTACGTTGCCAAATTGCGAACATAAAATGTAAAGTCACTGTACCCAGTAATTTCACGGCCATATCTTACCCTTCTAACCGGAACACAGCAATGCAACCACTGCTGCTTTGCGGCATGTCTTTTTTTTTATATTATAAAATAAGTATCCGATGACAGATATAATAAAGTTGCTTGGTATTGAAAAATCGGTCCACAACTGGCGGCGTAATCGCGTAACATACACAAAAAAAAATATACGCATCGAATTGAGAACCTCCTCCTTTTTTGAAGTCGGTTAAAAAAGTGACAATTGAAGTTCTAAGTGTTTAACACTTTGCGATTATTGGATAAATGTAGAGTATTTCATTTTAGTAACTGTTCCAATTAGGTACTCTAACATGCATTTCCATAATATTTTTATGAAATCAAAATAATGTTGGTGAAATATCAATATTGTAATATTGACAATTTAAATGAGGAGACAAAAAACTAGACCTTCCGTATTTCAAGGCAGAAACAAACTATTGTGTCGTGTTGTGTTGTGACGCGTCAGAAGCGTATCGGTTTCATACATTTAATATGGCTAGAAACACATTACTACAGTGTGTTGTGTTGTGGCGCCAATGTGTTTCTAGCCATATTAAATATATAAAACCGCTTCTGATGCATCACGACACAATAGTTTGTTTCAAGCGTCATGCACGTTCTTCTCGGAACGGCTCTCCTAATTTTCAAAGTGTAGAATCAACCTTTTACTTTTTCATTTTACTTGTATTTGCATATAATGATTAAATTAGGATTATATTAAATTAGCATTTTATATTATTATACAATGATAAGATTAAATTAGCAATACAATGATTAGATAATTTATGTTACTTAATTAGATTCTTGGTTGATAAGATTTTTGTGTTTTGTTTGTCGTCAATAAATGCCTGTAAAGTTCTAATTAATCTCAAACTCAAAAATCTTAATGCAATAAGATTTTTGAGTTTGAGATTTTAAAAAAAGTGTAATGATCTTACTTATAGATTTTTTTGATAATTCTTCTAAAAAGCATAACAAATAGTTTAGTCTTTAATTTTAGCACAACGCTCTACCATTTAAAAAAGTAGGTAGTTTTCCTTTTCGTCTCAAGGATTTTTATTGTTATTTTTTAAAGTTTTACAGTTACAACCTAAGATAAAGAATCATTAATAGTTAAGATTTTTTGGTTTATGATGATAATTTAAAATTTTAGATGACCAATATTTTGCATTGCTGCACCAATCATTAATTGGTTATTATAATTAATTTGTTATTATAAATAAGTAGATTGTGTAACACTATCGCATTGGGAGCAAACCTGTAAAGATAGATGTTTTATAGAAATAAAAATTACACACCGTTTAAGGATGTTACTGATTGCTGACACATCAATGAACGTATCAAACGTATCTGTTACATCGAAGAACGTAGTTAGCTTTTATTCTCTAAGGAGAGCCAACACGCAGTTGGGGAAGCAATATCTCACTATCCAATAAGAGTTTTATTGATCATCGAAAACAGACACTAAACAACAAAAATTTGACAATGCGCACACAACGACAATGCGTCAAAAGATTAATGAAAGGTAATAAGAGCGACCTTCATCGCGGGCGCCGCCGCTGCCTGCTGTCTCTGCGCCGGCCGGCGCGGGCGCGGCGCACAGTGGTCCGGATTTTCAAAAAGGTGGACGTAGGATCGAAAATGCATATTTAACTTAACAAAAAATTGTTTCGTATAGGAAATTTAACGCTGATTAATACTTATTACTACAACTTTTCAAAAAAACTGCTCCTTCACGTCAAAAAAAAATATTGAAAATAAAAATGTATGGGAGAAAATCTATTTTATTTTTTTTCTCCGTTCAGTATCAAAGTATAGCAAGCAAACCTTATATTCTGGTAAGTACCTATTGTTCTTAATACGACGACATATAAATTGAGTGCGTATCCCTGCGGCCTTGACGCCTACGACGATTCAAAGTTTAAAATTTCAATTGGGTTTTTTTTTTAATTATTATCGAGTTTTTCAATTATGCTGAATTTAAAATATAATTTCTTAATTATATAAGAATTAAAACATACGCATTCCAGCATTTGTTTCATTTTATTTTAATAAAAAATAGTAATAAAAGTCTTCAACAACAGTCACGTGCTGATTCGTTGCCTATTTGTAACTGACTGAAACGACTCCTGTGATATAAGAATCATTTACCCCCACCACCGGAGACATCGACGACGCTGATTGGCTGTTGAAGATGTGGTACTAATTTTGTCAGTCACTACTTGCGCGCGTGTGTTTGTTATAAATATCTGTGCATGAAACAATTAAAGGCACTTGTTTCTCAACCCTTGAGGAAGCTACATATCTAATTATCCGTGCTGTGTGAAGTGAGTTTCGTTATGGCTGCATTTGTAACAAACTTGGACATCTTTATGTTCCTCCGTGTTGAAGGAGATATGAAAAATTGGGCACGACTCTATGAAGCTATTATTCTACATATCCCAGTTGAAACATGTTCACAAGATTTAGAAATAATCAAGACCTTTTTGAAGAACTACGTCAGTAATATCAATCGCAGATGGACAAGTCCTTCTAGAAATCAGAAAACTTTCATGAATAGACATGCTGCGTGGTTACAATCAAATATTAGTTGGCCAAATTGCACTACTGTTAATTTATCCGAGATTTTTCAAGCCCAAGATGAAGTTATCGAAAACATATCGTCAGACAATACTTCATTTGACATCGATACTACAACAGCTGTGATTCCGTCGACATCTAGTACAACAACTGTGGGCACATCTACCGAAGTTCAGATTAGGAAGCCTTTTGTTGACCTCAGCAACAAACAGAAGAAAAGACGTTCAGAGTCTCTTTTGGACTATTCGCCGGAAGAACTTACTTTTGCATTAGTCGAAAGACTTAGGATAGATAAGAAGAATGACTTAGCTCGTGTTATTGACCATATAACGAAGAACCCTGATTTGCTATCGTTCAAGCCACATTGTTTAAGAAAAATACGAAAAAAACTTTTGATGGAGATTATGCTCTTGGTCTTTATACATCATTGAACCTGTCAAAATGGAAATACTTGTGATTAAGGAAAGCGCTGTTAGATTGTGAAGTTCCAGTGTTACCATCGTATCACAAACTCCTTGAAGCTAAAAATAGATGCTATCCTCATGATTTAGAAATTACTGAGAGAGGAGCCAGAGTGAAGCTTCAAGCCCTATTGGATCTGACAGTCCAGAAGATTCTTCAAATTACTGGTACCCAGATTGATTCGTCAACTGAAGGATTGAAGTTAATTAGTAAATGGGGTTTTGATGGTGCTTCTTCACAAAGTACCTACAAGCAAAGGAGTGAAGATGTAGACTTCAGTGATTCATCGGTTTTCATGTCAAGTCTTGTCCCTCTTAAATTAGTTTCTAATAATAGCACCATATGGGAAAACCCAACACCTTCTTCAACACATTATTGCAGGCCCATTAAGTTCGAGTTTTGTAAAGAGACAGCAGAATACATCAAGCAAGAAGAAGCTACATTGAAGGAAGAAATAAAAAACATCGATTCTACAAAATGGGCAGGGCTAGAGATTAGTCACAAGCTTCATATGACAATGATCGACGGAAAAGTGGCCACTATTATAACGGATACTTCGTCTGCATCTGCCTGCAATATTTGCCTTGCTAAGCCAACTGAGATGAACAAGCTGTCAGAAGTATTTACAAGACCTGTTCGAGAAGATGTTTATAAATATGGACTTTCTACTCTTCATATGTGGATTCGTTGTATGGAGTGTATTCTACACATATCTTACAACATGGACTTTGAGATGTGGACTGCACGAGGTGCTAACAAGCAACTAAAAGCTGCGAAGAAACATTTGACACAAGAAGAATTCAAACAGCAAATGGGAATACTTGTGGATTTTGTGAAGCAAGGCTTTGGAACCACAAACGACGGAAACACAGCCAGAAGGTTTTTTAGAGATTATGAGAAATCTGCCGAAATAACCAATGTTGACAAAGACCTGCTGAAGCATTTTGCGGTTATTCTTCAAACGATTTCATCAGGATGTGCCATAGATATTGAAAAATTCAGGACTTATTGCAGAGAAACAGCTGAGATCTTTGTTCATCTATACCCATGGTTTTATGTGCCCGCAAGTGTGCACAAGCTACTCATACACGGTGCAGACATTTGTCATCACTTTGGCCTCCTACCAATTGGCATTCTTTCCGAAGAAGCTGGAGAAGCAAGAAATAAAGAATTTCGAAGAGTTCGTGAGTCTCACACAAGAAAATTTAACAGGATAAAGACCAACGAGGACTTGCTTCATAATTTTTTAATTAGTTCAGACCCATATTTATCCCATAATCGACCAAAATACAGCAACTCAAAGCAATTCGATTTTTTTCCAGATGTTAAAGAGCTTTTGTTGTTGCCTGAGGTAGTAACAGAAGAAACCGAAAATATGGATCTACAGGAGTTGCAGTCTGAACATGATCCATTAATGTAAACGTGACAGATTTAGTGATGTTGTAATTGTTAGAATTGAGTTTGTTAGTAGTAGTAGTTAAGTTGTGGTCCTTTTCAGGACTACTTAAAATAGTCAAAGGGTCGTGATATTTAGCCGTATCCGGTTAGACTGGAAGACAAGTTATCCCGGTTGCGACCTTACGGGCCCGGGGTCCGCCCGGCCCGTAAGGTCGCAACCGGGATAACGCTCGGATGATGATGATGACTTAAAATAGTCATTTTCAAGACTTCAGAAAAAGCCCTTTTCAGGGCTAAATCTATTTCTAATTGTTTCTTTCAAGATAAGTCACACTAGTAGTATAACCACCAATATCAACCATGATTTATCAATAGGAAATATCAACAGATGAAAGAATAATCAACAGAAGATTATTTAAAACAAAAATAAGCAAAAATGCTTATTTTATCACAACGTCACGCTTTATATTCCCCGAAGGCAAAGGTGTATACTACACTATAGTACACTGTAATTTCGCCAGTTATATTTAAGTCCCAAGTAATAGGGGGCGAGCCTAATAAAAGGATGGGGCACGCGGGGGGCTTGTTTTATTAAAAAATATATTTTGGATTAATTTTAATAGAAAAACTCGTTAATAATAATAAGATAATTCAACATAAAAATTTTAAACTTTATAGCATCGTAGGCGCCAAGGCCGCAGGGATACGCAAGCAATTTATATGTCGTCGTATTAAGGACAATAAGTACTTACCAGAATATAAGGTTTGCTTGCTATACTTTGATACTGAACGGAGAAAAAAAATAAAATAGATTTTCTCCCATACATTTTTATTTTCAATATTTTTTTTTGACGTGAAGGAGCAGTTTTTTTGAAATGTTGTAGAAATAAGTATTAATCAGCGTTAAATTTTCTATACGAAACAATTTTTTGTTAAGTTAAATAAGCATTTTCGATCCTATGTCCACCTTTTTGAAAATCCGGACCACTGTGCGGCGCCTATTTTATTAGACACGAATTGACAAAATGATGTTTTCAATAATGTCTTCCAGAATCTCAGGTCAAAGAGTGAAAACTAAATTGAATCATTATACTTTTAGAAAATTTTATTAAGTTGGGATGCATGGCATTGACTCGTATTGACATTGACGCTCCCGTATTCCAGCGTATTTTTTGTGAATGAAAACAGATTATATTCACGCATTCTTTTTTGACAACATAATTATGAAATAATATTACAATTTACAGAAAAGCTATTTTTAGTGGATCGATTATGTTAGGGATTTCGAGTGATTAAGAATTATTATTATCTGATATTTTAGTTATTTTTATTGAATTTATGTACCTATGTACTTATTAAAACTGACTTCAATCAACTGACTTTAATCAAATTGCAGATATTACGAGTGATAACTAGTTGTTGCTCGGTAGAAATCAGTTATGTCGTTCGTTCCCTGCTGGGAAGCTTATTAAAATTCGGCATAAAAAGTACCATTTGTCCTTCCACAAGGTTTCAGCTATCTCTTTAAAAAAATCATTACTTTTGTTCTACTCTACGGCTTAAGGGTCTTATGCATAACAGAATAACAAACTCACCGTTACTTACGCATTTATATTATTAGTAGGGATTGTAGCACTAGCACTCACTTATTATCAATCATAATCTATATGCTGCACCTATCACTCCATATGGGATAAGTCTGTGCGCAGAAGTCGAGTGATCGCCTACTGCGCAACGGGTCGCGGGTTCGATTCCCGTACGGGACAAATATTTTGTATGGCCTACAGAAATTCGTTCCAGTCTGGGGGTATGTGCATGTGATATTCTACGTTTGTAACTGCACCCACGACACAGGAGAAAATCCTAGTTTGGGGCGACGTTATTTTTATAGAGATAAAGAAATATAAGGATATTATACTAGCTTACTCGGTGAACTTCGTATCACCTACAATAGTGACAGATGACAGATCTAAATAAACAATCGCGAAGTGTACCATCATTTTCCATATAAAATTACCATTATTACTTTATATTATTTTTTAGCTTTTCTTTAGGATTTTCCTTAAGAGGAAACACTAAAGTCGTGAGAATTGAGTAATAGGTATTTGTAAAATGTATTGCTGTCGCGCTGTGTGCCCGAAAAATCGTTCTGCAGGCTTAACACGGGCTACCAAGACTGGACTCGAGTCACGCATTATCTCACAATTTAGTGACATAATCTTTATATCTTAAAGAGTAGCACGGTGGCGCGTATTAAGTGGGACTGACGTGATAAAAATTTCTTAACTCGTCTTGGGACACGTGTGACTGAGTTTTATCACAATTTTTTTGCTCTCCGACTGCTGCTACATCTTCTAAAGTATTTAAGCCCATGCTACAACCATAGCAGTCGACGCACAGGCACGCCAAGAAATTTGTGATAAAACTCAGTCACACGCGTTCCTTGAAGAGCGTCAAGAAAATTTATCACGTCAGTCACACTAAATACGCGCCACCGTGCTATTCTTTAAGACATAGAGATTATGTCACTGACATTGTGAGATAATGCGTGACTCGCGTCCAGTCTTGGCAGCCCGTGCTACGCCTGCTGGAGCGCGATAGAGACAAATGCAGCTCAGCAGCTCGGACTAAAACATACCTATACAAAGTACATAAAATATACGTTTCGTAGTCCCCTGTTTTCTCCGCTAAAACTAGACCGATTTAATTACTTTTTGCGTTAAAAATTAAAGAAAGGCTTTGGCTGTGTTCGTATGTTTTGCTTTTTTCATAATAATCTCGTCAAATGTGTTTGCTGGATGTTTGAATGTAGCAGAAAAAATTTCAAGGTTTTTGGAGGTTTATATCTCATTTATTTAATAATTAACTTAATAAAAAAGGGAAAACATAGGATCATGCTCATAGTGGCCATTGATTTTTTTTTAGAAAAAATAGAACAGCTATTGCCATTGTCCAGGAAGGAAACAGGGGACTACGCTTGTATGGGAAAACGACACGTACGATTTCCTCTTTTTTAAACCACCCCTGTATTAAATCGAACAAAAGAAAAAAATAAATATTCAAATAGGTCAAGCAGCCGTTTTTGAGTTTCAGCGAGACTAACGAACGGCAATTTATGCATCATATTAAAAGATACTAAAATTTTACATTACAAACTAAATAAAATTAATTTTCTTTCATCTTAAGTGTGATGCATGTGCTAAATCCCTCAGAATGTGTATTTTTATTGGGATTTTTTTTTGATGTGACTTTGCATTTTCTTTAAAAATGCTATCATTTTTTCAATTATATTATTATTTGCTTTTCTATTATATTTATTCTAGTAACTGAAGCCCTTATAACGCAAAACGACTCAAGTCACATTAACATAAACCTCAGTGGTTTCAGAATGTGTCTTCGAAACTACTTAAGTGATTTTGATGAAATTCGGTTTACTGTTATGTTATTTGGTCCTACATAAAAGAGATGAGTTTTTATCTCGATTATTGACCTCAGGTTAATAGACCTCAGGAAATATACCGGGAAATATCGGTTTATTTCGGTTTTTCTGCGATCTTTTCTTGAGAACTTTACTATAACCTAAATAAAACCGGTTTATTCAACAATTGGCGGATTGTGTTATAATAACGACGCGTACGGCTGCGCAGTACGTTTTAACGTACGTACTACGTTGACGTCTGATTTGCGCAGTGGATTTACAAACCACTATCATTTGTAAGTATTCAAGATGGGTAGAAAGCGAAAGAATATAATATAAGTACAGCCGGCTTCAAAAGTAGATAAACATTTTAGTACCATGTCACACCAACTATTAACAATCCTTACATATAAAACAAAGTCCCCCGCCGCGTCTGTCTGTCTGTTCGCGATAAACTCAAAAACTACTGCACCGATTTTCAAGCGGTTTTCACCACTAGATAGCGTGATTCTCGAGGATGGTTTGTATATAATTTGTTAAGTTTCTGTATTTATTTCTGTGTACATTAACGATATTTTTTGAAGATGTCGGGAGAAAATAAATTAAGGCGAAACGTAGTTCGCGGGCACAGCTAGTACAATATAGGTGTAACCATACTAAATAAAAGGAATAGTTGGTGTGACATGGTACTGAATCTGCTAAAAATGCTTATCTACTTTTGAAGCTGGCTGTACATAGGTACTTTGATTACGACGCAAACAACACTACTTCAAACTGTGAAGAAGGTACGGAATAACTGTAAACAGTGTCAATCTTGCGTTTGTACTAACTGTTTTTTATTACCTACCCTTAAACTTTGAACTCTTATGTAAAAACTTACAAGAATCAGTTAAAATAGCGGTTTACAGCAACGAAACCTTAATGAAAAAAAAGGTATTGCGCCAAGTAGGTACATGATATCGGTTTGAAAATAATTTTGAAGATCTATTTTATTTTTGAATTTCTATAAATTTAAGTATTAGCCGATTCTGATTTGTCCATTAGTAATGTTTAACAGACTTCAAAAAGGAAGAGGTTCTCTATTCAATCGATGCGTACGTTTTCTTTTGTGTGTATGTTACGCAATTACGCGGCTGATTTTACTGATTTTCCAAATTTTTTTTTTGTATTCGATAGAGTATAACAACTGGGTTGGTCCCACTGTCAGGATCTGATGAGGGGATCCCATGAAAATCGAGGGAAACCCTTAAATTGTATAGGTACGTCCAACGCGTGTATGATTTTTACAAAGTTATTCACGTATTTGCGTGGTCGTAGTTCCTGGTAGTCATGAACCGAGCTGATGATGGAAGGATCCTTAACTTTTAGGAGTTAGAAGTTAGTCTTTTAAATACAATAGGCACGTGTTATGGTGAGCTGGTATTAAATTCACTAAAAAGACAAAAAAAAATTTTTTTTCACAAAATATATGGATCGACTCCAAAAACATTGAAAAGTTAAAAATAATATAATAAATAAGATAATCTATACCTAACAAACAACATCACATTTCTATATTGAAGTCTGTGCCAAATGATGATCTCCTAGAAAGTCTTAAATTTTAGCAAAAATCAGCATGAAAAATCAGTTCCTACCGTTTCATTTGTAATAAGTAGTGCGGCTAAAAATATTTCTTTAAAGAAACGCAAAATGTGGTTAAAACCAGGTGTTAGCACCAAAAGTTGTATTAATGCTTATCTGAAACGCACCGTGAATGTCATATGAATGTTAGCATTTTAAAACTAGCTTTTTAAGGATAGGCAAAGGCCTATCCCAATTGTTCAGCCCAACACCTCGACTCTGAAGTTTTTTCGGAATATTTCAAAAATTATTATATGACAAATATCGAAAGAACGTTTATTGTGAGAACAATGCAAACATCTAGAAATTTGGTACCTAAGTAAAAATTAATAAGAAAATATGCATTTTTCGGACAAAAAATAAAATTTTGGACCTGATATTGTGAGCTTTTTGTTATTTTATCGTATAAACAAAGTATCTGGCATAATTTGTGTGTTTATTTTAAAGAAATAGAACTACTACTTCTTTAGGAATATGTTTTTTATATATAGAATTCATAGAAAGTAATAAATCAATAAAAATCTATAAATAAAAATGGACCTTCGAAATGTAGGTACGCCCATAACTTTCGAACGACTGCACAAATTGGATGATTCTTGGTTTTATGTATTCGTTATTGTTAGGACAAGGTTTGTATAAAAGAAAATATTTAGGTAGGTAGGTATGCGGTAGGTTTTTGGTATACCCGTGCGGGACCGGGGCGGGCAGCTAGTATCAAATAATTTTTTTAGAAAAAAAACTTATGTTTTTGTCAATAATTTATGATCTAGTTTCACCCCCTTCCAGGGTTGCACTTTATCTAGGGTCACACTGTATAATCTTAACACATAATACTAACAGCATCTAAGTAATAGGCTAGTTGACCCTTTTTTAAAGTAGGGCTTAAAATGTTCATAATTGTTGTATTAGACCATAGCACATGAATATTATTTTTTTCGATGGCTAAAAAGTGCAAAAAATCTATTTTAAATTAAGATTTTCAATTTTGGACCGAAAACACGGTCAGCCATGATAGTCTGTTCATTATCTGTGGCAATGACGTCAGTCTTATATGGTGTGGTCCGCATGAGAATAATTTTGATTATAGTGTTCACAGCGCTCACGCCCGGTCCGCATTCGTTAGCCCGCTAAAATCGACAAATGACAGTTTGTGACAGATGATCATGCGGACCGACTTTTAGCGCGCTAACGAAACTGCTAGCTAACCTCAAATTTCAGTTTTCCAAAAAAAGTACTCTGCGAATTTATTACATCAGTACATAAATTGTTTTAGGAAGTAGAATATTATTACTCTACTTTCTCAGTAGATACTCTGTTTTTAGTGAATGTTGTATATCGGTTTTATTATTCAAACATTCTTTTTTTTTTCTAGATCTAGCTAGGTACCTACTCTTATGGACCATCACTTATCTAACGAACTCTATTTACACACAACAAAACATATTGCTTACCGTTGCAATCTCTGTTTTGTTGTTGTAGAGTAAGAGAAAGCTCCACGACTGTTCCCACCACCAGTTCAACCAAATCCATTTTTCTTAACTTTTTTATAAATAATTTATTAGTATCAAAAGTTCAAAATACTTTTGCATTGGCGGTTTAATTTGACACTTGACAGTTCGCTTACAACGATAACGCTCTGGGGCATGGTCGATGTTAGCGCAAAATGGCGGCTTCAGTGACGTCATTTATGACGTAATGACAGATGTCGTGAACGCGCTAACGTTCATGCGGACCGGCTGGGCTACGCTCCAAAACATCACCCGGAGTGAGTAGGTGGTGGGGGGAGAGTGGCCGGTTAGGGTGGTCGGAGTGTTGGTTGTTTTAGAACGGCAAGAGTGTTGTCTGCTTTGTTTACATAACCAAATATAACAAAATAAGAAAATATATAATAGATAAAATATATAAGAAAATATAAAATAAGAAAATATATTCTTTTTTTTTCTAGATCTAGCTAGGTACCTACTCTTATGGACCATCACTTATCTAACGAACTCTATTTACACACAACAAAACATATTGCTTACCGTTGCAATCTCTGTTTTGTTGTTGTAGAGTAAGAGAAAGCTCCACGACTGTTCCCACCACCAGTTCAACCAAATCCATTTTTCTTAACTTTTTTATAAATAATTTATTAGTATCAAAAGTTCAAAATACTTTTGCATTGGCGGTTTAATTTGACACTTGACAGTTCGCTTACAACGATAACGCTCTGGGGCATGGTCGATGTTAGCGCAAAATGGCGGCTTCAGTGACGTCATTTATGACGTAATGACAGATGTCGTGAACGCGCTAACGTTCATGCGGACCGGCTGGGCTACGCTCCAAAACATCACCCGGAGTGAGTAGGTGGTGGGGGGAGAGTGGCCGGTTAGGGTGGTCGGAGTGTTGGTTGTTTTAGAACGGCAAGAGTGTTGTCTGCTTTGTTTACATAACCAAATATAACAAAATAAGAAAATATATAATTCATCGGCGCGTCCGTTCGCTTTAATGCATGGATTACATTCCTCTGTTTCATCTCCGAAAATGCTAAAACCAACAGAATATGAATTCTGTTAAATCGCGGCCTAACCTAGCTTCAGCGGAAATGAAGGCCAATTTTACAATCGTGTCACTTACGATACCTATAGTCTTTGGAATTTAAAATTAAGTTATTGTCGACGTTACGAAGCGCATCCTCGCTCTCCGAGATGCACAAATTGTGTGTGAATATGAAATCTTTGTAATCACAATCACACACAACTTTAAAATCCACTCAATTTCCCGCCAAATCCAATCGAGTGAAATTACACCTTGCTATATTATGCGGGTGAGATTCTACTCGATCGAGTGCACTCCGTAGCGTTTTAGGACACGCCACTCCAACACTCTCGAGTGCACCTGAAATGTTTTAGGACATACTTCGGGTGACCGAGTGCACTCGGGTGATGTTTTGGAACGTAGCCCTGTTATCGCGATAATATCGATATCATCGTCATGCGGACCGCAACCATAGTAAACAAAGCACGGGGGCGAAATAACCTCACAAAAACAATGCTTTCTATTAAATATCACAAAATATAGTAAAACTGTATATGGAACGGGACAATAGAACAGGAATATATAATTAAGACTCCAGGAAAGCTGTGGATTAGACGTACCCAGTGATATAGACATGCGAAATATTTGGTTAACACTCGCTTAAAGAAATCCTGTAACTATCTACTGAAACTCAAATGTATTTTTGCGAAAATCACATTAATGTAAGTACTATAACTGAATAATTCAATCTGTGTAGGTACTTCAGTTTCAACTTAAACAAAATAGAAGTTTTTAGGTTGTATGTAAAATTATTAATTAAATTTTTATCTTTCAGTTAGAATGAAAACTGACTGCAGCCGACCAACCAAATTTGAACTTGACCAGAAAACTGAGAGAAAACTTGACCATTCACGCCTTTTTGATTTAATCTAAGTTATACACTGACACTAGATGATGTTTCAAAGAAAAGAATATGTACTTATGTCCAATTCAATAATGATGTAATTGAATATTAATTAAAAAGTATGTAATACAAACAAAAATATCAAAGTTTCATAATGAATATATTTATCTAAACAACTTTTACTTGAATTTACTGAGTACCTAATTAAAATTTGTTGCTTTCAGTGGTTACTTAATGAGAACTATTGTGTACTAACCTGTTCTCCTCTTGACAACGAGATTGATAAGGCAGTAAAAGTTGTGCAACATAATACAAAGCAGTGCATGCTCAGCCACAAACATCAAAATGTGACCCGTCAACTAGAATAACATTATGTCAACAAAATAACTCAAGTATTCATATACCAAAGCACCATAGAAGTAAATAGGTCCAGTTTGGTAAAACTGAAAGATGTTATATCATCACTGATTAAACCTGCTGGCCACCATGGCTGGTAAATTTCAGAACAGCTTATGCAAGAATATGCAAGTTATCCATTTTAAAGCCGTATACAAATATATTAAATGTGATTGCTATGTTATCAGCCTGTGCTCTTCCTAATTTACAAGACCCTTCTTATTAAATAAATAATATAAAGAATTTTTTTTTCTTTACTTTATACATAACTAACATCTAAAGATGACATAATAAATTTTTGTACTACATTAGTCATTATGTTCTTCACTAAAAAAATGTTCTATGTTTATTTGACAATAATGACTTGTAAAGGTTTAAGTTGAATCAAAATATTTTAATTTGAAATACATGTGTTTTATTTTTCCGTTACACCTTAAAAGATTTACAATATTTTATAGGTTTGTTGCTCATATTTATCATTGTTACTCAAATATATATGTTCCAAAAGTACAAATAGGTTGAATAGAGTTGTAATAAAAGTCAAAATAATAGTAAAGTGATTTATTATGAAGTAATACTTTCATATAATTTAGGAAAAATGTAGTATGGTTTCCAAAATGGCACTATTTGATCAATAAGTAATTGTTAGAACAAATACCTATTATAGCTAATATTGTCACCTTTTGAGTGTTTTCAAAATTACATACTGCTAGCAACACAAAAGTATATAAGTTTTGCTTTAGCACAAAACATCTGCATCTATACTTGAGTTAAGCATACTGTTCACAGTTTTCTGTCTTTGATAATTAAGATTTTCTTCAGTAAAAGAGCTTGACAATTTTGTATTAATCTAATTATTTTATGGATACCGTTTGTTGAATAGACTATTTCAGGGTATTAATCAGAAATGAGGTCACAGTTTGCAAATTTCAACCCAAATCTTCATCTTTCAACTTTTATTCACATTTCATTATACTCGTAGGTGTCTGCAAGATTTCTCACCAAAAATCTTCCCAACAAAAGAACCATCATGTGTTATGCACTGGTTGACTTTATAGCACATGGAAGCTGTTATTGTTTATAACGAAGCTCGAACTAAAGAGCACTTCTGTATTGATGATTCGTGGTTTAGTTTTCTATGCACTTTATTCTTTCTTCATTGAAGAGGTCTTTTATTTTTTAAGAAATATGTCACAATCTGTGTCTGTGAATGTATATATATTTTTCCTCCCAGTAATTTTTTTCATGCTTGACAAATGAACAACTGCCAATCTTTCTCTTTTTATGTTCATTTACAAATTCTTGCAGTACTACACTGGTATTTGACACATGATCCTGATGTTTTCTTTTCAACATTTCTCTTGAAGTAAATACTTTTAGTGTTTATTTGACTTTTAAGAGATAGAATTCTATCCAATAGCATTCAACTGCTGTACAAAATAGCTCCTCACTGTGATGGTGCAACAACACCAAAAATGCATGTTTGCAACTCTCTTCTGCCGCGTGACAATCTTGACAAGTACACTTGTAACCTGTTCTTCATTATAACAGTATTGAAACTGTACTTATATTGTTTAGAGCGATACACAAAGAATCTCCTGACCATCAATCTGTCGATTTTCGGAAGATTTGTACTATCTGCTCTCACAAATCCAACATCAATGGTTGATTTTGCTATTAATACAAATAATTTACGATATTTACACATATAATAACGGAGATTTGGACGATTTTTTGCCAGTTTTAGGAAAGAATAGTGCAAATCGACGAGTTGTTGAATCAAATTTGACATTTCTTTGTTTACTATATGAGTGACGTCACGGCCCTGACCACAGGATATCAAAGCGTTTACGGCGTGAGATAAAAAAAGATTATTTCTAGCATTTTCAAATTAAAATTTTACAGTAATCATTCATTGTTATTTATTAAAATCGGTATATTGTGGAACCTTATGCCAAATACTGTTAGAAATAAACAATATTTTAATAAATTTTGATATGAGTCAACTACCCTATTATCTTTACGAGCTAGGAGATATGGAATTCATGTCTATTTTCCGTCACAATCTACAGATTCCACCATATTATCCTTATAGATAAATATACAAAATATAGAATTAAACTTATTGGTGAGAAATAAAGTAAAAAAAAAATTTTTAGATCAATTTAAGGGACTGTCTTTACAATTAATAATTTAATCATGATATTATTCAAACTAAAAAATTAATTTCAAAATATAAAAATAACTAATAGACATTTTTTATGTTCGCTGCAATGCATCTTCAGTGTACCTTATTCATATGCAAATAAATAAATTTGAATTTGAATTTGCATATTATTCTATTGCATTGTGTAATTTTAGTTAAAATGTTTTATGAATGAGATAAGATTATAAAACGACACCGTTAATGCAGAGGTCGAGTGATCGCCTACTGCGCAACGGGTTGAGGGTTCGATTCCAGTACGGGACAAATATTTTTTATGGCCTACAGAAACTTGTTCCGGTCTGGGTGTATGTGCATGTGAGATTCTATGTTCGTAACTGCACCCACGACACAGGAGAAAAATCCTAGTGGGGCGAAGTTTTTTTTAAATACATCTAAACCTTTTGACGCAATTAAGATGGTAAAAATTTTAATTAAAGTACACATAACAGGAAAGCTCATGGCCTCCATCCCACCTTATATGTGATGATATTCCACCCACCCATCTTATGTCATTATAGAGATGAATAACCCGATGAGAGAAGTGAGCTTCACCTGGACTCCTCAACATCTGAAGAATCTTACCTCAATTGTCAAAATATAGCAATGTTATCAATATTGTAATTTTAGCAATAACTATGATGGTGGTAGGGCTCAGAGCTCTCTACCACTAACCAAACCAAGCAAAGATTCAAGTTGCTGATGATTTAGACAAAATATTGAAAGAATTAAGCTTTGGGCTTCCAGATCAGATCCTGATTCACCTGAGACCTGGTGATCTTAACTACTAGACAGTGAAGAGAGCTTTATAAAATAAAATACTAAAAAACTCTCCTAACTAACAATATGAAAATGTTAAAAGCACTCACTATCCTTGCCAGTTACTTTTTTCAGAAAGTCTACTAATGGCAAAACATTTAGTATTTAATTTTTATTTATAAGTTAACAATATACTCCAAATTTCCTTCTTATTTAAACAACTATTCTCATCACAATCCTGGCAATTTTCTGAGCAAATCCCACATCAAAACCATACTCAAATTTATCCATATGAAACAGAATTATTTTCCCAAACCTTTAACAACCAGGCAGTAAGATTGCATTCTGCCCATTGTTAATGGGCCAAACATGGGCAGGGTATGATTATTTAAATAGTGAATATTTGTGACATCCATTTTCTTTAAACTTATACTCTTTGCAGTAATGTTATAATTAACAGCTCTTGACAATTTAGCTTTCATAAAAAGTAATCCTACAGAGAGTAAAATGCTTAGGATGTTAAGAACTTGTTTTGTTAATACATTAATAAGTATTTGAATTTGATTTGAGCATTATCACAGGGGAACATTTTTCATTTCTCTCTCACCTATTATCTACAATCAAAACAAGCATTAGTTATTACTTTATTGCTTGTTTTCATTGTAGATGCAATACAGTATTAAAACCTAATTTAGGTTAGGTAGGTACTTAATAAGCTAGATTTGACAAACAATGTTCTTTATCAATAACCCAAATAAATAATTACTTAATGGAGGTGTGGAATAGAGATATTAAATATTTTTACAAAATACATAACGCACAGTACAAATATCAATTTTAAACTATACAAATAAATTGCAATGCTGGTATTAGTTATCATATCTCATTGTTGCATCAGCATGTTTAATTTAGGTTTAAAGTAATAAGATAGACTATATTACTAATAAGTCTCGAATTCTAATTCATAGCCTAAGTAATTTCCTGAAGGTTATATTTTTTAACTTAGTATGAAATACTCTTAGTGAAATTGTGATTATCTTTACATAGTACTTACAGGCGCGACTTTCTGGATTTTGAACTTGTCCATCCTTTAACTCGTTTACTAGCTCTGTGTATATAACACTATAAGAATTAATGACACCAAATAATAGGCCATTAGTCAAAAAAGATCCAACCATAACTGCATAGGCTCTGAATCCTCCATCGTGAGGTCCTCTCTTCGAAGTTCGATTTACTAAATTGCCATTTACTTCCTTTTGACTTGATGTAAGCAAATCAGTTACTTCCCTTGGTTTAGGATCCATTTTTGATTGAATTGATGGTAATTATTAATTTTTTTGCTTCATAAATACACGTGCTTTTCAAGCCGTGTTAGGTTCCAATATTTAAGGCATTTGCTATAGTAAAATTAATAGAAATAAAATTATATTGTTTATCAATTATACTTATTTCATTTATAACATCACAAAATAATTTGGAAATAAAAACTATAAAAAGAACATAACTAAATGTTCATTTCGACTGATAATTTGAAACTACTGAAATTCTGAATGTTGACTGACACGATTGACTGACACTGACACCAGTGATTTTTTTTTTATATTTATGGCTTGGCTTCTAGGCCTTCGAGCCATCTGACACCAGTGACACCACAACTGTCTAGAGCCGCGTTCCGTTTCGCGATTATAGTGACCATCAGCACTGTGAGCGCTCTAACAGGCGGCCCGTTTCGCGACAACAGAGTTCACGTTGGATGTGATGACGTCATTGATTGCGTCACAAACAACGTTTACAGAGGCGCGTTCAGAGCCTCTGGGTGTAATTATCCGGTTGTTTTTTAACTCGCTCAGAGGCGTTGAACGGATTGCAGCAACCAAATCTTTTATCTCCCTCTTTCAAATGATTTTTTATTTCTCTCTCTTTCTAGATGATGACATTATAGAATATGGCCGCCAATATCATCCAATCACGTAAGAGTATTTCAGTAATAAACATCAGAGCGTTTTACAACCATCAAATTCGATGGTTGTTCGGTTGTAACTCGCGCCGACACTCTAAGGTCTTGAACGGGCCGGTTGTTTCACCCGGTTGTCTCGCTCGAAGGCATTGAACGGGGTTAGAGCGAAAAGCTGAACGCGCCTCAGTGCTCAGGCCGAATTCGGCCCCGTTCCGTTTCGAGATTACACTACTCACAGTACTCAGACTGCTCACGCCCGGACCGAATCAATAGACGTGAAAATGATGCCAATGGCATGCTATCGTCTCGGAACGATCGTGAGCGCGCTTATGTCAATAATAATTTCAATTGGTTTCTGTGATATTTAAGTTTTAGCAGTTTTTCATTGCCTTGTACCTATCTTTTACCATTTTCTGCTCTTTTAGCGTCTTCAGGAGACAGTTTGAGGAAAACTACTTTGTTTTCTTCTTCAATAAAAAATGGTAATTCTAATGTCGTCATTTTTTCCTTAGATTTAATTAAATTTTTAGGATATTTGGCTTATTTTTGTCTTCAATTCAAATAAAGAGTAATTTTAAACTATCGAATTAGCGAACCAAAACAAAATGACAACTCGACAATGACATTTGACTCACGGTGCTGACGAATTCGGCCTGAGCACTGTAAACGTTGTTTGTGACGCAATCAATGACGTCATCACATCCAACGTGAACGCTGTTGTCGCGAAACGGGCCGCCTGTTAGCGCGCTCACAGTGCTGATGGTCACTATAATAGCGAAACGGAACACGGCCTTCGTCAGCATCGTGAGTCAAATGTCATTGTCAAGTTGACATTTTGTTTTGTTTCGCTAGTTCGATGGTTAAAAATTACTCTGTATTTGAATTGAAGGCAAAAATAAGTCAAATATCCTAAAAATTTAATTAAATATAAGAATAAAATGACGACATTAGAATCACCAGTTTTTGTTGAAAAAGAAAACAAAGTAGTTTACCGCAAACTGTCTCCTGAAGACGCTAAAAGAGCAGAAAATGGTACAAGGCAAAGAAAACTGCTTAAACTTGGATATCACAGAATACAATTCAAATTACGAGTTAAATTCTTTTTGAGGTTATGTTTGTTTTGATATTATTGACATAAGCGCGTTCACGATCGTTACGAAACGATAGCATGCTATTGGCATCATTATCGCGTCTATTGATTCGGTCCGGGCGTGAGCAGTCAGTACTGTGGGTAGTGTAATCTCGAAACGGAACGTGGCCCTGCTACAATAGGTGCGTTCAAGGTGCGTTCCGAACACGTTCCGAATGAGCATAGCGATGATAGAGCGGTATGAGCTCTCTCATCGCTATGCTCATTGGGGAATGGCTCGTGCCTCTATGGGGGTAGGAGTTGCTGGAGGGTGGTTTAGCCAGGTATGGGGCTTATACCCGAGTCCAATGGCATATCCAAGGGGCGGCTTCGTCAGCTTTTCAGTCCCTTGTTGAATCGTAAAGAGATTCCCCCTCCCCAAAAAAAGGCTGTGTCTATTCCACAAATTATATTAGTTATAGTCATATCATTTATTGCCACATGTTGGTATAACAATGTTACATAAAAGAAATGTCCCATAAACATGACCCTGTAAAGGTATCGCAATTCAAACAAAATATTAATATTATGTAGGTATGTAAAAAAGTATGTGTAAACATAAACTATACACATAAAATATTATTTGGTATTTTGAGGTAATGGCAATAAATTAATAACATTTCCCACCTAATCTAAGTACCTACCTACTTAATAAACTTAAAGCAGAAAAAATATTTTAATGAGTAATAACATTTTTCTAATAAATATTGTTGTAACTTATTAATAAACTCTGTATCTTTTTGCAGTTCTTTAGGTATTTTATTATATATCTTTACTGACATGTGATAAGTTCCTGAGCTTACCATATGTAATTTAGCGAAAGGTTGAGCCAGTCTATTTTTATATTAAATTCGTGGTTGATGGTAAAAATCTTTCACTTCTTTTTTTTACTGACAAGTTTACATATATTTTCAAATATATATAATGACGGTGAGTGTTAGTATTCTAAGCTTAACAAAATAAGATCTGCAACTTTCCCTATTATCGATTTATTTTTCTATTGCTATCAGTTGGCAAACAAAAGCAAACTGCCCATCTGATGGTAAGTGATAACAGTCACCTATAATACATGTGGTTCCTGTGAGATTGCAGCTAACTGCAATCCCCACAAGAATTAACCACAGTGTACGTTGCCAACTTGTGACTTAAGAATAAGATGTAAAGTCACGGTACCCAGTAATTTCAATGCCATATCTTACCCTTCAAACCGGAACACAGCAATGCAAGCACTGCTGCTTTGCGGCAAAAATAGGTAAGACGGAGGTACCCATGCACACAACCCTGGTACAGAGTCTCCCTCCGGTTATTCAGCAAGTATTCTGATACATCACATAGCAGCATTTAAGTCAGTACATTTTTTTAATTCATACAAAGCGTATGTAAAGGACAATGTCGAAAATCACCCCATGACCAACAAAGATTTGATTTACGTTATAATTATATGCATATTTTATAACACTCATAACAAATATTTGTATTCGACGGACAAAGCAAAAATATATAAAAGTACTTTTAGAAACAAAACCAAATGAAGTAAAATATAGAAAAGGTTATTGTTACCTTTGCTCGACTGAATAGAATTGAGTCGATTTTATGTAGGTATGTACATTTATTTATTTGTATAAATTAAGTTTCTCATAACTTACAACGTAAATTGAATTAAAACATTCGTCAATTGACTACTCACGCGCTGTCGCTTGTTAGTTAGTCGTGTTTTTGACTTTCTTTATAATTTCGCGATTTCTTGTTCTTTACAACGTGGCTATAATAACGTGCTTTGATTGATTGCAATAATAATTATTTTAATAATTGTATAGGTATGTGTTTACGCTCGAGGAAGAGCGAGTGGCAACACTGCATTATAGTCTGTGCAGTGAGAGCCTGTGGCGGCCGGCCGCATGTAACATGTCAGTCGAGTCGTAATATAATTTGTGGTCGAGTCGAATACGGAATGACATTGAAATAGGTTAGGTTACCGGGCGGCGTGTTTTCGTTTCGAGAAATATATAATAATTTGTATTTTGCGCGGCGCACCTAATATCGGGGTGCGAGTCCGCTTGTGAAAGTGTAAATGCACCAAAGTTTTTATCGGTGAAGTGAGTGATGGTGGCCTAATAGGCCTCTGTAGTGCTCCGGTCTCCATCGTTGGATTGACACCAACCCTTCGGGAGCCGCGGCTTCCTTCGAGCTAGCTCAGGAAGTCCACCGGCTACATACGGAGACCAAATGGAATAGGGGTAAGCCACAGTGTTTTCTAGAATCTGGTAGTCGGTTTGAACTCATTATTCGGCGAAACGCCGACGTGGTGGAGTCTACTTTGGGCATCACCATCTCTTGGTAGCAGAGCGTGGTTGTTAGATTTGATTGATTGATTAGTATTTTGATTAGTATTGTACAATTAATATTGTAATCTTGTTGGTTGTCCAAACGGGCAATACATATTAATTGGTTTTGATTGCTGATTTTAAACCGACTACAATCTCATTTGTGGACCGATCTCCCTAACTAGTTGTTATTGTCATTGTATATGAAAAATTGGGGTTAAATGCCTTTTGTTGTTCTAGTTAAGTTCTAGCATTTACCTATATTTGATTTTGGTTTGTTTTTTCATATCTTTGTTTTGCCCTTGAATATTTTGTTTGTTAAGTTGTAAACTTATACTTGAATTTAATTTGTTTAAAAAATATTGCTGCTAAATGACTTTGCTGTTGTTGTAATACACTATTTTGCTGTGTTAAGTTTTAGCATTTACATTTGATTTTGTTTTGTCTGCCTTTGAATATTATGTTTGTTAAGTTATTGACTTAATAGAATCGTTTTCCCCCCGAAGGGTAGAAAACGAATATTTAGGTTTCAGCCGTAGCTCGACCCACTGTGAGATTAACCCTTTGAATTTTACCTGTTTGCAGTGTGCATCTACCCTATATACAATTATTCACCTATCATTTTCAATGAGGGTATGTAAGTAAGTGCGGGTGCCATCGCCGACTAGCTTTTCTCTTCAGTACTTTTCTCACACGCCGGCTAGAACAGCAAATTTAGTGGGTCGAGCTACGGCTGAAACCTAAATATTCGTTTTCTACCCTTCGGGGGGAAAACGATTCTATTTAGGTGTTCGAGCCTTCGCTCGACCCACTGTGAGATGTGTTTACAATCTGCCGGCGATGGCTAGACGTACTGTGAAATTGTACAAATCGTTTTTCAATGAAAAACAAAGTGACTTTACAAAGTAAATTATTTTAATAATTATTTTAAGGAACAATATGACTACTATTTAATTCAAGATATGCTTGTTTGCTTATATGTACAATTAAGGGTTTAGGTATAACAATTAAATCGGAATAAATGATTAAGTTTAGCTAAATGGAGCTTGAGGATTGCTAATAGTCCACTCATTTTTGCCCATGTATGTACACTTTGAGGTGTACATGTGTACCAAACTCGAGAATTCCGAAAATTCCTTTTTTATTAAGATAAAACTAGGTAATAAATAAATAAAAGTGTTAATTACTCGATACGAATTTGAGTTGATTGAGTATTCAATTGCGTTTAGTTTCGACGTCTGCAAAACTTGTAGTAAAATATTTTATTTTTAGTTTATTTTTCTTATGTACTGATGTATCGTGCACTTAAATAAAAACATAACTTAATGGGATTACAACCATCAAAGTAAAAAAAATAAAATAAAAAGAAATTGTAACTTGCAATTTATCTGTCTCTACGCAAGTAACAAAACGCTACAAAATGTCAAAATACGATCAAATGTTTTAGTGACCAAATGTTAGTGTCACAAACTCTTTGAATGGACGATTCAAAAGGGACTTCAAGTTAGTAAGAAACGACTTTAGTAACAAACAATGCCGCTACCTATCTAACGATGGACTTTGGGACTGCAGGGGCTATAATAAATCCTTTTCATATTCCCATCAAAGACCGCCCAACTAAAAAAGACGAAGAGCATCTTTTATGAATGTTGAAGCATCATATTATTGTATTGTGTGCGATACACTCTTCAATGTTTGAGTATTCGGCGGATTATTCGGTTAAGGACAGATTCTTGATACGACAGATTCACTCATCAGATGCTTCCGATTCGAGTTCCATTTCAACCAGAAAATAAAGTAAGATTTTGGTACCTTATCTGAGAGTTCTTACAACTCTCAGGTAGGGTAGTACCACGGTCTATTATGGTATCGTCCGTTTCGATCGTATAAAGTGCATATCAACATTTTCATTCAAACTAGTTTACGTAAACTCGGACGTGTACTCTGTACTCACTCAATATAATCAAAGTATCTGCCGTATTAATATAACACTTAATAATAGCAATAAAAATTTCATCATTTCATTTACTGATACCTGTCAAGTTGGAATTGATTAACAGGTTTTTGAGTATCAAAGATTAATTGTTACAGATAAAATGACGTATTTTCTTTCAAAAAAAAAAGATTAGTGTATGTACCTCGCGGTACATCGATTAGGCAGATTGAGGCGACGTCCTTTCAAAATAATGTCTGAGAGAAAAAAAATTTTGTAGAGGTCAACAATTTTCCCTTATAATTAAGACATCTAGATCAAGGTTGCTGTTTATTCAGTTTTCAGAGAAAGGTAACTGCAGCTCTATAGCTGCCGGGTGAAGGGATGATTCCCGCTCTTTTGAATAAAGATTGAAATTAACATGCAATGACGCTTCGCGAGGGTGGTTTAACTTTCCCCCTGGTAGATACGAATAAATTTGTTATGCTTCTACGTCTTGATTTGCTTACTGGTATATATATGTTTATTCATCCAAAATACTAAAATTAGCCTTTCGTCCCTAATAATATTAAGCATCCAACCAGATTGCCTAAATTTTGATGAATCAGACTTGGAACCAAATTTCGGCCATAGTATAATAATAATCATCACTCGATACGAATGTCTTGAGATGTATGACAAAAAGAGTCAACTCGTGAATACGTCTACCTGAACACAGGAGGATAAATGTAGCCACATAGCGTGACACTTAGTATATGTTGTTTCTATTGATATCAAAGGAGTAATTATTGATTTGTGTAAAAAAAAAAATTACAACTAAGACGTTCACTTCTTTCGGGGTCAGCAAAAGTGGCCACTACTGATTTATGAATTATGAACTGCTATGTTTTTGTAATAATATGTGTATGATTATGAAGCAAAAAAATATATAGCGCAATACCATTTGACTTGGGATTATCAGCTATTGGCAGTTGTTACTCTGGGCGCCCCATTCCACCGCTCCGAAGTAGGAATATAAGTCTTTAAGATTCAATTGACGCCATGACGATTCGAAGAGATTCCGCTTCTCACTTGACTATGACTGCACTGCATGGGGTGTAGTTGAGAGGACAAAAAGTAGTCAAGTCATTTGATAGATTGTATCGTTGTAACAAAATGGGTCTATCTTTACGGGACTTCTTACAGTCCGTGACTACTTACAAGAAATTCTGAAAAGTTTTGACAACCTTCAATTGATTTACATTTTAACATTGTATTTATTTCTGATGTCATATCCCTCGTGATAGAGCAAGACAATTAACTGCATGTATCCAAACTATTATAAATCTTTTTAATTTTATGAGGGTACGAGTATATGTGCACGCCAATTCACACTGGGCCAGCGTTGTTGACTAAGGCCCACTAATCACCCTAACATCGGGTAGGCTCGAGCCCCTCGGTGGGGACGTATATTAGTTGTGATGATTATGACATGTGAAAAGTAACTTATATCCAGATAATATGGAAAATTGAGCTTTTTACACCTCAATATAATTTTTAATTTAGCCCGCCTTGAAATCTGAATTTGCTCATGTCAAACTTCCCTGTTTTTAATTTTCCTGGCCCTGATATCGAGCAAATGTTTGCTGGCCTTCGTAAAACTCGTTCTGATCCCAATCGTTTAACTTTTTCCACCCTTGGTCTACCCTTTAATGCATATTGGTAGTAGGCGGTAGTGATGGCTAAATCCTCCTTGTTCTTTCAATAAATCTGTCTGTAAAAGTTCAGAGAAAAGGTAAGTTGTTGAATTACAAAAATTGTTGTTATGCGGCTTAAAAATGTTACATCTATGTTTTTTCAAATTTTTGCTCTCTTCTCGCAACGGGTATTGAAAAACTATATCTGAAGTTTTACGAAACATGGAACCAGCTGCCAGAAAGCGCTTACTAATATGGGTTTTACGTTTAAGGATGTATCTTTATAAACATCTATAAAGTGTCTCCCCTGCGGAAGTAGGGGGATCATGAGTAATTATAACACCTAAGCATTAGACTACTTTTAGTCAAGAGTTGAATGGTTTGCCATGCAGGTGTAGCCGTTGCGAGGCTACTATTGACTTTTATGGAGGGGAATACATGGTTGGTTTCTAGATATTTTTGTACTTCAAAATAACAAAATATTTTGTAATTTTTCAGCCCCTAAACGTTGAACTTGGATTTCATGCTTAGCAAGTGAAGTCCTTTGTGTCTCCAAATAAAAAAGAAGTGTTCCTCTCGGTTTGAGGTACCAGGTTCATTATATCTGTATCTGGTTAACACCCTGTATCATTCATTCTAATAGAAGCCGTTATATCTGCTATGATCGAAGGTTGATAGCGAAATGGAGTTTGCCTTCTCAATTTTAACCTCGAGGATACGTGATTCTTCACTTTGGGAAATTAGCTCAGATTTTATCAAGGTGTAAAATCGGTATAGCCACTATCTGTGAGGTGATCTTTTTCATTAAGGCGAATGGTGTTTAAATCAGAGCACAACAGAATACAATTTAACAGCTTTTATTTAATTGCCTTATATTTTTGTTTGCTCAATGATTATATGTATGCGCGTCATCTTCGCTAAAGCATAAGCTAATTGAACTTTACAGATTGCAAATCGGAGCTGACATTCTTCGTCGGATGAAATCTTATCACCAAAGAGGTCTTTATGACAGACGCAGTCAACCATTCATGATCTCCAATAATCCGCATTATTATCGTTTATTTTTAGATAAACTTTTCATGTGGCAGAGCTACCTAGGGATAGGCTCCCAGTTGGCTAGGTCGCAAAGGATCGTGTGCTCCGTAATTTTTAATTGCTAGCCTGCTAATGAAGTAGGCTGCGTAGCTAGTATATTATGTGTAGGGGCAGGACCGGCCCTACCATAGGGCGAACGGAGCGGCAGCTCCAGGCGCCAAGTTCCAGAGAGCGCGTCAGTGGTCAAAAATTATACTCGTTTTTTCAATATCTGGGCGCAAGGGGGGCACCATAATTGGAACTCGCTCCATCTTAAAACTTGCCTTGAGCGGGCACTGTGTAGGGGTCGGATCATTAGCCGACGCGCAGTTAAAAAGTGACGGCTTATGACGGCTTTACAGCCGACAGTGAGGGCTAGGCAGTCGACAGTGAGGGCTGCGCAGCTGACAGTGAGGGCTGCGCAGCTGACAGTGAGGGCTGCGCAGCTGACGATGAGGGCTGCGCAGCCGACAGTGAGAGCTGCACAGCCGACACCATGTGTAGGGGTCGGTTTACTGGCCGACGCACAATTTTAAAGTGATGGCTGTGCAGCTGACATAGCTTTGTGATAAGAGTGCTAACTCCTGCACGTACATGTTTTACATGAAACGCATTCTAGAATGGTGAAGTTGTTCGACCATTTAAGTGTGGAGTCGCAAGTTTGCCGTCCAGAGAGTGACCATTCGTAAGAACAAAAGCTACTCGTATGTGTGATACGAGTGCTAGTTTCTAAAACATGATACGTATGCTAGGATGGCGAAGTTGATTCTCCATTCATGTGTGAAGTAGCGCATCTGCCGTCTGGAGAGCGGGCATTCGCAAGAGTAAAGCACTTTGTGATACAAGTTCTAATTCCTAAAGCATGATATACGCATGCTAGGATGATGAAGTTGTTCCTCCATTCATGTGTGGAGTAGCGAGTCTGCCGTCCGGAGAGCGGGCATTCGCAAGAGGAAAGCATTTTGTGATACAAGTGCTAGTTCCTAAAACATGATACGCATGCTAGGATGATGAAGTTGTTCCTCCATTCACATGTGGAGTAGCGATTCTGCCGTCCGGAGAGCGGGCATTCGCAAGAACAAAGCACTTTTTTAACTTGTACACTAAATAAAGGAAGGATCTTACCTCAAAATCTTCAACAGCTATTCTTAAATAATTTTTAATAAATATATATATTTCTTATATCAGCAAATAGCGCAGTAAAAAAAACCTACTTTTTATTGAAATTAATTGTGTTACTTAATTTAAACAATATAGTTTTAACAATTTTGCACACTGCTCACGACAAAATTCAAAAACGTACTGAAGAGAAAAGCTAGTCGGCGATGGCACCCGCACTTACTTACATACCCTCATTGAAAATGTTAGGTGAATAATTGTATATAGGGTAGATGCACACTGCAAACAGGTAAAATTCAAAGGGTTAATCTCACAGTGGGTCGAGCGAAGGCTCGAACACCTAAATAGGTACTTGAATTTAATTTGTTTGAAAAATTCTGTTGTTTAATGCCTTTGCTGTTCTAGTTAAGTTCTAGCATTTACACTTGATTTTGGTTTGTTTATATATTTTGTTCTGCCTTTGAAGTTCTTCCCGATCTGTTTTGTTGTCTGCGGTTGTCGGTCTGTTTGTCTATGTATTATTATAGTGTATATTAATTTTGGTGCAAAATGGTCCCGCCAGTCAGCCCGCTTAGTGGTGCCCGCGCGGGTGCACAAAAGATCTTGAGATGGTTTGCTAGTGCCGTCGCTTTGGTAGACCGACCAGACCGAGAACAGGCCTTGTTAATTCGGCATGAGGGAGTACCTGCTCGCTTGAAGGAATTGGAGCAGCTTTTCGTTGTTCATCAACAATATTTGCTCGACCACCCAGCCGAGGGTGCCGCTGAGTTGCGGGCAGTCGACCAATTTAATGCCGATTATGATCAATGTTTTGAACAGGCGGATGTGATTATAAACAAGGCTCAGGCTGGTCAGGCTTGCTCAATACCTTGATAACTATTCGCCCGGAGGGGTGAGTCCTGCACGCCCGGGGAGGTCAAGCCTACCCCGGCCGGCTTGCTGGTCAGACTGCCCACTTTGGACATCCCAACTTTTGATGGGAACTTGGCTGCTTGGATGGGGTTCATTAACCTCTTTGATAGCCTGATCCACTCGAGGGACGACCTGTTCCCTAGCCAGAAATATGCCTATTTGCTCTCTGCCTTACGTGGAGAGGCTGGTGTGCTTGTCCAGCATCTACCTGTCAACGATGACAGTTATGATATTGCAAGGGCGCTGTTGACCGCCCGGTATCAGAATGTTCGCTTGCTAGCGGACACACATGTGGCTGCCATTTTAGGACTGCCACGAGTATCGCGGGTCTCCTCATTGAGGAAGGAGATTTTGAACCCGCTGCGAAGCGCTATTAACGCGCTCAAACGACTTGACCTACCGGTGGACCAGTGGTCCTTCATATTGCTCCACCTCATCCTCAATAAACTTCCCATGGAGATGAAGGGGCGCTTTGAACAAAGGTATGGGGGCAATAGTGCCTCGTACCTACCCCCCTTTTCGGATCTCCTCAGATTTTTGGAGGATGAGTGTCGGATGACTGACCACTTGGATCTGGCTCCTATACCGGGACCGAGTACAGGCCGCTATGAGGCGACCCGGGCAGCGCCACGGAGAGAGCGCCGCCCGTACAAGCAGTATACTGCAGTGCGGCAGAACTCTCCACACGGGGAGAGGCCGCTGCCTTGCAAGTGTTGCAAGCGGGATGGCCATAGTGTGCCGGCCTGTCCCAAATTTGTCGGCCTACGCACCGAGGGGCGTAGAAATATGGCCAAGCAGCGGAATTGGTGCTACCGCTGCCTGGGGGCTCATATGGCATCGGCTTGCCCCCACCCACGAGATTGCCACTGTTGTGGAGGGGCCCATCATCCCCTCTTGTGCTTTAATAATAAAGACACTCGTGAGGTGGTGAGAGAGAGGGACTCGCACACGGGCGGGGGCCCTCGTAGGTCACCCACATCTCCGAGGAGATCGGAAGGGCGTGCCACCCCTCCGTGGAGATTGGACAGGCGCCCCCCCTCCCGTGAGAGGATTGGGCGCCCCACCCCCCCTACGGACGGGGGGGATCGACGCGACGCTTATGAGGCGCCACCGCGGGATTGGGCCGCGGTTATTAGGGAGCCACGTCGGGAGCCGATACGCTTCTCTCCCCCTCTGATGGAGAGACCTCGTTTGTCACGGGCTCCCCCAACTTTCGCCCATCATGGGCACCGCCCGGCCCCCCGATGCAGCTTTGGTCGGGGTGTGTACGTGCCGGATTGGGACCCGCTCGAGCGCCTTGAGCGCCCTATTCCTCCGCCGCGCACGCATTTTTCCTTGAACCCCCCTTCCCCCCCGTTGCGGGGAATTTTTTTTTATTTTTATTTAACCTATATTGTCCCACTGCTGGGCAAAGGTCTCCCTTAACCCACTCCACAGATCACGATCCCTAGCACTCTCCGGCCATTGTGGAAGAAAAGCATCCAGGTCGTCACGCCAACGCTTTCTGGGCCTGCCCCGACGTCGACATCCGTCTCGGGGTTGCCATTGCGTGACTACTGGAGCCCACCTATCTGGATGCATTCGCTCGACATGTTGCGGGGAATGCGGGAGGATTTTCATTAAACCAACTGTCGGCTGCAACCCCCCCACAGGAGCAGGTGCTGTTACCAACAGCCTCCGTACAGGTGTGGGGCCCGAGGGGCACCTTTGTTTTAGTTCGCGCCCTTTTCGATACGGGAGCTCAGGGTTGCATTGCCTCCAGCTGGCTGGTCCGGCAGTTGAGTTTGAACACATCTCCATGCCTTGAATCGGTACGGGGAATCGGAGACCTGCGGATCCCGGATCCGATCGGTCAGGTTTTGTTCTCCTTTTCCCCCCACTTCTCTTCAGCGCCTAAAATTGGCGCTGCCGCGATTGTTTTTGAGAAGGTTGTTGGTCAGCTTCCGCAACAGCACGTTTCGCGCGCTGTCGTTGATGCGACATCAGGATTGACCTTGGCTGACCCTTCCTTCCACCGAACCGGTCCGATTCACTTATTGCTCGGTGCCGATGTTCTAGGCCGCGTATATTGTGGGAAGAGGAGAGAGTTACAGAAGGGTGGGCTGGTAGCCTTATCTACATCGCTTGGGTTTGTAGTGATGGGACCAGTTAGGCATTACCCACCATCTCCATCGGTGGACAGTTACATAATTGTTAGCTCCACCTTATCGGATGTCCTTCAACCTACCGTGAAACGAGTGAACCCCTTAGACGAGGAGTGTAAGTTGTTCTATCAGAACAATACAGGTCGCCTTCGCTCGGGACGGCTGATCACTCGTTTGCCCTTTTTGTCAGTTCGCCCTTCACTTGGCAGCTCCCGGCCGTTGGCCGAGAAGCGGCTGCTGTCCATGGAGCGTCGTATGAGTAGGAACTCCGACTTCAAACAGAAGTATGTCGACTTCATGCGAGAATATGAGCAACTGGGGCACATGTCGGTCTCGCGACTGGACTGGCGAAACGAGGAACATAATTTTCTTCCTAACCACGCGGTTTTGAAACCTTCCACTGGGAAGATACGCGTTGTTTTTGATGGGTCAGCTCCCACGTCTACCGGAGTTTCGCTGAATCAATGTCTGCATGCTGGACCGAAGTTGCACCACGAGGTGGGCGATGTATTGACCAACTTCCGTCGCCATGCCGTCGTCTTTGTGACCGATATCCGGATGATGTTTCGGCAGACTGTGATTCACCCGGACGATAGACGATATCAGCTCATATTATGGAGGGAGGATCCCAGAGATCGCATGCTAGTCTACGAGCTGAACACCAATACATACGGTTTGCGTTCGAGCCCCTTTGTGGCAATTCGCTCACTTGTGGAACTTGCTGAACGTGAGCGGTTACGATACCCTCGCGCATCCTTGGTTCTCAAGGAGGATGCCTTTGTGGATGATATTTGTACGGGCTCCTCTAGTGTCGAGGAAGCCTTGATTTTGCGAGATGAACTAATTGCTCTTCTCGGGGCTGGTGGTTATGAAATGAGGAAGTGGATGTCCAACTCACCTCAGCTTTTGTGTGACTTGCCAGACGACCACCAGCCTCATATTTTTGAGAATGCCAACACTCCAGATTTACTATCTGTTTTGGGAGTGCAATACAGACCTGTCCAGGACACGTTCACCTATCGATTGGAGCTGCCAAGCCCCAAGGTCTGGACGAAACGGTTGGTTTTGTCTACAGTAGCTCGTACCTTTGACCCAAATGGCTGGATTAGTCCCGTAGTGTTTTGGATGAAGTGCTTCCTACAGGAACTTTGGTCAGCCGAAGTGTCGTGGGATGAGCCCCTCTCGGGCCGTTTGCTGCGAGATTGGGAGTCCTTCATGTCGTCTCTCCCCGACATTAACCGTGTTAGTATCCCTAGACATATACTGCCTAAGGGACGGTTTACGGCCAGCCTTCATGACTTTTGTGACGCGTCTGAGAGTGGATACGCAGCCGTCGTATATATCCGGACGGTCGATGATAGAGGAGCTGTTAAGCTCCACTTGCTAATTGCTAAGAGTAAGGTTGCTCCACTTCGGACTCGATTAACGATTCCGAAGTTAGAATTGTCTGGAGCTACTCTTCTGGTTCGTTTGATGAACCACGTTGTTGACACCCTGGGACGTAGTGTGGACTTTGAGTCGCTCTTTGCTTGGTCCGACAGTCAGGTTGTCCTATGTTGGATTAAGAACTCTGTCCACTCCCTGGAGGTATTTGTGGCCAATCGGGTATCCCAAATACAGGCCTCGAAGGCCCCGTTGATTTGGCGCCACGTGCCAGGTGAAATAAACCCTGCTGACTGTGCATCATGTGGCAGCGAAGCCCCTCAGCTTATTGACCACACTCTGTGGTGGGGTCCCGAATGGTCGTTACAGCCGTCTTGGCCTTCCACACCAGCTGTGGTGAAGGCACCAAATCCGGGCTTGCGTGTTCACGCTGTCGAGACTATGGCGGCTCCAGAGCGGGAATTTTTATTAGACCGCTACAGTTCTCTGGACAAGTTGCTCGGCGTGACCGCTTGGATAAGAAGATTTATTCGAAATTGTCGCCGGCCTCAGGACAAAGATTTGTGTCCGGTCCTCTCACCGCAAGAGCGCCAAGATGCTCTTTTACATCGGGTGCGTATGACCCAGTCTAGAGCGTTTGAACCGGATTTAAAGATTTTCCGTACCGGGACGTCCAAATTAAAGGGACCCTTGGTGCGTTTGACTCCCTTTCTGGATGATAAGGGATTGTTGCGTGTAGGAGGCCGATTGAGGCACGCTAACTTGCCTTATAGATCACGTCATCCCCAGTTGCTCCCCAAGGACGGACCATTGGTACGATTGTTGATCATTGATCGCCATGTGAAGAATGCTCATGCCGGATGTAATGCATTGACGGCGCTCCTCCAACGGGAGTTTTGGATTTTGTCAGCGCGAAGAATAATCCGATCTGTTATCTTTCGATATCTGCCCTGCTATCGTTTACGCCCCGAGACGATGCAGCCCCAAATGGGTGATTTGCCTGCTGATCGTGTGAATGAATCGATGACCTTCTTAGGAGTTGGAACTGATTTCACGGGACCATTCACTATAAAAACGTCGCGACTCCGTAATGCTAAGACTGAAAAGGCTTACTTGTGTGTGTTTGTTTGTTTGGCCACTAAAGCCGTTCATTTGGAGGTGGTGAGTGCACTCACCATGGACGCTTTCTTAGCAGCGTTAGGCAGATTTGTCTCCCGCCGGGGACTGCCATCTCTAATTCGGTCCGATTGTGGGACGAACTTCAAGGGCACTGATAGACATATAAGAGAAGTTTGTGAATTTTTAGATAAAAATAATATTGAGATCGGATCCACACTCTCCCGTAGGGGGGTAACATGGCGATAATCCCCGCCGTCTGGCCTTTAATGGGGAGGGATTTTTGAATCTGTTGTAAAGACCGCCAAGACTCACCTTCGCCGCGTTATTGGGGAGACTATTCTCACGTTCGAGGAACTCGCGACGGTGTTTCATAAGATTGAGGCGGTTCTCAACTCGCGTCCGTTATGTCCGTTGTCTACCGACGCGAACGATTTGCAGGCCCTCACGCCGGGCCATTTCTTGATAGGCAGACCACTTAACGCCCTGCCCGAGTATCCTTACAGAGATGTCAATCCAGGACGCCTTTCGCGGTTTGAGTTGCTCCAGCAGCTTACCCAGAGCCTCTGGCCCCCCCTGGCACCTTGAATACTTACACATTTTGCAACAGCGCGTTAAGTGATCAGATAAGACAAACCCACCGAGGGTTGGAGACCTCGTGTTAGTGAAGGACCCAAACCTGCCACCCCTACGTTGGCGTCGCGGACGCATTGTCCAACTTACTCTAGGGTCTGATGGTGTGCCCAGGTTTGCCGAGGTCCTAGTTGGTAATTCTGTTTTGAAGCGCGCGGTCGCTACTCTTTCTCGCCTCCCCTTAGACTGATTTGGCGGACAGTCCGGGACTGTCCGGAGCGGGGGATGTTTACGCTCGAGGATGAGCGAGTGGCAACACTGCATTATAGTCTGTGCAGTGAGAGCCTGTGGCGGCCGGCCGCATGTAACATGTCAGTCGAGTCGAATACGGAATGACATTGAAATAGGTTAGGTTACCGGGCGGCGTGTTTTCGTTTCGAGAAATATATAATAATTTGTATTTTGCGCGGCGCACCTAATATCGGGGTGCGAGTCCGCTTGTGAAAGTGTAAATGCACCAAAGTTTTTATCGGTGAAGTGAGTGATGGTGGCCTAATAGGCCTCTGTAGTGCTCCGGTCTCCATCGTTGGATTGACACCAACCCTTTGGGAGCCGCGGCTTCCTTCGAGCTAGCTCAGGAAGTCCACCGGCTACATACGGAGACCAAATGGAATAGGGGTAAGCCACAGTGTTTTATAGAATCTGGTAGTCGGTTTGAACTCATTATTCGGCGAAACGCCGACGTGGTGGTGTCTACTTTGGGCATCAACTATGTGTATTGCTCTAACGAATTAAATTGTTACCTCAACTAACCTCAAAATTTGATTCATTTTCATATTTAATTCGATTTCGAAGCTTGTCAGTAGTAATTGATGTGGATGTACAGTATTTACTAATGGCTAATTATATGACAAGCATTTTTTCACTGCTGTTGGTGTTGGGGCGAACAATGTATGGACGCAGAGCAATGTCCTTTGTACTGTACTTGTGTGTGACACTTGTAGATAACCATGGAAATCTCGTAATGACACAACAAGAGAAACTAAAAGTGTGGGAGAACTACATTGCGGAGTTGTTCAACGATCTAAGACCCGCGCTCACTCAAAAACAAAATACTCACGAACCTATAACAAAAAGTGAAATTATCCATGCCATTAAATGTTCGAAAAATGGTAAAACTGTTGGGCCGGATGAGATACCAGCTGAAGTTATAAAGCAAATCAGTGAAGAGAATATTGGCATTCTAGTGCAGCTTTTCAATGCAATCTACAGCAGAGGATTTATACCAGAGGACTGGCTACGATCAACTTTCCTCACCTTGCCAAAATCTAAGAATGCCAAAAGATGCAGTGATTTTCGTACAATATCTCTAATGAGCCATGCGCTTAAATATTTCTCAAGATAATACATTCGGGAATTTACAAGAAAATCGAAGAGAATCTGTCAAATACACAGTTCGGGTTTCAAAACGGACTTGGAACAAGAGATGCATTATTTGTGTATCAAATTCTCATACGACGCTGCTGGGATATTAACCAGCCTGTATACATATGTTTTATCGATTATGAGAAGGCATTCGATCGAATACAACATCAAAAACTTATCCAAATTCTCGAAGACATTGGCCTCGATACTTGTGACATTTCACGCGTAGACCGGGACTTATCGGCTGAAATCGAGATCTTGCGTGGAGTTCGACAGGGCTGTATACTGTCACCGCTTCTCTTTAATATATACGCTGAGAAAATTTTTACGGAAGCTGTTGAAGAGGTGACAGAGGGAATTGTAGTGAATGGAGTCCCGATAAATAACATCCGTTATGCTGATGACACCATCCTAGTTGACTCGCGTGGAGGGAATCAGCCTAAGATTCGGTCTTGAAAAAAATGTGCGAAAAACTAAATTCATGGTGGTTGAACGCTCACATGACCAAGGGGGCGCAAAGCTGTTTGTGCAAAGCCAGCCAATAGAAAGGGTCTGCTCCTACAAACATTTTGGATGCGTGGTGAACGAGCTAGGAGATCATAGCGTTGAAAGAACAGACGCGAAATGCGTTCATAAGAATGAGTAGTTGTCGCATAGAACAGGCACGAAATGCGTTCATAAGAATGAGTAGTCTTCTGACAAAGCGCTCCCTAAAACTGGCTACATGGATAAGGCTAGCAAGGTGCTACGTATTCTCCATTCTTCTGTACAGAGTCGAGGCTTGGACCCTTACGGAAACCATGTGCAAGCGAGTTCAGGCTTTTGAAATGTGGGTGTACAGAAGAATCCTCAAAATATCGTGGACTGACAGGGTGAAAAATGAGACGGTTTTGCGGATGATTAATAAGGAAGTAGAGGTTCTAAATACCATCAAGCAGAAATTAGAATACTTCGGCCACATAATGCGTAACAACAAATACACACTCCTCCAGTTGATTATTCAGGGGAAGATTCAAGGACGCCGCAGACCAGGCAAACGTAAAACCTCATGGCTCAAAAACTTGAGGCAATGGTACGGGCTGAGCACAAGATCATTGTTCCGGGTTGTTACTAATAAAGTAAAGATTGCCTTGATGATCGCCAATCTCCGGCAGGGGTCGGCACCATAAGAAGAAGAAGTATGCAAATCGAGAGTATTGCGGCAATTTTGTCAATATGTGCTTTCCAATCAAGATTTGCATCTACTTCAAGTTGCAAGTTTCAAATTCTATTTTATAGTAGTTATATATATTATGTAATGTATGTACCGGACTTATTGGTTGTTTTTGTCTGGGCTTATAGTCGGGCCACTTTAATAGGTCACATTTGACAGTTTTGACCCACAAGGTCAAAGTGAAGCGACCTTCTGATCGTTTATCGATTAATTGAATGAATCGATACAATCTCTATATGAAAATAAACATCGGCTGTATATAAATGACTAATAAAGAAAAATTTATTATTTTCTATGCACCTTTACCTAGTTTACTGTGATAATCCTATTTTTTGTTATATTTTGCTGGCAGTGCTGCAAATGTTGCAATGGTTAATGCATATTATATTTTTTATCCTAATGGTAATTAATAAAAAAGACAATACAACGTGCTATGTACTTCGTTATTTGTACCCGAGGAAACTATTGGCACACAGAAATAGAAATGAGAAACAGAATAAGGATTTTTTTCAATAAGGATTTCAACAAACAAGATTTTTAGTTCTTGAACTCAACAAATCATAATGGAATCAAAAAGAAAGATGAGAATCGAAGTGTACCCCTAAATCACGAATAACCTTAGCTCGCTTAAGTATAGGTCCGTGGATGTCAGTCAAAATGGGGTGTTTAATTTTAGGAAATGTTATTACTTGATACTTATTTAAGAGGCATTTGGTTGTACTCGCACCATCTTACAATCAGACTAATGTCCTCCTGAAAAGACATGAAGTCGTTTTCCATACGGTTGAAAAATTCTTTGTAAGCTAGACAT
Source organism: Schoenobius gigantellus (assembly GCA_963935595.1). Classification (NCBI taxonomy): domain Eukaryota; kingdom Metazoa; phylum Arthropoda; class Insecta; order Lepidoptera; family Crambidae; genus Schoenobius; species Schoenobius gigantellus. The sequence continues at coordinate 15,848,670 of OZ012553.1, forward strand.
TCATTTTTAATTTGGAGTATAAGATCATTAATAAAGATCCCAAGTAAAAGAGGAAGAGTGCGAATATTTTTATTTTTTTCTAAGACTCCTTGTTTTACTCCACCATATTATGGCAATACTAAAGCTATTTAAAAAAAGCATTGTGAAGTTTCTTGTGAGTGGATTTTTTAATAATTAGGTCGACAGTACACAACTACGTACAGTTGTGAAGTGACTGTGCGTGGTTGGTGATCTTTATTTACTATTCTATTTTGACCCGACTTTCTCATTAAAAACTTTTAAACGTAAATCTGTAAACGGTTACCCTCTTTTGCCTGTTACTCATGTGAGAGATCGTGTTGCCGAAACATTAGGAAAGAAGACTGTTACTCAAATCGTAAATGAGAAATATAGACAGTCAGGCTCAATTTAACATTCGTCCAAAAAAGAGAGAGAGACAGAGAAAATAAATCATTGGTGTGTATGTACGAGGGCGAATCAAAAAGTTCGCGGAATGAGGGGCATGGAGGGGGGAAAGGTGACTTTTTACTACCTGCACTAGTTGTGACACTCATTAAGAGTATAAATACTAAGTTTAAAAAAAATAGGTCATAATTACCTGAGCTACACATCAATCAACAAGTCAATCAGGAACAAAATTTGCAACATGGAGAAAATTGAGTTTCGCGCAATCATCAAGTTCCTTACCAAACAAGGAAAATCTCCCCAGACTATTTTGGAAGAGATGTCTTCTGTTTACGTCTTGCCCTGGTAAAACCATGGTTTACAAGTGGCACAACCTGTTTAAGCAAGGCAGGGATTCGATTGAAGATGATCTGAGGCCAGGGCGGCCTGTGGAGGCAACCACGGCAGAAAACGTCGAAAAACTCGAAAAAATCATATTGGAAGATGCCCGTTTAAAGAAGAAACAGCTTGCAGAAATGATTGGAGTATCAGCTACAACCATTTTGAACATCCTACACGACCATTTTGGCATGTCAAAGGTGTGTGCAAGATGGGTGCCGAGAATGCTCACGCCACACCAGAAGCAGCGGCGAGTTGAGTGTTGTCGCGAGTTTTTAGCGCTCTGTGGTTAACAAAAGGATGAAGTTTTGAACCGAATTGTGACTGGAGATGAAACTTGGGTTCATCATTATGAGCCTGAGTCCAAACAAGACTCCATGCAGTGGCACAAAAAGGGCACACCACCTCCGAAGAAATTCAAAGTGTCTCCGTCGGCTGGAAATCTCATGGTTACTGTTTTCTGGGATTCAGAGGGAATCCTCCTTATTGATTATAAAGAAAAGGGTGTCTCTATCACTGGAGAGTACTACGCTGTACTATTAGAACGTCTGCGAGATGCTGTGAGAGAAAAAAGATGGGGAAATTTGAATAATGCACCCGTGCAAAAGGCGCAAGTTGCGATAGCTGCTGTTCAAAGAGTGGGCTTCGAAATCATGGAACATCCTCCCTATAGCCCAGATTTAGCCCCAAGTGATTATTATTTGTTTCCAAAAATAAAAAAAGAGCTTCGAGGGAAGAAATTTTCCAGCGATGAAGTAGTGAAGAGCGCAATTTCGGCCTATTTTGACGACAAAGAGAAATAATTTTTTTTCGAAGGTATTAATAAATTAATTGATAGGTCTAATAAATGTATTAGAGTTAAGGGGGAATACATTGAGAAGGAAAAATAATTTTATGTTTTATTTCTTACTTTTTACCCTCCATTCCGCGAACTTTTTGACCCACCCTCGTATATCCATGAACACCGCCATAACATAACTAATTACTAAACTAGTAGGTAATGTTTATAAATATTTTTCTAAAAGATCAGTTCATAGTGAAACACCGAAAATAGCCAGTAGGAGTGCTAGTTAGGTACCTACTTTAATATATTATTATTGTTTGGTTTTACTGTATACACCGTGTTTTGTTTCTACACAAGGAATTTCAATAGGGTATTTAGATCATCACATTGAACAAAAATCAAGAATCGAGAATTTATAGTTGATCCCATAGTGTAAACGTTGTTCTTTTTTAACCGACTTCAAAAAAGGAGGAGGTTCTCAGTTCGATGCGTATGTTTTTTTTTGTGTGTAACATACGCGATTACGCCGCCAGTTGTGGACCGATTTTCAAAATTATTTTTGTATTCGATAGAGTATACTCCAAGGGTGGTCTAATGGTCACCAAAGTCAGGATCTGATGATGGGATCCCATGAAAATCGAGGAAAACCCTTAAATTTTAAGGTGTTTCCAACGTGTTTTGTGTGTATGTTACGCGATTACACCGCCAATTGTGGACCCATTTTCAAAATTCTTTTTGAATTCGATAGAGTATACTCCTAATGGTCCCAAGGTCAGGATCTGCTGATGGGATCCCATGAAAATCGAGGGAAACGTATTAAATTAGGGTTTCTTTCACTAAAAAGATTTCATTCACTAAAAAGTTAAAAATAAAAAATATTTTACAAAAAAGTACCTATTCTTATATTATTTTTAACTTTTCAGTGTTTTGAAGTCGGTTTTTATTTTTTGTAAAATATTTTGATGGTCTGCTGAAGAAACTCTTTAAATGTTAGAGTAATAAATAAATTACGGTGTATGCTCCATTTAGTTACTCGAATGTTTCCCGAGAAATGAAACGAATGATTCAAACAATTGGTTCAATTGCATAGAGAAAATCCCTAGCATAAAAAAAGACTTTCGACTATGACTGTGATGACGTCAAGTTTCAGTCGATTTAAATTATTTATTTAACTTAGGAAAGCTTTTCATAAAGGATAAGTGTTAAAATAGTCTTCATTTTTATTTCGATAATCTATTTAACATGTGGCAATTAAAACAAGTGCGATTTTTTCATTTGAAAAATAAATAGTATTGAGTGATCGCCATTACAAGGCTACCAGTGAATAGCTTTGATGAACTGTCAAATGTGGCCTAATAAAATGGCCCAACTTTATTTTACATCAGTTTTGTTTTAGATATATTAATTTCTAAATTGTGATAACCATTCTATAATGTGTTCTAGCGTGCTATGAAACTGTACTTGCAGATCTTGGACACTGATACATGGAAATATAATATAACTGTGATGTCGTCAGCATACAGTATACATTGTTTATTAAGTGGGTGCGCGCATGGGTGACTTTTGTCGCCGTGACTGTTTTGTCGCCGTCATCAAGTCCATGGAAATGTATGGAGGTGCGCGCACGTTACGACGTGACAGCTGGGTGACTTTTTTGTCCGGCGACAAGCCGGTGACGCCCGGGTGACAAAGTGTTGCCAGCCCTATTTCTGTTTACCTAGGCTGCGGTCTGGTCCGAAAATCAATAAAAGTCACTATCAGCGCTATTAGCGTGCTCAAACGCGTCCTGAAATGCTGTGAGCGCGCTAACGTTAGCCGGCTTGGAGAGCTGCATGAGCTGCACTAACTTACGTCATATTGGACTTACTGAAGTGAACTGAAGTGAAATCACTGTAAGCGCACTGTCAGTCTGACGTTCGATACTTGTGTTTTCGGATGAAAATGAATGTATTTGTTGTGGATGAGCAAGGGAGAAACAATGTTGTGATTAAAAATCCACAAAACCAAAGTGCTGAGAAGTAATTGAAACAAAATGACCTAACCTAACCAAAATTTTAACTCGACATTTGACTTGACAAGTTGATAAGTCGTAAGCGTACTGACAGCACTGTTAGCACTTTTAGTAAGCTTTTTAATTAGAACCGGGTGATTAAAATCGTCAGCACTGTGAGCGCTGTTATCTATTTCGGACTGCCCTAAATAGATCCACGTATTTTTAGGTCTTAACTGAAAACCTTTTACGTAGATCTACGTATTTTAAGAATTTTTTGCTTACATTTTTAAGAAAATGGATTCTTTACTTATTGATAATTTTAAGTAACATTGTGCTGTACACATATTTTTTGAAAAGAATAAGAATAATTTATTTTTCCAAGAAATATAGTACATAGTAAAACTATGTTCATCACACTAGGTTAGACCTGTTACGCAAAGATCATACTTATTAACAAAAATCAAGGGTTTTCTGTAGCAGCTGATTTAAAAGATATTAATTTATATATATTAAATGAAGAAATTTGATAAAAAATACAAATTATTAATAAGGAGAATATGTGTGCCTGTGTGAATAAGTATGTGTGTTGTTTGTGAGTGTATATGTGTGTGTACTAGTGTGTGAAACAGTGTTGTATATGTAAGCGTGTGTGTAGTAAATTCGAAGTGAGATTGATGTTGCTACATTAGAACCCTTAATAAAGCTTCCGATTCATTATAATTATGGGATAGCAGATACCTCAGCAGTAAACAATTAGCCTCTTTGACACTAGATAGTTTCACGGATGGACACGTCTTTACCACTTTATTATAAATGTAGGGTCCGAAAAATATTCTAAAGCGATGAGCAAAAGAAGTTTTTATTCTTGCAGTAGTGATATAAAACGTACGCTTCTGAAGCATTTCTCTATATGAAGGCATATTTAATACTGCTTTATCTTTAATGTAAAGAGGAGGAGACGCATGAGAAAAAATCTACGGACACTCAAAACCTGAGCATCTTCATACAGCAGAATGGTGGGATACCGTCGATTCTTATTTAAGGAGACATTGAGTACGGCTCTTTGAGCTCTTTCAAGTATTATAAGGACAGATGAAGGAGCTCCTCCCCATGCAAAGATAGGAAATAAAAAGAGTAACTGCATAGTTTCTTTTTCTCTGTAGAAAGTATATTCCGAATGCGGTGGTTTTATAAATGTTATTTTTAAGTTTTTTGGCGATTTATAGGTGCCTATAAAGGGTTACTTTTTTATCAACCCGGAAAATTTAAGGGACACCTCACGACACGGTAGTAGAATGATTTAAACATGAATAAAAAATTACTCCCCTATTTAATTTTATATGAATTTCTAAAATATCCAAAAAATACTGCTTTTTGGATATTTTAGAAATTCTTTTATTTTTTATTTTTTTTTAGTTTTTTTCCTTTTTTTAATTTTTATGTAATAATGAATGTATTATGGTGGGTTATTGTTTCAAAAAAAACCTATCACGATCACCTATAGTTTAACAGCCATTGTGCCGTGAACACAAGACTCTGTGCCGACTTCCTATATTATAGGAGTAATGGATGGACTGTGACTGTCAAATTGAAAGAAATTTTTTGTTAGACAATAACCCCCGAGAGAATGTATTGTTAATTTTTTATTACAAAAAAATCCAATAATTTTTTAACTGGTGTTAGGCGGAATCTCATGTGTGACATTTCGGAATGACAGACTAGAATATCATTAGATGAGGTTCATAAGTTGTTGACATTTAATGCCCAGTAAATAAACCACCGGCCACCAGAAACGTCATAGTCCACCAACAAACCACCAGAACTAGTGGAAAATTTACTAACTTGGCAACACTGGACTCTTCGATTACAAAAAAGTTTCGTCACTGTCGCCCTCCGTGCGCGCACCCTAAACGATAGATACCAATATACATGAAATACCTACGAAAAAAGCGTGCCAACATTTGGGTTGGTGCTCTATAAGATGGCGGAAAAAAACTAGGGATCCAAGACTCCACACTTTTTATGTTTTTCTTTATAGAATTCATTAAAAAAATCAATAAAATCAAAATCAAAATCAAAAATCAAAATATTTTATTCAACTTGGATTTTACAATCTCTTTTGAAAGTCAAGGAAGCTACGCCAATAAAAAACGTATAACTGTAAAATGCACTCACAAATAATGCTCACCGACTGATATTTTAGCACAACAACAAACACGGTGCTTTTTAATGGCGGACTGAACTGCCCCCGTAGTACGTCCACCAAAACACGATATGATAAAGCAATTTATCGCGGTGAACTGTCAAAAAACGACGAAACCCTATTGTATTTTGACAGTTCATCGCCTTAAACCGCTTTATCATATCGTGTTTTGGTGGACGTGCTAGGGAGGCAGGACGCTTTATTTGAGACATTTAATAACATTGCGAATCCATTGGTTTAGTTAATGTGAGGCGCGCACCTGCGTGACGTGACAGTTACAAAACATTTCTGTCGCCGTGACAAACACAGAACATAATTACTCCGTGGTGACAAAAGTCACCCGTGCGCGCACCCACTAATACACTCTACCACATCATTTATATAAATTAGGAACAGCAGACATCCTAGTATAATACTCCCTTGAGGTATTGAATGCTCGACATTCTGTTCACAGACTAAGGAGAGATACTTGATTCTGTTTATAAGATCTAACATTTTTTATACTATTGGTTGGTACTGTCATCGTAATACTCTACTTCCACAAATTGCTGGCGCCTGTTTAAACCAGCGTTGAGTTGCGTTCCGAGGGTCAGAGTAATGCAACCGAGAGTGTTTTTCACACTCGCTCCGAGGTTCAGCAGCCTTATTCGCTAATTTGACAGTTCGAAGTGACCAACTGTTTATAGTTGTCCACCGTCCAAAGTGGACAACCCATCAAAACTACTAATTGCTATTCTGCAGGCTTATTCACTAACTCAACTGACAAGTGGAAATGGCTATTAACCATCTATAAACATGAAGTTTTTTATCTGTGGCTAACCAAAAAGCCTTTTTTGGTATTCACTAACACCGGTGTCTAACGAAAAATCACTAGGCTCACTGTTAATCACTAGGGTTGTATTGATAATCACCGAACGACAATTTTCATCGATATTTCACCTAATTGGTATTCTGTATCGTTCAGTGTCTAACGTTTGATGTTTTGAATGCCTTATAGTGAAAGTCACCGTAGGTTCGATTAATCACTATTGGTAAGCAGTGTTTTATTTTAATCCACTCTAATTATCAAGCTTAAAAGTAGGACTATTAACATTTTTAAGGCAGGGAATTGTTAATTTGGTTCAATTAAATCAAAACTAGTATGTTACATCGATATTCTATATGGAATTTTGAAATTATATATTTTTTGAAACTATATTTTTCGAAACATCATATTTTTGTGATACTTCGACGAGTATGATTTTATCATTATAACAAATTGACGCATTTAGGGCTTCGAGGAGTCAAATCTTCATTTAGCTCCGTACGCAGATAATTGAGTATTTATATGGACACTTTGTAATTTTACAAAATTTATTAGAGGAGAGAAGAAAGGTGTCCAGCAGGCGTAGCACGAACCGTGGATAAAACGGGATAAGAGACAAATATCATGTTTCTTCTCGCTCTCTCGTATCACGATGAAGCGAGACGGGACGAGGGTTAGTCACTTTCTCTGCTATAGTTAACGCGCCGTGTTGATCACAGAAGATATAATAGTACTTCATACAGAACGGCCACTCACCTCCCCGCACTCATTTCAAATACCCCACCCCACTTCACTTCGTTGTAGACATCACTGACACATAAACAAGGGCGCGCGGGATCGCTCGGGCGTGGCGACACTTCACGATCAACGAGTAGACGCGAGCGCGTCGCTGCACTTCTCGCGTCATTTCGATTGATAACCGCGAACTCAGCCCTACTAGATTCCACGCACACATTTGCGCGTGTACAAACGTCATTTGCTTAAGTAGTAGTAATAGGTAATTGATTTGCGAACGTTGTATGGAGTGTCCGGGCCTACTGATGAAGGACTTCGATATTTGGCGTAACTAAAAAAAGTAAGTTCATATAGGTATTTAAATGCAATTATATGGAATATTCACATTACGACAATTCTGTAAAACATTCTTACCATTGTGGTTTCGTCAGGGAATTGAAAATATATATAGGTAAGTCTTAGGTAAGTATATTTTTTTTTCAAGAACAGTTTTTATTTCAATATATTATGCACTTTGATCGTCGTCGATAAATAATCATAAATGTCAACAGTGATCGGCGGAACTATTTGCTCATCTCCTTATCACATCGTATCTTATCAAAGTAACGTCACCGGCTTGGATATGCTCGCTGTTTCAACAAAATTTCAAAATAGCGGTTGTATCTAAGTATTTTGACGGTTCATCGTGATAAAATGCTTTATCATATCCTCTTTTTGATGTTCATGCTAGGGGGGGCTGGGTATTTGATGCTAAGTTTTCGTAGCAAAAGTGTTGATGTGGAACACACGAAACTAGTCTAAAAATGTTGAAAACGGTGCTTATCTGGAACGCTCCTTTGATAGTCTTATATTATCTGTGGGTTCAATGACAGATTTAACGAGCCAATTTACGAAGTTACTGATTTCTTTTGGGGAAAGTCCGGTAACTAAGGCTACTAAAATTAGTCGGGTAATGCACAGTGACGTGTTGTGATTTATCGATATCCACTAGGGAACTTTCGTTGTACACCGATAGACCACGTGATTCAAATGCCTTACAGAATAGCAATTAGTAGTTTTGATGGGTTGCCCACTTTGGACGGTGGACAACTTTAAACAGTTGGTCACTTCGAACTGTCAAATTAGCGAATAAGGCTGCTGTAAGGCATTTGAATCACGTGGTCTATCGGTGTACAACGAAAGTTCCCTAGTGGATATCGATAAATCACAACACGTCACTGTGCATTACCCGACTAATTTTAGTAGCCTTAGTTACCGGACTTTCCCCAAAAGAAATCAGTAGCTTCGTAAATTGGCTCGTTAATTCTGTCATTGAACCCACAGATAATATAAGACTATCAAAGGAGCGTTCCAGATAAGCACCGTTTTCAACATTTTTAGACTAGTTTCGTGTGTTCCACATCAACACTTTTGCCACGAAAACTTAGCATCAAATACCCAGCCACCCCTAGCATGAACACCAAAAAGAGGATATAATAAAGCATTTTATCACGATGAACCGTCAAAATACTTAGATACAACCGCCATTTTGAAATTTTGTTGAAACAGCGAGCATATCCAAGCCGATGACGTTACGTTGATAAGATACGATGTGATAAGGAGATGAGCAAACATTTCCGCCGATCACTGTTGAAATTTATGATTATTTATCGACGACGATCAAAATGCATGATATATTGAAATAAAAACTGCTGTTCTTGAAAAAAAAATATATACTTACCTAAGACTTACCTATACATATTTTTAATTCCCTGGCGAAACCACAACGGTAAGAATATTTTACAGAATTGTCGTAATGTGAATATTCCATATAATTGCATTTAAATACCTATATGGACTTACTTTTTTTAGTTACACCAAATATCGAAGTCCTTCATCAGTAGGCCCGGACACTCCATACAACGTTCGCAAATCAATTACCTATTACAACTACTTAAGCAAATGACGTTTGTACACGCGCAAATGTGTGCGTGGAATCTAGTAGGGTTATAAATCGAAATGTCGCGAGAAGTGCAGCGACTGCCTGTTATCGGCCGGCGCTCGCGTCTACTCGTTGAACGTGAAGTGTCGCCGCGTCCGAGCGATCCCGCGCGCCCTTGTTTATGTGTCAGTGATGTCTACAACGAAGTGCGGGGTGAGGTATTTGAAATGAGTGCGGAGAGGTGAGTGGCCGTTCTGTATGAAGTACTATTATATCTTCTGTCGCGTGAACTATAGCAGAGAAAGTGACTAACCCTCGTCCCGTCTCGCTTCCTCGTGATACGAGAGAGCGAGAAGAAACATGATATTTGTCTCTTATCCCGTTTAATCCACGGTTCGTGCTACGCCTGCTGGACACCTTTCTTCTCTCCTCTAATGAATTTTGTAAAATTACAAAGTGTCCATATAAATACTCAATTATCTGCGTACGGAGCTAAATGAAGATTTGACTCCTCGAAGCCCTAAATGAGTCAATTTGTTATAATGATAAAATCATACTCGTCGAAGTATCACAAAAATATGATGTTTCGAAAAATATAGTTTCAAGAAATATATAATTTCAAAATTCCATATAGAATATCGATGTAACATACTAGTTTTGATTTAATTGAACCAAATTAACAATTCACTACCTTAAAAATGTTAATAGTCCTACTTTTAAGGTTGATAATTAGAGTGGATTAATATAAAACACTGCTTACCAATAGTGATTAATCGAACCTACGGTGACTTTCACTATAAGGCATTCAAAACGTCAAACGTTAGACACTGAACGATACAGAATACCAATTAGGTGAAATATCGATGAAAATTGTCGTTCGGTGATTATCAATACAACCCTAGTGATTAACAGTGAACCTAGTGATTTTTCGTTAGACACCGGTGTTAGTGAATACCAAAAAAGGCTTTTTGGTTAGCCACAGATAAAAAACGTCATGTTTATAGATGGTTAATAGCCATTTCCACTTGTCAGTTAAGTTAGTGAATAAGCCTGCAGAACGGGTCGGTTGCTATCTTTTTTTTTAGTTTGTATCTTGCCGATCAAGATCAAGCAAAGGGCAAAATATTACTAATCCTTAATATGAAATTAACAGTCAATATCCATTTTTCTGCTTAAAAATAATTACAACACATAGAAATCACTATATTTCCCTAGTATTAGGCTTAAAAGAGTTCAAAGTAGTGTTATTTAATATAATAATAAATAATTAGCGTATTTTTGACATCGACATTGACATAAAATCTGTCAGAGTGTTTTTCACCCTACGCTCGAGTTGGTTGTTTGGTTGCATCACTCGAAGCTTCTGAACGGGCACAGAGTGTACTAACCGCCTGTCAGAGCGTTTTTTACCCCGAGGCTCTGAACGGGTTGGTTGCTGTCAGAGTGCACTCGGAGTGCACTCGAGCGTAGGTTCAGAGCTGCGTTCAGAACCTACGCTCGAGTGCACTCCGAGTGCACCCTGACAGCAACCGACCCGTTCAGAGCCTCGGGGTAAAAAACGCTCTGACAGGCGGTTAGTACACTCTGTGCCCGTTCAGAAGCTTCGAGTGATGCAACCAAACAACCGACTCAAGCGTAGGGTGAAAAACACTCTGACAGATTTTATGTCAAAGTCGATGTCAAAAATATGCTAATTATTTATTATTTTTGTTGAGAGTGGACTGTATGTAGGTTCTTGAGTTAAAACGCTGATTTCTTTGTGATAATATTTGGAGCTTTATTTACTTCTTGCAAGACGACTTCCACTGACCGACTACAACTGACTACAATTTAACAGAATTCGGCCCTATATTTATACGCTATCTGTTGGTCCGCGGGGGACATCCCGCCCGCGGACCAATCAAAAGGGACCGAATTTATTTATGATATGGTTCATTCATGGGGACTTGGCCCGCATAAGCTTAGACTACGTCCGCTGCTTAGTTCTGGGTCCCCGGCACTTGCGAACTGTCGTCAACATCCTCCCCCCGGCGAGAACTCGTACTCGCCTTCGCCGTAAGACAGTGCAGCGCGTCCTCTCCCTCTAGTCCGGGGAGAGTGCGGTAGATCAGACCGATGTGCAGCGCGTCCCCTCCCTCTAGTCCGGGGAGTGTGCGGTATGTCAGGCCGATGTGCAGCGCGTCCCCTCCCTCTGGTCCGGGGAGAGTGCGGTCGATTCTTCTTACGCCGTCCGGTCCCGGGAAAATCTTGTCTATGCGTCCCCGCGGTCAGACATTCCGGGGAAGCATGGGGTCTGCGACCAGGGTCACACCTCTGTCGTCGAGCTCTGCTGGCGTCGCAGCTTTGGGGCGAGGTACAAGGTTCGGGAGGTACTCCCGCACCCATCGACGCCTGTAGTGATCGGTCAGCGTTTTTGCCGACCTCCACGTGTGGCGGTTCGCTTCGTCGCAGGGCCCGACGATCGGTAAGCCGCTTGACGATCCCACCAAAAAATGGTTTGGTGTTAGCGCTTCTTCGTCCTCACTACTGACGGAGACATGAGTCAGCGGCCTTGCGTTGATGCAATGTTCGGCCTCCGCCAGCAGCGTCGCTAAAGTTTCTTCCCTGGGGGCCTTTTCGAGCAGAGTAGCCCCCAGCGCAGTCTTCACTGAGCGTACAAGGCGCTCCCACGCCCCACCTTGGTTCGGGGCTCCCGGCGCGATGTATTTCCATCTTAAGTCGTAGTTCGCGCCGAATTTCTTTAGCTCTGGAAGCCACTCCTTGTAAGCCCTTTTTAGTTCCGTATCCGAGCCACGGAAGTTAGTGGCATTGTCTGACCAGACGACGGCGGGCCACCCTCTCTTTGCGGCCATCCTCCTAAGGGCCATTATCGCCGAATCGGTCGATAGCGATGCCACCAGTTCTATGTGGATTGCCCTCGTGGTGAGGCACGTGAACAAAGCGCCCCACCTCTTTTCACGTCGTCGCCCGATCGCCACCATCATTGGCCCGAAGAAGTCCAATCCGCAGCGCGAAAACGGTCGCTCATAGGCCGCCAACCGTTCTTGCGGCAAATCTCCCAGCGGGGGCGTCACAGGGCGCGCTCTTCTTAGGCGGCAAGTTTGACACGCTCCCGCCACTGTCTTCACCGCTGGCCGCAGTCTAGTCACCCAGTATGCTTGCCGAAGATTGTTCACCACGGCTTCGGGATTTGCGTGTCCTAGCCGACGATGTTCGCGCTCTATCAGCAATTTGGTAAACGCATGTCGACCGTTGAGCACCACAGGATCGTTTCTTGTCGACAGACGAGCGTGGCGAATTCTCCCGCGGAGCCGAATCAGCCCGTCGCTGCCTCTGGTCAGGTCAAGGCGGTTAAGGGCGCTGTTCTTCGGCGTCCTCGCATCAGCCGGAAGATCAATTAGTTCCGGGAAACTCTCTCGTTGCGCCTGCTTTAGCCACAACTCGGCAGCTCTTCTGCTGTGGTCGACGGTTCTTTCTGTAGCTCGGCGTCGACAGCGGTCGATGAAGTATAGTACGTTGGCCGTCGCGCCGATGAGTCGTTCAAGCCGCGAAAATCTCGTTACTTCCGGCAGCGAGGGGTGCGGCTCGATGGAAATAGTGTACGCTGTCTCTACGCTCTCTTGCGTCGCTTTCTCATCGCGCGGCCATCGCCTCCTCGGCCCCCGCAGAAACTCCGGGCCACGAAACCATAAGTCGTCGCGTCCCTGCGGCACATATCCTGAGCGAGTGGCTATATCGGCGACGTTCAACGCCGACGGGATCCAGCGCCACTCTGTCGGCTGTGACAACTCTGTTATTTCGCCCAGCCGATACGCCACAAACGGTGAATACTTCTTGCTCCCGTTCCTTATCCAGTGGAGCACGGTTTGCGAGTCGCTCCAGTACACGGTTCCGTCCACGGGAATACGGTGATCCGCCTTAACGCTTTGAGCGAGCCTAGCTCCGATGAGCGCAGCCTGTAGCTCCAGCCGTGGAATCGTTTGTGTCTTCAGCGGCGCGACCTTCACCTTGGCCGAGACCAAGATCGTTTCCGAGGCGCCATCTTCGTTTTTGTGCACCCAATATGCCGCCGCAGCGTATGCGTCTTCGCTCGCGTCGCAGAAAACGTGCAGTTCGCGACGCGTTACTTTTCTCCCCCCGTTGTAAGACCGGGGCAAGCGCAGTCTGCCGACGGCTTCCAGGCTCGTAAGCCAGTCTTTGAACATCGACGCAATCTCGGGAGGGACTGGCTCGTCCCAGCTCGTCTTCAGCCGCCAAAGTTTCTGTAGCGCGATCTTCGCTGTAGCAGTGTAACAGCTCAACAGCCCGAGAGGGTCATAAATGCTCATGACTGTCGAGAGTGCTTCCCTTTTCGTCGGCGGCCGGAGTTGCGTCTTCACCTCGTTCGGGACGCGAGCCAACGCGATGTTGAAGCTCAATGTGTCCTCTTGCGCGTCCCACATGAGGCCCAGTGCCTTTTCCGGCTTCCCAAGGAGCGTAGTGGTCGCGCGGCGTTCACTCTCTACGTTCTTCAAGAGTTCCGCGCTGTTACTATTCCACCCCTTCAGGTTGAAGCCAGCTTCTTTGTGCACTTCGTCGACTTGTTGGATCGTTCTCGCTGCTTGTTCTAGTTGATCAAAGCTTTCGACGTAATCATCCATATAGTGTGCTTCTGTGATTGATTTCAGAGCATCTGGATGCGTCTCGGCGTATTGCCGTGCGTTCTCGTTCCGAACGCTGTGCGCGAGAAACGGTGAGCTTGATGCACCGAATATCATAGCCGTCATCTTCATTTTGACGGGCGGTTCTTCGCAGTTTTCGCGCCATTAGAACATTTGCGCGGGCTGGTCTTCTCTTCTTATGTTTATGCGTAGAAACATTTCTTCGACGTCCGCCGTTACTGCGAAGCTGCCTTCCCTGAATCAGAGCAGTATTTTCGGTAGGGACTGTAAAAGGTCAGGTCCCTCCAAAAGAGCGTCGTTCAATGATACTCCATTCGTCTTGGCAGCGGCGTCGAAAACTAGACGGGTCTTCCCGGGCTTGTTCGGGTTGCGTACGGCGAAATGCGGTAGGAACCATGCGATCGGACTCTGCAATTCTGTGCCGTCGCAGGGCTTGGCGTATCCCTTCTCGATGAGGTTCTTCATTTGTTTATAGTATACGGCTTTCCTGTCCGGGTCGCGTTCTAGCTGCGTCTCTAAGTGCCGTAGCCTTTTCAATGCCGCGTTGTAGCTAGGCGGCAACTCGACGTCATCTTCTCTCCACGGCAGTCCTACTTCGTATCTTCCGTCGACCCGTTTGACGGTGGACTCAAAGATACTCAACGCTCGCTTGTCCTCTGTCCTCGTGTGCGCTGACTTCAGCGAGATTCCCAGCGATTCTAATTGAAAGTGCTCGCTGACCTGCCGTTCGATGTCTTGCGTCCACACGTGCAGCACTTCATCTTGGCGCTTGATTATTACTTTGGTCGGTGCCGTTCCGTGCACCACCCATCCGAGTTCCGTTCGGGATGCCGCGGGCTCGTTCCGTTTGCCCACGCGCAGTTTTCGGGTAACAATCAGCGGCCAATTATCGGATCCGATGAGAATGCGAGGTTTCGCGTTCTTGTACACGAACTGATCTTGCAGGTCAGTGAGGTGATCAAACTGCACCTCTTCCTTTGCAACTGATTGAGTGGCGAGGTTCAGGTCCGCCATTGTTCGCGCAGAACACGCCTTGAAATTTCTCGTGTTTCGTTCGGCGATGCGTAGTGAAACGACGCGGCTGTCGATTTCACGCTGTCGGTCGTCGATCCCTTTTACGCGTAGCTGCGTCGCGGGGCCATCCAGGCCTATCTCTCGTGCCAGTCCCTCTTCTATGAGCGTCACTATGCTGCCTTCATCGAAGAGCGCGTATGTGTTACGCTCCCCGTTCTTGCCCGATACGGTTACTGGGCAAACCTTGAGTTTCACAGTGCACTCAGTTCGGGTTGAAGAGACGCTTGCTTCCTCCGGCTGGTTAGTTCGGGCCGCAGGTGCTTCGGCGTGAAGCAAGCGGTGGTGCGGCCGACGACATCCATTCACGCCACATGGTTTCTGGCGGCAATTTATTCTTCGGTGCTTGCTCTTCAAGCACTTGAAACACAAGCCAGCTTTCTTCGCGACGTTCCATCGTTCGTCCAAACACGTCTTCTCAAACTCGTCGCAGGCGTCAAGTCGGTGTGCGTTGTTGCACTGTGCACAGCGTTCCGGGTCGGTCTTGTTCAACGACGACGATTCTGCTACGTCGTACGCCCTCCTCCTCTGTTCGGGTTTAGGGGCGGGGCGTCGCGGCGGTCGCGGCGTCGGTTGCGCGTCGTCGTACTGTGCACGGCGTTCCGGCTCGGTCTTGTCCGACGACGACGGTTCTGCCACGTTGTACACCCTCCTCCTCTGTTCGGGTTTAGAGGCGGGGCGTTGCGATGGTTGCGGCGTCGGCTTGTGAGTCGTACCGGAGTATCCGTGCTTGAGCGCTCGATCAGCTTCTCGCATGAGGAACATGGTCAACTTGACTATTTCCGGCTCAGGTTCATTGTGTTCTTCGGCGTAGTCGCACCATTTCGTCTTTAGATGCGGGCTAAGCTTCTCGAAGATTTCTCTCACGAGCAGCGGATTGTGTAGATAGTTCTTTTCTGCGTTGTTAAGCACGGCTACGACATTCTGTACTCGAACTGCGAAGGTGTTGAGTTCTATCGCAGTCGAGCCGAGCTTCGGTAGTTTCTTCAGGTCTTCGAACGCGACGTCAATCAATATTTCAGGCCTGCCAAAACACTGCTGCAGCGTCTTCATGATGACGTCAGGATGCGCTGCGGTGCTCAGTAATGGCGCGACAGTCTCCTTGGCTTCGCCTCGCAGACAGTTACGGAGGCGCGCAAGGTTTTCCACTTTCGAAAACTGGTACACGGCCGTCGTTTCTTGCATTGCTGCGGCGAACTGCAGCCACTCTAGCGGTGATCCCGAGAATAGTGGCAGGTCGGTGGCTTGACGCGGCGGCGGTCGCGACCTCATCATGTGGTCGAGCGTGCCGGCTAAATGTTCACTAGCCCGTCCTCTTGAGTGCTCGCGATCACGCGGTGTGGTTGTTTCTTCCCACCGTAGTCTCGTTCGGTGCGCGACTGGAGTAGCGATTTCAACCTCCCTAGGTCTAACTATGTCGCGTCTCACCGGTGCGCGTACGGGTTCCGGTTCGAGCACTTGATGCACTTGTTCCTCTTGCCTCGAAGTCTCCTGTAGCCATGCCTCAACTCGTTCGTGGTTTTCCGCCGGTTCGGTCTCTTCTTCCATCATACTGCCATCTTCGGCGGCGGCTAGGTCGGCGATTAGCTTTTTACGGATAAGCTCTGCTTCAATTTCTAGATCTTTTCTTCGTATCGCAGCTTCCTGGCGTCGTACCTCTGCTTCCTCTGCAGCTTCCTGGCGTCGTGCTGCAGCTTCCTGGCGTCGTACCTCTGCTTCCTCTGCAGCTTCCTGGCGTCGTGCTGCAGCTTCCTGGCGTCGTACCTCTGCTTCCTCTGCAGCTTCCTGGCGTCGTGCTGCAGCTTCCTGGCGTAGTACCGCGACTTCCTCTGCAGCTTCCTGGCGTCGTACTGCCGCTAATCTCTCTTCGGCTTCGAATTGCAAGCGGGCGATGGCACTGGCGGTCGATCTCGTGGAGCGAGCAATCTTCCTAACCGGCGTCGTCTTATAAACGTGACGCGCATTCTCCTCCTCTCGAGTTGGCATCCCTTCAGTTCGGTGCCATTGTTCGTCGCGAGTTGAGACCCCTTCCGGTCGGTGAAGTTGTTCGGGGCGAGTTGAGACCTCTTCCGTTCGTGGTTGTTCGGGGCGAGTTGAGACCCCTTCCGTTCGGTGTCGCCGTTCAGTGCGACTTGAGATCCCTTCCTCGCGGTACAGGTTTTCGTCGCGAGTTGAGACCCCTTCCGTTCGGTGTCGCCGTTCAGTGCGACTTGAGATCCCTTCCTCTCGGTACAGTTTTTCGTCGCGAGTTGAGACCCCTTCCATTCGGTGTCGCCGTTCAGTGCGACTTGAGATCCCTTCCTCGATGCCCGGTTCCATTTGGGCGGCGACAGTCGTCGATGCGGATGGCGATCGCGGTGGGTGGTCGAATACGCACACCAAATCTTCCTTCCCGCTCTGGCTCCGTGTAACTACCATCACTTATACTTGTTTAGATCCGGTTCGGTAGGATCAAGATGTTGAGAGTGGACTGTATGTAGGTTCTTGAGTTAAAACGCTGATTTCTTTGTGATAATATTTGGAGCTTTATTTACTTCTTGCAAGACGACTTCCACTGACCGACTACAACTGACTACAATTTAACAGAATTCGGCCCTATATTTATACACTATCTGTTGGTCCGCGGGGGGACATCCCGCCCGCGGACCAATCAAAAGGGACCGAATTTATTTATGATATGGTTCATTCATGGGGACTTGGCCCGCATAAGCTTAGACTACGTCCGCTGCTTAGTTCTGGGTCCCCGGCACTTGCGAACTGTCGTCAACAATTTTATTAAATAACACTACTTTGAACTCTTTTAAGCCTAATACAAGGGAAATATAGTGATTTCTATGTGTTGTAATTATTTTTAAGCAGAAAAATGGATATTGACTGTTAATTTCATAGTAAGGATTAGTAATATTTTGCCCTTTGCTTGATCTTGATCAGCAAGATACAAACTAAAAAAAAAGATTGCAACCGACCCGTTCTGAACCTCGGAGCGAGTGTGAAAAACACTCTCGGTTGCATTAATCTGACCCTCGGAACGCAACTCTGAACGCAGCTCTGGGCAGATTCGCTGATTTCGAGAGATGGTCACACTGGCTGATGACGTGTGACGTGACGTGACTACCGTGACGTGTCGTGCGTGATTATCTTCTCTCTGTGCGTGACGAACAAAGTGACAAGTGAGTCGTAGGAAATCAAATTTAATTTGTGCTGAAACTGAAGCCTCGAACTAAAAAGAGATGTAATAAAAGAAGCTAGTTTCCGATTCCGAATCCTGTAGAAATTATACTTTACTGTTTCTAGTGATCTTATAAAAATATTGATTTAGGTAAACAAGTAGGTACATAATTGAAAGTGCTTTCTAAACATGTTATTTCTTGCAATAAATAAAGTTGTTCAATTTGTGAGAGAATTATAGAATATTATTTTTCTTTAAATATTTTTTATGTTTTGTTGTTAATGCATTAATGAAGTGTGCTGAATTTCTTTAACTATAGTTAAAATGGCTCCATCTACAGACTGGGATGAAATCAAAAGACTAGCTGCGGACTTTCAAAAAGCCCAGTTAAGCTCTACTTCGCAGAGGTAATAAATAGTATTTGCAAATTTTATACATAACACATAATTAATTTGATTCATATTCAGGTTTGATATTCAATAAGAGAAATATGTTTTAATACAAAATGTCTATAATTTTTCAGATTATCAGAAAGAAACTGTGTTGAAATTGTTACAAAACTGATAGAGTTAAAGTTAATTGATGTTATTTTTACAACTGATGGTAAAGAATATCTTACATCCCAGCAACTTGTGAAAGAAATCAGAGATGAGTTGTATGTGCATGGAGGAAGGATTAATACTGTTGACTTAGCAAAGGAACTGAATGTGGATCTTAGCCAAATTAATACAAGTGTTTCAGAGATTGTTAAAAGAAAGGAAGTCCAACTAGTGTCAGGTTATTTGATTGCAAGTTATTATCTAGAAAAAATTGCAAAAGAAATAAATGAGAAATTACAATTACAAGGTCAAATATCTGTTGGTGAATTGACATTGCAATATGACCTACCAGCTGAGCTACTGCAGCATAATGTTATGGAAAAATATTTGGGCAAAATTATTATTGGGAAGCAAGATACCTCGGAACCGAGGACTTTCTATACTGAAGAATACATCACCAGAACGAAAGCTAAGATTCGAGGAGCTTTGTTAGGACTGCTGAAGCCAACACCTGTGACAGTGATAATCAATCATTGCAACCTAGCAGATCGTTTATTCATGTCGTTATTTGATCAAGTGAATGCCCCAGGAGTTCTTACCGGTCGTCAAACTGGAGCCATGTATGTGCCATCATGCTATACAAAATCACAAAATGATTGGGTTGTAAGCTTTTTTAAACAGAACAACTATCTAGAGTATGATGCACTGTCTAGATTGGGTATTTCTGACCCTAAAGGGTATGTTAAGAGAATATTCACAAATGATGATCTGACTTTTTTGAGTACATGTGTCATTGGTTCCCAAATAAAGCAACAACTAGAAACTGAACTAGAAGAATGCATTGCTTCCAAGACTTATTTGGATGTTGTGTCTTTGTTACCCTCTGTCCTATCTAGTACTGACATTGAAAACATTCTGGACTCTCTATTAAAAAATAATTCTAAATCTACTATGCTGTTTGAGAATACAGGTATAATTTTTATTAACATTATTTCCAATCCTTATTTGACTGTCAGTTTATAACTAGATGTTTAAAGTTTAGCATTACATTCATAGTTAGATATTTACACTTATACATATACATAAAGAAGAAGTGTTCACAATTGAAAAGAAATATTTCTTATTTAGCACTAATTATTAGCAATGCATGTTGACTGTCAGTAGCTTGTTATATGTATATCATCATCATCACAGCTCATATACGTCCCCACCGAGGGGCACGAGCCTACCCTAACTAGTTAGGGCGATTAGGCCTTAGTTAAACCACGCTGGCCCAGTGCGGATTGGTTGACTTCACATACACCTTTGAATTACTTTGCAGGTGTATGCAGGTTTCCTCACGATGTTTTCCTTCACTATAGGAGCGTCGGTGGCGTTGTGGCCTCGGCACTGGACTGTGCTCCGAGTAGAATCGGGAGACCTGCGATCAATTCTGCCATGTACCAATGTGTTTTTCGTTTCACGAATTTCATATGTACATTTATCTGATGCTCCTACGGTTTCATATACCTACAATATAATTTTAATGTAGTATTACATTAAGACAATCTAAAGGATATAATAAGTATTATTTTAATGTAATTTTGTAAATAAAATACAATTAATAGTTATGCTTATTTTAATATGCTTAATTTTATCATAATTATTTTAAAATAATGTAAAGTGTAAAATCTCATTTTTTTTAAAATTTTCAGTGTTCAGTAATAGTTACATAGAAGGCTTAAGGCAAATCTGTATGTCTATGACACAAAAGAAAGCTGAAGATGTAGTACGATCTGGAAAATACCAGCAATTCCATTATGAAAAGCAGCTCAGCAAATCAGTTGAAATTTCACAGCAAGGTCACATTGATCACAAAGCTGAGAGAAGAGAGGAGAGAAGAAGAAAAGCAGCTTCCGGCAAAGGCGGAGGAGGTACTCAAGGAAGAGAAACCAAGACAAAAGCTGTAAAGAAACACCCCAGATCCTCAAAACAAGCTGCACCTGATTCAGACTCTGATGAACCAACAAATATAACAAAGAAACAAGCACAGCTGGAGATTATCACTATTGGTGATGTGGAATCCATTATAAAAGATGTATTGGAAAATGAAGGTCTTGATGATTTAGTTGGTCAAATCGCAGAATATTTGCAAAGGTGAAGAATTTCTTGAGATTGTGTATGACAAATAATCATCAAAAGATTTTTAAACATAAATAATTTCTATAATGTAACAAAATTTATTTCAGGGGGCTTAACCAAATTGCCTTAGATTTCGCGAAAGAGACTACTGAGAAATTACTTCAGGATGCTAGCCAGAATAGGAAACAAACTCATACTTCTGCCCAAGATAAAATAAATATTTTGGTTAATGATATCAAATTGTATGAAAAGGGAATCAAATCATTACCATCTGAACAACAAGCACAGTTTATTAAATACTTAGTTAAGAGTTTAGGGGGTGAGGTCCTTGCTGAATTCTGTAAATATGCAGCTAATCAGTGTAATCTATCATTACAAACAGACACTTTATCAGTGGAACAAAGAAACAAAATCATAAATGATTTATCGGATGAATACAAGAAACCTCTAGCAGCATTGAATGGCAGTTTGTCAGAGCAAAGTTTAGAATCTTTTTATCAGGCACTTGATGTCTGTTTGTCGGAATGTGGCATGATTCTGAAGAAAGTTGACAAGAAGAAAGACAAGTAAGTTTAATAAGTACTAGACATGTAAGTTTTTGCTTAAAAATAAGTGGTGGATTTTTGAAAAAAAAAGTATAACCTTTATTTTGACATAATGTTTCTTTTATTTTTTATGAATGTTATATGTCATTTTAAAGTGCTCGATTTTCTCCGTGGTTAGCTGTTATCATTTATTTATTATTTTACTGTAAACATCATGATTATTAATTTTATGACTTTACATGAAAAATAAGCAATTGCGTATCATCTTCTTGTAAGAGTTTAATACTGGATCACAAAGCAACGGAAGCCAGTCGCAACATTCACGGTGGATTACGGCAAAGGTATACTGTCACCACATGGACGAAATGCATTTAGAACTTCTACAAATTCATCCAGTATTAGTCAATAGAAAAGGACCAATTTTGCTTCGCGACAATGTGATCGCACAATTGATCCTATAAAAAATTTATCGCAAAAAAAATCAGCTGTTCCATACAAA
Source organism: Schoenobius gigantellus (assembly GCA_963935595.1). Taxonomy (NCBI): domain Eukaryota; kingdom Metazoa; phylum Arthropoda; class Insecta; order Lepidoptera; family Crambidae; genus Schoenobius; species Schoenobius gigantellus. Next base: position 15,870,499 of record OZ012553.1, read on the forward strand.
TGTTCAACATTCACTGTACCTAGATATATCGAAGAGCTGATTTTTTTTTGCGATTTCAAAGTTGGTCCTATAGTGAAAGTTGTTCAGTTTGCTTGTCTGAACAAGCACACAAATTTTTTGTGATAATTAAAAAATGAACTTGTATATGAAAAAAGGAAAACATAGAAACACAGAAAAAACAGGCAGTGAAATTACTGGGTACCGTGACTCTACATTTTAAGTCACAAGCTAGCAAGATACACAGTGGTTCTTGTGGGGGTTGCGAACTTGCTGTGAATCTCATAAGAGCTACATGTACTATTTGTGACTTACCACTTACTGCATCAGGTGGGCAGTATGCTTTTTGAGAGGACAAACAAACAAATTGTGTATTGTTTAATTTCATGTATGACTCAATTTGGATCGATAATCACAGTAATATTGCCTTATCTTGTAATGCTAGATACAAGTAACAATAACGGAATACTAGCCATGATTATTGAGTCTTAATACTACTCTCGTCTAATATTGTACTTTGTTTCAGGCTCTTGATCCAGAACCATAGGGAAAAGCTGATATCTGAATTAGAAAATTGTGATGATCCTGCATTAAGTTTACATATTGCGGTGCTGGCTGTATTTACTTTGGTCACACAAAATATGTTACATGGGTCAGGCAGACAAGTGCCAGCCATAATAGCATTCTTAAAAGCTCACATCTCAGAAGAACATTTTGAACAACTATTGTCTTGCCAAGGTAATACACTATCCACATTTATTATTACTAAGCTAAATTTTTGCAAGTTGCCTAATCATCAATCTTCTTCTTCTTCTTCTTATATATAAAAATGAAACGCTGTGTGTTAGTCTTGATAAAACTTATAGGACCAAACTGAAAACTGTAGGTTAGGTTAGATATTGTGACCACACACAGCGGAGCATGAAACTGTTAAGAAGTTCCCAAAACCAACATTTACAGACCGTCATTGGTAAATCCTAGCATATCCCAAACTCTAATGGTAAAAGCCCGGAATATCGTCTATACTCTATAAAATCCTTACATTTATAGAGAAATTAAAATTATATTTTTAGTTATAGTGCAAACTGGAAACTATGAAAGTAGTTTACTACCGAGAGTGGGGGCCTGGTGATTCTGAGATACAGGCGGATTTCGGCCTACTTCAGACTCCAGTCTCTCACCTACTTATAATCTGCCCCTATTTAATTCATAGTTCATAAGTCAGTTTATGTATTAGTGTAGAGAACATAAATTATTATTATTATTTACCAACTCATGTTGGTAAATCCTAAGATTTACCAATATACGGACTTTTACAGTAACATATATATGGATTTATCATATGTTTATACTAAGAAGTATTTGTTTTTCTTGTAGAATTAGTCACAAAGTTTTTGACTGCTTCTGATGAAGAAAAAAGTGCACTTGAAGAAAAATTACATGAAGTCTTACCCAAACTGAAGAATATGGTTCAAGAAATTAAGCGACAAAAATGAAATCACTATCTACTGACCAATTGTTGTAATACTGTAAATACATTACATTTTTGTGTTTTTTGTAAATATATTTTTTAACCGACTTCAAAAATGGAGAAAGTAATCATTTCGATGCGTATGTTTTTTTTTGTGTGTATGTTACGCGATTACGCCGCCAATTGTGGACTGATTTTTAAAATTATTTTTGTATTCGGTAGAGTATACTCCTGCGGTGGTCCCATTGTCATCAAATTCAGGATCTGATGATGGGAAATCAGGAAAATCGAGGGAAACCCTTTAATTTTATAGGTTTCATGTTTCCTCCGAAGCTATTCAGGTATTTACGTCTGGAACTCATGAACCGAGCTGATGATGGAAGGATCCTTAAATTTTAGGAGTTAAAGGTTTTTTAAATACAATAGGCACGTATTGACACTTTTTTAAATACCATAGGTACGTATTAATACTGTTGTATACTTCAATTATCTTTTCAGTGAATTTAATTCAAGCTCACCTAATTACAAAAATGGTAAAAATATTTTTTTTAACAATAAATAAAAACCGTTTTCAAAAACACTGAAAAGTTAAAAAAGATCTCCTAGAAAGTTTTAAAATTTGGAAACGACTTTAATATACAAATGTGATGTTGTCTGTACCTATTCTTCATCATCATCATTTCAGTCAAGAGACGCCCACTGTTGGACATAGGCCTCCTCCAGGGATCTCCGAACCGATCGGTCCTGCGCCTCCCGCAACCAGCGGCTTCCCGCGACCTTCACCAGCACGCGTAGCACAAGGATCACGAGAGCATGGACTTATTAATAAATCCATGCGCGAAAGTATTTTCTCGGCCTATTTGTCTACACAGAAATGTCACTTTTGACAGTAGCGAATGAGATAGCTATTGTTTGGTCTCGAGAAAGTGACATTTAATGATAATCTTGGGGTCATTGTGCACCGCGTGCTGATCGTCGGCCACTTTGTAGGGAGGGGCCTATCAACTCTCCTGATACGCGGCTGCCACTCGAGCACCTTTCCTCTCCAACGGCCGTCAGTCCTGCGAGATATGAGTTCTGCGCATTGCCACATAAGGTTTGCAATTGGCTAGATGAATGAAAAAAATTATTGCTTTAATAAAAATCGGTTTTCGAATAACTATAAAAACAATCAAGATATAAGTATTTTAATATTTTATGACGAGACGTGAAAATTAGAATTCAGTCATCTTCCCAATTCGTTGGGCTATGTCGTTGACTCTAGCTCTTCTACGGATCTCATCATTTCTGATGCGGTCACGTAGAGAAATCCCGAGCATACCCTCTCTATTGCCCTTCGAGTGACCTTGAGCCTTCTTCTGAGACCCATTGTAAGCGGCCACGGCTCTGTTCCGTACGTCATCACTGGCAACACGCACGAATTGAAGACTTTAGTCTTGAGACACTGCGGTAGATTGGCCGAGAATATGCTGCGTAGCCTCCCGAACGCTGCCCAGCCGAGTTGGATTCGTCGATTTACCTCTTTTTGGAAGTTGGATTTATAGAGCTGGACTATTTGCCTTAGGTAAACATAAACATCAACACTTCCAGTGTACAGCCTCCCAGAGGCGGATCGTGAATTTGTGGGGCCCTGGGCTAATACTATTCGGGAGATTTTAATAGAATAATGATGTCCCTCACTTGCCCAAAACTGTACGAAATAAGCGTGTTTTCAAGTGCCCGATACCTTTTGTAAAGACAAAATTCGCTCAAAGGCAGTATGGTGTATTGGCTCCAAAAATGTACAACATCTTTATCAGAAAATATAAACATTGTCATGACTATAACAATTATAAGTTTAAAATAGATATTGAAAAATGGCTAAAGGATAAATGCTATGATGATATTGAGCATATTATATCAAACAGGGTATAATATTGGCATTTCTACACATTTTTCACACACACTCCATTTAATATACACATCACACCTTCACACACAGACACACCTCATACAATATATATTCAAACTACACACACACACACACACACAGAAACAGGCGCAAAAAATTATGTAACATTCTATTGCTTGGTGCAAGGAGTTTTTGGAATCGGTCTAGTGATTTTGAATTCGTAATTACATAATATACAAAAATGCAAATCTCAATTCTTTATTATTTTTATTGAATGGCATTATTTAGTATGGAATATATGTTTGATCGTAAGTATATTGATACAGCACTTTGTATAAATTTTTCCGTACTGTGTGTTATAAAGCGAGAACACTGGTTCCCGAAATACAGTACAGATCAGGGGACTCACTAATTTTGTATGCTGTTACTGTGCCAATAAACATTATTATTATTATTATTTTATTTTGTGAGCTCCTTTTTTAAAAGGGTAATTTAACCTTATCGTGCGGGCCTCAGCCAAGCATGTAAGGAGAAAATTATTGGGTACTATTATTTCCTGATATGATTGAAGAGGTAAGGAATTTTCTTGTAATCCGGCATGTATTTAAAATAACGGCTTTTTGTAGGGTATCTATTACGTTGAGTGGAATTTGTAGCGTGTGTAGACTATTGCTTAGGGATTTTGGAATAATACCAGTCGTAGATATAACTATAGGTATTATATGAACTTTGTGGGCGTGCCATTGCTTTTGAAGTTGAACAGCTAGGTCTTTGTATTTTGCTAATTTCTGATGTATTGTAGATTGGATGTTATTCGTGTTTGGTATAGCTATGTCAATGAGATATATAGTTTTAGTACATTTGTGAAAAAGTGTTATATCTGGTCTATTGTAGTGAACTGTTGTATCGGTTATTATTGTTCGGTCCCAGTATAATTTGTATTGTGCATTTTCGTGTACAGTGTTTGGTTTATATTTATAATAAGGGATTTTTTTGAGAATAAATCCAAATTTATGGGTCAGGAATTGGTGAATAATGGATACAACTTGGTCATGTCGGTGTTTGTAATCGGTTTGTACAATCGCCTTGCAGGCTCCTGTGATATGCTGGATCGTTTTTTTTTTTTTATTGCAGAAAGTTGGCAAACAAGCAAACTGCCCACCTGATGGTAAGTGGTAACAGTCACCTATAATACATGTGGCTCTGGTGAGATTCGCAGCAAAACTGCAACGCCCACAAGAACCACAGTGTACGTTGCCAACTTGTGACACAAGATGTAAAGTCACAGTACCCAGTAATTTCACTGCCATATCTTACCCTTCAAACCGGAACACAGCAATGCGAGCACTGCTGCTTTGCGGCAGAAATAGGTAAGACGGAGGTACCTAATCAGACGACCCTGGTACAGAGTCTCCCTCCAGTAAAGTCCCTCCCTCCAGTAAGTTTCGGGGGTACTATTGCAATGCCTACATGAATCACTCTGCATTATTTATTCTTTTGTGATGTGTTTTCTGTAATTTCTAGTTGCTACAACCTGATCCTGTATGGCTAACATAACGGCTTCAGTTTCCGGGAAAAGCTCACCTCTCTTCAGTCATGAGTTCGAAGCAGCTTTATCAATAAAATTTTGATTGAGATCAGCGTGATGCCTCCCATGTAGTGCTTTCTGTGCCCACTGTGTTAGTTTTTGTTGCGTATCTGTAATTTTTTCATTATGTTTTGTGGTTTTGTTTTGTAAGTTAAGGGGCGTGTAGTGGTTATCGCTCAGGACCGTGTATTTGTGAAGTGACATGACAGCTCGCTTTTACTGTGAAAGTATTTACGGAGTGTGGCTATTTGATTATTGTGTAAGTTTTGGATGTCTATTATTCCCCTTCCTCCTTCTGAACGCGACAGTGTGAGTCTCTGAGTGCAAGATTTTGGGTGGTGCTTCCTATGACTGGTTAAATGAGTGTTGATTGTTCATTGAAGATTCTTTAAATCAGTTTGAGACCAATTTATGATACCGAAAGAATATGTGAGGACGGGTATTGCAAAAGTGTTTATGGCCTTTATAGTGTTACGGGAATTTAGATATGATTTCAAAAATATATTTAATCTATGCTTGAATTTTTGCGTTAGTTCTTGTTTTGTCTGTTTTGTGTGAATCTGTCGGGCTTGGTGAAATCCTAAATATTTGTATGTTTCATATTGGGTCATGGTGTCTATTTGTTCTCCTGTATTTAACTATTATTATTATAGTCTCCCAAATAGTTATTTAACTAGTTGTTATTTTGTCAAGTTACTGATTTCTATAGTGATATAGATGTACGGTACGGTATAGAAAAAAAACAGAATTAATAAAAATATTTATTTAATAAGAGTTCGTGTGTATGTAAGTACGTACACGTACATTATGCTTCAGTGTTTCGTTCTCGAGATTATAATATCATACACTTGTAGTTCCACACACAATGTCGCCATCTATGCACTTAAGTTTAGAAAACAGTTATTAAAAAATAAAAATTTATAAGCGGGTAGGTTAATACTCCCAGCTACTGTTCGGTGTTCTATTCGTCATTCACATTCCAGTGCTCCGCCATTTTTGCACATGCTATCTTTTTTATTACCTTTTTATAGATCTTGTGGTTTTATTCGTTATATTTTTGTATTTTATAAAAAAAAAAATGCCGAAAAGAAAAAGTGAACGAAATGATTTAGATCATATTAAGAAAAAAATCAAGAAACTGGAAAGAAAATTGTTGAAAGCACGTCGTAGATCATCTTCTTCGGATTCTATACAATTGTCAATTAACCCTCAAGGCAAGTACATATGACATTATCTTATTCCTTATTTATTCATAAAGGTATACGTTTCAACGCTTTGAGTTGTTACATACCGTCAAATATCAAGGGTTGACGTTACAATGCTTTGAATTGTAACTTATCCTACAAAACTCGGGTTCACGATGCAACGTCATGAGTTCATCTTACCCGCTGTAGCCATATGAGTTCTACATACTCATGTAAAATACTGTAACCTGTTTAGGTTTGCAGCTTAATATTGATTTATTGTAGTCAGTGAATGAATAATACACAAATACAGTGTGTTATTTAGTGATTTTCATCGTGTTTTAATACAATTAATGTTGATGTTTAAAAGTAGTTTGTAGTATCTGTAACCTGATTTAGGCTAACGCAATATTGTTATACTATGCTCAATAAATACGTACATACATACATACTTACACATTATGTGTAACTCAGCATCTCAGGTCGTATTTCAATACGACTATTATAGAGTATCTTATGGTACCTACTGATGATAAAATTGTTTCTGTATTACAGATGACACAATAGAATCTCAGAATAATGATAATCTGGACGAAAACTTAGCCCATCCTGGGCCGTCAAGCGGCACATTGTGCTTAGATTCGATGCAATCCATAGATATTGAAGACACACAGGAACACGATTTACAACCATTGGTTGATACTGCTGAAAAAACATTGGTTATTGAGAGCGAGAAAGAGCAGACAGAGGAATTAGATGAGGTGGTGTTACAAATTTTAGGGTCTGATCCCTTGACAGTGTCAACTTTTGGCAAAGACATACAAAAAGATTTGGCAGTAAGGTTTGAATTTATAACTACTTCAGGCCTAACAAAAGAACTCCGCAAAGAGCTTTACGACGCGCACTTGCCCCCTGCCAATTGTAAGAAGATCGCTGCTCCATTTCTGAATCCCGAGATTAAGGCTGCAGTGGCCGAAGCTGTAGTTAAACGGGATAACGGGATGATAGCAAAGCAGAAACAGATTTGTTGCGCTATTTCATGCATTGGTGAAGCTATCACCTATATGTTAGCACAAAGTTCAAAAGACCCGATTTTATTGAAACTTTTGATGGATACGGGGCGTATTCTATGTGATGCTCAACACGGGTATTCCATTACTAGGCGTAATTTCATATTAGCATGTCTAAAGAAGGAATTAAAAGATCAAATGCAGTTGACAAAAATTGACAGCCTTCTCTTTGGACAAGAACTTGCCGAGACGCTGCGAACAGCAAAGGCTATAAATAAATCTGGGGCTGAACTTAAGCCTGCTTTTCCTCAGAAAAATTTTCCTCCACAGAAAAAACATCCACCTGCTAATAAGAATAATTTAAACTTGAAGGCGCCGGCCACGAATCGCAGACCTGCGGGGCCACCGAGGGCGAAGGAGTCTGCACAACAGACGAGACTGCAGCACGCCTCATCGAGAGCATCACGTCCGAGTACCAGTCGCGGCCGCCGCTAAATGATACGGTAAATTACGCTGGCAGACTATCACTTTTTTCCGACCTATGGTTGCGATTAACATCTGATCATACCGTTTTATCTTGGATCAACGGGTATGAAATTCCATTTGCTCGTACTCCATATCAATGCAACATACCGCAGGATAAAATTATCTCTCCTACTGAATTGCATGACTTTGACCATGCCATTCAGAGTCTGCTTAGCATTGGTGCTATATCAAAATGCCAACCTTGTGATGAACAGTTTTTATCGAATATTTTCTTAGTACCAAAACCGAACGGTAAGAAGCGACTTATTTTAAATTTAAAACAATTAAACAAATTTATTGATACAGAACATTTCAAATTGGAAGATCTAAGAACAATGATAAAGCTTGTTTCAGAAGGTTGCTATATGGCAACTATTGATCTTAAAGATGCATATTTTTTGATTAAAATTAGTGATAATTCAAAAAAGTATTTGAGATTCAAATGGATGAACGATTTATTTGAATTCAATGTTCTCCCGTTCGGTCTTAGTACTGCTCCCTATGTATTCACAAAAATTATGAAACCTGTTGTCAGGTTACTACGTAGTGCTGGTTTATTATCTACTATATATTTGGATGATATATGTTTAATATCACACGAATATAATTATTGTATTTATAGTATAAATATAACAAAGAAACTTCTCTGTTCTTTAGGTTTCATAATAAATGAAGCGAAAAGTTGCACAACACCTAGTACTTCATGTAAATTTTTAGGATTTATTGTAGACTCTAAAACAATGGAAATAAGTTTACCTCTAGAAAAACGATTAAACATTAAATCTAAATTATTGAAATATAAAAATACAAAACGGTGTAAAATTAGAGATTTTGCCAGTTTAGTTGGACTATTAATATCAGCTTGTCCTGGTGTTGAATATGGGTGGCTCTATACAAAACAATTTGAAAGAGTCAAATTTTTAAACTTAAAAGATGATGGAAACTATGATAGATTTATGACAATATCTGATTCACTGTATCCTGATTTTAACTGGTGGATCAATTCTATTGATACCACTGTATGTAAAATCAAATTTGATGATTTCAAATTGGAAATTTATTCTGATGCCTCAACTACGGGATGGGGCGTGGCTTGTGGGGGAAAAACGGCAAGTGGTAGTTGGAGTCAGGGTGAAAAAATGCAACACATTAATTATTTAGAATTATTGTCAGCTTTTATCGGTCTAAAAATATTTGCAAAAAATTTACACTCGTGTCAAATAATTTTAAGAATCGACAATACAACGGCGATTTCATATATAAATCGTATGGGGGGCATACAGTTTCCCCATCTCACTAAACTGACTAAAGACATTTGGCAGTGGTGTGAATTACGTAATATTTTTATTACTGCACTATATATACCATCAGTTGAAAATAGCATTGCCGATGCTGAATCAAGGCGAATTCATCCCGATATTGAATGGGAATTATCGGATTTAGCTTTTCAACAAATAAATCAATCTTTTGGTATGCCTGATATTGATATGTTTGCTAGCCGAATCAACAAAAAATGTGTAAAATACGTGTCATGGCATAAAGATCCTGACGCTTATACGATTAACGCGTTTTCTGTCAATTGGTCCAACTGGTTCTTTTATGCTTTTCCTCCCTTCGCTATCATTCTTAAAGTATTGAGAAAAATCATTAGTGACAAGGCGAGGGCTATAGTAGTCGTTCCATACTGGCCCTCGCAGCCATGGTACCCCCTTTATAAAAAAATATTACAATCTAAATTATTATTTTTTCACCCTTCTAAAGAATTAATCATATCTCATTCCAGCAATCGGCAGATTCATCAGCAGATTACCCTGGTTGCCGGAATATTATGCGGGAATCTTTATTAAGAAGGTGCATTCCCACTGCAACCATCCCTATCATGCTAGCATCCTTATCGGAGAATTCAGTCAAACAATATGACACTTATTTGAAAAAATGGTATGTTTTTTGTAATCAAAATAATGTTAATATGTATGAAGCTTCTATTCCGATGATCATTTATTTTCTTACTAATTTATTTGAATTGGGGTCTCAATATAGTAGTCTTAATAGTTGTAAATCAGCTCTAAGTTTGATTTTAGGACCAAAAATCGGCAAAGACGATCGGGTCAAAAGATTTTTTAAAGGCCTATTTAGACTTCGACCGCCTATGCCGAAATATGACGTAACATGGGACACTTCATTAGTTATTGAAAAATTTGCTAGTTGGGTACCTAATGAAGCTCTACCTCTTGAAAAAATTTGCAAAAAATTAGTTACGTTACTTGCACTTATCACAGCTCACAGGGTCCAGACCTTGTCTAAAATTGATATTTCTAATATTATTATTTCTACCAATGATATTTCTATAAGAATTCCAGATTTAATCAAAACTTCACGCGTTAATACAAATCAACCTATTTTGGTCCTACCATATTTTCGGGAAAGGCCTGAAATATGTCCATGTAAACTAATAAGTGATTATTTGGAAATGACTCAAGGTCTTCGTAGTAATCATACATCTCTTTTTATTAGTCTTAAGAAGCCGCACAATAATGTAACTTCTCAAACAATCAGTAGGTGGATAAAAAGTACTTTGCATAGTTGTGGAATCGATACAACGATCTTTTCCGCACACAGTACAAGACATGCTAGTACTTCTCGAGCATATAGTCAGGGCATTAATTTAGACCTTATAAGAAAAACAGCTTGTTGGTCTGCCACGTCAACTACATTTGCTAGATTTTATAATAGAGCAATATTATCCTACTCTGACAGGCATAATTTTGCTAGAAGTATATTGATTGAAAATGCTGATCATTAATGTATACTATCATTGTATAATTCAAAAAATATTTTTATATGTTACTAATGTTATGTTAAATTCATATATTATTAAATTTAAATCAGCTAAAAATCTCTTTGATTTCATTTTTAAAATATTACACAATTAGGTATTAACTCTCAAAATCTACAAGTGTATGATATTATAATCTCGAGAACGAAACACTGAAGCATAATTAATGATTAAACGAACTTACCTGTAAGTGATGTTCTATCATAATTATGTGAAGTGTTTCGTTCGAAGAGATTATAAATCCCGCCCTCCCTATTTAACCCCAAAAAATTGTGAAATATTATTGCCCTCACTCTGAACTAAATGACGAATAGAACACCGAACAGTAGCTGGGAGTATTAACCTACCCGCTTATAAATTTTTATTTTTTAATAACTGTTTTCTAAACTTAAGTGCATAGATGGCGACATTGTGTGTGGAACTACAAGTGTATGATATTATAATCTCTTCGAACGAAACACTTCACATAATTATGATAGAACATCACTTACAGGTAAGTTCGTTTAATCATTAATTATACTTACAAACAAATTTTACGACATTATATATCTATAAAATTTGTATTTGATAGAGTATATACCTACTCCTGGGGTGGTCCCAAGGTCACCAAAGTCAGGATCTGATAATGTGATCCCATGAAAATTAGAGTATATACCTACTCCTGGGTTGGTCCCAAGGTCACCAAAGTCAGGATCTGATAATGTGATCCCATGAAAATCGAGGAAAACGCTAAATTAGGGTTTCTTTCACTAAAGATTTCATTCACTAAAAAGTTAAAAATATTTTACAAAAAATAAAAACCAACTTCAAAATACTGAAAAGTTAAAATAATATAAGAATAGGTAGGTACAGACAACATCACACTTCTATATTGAAGTCAGTGACAAATCTTAAGACTTTCTAGGTGATCATCGTTTGGCACCGACTTCAATTCAATATAGAAGTGTGATGTTGTCTGTACCTATTTTTATATTATTTTTAACTTTTAAGTGTTTTTGAAGTCGGTTTTTATTTTTTGTAAAATATTTTTTATTCAACACACTTGTGAGGAAAAATACTGAATAAACTAATTTTTTTGAATTAAATAACACAAATCATTGTTAAATTGCAGATAAAACTAAATAAAGGTATGAAAATAATCGTTTGAAAAATTAATGTAGTTCGTTGATGTCTTTTATACAAGGTTATTTTTTAATTATGACAAAAAATTTGTGTGCTTGTTCAGACAAGCAAACTGAACAACTTTCACAATGGCACCAACTTTGAAATCGCAAAAAAAAATCATCAGTTCCATACATTTAGGTTCAGTGAATGTTGAACATTAGTATGGAACAGCTGATTTTTTTTGCGATTTCGAAGTTGGTCCCATAGTGAAAGTTGTTCAGTTTGCTTGTCTGAACAAGCACACAAAATTTTTGTCATAACTAAAAAATAAACTTGTATAACCTCTAACTTTTAAAAAATGTAGTAAGTACACTAGTTGTGCCCGCGACTTCGTTCGCGTGGATGTCGGAAAATAACTACGTCGTAGTACATTTTTTTTCCTTTTTTGCAACATTTTTCATTGATGCTCAGCTCCTATTAGTGGTAGCGTGATCTTATACACGGTGTTTCATAATAACCAATAAATAATCAATTCTTTATCGAAAACTAATTATTAAAATGTGTTTACACGTAGATAATGCGTTCAACCCAAAATTTTCATGTAAGTATATCATAGTATCATCATCATGTCTATTAGATAATTTACATGAAAATTTTGGGTTGAATGACATTATGTGTAAACACATTTAAATAATTAGTTTTCGATAAAGAATTGATTATTTATTTATAGCCTATAGACTTCCTCGATAAATGGACTATCCAACACAAAAAGGATTTTTCAATTTGAATGAGTAGTTCCCGACATTAGTGCGTTCAACCAAACAAACAAACTCTTCAGCTTTATAATATTAGTATAGTATAGATTACTGCCGCGGCCGGCAAGTGCAGCATTGCCGGATTTTATGATGCGTGCCTTGGCGATAACACATGCGTGTTACATGAGTTGCTTTATGTATCAAAAACCGGTGAAATTAGATCCACTTTACGAGTAAGTGTGTAGAAGAAGCTTAAATTTTTGATTTCAATTGAGTAACTGAGTGTGCACAAAGGAAAAAACGGCGAAGTTCTTAGATTTGTTTTTTTTTATCCACCCTTTTTTTAGGTAACGCTATGTTGAGGTTAATTCACAAACTAATATCCTTTCAATCAGTCTATGGCTCAAGGGAGATATGTCAGTGTTTTGATCATGGATTTATTACTAGTAATAAATCCATGGTTTTGACACTAAGCGCCTTTCAAAATTATAAGAGCAAAGACTTTGGTACAGATTCTCTCTTTGACATCCCTGTGGTGAGTGGTCGCGTTTCAATTGGGGAATATCACATTTATCATGCTCTTCAACTGTCGTTCAGAGAGTACTCTCAATCAAACGCCTAAACAATGTCTTCATCTGCGTTCTTCTCGGAAAAAATAACGCTGAAAACAATGGCTTCATCGGCGGAATTTGTTACAAAATTTTTTCATGTCTAACGCCACATACCCGCGCTAAGCTGTCAGTTACATACGTGATGTTAAAATTATTTCGTTCAATAATGCGTTACGACAGGTTAAGTTCGAATAAAAAAGATACTTCTTATCCTATTCAAATCATCACATCACCACAGCTCATAAATGTCCTCATCGAGCGGCTCGAGTATACCTTGTATCTCTACGGAGGTAGAAGTATCTAGAGGGTTTTTAGCTGGTAGTGGGTCTTCTACCCGAGTCCTGCATATCCTCGGGGTGGCCTAGTCAGCTCAAGTCGCTTGTTGAATAACGTAAAAACTGTATTTTCCCTCTATTAAAAAAAGGGTGTTTAAGCCCTAGTTGACCACGCTGGCCTAGTGCGGATTGGTCGACTTCACATTGCACCTTTGAATTTCTTCGCAGATGTACCTATGCAGGTTACCTCACGTTGTTTTCCTTTACCGTAGGAGTGTCGGACAAATGTACATATGAAATTCGAAAAACGAAAAACACATTGGTACATGGCAGGATCGAACCTCGGACCTCCCGATGAGAAGGCCAGTGCCGAGTCCACAGCGCCATCGACGCTCATTAAACGGATCCTATTAATCCTATATTACGGATCTATTTTACTATATTCTTACTGAAAGTAATATTATTACTATGGTATCTTCAGCCACAGCCCAATTATCTGGCAACCGCAGCTCTTCAGTCATCATCTAAGCCATCTCGATAACAATTTATGCCGCACATTATCAGTCGCGTTACACTATAATAAAAATTTCCATATAATCGTAACAACAGCAAATAGGAATAAATACTGTGCTTTACATTTTTTCGATAACATAGTGTACTTATTAGTTTTTTTTAAAGTCGAATATCCTAAGTTGTTTGGCGCGTCGTCTAGCATAGACATTATTTAAAATCACTATTGCCCTCTTTAAAAATTAAAGTAGGTCAATAATTTTAATGTCGTTAATTTTCTAATAAACATTATCTAAGATTAAGGTCAAGATATTGGAAAAGGAATCAGACCTTCACCACTAACACTCTCATAGAGATTCAAGATGTGTTAAGAACGGACTTATCACCGGTCAACATATGAATCTTACGAAATTCTACAATAAACCATAACGGCCGGTTGCACCAAGTTTTACGTTTTACGATTTCGTAAAAAGTAACTACTTAATACATAAAAATGGGTCGTTTCATTATTAAATATAATAATATGATTCGCGCCCTACATTAAACCTTTCTAAACGTAAAGGATAAAATAAAATTAAAATGGAAACTAGAGGCGAGACATTATGGTGCAATTCTTACGTATTCATATTGACTTTTACTGTTACTTTTTACGAAATCGTAAAACGTAAAATTTGGTGCGTAAGTGTTTCAAGGGATTTGAAAATACAAAATGTCATGAAAAAAAAACGACAAACAAACATGTAACCGCTTTTAAGTCTTTAAGACAAAACTAATTTTGAACTACTCGTATTAATTTAAATGTATCTTGTTAAATGTCTTTATTTAGTTTGATCTATCAATTTAAATGTGTTTTCATACCACCTGCTCGATAATGTTCAATTATAGCCCCCTTAACTTCAACGTAAAGCAAAACATTATCTATCCCAAGGGAGTAAAGTGGTTTAAATTTGGGACATAAAATTCGAATGAAAATTTAGCATAGATGATAGCTTAGGAAGGCAAAGGTTCTACGCCCATACACCAGTGGCGTGCATCGACTATAGATACAAATAGACATTCCACCCTGAGAATGTGTAAATAATGTTTTTATAAAATCTAAATACATAATTTCTTTCCCAAATTATAAAAACAGAGTTTGTGATATTTGTTGATTAAATGAGTTCAAACTGTGTTTTCTCTCTTGACTGCCTCTCTTGAAAATGAATGAGAAAGAGTTTTTTGTGGACTTCTTCGCCAATTTGGTGGAAGAACTAGAGGCAGCGAGCGCTGAACCACCGCGACGTAGGCAGGGGTCCTTTTGAATTGAGCAATGCGGAGTTCATAAAATATTGATTCAATAAAGACCTCGTAGGTATTGTTACGGTTGGGGTAGTGAGAAGAAAAGAAAAACTACCCCTCGGTAAACAAAATTTATTTGGCGTGGTCCAAAATGCCGGTTGCATAAAAAAATGTGCTACTAGTATAACCACTTTCCAAATCCGGCGATAGTTAAGTTTTAGTACTCTCCTGGGTCTCCTGGGTGAGTCTTGGCTGCCGAAGAAGTAGAACTCGGGACTCGGCTTTGTGTAGGTATGGGCATATGCGATATTATTCACTGGAGCCAAGAAGGCAGCGTCACGCAATCGCAAGCACGAACTTTGGACCCTGGAATGCCACATAAAAGCCACATAAATGCCAAATAAACAAGTTATTTAAATTTCAAATGATCGAGTCTGTAATTGAGCAGCGATCACAGATTGATTATAAAAACAAAGTTAAGAATTAAACATAATATATGTGTTGTTTTACCCAGCCTCAAAATTACTGGGGTTTTTTGCAGATATGCCTAAGAAAGGTATATGTGTGGTTTTTTACAGGTGCTGTGTGCACAATTTTTTTTTGGAACAGGGAGCTATCAATCTGGCGCCGCAATGAGGCAAACTTTTTGCCAATTCTGATAAATATAAAATTTTTTACAAAAAATAGAACCGACTTCAAAAACACTGAACACTTAAAAATAATCTTCTTCTATATTGAAGTCGGCGCCAAACGATGATCTCCTAGAAAGTGTTAAAATTCATTCATTCATTCAATATAGAAGAAGATTATTTTTAAGTTTTCAGTGTTTTTGAAATCGGTTCTATTTTTTGTAAAAAAAAATTATTTTATTAACTTTTTAGTGAATGAAATCTTTTTAGTGAAAGAAACCCTAATTTAATACAGCTGGTATTAAATTAGTGTTTTCCTCAATTTTCTATGGGATCCCATCATCCGATCCTGACTTTGGTGACCACGGGACCACCCTTGCAGTATACTCTATCAAATAGAAAAAGAATTTTGGAAATCGGTTTAAAAATGACGGAGTTATGAGGTAACAAACATAAAAAAAAATTACAACCGAATTGATAACCTCCTCCTTTTTTGAAGTCGGTTAAAAAGATTCTGCTATAAAGCGTAGGACATCTATGTTATCTATTAGAGTTCGTCTCATTTACCTACAATAATTTTTTTTTAATTCCCGTATAAGTATATTCTTTTCAGAGAATATAAAGAACATAAACATAACGTCGAGGATAACTTTAAATACTTATCTTGCGTCACTGCTCCCAAGGTTTTTTAGCCCTTGTTATAGAATCTCTTTATTTATGTTTACCCATCGCCTTAAGCTTCATTCTTAGAATGAGCTTAAAAATTTATCACTTTTCAGCTGTGGGTCGGCTTCCACTAAATGAACTAGACGAAGTTTTGCAATTGGAAATTTTTAGCTCTACAACCGATTATTATATATTCTATAAATATAATAGACACAAATTAAATATTCGCACCAAACACTTTTTTGTTTGCAACACAAAATTTGATATAATAATCTTCCTATCCTAACTGATATTCAGTCACGGACTCACGGCGGCCAATCTCAACAGAGACTAGCCATCTGCGCAGTGGAGATATTATACTTAGTGCACAAGTGACTGCGCAAACGCATCAAGTGCATTTTCTGTTCCTTCACTTGGCTAGTCCGATGATACGGTTAGCCGACACGACCGGGGCGAGAACCAGCGCAGGACCCACAGCTTAACGTGCCTTCCAAAACACGGAGGATCTTGAGATGTTTCGTATTTTGGTCACCCATCATATAGGATGACCACAGCCAACGTTGCTTAACATTAGCAATCGTTAGCTGAGCGCATAATGCGCCACCATTGGCCACCAAGCTCCTCAGATGTAATGGGTGACATTTGCCGTTAGAACCTATGAATATCCGGAGCGTTCCGCTTCATTCAATGTACTTCACGAAATATTCAAAATTGAGTTTTTATATTATTATATTTTGTAATATATGTCTTAGTTTTAGAATATATGACATTAAAGAATAGATTTTGTAACATTTTTTTACCAAAACAACTATTTTATGATGTACATATTATAGTGGTTGCCATAGCGCTTCTAAAAACGCCGCACGAACTTCCTAGTTCGATTGGTAATTGTTCTATGGGTGCCCCAGAATACGATTTATACGAATCATTCGAACTTTTCAGTAGAATCGTGAAATTCGCATACGAATTTACCTTTTTTTGTATTTTAGGGTTTTCATGATAATGTGATAATTTTAACCATAGTTATAGTGATAAAGATAATGTGACTGTTTATGATGAAAATTAACACATAAGTAATTGTTAATAGTTCTGAGTTTTTATTGTCTTGCAGATAGTATGAAAAGCAGAGTATTCAGTTCACCTCTGGAATAAAGCAGTCTTCGTCTTAGGCGACTTAACTCCCTCGTTTTGTTCAGGAGTTAAATTTTTACTCCCTCGCTACGATCGAGAGTTAACTCTAAGAGTCCCTCGTTACGCTCGGGGTTCAATATGAATGTGAATAATCTACTATTTTAACCGGATTCGAAAAGGATTCGATTCGTATGTTTTTTTTGTTTGTATGTTACGCGATTAGGTACCCCGCCAATTGGGATGATGACTGAATTCTAATTTTTACGTCTCGTCATTAAATATCAAAATACCGTGGGAAAAGATGCAGTCCTGTGAAATCAGAATTAAAATCGGCTTAGAAATACACTAGATACAAGCATTTTAAGTTGTTAATTTGAAGGCGATTAGACAGGGAGATCCGACATCAACCGAGACGTCATTGTTGAGTACGGCCATGTAAACTCCTTGTAAATTGCCGTTTTGCTAGAAAGAGATGTAGAAAAATCTTTAATACCTAATATCTTGGTTGTTTTTATAGTTATTCGAAAATCGATTTTTTCTTTCTGTTTATTATATGAATGAGCTTCTATTAAAGCAAAAAAAAATTTTTTGTCATCTAGCCTATTGTGGACCGATTTTCAAAATTCTTTTTGTATTCGATAGTCCCATTGCCACCAAAATCAGGATCCGATGATGGAATCCCCGAAAAAACGAAAGAAATCCTTCAATTTTATAGGTACGTTCAACGTAGGTACATGTTTCTTCCGAAGCTGGTCCGTATTTGCGTCTGGTGGTACGTATTTGCGTTTGGTAGGCATGAACCGAGCTGATGATGGAAAGATCCTTAACTTTTAGGAGTTAGAGGTTTTTTAAATACAATAGGCACGTATTGACACGTCGTACTCTTTCAAGTTACTTCGGCGAGCTGGTATTACATTCAATAAAAAAAATACAAATATTTCAAGAACGGACTTCAAAAATACTTAAAAATAATATAAAAATACAGACACAGACATTACACTTCTATATTGAAGCCGGTGCCAAACGATGATATTCTAGAAAGTCTTAAAATTTTGCACAGACTTCAATATTGAAATGTAATGTTGTCTGTATTCTTATATTTTTATTACCTTTTAAGTGTTTTTGAAGTCGGTTTTTAATTTTTGTATTTTTTAGTTAAGTAGGTACTTAAATGTTTTTAAAATTTACAAGAACAAACGAAATAAATGAGACATTTTAAAATTTTCAAAAAATCAACACATTTTTAAGTATTAACTACGAATTTATAAGTATGAAAAATAAAACTATCTTTGTAGATTTGCCAGGATAAACGCGTTTATATTATTTTTGTGTATGCAAAAAAACCCAATGATCAAAAGTATTTGCAACTGTCAAGTGAATGACGTTCACATTGACATCGTGAAATTATTTGACAGTGTTGTAATTATGATGTTAGTTGTGAATTATGTGTAGAAACACGAGTGAAAACAAAGTGGTGTTACAATCTACGAACTAACTCTTACCAATTTGCACCTTTTAAGGTACGGAACCCTAAACATGTGCGATAATAATTAAGCAGTTGCGAAATCAAACACGACTATCATCTGGCTGAGGCATTTATTAACATTTATTTTTCTTTTTCAATTTTTTATCTTAATACAACATACATAGTAATTAACAATACATAATAAATAGTCCAAAAGTATATTACGCCTACAAAATAGCGTAGTCGTTATAAGATTATCGCCATATGAGTTGCCAATGCTCGCATACTTCGCAAACGCAACCCATGTATGACACGCTCGAAGTTGGGAATATTCTCAGAGAGAGTTGAAAACATTGCTTATAGTAGTCTCGTGCCATTGTTTTTGTATCACTTTACAAGCATTCTCCCGGAGTGTATTCCATTCACGAAGCTACATGTAATGAGTAGCGGTATAGACCAGAGCAACGACTGCCACCTGCATTCAATACGCAGATTAACAAGATGTGTGTAGGTAGACTAAGTTGTACAATATCAACAATCTCACAGTTTGTGCGGTCAGAAAAAGTACAATATGTCTTTTTGGCAAACGTAACATTTGAGAAAATATACCTATTTTAAATATATCTATTAAGGTTAATCAATGAAATATATGTCCCTACAAAAATAGTTTGCATTTTTGTACAATGCCATTAATGAAGAAACAGCAGGATTTACGGGTTGGTTTTGTATACGACAAATGCCTTATTTTTAATTTAGACACCGAAAAATCGTTTCCAAAATTTTATCTAGGCCTGCCTTTATAAAATTTCCGTAACGATTTTTACACATAGCTATATGTGACTGCTAGTATAATTGACCAAACTAAATTTGTAACATTTTCTACAAGTGTGTTATCTAAAAATATTATTCTTCAACAGGTAAAGTTAGTTGAAGCAATTATATCCCAATTTGAGCGAGGGAGGTAGGAAAGTGTGTTTAAGAAAAAATAGAAATTAGATACATTGTTAAGTTTAACCTGGGTTCGGAAGATCTCATGAGCTTTCTACAACCACATATAGAAGGGATGCTTCCATCGTGCCGCATAATGCGATATATAAAACGTGTTGGAAACGATTAATTTACAAATGTTACCTTTTTAATAGATACTTAATACGTGTAGAGAAATTGTGCTCATAGTTTGTGCTTACAAATATTTGTATGCGATCACTAGATAAATATAATACTTAGTGAGGGTGGTGCGATGAAAAGTGCGTGGACGCATGTCGGACGGGAGGGGCGGGAACTCCACTCGACAGTACATTTCGACCAATAGCGTCTCGTGATTTACATACATATAGGTACATAACATATGTAGGCATATAATATACATATAGATTTTAATAAAATTGACCCAAAATTGCTAAACGTTAGAATAAAAAACCATCGGAAAATTTGAATATAAACTAGATCGGAAAAATAAAACCAGGAAATAAGTTCATAAGTGAACTTTGCAAATAACTGTTTAGATTTCAGCAAGCCGAAACATATAACACCTTAAGCCCGTATTTAATACAGACTTGTATTATTATTATAGTTTAAGTACACAATATTAAAATTAATAATAATCACATTGAAAGGTACATAGTCTATTCTCGAGATCATGTTTTGCTTCTTAACACCTAAATATTTAAAATATCACAATAAATTGCTGTGCACATACGAAACAGGCAAATTTTGAGTGCAATTACATTAATGTATCATAATAGCATTACATTTCATCCTAATAAGACATTTACACTTAGAAAATTATACACGTCATACTTATTATTATACCACATATTAGAGTATTATTAGATCCACAATGAATTGCAAATTATGTATAAAGTTGTATAATTAAACATAAGGGGTTGCAAATGATTGTGGAAGCGACTAGACAGACATGATAGACACACAAAAGCACAGAGTAGGTTACATACATGTATTTTAAATTATTTTACTTAAGTATGGATGACAATTTTGCAATTTAAGTATAAAGTATGTTCATAATATTTAAACACTATGCCTGACGTACAGGTATGTTTAAGAATTTATTGTTGTTGTTTTCTACGCGTTCTCATAATTTATCTAGGAATTTTTGTTTACATCGCTCCCTGCCTGCGTTGATTATCTAGAAATTTAACTTTAATTAGGTATATTCAAAGTAATGTAACGTTGGGTAAAAATTGAAGTATAGAACTTAAATAGTAGTGTTGCTTATGTAGTGAATTGTTATTAATACTTTTTATTATGATCTAAAATAAGTTCGTTACTAATAATATAAACTTTAGGAAACACCACAGGAACGACAAAACAATTTCATATAAGTACCTAGGTACTATCCAATTTAACGACAATAACAATTTTACAATGTTAAGTCTTTTGAAAAATTAATCATCAAAGCGAATCATTTTAACCTCCAATAATTTCTTTGATTCTATTGATTTTCTTGTGTATTTTATTTTTATTATAAATACCGTAGAGTCTGATGGCTCAAGAACGTAGTTCTAACAGACTACTGCGGTGTTTATTTAGTTTTTCGATAATATTTTAATTATTCCGCTTCGCAGGATTCCTAAGTTAAGTCTCGTTAAATGTGTATTCATTTTGATGTGCCTCCAGAATCATTCAAAAGAGTTATCATAAGGGCAAAATGTTCACTTCAAATTCTTCTCATTTTATAACTACACCTAGTTATGAAGTTTATGAAAGCAATTAATAAAAAATTATTTTTAATTTATATCAAAGTCCCAAAAGCCGATAATATGAATTTTATGTCCTACATGATAACACACACTTATTTGTAGTTCTACTGATCAACTATGCAATCACGAGACACAAAATACAAGTGCAAAACTATACTGACTAATAACTAACTAAGTATACTATGCGTGCAATTTCATTATAATTATATGTAAGATTATTATTACCTACATCCAGAGATTTAAATCTCTGCCTACATCTATGTTCTACGTATAAGCATAAATGATATTGTAATTTATATCCTAAACAAATAATATTTTTATACCTGAACTTTGACTAAGTTAATTTTATAGTTACCTATAGGTACTTATTTTTATAGTAACAATAGTGATTATACCTAAACGTTAAAGATTTAGTATTATCTTAAGAGCTTCATAATCTTAAAAATTACAGATTTGATTTGAGGTGAACATTTCCGAGCCGTATTGTTTTCATGAAATTAAAATATGAGAGGTAAGTATTTACTTAAAAACTCGATTAAAATATAATTTGTAGTGTTTAATTATAAAAACACTATAAACACTTTAAATCAGTTAAAGCGCCGTGGCATTTCTAAAAGTGTACTAATACAGTTAAATTAGTAGGTATTTATTGAGCATTGCTAACAGCGATTTTTTTCTAAAAAACAAGTATCTTCAAATCTAGAGTGAATCGGTTTTTGCTCTATATATTAGGTATGCGCGTTCCACGCTGCGTCAACATGGAGGTGCCGCATAAGTATTTTATATATTTAAAAAAGTAAACTAGGCGCATTTTTAGTTCTTACATACTTTAAATGGTAAATTGATTGATCAATATGATTTTCAGGCCGTAGAATGCCCTTTATTTTCTACAGGCACGCGTTCTGGATTTCGGTTTTCGACTTAAAATAGAAAAACCGATTTCAATATGACAAGCAAAACATGCAGTCAAAGGTAATCTAGGGGCCGTTCGAAAACCCGTGAGGTTTTCACTCGGTAAAAAAGAAAAGGATAGATATATTGCGAGAAAGAGAAGTTTTACTGGTTTTCAAACGCTAGCGAGTGATTTTCGCACTTCACGAATTTGCAAACGGGTTCTGTCAATTAAAAACGAAAAGCAGACTTCTTGTGTTTTGCAAAAACGAAAAGCAGACTTCTTGTGTTTTGCAATTTATTTTACAACTACACAAAGCTTTACTTAACATTTGTAGACTTTAACTTCGACTAAAAAACGAAATCAGTAGCCACAGATCACGAACAGTCAACTGTCAATGTCAGGTAAAATTTAACGCTGACTGGGGGCCGAGAGAAATTCACTCCTGTCGGGCGAAAATTACTCTTCATTAGTGCGTTCAGAAATACGAGCGGTAAATTGGTCGGTTACCCTCGGTTTCACTCGGGTGGTTCTCGAACGCTATCGGGTGAAATTCACTCTACCCCGAGTGAATATTACTCGTTTTCAAACGTACCCCTATATATCTCAATTTCCACCCACCGCGAAAAATATAATTATTTTTTCAATTCGATAAATATTAAATTAATTGTACCAATAACATAGGTATTGGAAAGTTTCATAATTTCTAAGTATGTTGGCTTACTTTTTTGTGATTGCGGGCAATAGTTCTACTTTTTCTCCATTGTAGGTTAACACCCTTGGCAACAACAATAAATTTCTTAATAATTTTATACTCAACAATCACGTGTGTAAATGTCACTTAATAGGTGTATGCTCATTAATAACATAAAATGTGTAACAATTTAATATAAGCAGTACATTAAAAACCGTTTGAAGTAAAACAAAAATGTCAAACATTGAACTAACAAAATTCTTCGTAATAAAGTATGCTGGTAAACAATAATAGGAACTGATTAACGCCTACAGCCGAGACGTCGCCATCGAGGCTCCTACGGCATTCGATAACAACAGTCACTTCAGTCATAACTCTAAGTTCGTGCTAATTGTATGAAAATTATTTTCGATACACAACTAACGAAATAAATTATGAATATATTTAATACGGATTTACATTATAACAATAATAGCTGCCTATAGTTGAGTTACCGTTTAAGTCAGGTGTTAATGCTCTCATTATCTAAGCATTTCCGATAAAAAACAATTTATATAAATGAATACATCGAGTATTAAACAACTCAAAGTCATTCGGCTGCCACTTTCAATCTATAGGTGTTCTTCACAATGCAATCGGGCGCCGCCGCTCGCTAAATATAGGCCGAATGATTATTTTTTTTTCAAATACAAATAATTAAATATCTATGTACACATTCTTAGAGTCCTCTTATTTTATTTTACAACCCTCATAAGATAAGGAATGTCGTAACTTAACATAAAGTTAAATACACAAAATTAATATGTAAACATCTCAACAAACGGATATAAACATGATTCGTCAAATGAAGAACTATTAATCTAAAATATTTATGTATATGACTACGACTAACAATGTCGACTACCAGTCTCACATTTTAGTTTAATAAGTGCTAGAAGGTACGAAATACTTGGAAAATAATCAGCTGCGGATAGGTTTAATCGGGACGAAACCAGATCGCATCACTTCCTTCGCTTCCACGCATACGTTGCGCACGCGCACACATCCGACTCTTTCGCGTCTGTTCACTGGCTGAACCTTACACTACACTTTAAGTGGCCATGCTTTCGGCGTATGCTGCACCACTACTTGATATGTTTCATTACGTTCAACGCGTCTAGTAGTCTTGACTGGTTGCGTCCGAATGTTAGGCGATCGCAGCTATCACTGACCGCTTTATAGCACTTGTCGGTCGATCGATGTCAATTAATAAGGTCCGTGTAAACTAGCGGAATGTTGGAGCACTATAGGGTCGGGGTCCAGGGAGAGCTTAGCGGCCGCGCGCCCACCGCAAGAGCGCGTCGGCCAGCACGTCGAGGTGGGCTTTCGTCTGCAAGCAACACAAAAATGACATGTAAACGCAACGCAACGAACAACTTAATTCCACAACAGCTGTCGATTTTATACATATATACTGGTAAAAGATATTTTATTTTGGCTATGGTTGACTAAGGTCTAATCTCCCTAACATGGGGTAGACTCGAGCCCCTCGGTGAAGACGTATATGAGCTGTTATATTGATGATGATGATGAAAACGTTTGTAAATAGTGGGATTGCCCCTGTGCTTGGTTTGGTTGTTAATATCCCTCTGAAACAGAAGTACAACTAAGCAGTTCAACTTAAATTAATGTAATTTAATTGTAGATGCATGTTATACAGCTCATGTAGCCGCCCGTCTAGCTAGTACTATCTTAACTCAGTTTGTCTTCAATATCGTTGTGATTTGGGGGAGGCCTATGTCCAACAGTGGGCGTCTCTTGGCTGAAATGATGATGATGATGATAATGATCGTTGTGGGCTCGAGCCTACCCTATGTTAAGGTGTTAAGGCCTTAGTCAACCACGCAGGCACAGTGCGGACTGGTCGACTTCACATACACCTTTGAATTTCTCGCTGATATATGCAGGTTGCCTCACGATGTTTTCCTTGATTGTAGGAGCGTCAGACAAAAATGTACATATGAAATTGAAAAACGAAAAATTGTACCTACATGACGGTCTCGAACCCCGGAACTCCCGATTGGAAGGCAAGTGCCGAGTCCACAGCTCCCTTTTGCGCATTTAGACTTATTTGGTCCATTATGCGTGTGGGATGGCCGGTTATTCTAACCAGCCCAGCTCCTTCCAGAAGCGCAGAAGTCTCCTGGGACGTTCACAGACTTCTAGGAGTGACCTCGGATTGCCAAGGATTTCTTACGAATGTTTTAATCAAAACCAATTCATTACCGTTCCCATAATATGTATTGACATCTGGTAGCTGTCGACGTGTTGTCAAAATGCATGGTATGGGAACGGAAATGTTTCTGAGTTGGTAACGTTGTAAATAGTGCGATTGCCCCTCAGGTAATCTTCTGACTCAATGGGGCTATGGAACTCGCAACATGGTTTCAATCACTAGACCATGATAAAAACAGCAAAACATAAATAGGTACATGTTGCTTCTTCATGCCCTGATGTACGAGTATGATGATGTGCAATAAAGCTTACACATGAGTTAAGCTGTTACAAATACGAGTACTATGAAGAAAAGGCACTTCATAAGTGCCTTAATTTTGCTAATTTTATAATTTTTAGTGCAAAACCGTTTCCGGGGTTCTGTTTATTTTAATATTAAATTCTCTCCTCGAGACTTACAACATCACTACGTCGGTAATAGAGTGACGGGCGAAGAGAATGAAAAGTGACAAATATAAATGCAGTCAGGCGGGAATGCAACAATATAGCACCTCCTTACACACCTTATCTTTACTCAGATAGTCAGTGCCTATAATGGCATTTGTAGAGCCTGCTCTCCCGTTGTATTGAAAGCGTTGGACATACCGTTTTATAGAACATGCAGGCCTGTCGGTCTTCGTCTTCGCCGCTGGGACAGTCGATGAATCCGTCGCAGAGCACATGGTCGTCGATGCAGCGGTACCGGCCCTGCCTGTCCGGCGTAGGGCACGCGAACCGCTCCATTCCATCCGCGGCAGGAGGGCATTCTGGAACAACCAACATTACGTTTAAACCTCTGTTTAGAAGTTACATTGAATTTCCATACGGTGGTGAAGCCTAAGAACGCAATTATTCCATTATTTCATGTTTTGGGCTCCGTACCTCAAAAGGAACCTTTTTAGGATTACGTTCCTAAAAAGGAACCTTTTTAGGATTACGTCGTTGTCAATCTGTCTGTCAAGACCTTTCTTATCGCTCTCTTATATTAAACTATATATATATTTATATTAAATACACGGGTCTTCGGTCTCTTTCAGCTGTGAAAATTTGTGTGTGAATCTTACGAAGAAAGACTTATTGGTTTTAGGATGCACTTTTAGAGGACCGTCGTATGGTTGCGGATATGAAGCTACTCTATGATGTGGTTAATGCTACACTGGACTGCCTGGCGCTCACATTACGGGTTGTTTTTTGCACCTGTACTATGCGCACAAGGCGAAAAAGCTCACTTTATGCTGGATCGGTTCGTTTAAATTGCGCCAAGCATTCCGCATTGCACCGTATCATACAAACTTACCAAACCAATTTGGTTTTACCAAAGGTCGTTGCACAACAGATGAAGAGTTGCACTTTTCAAACATATTTTTGCCGCTTGTGACTTGTGTATATTTTGTGACCCGTCGAAGGCTTTTGACTGCGTTAGTCACAAGACTCTTTAAAAAAAACCTTTTTAAAAACAAGCTTTTATTTAAATGCGCTAAAAAGAAAAAAATAAACTTTTACACTAAAACTTTTACTTAAAACGTTATTTCACATTTGACGCAATTTATATGACATAAAAGCTTGCCGCGAGATTTACTTGTGTGTAGTAACTTAAAAGTACTTAAAAGAGTACTTTAAAGTACCGACACGTATTTACTTAGTTTGAAAATTGTAATGTATAAAATTATTTAATTTACTTGTTTATCTACAAAAGCAAATCTCGCGACAAGCTTTTATGTCATATAAATTGTGTCAAATGTGAAATAACGTTATAAGTAAAAGTTTTAATGTAAAAGTTCATTTTTTCTTTTTAGCGCATTTAAATAAAAGCTTGTTTTTAAAAAGGTTTTTTTACATTTAATTTATTTTTTACTTTTTAGATATCACAGGACACGTTTCTCAGTCTGTTCATCTCATTCAACGCATCATTGTTGCAAGGTCGTTTGCGGGAACGTCTATACAGAATTTCAGCTGAATCGGTTAAAGATATCTACTTCAAAATTGATTTTTTGGCTTTAGAAGGACGCCATAAAGTATTAATAATTTTCAAGTTATTCTTAGCAAGACCTTTTATTTGATACCCATATTGTAGGAGTGCATTTAAAATAATTGGTCCGCCATCTTGGGTATGCCGCCATCTTGGATTTAGAATGACGTCACACAGTTAACCATGCATTTTTATACAAACTGTGTGTGTATACAAAATTTCACCACAATCGGTTAAAGATATCTACTTCAAAAATGTTTTTTAAGCTTTACAAGTCCGCCATATTGGATTAATAGTATCGTCACATTATTTTTCGAGTTACTCTTAGCAAGACCTTTTATTTTATACCCATATTGTAGGGGTGCATTAAAAATAATTGGTCCACCATCTTGGGTATGTCGCCATCTTGGATTTAGAATGACGTCACACAGTCAACCATGCATTGTCATCCAAACTCAACGTGTATACAAAATTTCAGCTCAATCGGTTAAAGATATCTGCTTCAAAATTGAGTTGCAAGATTTCACCCGAACATACATACTTACTTACATATTTACATAACTACATACTAAAATAAAAGCTTGTAATAAACTTAAACATTATGGTGTCTCCGAAGAAGCAATTAGCCTTATGGAGTCTTATTTGTCCAATAGGGTCCAGAAAGTTGTTATTATTAACCATATTCACACTGGTGTGGTAATACGGTGTGACTACGGATCGGTTGTGAACAAAACAAGCTTCTTATATATAAAAATGAAATGCTGTGTGTTAGTCTCGCTAAAACTCAAACACGGCTCGACAGATTCTTACGAAATTTTCGGTGTGTGTTTAAATAGGTCTAGGAAAGTTTTACACGTGACCAGGTAGGTGGCGCTGTAATCAGGCAGGAAAACATCTGCTGGGCCCACCATTCTTCTTTTTTAAATATAAAAATGTATTGCTGTGTGTTAGTCTCGCAGAACTCTGAAACGGCTTGACAGATTCTTACGAAATTTTCTGTGTGTATTTGAATAGGTGCAGGGAAGGTTTAAAAGTACTCTCTTTTTTTTACTGTCTAATGGTGTGCCTCCGACTAGCGTTTCGGGAGAAATGAAACACTTAATTTTGATGATATAATAATTCCGGAAAGATTTTTACAATTTTCTAGTACCTACCTACGCTTATCCCGAGAATCACATCTCTCTGACATAAGTTTTCAAAACGGGAACATCATTCTAATCATTTTGAATAAAAATCTGCATAAACCCAATGAAACCGATAAACGATGGTCGGTGATTGGTAACCGCTGCGTCAGTGTTGCCAGATTTTTTCCACCTTCCTCCCCAAATACATTTAAAAAACCCCTAGTTTCTCCAGTTTGGTTGATAAAAAACCTCTGACTATTTTGGCCATGTCATATACATAAGCTTTCTAATATTGACAATAAAAAACTTAGAAGTTTTCTTTAAATTACCTATTTTAATTTATTTCACATACATAGCCGTGTGTCTGTCGATTCGGATTTTTCGTTATAAATGTCTGTGTGAGGCTGTGGAAAACAGTCTTTTAGCCGGAATTATGATAAACAAGACAGTTCAATGGTAACATAATGTGTTGCCAGCTAATACTCGTAAGTTTTAGTGTCCCATTCATTTTATTTGGTGAATAAATTGTCGGTCTTGTCTGATATAAAAAGGAATTTGCCATTTGGTTAGAATAGTAGAAAACCTTCAGAAAATCCCCTAGATAAATTTCGTGATCTGCAAAAACCCCTAGGATTTAGGGAAATCCTCTGAATTTGGCAACACTGCGCTGCGTGGAGGATCAAGAACATGAGGGCCAACCTAAGAACTCGAGAACTTTAGTACAAACAAGGTTTCGTGACTTTTAATTCGCACCCAAAAAAGTCACACTTGGCTCACCAAGTTAAACACACGCAAAGTTTGGAGGAAAATGCACAAATTGGTCGGAAATTGCTCGGTCATGGTAGTTAATCTTAACGGAAATATGAATTATGTATAAGTGCTTACACACTCACGCACAATATATAACAACCATCAATGTTTATTGCAGTAAAATCCTTTTTTGTAATAAACTTAGACGAGAACTTTTAATTTAATATTAAGTTAACTGTTAATTTTCCTAAAATTTTAATATAAAACGAAAAAGATAGAAGATTAAAAACGTACCTAACGTTTTTAATCTTCGTAAATAAAATGATGCATCTCTTTACCGACAAACCCTGAAATTGTTGTTGCCCATACGACATAGAAGGAAGATGAGATCCCTTATGCTCTCTTTTCTCTTCTCCATTCCCCGTCATATTGTTTCAATACTTTCCATGATAATTGACCTTTTTTCTTGAACTCAATACGAATCTCCATTTAATTAATAAACATTTTCGCCGTATGAACGCGCCGAAGCGCCGAAGAAAAAAATTAAGTATCAGGGACTAGACATCATGAATTAACATTTCTTTATATAATATAAGTAAGTGTATCCAAATTGAGAAAAACATTAGTACGATATGTACATATTTAAGAACAGGGTTTAAAATACAACAAGTTTCGGCTTTGTATCTAAAAATGTGTTTTTTATTCCATAAAAAAATTAATTATTTAGGCAAAATCTTGTCTTTCTTCTTACTCGTTGGCAAATTATGAAATAGTATAAAAATATATTGAAATTATTTATGCATTTGTCACTTAATATAAATTTGTTATTGCTAGCATTTTTGTTATTGCTGCGAATTTAGGTAAGGTGTTGATAACTAATCACACGCACACAGGACATAACAAAAAAAACAACCCTTACTTATTCATTGATATTTAGTCTACAGCCGACAATCACGGGACTCAAATACTACCACAGAAGTGTTTTCTGCGATTGGTTCTGTGAAATGAAGATTAACCCACCGAGGGCCAAAGTTCAATGATCTTAGTCATTCATGCGACAATAACTTTTGACTTCGCCCGTTTGTATTACAAAAAGGGATCGCGACCGGCTTTAACGCAGAGCTTAATGAGCTGTGTTGGACGCCTACACATTGTGTATTTTAAACTGCCGGGTATGTCCGCTGTGTAACAATACGGTGCTTGTGTATCCAACTAAGCTAATAAATCGTGGGCGAGCGATTTTCAGGTTAGAGGCTCCCTCCCAGTGGTCAGTTAACAATGATTAATATCTCCTTCGTGGAATAACTGATTGATTGCGTGCCTGTCGTCGCCGAGAGGAAATTTAATTCATGCAGACTAACGACACATTTCAGACATGTGACACGTACGTATCTACATCTCGTTACCTTTGAGTCTATTTCACGCGTATAAATAATAAATGGTGGCAATAAAGCGGATTGATATTTCGTACATCAACTCTGAAGTTGGTACCAAAGTTGTTGTTGGCGTACCGTTTGTATGTTTTTGTCATATCTATCTATATTTCGTTTCATATACGATTTTATGTCAACGCAAATAACGTCTCACCAATGAAAATGCAGGGCTAGGTACAAAATTTTTGTGAGTTATCTCACAAAAAATTATATTTGAAGTGTAATAAAATTCCGTTTTGTGTAAATTCGATTCAAGTTTGCAGTGTTTGCAGTGTTTGCTTTTCAGGAAAATAAAAATTTTACATTCTTAATCTGTCACTAAATTTACATGGTGGCATTTTGACCATAATTTCATACCTTTCGAGCAATTGGTAGGATGTAGGTATTTATTAAAAATAGTAGATAATGGTAATACTGTACTAACCACAATACGAGTAGTTAGTACAGTTTGTCTCGACATTTGACATTTTGGAGCGAACAAATCTTTGCTCACTAATTTGTTATTTCACGTTGTTTGCAAATATTTTGTCCATTCTTCATCATCATCATAATAGCTCAAATACGTCCCTACCGAGGGGCTCGAGTCTACCCTAAGGGTGTTTAGGCCATAGTCAACCACGCTGACCCAGTGCGGATTGGTCGACTTCACATACACCTTTGAATTTCTTCGCAGATATATGCAGTTTGCCTTACGATGTTTTCTTTCACCTTAAGAAGCGTCAGACAAATGTACATATGAAATTCGAAAACGAAAAATAGGTACATTGGTACAAGGCGGTCTTGAACCCCGGACCTCCCGATTGGAAGGCATGTGCCGACTCCACAGTGCCACTGACATTTGTCCATTGGCTGAATAATATTTTTCACATTGCATATGAAATATTGATTGATATTTTCGTAGCAATTATTAAGATCTAATCACAGAACAAGTTCAGTTCGTTGATTTTTTCCAAGTTGAATATTCGCAAATTATTTGCGTAATAGGAGAACCGAAATGAAATGGTAAACGTGTAGATTTGGGGAATACCTTATTTTTGTATTCCGGAATTTTACATGATTGATTATTGATTACGAACGATCTATATTTTTTCATGTTGGCAATAATTGTATATTATATATAATGACCGCATGAGAATGAGTGTTGAGTAAGTTCTTAATGGTGAGTAAAATAAATTTAAATCAGCTATTAATAAAGTAACATAGAGTACGAAACAATAATACTCGTACATAATAAATTGTAACAACGTTCATTTTTTTTCATTACTAGCTGCCCACCCCGGTCTCGCTCGGGTATATTAAAAACCTTTTGACAGTACAGCAATGTAAGAAACCATAGATTTGAAATAACCTGAATGTTAATCTGTCAATTTCCTCACTTTTTATGTGAACATTTTTAAATTCATAATTTTATTTTCTGTAAGTATAATTTTTTAAATATTTTCTTTTATAGGTACAAACCTTGTCCTGACAATTACGAACACAACAAAATGAAAACTAACCAATTTGGTGCAGTCGTTTCGAAGTTATGCGCGTACTGTATACATTTCGACGATTTCATTTTTATTTATATAATAAAGAAGATAGATAAGGTAGTGGAGCACAAAATACTCACACTAACACTAATTTGGGAATGCGTGCTCAATGTTCAACTTTTCACGAGCTGTAAGCTCAACTTCCTTTTCTTTTCACACAGTGCGATGGCTACTCTGAGCTTCTATTTTTAGCCGCGCCGGGTGAAGTGAGGCCTTGCTCGATTACTAGAGCCCCAGCGCCCCCCCCTATCCGCAAACCCTATCTATTCACTTTGTGGGAGGCCGCGACGTTTTGTGCATTCGTAAGCAGAGGATAAAATGGTACAGGTGGGCTTTGAATTTATTGGATGTCTCTGACATGTAAATAAATGCCTCAATTACACAATTTCACTAGTACATTATTTTAATATCAATAATAATCTTGCGTCTTCGTTATTTTATTAAAATAAAGATAATATACAAATAAATCGATTTGGATAAATTCGTATAGTTCCGTTATAAACATACCAATAGCTGTACATAATGTATGACGCCCGCGTCCTTCATAACCGTTTCAACGATTTTCGACTCTTAATATTTAATGAGCAGCTGTAAACGTTAGCTTCGATATCAGATGTATATCTAGATAACGCTTACGCAAATGCCGACGTTGAAAAAGATTTAAGGTATGTTTCATCCATGTAAATTCTTTAGAAAGATTAAAATATTATATTCTTGATAAAAAATAAAGAAAGGGGCATTTGATTAACCAATACCTGATAACGATAAACTTTTAATAAGTTGTGGCTTTATAGCTGTGTTTAATTTCTTCTCAATCAGTGATTGCCAATTACCTTAATTTATGAGAAGTTGTCACTTTGGTTTTGTTAACACAATGAGAATACAATAATTAAAGATTAATTAATATTACTATATATCACAGAAAATAAATCCAACGCTTCGGAAAGTAAGCCAAAGCTGTACAGAGACGGGTGAACCCATACAACTAAAGAAAATGTCAATAAAACAGTTCAGAATAAGCAAGTCGTTGGCTGGGGACTCGCTGAAAGAACCTATGCGCTGGCTACCTACTATTAGGTATTACGTATTCAGGACAGTGCCATTTATAGCCCGCCTTGGGAGTCTACTGCTTTTTAAACATTTGACAACTTTTTTACGTTCTAGGATATCCAGGTATTTTTATAAAATTGCATTAAATCTTATTAAATTGCACGTTAATATACAAGCCAAGTCAAACTTATACTCCCTGGGGTGAAAGTGTCCCAAATGTTAAAGTTGGCAAAATTTAATACTTTTAGAAAAAAAAATGCTATAAAATTATACACTCTGTATACACCATAATATAGCACTCTCTAAGTGCGAACTCACACGACCGACTAATTATGACCGATTTTCGACGGTGGAAAATAAAACATGGAGATCTCGATGCAAAGCACTACAAAAAATTAGCGAAAAAATCGGTGAATCGTGCTGGGTTATTGTGCAAAAAAAATCTATCACGATTGCTTATAATTGGACAGCCATTGCGCCCTGGATATAAGACTCTGTGCCGACTTCCTATTGTAAAGGAGTAATGGATGGACTGCGATTGTCAAATTTTAAGCGATCGCGATTGATTTTTTCTTAGACAATAACCCCCCTGGTCGATCCGATTATCGGTGAAAAATGGAATATTTATAAATGTATGCGTTAACGCACACTGCCTATTCACCGGCCGACAGTTGGCCGCTTGCACTTTAATAATAAGAAAAGACGTGTCACTGTTCGGCGATGGAAGTACCAAATACCTGTCAAATCCATTAAATCCATGACGTGTACTTCTCCGAAGGCCACCAGCAAAGCAACAGACAGACGTGTGCTTTGAGTCGGTTAGAAGAGTCGGCAGAAAAATCGGGTCGATTATCGGGCCTGCAAAAAGTCGATCGCGTACGTTTACCGTAATACGTAGGGCGTTCAATCAAAATTGAGAATGCGCGAAAAAATAACATTGCCGGTAACTTTTATTACATGTAATTTTAATTTTTGAAATAGTCGCCTTTTAGCATTATAGACTTGGAATATCTTTTTTCTAAACTTAAAAGTCCTTTCTCAAAAACCTCTTCATCATGCACACCTAAAATATTTGTACTGCAGTGATTACGGCTTCATCATTTTGAAATCGCTGTCCTTTCAAATAATGCTTTAATCTTGGAAATAGATAGAAATCACTGGGGGCAAGGTGAATATGGAGGAGGCTCAAGTATTTCGAAGCCAGCATCTCGAATTGCAGCAATAGCAACGGCAGACCTATAAGGCGGGGCATTCTCTTAAAGGAACAAAACATTTTTTGCTAGTTTGCCACGCCGTTTCTCACGAATTTCGTTACGCAGTGTTTTTATTTGTTCTGCATACAAAGAGCCAATAACAGAAGCTCCATGGTCGTGATATTTAATCATGACCACCCCTTTATTATTCCAGAAAAAAGAGCCCATGATCTTTCCGGCTGAACGACTCGCTTTAATTTTCTAAGGGGTTGAATATGATGGTATCTTCCAGGTCATAGACTAATTTTGTTTCTGGATCACAATGGTGAAGCCACGCTTCATCCATGATTATAAACCGAGCTAAGAAATGCTCAGGATCTTGTTGTAATAGTTCCAAAGAAGCTCGAGAAATGTTCAGCGTCATTTGTTTTTGTGCATCGGTAAGCATTCTGGGAACCCAGCGCGCAGTATCTTTTTTAAAAATAATTCCTAAGCATTCGTGTAAAATACAATGTACACTAAAAATCGAATCTTTGTTTCTTCGGCTATAAAACGTACTATGACACGACGATCTGCAAAAACAATATTTTCAACTTTTTAACCATTGTTGGGCGACCCGATCGAGGGTCATCTTTGGTGGATGTTTAAATTAGGTGCACCAACGTGCAATTATAGAATACGGTGGAGCATTTGCACTTAAAGTATCCTGTGAATCTTTGATTATTGTTCCGTACTGAAATTTTTCAAGCGCGGATACTTAATAGCCGCACGCAATTCGATTTTATCCATTTTCGACGACACGCTCCAACGAACTGTAAACAAAAGACTTCCATTTCTAATAAACAAAAGATGTTCAAATTATTTCTTTTTTCAATTAAATCAATATTTCAGCTTCACTAGCCCGTATTTACTTTTTTGGTTCCAAAGAGTTGTACTTCATTCTCACTATTTATTTAACGCCGCTCGCACTGACGAGACGCTATACAAATGCTAAGATGATTGCTGATATTGAACGCGATAAAATATCACTTCCTAATAAAGCGACGATACAGTAAAAAGTAGCAGCTGTAAAATATAGGTAAGAAGTTATGATATTTCTTAAAAAATCTTATTTCAAATATCTTAGTTTGTTCATATGAAGAAAAAAAAAACATTGCGACCGTTGGATTGTTTCAAGAACAGAAAACAAAAAACAAGTGAAGATTGCTCTCTTATGATAAATATGCCGTGGCTCTACGTAGAGCTCTCCGTAGTATAAAACAATATACTAACTTAATATAATATGTTGTGCCGCTTCTTGAATTTCAGGCGATGTTAAAATGTTTTCTCAAACATGCTACGATATACGACCATGGACTCTATTTTGAATCATTCGTCTGACGTCGAGCGCTTGTGAAGCGTTGTCTTCGCTCGATTCTTGCTTATTTTCATTTCGTTTTTGATTAAATTCAAGTTGATTTTGATAAGTAGTAATGTTATATTGATTTTTGTCAAAAAGGAAACGAAACTCAGTCGAAATCGAGCAAAGATGAACGCCCGACGCCATGCAGGCGAATGATCCAAAAAATAGGGGCCCCAGATCTTTTTTTACAAAACCTTCCTTGGGATAAGCGTGAGCGCACACGATTATTGGTGACCGATTTTTGACGATGGAAAATGAAACATGGAATTTTTTGCAACGCACACGAACTACAAAAAGTCGATCTAAATAATATCGGTGTATCCCGGCCGCCCCGATTATCGGTGGAAAATGGAACGTTCGTAAATACACTCAGGGACAAATTTAGAGGAACGATAAAAATTCACTTCTAGTTTTGATAACTGTGTATTTCAGCATACCAAACCATATTTAGTTTTACCAGCTTTCTAGCCATCGGATTCGTTACAAAAAAAAAAACATTCACCGCGGAAACCAGTTGTACGATTGTGATAAAAAAGACCACCATTTAAAGTTACCGTTCTTCTCCAGGTCACAAATAGGGAAATTTTGTCATTATCCGTTATGGCCTTGGTCATAGTTCTTGATAACAATCAAATAAACGCATTAAAGGTCAATCACATATCGATATGATGTTGTAAAAGTAGCTTGAATCTATGTAAAAAGTGTAGTATTCCTCTAAATTTGTCCCTGAGTGTATACATACACGTTACCGCAAAAAAAATCGGTGAAGAAATCGGTCACCGATTGTCGGTGGTGTGCGCTCGCACTAAATCGTTATTGCAGTACCTACTGGGCCAGGCAGCGGTCAGCAACTTCTTATCTGGCGGTCGGCAATGTAATTTGAAAATGGAACGCACTTCTTTAAAGCCCGTACATGATTATTAAAGAGGTAACTCACTTAAGCTTTATTTTAATTTCGAACTGGCGTGACATACTGAATGCTCTGTTACATGAATTAAAAAAAGGAGAAAAGAAATCGGCTTTTAAGCGCTGCTTTACTATTTTTATCCATATTGTGGTTCATATATTTAATTATATGAAGTGAGCTCATCGAGTGATGAAGATATTTAAGCACCCCAAGAAATTCAAGGGATATTATTGCGCCAAAAGAAGGGTTGTAGGTCACATATCGTAGCATGTTTGAGAAAAAAAAATTCAATGACTCATTTTTAATATTGGTTTTTACAAATTAAAAGATTTTTAGTAGGTGGGTAGAATACATCATACGAAGAATAATTTTGATGGGTCAAACCATCACGCATATGAATAATTTTACAAACTTAACAAAGATATGATAAATGTTATGTAACAAAACCTCTTTCTTAAAAATACAGTCCGTAAAAATTTTTCCTCAACAAAATAAATTATTTCATAAATTGTTTCTTTTCATTTCTATACATACATTTTTGGAATTTACTTTGTTTTTACTTTTACAAACGACAAAGTAAAAACCGACTGAAATTAATCTAGAGTTATGACACCTTTTCATTACCATCGTATCAAGAATGAAACGCAGTTATTCCACATTCTCTAAGTAATAGCTACCTGATGTTACTGAATATGTAAGAATTAGTGTCCATAAACTTGACCATGAAACCGGGATTACCTATAACATGACCTCAAGGTAGCATGAAAGAACAACCTAATAATGCATAAATCACTTTAACTGAACGGTACAATGACAAGTGGAATTGACTTATTTTTAGCAAAATACCGCACAGACGGATTTAGAAAACATAGGACTTAGGAACCAATTAGGAACCAAACAATATTAAAATTGGCGGTCAAACATTATACTAATGTAGAGGAACTGTATGCTGGTTAAATGAATAATGTCGGTAAGTTTGTGAACATTAATTTGCCTCTTACTTACTTAAGAGCTACGAGTATTTCACAAAATTCCGTTGCTCAAGTTTAGTACGCCTCACACACATATTACTTACTGCTAAATAAACAAGTATGTACAAAGTTGTCAGATTTCTATAAGTGAGTCGCATTAATAGATACAAGCAATGATTTAATTACTTTACCCGCACGACTTCCGAATTCAGAATAACACACATAAGAAAAGTATTTTTTAAAGAAGATCCTTTAAGTAGTTTAAGCGTCACGAGTAGGTATAACAATCATACAAACATCTATACTTTTTTATATTATAAAATTCGTTTCGGATTTTTTTATGGGGAGATATTTATTAAAATAGAGACAAAATCATTAAACATTTTTTTTATTAATGTTAATTTTAATAAAATAAAAATAAAAAATTTATTGATGCGATTGACTGAGTTTCAGTTCAAATCAGAACAGTTCAAACAGGTTATAGATTCACTATTGAAAAGCGTGACGCAACGAACAATAATATTTAAACATCTA
Organism: Schoenobius gigantellus; assembly: GCA_963935595.1. NCBI lineage: Eukaryota > Metazoa > Arthropoda > Insecta > Lepidoptera > Crambidae > Schoenobius > Schoenobius gigantellus. The sequence goes on from OZ012553.1 coordinate 15,908,849, forward strand.
TTTTTGTTTTCGACGATCGATGAACTGCTGCGGCTTCACACTCATTAGTTCGTCATATATAGCACTGTGCCCAATTAAAATTACCTTAAAAAATTGATATATGTTATCATTTCACAAGCCTACTAATTAAATCATGTATTGAATATCAGTTCCTTTCTGTCGCACGTTTCTTTCTGCTATTTTATTAGCTGAGTGAATTAGCTAATAATTACATTAAATCAAACATGAATCTTTGAATTCAAAATGGATCTTTTTCGCAGACAGGTGTTTTGAACACATCTAGAATCCGACTCTTGTAGCTTGCGAGTTCTTAATTGTAAAGAAAAATATTGTACAAATCACATTACTTACTTGAAAAGTGCAGTCTGTATTATGATTCGATTATTCTTTGGCATAAAAAAATTATAAGTACTAATATATATAAGTACCACATTGCAAATTAATAGAAGAAATGAAGTCGTATTTATAGGTATTTTACGATAATAAATAGTAACAAATAAATATTAATAAATAATCGTAACGAATGCGAATGTTGATACGATATTATTAATAGTAAAGTCTATTATGGCTTAACGAAGTATAAAGACCATCATCATCATCATATCAGCCAAGAGACGCCCGCTGTTGGACATAGGCCTCCCCCAAGGATCTCCATACCGATCGGTCCTGCGCCTCCCGCATCCAGCGACTTCCCGCGACCTTCACCAGATCGTCGGTCCACCTTGTGGGGGCTTACCAACACCGCGTCTCCCGGTACGCGGCCGCCACTCGAGGACCTTTCCGCCCCAACGGCCGTCAGTCCTATGAGCGATGTGTCCCACTGCCACTTAAGGTTTGCGAACATTTCGAAAAAAAGTAACCAGTAAAGATTATTGTAGAAGATTTGAGAATAAATGTTACCTGAATATATTTCATGTTTTGGTCATATTTTTTACGTGACGAGTGCATGAATGAGTCCTTAAACGCGTGGAATGTAAATATGGGTATGTTTAAAGCCTTAAAAAGATTTTAAAAATAGCATTTAAGTAAATAGTAAAATGTGTTATGGAAACTTCAACTCTAAAAAAATGTAAAATGTATTTCCTTCATTGCATTTTTAATAACTAAAAAAAACATATTACTTCTCTGATAATTCTGCTAGAACATCGATTATTACCGGGCCCTTAATAACTACGGATCAACATCCGATTTAGAAATTTTTAGAGATATCTGGCAATCTGGTTAGGAATATTTTAAAGAAATCTGTAAAGATTTCTAAATTAGATGTTGATACGTAGTTATTAGAAGTAAAAAGATATCAAAACAGTTGAAATTTCATTAGGGTTCATTTGATACCCATATTGTTGGGGTTGGAAACTAAATTCTATTATGTCCCTGGCCCTAATTCCCTAATGTTCCCTAGGTCTAGATCTTAGGGTTCTAATATCAACATTTCCATATTCTGCATTAAAAACCCTGTTCAACGAGTTGCTACAAACCATATATTGAACTAGGTGGCATGGTCATGGCTTTATCCGAAAATTTTCCACAATGGGCTAAGCTATGCTTTATCATCTAGTAAAACCCTGAAGTCCAGGGTCCAGGGATTGAGATCTCGGTGGCACGGATGGTCGGACAGACTAACGGACGAAAGGAAACATAGCACATAAGCGTTATAAATCAAAGTTTGGGTCACATTTAAAGTGGTGCAATCATTTTGGAATCATAGTTTAGCAGCAGGGCCATATCAAGTCACATTCGTCTCACTGCTGAGCACGGATTTCTCCTCTGACAAAGAGAAATTGGCCTACGTCAAGCTGGCCAGGCGAATTGGTTGGTGTAGGTATAGGGCTCTGTTTCAAGTTTTCTATATCTTTGCACAGGGTTGTTGCGGTTAACTTGCCTAATCGGCTCCTACGTTCTATGTTTTTTTATTTTCAGCACAGCTCGTCTGTGCGGTATTTTGCCAAATATAAGTTAATACCCAAAATATAAATGCTCCCATTAAATACCAATTGTAATAGCATTAACCTAATACGAGTAGCGACGGAAAACGGGTTTTTGACCGAACACATTTCAGCAACGAGAAAATTTGCATTTCGTTGCGGCAGAGCAGAGGTTATTTGAATGTTGAATTTTTGATATTTCGCGACGCAAGTATAACAAACTCATACGTTTCGTTTACGGAATATATCAAAACTCACAAAAAGTTTTCTTGTTTTAATTAAATGTGTGAAGTGTTTTGACTGTGTTTATTAAATTGAACATACAAAGAAAAAAGAGAGAAAAGGTTATCTGTTTGTAGGGTAAATATTCATTGTGTGAAAGTGTACTATTCGAGGGATAATACTTATAAATTGCTTATAGTTGCTTATAAATTAATCTTGCCTCTAACAATCCAAGTATACATTTTCGGCGGCGCGAGCGCAGCGCCGGGTCTCGCATTGGTTTTTTATTGACCAACGTAGGTAATTATGTTTTTCGATTCCGGACGCTACATTCTGACCAAGATTCGAAAGGTTTATGATGAAGAAATTAATAGTAAAAATCGTTATTGATTATTACAACAATAATGTCAATAGTAATGTGTCCAGTTATAAGATTGTTTTAAAAATTCCTTTTATATTTTTACGCTTTGCTCTTCGGAGATATGTTGGCAATATTAAACAGATAGAACGAGCAATCAGCCTTTTGAGGATTGTCGTTTAGGAGCAGTTGCTACTTAACGAGCTTTGCATTGTGAATTGGCATTTTGGTGGCACCTTATGATCATGAGCTGAACAGCAACTAAGACTAGGAGATTCAACGTCAATGCGCGGAATAGTATGTGAGGAAGTTTTGAATTTTGTTTTTTAAATAATGTCAGTTTCATACATCTTAAAGTGTTACGCTACGTTACGTTACGTGACAATATTGTTACGCCGTTTGTTATGGCCAAGAAAACCACGCCGGAAGTTTCCTATACCATTATAGGAAACTTCCGGCGTGGTTTTCTTGGCCTTAGAAGCGTTTTCAGCAGCCTGAAAGAAGTCTGACAAACAATCGATCGGGTACGAAATACTCGAGAATCGAGCATTCTCGAATGCCTCGAATGTTTACCGGTTCTACTATATAAGCGCGAAGGCGTACCACGGAACTTTCGAGAAGACTAACAATCGATCGGGTACGGAATGTTCGAGAATAGAACATTCTCTAATGATTCGAATGTTCACCGGTCATACTATGTTAGCTCAAAGGCGTACCACGGAACTTTCGAGAAGACAAACAATCGATCGGGTATCGAATGTTCGAAAATAGAACATTCTCGAATGCCTCGAATGTTCACCGATCCTACTATGTAAACGCGAAGGCGTACCACAGAACTTTCGAGAAGTCAAACAATCGATCAGGTACGGAATGTTCGAGAATAGACCATTCTCGGATGCCTCGAATGTTCACCGGTCCTTCTATACATATGAGCGCGAGGCTGAATGCGGACGCACAGTTCTTTTCAAGAGAGCAAACCGAGCGGATCAAGCGATACAAAGCGACTTGGAGCGATCATCTACGACTTGGAAGCGTTTTTTAGTGCAGTGTTCTGTGTCTTTAGTGTGTAACGTCTTTAGTGGTTTTTAGTGTCCAGTAAAGTGGCTTAATTAGTGCTGAATTAAACCATATTTATCCTAAATTAAATCCTAAGCTGTTTTCTATAAAACACCCACCCCACACACGTAACAATATATTGAAATGTGAAAAAATAATAGCATAAATGTATGCTACAAGATGTCATTTCCATACAGTTTTTCTGCGGAACGACTGCGGATAAATAAGCGTGTCGCTTTTGTCTAAGGAGGCTGGTCACTTTAAAATTATTTGTATCCCTGAAGCTTTATATGTTAATTTTTTTATTTGTTTGGGAAACATACAGCTTATAATGATATATGAAATACTGTAAAACTAATTTATACATTAGCATTTAAAAGTTTACACGGCTGATTAATTAAATTATTGCTGCGGACGAGACACTTTATGAAACAAACATTAAAAAAATATTGAATAGGTAGGTATAATTAGAACAATATACACAATTAGTACTAGTGAACCAGAGAGTTTATCAGATTCTAGCTAGACGCAAACACGTCGCGAGAAAAAATAAAGTAACAGAAACTGCAGTTAAGGAAACAGTTTGTTTCTCTCACTCTGAATATTATTAATAAATTAATTTATACTGTGAAATATACGAGGTTATTTTTGAAGCAGGTCACAAATTTTTTGTGCTTGTTCAGACAAGCAAACTAAACGAGTATTACAATGGCACCAAGGTGTTCCATATAGCGTTGCCAGGCGTCCGGATAAGGCCGGACAGGGTTAGGCTTTTTGACCTCTTGTCCGGCCAAATTTGACTGCGTCCGGGTCCGGCCCGTCCGGCTTTTGTTAGGCTTTTTACATTTCGCAAACGAGCGAGCGCCGAGCGTGGCCGAGCGCAGGCGACGAGAGTCGACTGTCGGTCGCTCACGCTGTCACGCACAGCGTTGCCAATCTGTGGGGAATTCCCCAAACTGTGGGGATTTTCAGTCTAATTGGGTAATTTGTGGGGAGAGCGTTTATGTGGGGAAAATGCGGGGAATTTAGACATTTACGCTAGGACTTAACTTAAAAGTAATAAAATTAGTATTAGAAGTGAGTATAATTTATACATTATTTATACTTTAACTCAACTTATCCGGTTGGAAGGTTTTGGAGTTTATTTTATAGCAGCATTTATGTCCATCAACCTTTATTGTTTATCGGGGAAGTCCCTGTTGTTTACTATAGCTTTGTAACGAATTATACCTATAGATAGAGTACGTATGCGTATGGCAGAGAACTTTTGAGCGTTATTTGGTGTTCGAGTTCATACATACTGCTTGTTGTGTATTGCTCACAATTGTTGCTTACGTAATATAATTAGAAAGATACAATGGATAAGTGGTAGTTAAAATGTAAAAAAAAGAAAGTTAATAAGAACGACGATTATTTCAAGATATATTATGTTATAAAACCAATATTCACCTGTTTACCTGACGTATTTCTCGATTGATATTTGTTACAGTAAGTTTTATTTCGTGTTTATTTCTAATTTTAAACTTGTGGGGAAAATGTGGGGATTATCAATTATGTTTTCCCCAAAATTGGGGATTTTCAGATAGGTTTTTGGGTAATCCAGACCGTGGAAGTCGGCAACGCTGGTCACGCAGGCCGAAGCACAGACTCCTAGCGGAGGGCCGAAGTGCCGCCCGTCGCCCGCCCCCTGCGCTCTGTCGGTATTGTTCAATGTTTAAGTATCTAGAATTTAATTTTGACTGATGACTATTTGACTGTTTAATAATAAGTACATAGGTACCTAAGACTGATTTGGCATTCGTTTTTATTTATTATTTCACTAGAATTTAACAAGATTTATGATAATAATCAAAAAAGCTTGATTGTAGGTGTAAAATCAACCATTTTCAATTCATTCATTTTTTTTTGTTGTACCTATTAATACTGAGACTAAATCCCTTAATAATGTAGGGTGCCCGGCCTTTCTACCCAAATGTCCGGCCAAACTGGCTGGTCTGTCCGGCTATTAGGTTTGGCGAGCTGGCTAGGCACAAAATAATAGATCTGTACATGGTATGTGGACTCGGCACTTGCCTTCCAATCGGTAGGTCCGGGGCTCGAGACCGACATGTACCAATGTGATTTTCGTTTTCGAATTTAATATGTACATTTGTCTGACGCTCTGACGATGATGGAAAACATCCTGAGGCAACCTGCATACATCTGCGAAGAAATTCAAAGTTGTATGTGAAGTCGACCAATCCGCACTGGGCCAGCGTGGTTAACTAAGGCCTAAACACCCTAACTTAGGGTAGGCTCGAGCCCCTCGGTGGGGACGTATATGAGCTGTGATGATGATGATGATAATGACAGGTTGCAGTGACTGGGTCACCCTTTGTCATTTTTAGGCCTCTTATCGCAATAATAGATATATGGATATACTATAAAAATAGTCAAGTACTTGTCAAGCCACGCTCTAGGTAGGGTTTCCTAGATTAATGACTAATTAAGTCTAAGCCTTGGCTAAAGTTCATCTAAGTTACATCGTTGTCTAAATTAACACCGTCGAAAACTTAAGACCCCTCCGAGAACGTATTTCGAAAATTAACTCATCTCTGAGGCCTATTGTACATTAATGTAAACCGTTAAAGCTTACTTAATTCTGTTAGCTTGGTTTTTCATTTGGTTACATTTGATATTGTTTTTCACACGCCAAAAAATTAATGGGTAGGTAGAATCAAAAAACGTTTAAGCATTCAATCATCAATAACCATCATCAGGGAACCTATTACTTGTCCAATTTACATTTCACCGAAAACGTTTGACCGACGACGTTTTGTTTACCATATTTATTGTTTGCCATATTTATAGACCATCGAAATATTATTTGACATAAGTATCATTTGACTGAACTACGTTTCACCGATTTTTACAATTATTCTTTTACTTTTGACCGAAGTCACTTTTCAACTTTTTTCAATTGCCAGATAATTTATTTTACCGAAAATCATTAGGTTAATACTAGCCTGGTTAGGTTACGGAGGTTATAAGTAAGGAGGGTACATTGTTATCACACGTTAAACTACATGGTACTTGCGTGCTTCCCCGCAAGGAGAACAACTTATGGGATATCACTGTAAGTTAGGTAAAGTAAGACATTGTGACCACACACAGCAGAGCGAGCGAAGCGAGCGAAGCATCAGACTGCATGCTGCATGTTTGCTTGCATGCTGCAGGCTTGCATGCTTGTTTGTTTGCTTGTATGCTAGAAATCTTGTATGCATGCTTTGTTTGTTTGCTTGCTTACTTGCTTGCACGAGCGGGGGTGCAGGGGCGCAGCCCCCTTGCTCGGGAGGGTCGGGGGCGGAAGCCTCCCGCAAGGTGAAAAACTTATAGGATATCACTCTAGGTTTTTTTATTTATTATTATTTTGTTCACAAAGGCGGCAGTGATTCACTGATATGTATGAGTTAAGGTTTCTAGTGTGGGGAAAATTGGGAAACACGGGTCACCCTCGTCTTGCGAGCGGTATACAATATGGGGGTGCACCCTATCCCATTGGTATATTGGCGCTGCGCGCCACCCGGGTGTAACTCCATGGTGGTAGGCACCGTCAACACTGAATGTCATGACTTCGAGACTGAGTTGAAACTGAGTAGGAAAAATGCATCTTTTAATGGACAAAAGGCCGCGGCCGAAGCGTGGCCGGTCACAGCCAAGGTTAGGGGTGTTATGTGAAGCTCTTGTTTACCGATGTTTCAAAGAAAATGGCAAAGAAGAAAGAATGGAAACAGTGTAAGCGTGGGTGACCAAAGAGTAATTGAGCTGTGACCGGTCCCGTTCCGGTCGGGAGTGATTACAGTAGTGGTTAAGAGATTGAGAGGCGAGAGCGAAAGAGAACAGCAGAGCCCCAGCCACCGCCGGCGTCAGGGACGTCTTAGAGTTGACGAGTTGTTGGAGGGTGCGGTGGGATCGGGAGAGGGTGAGGAAGGGAGGGTGGAGATGGAAGAGTTATGGATACGAAGTTGGGAATAAATGTACGTGACGAGTGCAGTGAATGGCTTGATACAGGAGGGTTTGTTTAACAGTTCGGGGATGGAAAATGGGGGTATGTTGTGGAGATGGCAGAGTGTCGTGTGGTCGTGTCGTTGTGGGGAAAATATGGGGCAATCTGTGAGTAGGTGTGTTGGGGTCTGTGGGGTGAGGTAGTCGCATGGGCAGAAGTCCGTGTCGGTGATATGGAACCTTTTAAGGTACGAACTTAGGTTCGTACGCTATCACTCTAGGTTTTTTTTTATTATACTTGTTTGTACTCAGAGAAAGGTATTAATTTGATGCTGTTGTACTTTGTTTCGCAAGGGTTGTTCATGTGGTGTCCGTGTGGATTCCACCGGAGTCGAGTTCTGCGAATGGAATACATCTTCTCGACTCCGGTTTCCTCCGAGGGAAAAGAATTGTGCGCAGCGCGTACGGATTCTTTGTGTTGAATTAATAAATATGTGTGAGTATATATATATATATATATATATATATATATATATTTATGTGTGATTCGAATATTGATATGTGTGTGTGTGTGTGTAAGTGTGTCTTTCTCTTGTTTGGGGATCTCATGTTGCCCGAAGGCCTGGATGGAGTATCACTCTAGGTTAGGTTAGATATTGTGACAACACACACATCAAACTGCATGCTGCATTCTTGCTGGCATGCTGCATGCTTCCTTGCATGCTGGCTTGCAAGCTGCAGGCTTGCATGCTTGTTTGTTTCCTTGTATGCTAGCAATCTTGCATGTATGCTTGTTTGTTTGCTTGCTTGCATGCCTGCATGAACGTGGGTGTAGGGGTGCCGGGGGCGGAAGAACTTACAGGATAACATTGTTGGTTAGGTTAGGTTAGATATTGCGTGTTGGAGGAGTGGGTTGGGCGCCGGCGAGGCAGCCTCATCAACCGGATGGGTGCAGATGATGACCGGGCACGGGTGCTTCGGCCATTATCTGCATCATGTCGCACGGAGGGAGCAGACACCGCAGTGTCACCATTGCGGCGCTCCCGACGACACGGCCGGGCACACCCTCTCGAAGTGCCCGGCCTGGCGACCCCAGCGCGATGCATTAGCCCTCGTGCTGGGCCTAGATAGGGTACGCCCGTCGCGCTGGCCAGCGTCGCACGGGAGATGCTGACCAGCGCGGCGGCGTGGGAGGCTGTCGCCTTCCTTCTGTGAGGATGTTATCTCGCAGAAGGAGGCTGCGGAGCGGGCGCGAGAGAATGACCCTCTCGCCGCACCGCTCCGGCGCAGGCGGTTGGGGAGAAGAAGGCGAGCGTTCCTGGACGCGCACCACCAACTCCCCTAGCAAGCTGGGGACTGAAACGGCTCGGCCGGCTGACCACCGGTCGAGAGACACTTTTCACCCCTAGCTTGGCCGCCTGGGGGGTCGAATTTGGAGATACTTGTCGACCCCCCCGTAGAGGTAAGTCCTGGCGCGTGCGCCAGGCAACCCTCCAGGGGGCACAATCGGGGAATGGCTAACGCCGATCCCGATTGTGTCTCTACGGAGGTAGAAGTATCTGGCGGGTTTTTAGCCGGTATGGGGTCTTCTACTCGAGTCCGGCATATCCTTGGGGTGTCCTCGTCAGTCGACCCCTTGTCGAATCCGTAAGAAGGATTTTCCCTCCTAAAAAAAGGGTTAGACATTGCGATTGTGACCACACATAGTGGAGCAAGCGGAGCGAGCAGAGCCGAGAGATACTGTGCCTAAATTTTTGAAGAGTTAATTAATTTATAAATTTAGAGGAGGTTAATTAATTTATAAATCACTAATTAGGGGATTAATAAATTTATAAAATAAAAAATCAATTACCAGTAAACATCCTTATAAAGTACCTAACTATAATATGATAACTATAGTATGATGTCAGTTTGTCTGGCGATCTGTGGAGAATCTTTTTTGCAATTTTTACAACGTCCTTCTAAAAAAAAGGTTATAAAATGTATTTATTACGTAAGTTGCGTATGATAAATAAAGCTGAGCGGCCAAATTTATCACCTTAAAGTTTGTTAGAAACTAGTTCTAAATTAAGTAGGTACTTTACTTCTAATCTCGTAACGTGACAAGCATAGTGGGTAACTTCTGACATAATTTAGATTTGTTTCTCACACTTAGAGCGTCTCAGGTGGGGAGGGCCATTTTTGCTAAGATGCTGAGTGTAGTTTGTGAATTCGTTTCGAAATATCTTTACTAATTGTGTAAGAATGGTATTTGGAATGAATAGTAATTGTAATAATTTCCGATTGAATTTACAGTTATTGTGGTGATTCTAGTGGTGAGTTATCGGACTGAATTATTTCTAAATAGCTATTGTTGACTCTTCACTGTGCACGTCTTAATCTTGCGCCTGTACGACCGATCACCAGGGGCCTTACCATTATCGCTAATAGCAAGATTAAAACAGCATTGTAACCTTAAAGCATTTAGGCTAAATGCTCTAATGCTGGCTCCAAACTATCGTCCAACAGTCCCAGCACACTCCAACAGACTTCAAACTTATCCCAACTCACGATCGATCGAAACATACGGCCCAATCGCGTGCCATCACGGTCCAACATCGTCCAATATGCACGAACTGTCTCTCTAAACGTGCGAGGTTGGACGAACAGTTGGAATTTTGGACGATAGTTTGGAGCCGGCATAGGATTGAAACACACACGGTTCTTGCTGTGTATAGCGCTATCTCGCTCTCACTTTGGTAACTGTTATCTAATCTGTGCTCTCAGTGCGGTAGTCTCTTGTTAGCCCGCTTACTTATGTCACCCACGTCGTACTTATGCTTAGCTGAGACGGAAGTCAGAACACTCACCTACACCTCTTTCTTTCTTTTCACAGCACCTTAGGGTATACCATTCAAGTTATATTTACACAAGTAAAAAGCCTCCCTGAATAATAAAAGAACATGATAGGAGAGAGTAACTAACACTAGCCGTAATTATTCAACGAAAGTACGATCCATCAACGAATCATATTTAAAGTAAAGATGTTTTAGGTTCGCTCATATTTTCTTGTCTTTATCACAACATGCTTATGAAAGCTCATTTATAACAACAATATACTCATATTCTAATCTATTTTGTTCCTATTTACATACTGTGCTATAGTTTTCAGCTTACAATTCAAATAAGTTATGAAAATGATACATTCTGTCCTCGTTAAGAAAAAAGTGCTCCTATAGACTTCTGTCCAAGCTAAGAGCTACCATATCTGGGAATGCATTTTTGGTTGGACTACCCTCATTTGTTGCCTCATATTTAATAAACAGAACATGTTAATTTTGTATTTCTATTAAATTGAATATTACTATAGCTTTAAATATTCACGATGGGTCAAAATGTCAAGGCCACCTCTGCGATCGCCGGCAGGGTAGCCTCACATTCCGCATGGAGCAGGTACTGAACGGGGCATGGCTGCTTCGGTCACTAGCTGCACTGGGTCGCCCGTCGGGAGGAAACGCCGCAGTGTCATCACATTGTGCTATTGGTGTGCCCGGCCAGACGACGCCGACGATGCCAGCGTGGGGAACTTATCGCGGAAGGTACAAATCCCAACATTTATCTGATGCTCTTTACGGCGAAGGAAAACATCAAGATGCAACCTGCATACATCTGCGAATAAATTTAAAGGTGTATGTGAAGTCGACCAACCCGCACTGGGTCATCGTGGTTGACTAAGGCCTAAACACCCTAACTTAGGGTAGGCTTGAGCCCCTCAGTGGGGACGTATATCAGCTGTTATGATGATGATGAACTATTTATAAACAATGGTTTTTTTGATTCCTTTTAATAAGTACTAGGAATGAATACACCTATCAGAATTTGATGAAAAATCTTACATTTGTGAAACAAAATTTCATTCATACACGTCGTCAGTTAGGCGATGCAAAATTTAAGACAAACTCTTTGTTCGATGTCTTTGTCCATTATGAAATTCGTAATACATACTAAATATGATCCTCCTAAAACAGCACTGTATTTAATCTAAATAACAGATGCAAGTCAAATTCAACAACATACAATGGATAACGGTTTTGCCAATCTTACAACAAAAAAAAAAAACAAATAATTGAATTTGGAAACATAAACAAATCATTCATTTCCGATACTTTTTTAACAGAATGTATACAAGACCATCTAGGTCTTATAAAAATCAAATCAAACTATCTTTCAGCAACTTCTATAAATCTCGAACATCGTCATGGGTATTTTTAATAATTAAAATATAAATACTTAATACAGCAGAAAGAATCATTTTAAATTAATCTATACAACTCTTAATTCGTTTCACAATCGCAAAACCAAACTAGATAAAAGGGGAAAAGAAATGTAGGTATTGTTTTTCTGGTGGACAGACTAGACTTCGGCACCAACGATAAATATTTACGAGACGTCGGTCGCGGTACGTGCGGGCGTTTACAACGAGCACCAACTTCACAGAAGGAGCTCTAAATTCCTATGCTTTAGGAAACCCAACTTTTAAGTCATCCGACACGTGAAGACAGATAATCCGGATTAAAAAGTGCCGTGTGGAGTTTGAGCAAACACAAGTGTTCTCGGTTTTACGGAGCTCGTCAGATAAATCTCTTCTTCGCCTTCGCACTGAGATCGCATATTGGAACATTCCAATTTTAGAACGTTCTAATGTAGATTCTAGTCTTATTTTTATTCCGCCCGTCAAAATACCTAGCGTTTGTAATATTTGAACATGAACCATTATGAACATGGTTTCGAATAAGGAGTCAAATTGTATAGGCAAAAGTTATTATTTCAAGCCTGTTCTTTTCTTGCGGAATGAATACCTACATATATAGAGAAATTTTAAATTAATGTTTAGTTAGTTTACTTAGATTTTAGGGTGTCATTTTGAGTACAATTCAAACTGTATTTACGTAATTGATATCCAAATCATACAGTCTAGGACACTCAACCAAAGTAAGATGAGAATTAATGTGGTGGCGCTGTGGACTCGGCACTTGCCTTCCAATCGGGAGGTCCGGGGTTAGAGACTGCCATGTACCAATGTGTTTTTCGTTTTCGAATCTCATATGAACATTTGTCCGACGCTCCTACGGTGAAAAAAAACATAGTGAGGCAACCTGCATACATCTACGAAGAAATTCAAAGGTATGTGAAGTCGACCAATCCGCACTGGGCCAGCGTGGTTGAGTAAGGTCTAAAACAATCTAAACTTAGGGTAGGCTCGAGCCCCTCGGTGGGGATGTATATGAGCTGTTGTGATGATGATGAAATATAATAAACAAGTTGTGCCCGCAGCCATGACTGCGTGAAATTTGGCCTTCCTGAAGCGTGCTATTTAACACTAAAATAATTTTTCAATTTGAACAAGTAGTTTCTGAGGTTAGCGCGTTCAAACAAATTCTTCAGCTTTATAATATTATTTGAATTTATTTAATCTTTATTGCACTTAAAACGGTACCAAGGGCGGAATTAATGTTACAAGGCATTCTCTACCAGTCAACCGAACGGAAAGTAAAAACAAGTATATTATATTAGTATAGTATATAAATATCACGCATGGAATTTCTGCGTTATCAAGCGTTATTCAATATTCATTATCCTGTCTTCGCCTCCGAGATTTATTCCTTAACCATGTAGTAGCCCTGCTACGCGCTAACCCTATCGCACAAGTTTTAAAGTCAGAGAAAGAAAACCACTATATCTTCCTCTGTCTAATCACACCTGACAAGCCTCCGCAGTACCGACCCCATTCTTGTCCGTGCGCGCGCGGCGCTCGCACGAGTGTAACAGTAATATAATTTGTGCATGAGTGTAGGTAACCTACGTAAAAAAAAAAAAAAAAAAGGTATAAATTTACGGTTATTTGCTTATTTGTTAAGTATGCCTAAACGAAAATACAGTGAACCCGAAGAAGATAGATGGCTAAGGAAGATGAAGAGATACGAAGAAAAACTGAATTCGGAAAAACGTAGGGGCAAGCCGGTGGCACATTTTGTACTCAGATGATGGCGAAAATGATGTGCAACCAGAAGAATACTTTTTTACATTCCCGTTGCATTCATCGGGAATCATTTTTATGTCCGTTGTATTCTTCGGATAATATTTTATTATGTTCTCGTTGTATTGAACGAGGAATCATTTTTATGTCCGTTGTATTCTTCGGATAATATTTTATTATGTTCTCGTTGCATTGAACGAGTAAGCGGGTGGACACCGCTCGCCTGGGCCGCCGAGTACGCGCGCGGCGCGACCACGTGCAGTAATACTGGTAATGGAAAATGTGGGTATCCTTTTTTCCCCGCTGCCTAAAAATTTCCGTTGCATTCATCGGAAATCACTTTTATGTCCGTTGTATTCTTCGGATCATATTGTTATTATGTTCTCGTTGCATTCAACGAGTGTACTTAATGGAAAATATAGGGGCTGTCCTTTTTTCCCCGCTGTTTTAAAAATTTCCGTTGCATTCATCGGAATTATTTAAAAATATTTTTTGTGTTGCCTAAATTCTCATTAAATATTTATTAGTATCTTTCACATACAAACCAATATGGTGATAACTGATGACTTACAAACCGATGTAGCGGCCAGGTTTCAAGTCCTATTGCAAAACGGTTTCCAAAAGTGACCAAAGACGAGCATTAAAAAAAAAAAAAAACAATGTATACTATAGTACCTATGGCGAAGGGCCGAACTCTAATTCGGAAGTAAGTGCTATGTTGGTAGACAACAGAATCAACTCGGTAAAGCACTTTCAGCACTGGGAAGGGCACAATCGTGTCTTTTAAAGAAAAATCTTAATATTCCAGATGTAGTTACGTTGAACGATGCAGACACCAATTTCATCTAAGAGTCATTTAAACTTGAAAGGCTCATCGTCCCGAACGCGACAGCAAAGCAGCGGCCAATCCTACCCTCATCGAGCCGGTGGGCCGGGACAGTCAAAGACGTCATACTAACAAGCGAATCGACGGCGAGCAGCCGCGTTCGCACCGCTGCCAGCTTGTCGCCTGCCAGCCCCGCCGCCGCCGCCGCTGCCGCTGGCACCGCCGAGGCACCAGCCAGTCGCGTCGCATCACAACGGTCATCGAACAATCGCGCTACCTGAGCGCGCAGCCGCAAGTACATGCCGGCCGCTTAAAATATTAATTTAGTCAATGAGTGGTGAACTATCACTAGCGATAGGTTTATATTAGACAATGTGTCCAGGATTTCATTTATTGAGGAACCTTATCAAATACCATACAGCCGTGCGCGGCGTTCTTTTTCAAAAAGTTAGTGAATAGCAATTTCTCTCGAATTAAATCATTTATTAGAAATAAAAGCTATTAGGAGATGTAACCCGACAGCAAAACAATTCGTTTATGATATCTTCGTTATTCCTAAAAGCGTGTGCTCTATATATATTAAATCTAAAAATCTGAATTCGAAGTCGAAGTAGGTATCTCATTTCAAAATGGAAGATATCAGAACGGCTACTCGATTTATGATCGAAGACTGATACGTGATTAATATTGATATTTAGGAAGCTTAATTTTTGCTGCCGATTCACAAATCAAAAAAAAAAAAAAAAAAAAAAACATGTTTACGCTTTTATTTTCATGATATTTTGTACGAGTTTCTAGCACTCCCGTTTAGCCTATGTTCCGCGCGATATATTTCACAAAATATTACAGCCAGCTCTTACTCATTTAAGATCTTATGGTCTGCTATCAGTGAGATATCTATGATATGTTGTGTTAAGCAAACTCTGCTGGAGAGTACCTAGAGAACACAAAAAGAACTATTTAATGTCTGACACGATTAGGGTTAGTTATTAATTTAAAAAAAAAAAAAAACTAGTCTAATACCAGAAAAGCTTTGTAAATTTTTAGGTTTTATTTTAAACTCTAATAAAATAACATACAATTACCAGATTCAAGCCACAAAAATTTATTATACACATAAAAAATATATTTAAATCTAACAGAATTCGAATAAGGTTCTTTGAACGTTTGCTACGGCAGCATGTCGGCTGTAGTATATGGGTAGTATATACACACAAAATCACTAAAAGTGCTCTTCTTAGAAATACTAACAATTACGACGTTTTTATTACAATTACAGATATTTTATAATAATATGATGATCTCCATTGGTGGCAGATCAATATTCCATTGGCAGTCAATTGAATAAAAAGTCATAGGTACAATTTCGGAATTTTTACGGACGTTTCGACAGCAGGCTAGGGTGCAGCTTGTGCCAACGAAAAGACTGGTGGTTTCTGGACCAACATCGAGCGAACCAATCATATAAACTGACTGGAACTACTCGCTGTATATTGTGGGCTAATTTCATTTGCTAAAAATGTCGCTAATTGTGGTAGTCTTTTAAGTGTCGATAACACCACTGCCATATTCTATATAAATAGAATGGGGAGAGTGTAATACCAACACTTAAGTCAAGTTACTAAAATGATTTGGGACTGGTGTGAGAAAAGTAGGTATATTTATTTTCGCGTCTTATATTCGTTACTCGTTAAATATAGAAGCTAACAGTGAATCGAGAAAAATAAACTTCGACACAGAGTGGCAGTTGGGTATCAGACAACTTTTGAAAATAAAACATTTTTTTGGTGAACCATCTATTGACTTATTTGCATTTCGTCTTGCAAACATTTTTTTGGTGAACCATCTATTGACTTATTGCAAATGTCCCGCGTATATTTCATGGAAAAGGGATCCCTTTGCCTATGATATTGACGCGTTTAAACAGTAGATTAGTCGCAATTTTATTTTTACGCTTTAACACCGTTTGCACTAATTTTTAAAACTATAAACAAAATAGTTACTGATTAAGCCACCGGAATTATCGTTGTTCAACTATAGCCCTCTTAACCATGGTATCCCCTTTTCATATCCCTGGGTGTCACAGAGATTGTGATATTTCCTCCAAGAAAGATCTACTTACTTCCTTTCAGGATGGTACACCATCTGCGCCGTCACCTTTCCCTGCCAGCGTGTGTATTTTCCGGGAAAGCTTTCATGACGTGCCAGAAACAGCCTTAGATGTTGTTATCTTCGATATCACATAACACCGGGTCATAATATAATTCTAGTATAAAGTACTAAAGATATGGTGAGAATTTTGTAAAAAGAATACAACAGATTTTTTTAAATGTAAATACTACATTTTTGTTGGAATTTCTGTTAATGTGTTTTGAAATTTTGAAGTTTAGGTAGAACTATTGTTCTAATGTCACGATAGCAAGTGATCGTTATTAGTTAGGCAGTAGCCCCCTGGTATTATAGTATTAGACTATTAAACGATTTGAGAATTATACAATCAATCTTGAAAAAATGAGTAAGAAGTCAGTCATGTTATTAGCTGGACCAAGGACGCATACAATTTCTCTAACAAAAATACGAAATATTAATAAAGCATATGAAGATCGAGTAATTATAACACTTACAAATTTAATTAAAACATAAGCAATTGGCAAAGCTCAACCGGTTTTAAACTTACTTTTTTTTATCCCTTTAATATCCCGGTATTTGTCCAGCATCAGTGGTATTAAGTTAAGATATATTGCTGTATCATCTTCAATTCGCTCAGATTCAGAACAAACCTGATCCTCACACATAAGAAACCACGTAGACCTGCTTCATCTCAACCCATTGGGCGCTGGATAAAGCAGATCATGTGCGATAGTGGCATTGACATCTTAATATTCGGAGCGAGCGAGACACGCATCAACATCAGGCGGCGTCTCGTGCTGACCTCAACGTCGATGTAATTAGAAAGACCGCAGGATGTTCGGAAAGATCAGCTGTATTTGCTGATTTTTATAACAGACCGGTATATTAGTTCTGAAACCAATTTTATTGAATCTTTGTCACAATTATAATTATTATTAAGTAGGTACTTAAAACAATACTGTCGGTTGATTAGTTTTTTGTTCACAATATTTTGTTGTTTTGAAATTTTTGCTAGAGGCGCAAAAAAAAAAAAAAAAAAAAAATTTGAAATACGTAATAATTATGTTTTGATGTTTTACTGTAATGTTGTTTATTTTTTATTGTCGCAACATTGATTTTATACTCTCTGAACATCTACATGGTTAAGGAATAAATCTCGGAGGCGAAGACAGGATAATTAAATGATCAAACGAACTTACCTGAA
This sequence comes from Schoenobius gigantellus, assembly GCA_963935595.1. Taxonomy (NCBI): domain Eukaryota; kingdom Metazoa; phylum Arthropoda; class Insecta; order Lepidoptera; family Crambidae; genus Schoenobius; species Schoenobius gigantellus. The sequence continues at coordinate 15,926,570 of OZ012553.1, forward strand.
GTGAAGTTCGATCTTAAGTGAAGTGAACTTCACTTCAGGTAAGTTCGTTTGATCATTTAATCATTAAACTTGCAAAAACTACTTACTAGATCTCGTTCAAACCAATTTTCGGTGGAAGTTTGCATGGTAATGTACATCATATATTTTTTTTAGTTTTATCATTCTCTTATTTTAGAAGTTACAGGAGGGGGGGGGGGGGGGGACACACATTTTACCACTTTGGACGTATCTCTCGCGCAAACTATTCAGTTTAGAAAAAAATGATATCAGAAACCTCAATATGATTTTTGAAGAGCTATCCATAGATACCCCACGCGTATGGGTTTGATGAAAAAAAAAATGAGTTTCAGTTTTATGTATGGGGAACCCCCAAAATTTATTGCTTTTATCTATTTTTGTGTGAAAATCTTAATGCGGTTCACAGAATACATCTACATACCAACATACATACTTTCAACAGTGCAGTTCTTATAGTTTCGGAGAAAAGTGGCTGTGACATACGGACGGACAGACAGACAGACAGACATGGCGAATCTATAAGGGTTCCATTTTTGCCATTTGGCTACGGAACCCTAAAACAAGGAATCATTAAATAACATAATTATTTTACAATTCCTAAGAATCCTTGAACTGTTCGTTCCGAGAAATTGTAATGTCAACATCCCGTACCTAACAGCTGTATGAATCATTTAAAACCACATTACCTTTTTATTGTGATCAATATTATATTCTGCGAATGAATAAAAATACGAAGGAAAGCTTCCTATTGGCGCTAAGTATGATTGATTGATGTTGATCATTGTGCAATAGGTTCGTCCAATGATGGAATGTATTAATGATATTGTAATCACTTATCTAGAATATGAATGCTGTGCAAGGAGAGAAAAACCAAATCGTCTTATTACACAAGATAAATTATATAAAAAAACCTTTTTTAAATACAAGCTTTTAGTACTCGTCAATACAAATCAAACGAGCCCAAACTCGATAGGGTTTTGTCGTTTTATTGCGGAGTTCCTATGGCCACCTTCCAGCTCCAGCATTAGATCAGTTCCATATTATCATAAAATTGCTTTGTGACACGATATACATATACATGCGAAAGTTCAGCTCAATCGGAAACCGGGAACTGGGTCAAATTTAACTTGCAAGATTTCATTACAGACACCGGACAGGTGAAAATAAACAAAAGCTTGTAATTAACTTGCAAGATTTCATGGTCTAAACTTAGTCCGGGCATGGATAATATCCTGTTGGTTTAAACCTAAAACTGCATCTATCCATGTATATTAATACAAGTGAAAGCGCACTAGGTTTAAACCAAAATCAACTTTATACCAGGTTTTGTAATAAGACCGGGAGTTTAAGAAAATATTGTTACAGCCGGTTGCACTAAGTTTTACGTTATACGATTTCGTAAGAAGTAACAACTTAATACCTAAAAATGGGTCGTTTCACTATTAAATATATGATTCGCACCGTACATATAACTTTTTTAAACGTAAAGAATAAAATAAAACTATAATTGAAACTAGATTATGGTGCAATTCTTACGTATTTAAATTGTTACTTTTACGAAATCGTAAGACGTAAATTTGGTGCAACCGGTCGTTATTGTTGTCAAGATCACTAACATACTCGTATATCACAATCGTTGCAAAACCCATTTGCAATAGGGCTGACGACATTTTTTTAGCATTTTTTAGGGTTCCGCACCTCAAAAGGAAAAGTGGAACACTTATAGGATTTCTTCGTTGTCCGTCTGTCTGTCTGTTAAGACCTTTTTCTCAAGAACACGTGGAGATGTCAAACTGATATTTGTACCAAATACTCGGGTCTACGGTCGCTTTCAGCTGTGAAAAAATCACTTGATCAAAAGAATGACCGTATATGTTGCATATTTTCTCATATTTTGCGATTTCAAAGGTAAAGCCTCCGGTGCGCTAGTCCAATTCACACTTTTTATTGTCCGTCATGTGTAGATTATTGAAAAATATTGGATACGTATTTTGGGTCTCGCGCCCACTCATAACCAGAAACTCATAACTGGAATAAAATGTGGCGACTCATAACTGACTTGAGGACCCACTCATAACCATGGTTATGAAATATATTTTAAACTTATAAAATATTTAATTTAGAGGAGTAACTCATAACCGAACATAAAAAAAGCAAATACCTAAACTGTGAACTACTTTGAAGTACATTTGAGACCAATAGTGCTTACTTACTATTATATACTTGCATACTAATTTTAAAGTAGGTACTTTTTGTTTTATTATTTCATACTAAAAAGAAATGTTTAGTTACAGTACAAACGGCAACACAGTCTTAACTGTCATTTCAAGACGCAATACACAAAAAATCCAGTACTTACCCGTAGTACTACTCACGTGTCCGGTAGTACTACGGGTGATTAATTTTGCCTGTAGTACTACTTATTATCTTTGACAATCAAAGAACACCATGTGGGTAACTATCGGTTTTTAATATTTATATTATTTTCATGAAATTAAGGAACGCTTTAATAAAACTATTTTTAAAGCAACTTTAACGCAACCTTCAATTGCGAGTCATTTCATGTTTTAACCGACTTCACAAAAAGGGGGATTTTATCATTTCCATTGTATGTTCTTTTTTTACGTATGCTACCTCATTCATAACTGTCATTTATTAACCGATTTGAATATTCTTTTTTTGTTTGAGGGGGTATAGTTCTCGATTAGTCTCATTGTCACCAAATCCGGGATCGGGCAACAAATATACCCGTAGTACTATACTAACAGTAGTACCAACGGTAGTACCATGGGTAAGCACTAAACAAATCTTAGCGCGAGGAAGGCATAAATAGTTTCTCTCTGCGACATCTTCAACAAAAATAACAATATTGAGAAGTGATTGACAATTGGTTTGTCCTGAGACCTTTAGACATCTCATCTGTTAAACCTTCGTGGTTTTTTATATTTTTAATTAGAACACCCTGGCCACTTTTGACAAGTTTATTTTTTGATGTATATTTGAAATTGTGACAATTATCATATTATTGTGTGTTGTGATGTTACCAAATTAATACAGTCAACTTGTCTCTATAAAATATTCCTTTTATTTGTATCTACATCCACTGTTATTCTTCTCTGCTATAAAATCATCTACTCTTTCAAACGCCGCATAAGAGAATACCATCTATCCAAGTCCTAATTATGATATATAAAAATTTAATAATATTCATATTATTTGTGTAATAGGTATTTCTACATATTTTTTATTTAGTATGTTATATAGTATGGTTTTATTTTATATTTTTTTTAACTATTTGATTGCCTTCTAAGCTGCTATACACGCAAATTCTAATATATTACAATTTCTCCTTTCGCTGGTCTGATGGAAAAAATTTCATTTATGAAACAAGCACATCGTTTTTAACGGATTTCAAAAAAATAGATACAGTCGAACATAGAACCTCTTTATTTTTTAAAGGTTAAAAAAGGAGTTTAAATTTGACCTGTATGTTTGTATGTATGTTTGTCCGCGATTATCTCGCGTTTGGCTGAATCGATTTTGATGCGGTTTTCAGAAAATTTACATTTAAATTAACTAAAGAGATTGAAAAGAATTTTTTTTACAAAAAATAAAACCGACTTCAAAAACACCAAAAAGTCGCAAATAATATAAGAATACAAACAACATCACAGTTTTATATTAAAGTCGGTGCCAAGCAATAATCACCTGGAAAATTTTAAAAAACATCAGTACCTACTAGTTAAAATTTGGCACGAACTTCAATATAAAACTGTGATTATGTTTGTATTCTTATATTATTTATAACTTTTTGGTGTTTTTGAAATCGGTTTAATTTTTTGTAAGAAAAAAAATTTTTTTTCGATCTGATCTTAGTAATTTTTTTTTGTAAAAAATGCATTTTGACTTCTGTATTCTTTGTGCTGTCTAATTTTAATGCGGGAGAGAGATTACACACCGCAATAGGGACTCTCACCTTGCCGACCTGCAAGATGCCTCTACACCTCTTTTATACCAAGCTTTTTACTTTGATTTAAAATATTACTCACCCTTTTTTGTTAATGTTGTTAATAATTTAAAGCGACTGTACTTAACTGTGTAGTTGTGTTAGTTATGAGTTTCGTCTTCTCACAACAGCAGTTATGAGTGGGACCTTTACGTATTGGTTATGAGATTTTTGGTTATGAGTGGGCGCGAGACCGTATTTTGTTTTACCTAATCCAAAACTTGCGACAGTACATTGATTTCAAATATCACGTAAATGTCACATCAGGCTAACACAAAATGACATTTTAATTCATTTAACTTTGTACATAATGTTGAATAGTTAAAGACTCAAGTTTATTTAGAGAAGTTTGACTGTTTTGTATAGCCTGACGTGCTATTGACTGTACATTTTTCGCCGAGTTAACTGTGACGAGCACCTACTCCTAAACTTTTAATTGTTTATCCTAGTAGTTTTGTGTAATTCGACAACGCTAAAAAACGTGCCTGCTATATATTATATTTTGGTTATCTAACTAACGAAATAAATATACTTTAGGGTTCCGCACATCAAAAGGAAAAAAGAGAACCCTTATAAAATTACTTTGTTGGCCCTTAGTCCATCTATCTGTCTGTCCGTCAAGAGCCTTTTCTCGGTAACGCGTAGAGATATCAGAAAGGAAAATATTAAATTAGGTGCTCGCCCGGGCTTAGCACGGGTAGGTATACTAAAAAATGTATACCTTTTGTCAAAAAAACTTGTAAGAAACTGCACAATTGAATCTTGTTAGTCACTTACTTCTATAGGTATGAAAATTTTTAAATTCAGTTTTTTTACATCTTATAAACAAGCCTTACTCTGACAATATCTAACACAACAAAAAAGAATTGTCTATGTTGGTGCTATTGTTCTGAAGTTATGCACGTACATACATTTCAGCGATTCATTTTATATCTTACATATTTTTATGTAAAATTAATAATTTTTAATTATAGTCGGTTAATTCAAATTTAGGTTTAGTTTGAATTATTTAAAAACACAGATCAATAAGAAAATAAAAATAACAAAGGCACGGACCACGAGTCTGTTGTGATTATAACTAAATATAAAAAAAATGTTTAGGTTGGTAATAACGGTTGGGTACATAATTTTGAAAAGGATATGTAGGTATATATAGTATATAATTGTATATATTGATAAATAGTTATTTATTTTGGCTATATATGTAAGTATAAGTATTGATATTACGCGAATAATTATGTTTCATGTAGTATATGTATAATATATTTATGCGCAGTGGTATGTCTAGTAGATAAGTAGTTTAACCAAATTACTCGTATATTGTAATTCTTTGTAGCCGGATGTGGATAAGTATGTTTATTTTAACCGTGGATAGCTATAATTGGCTTACAAAATGTAATTACTGTATTATATGTATTGTAACAATTGTAAAATGCTGTTGTTACCCCTAATAATGAAAAATAAAAAATAAAATAAAATATATATACTCGGGTCTACGGTCTCTTTTAGCTGTGAAAAAATAATTCAATCAAATCAACACGATCAAAAGATATTATGACCGTATAGGTCGATATTTTCGCAAATTTTTGATTTCATAAAGGAATTAAAACCCATAAGGTACTTCCCGTTGTCCTAGAATCACGAAATTTGGCAAGAAGGAATGTCTTATAGCACATATTAACAAAAAAATATTTAAAACTGACATATGTGCACAGTAAACTAATACTCTGGCTTTAACACTATAATTAAAATGTTAAATTAAAATTAATTAATGTTAAACTATAATTAAACCTACCAGATCTACAAAATCAAAACAGCTCAATGTCTCCACCGAGGGGCTCGAGCCTACCCTTAGTTAGGTTGTTTAGACCTTTTTTTTTAAGGCGGGGGAATCTTCTTACGATTCAACAAGGGGTAGGCTGACAAGGCCGCCCCAAGGATATGCCATTGGACTCGGGTATAAACCCCATACCTGGCTAAATAACCCTCCAGCAACTTCTACCTCCGTTGAGACACAAGGTTGTTTAGACCTTAGTCAACAACGCTGGCCCGGTGCGGATTGGTCGACTTCACATACACCTTTGAATCTTTGAATTTCGTCGCAGATGTATGCAGGTTGCCTCACGATGTTTTCCTTCGGCGTAAGGGCGTCAAATAAATGTAGATATGAAATTCTAAAAACGAAAAACATATTGGTACATGGCAGGATCGAACCCCGGACCTCTCGATTGGAAGGCCAGTGCTGAGTCCACAGCGACATCGTTTTGAGATGTACAAAATGGAATCGATAAATAAATATGATACGTATTCCATTCCATACACTTAAAGAAATTGAAAGTATCTAGATTTCATAGCACTAATGTCATAAAACAAAAGTCATTTAAAAATATTATATTATAAGGAAAACAATACGACACAGATAATATAAAACTACCTTTATAGAAGTTATTGCACAAGAGTTATTACCGCCTAAGCCTACTAACAATGCTCCGTACAAATTAATGCTCTAAGCTGTTGGCAATTTCTACTAAGATCCATTGATGGATCTTCTTGCACTGTTATGTTCAATTAAATCCATGATTCATAAATTGAGCACGTATGTATAATGTCAAAATCATAGCTAATTACCGCATTATGACGCAGGTACAAAGCCCGAGCATCAGAAATGTCCTGGCAATTTATTTTAGAAGTTATTTTTGGAATATTGTTAAGGTTATTTATATCGTTGTAACTTAAATTATAAGGTTGATGTCTCGGGGTGAAGAGTCTTAAGTTGCAAGCGTCAGTTTAAAAAGAAAATAGGGAAATAAACGCAATTGCTGAAAGCAATTTATTTTGAATCAGAAAATTAATCAATTTTCGAAATATTAATGTAACTGAAAAATTTGCGCATGAATTAGCACAAAAAGTTTGTTTCATTGTTTGTCTGAACGCGCTAATCTCAGGATCTACTGATTCAAATTTAAGAATTATTTTTGTGTTGGATAGTCCATTTATCGAGGAAGGCTAAAGGCTATATCACATCACGGTACGACTAGTAGGAGCTGAGCATCAATGAAAAATGTTGCAAAAACGGAAAAATTTGTGGCGTAACGTAGTTCGCGGGCACAGCTAGCAATTTATAAATATGCTAAGCTCTCCTACTGTAACTTCTAAATAGTAGATTAACTTTTTTTTATAAAAAACGTCGCCCCACACTAGGATTTTTTCCTGTGTCGTGGGTGCAGTTACAAACATAGAATATCACATGCACATACGCCCAGACCGGAACAAATTTCTGTAGGCCATACAAAACATTTGTCCCGTACGGGAATCGAATCCGCGACCCGTTGCGCAGTAGGTGATCACTCGACCTCTGCGCTAAACGTGTCGTCGAACTCTGTTTACAAAATATTAGTGGTATATATTATTTCTGTTTAAAAAATTTAAAGGCGACAACAAAAGTCTTTATCCGCGGGAACACTAAGCGTATCACTAGCGGGATCTCAGCAGTTTATTACTCTGTACTTACACTCGCCCCATTGAGTTACATTGAGCGGTTCTCACATCGGAGCTCCATTGAAGCAATAAAGTATCCGAGTATGATTAATGGACGAGCAACCTCCGCCCGACGCCTACCCATTCTGATCTCAGAGCACCAGACTGCTTAGATAGACAAACTTTTATTTATTTATTATTATTTTATGGTAAAATAAATAAATCCTAACGTGAACAAATCATAGGGATGAAAAAGTCAACATGTTTGTCGTGAAAATACACATAAAATGTGGATATCACACACAGAAAATTTATGACAAATGTTTTTATTGCCCTCGAAAGGGTAGAATAACAAGGAATTAATATGTTCCCGGATTCATTTTTAGATAAAATTACTACAACTTTCATAGATTTATGGCAATACTCGTACTCAATATTATTTATTACTTCTTTTAGATACTTTTATTACAATTTGGTTTACTATGATTTTCTTTCTTAGTTATGTGAATGCTCAAGGCGTACAAATTGTATCAAAACCAAACCGTTAAAATGAAGATGAGAGATTGTTTAGGAACCATAACATTAAAGTTGTAAGGTAAGCAGGTACTTAAACATACGAGTTGGAAATTCTTTGAACTATTTGAAAAATAAAAATGAATTGTTACGTGATCTTTTTGGAACGAGAATGAAAATTAATCTAAACAAAACAATATCAGCGAATATCAATGTGTTGTAAGTTTTTAGCGACTTATCTGCGACCTTATTTTAAAATCTTCACTCCCCGTATGGGTACCTATTGCATTTTATAACGCTAAAGTGGCATACAAAAATAAGGTTTATTTGGCAGTAAGCAGTTACCGTGGCCATAAGCTTACCCTTCTTGGAAAATGGGATCCCTTACTCACGACAGGAATACAACTGTAACGAGCTCGCTATTTGGTTGTAGGCCTTTGTAAGGTTCTGTAAACGAGCGGCTGTTATTCGAGCGGACCGTTTCCTTTTACCTCTTAAACTCTTCACTTATGCTGTTGCTCAGTAAATCTGTAAATACATATCACTAGCCGATATGATTTTTATATAGGCGTTATTCTAGTTCGAATATCTGCGAAGTAATATTAGTAGTCTTATTGGGGTACTCCACTCAGTACCATGACATTCGATAGCATCGGATTATCTTGCTAATTATCTAATTTGAAGAATGTTTGATGGCCAATTATTTCTTTGTCGTGTTTGTTATTTATGCTGAGAAAGCACAAGGGTTATTTCTACACTTAAGACAATGATTACACTTAAGACGTCACAGCAAATTTAAAAAGTTTGCAATCTTTTAAAATAAGTTTCAAGACTTGGGGAAATATGGTTAAAAGTTAAGTTGCTCTATTATTATATGATTGTTTTTGAAATAGCGACAAAATAGGTGCCTGTTAGGTATATGAAATTTGTAATAATGGCTATTACCCATAGTTGAAACTTTTGATCCGAGTAACATATTAAAATTCTGAACATTACTTGAACTATAAATCTGTTTGTGTTAAAATATAAGTAGTACCTAGTAGTTGTGTAGAATACAACTGGATATGTATACATAGTTATGAATACTGTATTCTTTTATATTATCCCATAAAATAATATACTGCCAGTAAATAAACGGTCCAGATATCAAATACCAAATCGTAAACAAGAAATTCATAGGCAAATTCAATAAATTATTTTCCTCTATAGATCCATTGCTTGCGGACCTCTGATTATAATCTAATATTTTACTTAACATATACACAAAGATCCAACGATTGGAAATATTGCTGCATTGGGCGGCAGCGCTGTTTGTTTTGGCCACGTATGTTTAGGACGCATGTATGTGACCCTGTTGCTAACTGCTATTTATTATTCTGTGCTAACAGCTAAGAATCCTTGCTAAACTGTATACGAGAGCTCTCTGGGTAGCGCCATTTTGAATTTTCGTATTGCGTTGGGCGTAAAAGTTTTAATTTTTGATAGCATTCGAATATACGCGACATCATTTCTTACCCCGCTATTAATGAGACACGATTTTCGTTTCATGTTTAAGGCTCTCTTAAATATTTATCAACAGCACTTACAAGGAAAGTAATAAAGTATTTGTCCGAAGAAAAGATTCGTCGTGAGACTTGAAGAATTCCTACGCAAAAAAAACTTGAAGAGCGATAATGAAACTCAAAGAACACATTATGGGATTATTCTGGCTCATAAATTTTTTAGCATGAAGAAACGCACCGACATTTATTGGTATACCTAATCCAAAGCAAAATACCTAAAGGGATATAAGTAGTCATGGGTATATTTTAATAGGTACCTAAGCAACACTGAGCTTTATAATTTCTAAAATAATTAGAATATTTCTAAACTTGAACTCTGTAAGCTCACAATCGCTAGTACTTATATTATAAACAAACATGCATTTTGTAGTTTAGTTTGTTCAAAGATTTTGAATAATAACTTGATGACAATTACAAGATATGAGTACCTTAAATAATATAGGTTGTATGTAACAATCCTTAGCTAATGAGTTGATACATAAAATAAAAGGAAACCTTTACCATATCGTCATTTTTTCATGAGTGACCCCTCTAGCTTTATCACTGCTGCAAACTGGCATACTGTTTAGCTCTAAAAAACCTCAAAAATATTGAGGTATGTATGTATTTTAATGATTTAAAAAACTAATACAAATTATTTGCAAATACCTGGGGCAGACTACACCTGAAAGGAAATCAGAACCGTAACACGAATAGAATCGAAAATCTCACAGTATCAATCTCTACTGCCCCTAATCTGCATTGCGGAAATATCTCGTTTTTTTAAACATAAGAATTCTAAAAGTACATTATTTTATCTTGTACGGATTCTCTCGTGTACGTTTTGAACTTGCATATGTTTTTTTTTGTTGTACCAACATCTACTGTGTAGATTTGTTGTGAGGCGCAATAATGGTCCAAGCGTCTCAGCTACTCAAACAGCTCAAATAGTGCACTCACAGCTCACAGCGCACTTTCGCTGCAAATCTCCGTGAAAGCTATGTTTTCTATTATCTTTACCCGTGCACAGATGGCATATGCAATGTGTGAAGAAATTATAGGAGTCAATTAAACTCATTAGCACACGGTTATTCAGTGCCATAATCAAGGAACTTCCTGGGGATCGCAGTGTTAGTCCAGTCAAATAAGCAAAAAACTTATGCAGCTTGCAGCTTGTTACCTCACATTCCGAGGTTATACCTCGGAATGTGAGGTAACAAGCTGCAAAATTTGCAGAACCCTTTTTTGACATAAGAAGTAACGTGTCAAAAGTCACAATGTGTGGGGTGTAAGGCAGCTGATATTTTCGAGGTCAAAGCTGAGAAAAAATATTTTTTCTCGAATATCTCACTTCCTATCACTCCTATCGCATTGGGATCCGCATGGAAGTTGTTAAACATGCGATTTTACATATTTTTTGTTTATAACTTTTTTCATACGACTCATCGATGTAGAGATATACTCGTAGCTCGGAGAGCACGCAAAGCTCTGCCGTACGATACGTATGCAAGGTCAACGCGTTTTTGGAGTACTCCGTACGTTGTATATTGTTATTTTAAATTATAACAGTTGTTGTTTTTACTTCATTAAACATTATTCATTTAACATTAATTACCTAATATATTTTTAGTAGGAAAGAAATAACGTTTAAATGCTTAAACTCTAGAATATTTGTATTCGTGTAGATTTTACCTCGACATGATTGGATTTTACCTGACATTTTAAGTGAGAAAGAAGTAAAGTATTAATACCTGGTTCTACCTGGAAATAGAGACTGACTGACTTTGCCTATATACATATAGTAGGAAGGGACAGATGTTACAATGTACAGTAAAGACCGGTTGCTTTTTGTAGGAATTTTATTAAAGCTATATTTAGAATCGAGTCAACCTAAATCTGACGAAACTGAAAGTGTAGAAGGCTCAAGGGACCTCGTCTAAGACTCCCCAGAACAATTTTAGCTGCCGGAAATGCGTCTAAATATTTTTAATTAATTTTTAAATTCGTATGCAAAAAAAGCGACAGTCAAGCGGCGCTAAAGGCACTGATGTCGTATAAAGTGCATTCCAAACTAATCCTTAATACCATTAATGTACTGAATAAACTTTCAAAGAAAAATACAGTACATTTGATATAGATTCCAGGACATGAGGGTTTCTACGGAAACGAGAAGGCAGATAATATTGCGAGAAAGGCATCGGAAGCTAACTTTGTCGGTCCGGAACCATTCGCAAGTCTGCCATAATGTTCAATCAACTCTGTTATTAGAGATCAGATAAGGAGAAGACACCAAACTGAATGGGTCGCTCAGAAGGGAAAAACTGTTCATGGGCCTGAATAACTTCAACAAATTCACACTGAATGCAGGCAGAACGCAAACTCGACTTCTGTTGGTGTTTTAACTGGCCTCTTTGGAACTAATTACATGCTAGCAAAAATGGGTCTGAGTAATACCACGGTAATAGCATTACCGTGGTAATACAAAGAGATAGAGGAGGAGGCCTGCAAAGAGATAGAGGAGAGCATGGAACACATTTTGTGCCACTGCGATTTCCTAGCTCGCAGGAGAATGAGTCTCTTCCGGATTGGATATCCAAAACCTGAGGACTTCAAGGCTATCCCACCCGCACCAATTGTGAAGCTTATGAGTGATTGGCCCATAAATGGTGATAGCAACTCATAAACAAGGAAACAGGGGCTGCACAAAAGATCCGAAAGGGTCTAAGTGCAGGACCCCAATATAAAATAACATAAGATTTACATAATTTTATACGTTCGACAAATTACTCGTATATTCATAACATTATTAAAATACATACACTCATCAAAAGTCATTTGTACACTACAGACAATATTTGATAACAAAAAATAACGACACTATTTTAAAAATAAAGCAACCTCGCCCTCAGACAACTACAGCTATCAAAAGATAACTTATTTGTTTTCGCGTAGAATTGTTTTGATCTCAAGTCGCTACTCCTGGAACTTTGAAGAAACTGGGAAAAAATATGTCAATTTTTATGACTTATATTTTTATTTAAGGCGAAAACGTTTTGATGTATATCAACGAATACTACTTTACATTAAAATAGGTAGGTAGCTAGATTTGCAAGAGAAACTTGGAATCTATATTAATATTATAAAGAGGAAAGATTTGATTGTTTGTTTGATTGTATTTAATAGGCTTCGAAACTACTGAACCGATTTTGCTGAAAGTTGGTATATGGATAGTTCGAGAGCAGGGGTAGGTAGGACATAGGGTAATTTACTTACGGTTAAAATCTGACGGGAAAAGTTTTCCTACGGGAAAAGTTACTTATAATGCAAACAATGTTGCATACTTTTTAACAGAGCTGCCGCTGCGCAATGTTTACTAATCTTAATCTATTGTTACGGCGATGGTCTAAGAAACTTCCGGCGTGGTTTTCTTGGCCTTAGCAGCGTTTTCAGTAGCCTGAATACGCGGTTCGGCCCGTTTCAGGAGGTGCTCTATCACATACTAGAATATCGAAATTTTATCCAAGTTGCCGTTGTTTTCAGGCGTCTGAGTCGAGAATCGACCATTCTCGAATGTCTCGAATGTTCGCCGGTCCTACCATATAAGCGCGGGACGAATGCGGACGGACAGTTTTTTTTCAGGAGAGCAAATCGAGCGGATCAAGCGATACAAAGCGACTTGGAGCGATCATCTGCGACTTGGAAACGTTTTATAGTGAAGTGTTTAAGTGTTGACAGATTTTAAGATTTTTTTGTGTATATTCGGTAGGTCTGAGAATAGGTCGTAAACAATTTTTATACCCCTAAGAAATAAGGGCGTTTTTTTTGAAAATTATTATGGAGAAACGTATTCACGGGCACAGCTAGTATAATATAAACATTAACATATTTGAAACACTGCAGAATCTCGGCAATCCTAACAATACTCTGAAAGCGTTATAATATTGTACCCTTAGATGCGTTATTATTCTAAGATTGTACCCTAGGTGCACTATATTCTCGTTATAACTGGCCCACAGGCTATACGTGTAGACTGGCAGAAAACCTTGTGTTACCACAACGTACGAACCTGCGTGCCAGCATATTACAACGAACTGCGATCGCTATTTTCTCCTAAAAAATATAATATATTTATTAATATTATTTTCTTAACTTAATTTATTTCTTCTATTTTCTTAACCGCAGATTATTTTTAATTTTAAGCTATCGTACGGCCACACTTAAGTTTTTTTTAGATTCGAAATTTAATGTTGTAAACAACATGACTGACACACACATAGCCTAATGATTCGATTTATTTCGCGACTATCTGAACAGTTCAATAAATAGTACGACAATACTAGTAGTTTACTCTTAGCAATCTACAAAAAATAACATTAGGTAGGTGATTGGCGAACGAAAACTCCAGTGCCCGTAGCACGTCCACCAAAACACGATATGATAAAGCGATTTATAGCGGTGAACTGTCAAAATACAACGAAACCCTATTGTATTTTGACAGTTACCTAGGCTGGGCCCTAGGCTGGGCGAGAACCACGAATAGAAGTTTTGACACGTGAAAATTGAAACAGTAACGTGTACAGTTTAGCACAACTTTTAAAAATCAGCAGCAGAGATAATTTGAACTTTGTATCAAATCATCAATCAAAAAAGTTTAGTTGGAAATTTTTAAGATAAATTATTGTTAATTTTATCGATGTGCTAAAAAATGTTAGTACGTGTAGAAATAAAGAAAATGGTGGTGGTCAACCGATTGCCCAACCTTATTAACTCCATATGCGTGAAACAGACTACGTACTCGTAAATATGAGTACAAAGTATCGTCTCAGTAGTAAAAAAGTTTCGAGAAGTTTAAGCAAGCGTCGATTCAAATTAAACACAACGGGACTGTATATTCATATTATAATAGTAGCCTTTATTTAACAATCTTATACTTTTTTTCTTCCTACTAAATATAAAGTTTTATAATTTGACACCAGTTTCGCGAAGATTGTCTTGCCTGCCAGCATAGGCCTCCCCTAAAGCTTGCCACGAAGTGCGATCTTGCGTCTTCCTTCTCCATGTAATACCTGCTATTCTTTTTATATCATCCTCCCACCTGTAACGCTGTCTCCCTTTTTTTCTTTTGTAATGCCTTGGATACCACTCAGTTACGTCCTTAGTCCATTTATCCTTCCTGTGTCTCATCATGTGCCCCGTCCACCTCCATTTTAGTTTTTTAATGCAATATGTCACATCCGTAACTCCGGTTTGCTGCCTAATTGTTTCAAGTTTTATTTTGTTTTGTATTTTGACATTGAGCATGCTTCTTTCCATACCATGTTGACAGGTTTCTAGTTTGCGTATATTGCGTTCTGTTAAACTCCATGTTTGGCAGCCATAAGTCATAACGGGTAGAATACATGTATCAAATATTTTAGGTGTTATTCATATTAGGTATTGCTTAAAGTTGTGACGGTATTTAAATAGATTTTTAGATCATCACACTGACGAATTTTCAGTATGAAAATAATTTTAAAATCGCGAGAAAATATTCATCTGTTCCACACATATCGATGAAGTGGGTCTTGTATTTTTGTATTTACATTTCGGAGTTCGTTTCATACTTGTTTAGTTTGATGCTCTCTATATTCAGTTTGAGCAACCTATTTAAAGGCACAACATTTTGGAACAACTTATATTTCAGAAAAATTACGATTGCGCAGTTCCACAGTCCATGGCCCCAGATCGGTCCGACTATGGACAAGATAGACGACGATGTCGCCTTAATAGGTAGCCCGCCCATTCAGCTGAGAGCTCACAAACTTCGGCCGACAAGCTTTCGGTAGGTATGGAGCGCAAGAACATTATATTGCACCTCGTAAAAAAGGTCCCAAGTCCGCCATCCTATCCGTGACGCTATTTGGGGTGCGTGCTAGCTCTACACTGTGATATTACCTCTATTTCTTATTGATTCAGATTTGGAGTGCCTATGGAAACAGACAATTTTCTACGAGGTTTGGCTAGTGGGACATTGATTAAACATAGCTAGCTACCATTGACCTATCTAGCATACGTATCCAATGATAACAGTGAAAACCTCTTTTTTAAAATCTTTTATAAAAGCTACAACGAATTGCGAATGGGTTGACTCCAGCTAGATGGATGCTATTATTAACGTTGCAATTTTTCCTCCGCCGTTATGGGGAGATGATCGCGTCGTTAATTTGCGTGATGATCGCATATTCACGTTTAATTAGGGCAATGAATATACCGTGTAATACCCAACATCTTCACTAAATATTGCGTGACTACGAACGCTGTGAAATGTTCGGAACGTCAAATAGCATAATTAAATACCCAATGTTCAACAAGTTTATTCCAGTAAGTTCACTACATGATTCGAAGCGTGCGAATACTGGCATTCTCATCTTCAATCGCAGAATATGGCAACATTATCTTCATGACTTGTCATAGCGTGTTTTCAATATTGTCGTTATGATCACAGGTGCGAACCTGTGATAATTTAAATCTTATTTAAATTAGACACTACAGCATAATAAAATATTAAAACTCAGATATATACATTAACCAAAATAAAGCTCGATATAAAAAGGTAATATTTCAAAAAGAAGGTACACTATTTTTTACAATAATATATAAAGCTAATGAGTTTGTACTCCAGTGCTAATAACGACCAGTTAGATTGTTCGACTGTCTGATTCGCCATCGATCGATGAGCGAACGTCGTTCTAAATTATGTAGCCCGCCTCATAGTCGCTGGGGAATATTTATATCGGCATTGATGAAAGGGTCATGTTAAAAACAGAAAGGTCAGTACATAAATAGCTGTATAGGAAATAACAGTATTTTGTTTTCAAATCGAAAGCGCACTCTTAAAACATATATTAATGAAAACAAGAATTGAATGTGAATAGACTTTTTGGCGTTTCGGTAAGAATAGTGATCACAGATTAGAATAGTTTTGTATTAACACTTAATTCAATCAATATAAATAAAGATAAATCGCTAAACGTTTTTCAAATGGCAAACTCGAATACAGTTAGCCCATTTAAATTTGTTCTTTTATCTAACTACTAGCTTCTGCCCGCGACTTCGTCTGCGTGAACTTCAGAATTGGGTCTAAAGCTTCGCTCGTTAACAATTTTTAATCTTCCCACGGGAACTATTTGAGAGATCATCCTGGAATATAAAGTATATGTCCTTTTCCATAGCATAGGTGACATGCATACCAAATTTCAAAGCTGTCTGCCCGCGGCTTAGCTCGTAAAAAATTTTCAATTTTCCCTCGGGAACTACTTAAGTAATCGGGATAAAAGGCAGCCTATATTCTTTTCCATGTCAAATTTTCCCTCACCATTTTTCCATGATTTTCCGTCATAAAAATCTTTGTCGGTCCTTACTCCTCACCATCCTACTAATATTATAAATGTGAAAGTGTGGATGTTTGGATGTTTATTACTCAATCACGCAAAAACGGCTGAACAGATTTGGATGAAATTTGGCATGCATGTAGCCTTTGACATGGAAAAGATACTGCCTTTTATCCCAATTCATTAAGTAGTTCCCTAGGGGAAATTGACAATTGTTTACGAGTTAAGTCGCGGGCAGACAGCTTTGAAGTATGCATGTCACCTATGCTATGGAAAAGGACATGTACTTTATATTACTTAATGATCTCTCAAATAGTTCCCGTGGGAGGATTAAAAATTGTTAACGAGCCAAGCTTTAGACCCAATTCTGAAGTCCACGCAGACGAAGTCGCGGGCAGAAGCTAGTATAAGATAAAGACTTTATTAACATATCAATCAAAGGAAAGTGTAGAGTTGACCTCATGTCCAAATAGTTTTTTTATCTAAATAATCATCTATACTAATATTATAAAGAGGAAAGATTTGATTGTTTGTTTGTTTGTATTAAATAGGCTTCGAAACTACTGAACCGATTTTGATAAAAGTTAGTATAGTTATAGTTCGAGACCAGGGGAAGGACATAGGGTAATTTTCTTACGGGAAAATATAAAATTCCCACGGGAAAACAAAAATAACGCGGACGAAGTCGCGAGCGGAAAGCTAGTAAATAATATAATACCAATCTCTTTAAATCTTTCTCTGAGAGAAGTGCGTGAACTTAGCTTATACGAGTAAATTTCTATCGCTGAACGTTTCTTTGAAACATAGCGCAGTGCATTGTTAAATATTAGAAATGGGAGTTCAAACCCAAGCAATAGTATTTAATAAGGATATAATTTAATATACTTAAATATACAATATGTGTTTTTATGTGCATGAAATATGATTATGTACCATGATTCTATTTTTGTGCCAATATTTCTTAAGTAGGAATACAAATTTATCGTAACCTACCTTAAGTATATTTAGGTATATTTTCAAAATTAATTAAACACCTTGAATAATTATATAATGTTTTACTCGATTCCGCAACGCAAAGTAGACTAATGTTTCTAACAGTTTCAATTATTTATTAATTAGTGGCGCTCTGTAGAGGCAAAACGTGTGGGCCGATTTTGATGATTCAACAATCGATTCGTCTTGAACCAAATTGTTGTCACAATAGACATGATAGACATCATAGTTCAATATAAGGTGCGTTGCAGATAAGCACGGATTTGCAACATTTTCAACATTTTTAGCATTAATGCGTTTTATTCAAATTCAAATTCAAAAATCTTTATTCAACATAGGCCTTTACAGGCACTTATTGACGTCAAAACAAAGCAAAACAATCTAATTTAAAGAAATTATATTAACCTTGTATGTGCATACATCCTAAATATACTCAAGATGTCTGCAAATACAAGTAGGAATGAAAAAAAAAAAAAAGTTGATTCTACACCTGTTCGGAAATTGGGAGAGCCTTCTCGAGAAGAACAGGCAAGAAACTCGAAAGGTCTAAATTTTTTATCTCCTCTTTTAAATCGCCATTTACAATTTTGGTTTGTTACAGAGTCGTCAATTGGAAGCTGACCTCAAAGCAAAAGTTTGAGCTCAACTTCCATTACAAGAATGGATGTGTTAATTCACATTATATAAGCTATCTCTGAGAGAAGTGCGTGAACTTAGATTATAAATAAATTGCTCTCACTGAACGTTTCTTTGAAACAAAACGCAATACATTGTTAAATATTAGAATTGAGAGTTCAAACCCAAGCTTTTTTGTCCGTCATGTAATCAGACACTTTATAATATGCTTTTTTAATAAGTACATCTTTGATTGCAACTTTAAATTTGTTTAAGCTAAGTTCTTGTATACAACTTGGGATTTTATTGTAGAAACGTATACACAGGCCTCTAAAAGAATTATTAATTTTTTGGAGCCTGTATTTGGTAAAGCTAACATATTCTTTTGTCTAGTATTAACTGAATGAATATCACTATTTTTACAAAACACATGAATATTCTTACGAACATATATTAGATTCTCATAAATATATTGCGACGCTACTGTCATAATACCAATTTCTTTGAACTTTTCTCGCAAAGAATCTCTCATTTTAAGGTTATAGATTGCTCGAATAGCCCTTTTCTGCAGTACAAAAACAATCTGAATGTCGGCAGCATTTCCCCACAACAAAATACCATACGACATCACACTATGAAAGTAAGAAAAGTATACAAGTCTTGCTGTATCAACATCAGTCAGTTGACGTATTTTCCATACAGCGTGAGCTGCAGAACTAAGTCTCTTTGACAATTTATCGATATGTGGGCCCCATTGCAGCTTAGAATCAAGTGTGATCCCAAGAAATACTGTGGTGTCCACAGGGTCAACACCTATATCCTTTATTTTTACAGTGGTGTGAACCTCTTTGACATTGGGTAAAACAAATTTTATACATTTTGTTTTCCCTTCATTAAGTGACAGGTTGTTCACATTAAACCAGTGAACAATTCTTGAGATAGAATTATTTACATCGTCATTAATTTGCACACCTCTTTTAATTTTAAATAAAAGTGAAGTATCATCTGCAAATAATACCATCTCATGTCTATCCTGTACAAAATCAGGGAGGTCATTGACATATATAAGAAATAGAAAAGGACCAAGAATCGAACCTTGCGGAACTCCCATTTTAACTGCAGAACCTTGAGACCTTTTTCCATTGATGTCTACTTTTTGAATCCTCCCACTTAGATAAGAGATTAGAAGATCAAGTGCAGTGTCACGAAACCCATAGTGGTGTAATTTTCTGATCAAGATTTCGTGATAAACGCAATCAAATGCCTTGGACAAGTCACAAAAAATGCCTAACGCATCGTGTGAGTCTTCCCAGGCTTCGAATATATGTTGTATTAACTCAACACCAGCATCGGTTGTTGAGCGACCCCTCCTAAAACCAAATTGTTTACAGTGTAGAAGATTATTCCTATTAAAATAACTTTGCATTTGCTCCAACATTATTTTTTCAAAAATTTTGCTAAAAGTAGGTAGCACAGAGATAGGTCTAAAATTACTGGGGTCTGATGTGCTACCAGATTTATGTAAAGGAATAATTTTACTTAGCTTCATAAGATCAGGAAATACACCACAGTCAATGCAATCATTAAAAATGTTAGCAAGTATTGGAGCTATTGTTTCAATTACGGATTTAGTAACATCAACGGAATTGCCCCACAGATCCGCAGTTTTCTTTTTATTTAAAGTTTTAAATGACTTTGTTATATCAATTCCACTAATGTGTACAAATTTGAATTTATCATTACAAACTTTAACATGATCCTTCACTATAGATTCAGCAATAGCGGGGGATGAATCCAAAGACTTTGTGATTGAGACTGGAATATCAGTAAAGAACTTTTCAAATTCTGCAGCTACTTCTGTGTCAACTGTTACCTTCTTACCATCAACATTCAAACAATACTGATTATTAGTAGTTTTAGCTTTTCCAGTTTCATTATTTATAATATTCCATGTCATTTTAATTTTATTACTACTGTTTTTTATTTTTGAACTTAAATAATTAGATTTAGCAAGCTTGCAAACTTTTTTGAACACTTTGGAATAAGTTTTTACATAAAGTTTAAATTCATCACTAGTATTGAATGAGCGTTCATTGTAAAGTTCAAAAAGTTTTATTCTGCTTTTGTGAATACCTGGTGTAGCCCATTCACTAAAAGCTAAAGTGCCATCAACCGATATAGTCTTTGGAATAAAAATATTTTTAAATTCAGAACAAAATGTATGAAAAAAGTTTTCATATAATTTATTTGGATTTTCTTCATAACCTATATAATTTAATTTAATACCAATATTATTTTTCAGCCGTTCTAAGCGACCAGCAGTCTTTGGTACAACAGTGATATTCTTTTTTTCCATGCTTTTACATTTAAGTGGAATGGTAACAATTTGTCCAGAATGGTCAGATTCTAAATTATTAAAAACTCTTCTTGCTAAAGGAACAATATTTGTATAAATATTGTCAATGCATGTGGCAGACGATTGAGTTGTTCTTGTTGGCTCCAAAAATAAATTTCCAAGGTTATATGACCAAAACAGATTTTTAATCCTAATAGATAAACTAGAATTTTCTAATAAATTAATATTAAAATCACCACAAACAATGGTTTGTTTTGTGGAACTACACACTTTTTTCAATACTTCATCCATAGTATCTTCAAAAAGGTCATATAATCCTGAAGGAGGCCTGTATATACTTAATACAATAATCTGGTCCAGCTCCACGCAGGCTATTTCTATTGTTCGCTCAATCGAAAGACTCACAATATCCTTACGATCCTTAAATTTCAGCTTTTTATCTAATATTATTAAAGAACCACCACGAATTGATTTTTCTCGACTGAACGAACTACCAACCAGATGATTGCTGAAATTAAACATGAACTGATAACTTTTAAGCCAGTGTTCAGTTACACAAAAGATGTCTACATTACTACAGTTCAAGAATAATTCCACTTCCAGATCCTTGCCTAACATTCCTTGAATGTTCTGGTGCACCAGGTTGATAAGATTTACTTTATTTTTGTTTTCAAATGGGTTTTGCAATACATTTACAAAGTTTTCAGTATCTTTTCTACCTAATGATAAGCAAGAGGATGTCTCTTTTGTCTCATTACTTAATTTAAAGATTTATTAAAAATATCATCAGTAACATTACTGACAGTCGTTTCACTACCACAGTATTGCTCAATAGGAGCAATTTCAGTACTTTGAGTGGGCTGCTCAATAAAAGCATTGTCAGAGAAAGAATTTATAGCCATGTTTTTGGCTAAAGTTTGTAAATAAAATCTTAGCGAAATAGCTAATTGTTTTTTATAGAATGTTGATAGATATAATCTATCTTCTGTCAAATAAGCTTTAATACATGTCAGTTTGTTGAAGTCAATAATATGGAATTTTTTCGAATAATTTGTCATTAAATCTAATGTCAAATTAAGTTTGTATCTAATATTATTTTCATGTTGTGACAAACGATTATGGTAGGGAAGGGTAAACATTATTATTTGATTAACATGTAAATTATTTAAATGAGAACAAAAATGTTTTAGTACTTTTTTGTTCAAATTACCCCTATTTCCCAAGATCATAACCAGTTTGTCATTAATATCAAACTTATAACTATTAATTTTATTTGCAATATCATGGAAACTTGAGCCAGGCATACAATAATTAATGACACTAAAATCCAACTGATTTGTCAATAACTGGCCCATACCTTTGCCTATGTCATCACAAAAAATAATACATTTAGGCTTAGACACAGACATCTTACAATGAAAACTAGATTGCTCATTGACTGGTGACTGACATACAATACTATGAGCGGAGGATGTATGACTGGGTGCATTGTTTATTATTTGTGACATTGCATTCTGTTATTGAAATATTCTCACTTGCAGTCAAAAGTTGTTTGTCAAGAAGGGACTGATAGCGGTCCTCATTATGCTGACAGAGTGTGGCTAGTTCTCTGATAGATTGAATATGCATTTTAATATCATTTTGAGCCGTGTCATAATTTTCGGAGATAGTTGACAATTTGTGTTGTAAATTTCTAATAGTATTATTGAGTTCTTCAACGTCCCTATCATACAAACCCCTGCTCTCTTTCAATTTGCTATCATAAATGTCTAATGAATCTATTAGACATGCACGCTCTTTCCGTAATTTAATATTACTCCTAAATGAGTTATACTTTTTTAATTGGTATTGAGTCCTTTTTAGCATTTTCTTGATTTTAATATATTTTTTAAATTTTTTATTACTCATATGATTGTTCAATAAGGGCCTACCCTCTGTAGGCGAAGAGGATTCTGCTAAATTTTGTCCACCAGGTGACTGCATGAGTTCATCGAACAAGCTGTGTGTGTGAGCATTTTCTTGATTTTGTTTAAATTGTTCCAGTTCAGAAATTTGCCTATTCGCCTCACGCAAGTCCCGTTCAAGTTCTGTGATTCGATCCAATGCCTTCACATAAGTGTCATTACACTGCGTAAAACCGGTGATGGTGTGCTGCAGCTGGTGTCGCTCCTCAAGTACTTCCTTATATTTGACATCCAATTCGGAGAGCTCACTTTTAAGGAAGGTGTTTTTGTCTATGATCTTTTTGATTTCGATCTCACTTTCATCACGTTCCCTTAGAAGTTGATCGCAGGAATCCTTCAATGTCTTTATTTCAATGACAGCTTGCCTGAGTTTTGCCTCAGTATTTTGGGCAGCAGCTTTGCGGGTCAGCATTTTGTTAGCTCATCAATTGCCTAAAAAAGTTGAATTTTATTTTAATAGGAAGTATAAACTGGGTAATGAAACAAGACCTAGGAATTTAAAGGCAACTGATAAGAAAGGGATATTTTGAAAAAGAAAATAAAAGTAGAAAAATAAAGAAAATAAAATAACTTGTCAAGGAATAATATTATCAAACAAAAACAGAAAAGGTGATATACAAATAGCAAAGAGAACAAAAAACAAAAAAAAGTAAAGAAACAGTTTATACTGTAAAAACGTCTCCTATATATTTATATTTACAGTAAAATTTAAGATAAAAATGCAAATAAGTTCTTAATATGTCACAAGCTACTGCGCCATACAACTGCGAAGTAAATAGAGAAATGTATTTCTTATTCTAAATAATCTTAAAGAAACATATGGATGAA
The DNA here is from genome assembly GCA_963935595.1 of Schoenobius gigantellus. Lineage (NCBI taxonomy): Eukaryota > Metazoa > Arthropoda > Insecta > Lepidoptera > Crambidae > Schoenobius > Schoenobius gigantellus. Next base: position 15,950,251 of record OZ012553.1, read on the forward strand.
TGACCAGTCCCCGTTGGCAGCACCTGTTCACAGGTTGACGCATGAATCAGCCATCGCTTCGCTCAACCATATTTTAGGGAACGTAACGACCCGACGCACAACGCCACCACCATGCAGACCTTCCAGTGAGCATTACATCCCAATGTTCCACAATGTAACACTATGTTTAAAATATTTTATAACAATTGCAGGACACAGCCACCGTGAAAAATCAAGAAACAGTCTATGTTAAGATATAGTATGGGTTATCATTGTGATTTAGGGAAGTTAATTTAAGTCAGGGAAACTCAACAATAATACTTCTTATAGGCAAAAAACATTAATTACCTAACTATAATAGGTTAATAAGTCAATGTCAATAATAGGTTAAATAATATACTTAGAAATAAGCTGCAGCCTCTATTTAGGTAGTAAGATCTGAATGTAATATCTACATAAATTAGCATTCAGGCCTGCAATTGCTTAAATTGCTTTAGTTATTGTGTAACACAGATGTGTTTAAAAAAAAAAAAAAACCAAAAAACCTTGAATTATAGGTGGACTAAACTAACAAATAAAGTTGGTTATGGGGTAGGGTACTAGGGCAATGTCACTATATGTCTGAATTTAAGGTGAACTTTACTTTCACTGTATGTAAAGTGAAACAATCAATGTGTAAAACTGGATAAATCCTAATAGTTTTTTAATAATATGTGTGCTATGTTGCAGAGTAACATAAGTGTCTATGTTCTAAGATTTGCCTAATCATAGAATGAATGGGTAATGATAAATACAATACTCCCCCGGTTTATGTATAAGTAGGTAATCCGTCAATCACCAAAACTGCCGTCACTAGCTTAAATAATTTCTTGCTAGCGAACCACGGGTACTTTCCACAATTTCAGTTTTTCCATATATGTACTTATTTCCTCTTGAAGTCTTGGATCTAAAGTTTTTGCCAAAACGTAATCTTCGAAAATCTTCGTTGGCTCGTTCAAATCCGTGACAGTTGGTGTTAACGTCGTCTTAAATTTGTCGTGACAAACATAAAATAGCACCGCGAATCGCTTCACAAACAATACAACTGCATTTCAACACAATACTAATTTTAAAAATGTATTAATTTACAGGAATTTGTTGAAAATATAAAAATAACTTAAAATTAAAATACGAAGCTAACACAATGACGTCTAGTCAATATCTTCACGTACTATGTTATCCTATTGGCCTTCGGTGTTAACTTTTCGTGCTGGTTTTGTGTGTTACATTTAAACATTTTTGCCACGGAAAGTTAACAACAAACTCCGATGCTAATAGATGAGTCCTCTGATACCACCTTTTGACAGTTTTCAAATTTGACATTTGGACTTTTATTTTCATGAATCAAAAAGATTTTTAGCGAATTTAAAGAAAACAATTGAAAGCTATTTATAGTTTGAATCGATTCTGATTTGTTTTATTTGAAATATTAAGTTACGGTACTAAGGCGTCAAAATTCAGCACGAAAAATTAGTTCCTACTTTCATTTTAACATTTCTGATACGAAACGCAAAACGAGGCTAACATCAGATGTCAGCACCAGCAAAGTGGTGATGTTTATCTGGAACACAGTTATAGTGTCCACCAACACGTAAGTTACGTAATATGTTAACTGGGGTATCATTAAATTGGTATTTAATAAGCGATACCTATTTTTACGATTACGATTTTTTGATTCAAATAACCATTTAAGTTTACTAACAATCATTGTCAATGAATAAAGTGCTTGTACAAGTAAGTAAATCCCTAAAAAAGGTGTAAAATAAAAACATAATGAAAGCCCTGTAGAGCAAGTAAGCCAATAGTAGAGAATTATAAATAACGGCTTTAGCAGTCGGAAATTTTTATTGTTAGGTCTAATCCGGTCCAGGTAGGTATTTAATGTTCTATCAGTTCGCTATGTTCATTTATAGATTACTGGGTTTGTTCAGTTTGCTAAGTTCATTCATCTTAATCATCATTATCTCAGCCGCACAACGCCCGCTGCTGGGCATAGGCCTCTCCCATGGATCTCCACAACGATCGGTCCTGTGCTGCTCGCATCCAGCGGCTTCCCGCGACCTTTGCCAGATCGTCGGTCCACCTGGTCATTCAGTTCTTGATATTTAAACTTATTTTTTTATTCAAAACATTCGAAGATATACTTAACAATTCGGTATACTGAAATGTTCACTGATCAGTCCCAACAAATGAATAAGTTCATATGTAATATTCGCATGCGAATGTGAGCATGCGTAAAGCGAAGTTTTGCTCTAATCGCATTGTGTGTGTGGCTTTTGTTAATAACTTGAAACCTTTAGGTACTCATGCTCGTTCGAGATTGACAAAGTATTGAAACTACAGCCTATTTGTTTTGTCAAAGTAAACGTAAATAGAATCGTTAATTGATTGCCTACTCGTTGTAAATACTAAAATACCACGCACGTATTCATTACGTCGAATCAAAGGAACTCGAGCCCTCTTCTGGTACGCCACGCCGCTTACAATTTTGTCTACATTTTGTGTCAAATGGTGACCTTGTAGAGAAATTGCTGTAAATTGTAAATTAACCCGCCCCGGGTTTTGTTTCCACTTTTATACAATCAATCAAAGCGGTGACCGTTTTAATGGGAAACAATTAAAATGTCAGCTGTGTATTAAGTGTTTTACGTACACGCATAATTATTATGCTTATTAAGTACTCAGACTTGATACTGCTATTTTTTGATTGTCTATACTCGTGTATTTTAATTGTAAGGGCAGTCCCTCATTTAGGTGCACTCAGACTTTACCAATTACATAGGTATGTAAAAAATATATAAAATTGCAAAGATGATAAAAATGAGTTATGTCAAGCTATGCCCTTGTATTTTATTTGTCAGGTTAATTCCTCGTGGAAGTGCACTAGAGACATTACAAATTACACAGATAGGAATAAAATGTCGACGTATGGGATCGGTTCCAGAAAATATAGAGGGTTATAATGTCAAACACCTGCAACCTTGCAGGATTATATAGCATCATTAACTACAACGTTTGTTCTACGACGTTTGATTTTATTTTCATACAAAAATAAATATTAATTTAATATACCTCTAGAATGTTTGTAACAGGGATAATTCTGAATTCTAATTTTCACGTTTCGTCATAAAATATTAAAATACCTTATAAAACGATGCAATCATGTGGAATGTATATAAGTGATAGTTCTTTGAAGCTTTACTCCTTATTTTTTTATTTGTGAGGGTCATTTCCTCTTTGGAGTACCTACATACGTAGGTAACACGACGGAATAGTTTTTTTGACAAAATTGTTTTTGTTTCTCCGCAAATTCCTTCGAAGCTGTGGACCAATTTGAAGCGATTTTCACCAAAATCTCCTATGAAGTTTGTCACAACGTGTCATGATTTTCTAAAATTATAAGTAATTGTTATTAAATCCAGACTACTTATCGCTTTAGCTTAATTACAGCCATGCCCAGTTTCATTACAAAATTCGTAATCAATGTTACATAAATAGGAAATAATTGAAATGCCAACACAAAAGACGTTAAGACATTGAGGTAGGTAACAGAAAAGTATTGTTAGATGTGACTGGTTCATGACCAAAGAATTTGACAGGAGCTAGAGGGGACACTCTCACATTCTGATTGCGGCAGCCGAAGTGGTGATACAACGAGGAAAGCCAGTACAGAGCTTGACGAAGTTTAATCTTAATGAACGTGGTCACACCACATCAAAATAAAACCCTAATGGATAGTAAAGAATGGACCGAGGTAAGGCACAAGCGAATAAGAGCACCTGTACCTGGAGTGCTACGAGGCTCTGCAAAGAAGACACCTCATTGCACACTGCTAAGAGAAAGCGTTTTTTACATCTTTACTATGTGCAAGAGGGAACTACTGTCGAGCAGGTACGTGCTACTTTGTGTGGGGGATGTCTGCACGGTTGAAGCGCTGAAAGCCTGTGGTAACTACACTTCATTTAAACTTAAAGTACCAACTAAGCAGGTGGAGCAGGTGGAGAAATTGAGCGATGGTATTGTATCAAACCCTGGCGACATAACTTTTGTGGCAAGCAAGATACGTGACAGGAACAAAAGACGATATAAGAAAATTCACTTTTACAACCAGAATGTTCGTGGTCTGAGTTCTAAAACTACAATGTTCCATAAAAATGTGAGTGTATGTAGCCCTGACGTTGTTGCTCTAACCGAGACATTTCTAACAAGTTCAGTAAACGACGGAGAACTCTTTCCTCCTGATTATGTCGTAATGATAGAATCGGGAATGTCGGGGGGGGGGGGGGGGGGGGAAGTTCTGTTGGCGGTGCGCGATTCTTATTCGTTCCAAGCTATTACTAATTGCTGATATGAAGTTACTTTCTGCGATTTTAAAATGGAAAAATGTAAAATGAATAAATACTGTGTAGTGTATTTCCCTCCTAGCTAGAGTTGCCAACCGTCCTGTTTTCCCAGGACATGTCCTAGTTTTGGTGGTGTCCTGGGATGTCCTGAATAGTTTCTAAGCAGCGTCCTGGGATATTTAACTTTAAAATTCGCAATTTTATGATTATTTGTTAACTCAACCACAGATACTGAAGGAAATTGGTGGGGTTGAAAGTATAGTAAAAATAAATAAGTTTGTAGTTAATATTAGAATTTATTAGATACTATAACTAACCTTTGTTTAAAAAAATGTTACAAACTAAAGTGCTTGCTTTATATTGTTAACCAACTTCAAAAAAGGAAGAGGTTCTCAATTCGATGCGGATGTTTTTTTTATGTGTATTTTATGCGCTTACGAGGCCAGTTGTGGACCGATTTTCAAAATTCTTTTTGTATTCGATATTAGATAGAGTGTACTCCAAGGGTCACTGAAGTTAGGATCTGATGATGGGATCCCCTAAAAATCGAGGGAAACTTCAATTTAATACCACCAAATTTAATACCCAATTTAATACCAATTTTATATTAGGGTTTCTTTCAATAAAAAGTTAAAAATAAAAAATATTTTACAAAAATAAAAACCGACTTCAAAAACACTGAAAATTTAAAAATAATATAAGAATAGGTACAGACAACATCACACTTCTATATTGAAGTCGGTGACAAATTTTAAGACTTTCTATAGAAAGTCTTAAAATTTGTCACTTCTTTTCAGTGTTTTTGAAGTCGGTTTTTATTTTATGTAAAATATTTTTTATATTTTTTAGTGAATGACATCTTTTAGTGAAAGAACTGAGTTTTCCTCGATTTCCTCCTTTTCGATTTTCCTCTTCAATATACTTCTTATTATAGAAGTGTGATGTTGTCTGTACCTATTGTTATATTATTTTTAACTTTTTAGTGTTTTTGAAGTCGGTTTTTGATAACTAGTTTTCAATTCGTATAATTTTATTCAAATACTTTTATTAAAATATATGATTATTTTAATATCTTGAATTTCAATTCACCTATTTTCACAACATATTATTATTAATTTAACTACTGCAACTCTATTACTGCGTCCTGTTTTGACACTGAATTGTCCTGGTTTTTCCAACTTCAAATCCTAGTTTTTTAAATTACGGGTTGGCAATCCTACTCCTAGCTATAGAGATGTCCAGTATTTAAATGTGTTGAATATTATTTCGTCATATCCTAACTTAAATGTTAGACCTAATGTTAGACAGTTCCTTCTTCCAGTTCCCTTCCTCTATCTCCCTCTCCTAATCCTAATCCTCCCTCTCATCAATCAGTGAACAACCCACCACTCCTTCATACTTCATTAAAGAACAGGGAGAAAGAATGTATCAAATCGCATTCTTACTTCCTCTCCACTCCCTTCAGCGTTTGCACACCACACGTCAATGTGAAACAGCTAGGTACGAAAAAAAAAAAATGTTGACAGACTTTGTGTCTGGTCAGATGATAATGTCTCCAAATACTGAACACAAATACTAGTGCCATTAGACGGATATCATCCAGTTCTTGATATATCAGTCAAATTAAAGTGTGGAGCACCAGAATTATTACCAGAACAAAATAAACTACCGCCACCTACACGTTCAAGCCCTTGTCCTAACTGGAATGGGCGCAAGGCAAACTTTCAAGGGTTGTGTACTGCTTTGGCCACAATTGACTAGTCTGACGTCCTTAGAAATGTAGATGTGGATATTGCTTTGCATGTCTTTTATCAGAAACTGTACGACTGTATTAACTAGTATGTGCTATCAAAAAATATACAACAATTAGATAAATACCCGCGGTCGTTTACAAGCGAGATTATATATAACTTAAAACTGAAATATTTTAATTTAAAGAGATATAAACAAACAGGTAAAGAATTTAATTTAGAACTATTTAAATACTACAGATGGCGTGCAAAAAGCTACAACGCACATCAACTTTATATACAAAATATACATACAAAGAAATATTATTGACGAGCCTATAAAATTCTGAGAATACATTAAAGAAAAGAGGAAAGATAGACAATTGTAACTGGTTTTTAAAAAATTGCGGTATTAGGATTCAATTAAAATTAATTAATTTCTGTTATATTTCGACAGAAGCTAAGAAAAAATATTATGAAATGTTGAAAACTAAGACTTAAGTCAATTGGTACATAATAGTTGTTAAAAATAAAAATCTATTTTAAAAATATTTTATTTTATTCACTGTAATAAAAATCAGTTCCAAATATTTAACACCCATATTTGATTCATTTGAGCTGCTACAACAAACAAAATTATATTATTTGACATTATATAACATGACTATTACACTTATTGTTGTTATTTGATACCTACATTATACATACATCCAGCTGACGAAGGAACGAACTTTGGCTACTATCAACCCGCACTGGGTCCTAGATGTCTAATTAATTGTTGTCCGAAGAAGCCATATACATACAGTCTCTACGGCAAGCTTTTTCTCTGTTTTCTTGAAATACTTAACGTTTTGCATAAGAATCGGTATTTACTGTCCTTCAAAATATCCCGCTTTCCTCGTGGACTAACTATGTATGCGCAACTATAGTCGTGCCATTAGAAATTTCTTTGCTAAATCTTATTTTGGTTTTGTATTTTTGTGTGTGAATAGATAGCAAGGCAAACCTCACGAATCTTGTTATTTTTTATACGACAAGGTTGGCAGACAAGCAGGCTGCCCACCTGATCGTAAATGACTACAGTCACCCATAGTACACGTGGTTCCTGTAAGACTTGAAAAATCTGCAACTTTGTAGGGGACAAAGACGTCCATGCAAGTCGAAAAGGATGTAAGATGTCAAGTCACAGTACCCAGAAATTTCACTGCCCGTCTTATTACCCTTCAATCCGGAACATAGCAAAGAAAGCACTGTTGCTTGGCGGCAGAAATTATTAATATAGTGGTACGATGCAGATGAATCTGTTCCATAGATTCCCTCAGGTAAATTTTGGTATTCGACCATTTCATTTCACAACTAAAAGTTATCGACGTAATAATTACTAACGAATTTGCAAAAAACAAAAGATGATTTACGTTTACCGATAAACGTTTTTTGGTTTCACTTTCACTCGTACTAGGTTACTAGAGATGTTTTTTGTTGATAAATTAGTATCACCCAGCATTTATTACAAAACATCAGTTTACATTGTTAATGTCAACATAAAGCATAACATTTTCCTGAATAAGGAGCCCTCATCGTGGCAACCGCCGAGATAGCAGGGCGGGACAATTTCATTACACGTAATATAAATGACTGGCTTGCTTGTGCTAAAAGCACTTTAACTTCAATCCCTTGATGAGTCCCCGAAATGTTTTCCCGTAAAACGCACCGTTATCCATTCGTAACAAATAAATGTATCCACAGAGTGTTGTTACAAGGCAATCCGAACATATGTAATTAAATCCAATACATTAGTCACACAGAGACAGCTGAATGGCTCCATTTCGAAACTTATGCGTTAATATTCATACATTATAGGGGTAAAGTACTTAAGCTGACAACGCAGTCGGTTCTAGGTTGAGGTTCCATGCCAAGAGTGGAAGATGCCAAACAATAGGCAATATTTGCCCGCGAGTCGGTAGTTGTGTTATGGTATCGCGTTTGCGACACGATACGTTGCGAACGGAAGTCATTAAGGCCACAAGGCTGCAATGTGTAGCCCTTCGCATAAGTCAATCAGGAAGTACCATTTTGAACTCTTGCCTGCCAACATCATGGTAGGAACTTATTAGGTACAAGTATAATACAAACTTCGACAAATTCATTGTGAAAGTCCGGTAGATAAACTGGTCCAGAATCAAGACCATCGTGCGATAAGTACGTGTATTATAAAATAAAATAAAATAACAAAAAATATACTAAATGAAAACGTTGAGCAACAAGTCCGCAAAGGAAATTATGTTCTTTTTATTCAGAAATTAAGTGGTGGAATGCAATGTTTTTTCCCTTTCGCATACTTTATTTATGTGTGGGTCTATTCCATTTATTCTTATTTTAAGGAAGGTTAAATAGAATTATATGTATTTTGCGTATAAGCTGAGAGATAAATAATGTTTAGAACAAACATAACTTGTATACACTGTTTAATGATTTGCAGTATTGACTAAAAAACAAGATTTGCTTTATACGCAACATGCTTTATATAATACGATTTTATAACTTTATTAATATTCGCAGTAATATTTAATGAGAGCCAGTAACAAACACAGTTGCCATTTTTTTTAATTGGCGGGCTGTAAAAATCGGAATTGTTTTTCAAACCTGTTATGTAAGAATGCATCTAGATTATATCCGTGAATGTTATTTGCAATACAAACTAGTCTGGCTAAAATTCACGGCGTGCACACGTTATAGCGCAGCTCTAACGGCGGCATACACACACGCAGAGCAATGTTCTGCCTCATTGTGCTTTATGACTTTCCAAAAATTGGGCTTATGTTCGACGGCACGTATGTCGTTTAAATGTTGCCGTTTTCTAATAAAACTGAAGATTTAAAAGTACTGTTTATGTACATTAGGATTGTCGTACATTAGATTGTTCTACCGTAAAAGCTGTTAGCCTGATTTTTATTGCCTTACTAGCTGTGCCAGCGAACTACGTTTCGCCGTATGTTTTTTACCCGTTTTTGCAACATTTGTTATTGATGCTCAGCTCCTATTAGTTGTAGCGTTATGTTATATAGCCTAAAGCCTTCCTCGATAAATGGACTATCCAACACAAAAAGAATTTTTCAATTTGAATCAGTAGTTCCTGAGATTAGCGCGTTCAAGCAAACAAACAAATAAACAAACAAACTCTTCAGCTTTATAATATTAGTATAGATTTATAATCCCGATCGACGTCGTTCTGTCTTAGGCTCTTTGTTTTCCATTGACGTATTTGACTTTAATATTTGTACGATTTGGCACAGGAAACAGTTTTAAACTGTGGTTGTTATGTTTTTTTCGGGTAATTTTATAGGGATACTAGTTTATTTTAATAACTGATTTTAATTTTCAAATAATTATACTATTTAGAAAACTAAATTGATAATAAATGGACATAAAAGTGTCTGGTTTGATTGTATTTTTTATAGTTGGTAAAGGTTGCGTAAGATATTTTGTGGAAAATCAACTTTCTACACCCAGACATAAATGAGTTATGTTTATAATTTTATTTCAATTGAATACATAGAGAAACTTTTATAAATTAGACTTTCAGACATTCAATTTCAATTTCGCTGGTATCGCAATTGCCGAGATTGCAAGTTCTGATTATACCGACCGCAGACCTTTCAGATCAGATTTCGGGTATACTGCCCGCTATTCCACTGAACTTTACAGATTAAATTTAAACATAAAATTGCGCGAGTACCTAATTTTAATATCCCCAAAGGGTAGGCGGCTAACATGAACACCCAGTTATGTAACATTTGACGTATGTTTAGTAAACTGCTTATTCTTCAATCTATTTTGTGAAAGTATATATATTTTTTAAAGCATACAACGCAAGCATACACATGTACGGCCTTAATACAAAACGTTGTCTAAAGATAGTCGTGGTTTAAATGATATTTCCTTTTGTTATTAAGTTACATAAATTCAGCATTATGTTTAAATCATGACTAACTTAAGATTACCTACTATTAAACAGTGTTTTGTAGTAATACCGGTAATATTTACCGCCGCTAACACCGCTATTATCTGAAAGTGATCAGCATAAATCAGTAGTTTTGTTTACAAGCGGTTGCCCGCGATCTCATCTGCGTGGTATTTAGTTATATGTTTAATGTTTACCATAAGTACCACCATAATTCTATTACACGAATTCCCAAAAAACAGATATTTATCTTGTTTGGGAATTACTGGACAATATTTCTGATTGTCATTTTTACTTTGTTTCTTATGTAGTATGTAGCCTGCATTAGATTATAAATAAGCATTTATTAAACTCGTACAACCTAGTTTGTAACTGTCGCTGTCGTTCATCGGTTGAGATACAGGATCTCCCTAGTTCGTTTGATGGATGGTGGTGATGGAACAAATTCTGAATCAAGCTGTAACTATGTACCCATAAGAAGCAATCAATAAAGTTTTATTATTATTATTATTATCCTTTATTTTAAATAGTTCTTAAATATAAATTTTTTTATAACATAAATATAAAAGATATAAATATTATAAAAAAACCTACACTTAGCGGGTCCATCGGCAGCGAGACAGTACCCAAACTACCGGTGGTTAGGGCTGCAGGGTAAGGAACCTCCTGACAATTCGTGCCGTGCCAAGGATTACCGCCTTCTGTATCAGGCCCTTGATCCATCCGCCCAGCGAGAGTCTCTCAAGATGTTGGTCAAGACTCTTCGCTATTAGACCATTCACAGACACCACTATCGGGATAATGACAGTCGAATCAACATCCCACATGGCGGTAACCTCATGAGCCAAGTCAAGGTACTTGCTGAGCTTGTCCTTCTCAGCTTTCACGAGGTTCTCGTCATGGGGGATGGTGACATCGACTATCATTACCCGGCGTTGGGACCGGTCTATTAGCACGATATCAGGCTTATTGGCTGCAATAAACCTGTCCGTGATGATAGAGCGGTCCCAGTAGAGCAAGGCACGACCATTCTCAAGAACTGGCGCTGGTGTGTATTTATAATACGGCACCTCAGTCTCAACAAGGGCGTATCGGAGAGCAAGTTGCTGGTGAATGATCCTGGCTACTTGGTTATGCCTGTGCAAATACTCACTGTTAGCAAGATGCGAACAACCAGAGACTACATGTCGGAGGGACTCCCCAGGGCGGTGGCATGCTCGACAGATGTCGACGGTTCCGTCCTTCATTATGTATTTTCTGTAGTTGTTCGTCTTGATAACCTCGTCTGCAATTGCACAGGCAAACCCCTCGGTTTCTCCAAAGAGGTCCCCAAAGCGTAGCCAGTTCACTGACGCCAACTGGTCCACATCAGGCCCAGTAAGGGAACGATAGAACCGGCCGTGCAGCTCCTTGCTCTTCCATACGTCCTTCCGGTCATCAGTGCTTAGCACCGATGGTTTGCGCCAGTTCTCCTTCGCCATGGAGAGAGGTGTGAGGCCTTTATCAACTGCTACTATCTCTCGATGCACACCATTCTCGCTGTTACGGAAATACTCCCTGAGACTATACACCTCGCGGTTATGGAGGTTCTTGGCGTTTAGAAAGCCACGACCCCCCAGTTTCCGTGGGATGTATAGTCTCATAACAGACGATCGTGGATGAAGCATGCGATGAGATGTTAGCAGTTGACGAACCTTTCTGTCCAGAGCGTCTAACTCAGTTTGAGTCCATTTCAGTATGCCAAAGGAGTATATCAGTAGAGGCATCACCCATCCGTTGAAGGCACGCGTTTTATTGCCTCCCGACAAAAGGCTGTTAAGAACTTTTGTCAGACGCCAATAAAAGCGCTCCTTCAGAGACTTCTTGATATCAACTTCCGATACACCCAATGACTGTGACATACCAAGATATTTGTAGGTCTCGATCTCGGAGAGGGATTTGAGCGTAATTGTCTCTGAAAGTTGTAAATTTTCAGAATTTACAACTTTCCCTCGCTGTACATGCATGACCGCACATTTATCCACACCTAACTCCATCTTGATAGCACTGCTAAAAACCTCTGTTGTTTTTAACAGTTCTACTAGATCTTGGCGATTATGTGCAAATAACTTAAGGTCATCCATATAAAGTAGGTGAGATATGATCTCACCACCTCTACGGAACCGATAGCCTAATCCTGACTCCTTCAACAACGTGCTGAGAGGGTTCAGGGCCAGGCAAAACCACAAAGGGCTCAAACTGTCGCCCTGGAAGATGCCCCGCTCAATCCTAATCAAGTCCTGCGGGTCAGAGGGGCCCGATGCATCGCCTGGTTGACAAAGAATTGTGGCCCACTGCCTCATGCACGTGCTTAGAAAAGATTTTAGACCTGCATTTATTTTATACAGATCTAAAATCCTCTCCAGCCATGAATGAGGCACCGAGTCATAAGCCTTTTTGTAGTCAATCCAAGCAGTGCAGAGGGCCCCTCTCCTCCGCCGGACTTGTTGGCTAATGGTCATGTCAATGAGGAGGAGCTCCTTAGTACCACGGGACCCAACCCTACACCCATTTTGAGTGTCAGCCAGAATTTTGTTCACAACTAAGTGTGCATAAATTTTTTTCCTCAAAATGGATGTAAGGAGCTTATAGATGGTTGGTAAGCACGTGATGGGTCTATAGTTTTTTGCTTCCATGGTACTACCAGACTTATGGAGCAGGAAGGTCATACCGGTGGTCAGAAGATTGGGGAGAGAACCCACCTCCAGGACTTCTTGGAACTGTGCTGCCAAGCGGGTGTGAGAACCTCGAAACCATTTTATCCAAAAGTTGTGCAATCCGTCTGGTCCAGGACTTTTCCAGTTCTGTGCCATACGTACTGCACAACTAACGTCATTTGGAACTATGGAGATTGGTTCCATCGGCTCGATTGGTTCGCACTCCCGCGCGACAGCACGCGTCCAATCTCCCTCCGTGTGTTCAACAGGCACCGACCAGATGCCGCGCCAGAAATCATTCATGGTATCAGCATCCGGCCGCTGCCCTGCACTTCCACGCTGGTCAGTTCCCTCCCAATCTCGGTATATCTTCCTTTGATCGCTATTGAAGAGACGATTTTGCCAATATCTATTGACACGTTTTCTGTAGCGACGAATACGGTTAGCCCACGCATACACTTTCTGCTTCAGATAATCAATGCGTTCCGTGACATTGGCATAGTATTGCTGAGGTCTGATACCAGTCCCAGCAAATGCCTGTGTCACGAAACGCATTATTCGAGGGCGTCTGTTCCCTCGACTGAAGCAGATTAGCTTTGCAATGAGAGTCCTAAACGTGTTAATACGACGCTCTATCCGCTCTTGCCATGCCGGTACGGTCCCGGTATCCCGCATTACACGTTCTGAGTCCGGGAACCGAACACGTGCCACGCGACATACCGCGATCGCACCACAGTACATGATAGAGTGCGTATCAACTAAATCTTCACTATCCCGTAGATATGGGAACAGCAAAGTGTTCACGACTCCCATTAACGCTATATTTCGTTTATGAGTGGGCAAACGAGGTAATCGAGGTCTAGATTCCGGTGCAAATCGATATTGGGAAATCGCATCCTCCAAAGCCCCCCTCAATTGCTCTCTTACCTGGTCAGTTATACTATTGCTTGTCCGATCACTCGCATCGATGACAGAATCCACAGGGCCCGCAGGTGTCTCGTTCAACTCCATTATAGGAGCAGGCGATGCAGCCGGTGGGTTCCGCAACGAGGTAGGGCTCGGGCAAGCAGCTAGTGTCTCCAGGCGTAGCCGCTCAAGTGCAGAGTCATCCAAAAGCCTAAGCCGTTGAATTACTCGCACCTGATCCGATAACCGTTGTGTGGTCACGTTGACGGTTGGTTCAAGAGCCTGAAACAAAGTCAGCATCCTAACACGGTAAGCCGTCAGGTTAATTCCCCCTCCTGTAGCCCCATAGTATGCTCGCATGCAGTTCTCGTTCATAATTTGAGACCATCGCATGCGGCGCACTACACCACCGGTAGCGGGAGCCGATTGCGGGGCAGAAGGCCCCGCCAGCCCCAAGCGTGCCGACAGTGGGGGACGTCCTCGTCGCGTAGGTGGTCGTGGCGGCGGCGTCCCGGGTCCACTCTCATCACTCGACGAACTGCGTGCACTCGATACGTTGTATTCACTACGCACTGCGCTCGGAGATGATGACGAAGGGGCGGGTGATGTTGGTTGTGCGCTTCTTGGGTCCGCTCTTACGTCTTGTGATATCAATGTTTTTGATCTTGTTATCATTTTGTTGTATTAAAATTTCGTTCTTGAGAGATTTTTCCAAAATTGATGTTGACATTTGGATGTCATATCGGTTTATTATTATTATTATTATAGTTTGGTTATATTATCATGCTTTCCCTTGGGAATTCGTTAAAAATTGGGATAAAAAGTAGCCTTTCTCTTGCCTCTGGGCTTAAGCTATACCAAATTTAATTAAAAGTGGTTTAGTGGTTTAGGGATGAAAGCGTCACAGGCAGAGCCACTTTCACATTATTATATCAAATTAGATTGCGCGATTAGATGATTATATGACCGATTATGAAAAAATTTTTTATCATATTCTGTTTATTGCATTGAATCTTGCTTACATAAATATTTACTGTATTGCATACCTACTGTATGTGTGCATTTTGTCTCAATAAACACTTGAAAAGACTTATTTATTCAAATCTTGTATAATTCTAATTCTTTTTATAATTCTTTTATGTTACAATAATTATTAAGGAAATTAAAAATACCTACTAAACTAAACCCTATATAAAATAAAACTAATAAAAAAGTAAACATACCATACAAAAAGTATAACCTATAAAAAGAACACGCCGTCTAGCTCCCTGTCCCGCGGCATACCTTTAGGCGCGGAATGGTAAAAAAAAACGGTAAGCGATCGCAAAATGGTAAAGGAACACAATGGTAAAGAAGCAAAATGGTAAAAGAGCATAACGTCAAAAGCGCACAATGGTAAAGGATCATATTGGTAAGAGAATACTGGGTACCAGTATGCTGACGGCATTGCCTCTCTGTTTAAATAAATAGATTTGTAAGGTGCACAATTTATGTATAAATATTTGTTCTAAGAGCAATTCTAGGCATGTAGTATTTTTGTTAAAAAAGAGTCTTGTTGCGTCGTTTACAGACTCATGTCAATTTATGTTATGAAAATGTAAGTCCTGTTATCCATATCCTTTTTATATTATTTTCAAGGAGAGCAGTTTAAGTTTTCACTTTTGTTTGTTACGTAGAAAGGGTCCGGCTGGTCACTGAGTGGCGTTCAGCCACAAATTTATGCGGCGCATCGTTGGCTCCAGCCCAACCCGCCGACACACTCGTTAGCCCCTGCATCGGCCCACGATCTAATAGTTTTGCCGTCTTCTAGAAACAGTTTAATCCACTTGCCTACATTTGCGAATAGGAGCCAGAGTACGTTATTCGTTTTTAAAATTTTGCCGAGACATTGCGAACGATTTCACTCCTTCTAGTTGAAAGCGTAGATATCGGTAAAGCTTTGAATGGAATCTCGTAATTTCTAGACTTCAACGCATGGTAAATGTCATATGCTGTAGATTGCTTTTAAAAATTATTTGTTTTAAATTATTTTGAGGAGCTACAATAGGGAGAACACTCACGGAAAGGAATTATTATTCTTTATGATGTAAATATGGTAGTTGCAATCCCCCCTTGGCGATAGCCCGACCCGTTGGTCGGGCTTGCCCGGGCGCGTGGGTAGTGGAGTCGCAGTGTGGACCTTACCTAGCGCGCCCATAAGGGCAGGGAGAACACCGGGTTTTAGTGGGTAGGCCTGGCATTCTGCCGGGTCAGCCCCACACACGCCCGCCGTCTAGCCCACGGCGGGTACGGTGCGGATACGCATTTCCCCCGAGAAAAAAAAATGGTAGTTGGTTATTGGCTGTTTTATTTCTTCCTTTAAGAGGTTTAAAAAGTAGTTAGAGAGTTTGTACGAAAATCACCGCACATTTTTGAACTCATACAGAAAATGTTACTACTCAATTATTTATCAATTTTTTCTACGAAAATATTGATAAATAATTATTAAAAATATAGTTTAATGTCAGTAAGTATATATTTTGCGAGATTGTCCATATAATATATTATATTAATAATTATAGAAATGAAATAAATAAAAACATAGTTATATATCACAAAAAAATTAGTAAAACCACAGGTAGGTGTACTTTTAAAAGACCAGAAATATGTAAGTACGTCGAATTAAAATCACCGTTG
This sequence comes from Schoenobius gigantellus, assembly GCA_963935595.1. Lineage (NCBI taxonomy): Eukaryota > Metazoa > Arthropoda > Insecta > Lepidoptera > Crambidae > Schoenobius > Schoenobius gigantellus. The sequence goes on from OZ012553.1 coordinate 15,966,581, forward strand.
AAAACAAAATCGAGAGTAGCTTACGTGGGCGTAGCCGTTGTATCATTATAAATTATCATTATATATCATGGAGGAGCTTGGCGGCCGTTGACGCGTGCGCTCAGCGAACGATTGCTAAGATTAAGCAACGTTGGCTGTGGTCAGTCTTAAGATGGGTGACCAAAATACGAAACACCTCAAGCTCCTCTGTGCTTCAAAAGGCACGTTAAATACCTACGCCTGATCTCGCCCCGGTCGTGTCGGCTATCCGTCCCGTGTCGGACTAGGAGACTGAAAGAACAGAGAGTGCACTTGCGCAAACGCAAAACGTATATATCACAGTGCACTATAATATCTCTTGCGCAGATGGCTATTCTCTGTTAAGATTGGCCATCGTGACCGAATATCGGTTAGGAAGGCATTATTATTATAAATTATCAATTTAACATAAGTCCCACTGCTAGGCGTGGATCTCTCCTTAGATGAGAAGGAATTGGCGTACTACATCATTACCAGCAGGCCTATTCTGTAACTTCGGTTGCTAACTAGAACTGTCATTTTTGAAAGGAACTTAACATCCATTACTGCTATCATGAACGCTGCTGTAACACATAAGATCACTTAACCAGTAATGGATATAAAGTGTCTTTCAAAAATGACAATTCTAGTTACAAACCGTAGTTAGCGAATAGGCCTGCAGATGGTTTGGTGGTTTTGTTCCCATCCAGCTATTAGTCGGCTCTTACGACATTTACGGAAAAATGGAATTATTAAGAATTCGAAAATATATTCATAATCTGCATAATGAGTGAATGTAACACACAACATCAATACCATTGTACGAGTATAAATGCACATGGAGGGATGCTGACGCTACGATACCGTAGCCCGTAGCATTTCGTAGCAAATGCTACGCTTAAGAGGAAACACCAAGGTCGAGAGAATTCAAAAATAGGTATTTGTAAAATGTATTGCTGTCGCGCTGTGTGTCCGAACAACTAAACTGAGCGCGATAGGGACAACTGCAGCTGGGACCGAAAATACCAATGAAAAGTACACAAAATATACGTTTCGTAGTCCCCTGTTTTCTCCGCGAAAAATTGACCCATTTAATTACTTTTCGCGTTAAAAATTAAAGCATGGCTTTCAATGTTTTGCTTTCATCATATAATCTTTCTCAATTTGTTTGCTGAACGTTTGAATACAGCAGAAAATTAGGTAGTTTTTTAGGTTTTTGAAGGTTTAAAATCTCTTTTAATAATTAACTTAATAAAAAAAGGAAAACATAGGAATAATAGTGGCCATTGATTTTATTGGAAAAAATAAAGCAACTAGTGCCATTAGCAGGAAGGAAACATGGGACTACGTTTGTATGGAAAAACGGACTGTACGATATCCCCTTAATAGGTAGAGTGGAACTTGTCACCACCTTTCTTCTTCACCATCAACCCCACCATTATTCTACAATTATATAGGGTTTTCAGTCTTATACCATTCGACTCTTTATACGTCATCTAATTACATTCTTCCCATGCATATCATTCATCGCGCAATCCATCTGTCTTTATTTTCTTGGGTTTTGTTCTAAGCTTACTTCCGTTCATATTCATGTCTAAATTGTTTTTGTAATATCTTTACAAACAATAAGGTAGTTCTTGGCACGATGATAGGTGACAATAAGACGGAAGATGGAACTTGTCAATAACGAATGAATTACAGTAGTATTTCCGCCACGTTAGCTCCTTCATTCATCTGCTACGAACCAAGCAGAAAAACTTCTACCCCACTGGGGTATCGAACCCCGGACCTCCAAATCAATACCCAGTGTTCTTGACCACTAGATCACGAAAAATTTTTCATTATAATTTTACTTATATTTTTTTCCCTTTGAAGTGATATAATATTCTAAATGTTCCAATATATTATTTTTGTATATCGTTACACATGATAGATAAAGCGAAAATTCATTCGTTTCGTAAGGGCAAAATGAAAAAAATATATTTAGAAGTACCTACATCGAATACAACATAGGATATCTAAAATATCAATTGAAAAGATATCGCGCGCTCTAAAGTTGTTTGCTACCAGCGGAAGTAATAAGAAAGTTCTGTGCGCAATATAACCAAAGTTATTTTAAGATTTCAGAAGACGTTGACTCGAATTATGGTGAAACATTGCTTTCGATATGTAATTGTAAAACACAAATGTAACTTAGCACTTTGTTGCCATAAATTGTAAATCGCGTTTTGTGGTGAGTTACACATATAAATAATATCATGTAAACATTCTGGATAGTTAGAAATATTATGCATATGTGACATGGCTCATACAACGGAACAAATCTGGCGGACCCTCGTCACGCTGGACATACACTGACGTGGTGAATGCTTTAGGTCAACTACTACTATTTATTTGATATTACACCTCGAACTATGCCATTTGGTTCTCCATTCATTATACTCTCAACTTTTTTATATTAGAATAAAAACTCCTACAAATAGATACTAACGATTCAATATTTTTACTAGGAATACCTCTCTTCTTTTTTTATTTAGTATGGGCTTACTCTTGATCACAATGCAAGTCTTGAGGCAAAGATCTACGGTGGTGCTAGCTTGCTAAGAAAATGCCTATTAACCCTCGCTCGATTCTTCTTATATATAAAAATGAATTTGCGTTCGTTAGTCTAGCTAAAACTCTAAAATGGTCCGAACGAAATTTTCTGTGTGTTTGAATAGGTCCGTGGAAGGTTTATACGTACAATTGGACCCAGTAGGTGGCACTGTAATTGGACAGGACAACGTCTGCTGGGCCCACTAGTCTTCTTCTTCTTTCTTAGATATGAAAATGAATTGCTATTCATTAGTCTCGCTGAATCACTGTGTTTCTGTGTGTGCTTGAATAGGTTCAGGAAATGTTTATACGTACAATTAGATGATAGGTGACGCTGTCATTGGGCAGGACAACATCTGACGTGCCTACTAGTACGAGTATATATGCACGCACGCACATGGAGGCATGCTGCCGCTACGATACCGTAGCCCGTAGCATTTCGTAGCAAATGTTACGCTTAACAGGTAGAGTGGAACTTGTGGGTGGAACAAAAATAAGGCGGAAGATGGAACTTCTCAATAACGAAGGAATTGGCTTTCTTACATTATCTAAGCTTAGAGTTTAAAAAATTAGAGAAGCTACCGGGCTTAGAATCCCAATCACTAACCAAACCAAGCAAAAAACATTTATCCCCGTGATGAATGGATCCAAGCGGTCTCAACCACTAGAATCGAAAGCTGTTAATATGACCCTCGTCCCACCTCATCATATGTCCATATCTCGCTAACCTGTTACAGAGAAGGTAAGAACCTTCTCTGTAACTGGTGATTCTTTCAAGCTTTTCAAAATTGTCTGTGTATGCTTGAATAGTTTCAGCAAATGTTTATACGTAAAATTAAATGGTAGGTGATGCTATCATTGGGCAGGGCAACGTCTGCTGGGCCTATTAGTACGAGTATAATATATAAAAACGAGAATCGCCATTCGTTAGTCTCGCCAAAATTCGTAAACATGACCGATTTCGAAAATTTTTTTAAATTGATTTGCGGTTTAAAAAGAAAACTTATAGGGAATATTCTAAATAAAAGCTAAAATTTTTATAAAATAATAATGGTAACTTTGTATGAAAAATGACTGTACGCTTCGCGATTGTTTCAGGTTTCAGGGTGATAGGAAATTCAACGGATCAGCTAGTATAATAAATATATATATATATATATATAATATTAGTAAGGATTTCTATATTTATTATATATCTATAATAAATATAGAAATCCTTACTAATATTATAAACACGAAAGTTTCTAAGTGTGGATGTTTGTTACACTTTCACGCAAAAACTACTGTATGGATTTAGATAAAATTTTGTAGGTGGATTAACATGGATGGATTAACATATAGGCTACTTTTTATCCTGGGAAAAAGTAAGCAGATTTACAGTTTCTTATTTGAACTTTTGTGGAGAAACATAGTTCGCGGGCACAGCTAGTATAATAATAAATTTTATTCTTAACCTTCTTCTGTATGTATTTGATGTGAAAATATTTTACAGAAAATGACAAACGGGGAAGTTTAAAATTTCGCTAAGATACTCGTAGTACATAAAAAAAGCATCGATTTGCTGCTTAACATGACACTAAATCAATAGTTTTATGTATAACCGAACCATTGTTGATACCAGTCGGGAGTTTATACGAGGGAATAAATCTTGTGGACCCTTGTCAGTTGAATTCTCACTAACATACTTCACAAGAACCCCGTTTCAAGCTTTTGTTACACTTAAAACGGATATTTTCTTAAAATCTTCTCTAGACTGATCCTAGAAAACGGATAACATTCGGTATAGAGTTATTTTATTTTTACAAAACAATTATTGTAAAGAAATATAATTTTCATCGTAGCGGTTTGTTGCGGATTACAGTCTTAGAGAGTCGCACTTGAGATGTCGAAAGAGCTCTCATAATGCCTTTGTTTTGGTCCCCTTTGTGTTTGAGTTTTTGCAGCTCGATACGGTATAATTAGGCTCTCTCCTAAATTTTGATTGACGGTCGGCGGTAATAACTGTAGGGCGCTGACTAAATAAAACATCTTTATAAGAGGATCATTGATCTACCTTTCCGATTTGTAGAGTGCGTCTAGTTGAATACATGTCTAGTAAAATGTTCACGCACTGAATTCTGTATCTCACATGTCAACATATACACAAAATATGACAACAAATACAATGGAAATGAAATGTACAAGGGCGGGCTTATTTATACGCGAAATCTCTGCCAACCAACCCTAACAGTTGTGAAGATATGATAGCAGCGGGGAAATGTGCAAAACTTTTTATAACTAATCTTAATACAAATAAAAAAAACAAAAAGCTACGCTCTACACTGGAATTGAACTTGGATTTTAAAGTCGAAGCTCCAACGCATAGGACCAATCCTGTCATATGCGAAGTTGTGAAATTAAAGGCCTCATGTTTTTTTTTGGAATACGAAATGTGATAGATGGACGTAAAAATTTGGGGCGATATAAATAAAGTTTCACTTTAATAATCTTTTTATAATTGTAAAAAACCTTTTTTTTTTAAATTGAAATAGTGGAATTGTAGTTAGTGCTAATAGGTGGTATGTTAGACCAGTATCTTTTATTTTTGATGATAAGTCCATTAGTGTGAGGTAGGGGCTTATCCTAAGAATAGGCAGAGTAAAATAGGTATCTACACTACAGTCAGGGGCTCATCCTATCCATTGGTGTCGATAAATTCGGTGAAACATCGATAACGCGTATCGACATGACCCCAGCGCTAATGCGCGATGCCAAAAATCGCCTATTGTTCTGTGCGAATGAGTTACCTGCGTGCGCGTCGTTCACCCAGTCGATGCTTGACTACGACATTGGCATTGTCTCTCGCCCTAAGCTTTTGCCTACGCTTCGCTTTCGTAGTTATTTATCTGTCGCTTTCATCTCTTTCTATCTGTTGTATTGTGCATATAAACTCTTCCCATCTCGTGCTGTGCTTATTGTTTTTATGTGACTTTCGTATCGTACCTTCTGTGATTGTTATTAGTGTGTTTACGCTGCTGTAATAATTTGGATTACATATCTATCAGCCGTAAGTGGAACTGTATTTACCTTCATAACACACACTCTAAACGTTCATTGTGCTAGATTTCATTCGAAAAGTCACCTGGTTGTTTATTGTCTAAGAAACAAAATCTATAACGCCTGCTGCCTTTAATTAATTTGTCAGTCATTGCGGCATCATCACAAGATTCTGCACCGACTTCCTTTTATAAAGTATTGTAATTGCATGGAATAAAATAAAAGCGACCACAAATTATTTAATAAAAAAGGGGCTGTTTGACTCTGTCACTTCTTCAAGACAAGGCCAAGGGAGCTAAGTCCACACAGCCATGTTTTTCGTAAATCTTTATAAAACATTAAAAATGTAATTTATTTGAGTTTTTGTCAGAAAGTCACTCACTATCGCATCGTCTGTTTGCGTTTGAAACTTATTTATTCGTTTGTGACTCGTTTCCGTAACTTGTCATTTGTTTCCATACAAAAATCGCTTTCACATACTATGAAAGTTAATTAAAAATTGCTTTTTTTTCGAATTTGCAGTCCTAACAAAATTTTAATTTACTCTCTACAAAAATACCTGAAACATGTTGGTTAATTAATGATGATATGTTAAGCCCAATCGAGGACATGTCCTTTTATCTATGACTTACACCATATTCCAACGTCTTAGGTGTCAAAACGAGCCAGGGGTGAGTAAAAGTAGTCCAGTAGTGGGACGGTGTTTTTAACGCAAAAGTTATGATAATTCTAAAGTTGTTTATTTTAACATATATCGTCAGGGACATGTTTATAGACACTTTTGCAACTTTTTAGAACTTTTCTACATCGGCGTTAGGTATTATTTAGGTATTTGCAACATCTCTTAATAAAATCAGCAATATAAAATTTAAGTGCAATATTTTGATTTCATCTACCATTATACGTTAGCAGCTGTATATTTTATAGTTTTTAGAAATTTTAGATACTTGCTATACTGTTATTTAAAAAATTGTTACTTATTTTAGCGATATTGAATTTAAGTTTCTAAAATTCATTGAATACGCTGTAAGACTATATAAAAATGTTGTAATAAAAATATTAGAAAAATGAAGGTTCAGCTTTCTTTGTAAATTACATTTTATGTCGCAGTGAGCCTAATACTGTATTAAAGTTATTAAAGATGAGTTGACTATTCTATTCCAACGCGTAAAGCTTTAATCCAAAAAATTAGAAAATTTTGTTATAGGCTTTAGAAGAAAACAAAGAATTTATAAAAGCGCGCATCTCCATATATAATAAAATCGTAGGGGTACAAATGTTTGTCCGGAAAGATCTCCGAAACTACTGGACAGAATTTGATATGGCTTACACCACAATGCTTAAAATTTTCCGGAAGAACATTTAGGCATAATTTCATTTGCTTAAATTCACTTTCTAATTTTATTCAAAAAATACCATATAAAATTTTTGATGACAAGTATGTAGAAAATCAACATGGCGCACGTGAAATTATTTTGACAAGTTTGTTACATATTGCAAAAAAAAATCTTTTCTGTTATTGGCTGTGCCCATCTGAATTTTGCCAACCAAGAAGTTTAAATTGTATTTTTCTTATGTAGTACCGTGGTGGTAAGGAAAAAGGATCAAGCCATACAACCAAAGTATATAGCATTTTTTATGACAATATCACGTCACAAATATAAAATTTGTAGGTTGGTTTAATTTTTGGCCAATTTTCACAAAATCGGTACAATATTTGTAATGTTGAAAAATGAAGATACCCTTTTCAAGGCATTTTGAAAGGTGTTATATTATGTTTTTACATTATGACTAAGGAATCAAACTCTTTCATCCATTTAAAACTATTAAAAGTATTACGCGTAGAGGGAGTACGGGACTCTTGATCCTAATGTAACATTGACGTAAATTCGCCGACATAGCTGATGCTCAAAAAAGGTGGATAAAAGTTCGTTTCCAAACCTAGCAATATAGGTATCAAGTGAAAGGCCTTGAAGCGTAGAACATTATGAACCTAGGAAAATCGCCTAAAATTCAACATGGCCGCCGCTCAAAAAAGGTGGATACAAGTTCGTTTCCAAACCCAGCAATATGGGTATCAAATGAAAGGCCTTGATGTGTAGAGCACTATGAACCTAGCAACATTGACATAAATTCAACATGGCCGCCGCTCAAAAAAGGTGGATACAAGATCGTTTCCAAACCTAGCAATATGGATATCAAATGAAAGGCCTAGAAGAGTAAAGCATTATGAACTTAGGAAAAATGCCCTAAATTAAACATGGCCGCCGCTCAAAAAAATGGATAAAAGTTCGTTTTCAAACCCAGCAATATGGTTATCAAATGAAAGGCCTTGAAGAGTAAAGCATTAGGTATCTAGAAAAATTGACCTAAATTCAACATGGCCGCGGCTCCAAAAAAACGGATAAAAGTTCGTTTCCAAACCCAGCAATATGGGTATCAAATCAAAGGCTCTGAAGCACTATGAACCTAGCAACATTGACATAAATTCAACATGGCCGCCGCTCAAAAAAAGGTGGATACAAATTCTTTTCCAAACCTAGCAATATGGGTATCAAATGAAAAGCCTTGAAAAGTAGAGCATTAGGTACCTAGAAAAATTGTCCTAAAGGATAAAAGTTCGTAAAAAAAAAGGATAAAAGTTCGTTTTCATACCCAGCAATATGGGTATCAAATGAAAGGCGTTGACGAGTAAAGCACTATGAACCTAGCAATATTGACATAAATTCAACATAGCCGCTGCTCGAAAAAGGTGGATAAAAGTTCCTTTCCAAACCTAGCAATATGGGTATCAAATGAAAGGCATCAAAGAGTAGAGCAATATGAACTTAGGAAAATTGGTCTAAATTAAACATGGCCACCGCTCAAAAAAAAAGGATAAAAGTTCGTTTTCAAACCCTGCAATATGGGTATCAAATCAAAGGCTTTGATGCATAAAGCACTATGAACCTAGCAACATTGACATAAATTCAACATGGCTGCCGCTCAAAAATGGTGGATGAAAGTTCGTTTCCAAACCTAGCAATATGGGTATCAAATGAAAGGCCTTGAAGGGTAAAGCATTAGGTAACTAGAAAAATCGATCTAAATTCAACATGGCCGCCGCTAAAAAAAGGATAAAAGTTCGTTTTCAAACGCAGCAATATGGGTATCAAATGAAAGGCCTTGACGAGTAAAGCACTATGAACTTAGCAAAATTGACATAAATTCAAAATAGCCGCTGCTCAAAAAAGGTGGATAAAAATTCGTTTCCAAACATAGCAATATGTGTATCAAATGAAAGGCCTCAAAGAGTAGAGCATTATGAACTAAGGAAAATTGTCCTAAATAAAACATGGACGCCGCTCAAAAAAAAATGGATAAAAGTTCGTTTCCAAACCTAGCAATATGGGTATCAAATGAAAGGCCTTGAAGAGTAGAGCATTAGGTACCTAGAAAAATCGACCTTAATTCAACATATCCGCCGCTAAAAAAAGGATACAAGTTCGTTTTCGAACCCAGCAATATGGGTATCAAATGAAAGTAGTCCTTGATAAGTAAAGCACTATGAACCTAGAAACATTGACATAAATTCAACATAGCCGCTGCTCAAAAAAGGTGGATAAAAGTTCGTTTCCAAACCTAGCAATATGGGTATCAAATAAAAGGTCTCAAAGAGTAGCGCATTATGAACTTAGGAAAATTGCCCTAAATTAAACATGGCCGCCGTTCAAAAAATGGATTAAAGATTGTTTTCAAACCCAGCAATATGGGTATTAAATGAAAGGCCCTGAAGAGTACCTAGAGCATTACGAACCGACGATAATTGTCTTAATTTGTTAATTTCCAAATGGCCTCTGCTCTAGAAAGGCAGAATAAAGTTGAATCATTATGGAATAAAATGGAGGAAAAATCTAAACACTGTTTTAAGCATTTTGATGGCGAAACGGAGTTCGCGGGCACAGCTAGTTTTCTAATAATTGCGGACAGGCGGCTAGGTTAACCCAGCGCAAGCCTCGCGCTCGCCGCGTACCTACTCGTGTGTCCGTCTCGATTACTTCTAGGTTTGCAGAAAATCTACTCACGCACGAGATGGTTAGGTACTTTATTGCAGGGATAATTGCATAGCTTCTAATGTCGCTTACGCGCTGTGATCGAAAGAAAACGTTACTTTTTAATACGTTTTATCATAGACGAAGAATAATCTTTATATCATCCACGGTTTTATCAATTTTTGGAAAACTGGATTTCAAAATTATAAAATGTGTTTTTACATTTTCAGTCATATAATATTATGTATGTATACATATTTTCTGATTCACAGCTGTTTTAAAATAATGGACAGAGTGATCTTTGTATCGAGTGAAATATTATTAATCATGTTTATGTCTTTAAAAATGTTTAGATAATACGTTCAAAAATATCATATAAATGAATTTCAGAACTCTATGTTTTATATTTGTGGCGGTAATCAAATCAAAAACGAAATTGTTCGAAAACGGGAAAGTAGCTACGCGCTGCAGTCGCTGCACTGATATTAGTCTTAATCAGTAATAAAGCATACGATTTTTATATGGGGTAAAAAAGAGATGTCTTATTTATGGACTTCATCTTGGAAAAGTAAGTAAAAAGGCGTGAGATTTCGAGCGCTTGGTATCCCCCAGTCAGTGAGGTGAGAGAAATGACGGGGCGAAGAATCTCTTGCATGAAAGACTAAAAATTTATTTGCACCAAAACTTGTAGACCGTAAAATTTAATCTGGAGCCATATTAGTAATAAATTATTTCTTAACCCTGCCGAGATTAGCCACCATGATGAGAAGTCAGTTATCGAATCTTATAACTAACTTGTGCTTTTCGTGTAATAAAACAGCAAACGGAATATTCAAGAAGGAGCAAATTAAATTCTCTATTCTAGACAGAATGACAATATGCACAAAATACAATTATATGATGTAGTAAGTCATCATACAAGATTCAAAAACAAAACAAACTGTGAAGAAACTTCTTATAACAATAAAATATAAATGAAAATTCCACTTAATTACTTTCTTGTTTTTAATGTTATAAAATAACTGAACTAAGTTATTTTAACTGAACTGAGCCGTAGACTTGTGAACCAATGGCGTAGCTGCTTTGACGTTCAAAAGAGATTGTAACAATCCAATTTGAATAAAAGATATTGAATTTGAATTTAATAGAATTAAAAATTCAATGTGCATCTTCCTATTGTGGTAGCATGGAGCCATCGCGGGCCAGCCGTATCGCTATACCCTTTGCACCTAAGAGGGGAAACGGTGGATACTTATTATGCCCTAACCACCCGGGCGGAAAGAGTCGTGCTCCAAAGTCAAATAGCTCAAGAGGGAGAGGCCAGTTCAATTCATCAGTATTTATATCTCGAATAAGGCCCTATCTCTTTCTCCATTCTATGATATAAAGGCCCACAGGTATTCACAAGCTAGCGCTTCCAACTCAAGTTGCAAAATCGTTTAGATTGCTTAGACTACTATATCAGTTCGCCTTCAGGACCAAAACTGGAAACCAATACGACTTCAGCGAGTTTTGAGACATGGCGACGTAATATCGCCGAAACTGTTCACAGCTGCGTTAGAGGATGTATTTCAGCTTTTGTAGGTACTAGAGAGGGCTCGGCTTCTACATGACTCACCTTCGTTTCACTAATGGTATACTAACGTTTCACGAATATATTTACCTGGAACTATAGTCCAGCTCGGTAAGTTAAACTTCCAGAAAGAGATTAATCGACGAATCCAATTTGGCTGGGCAGCGTTCGAAAAGCTACAGCTACGCAGCATATTTTCGAACAATCTACCTAGATTGTTCCTCTCAATACTTGCGTGTTGCCATCTGCCAGTGATGATGTAAGGACCTGAGACGTGGTCTCTTACAAAGGACCTCAAAAGAAGACTTATGGTCACTCAAAGAGGAATGGAATGAGCTGTGCTCGGGTTTTCTTTACTATGTCAAAACAGAATGATGGGAACCGCAGGAAAATGAAAAGTAGCCTTAAGTAGCAGTGGTCAGTGGCCGTTGGGGTGGAAAGGTCCTTTAGTGGCGGCCGCGTGCCAGGAGACAGCGTTGGTGGGCACTTCGCAAGGTGGGACTGAACATCTGATGAAGTTTGCGAGAAACCACTGGATACGAGAAACGCAGGACCGATTCGATTTGGAGTTCTTCGGGGAGGCAATCTTATGTCCAACAGAGAGCGTCTCTTAGCTTAAATGATGATGATGAAGTATTCACAAGGTCCCTAACCACGCGTTTCCTCCCCATATTAGGTTTTAATTAAGCCAGATGAAACGTTCATTTATAACAAATGCAGTGCAGGTCTCCTAGGATAAGTGCACTTTCCTGACTTGAGGGTACCGGGTACTCTTCTAGACACTTGTTCAGCAATATACTGGTGAAATCTATCTCATTTTTTCCTTCCTTCCTTCTTCCTTAACCACTTCGATGGCCACTTCGTCCTCGCCAGGAGCTTTAACATTCTTCATTTACTAAGAACTGTTCTGATTTCAGAGTTCTTTGGTATACTTTAGAACTTTAGTATACTTGAAGCTTTGGAGTTCAAGAAGAACTACAAAGTTTAGATTCCTAACAGAGATGAATTAGATAAGGAAATCCCTGATCCCTTTAGGAAAACTAACTAGGTATGGTACACTGACGGCTCCTGAAGAGAAGGCAGAATAGGTGCAGGTGTTTTCGGAGTTATTGCGAAATACAGGAGAACTATGAGCTTGGGCGCACATGCCACCATATTTCAAGTAGAAATTTATGCCATCATCGACTGTGTTCACGCGAACAGTTCGAGTGAGAGTAAAACATTCTCATTTTGTTGGAGAGCCAGGCTGCTTTAAAGGCACTTGCTGCTGTAGAATTCAAGTCCAAAATCAACTTGAAGTGCATAAAGGCCTAGAATGAATTCGGGACCTCTGTAACGATTGCGTTCCAGGTCACTCCAATATCCGAGGCAATGAAATTGCCGACGAACTAACGAGGGCTGGCTCTGAGAATGCTCTCATCCGACTAAAACCAGCTTGTGGCGTTTCGAGGGGGATCAAAAACAGGATCCTCAGGAAGTGGGTACAAACACAGGCTTCTACAGTGGGGTCAGTGCCTATATAGGATTGCAATGCAAAACCTCCAACTAAGCAGAAGCCAACTAAGGGCACTCACTAGAACTTAACTGGTCATTGTAAACTCAACAAACATCTGCAAAGAATGGGCTTGACTAATTGTAGATTCTGAAGCGAGGATAATGAGCCACCAATTCACATACTTTGTGAGTACCATGCTTTTTTTATTTATTTATATATATTTATATAAATAAACGGATCGGCGGAGCGGCTTGAGGATCATCCTCCCGCTTCCTCTCCACGGCCTCCTTCTGCGAGACGACGTCCTCACAGCCCCCCATTCCGTCTCGCTACCGAGCATGGTGGTGGCCATGCTCCGCGGCGAGGCGAAATGGGGGGCTGTCGCCTCCTTCTGCGAGGACGTCATCTTGCAGAAGGAGAGGTCTCCGCTTCCCAGCTCAGCGTTGAGTTCGCTGCGCTGGCAGCTCTGGGTGGACCTAGTTTGCCACCCTTCAATACGAAGGCTCTGTCTCCAAAGCGGGTTATTGATTACTTTACCGCTGTGGCACAGATTAGATAATAGTTACTACGTAACAGATACATCACTCCCATAGAAACGCTCGAATCGTTGTAATAATAATAGCCAAAACCGACAGACAAAAGTCGCTGCAAGAAGAAAAGGTCTCTATGAACGCGCGCCGAGAGTTGAGATTCCCGCGTACACCACGTGATTGCGTCATCGAGCGAAAACTTAAGGGTTGTACAAAGAACATAAACAAAATAGTTAAAGTAAAACTTTAATGTTATTATTTTATTAATATACGTAGGATTATAATGAAATAAAGTTATTGCGAGGAAAGCTCCCGACTCAAATGTGCTTTAATTTTATAAAATGATAATAATAATAGTACTTACTTTATTTGCAAGAATATGGTAAAATACATGATTGGTGTTAATCATTACATTATTCTTCATAATCTACTTCTAAATTGGCAGTGCGCATATATTTAAAAATTTAAAATAGTATTTGTTAAAAAATAAGAGAATAGAATATTATTTTATCGTCATTAATACCTCCCGCCCAAGGCGAAATTTTTTCTTCATTGATTTTATTCATTTGTCAAATTACAAGCGATTAAAAAAATTACGAATTATTATGAAAAATACATGATCGATGTTTTTTTTTCATGTTTGAACTCACGGTTATTCAATTTTACTATCGAAAATATCCTGAATCGCATGAATAATTGTGATAAATAGGCAATCTTTTAAAAACAAGAGTAAGGTGGAATATTTTTTTTGTAAGGAATCAAATAACCGGTTCATCGAGACTTTATATTTTTTTTATAAAACTAAGTAGGCAATCAAGCAGGCTGCCATTTTTTTACAAACAACAGGGAAGCTGTTGGCTTTCATCTTAGCCGATGATAAGTGACGAAAACGTCTAAGATGAAAGTGAGCTGAACCTGAACTCCTCAGCAAGTGAGGAACTAGGCTGAGGACTGAAGATTGTTACAATGGCGACGAATTACTATCTAATTAGTTCGAATTACTTCGAATTTCGACTATGAAAAAAAAATCAAATTATTTATTTGTCTTTTAACAACGACATCCAATAACGGTAGTAATGAACCATAGTAATGAATCATAGTAATGAACCACCGTATTGTTAATCAAGTTTAAAAAAATAAAATTATTGTGTGGTTTTTTAAAACCACAATGCAAGTGGAACTTTTTTCGTATCAACATTTAACTGAAAATTTTCGGAAAATCATTCAATTTAGGTATAAAAATCCCATGTTTAGTTCTGAAAAGAAAATTATAAATAAAAAAATAATTGAAAAAAACTAAAAGAAATCAAAAACTAAATTAATATAATAATAAAAAAGCAATAAAATATACGAAAAGAAACAACATAATAAAAAAAATATGAAAAAAAATACAAGATTCGATAATAATAAAAGTCTCGCGTGCGGCGCGGCGGGTGGCGTGGCGGCGGCCCTCTGCCGGTCGGAGCGCCGGCGCGCTACTTAGCGGTAGGTATTTATAACGCTGCATTGCGCGAGTGACGGGGGCCTGGCTGTGGGCCTATTAAGAGACCATAGGCCTTAAAAAAGAGGATCTGTACAGGTTGCAGTGGCTCGCTGGGGGACGCTCTTCGGCCGCCCCAACTCCTCCCTCGGAATGCAGATTATCTATCTACTGTATACTGTAATATTATTACTAATTCAGATAAAAACATTGCGATTCGCGACGAAAAGATGAGAGTTCTTAAAAAAGAAATTCAGAAACTGTCAAATAGTACATCTAGGTTCAGTGGATGTCGAACATTTGTTTGGAACAGCTGATATTTTTCACGATTTCAAGATTAGTCCCATTGTAAGGGCGCTTGCGCACTTATACGTATTCGGTTCGTGTTCGATACGTGAAAAAACCGAGCGGGAAATTTACGTCCTAACGTTTGCGTACTTATTCGTATGAGATTCGTGTTTAAGACGGTTGTGCGATAAACGTCAAGAAGGCGGGATCACTTTCTGTAGTTCCTGTTTTTAAAAAACTCACTGCAATTTAGTACTCATTTGGTACTATTTGATACCAAACATTAAAATTTCGGTAGGTACCTGCTTAGCTTAGACAAAATCCGGCTTTCATTATCAAAATGGTGGAATCATGCTCTAACATTAAAGTTTTTGATGCAACAGATTAAACCACAATTTAATACCTTAAATTGTGGTTTAATTAACAGATTAAACCACAATTTAATACCTTAAATTGTGGTTTAATCTGTATAAATTTAATACCTCCAGAAATTAATAGTAGTTTCTTTTAAAATCGAATATTTAAATTCTGATGGCACAAAAAAATGTCTGGAAAAGGAACAAAAACAGTATGGAATATTTTACAAAAAAAAACAGACCAGTACAAATAGGTCTTATTGCTAAAAAGCAATCTCTTCCAGGCAACCTTGGGCTGATAGAATGAGACAGCATATTCAATAGGGGAAAGGGTACAGAACTAGGACTAAGGAAAGATTGTTATAATATGGGAATGGAATTACGAGCAAAAGTTTCAGCTTAATTAATTGATATTTGAATAAGCTGTAGGTGTTTTAACATTCCACTTCTAACATATGCTTTCCAGTATAAATTGCCATTTTATATTTACAAAACCGGCCAAGCGCCAGTCGGACTCGTCTATGAAGGGTTCCGTAGGATTTACTTACTAGATCTCGTTCAAACCAATTTTCGGTGGAAGTTTGAATGGTAATGTACATCATATTTTTTTTTAAGTTTAATCATTCTCTTATTTTAGAAGTTACGGGGGGGGGGGGGGGGCTCACATTTTACCACTTTGGAAGTGTCTCGCGCAAACTATTCAGTTTAGAAAAAAATGATCTATGTATGGGGAGCCCCCAAAATTTATTGCATTTTTCTATTTTTGTGTGAAAATCTTAATGCGGTTCACAGAATACATCTACTTACCAAGTTTCCACAATGTAGTTCTTATAGTTTCGGAGAAAAGTGGCTGTGACATACGGACGGACAGACAGACAGACATGACGAATCTATAAGGGTTCCGTTTTTTGCCATTTGGCTACGGAACCCTAAAAAGAATATTTTTACTCCACTTTTATCGATAGTAGCTTCTTATTATATATGTTGTTTGTAAATGCATGTGTTCCGGGCTCCGAGATCTTTCGTTTATTTGTTTAACTGAGGTAACAGACAACTCAAATATAGTAATATAAAATATTATTTAGGAATAACTTTTGACTATCAGTTTGACGAGCCCATAAACAAGTTTCGTGAGGACTTGTTTTGTTTGAAGAATGTCAGTTAGATATGTTTGCCAAAACAATGAAAATATTGTACTGCTGACTGACAGAGTAAGCTCAATGCTAACAATTTATTAGTTTTATTTTTTCTTTATCTTATCTGATTGTCACTAAATGAATGTCTTTTCATAACTTACCCTTATTTTCTTACCCATATGTTACCCTTATTTTATTATAGAGGGTGATACAAAGTAGAATGTCTACCTCGGGAGCAACACTATTTGACGTGACGTTTGAATCCCTCGCTGCGCTCAGTACTCTACTTTAGAATCCTTCGCTCCGCACTGGATTCAAAAGACACTCTCGCCTTTTTGAAGTTCTTTGCTCCCCAAATAAACAATCTACTATTGTATACCTATGTTATTAAAATCTATGTTTTTCTGCCGCCAAGCAGCAGCGATGCATGCATTGCTGTGTTCTGGTTTAAATGTTGAGTGGCACAGGTAGTGTCATTACTGGGTACTTTAACTTGATATATGTCCCAAGTAGCAACGTACATTGAGGTCCTTATAGAGGTAGTACATTTGCAAATCATACGGGAACTACGTGTACTATAGGCGATTATAGCCATTTACCATCTACCCCCTAACCATGATCGCTCAAAACAATATTAAATCCGCAATGAGAGCGGGATGGCGCTATACGCAGCAAGAGCGGTGTCTCTGTTTTAGTATTGTTTTATCCTTGCTATAAGCGATCATGGTAAAGCCCCAGGTAAGTAGTCTGCTTATTTGTTTGCTAACTTATTTGTATAACAAAAAAAAAACCGTTTTAATATTTAAGAAAACTCTTATGTTGAGTATTTATCTTTACTGAGTAGCAATGTGAATATGGATTACTGAATCACTCGACATTTTTACTATGTGATTTATACAGTAATACTATTTGTATTTATATGTTACTTACTTAGTAGCTCTCAGTATATTCATATAATATATAGGCGTGTAAATCACATATCATACATATACAAATCACACTAATCCGCTTAACGATGTGTTGCCGAGAATCTTTCGACAGTTGTGTACACTAATCTGGAATTCCAGTAATACGTTACTTCAATAAAATGGCGATGTGTTATAGGGCCCTGAAGAGCTTTTCTAAATTGCTTTTAGTCTTAGTAAAAGAAATGGTAGTAGGTTTTTATATTTCATGGAATTGTTTTTATTTACCTAGAAAACCATTATAATTGTAATTTGTATGTCTACGAATCATGTTCTTTTTGTTAGATAAAAACAAATTACAGCAACGAAAAAATTCTTCGTAATTGGTATTATATTTGATTTCGGTATCAAAACGAATGAGAAAGACATGGCGTTCGGTTAATAGCCTTAATAAATAATCATCAGAAGTCAATTTGAACGTTAATTTTACTTCAGTCAATTATACGGTACAGTTTTAGATGGAAGATAATGAGTAGCTATTTGGGGCCCATTACTCATTGCGGGCTAAGGCGGCATAAGTTCATACACTGCAGACCACACCGATTTTATTCGGTCATTCCGCTTAACCTTAATTGGGGTTTAAGATCTTATCAACAATCGCCAGACACGTCCGAACTACTCTCAAAATAAACTTTATAGATGCGTGCTTTAGAAGCTTTCGTACAATTCCGTAAGCTTAACGTGAGGTCATTTCCCTTTCAGAGCTATTTTCAGTTATTTTATTTTTACCACTAAAGTAGGTTACATGCTATCAAAGCGGTGTAAACAGTGCTAAACATAACTCTGTTACAATCAGGTATTAATAGCGAGGTTTGTGAGCGAGTATTTAAATAAGTATTCAGGGTTAGTCTAGACAGTTTGTACATAAATCAATACTTATTTTAGGCAAGACTTTTTGACATAATGCCTAGGAAATTGTGTCAATTACTTCACAATTATTTAAGTTTATATAAAGAGCTATATGATATATTCAAGTCGTTCAGTTATATAGTGCTTACGTCATGAAGCATTACAGCGATTAAAAAATGCGTATAGCGCTCGCAGTAAGCATTAGGGCAAATTTGAGTGAGCCCCTTGCTTATGTTGTTATTTTAGGTGTGTACCGCACTTTATAATTTATTACAGACGTTATCAGGTAAATATCCAAGATGGCGGGCGGTTAGCGAGTACTACGAAATAATAATAAAATATACAATCCTATAAATTGTATTTTTGTGCACGAAATAACTCAAGTTTTTATATTCGTTGTTTTTATTGCAAAACGTTATGTTGAGCTATTTTTGCATTTGATAATACAGAGTGTCACTATCTTTTTCATGTTCGCTTACAAGCACCTACCTTTGATTGACATACATGTTGTATGGAATATACATAATTATATTTAAACTTAACTATACCCATGCTCTGTATGAAAATACCAAACTTTGTTAATATTATTAGACAAACTTTAGAAAGAACATGGTGCAGTGTTAAATATGTGTGCTTTTGCCACAAACATGGTTTTTGCTACGATTAACCGTAGCATTTTCGTAGCAAAAATAAAGTTGATTTTCAATGAGGTTGTAATTTAAAGGTACAATATAACAGGGAATATATTAATAATATATAACAAATTCCACATTCAAAATAATAATGTAACATGATTTTTTATTTTCAATGGGGAATAATTAACTTTTCCTCAATCCCTTGGCAAAAATCTTAAAATGAAACCAAAATTCATAAATGTTTATTCAACATAGGCTAACTAATTGTATTATTTGCCTTACATTAATTTCATTTTTTTTCTTATTAGTTTTTGTGTTATGATTTGTTGTTTTTTTTTACTTTAAAGATTTTTTATTGGGCTTGAATAACCAAAGAGACCACTATCTACTTAGTTAAATGTATAGTTGTGTATGTTGTACTTACCTGTAATTGGTTATACATTAAGATGTGTATATATATATATATTTTCTTCATATAAATGTAATAACTGTTGGTGAGTCTAAATAAATAAATAAAACATAGGCCCTTACAGGCACTTATTAACGTCAAAATATTCTAATTGATAGGGAGGAAACATATTTCACCGTGCATGAGCAATGTGCAGACATTCTGATTATAATGAAGATGTCTGCAAATACAAGAAAGAAAGAAAAAAGTTCACCCTACATCGGTTCGGTAACGGGAGCACCTTCTCGAGAAGAACACGGAAGAAATTTGGAAGGTTTTTTATCTCCTCTTTTAAATAGCTGTTTGCGGTATTAGTTTTGTTACATAATCAAGATAAAAATATAATCGGTACGCTTACATACACTTAATATGCCAAAAAATGTTACTAACATATACACTAAGCATATACAATAAATTGTGTTGCTACCAAATATAGCATGTGATAACTTTGTCTAGCTAGTTTCATATCGTGTGATTACTAAAATAATCTTTATATAAAAAAAACTATTCAGGCCGAATTTAAGGGACAAAGACAAAACTAGTAAAAATGATATAAAACATACTTGAAAGTACAACGCAACAGTACAAGGAAAAGAAATGTACCACCTTTTAAAAATTGAAGTAAGCTGCCTGTGGAATACACAGATGACTATTATCCCAATTGTTATTGGCGCTTCAGGAGTAGTTGCTAAAGGTATCAAAAGATATATAGATAAATTAGACTCTTTCATAGATATTATTACCATACTACAACAATAACCAGCCATACACGCACATCTTCTTCAGGATAGTACTCGGAGATAATTTATTAAAAACAAACAAGATGATCCCACACCAAATGCACCGATATCCATATTAATGCCATAAAAACTCATGAAATTAAAATTGCAATGCACGTTCATTAAATTAGTTCAGGATAGGGATTGCTACGGGGTATTTATCAAGAAATCGACAAAAGCCGTGAATAACAGAACAGTGTAAAAGTATTGTCAGATGATTACAAACGCCATAAAGAACATAACTTAAGCCAAAATTGCATTCTTGCGAGTAGGTTGTCAAGACCACGTAAGATATTGTCAATTTTTAAACGCAGAAAGCTATCAAGATTAAGTTAGGTAGGACACATACAGCATAATACTACAGTGGTTGTGGACAGTTCTTTCGACAAGTAAAACAACACGAGTAAGTCGTGAAATACTGCCGCGGAGTCCTTGTTGTTGTTCATATCATTTGTCTCACTCTAACCACAAATAGAAACGTCGCCACTAAAATAAATCTGTGACGTATTTTATTTGTGTCGCTTAAGTATTTTGTACACAATAAACAAATCTAGATATAAATACACGAATTTCGCTTGTCCCTCCTTTTGTAAGTAACCTTTCTGAAATAATATCCTCGAATCACAAAAAAATCAAATGTTTTTGTGTTAGATAGAGGCTTAAAATTTTCCTTGTTTACAAGCTCTTTCAGTGAGCTCTTTACATAATGAGATATGAACGCGCGACCGAATACATGGAAACATTGCTTACACGCGTTGAAAAGAACCGTTTACATACACGCGGTCATATAATTATGAGTTGAACAATATTTTATTTTACACTAAAATAATTTTCACTTGAAATAAAGTGCGACTAGAAGTATATATTTTATTATTGTACATATATGACGTTGTCGTGCAAAAAATTATATTCGACTAGTCGGCGCGGTGCATATGAAATAAAGGCTAGTGGCCCAAGCGTCACGTATTGGCTGATCGTGTGTCGAAGTGACGTCAAGACGTTGGGGAGGCAGGGAGGGTTCGGAGCACCTGCTCAAGCTCAGGATGCACCCGCGTGCAGCCGCCAGTCAGTCTGGCGCCGCCCGCCCCCACCACGCCACAGCCTGCACAACCTCCCGGGTTTGTTTTCAACTTTGATTGATAATTTGTTACTGGAGTGCGTACACCTTCGAAAATAACGTTCTGTGTTTAGCCAAAACAATTAATTTCGACTTTGATTCGATAATTAATTTAGTCTGAAGCCTTGAATAGTTGTATGAATGGAAGCAAATGTTTTGGTATCGATTTATTGGTATTGATATATTGGTAGACATTATACGAAAATAGATGCCGGCAAGTGTGTAATTTAAAATGGCCTCCACTTCGAGCGAGCACCACCTATACCTACATACAGTCACTTGTCTTTTCAGCTCGATAGCTCCCCGACATGGTTCCACAAAGGTGAATGAATGTAAATGACGAAGGCGTGTCTATGAACTTTAAGCGTAGAGCTAAAAAGCAAATCTCACCGTTTCACACGCTAATTAAAAAAATGGAAAGCTTAAAGACTGAGATTATTCGATGTCTCGTTTACAGTGTACTTTAATTAACCACTGAAGAAATGCTATTATAAGTGCATATGTGCTTTAATCAACCATTGAAACGATACTCTTAAGTTTATATATAATTATATATCTGGCGCTTCGGAATTCAAGTTTATAAGTAATTACACATTGATTTATTGTGTCTGTACCTTTACATTTATTTACTACCGACCTAATAAAAGTGGAATAGGGAGTGCAATATGGTGCGTATGTATTCATTTATTCATTGGTGGAATTAATTTTACGTGATTTTAGGCGACGAATAGATAGGCTTTTGCAAAACTCGAAATGACGTAGCTAGAAAAAAAGCAAACTTATCCTTGTTATATTCTCATCTATTGTGAATTATTTACACTTGATCTCTCTTACACAAAGTAATCAATGAGCAAAAACCACGCACTTACTGCTTCATTTCACAGTCAATTAAGTACCTATCCGAATTAATCGTCTCATTAAATAAAGCCTCTTTATGTAATTCACATATGGCTTGCTTCACTCTTAAATGCTCACCACACCGACGGAAACGATTTGATATTACTCTGTCTACTCTTCATATAAATATCCAGGACGAGTTTTATTTATCGTCCGATGTCACGATTTATTGTCCACGGAAGTGTTAACTTCCCACGTATTTCTCATGAAAGAGCCACTGTGTGCGATAGCTTCTCTCAACGAAATATAAATATTGGTTTTATATAGATAGTGCAAGTATTTTGTTCCCAGTTCAGACGAGTATTTAAGATAAATAGTTAAGAAGCAATATAAGCTTTCGGTTTTTATATGTACACTGCTGATTTAGTAGGTAACCTAACCAAACCATATATATAGTGTTTGGTCAGTACCCTATCAAGCCGAAACCTACCCAGGTTAACACAGTTATTTAAACATATGTCATTGAAAATTCAAAATTGTAAAATTAAAATTGAAATCCCCCTTACAAATTGTTGGATCTGTGAAAATGTATGGAAAATTAGATAATTATTTTTGTATCATTCATTGATAAAATGATATAAGCAACCTAACATTTGACTTTATATGAAAAGATCCATTCACAATCAAGATATTACGAGTCGCTGCCGTTGAATTCCCGCCAAAACCCCATAACTGTATAAGGCGGAGGTATTACGGAGTCCGTACAATACAAAAACATTAATTTTAATGGTTCCCATTTGGCGATTCATGGCGAGGCAATTGTCCAATCTTTTAGAAGGTTGCGTAGGTGTGGTCCCAACAGTGCTTCGGTTCTCCAAATTATTCGTCATTAATTTTCTTTGTCTTCGCCGATGTTTTGCTAATCGTTAGCGGCAATTATTTATCTCCTACGGCGCTTCCTCTCTTGGTACGAAAGTAAAATAAGACAAAGATCGTGTTGAATTTCTGCGACTCTTAATTACGTTTTGTGTAACAAACGCTTTACAGAAACTTAAGAGAAAATATTGAGGAAACAGAATCCAAATTGACTGTAAATATGACTATTGACTGAAATTAATTTATATTAGTTTAAAACATTCGCGAGATTTAAGTCGGAAACAAAATCAAGTTATTAATATTTTTACAGTATATGCTCTATATAACCACATTAAAGTTTGATCGCTAATATTGTTACATAAGATACATCATGTCGCTCCCCGCTCATTTCCTAAATTTTTCCTAAATCCCGCTATTGTGAGATATAAAATCGTAATATTGTAAGGCATATAGTCAATTTGTCGTGAAAGGAAAATGCTAGGGCATTGTTGTGACGTAAAAGGGTTTTTGTAACATAAGCTTGCCACGCACAATGTATCACGTATCGAGTATGCCTAAGTATAGAATGGACGTATTTTTTATTAGGTAACACACACCTTGAATGGTGAATAAAAATATATTCAAAGGTTAAAATTAGCGGAACGAAACAATTTTACTTACAATTCGCATGTGGCAATATTGGCGGAAAATTGTCGGAACTCATCAATCGCGTAAATCAAGTGTTCTTCCCTGTTCCCAATTATTTCTTCCATAACTATTTCATCGTTCGCATTTTATTTATTCAGAATATTAGAGGAATTTTCCTTTACGACTATTATAAGACTTATTATATATTATTATTGGTATTTTCAACACACTTGCTCGTAAAGTGGGTCTTATTACCTTGCATTTAGACCCGTTATTCAGTATATTAAACACGAGTGCTTTTCACTTTACATAATCGCACAAGTGTGGTAATCTTAACACGAGAAATTCTAATTTGTTCAAGATTGCAAAGTAAATGTATGTCCAGTACGCATTCTTAAATTAGTCGCTTAAAACTTTTATTTTAAACACGACTTTATGCGGCTGCCAATTGGAAACAAATAAACAGCCTAAATACTACTGGTTACTTAAATATAAAATTAACAACGACATTTAAACACAAACATTTAAAAACAATAATTAATAACTATAACTACAATAAATTATTAAAAATTAACACAAACTTGTTTTTTAAAAACTAAAATATTCGGTTTATTTACTTTTGAATTTTAGCTGTTTGGCCCTTTTTTGTTGGCTGTATGAAGAGTTTAGACATGCCCGGGCAGTGCGCGAAAAAAAAGGCACGCGGCCGCGGCTTGTTTTCCCGCTATTGAAATTTTTTGCCCTTTTGTTGTAATTGATAATTGATTATCTACAAATATGTCGAGTCTAAGTGAAGAAGAATCCATATTATTAACTCCGCCGGAAATAATTATGGAAGCGCAAAGCGCGAGTAATAGTTTGTTGCCGCCAAAGTCAAAGGATAAATACTTGGCGGCATACGATACTTTCATGCAGTGGAAGATTGATAAAAAAGCGCAGTCATTTTCAGAAAACTATTAATACCACAAGATCTTTTATTTTGCTCACAAGTGTGTTGAAAAACGTCGTATGATACACGCGCGCATTGGTCATTACGTACGCGCGCTCGTATCATAATGTACTATTGTAATCTGGTAAGTATATAATGTATAATCTAGGTTATTGTTTTTATTACAAATTATACAATTTGAGAATGTATACAATATAACTAATACAATATTTTTATAGTATTAACACAAATTATATAAGTATATCGACTCTGAATTCGCATAAAAACGGTTTTCTGTAAAATCAACGGTATCAGTCAGCACTTCATTGAAACCAATGTCAATATTATTAAATTATTAACGAAAATCGAATAATTTGCCGCTATTGCTGACGTTATTACTCTTGACTAATATTACAATGATGTGAAAATCATCAACCACGCACACGCTCGCATAAAACCGAGAACTAAATACGTGAAATTCAACAACTGGGAATAAACGATTTCAACCGCGAAATAATATACGAGTACTTAAGTGAAAATAAAACAAGGAAATGGCTTTCAATATTTAGCCGTGGTTATATGCCATAAGCCTAATTTTTAGATTTAGGTCATTCGTTTTTAAATGATCAAACGAACTTACCTGAAGTGAAGTTCGATCTTAATTATCATGTCTTCGCCGAAGAGATTTATTCCTAGGTAAAGTAGCATACGACCACGGCTATTTGGGTTTAAGTTTTTGATATTACTTTTATTTATGATTATCGTGTATCAATTTCATTAATATGTTAAGATAAAATAATAAATTTCAGTATCAAACATAGGCCGAAGACAAGAACTCTGTGACGCTCCCATTATAACAGAAAAACCAAGACTCAAGGTGATGTAAATTTTAATTCCTTTACCCAAAAGCCAAAGTAATACGTATAATCGTATCTTGAAATATTTAAATAATAGTGTAAGCTGGTCAAGGTTTCGAATCAAGCATCGGATGAACGCTTTTGAATAAAATTACAGTATTTATTATACTAACAATTCCACGAAATGCTTTAACGGTAGTATGTATTTATTCAGTTAACAATTTGCAACGTGCGAGTTCAAACAAGCGCTCGTAGCAAAGTAAATAACAGCTAAGTTCCAATATTAGTGTTATGCACCCTCAAAGGTTGCTATGCTTGCGGCGGCGTCGACTCACCTTGAATTTCCGCCTACACAATTGAGATGTATATTATTACTAGCTGTTGCCTGCGACTTCGTCCGCGTGGAATTCGGTTATTATCAGCAAGTCGCTTATATCGCAATTAAAAGTAGCATATAAAGGACATAAGCTCAGGCTCTAGACTATGTGTGTACCAAATTTCATTTAAATTAAACAGCAGTGCCAAATTAAACATCCGTGTCAATTAAACAGCAGTGCCAAATTAAACATCCGTGTCAATTAAACAGCAGTGCCAGATTAATTTGAGTTTCTGAAACGTTGGTTAGGCAACATTTACCAATCCTTAATAATTTGATTTGCTGTGAGAAATATTTTTAGACACGGTCACATTACTGAAATCATAATTTCGTTTCGTTCATATGTATTTTGAAAACCCAAAATGGGTCTTTCCTTAATAATTTTGAAATAAATTTGACAGCTGTGTCAACTGACTCAGTGATGAGTTGATTTAACTTTCGGAAACTCAATTGACAGTTAACCTTAGATTTAACAGCTTGTTAGTTAATTTTATCGCTGATCAGCCTTTCAGAAACCGGGAGTTAGCTTCGGAAGCGTAATGCAACTGATTTTATTTTCAAAATAATTATTAGTGTTCAGCCCGTGGTTCATTCGATTTTAGAAGTTTATTTCTTATCTCTAAGATCAAATGCGTCGAACATCACTAAAACATTAACTTCATCCTTATCAATAAACAACCCTCTTCTCCAATCACATACGCGACAACACAAGTAAGGCGGGGTCCTGATTGGCCTATTTGTATCATAGGAATATTTGTACCTATATGTTATTACTTTAAATGTTATCTAATCAATGTTTTGTTACCTGTGTAAATTACTATCTGTCCATATTATGTATTTGTACTTTGTCTTGGGTCAATGTTTCTTTCTCTCTCTCATATGTTCCAGCTCTTATACTGCCTTGCGAAGGATAAAGATGTGAACTCAGAACAATGGCGTGAACGATGGGGGACCTGAAGGTAGACACAAATGAACATTACAATTATGTAAACGTATTCTGGTGAATTCTCGATCGACAAGCACGCAACTCCCAATCGTTTGATCACAAACACAGGTGGTCGTCATCGCCCGGTGCAACGGTTGCTCGATTCCCACTTGATCCTCGCCTTCTGATGATCTTTCCGGTCTCTTGAAGTCACTTCTAAGTATTATGGAGCACACGTGGTGTAAAGCCTAGTTTTAAGGTTACGGAATGCTGTAACTGGACTTTCTGAATTAAGTGTTATCGCTTTACTTGCATGTAGTTGACTGGTCACTATGTCGAAATGTAAATTTGCAAATTTGCTAGGCACGAAATAAAATTGGTGTTTAAAATAATAAGAGCCGGTCACTATCCATCCAGGAAATTCGCATTACTTATGGGAAAAGAAGGTTCATCCAATTGTACTGTAGGTAGAAAACTTGACGATGTTTAAAATATGCTCATCGAATTTAACAATAAAAATCAACGACAAAGAGAATTATTTTTGAGAAAATATCACATAAGTTTGTCACAAAAGGCATTTTTTCAGACCATTTAACATACAAAACTTATTAGAATTAGATTGATGAAATTGTCATATTTCAACTGACACTGACAGTACGGGACTTCACTCAAGTCAGTGGATTTGAGTTTAGTTTCATACAAACTTTCAACGTCTATTTTACACATTAAATTTTGAAAGCTTTTCTAGTGGATTTTAGCGCTATAAAAGGAACCTACCGGCTAAATTTAACATACCTATAATAGTTTACGCTCGGTGACCATTCATAATTCAAATGAACATACCTAAATTAGACTAGATGATTCAATATCTCATAAATACAAAAATCTCGCGTCACGATGTTTTTCCTCCGGGATAAACTCCATAACTACTTAACCGATTTTCTGAAATTTGACTTGATGTGTGTAATTTAGTCTAACTTTAAAAATGGTATAATTTTTATCTTGATTTTGATCTTTGATATTTTTATTGCGATTTACATTGTTTGTCGTTATTCATTAGTTTCAATGAGATGTCGGCGTGAGTTATTTTATCGACACAACATCGGTTATATAAGTTGGATATTATTTTTTATTTGTAGACGGCGCTGTGTATCGACTTCTTTAAGCTACAGTCTATTTCACGATATATATATGTTTTATTTACAGCATAAGTATTATGTTATACAACATTGTTGTGTATCGTTTTGTATGAAAACGTTTTTATCTTTATTAATGAATATTAATATGACTACATTAGGATGTTTAGTATAACATTGATCCTACGTTCAGGCGCAGCCGGTACAGCATTGCGTTGCCGGGTCAGCAAGTGAAAAATACGAAACAAGGAATTGTCGTTCCATAATTAACCTAAATAAATATAAATCAACAAGATTACTTTTGATTACTTTTCAAGGCCGGTCTCGTATGGTATCTCGCTACGTGGAAATGCCGAGAGTAATTATTGTATTTCATTCACAATCTTCGTTATTCTAGGAATTTTTATAAATAAGCGTCTAACCTCACTGAAACAAAATTAGAATGTTATCTGTAATTACAAAAATAAATACCTAATTCCAAACGCGTGGGCATCTTTACAAATCGTGATTGGCAAATATTCAATATAAATTTTGATATAACGTGTTACCTGCAAAGTAATAAAATTAGAACTGAAAATTTTATTTATAGGCGCTTATATGATTTCCTGAGAAATTAAAGGCATACTAAAAAATTGTTCTGACATATCACATTGGATTACTTAATTATAAAAAGTGATCCAGACGAAAATTATGAATTCATAGCTGTCTTTGGCTCGCGTTTTTAAAAATATATAAATGTTTTTAAGTGAAGTTAAATTTTCTATAAAATTGATTACGGTGGTTATTCATTCAACGTTTTAGCGACGAAATTTACTGAATAATTATAGATTACAAATTACGTAATAGTAAAATATAAGCCATACGAAACATCAGTCACTTACGAACGCAAAGACATTATAAACACAGAATCGCAATGACGATACTAAGTAAAATATACATATACTTACTACTAGCTTTCCGCTCGCGGCATCGCCCGCCGTATTATTGTTTTCCCGTGGGAGTTTTATATTTTCCCGTAGGAAAAATAATTTTGTAGCCTATTATATAGTAGAAGATAGCTGCGCCCGCGAACTATGTCTCGCCTTAAAAATTAAAAGAAAAAACTGTAAATCTGCTTTCCCGCGGGAACTACTTACTTTTCCGGGATAATGAGTAGCCTATATATTAATCCCTGTCGTAATCCATCTTCCTACAAAATCTCATCCAAATCCATTCAGTGGTTTTTGCGTGAAAGAGATAACAAACATCCATACATCCATCCATGCTCACAAACTTTCGCGTTTATAATATTACTAGCTTCTGCCCGCGACTTCGTCTGCGTGGACTTCAGAAATGGGTCTAAAGCTTCGCTCGTTAACAATTTTTAATCTTCCCACGGGAACTATTTGAGAGATCATTAAGGAATATAAAGTACATGTCCTTTTCCATAGCATAGGTGACATGCATACTTCAAAGCTGTCTGCCCGCGGCTTAGCTCGTAATCAATTTTCAATTTTCCCTCGGGAACTACTTAAGGAATCGGGATAAAAGGTAGCCTATGTTCTTTTTCATATCAAAGGCTACATGCATGCCAAATTTCATCCAAATCCGTTCAGCCGTTTTTGCGTGATTGAGTACAAACAAACATCCAAACATCTAAACATTTAAACATCCAAACATCCACACTTTCACATTTATAATATTAGTAGGATAGGATTCACTTTCAATATGTTTTGCAAACATATTTCGTGTTGACTGAAGACAAGACTTATTAAGGAGCATATGAACTAATTAAGTAAATTTAGATTAGCTTGGAATTGATTACAGGTTGATGCCATCTCCAGGACCGCAAAGGAGTTGGGTAACTCATTTAATATTCACGAAGCCAAAGCGAGGCAGCTCCTTTATTACTTGTTGGTTGTATTAGCGTAGTAATTAACCGAATGAAAATAGTATTAGAACCTACAACTTTTATGATGACTTTATTCATTTGCAAACGGGTATGGAATAATATAAACATTTTATTACAACTCATATCCTTTTTACCATAAACCTGTAAAGATGTTAATTAAAATACAAGAACTTGAAATTATATTAATGTATTTTAATTAAATGTCAAATGTTTGAATTCATGAGGCCAGTCTGCTACCAAAAATAGAAATTAAGTTGTTACTGTTTCTCACCATTGCTCTCTATTTGAAGTAAAAACGGTAATTAAGCATACAACACTAAAAACATTTACATATCAAATATCGTTAAAAATATCTCCTTCTCGCGTAGGTATATTTTATCCCAAAATCAGTTGTTTAATGTTAAACTTCCACTGAAATTTCCGCAATAGTAGCGACTCAGTGAATAAAGTGAGGACAAACTTCTGTTCGACCGATTCGATAGAGCAGTCTCTCCATCTCTTGCATAAAATATATACTTTCCGCAAAAAGCCCTTGCTATTCCGGAATATTCCACGACATTCTAAGCGTCTCTACGGAGATTGCACTTCTCTGTAAATGTGAATAACATTTACTTGTTTCGCCGGCCTTGGTGCTTTCATAAATAAACAATTTCTCCCACTGCGACATTCATAAACTGGCAAATCACAAAAGGTTTAAATGTGTGAAAACCTTTGTATAAAATCTCCTTTAGAAAACTAGCACATTAATGTCTTTTTATCTCTTTCTCTAGTAGAGCAACATTAATATAGATGCAAATACTGCACTATTAAGTACAATGAAAATGCAAAGTCAACTCTCAGCTTTGCAAACGCAACTTTATCTCACAACAAACAATTATTTGCAGATGGACAACAAGATACCATTGGACAATAAAAGAACGGTCGCCGCGCTGGATGAAATCAAAAGTTTCACTTTTTGTTCAGCTCTATCAGTAGAGCTTTTATTAAACGTGTCTATGGAAGAATTGATGGTTTAAATCAAGATGTCTCTCGAAGCTCCTTCCTATGTGCCTATTTATAGAGAAGAATTGAAACGTATACTTTTGACTTTTGCAAGTCATTCGTTATATTATATTAGTGTTCGTAAATGTGATTCTATATATTTATAGAGAAAAGCACAAACGTTTTTAAATTTAAGTATTAATATAAAGCTTGGTGCTTATTTTAGCGGCGCATAATTATTCAGTATATTGAAATGTGCACGTTTCAGTCATTAACATGTGATTTATTGAGTATTACACATCCATAGAGTAATATTTAACAGAATCTTATTAACGTGCAGTAGTGAAAATTAACAAATAAATAGATGATGTATATAGCAACGCACGTAATAGCCTGCGACGTATGGGTTGTATTGTATCGTCCAAATCAACATTATCATAATATGTGGCATAATATTTTTTAATGTTATAGCAGTCATACGTTTTAAACAAAAAAGAAAATCACGAATAATGAGATATCAGATTCTTCACACATCTATTTGTATTGTATATAAATTAAGTGTCTCTGTAAGCAACTTTAAATTTACTATTTTGGATAATTGTTATATGATTTAAAGCGTAATTTTTAGCTTATTTATGGTATAAAATAAAATGATTGTAAAATGGACAAAGAAGTAAAAAAGTTTATTAACAATAAAATAAAGTTACGATAATTCAACAACAATGTACGGAGAAAAAAGCTAAAAATGAATTGTGAGGTAAACATTTTAAGATTTTTTCTGTAGTAACATTTAGAAGTCGGTTAAACCTTCAAATCCATTTGCTAAAGTTCTGCATCGCCTTGACGTGTAAAAATCAGGCTATTTATAGTGGCCTAGATAATTCTATTCCAAATTAGAGAAAGATGGAAATAAGGTTTGCGTAAATTTCGAGGCGACGCCGACGTACCACGGTATGTACAATACGGTGCATAATGTCTTGGTATGGTATGTGTGTAAGCATTATCCTTCCTGCATGAACATGGAGCGGAATAATATCCAGTGCGACCACTTGTGGAGGCTTTTTTCAGCACTCCGCTTTAAAACGAGGTCAGTTCTTCTGCCAAGTCGATTGCTAGCTCAAACCATGATTTTCTGCCTTAATAGGAATAAGCTTACGGAGAAATCCCAATCCATACACGACGGCCTGAAGCACGCTAAACACGACGTCATATACTTCTTCAATCAGGAAAAGAAAACAAACGTCAGATAACAGAACATGAGCCCATTGAATTTCGGACCGTCGTACGTGAAAACGTACCTACTGTAATACCCACTACATACTCGATTGCCACGCCGAGGATCTTGGATGAGCAACACCCTATGAGACTTAAAATTGAGGTCATGCAACCTCCTTGTAGTTTGGGCACTGATACCTGACGTTCCAATCGTAGCCTTTCTGCGAGATGCCGGTAGCATTAGGTTCTTTTCTGGCTTTTTGTTAAAAAAAACGCCCTCGTCGCTCAGTGGTTACTATTGATTAGCAGCAGTATCTTCATGTTATGAGCGTCGGCTTCGAGCACACCCAGGGAATATTTTTCCTGAGTTACTAAATGAATCTTCCGCTTTATAATTGTTTTTTTTATTACAATAAAAATCTCCTATACTCGTAAATGAGGTAAATGAGATTAAACGAGGTTACCTCATTAAATTAGTAAATATGTATATTACTGTCGTCCGCACTTGCGATTTGTAGAAGCTACTCGTAGTCAGAGATCAGCACCCTGTACCAGCTGTGCTCGCATACTTCGCTCCGCCATAAAAAAGCTTACTTAAACACTGTATTTAGTTTATACTCCTATTCCACTCCTTTAAGTTTTAATTTGTTACCTTCTTATGAGCGCATGTGATTTTCTTTCTTTGAGTGTGCAAAACAAATTGTGTGAAATTGATTAATAACACCGGGAATTTTTAACACCCAAATATAAGTGATTAATTTGATTTAGGATTTAATGTGATACTTAAGTCAGATTTCAAGACAATAATTAACGTAGCTTACACATGTTATTATCGTTTACACATGTTTACCGGAGGAAGACTCTGTACAAGGGTCGCCTGCTTGGGTACCTCCGTCTTACCTATTTCTGCAGTAAAGCAGCAGTGCTTGCATTGATGTGTTCCGGTTTGAAGGGTAAGATATGGCAGTCTTATGTCACAAGTTGGCAACGTACACTATGGTTCTTGTGGGGATCGCAGACTTGCTGCGAATCTCACAAGAACCACAAATGTACTATCGGAGACTGTTACCACTTACAATGAGGTGGGCAGTATACTTGTTTGCCAACTTACAAATAAAAAAGTTCAAAGCAAACGCTTCTCTCTTTTTTAGGACGTATTGTTGTTCGTATCTGTAAAAAGCTAGATTTAGAATGTCAAGGTTGACTTAAATAACGTGTCAGAAAGTAATAATAGTACTTAGAACTTAGGTAATAAGTACCTACCTACTATTGTTGCTTTCTGACTTCTTTTACTTAACATTATACCGTCCTCCGTCGTGAATATTTATTAATGCTTAGGTAGGTACCTATATATATTTCTTTATTATTAGATTCCAGTATTCACAAACAATGAAAGGAAACTAGAGGTCCCGACAATTTTGTTCGGACGACAATAGGCGGCCTCACGGGGATTCTGTCGCCGCGGCGCGACGCACGGCGTTCTAACGACTTCAATACAATCACAATGAGCCCTTTATAACACTAGCCTATGCAGCCTTATACAATAGACCCTTTCGAAAGAAAAATATTCTTGTTGTTATTCAATTTCGCCCCTTTCCAAAGATTTGGATGTCGCGTCATGCCCTTAATTTAGTTTATTGCGCGTTTTGCTTTTTTGGGATATAAAGATTTTTCAAGTAATTTACATAATTCACCCCCCGGGCTTGTTATGAAGAAATCTTTGGCTATGCTTCTAAATATAGGTGTTCTATAAAGTTGAGACGATAATTAAATAGGCCGACCGTCAAACTGACAACTTTCATCATGAGATCAACTCTGAAATTGAGAAGAAAATCAACTGGTTTGTACAGAACTCGACCGGTATTTATAGAGCAGTTGACACATTAGAAAAACTTCATATTATTACACGAGTGTACGCAGGTGATGTGTTTTCAATGTATTAAAAAACAAATACAGCTTGTAACAGGTCGTGCAGTATGTTACTATGAGACTAAAAACGAAACGAACGATTATTTTCTTTTATTTATTTTCTACATAATGTAATAAATAATCTTTCTATTTTTTTAAGAGAATACGAAATTCAAATTAAAATCTCGTAAAAATGACCGTCGTCGCTTAGAGTCTGAACTAATCCTTTCCTAATTTCTAATTCCAGGTTACCCCATGCTTGTTATTACCTCCGCATATGTTTATTCGATTTATTATAATTCAACGACCTTACTACTGTTACTTATTTATTATTTATTCTGTAATTATAGTACTTATACAATTTTGACGTTACGTCGGCTACTATTTGTGTCTGCTCATAGTATTTTCTTGTTGTTCTATAAAAATTAAAATTTCAACATAAACACCAGCTGTATACTTTAAACATTCTTGATTATAATTAAATTTGATACAACTAATTGACATAGAAAAATGGAGTTAACAAAAATAAAATACCCTCTACACGCTGCACACTCAACATTAATCTAATTATTTATTATAGCAGGCCCGTGCCAATTCACTGAACATAAAAAATATGTTTGTTGAACATTATAGTTCTCTACTCGTTTATGAAACCAAGTCTGCGCACGCCTTTAAATCAATGCATCAACCCGTTTTTCTCGAAATAGATTGACAAATTAACAAATATTGTTGGTTCGCATTAAAAAATATTATTAATCACAATCAATTACATTCTACGTCACTCAGGAATAATGTGGCAAAATTGGTTTCGTAGTTTCAGAGATTACTTCCGGCAAACAAACTTACAAGTTACCTATTCAGAATATTAATGTAGATTCGTAGTAACTAGTTGGCAAAATTTAATAGCATACCGGCACGAGGCACGAGGCGTCCACTGCTTTTTATTTTGTGTGAAACTTTTTATATCGCCAAAAAAGTTACCAGTGTTACTCCAACATCAACATTAATTAATAAACGTTAACAGATAGCCCGAAAAACATAACCATCGCTTTTGAGAGTTGAACGAGGCAGATCCATCAAGTTAATTGATAAGTGCTGCCCTTCATTGCTAGGTCGTCGAGCTTGTGTTTGAAATAACGAGTTGCCTACCGTAGATCTATCTTGTTTATTTCCTTATCTAATTATTGTCACTAGCTGTTTCCCGCGACTTTGATTACGCGGAATTCAGTTATATTATAAAGCGAGTTCGGTTATACAGGCGTCCTACGGCGATGCCGCATGGGAGGAAAGTACCTTTAATTCCGTATTTACTGAAGGAGCTCATTTTTATTACAAGAAATATTACAGCTGCACTCAAAGATCTTTAGATAACCACCTGTCTGAACCGGGAATCGAACTCACCACATGTAGAAAATTAACATCCGGTATTTTAATAACACCGTTCGATATCTCTAACATACATTACCTACCTCAAACTTTAGAACAAAAGAAAAATTGTGTCGATGAGTTTTTTCGATGAATGTCGCTGCCTCTAACCTAGGTAATGTATACAAATAAATAAAATTTATGTGTCTGTTTGTAATATCAAAATAACAAGTTTTTACTAAATGGGTATGAATGTATATCGGGTACGAATAACAAAAACACAATTTAAATTTTTTTTGTCTGTCTGTCTGTCTGTTTATTCCCGCTAATCGCCGGAACGGCTGCAACGATTTTGACGGGACTTACATTAATAGATAGCTAATTATATAAGGTATAACATAGGCTTTTTATCAAATCTCAAACAAAATTGCCTACAAAAATAAAAATACTGCCAAAAGTTACTATTCCACGCGGACGAAGTCGCGGGCACAGCTAGTTTCATATAAGTTTATTACAGACATTCTGTTTTTTTGGATGGGTGTTATGATCTTACGTAGTTTTTGTGGTTTTTGACACATTTTAGAAATAATGTGCTTAGTTACTTTAAGTACTTATTTCTTAGTTGCTCTTGACTTTATCGAGCGGTGTCGTAGAAGTAGAAGTGGAAGTTATTTTTTTTGAATTGGCAGTATCGTTTCCGTGTCAGATAGACGATTATTTAAGTAAACAAAAGATAGTAAATAATTGTTTTTGTCACCCTCGAGGCTTAAGCTATCCCTATATCAAATTTAATTGATATTAGTCAGACATAGGTACAGAGCATTTACAATATTAGTAGGGACTAGTAGGGATTGGATTGGTGTAGCAAGATCAAAAAGTAATTAGGATACCTATGGAAGGCCCAGGCCTATAGGTACCCAGAATACTTCCTAAATAAAAGAGCACTTTCTCTCATGTTTGTCATCAGTATATCAGGTAATATACGTGTGTAATTTTGTAATTTTTAATTACTTTTTAAAATTAATTTCATTTATTTTTGCTTTCATTTTTGAGATTCAAGGTAAATTTTAAAAAATCGTTACTGTTAAATCTATTTTATAATATTGATGAGTTGTCTACTTAAAGATTTCTGTTTGCATGTTGCAGTGTTGCGACTATAAATGATAAAGCTAATATAAACACAACGACCTGTAAAATACCATTTAAGTATAAATGCGAATAGATAATTTAGTTTTAGATTTTTATAGTTTGGTTAATCATAATTAATCCATTCAAACTTACTTCAAATCTATTTTATTTTCATTGTTGTCAAAGAAATAGAAAATCAGTGAACGCATAGAAATGTAATTCTTTGTTTGAATACGATCAGTAATTATAGGCAAATAAAACACGGAATAGATGACTAACATATTATTAGAGATTTTTTAGCGTTGGAATAATAAGTAGGTATATGGTTTGGTTTAGAAAAAGCACGAGGGACGAACGCGACAGTGAAATGACGACTCTGATATAAAATAGAACCAAGTCTTAGTTGTTCAATGAAAATCAATTAGTAAAAAAATATACCTAAAATTATTTATTGGTCTGGAATCTAAACAAAGTTATTAAATGGCGAGTATTGTATTTTACTCTTAATAAGATAAACAAATTTCTAGTATCCAGAAATTTACTTGAAGTCCCTTTGTTATCAAATATTAAACAAATTGTTGTTGATGACAAGATCCGTAGAACTAGAGTCACTGACATAGCCCAAAGAATTGCAAACCTTAAGTGACAGTGGGCAGGGCACATAGCTCGCTGGACTGACGGCCGATGAGGCGGAAAGGTCTTCGAGTGATTGCCGCGTACCGGGAGACACAGCGTTGGTAGGCCCACAAGGTGGACCGACGATTTGGTAAAGGTCGCGAGAAGCCGCTAGATGCGGGAGACGCAGGACCGATCGATTTTACAATCCTTGGGGGAGGCCTATGGCTAACAGTGGGCGTCTCTTGGCTGAAATATTGATAATGATGAAATTATTGTTTCAAATTACATCAAATGGGATAAAAAATATTAAATTATTTTAACAAGGTAAACTTTGTTTGTGGACGAGCATAACGAGTCAATGTATCTCCTCAACGAAGGGGCTGATAAGGTCTGATTGTAACATTGGAATGGATTGGATTTGAGGTGTATCAAGTAAAATTAAAGAAAAAAAACTTTTTTAAATACAAGCTTTTAATACTTTTCAATACGAATCAAACGAGCCCAAACTCGATGGGGTTGTGTCATTTTATTATGGAGTTCCTATGGCCACCTTCCAGCTCCAGCATTAGATCAGCTCCATATCATCATTATATTGCATTGTCACGCGATATGCATATGCATTCAAAATTTCAGCTCAATCGGAGACCGGGAAGTGGGTGAAATTTAACTTGCAAGATTTCATTACAGACACCGGACAGGTGAAAGTAAATAAAAGCTTGTAAAAATAGAAACTCCTCTTCTTCTTTATCAGTAAACTAGCTGTGCCCGTCGACTATTTTCCGACATCCACGCGGAAAATAACAACATGTCGTACATTTTTTTCCCGTTTTTGCAACATTTTTCATTGATGTTTATATAACCTATAGATATGTTATATAACAAAAAATAATTTTTCAATTTGAATCAGTAGTTCCTGAGATTAGCGCGTTCAACCAAACAAACAAACTCTTCAGCTTTATAATATTATAAGTATTAAATTTGATAAAGTGCACGAACAGCTACATCAATATTTTAATTTAATGCAGATACAAATTAATTAATCTGTGAATTACTAAGTGTTGAAATTGTTCAGTAGGTAATTGATATATATAATTTACAAGAACAATTTCAGAATATTAGCTTTGATTGACAGTTTTCATTACTCAAACTGAATCTGTCATCTCATCTGAAATCTCCAGCAACAAACGCAGGTGAAAATACTCGCTTCTATTATATTAAGATATCATCGCACCTGAACATAATACAATCTGTGAATTTTATCTTCATTTCTGAGACACCAATCCAACTTGATGTGCCTCTGGGGTGTATAGAGAAAATTAGAAATCTCCTCACGTTGGGACGTCCCGGCATCAAAGTTTTATTGATTGCGGTTTGTATCTTAATTGGTGATCCACGTTCTCCTTGATAGCTTTATTGATTTCTTACATTT
Source organism: Schoenobius gigantellus (assembly GCA_963935595.1). NCBI lineage: Eukaryota > Metazoa > Arthropoda > Insecta > Lepidoptera > Crambidae > Schoenobius > Schoenobius gigantellus. The sequence goes on from OZ012553.1 coordinate 16,004,988, forward strand.
AATTAATTCCCAAAACAGAAATGTGTACACTTTAAAATTGATTTCTAATTAACTTAATTTTTAATTATTATATTAATTCACGCGGGGTACAATCAAAAAGAAAATATCAAATTTTCTTCCTTTACAAGATGCTTGTACTGAAACATTTTATTTTAAAATTGCAATATGAACAATTTTAAGCATCTTTCCACGCACTGTTCCTTACAAGTACTAAACTTTGTTTAAAATTAAAGTCGTCTAAATATTAATCCTGTTTCATCTCTACATCTCTCTCCCCTTTCCTTTACAGTAACATCGAATAAGTCGTTTCTTGTACATACACTCACAGTTATATTAGTACATCGGGACTTTAATTTTCTTTCCTTATCAACTTTGGGCTTATGTAACGATTTTTTATTTTTTATCTGATATTCTAACAATGTTGGTTTCCAATTATTGTACTTTGTTTGTCTGTAGCAATTTGGTAGAATCGTGCCGGACTTTATTAGAGCAACCTCTATCCTACCTATTTATGAGACACACAAGTATGTATAAATTGTATACCACAGAGGCTTTAGGTACTATTTGACCCGTTTAGAGCGAAGCATATTTTGCTTCCACAAGTAAATAAATGTTTTAGTCATTTATAATTATTCTAAACCTGCTTGCAGTATCTCTGCTACTTATATTTCATGGATTTAATAAAGAATTGCTTCTTAGTAATTGCTATTGATATGAATATGCATCTTATTATTGAAAAACAACAAAAACACTTGTAAGATGACTGGTCAATGAGACGTTACTAAAAAGATGTTTGACATTAGCTCAATATATTGAAATAAAATGTGTTTATTTATTCAATATTCTGTATTATAGATTTTTCTTTCCTTAAATTGAAAATAACAATAACTTCTACATAGTAGTTAGTGTAACTGTCGAGTGGTAGTACGACCCTTCAAGACACCATGTTCAAAAATATTTTGTATGATTGCTAAGAGTAACATTCAAAAATGATGTAATTCATTTAATTTCACCATAAGCTAATATGCAATACGTAGCGTAAGGCGTCGTATATTTCTTTAATATCACAATTTATCGCTACTGTAGGCTTAACTCTGCGTTTATGAGATTCAACGTTAAGTCGTCAGACAGCTTTCATAGCGACATTTAATCTTCTGCTAGGCTCGTTTTCTTCAATCTATCTTAACTACACTGCCGTTTAATTGGCGTGACTGTAAATTAAGTATACAAATTCAATGACTTTGGGGCAGTTTCAATGTAATTAAGCGAATAAATGAGAATAAACGATGTAGATACACTTTGACGATTCTCTTTTATGTAATCGCCCTTTTTAACTCTATATACTCAGTGTTGCCCTTTGACATCAAATTAGCGCGCACGAAAAAATAGCGGCCTTTCTTTTATTTATAAATGTTAAATTTGATCAGAAAGATGATGATTTCAGAGGGAATCTTTTAAGTTAAATGGCTTGATTGTTATACTTGACATATAGGGAGAGTTTATTGATACATGGTCAAATTTAACAAATAGTTAATGTAATAGTAGCATGGTTAGTTTATCTGTCAAATTGCTTAAAAATATGTAAAATTTTATACGATTTGACACATATGTATACTTTATTTATATTTGACTGTAATTTGTTTAATTTGATATTAAACGTTCCATATTAATCAGCAGAAACGACCATAATGTTTTCTGGACAGCATTAAGTGGTAGGTAATTATGTATTTGTAACAAATGTATTTCTTGTGCGTGACAATTACTTAGAGCGTAATTTTCTTAGTTCAGTACACATCTCTAGCGTACATCCTAATCGATTGACTGAAGAACCAAATTCAAATGATGAATGAAATCGCGCAAGTTTTACCAACTAAGACGGACGTATTTCGATCAAAAGGGAAACATACTTAGAAAGGTCAGGTCAAGAGCGCCCTTAACCGACGACCGTATATAAATGTATAGGAAACTGAAGAAGTATATTTGGAACATGGCGAGTGAAAAACAGCAATCTCTTCCCGTCCGTTAATTTTTTAATAAAGGAATCCTATTGCTTACTCTAACTGCCGTGAAATGCGGAGTGCAAGATGTCCTTACTAAATCAACCGCAACGATGCAATTCGTAATAGGAAAAACCAATTTAATCGAATCAATATCTTTCCACCCCTATTCCAAAACGTTGTGACAGTAAAAAGGCAAGCTTGTGTGTACGCTTCAAATTTGGAGTTTTTTTAATTCTCTTCTTTACACCGCCGACTAATTTTTTATGCAAATGGCTTATTTAATGGCTAGGGATTACGCAGTATGAGTTTGCAGAATGACAGAGTGGTTATGTGGTTAATTTAGCTCGTAGCTGTGCGATCTCCACACATATTTGCTTGATCAGCAGAATCGTCAGCACGTAAATGAATTAACCCGTAGAACAAATGTAGTGTTTTAACGGTTGTTTTATAAAAAAAAATATTTTACAAAAAATAAAAACCGACTTCAAAAACACTTAAAAGTAAAAAATAATATAAGAATAGGTACAGACAATATCACACTTCTATATTGAATACAGTGCCAAACGATGATCTCCTAGAAAGTCTTAAACTTTGGCACCGACTACAATATAGAAGTGTGATGTTGTCTGTACTTATTCTTATATTATTTTTAACTTTTCAGTGTTTTGATGTCGGATTTTATTTTTTGTAAAATATTTTTTATCGTTTTAGTGAACGAAACGTATTTAGTGTCACTAAATTAGGGTTTCCATCGATTCTCATGGGATCTCATCATCAGATCCTGACTTTGGTGACCTTGGGTGGGACCATCCTAGGAGTATACTCTATGGAATACAAAAATAATTTTGAAAATCGGTCTACGATTAGCGGAGTAATCGCGTAACATACACACAAAACACGTTGGACACAACAAATAATTTAAGGGTTTCCCTCGATTTTTATGGGATCCCATCTTCAGATCCTAACTTTGGCAACCTTGTAATCACCCTTGGAGTATACTCTATCGAATACAAAAAGAATTTAGAAAATCGGTCCGCAATAAGCGGAGTGATCGTGTAACATACACACAAAGCACGTTGGACACACCTAAAAATTTAAGGGGTTCCCTCGATTTTTATGGGATTCCATCATCAGATCCTAACTTTGGTGACCTTGGGACACCCCTTGGAGTATACTCTATCGAATATGAAAAGAATTTTGATAATCGGTTCACAATTGGAGGCGTAATCGCGTAAAATACACACAAAAAAACATACGCTTCGAATTAAGAACCTCCTCCTTTTTTGAAGTCGGTTAAAAAAACTAATGGTGAAGATGTTGTGAGTCACACAGCAGCGGTTGTAAGACCCAGCAGACAATCATTTCATGTAAAACGATTAGATTACCATAGCTTATTTTCGTTTAAAACTGTAAAAGACACATACTTAAATACACAACACTTTAATGCACGATAATTACATGAATCAACGAGTAATCAAAACGTAGCAGGAGCTCGCCGACTTATCTATTGCATTGTTTAGTTGCGTTTCTAACGGCCGGTTTCAAATTTTCAATATTCTACTCATATGTGTGGATTTGGTTACTAGCAATAGGTATTTGACACACAAAATTTCATACTCCATGATGCAAAAGTTGGCAACGTACATGTGATTCTTGTGGGAATTGCAGATTTGCTGAGAATCTCACAAGAACTACATGTACTATAGGTGACTGTTGCCATGGTTACAGTTACCTATAGTACCTTACCATCAGATGAGCTGTATGCTTGTTTGCCAACTTAGTTGTATAATAAAACAAAAAATTCAGAGATAGATAGGATATTGAAACTGTTCTATAATGGGCATCTCAACTATTAAACTATCAACTATCAAACATTGAATATTATGCAAGTCATTAGATCATTTGCGAAAACCACAGAACTATATATATCGAGATCTGTGCGAAATACAGATACCGTGTTAAATTTTTATTCAGGAGCCAAATTCAAGAGAGTGATTCAATGTTGGTAACATAACCTGCCCCCGTAGCACGTCCACCAAAACACGATATGATAAAGCGATTTATCGCGGTGAACTGTCAAAATACGACGAAAGCCTATTGTATTTTGACAGTTTATCGCGATTATCCACTTTATCATATCGTGTTTTGGTGGACGTGCTAGGGCGGCTGGAGTGCCTGGTGATCCGTAAAACCGGTTATCTCAACCTATCGCGGGCACCAGTCTCTCACACTAGTATAGAATGAGTCATTTTAACTGTAATTATATTAGAGCCTTCACTTTATCCTCTGTGAGAGAAAAATAAATAAATATTATTATTATTATAACTGAACTGTGCAAAAAATCTGATTTAATCTAATATATTTCAAAATCTCGTGTCACAGTGTTTGCTGTTGAACTCCTCCGAAACGGCTTTACCGATTTTTATGAAATTTTTTGTGTATATTTGGTATACTGGGAATAGGTCGTAGGCTATTTTTATACCTTGTAGGTGATAAGGGTATAAGTAAGGCCAGAACTTTTTTGGACAATTATTATTGCGAAACGTAGTTTGCGGGCAATTCTATAATAACGGCGGCGGTTAATTCTATAATAATCTTATCTCATTTATAAAAAAAATAGACGGAAGACGGAAAACTAGCAAAGTGTACACTTTAATGAGAAAATATACACTGGTTCACTCAAAAATAAGCTAGTAGGCGTTATTCGGTTTTTTAATATTTTGAAACGAATAATATAATCATTAAGAAAGTCCATAATTATTCCTCCTGATTGAAATGTGATCTTGTGGTAGTTATAGTAGTTGGCGCATCTAGCATAATTAAGTACCTACCATGATTGTATTTTGAGTGTTGATGTAACCAACCATGGAGAGCCATTTATAAATAAATAAATAAATAGTCTATCTATATCGATTACATTAAAGTAGAGCAAGTTATATAAAACCGTTTTATAAAATGCTTTTCGATATTTAAAAGGAGTAACGAACTCTGCTTAGTAATAACACAACGATCACTAAAATAACTTATTGCTTATTCAAACTCCACCTCATTGCTTCTATAAAGATTCAGGATTATTTATTTGGATTATAATAAGAAAATTATTCCAACTTCTCCATTGGCGAGATTAATTAAAATGAAAAAAAATATCGTCAACATCAGTAGGCACTCGAGCAAAAATAAAATAATAATCAAAATAATTAACAAACAAATCCAGAAAAAATCCTATCGCGAGCTTAATAAAGTGACTGTTAATCTGAAATTCACGATATTGAACTTACTAAAGTTACTCACCCCGCCACAAATCAGTGATCATGAAAGAAAGAATAGCGTGGACATGCCCAATCTCGAAAAGGAACGTTCCGTCGAAATAGTTTTTGGGTATTCTTGGATGTGTAGGTATGTGTGTGACGCGTGGAGTGAGCTGCGAATGTGTGCGGGTGTGAATGGGCGAGGGCAGAGGGCAGGGCGCCAGGGGGGCGGGGAGCGGTATCGACGCGCGCGCCACGCCTGCGCCGAAACACTCACCTGTTGCCGTGAGGCCGTGGAAAGATACTCTTTGAAATTAAGGCGGACACCTGATACCTAAATAAAAGCAAAGTTTCCTTTCTGCAAGAATTCATTCTCGGACTGCGGCTCAACTCGCCCTAAATGGCATTGTATTGCTTAGAAGCGTGAGCCGAGAGTCTTATTATACCGATTCAGATTCGCGTCAATGTGTATCTTTGTGGGTAAGTTTGGGCAGTTACTAAAATTCTTCGAGAATTAATTTTTCGTTTACAAACTTTACATACTACAAATACTTCAAATATTCTCTATAATACAACAATTAAATACTACTAAGACCAAACGTATCATTACATTAGAAAATATTTATTAAAAAATATCAACAAATCATCGCCATTTAAGTTTGTCAACTCCATAACAGCCGGAAATGAGGGAATGAAACCTTTGTTATTCTGGATTTCTAACTAACTTTGTGGTACAAAAGTATGCATAGCTCTATGCATAAATGGCTCTATTAATAAACTTAGCACATGGCACAATTACCATGATGAAAACCAAAAAAGTAGTTACAAGACATTGAGTTCCTTTGAGGATGTAATACATTCTGTTGTTACATGTATCATTAAGTATAATAATTTTGTATCATATAAATACTCATAGTTAAGTTGAGGTAAGTCCACCTTTGTAATAATTTTATTTACATTTGTGTTTTCAAATTTGTTTTGCAATAAAGTTAAAAAGTATAATAATGAGGGTGTGATTAAAACATAACTTTGTACATTGTAGTGTAATACTAACTAGGTACTGGTTTTAACAAACTTTTTTGTTACAACATTTCTTTTTAAATAAATTAAGATCTTATAATTTTCAAAGAAATCTCTCACTCTGTTGAAAACATGCGATGTTGCCTGCTAAAGGGTCTGCCCGGTAAATTAATTGACCGCCTTAAGAACGAAGCAACGAAATATAAAAGTAAATAACGAGAACTAAGGAGCGCGCGTAATTAGATTATAACTTTAATTTAAACCTCGCTTTGAAGACTAGTCACGAGAAAAAATGTAGGCATTCGCACAGGCAGTTGCAGTATACTTTCTTCATGAAGTAATTAAATTATAATGCCCAGTAATTAGTTTTTCAGATTACTAAATATTAATAACTTTACACGAATTGAAGGATTGTATTAATTATTTACCTATAGAGATGGTTGTGTCTTGAAACTAAAATAAATGATTTGCGATTGTTAATAATAAATGACTCTTTATACTAAGTTTACGTCAAAATTACTTTTTCCATAAATCTTGTCAAGCTTCATATGGTAGTCTAGCAGCACTTAAGTACATACATTTTAGATTAAAGCGTTCTGAATTTAAATCTTCATAGTGCAGTATAAAGCATGTTACGTGTCTTTTGAATGTACTAATAAAGCATAAATAAAGTAAAAGTCAAATTAGAAACTAACATAGCCGTTTCCCCATCCTCAGTCTCCTGTCGCGTGATCAAGAACGCTCCTTGCTTGTAACAATATATGGAAGTACTTAAGAATGGCGTGTTAAATTTGTTAAAGTACCAAATAAAATGTATACTGGCAACAATACTATGTACAAGTATTCCCGACTATTCCTATAAGCAAAAAAATCACATCAATCTTTTTCGAAGAGAAATAACCAGGATAAATAGTGTGTAACAAAAACCCTGTGAAGCCGTAAAGGAGCGTACTTATATGTTTACTAATAGGCTTACCAAAAAGAAGTTACAATTTGAAATAAAAAATATTTTCCAAATATTCAAAACCGACTTCAAAAACACTGCAAAGTAAAAGGAGTATACTCTATCGAATACAAAAAGAATTTTGAAAATCGGTCCAAAATTGGCGGAGTAATCGTGTAACATACACACAAAACACGTTTTACACACTTAAAAATGTAAGGGTTATCCTCGATTTTTATGGGATCCCATAATCGGATCCTAACTTTGATGATCATGGGACCACTATTGGAGTATACTCTACCGAATACAAAAAGAATTTTGAAAATCAGTCCACAATTGGCGGCATAATCGTGTAACATACACAAAAAAAAACATACGCATCGAATTGAGAACCTCCTCCTTTTTTGAACTCGGTTAAAATGATCAAATTTTTGACCAGATAATGCCCACTATTAAGAAAGGTGCGTCCCCATAGCGAGCCGCTCGGCCGCGGGAGCCGCGAGGCTCGACATCACGAGCTTTTTGTGTTCTTTTGCAACGCGTCCTCACTTACGAGGCTCGGCCTCGCGGATGCGCCTTCGTTTTTAAAATAGTTTTTAAAATGAATAGGTACATTTAAAAAATGGTTCTAACATCAGTATTTATAAGTAACCCACACAGGGCGCCGCCACCGGCGCGCAGAGGTGAGCAATCGGTGTTACTTTAAAAATATTTATATTTATTTTCATTTTTTCATTGTAAAGTTTTACAAAATGACATAGTACCTACATAAAAACCATCTTATATCTATTCTGAATATGTTCCTAAAAGGGTTCACAGGGTTTTTGTTGCACACTGTATATTTACAACTACTTACTTATATACTATTAATAAATCTATTCCCATTTAAGAAGTCTAAATTAATTATAATTCTATGCTTAGCCGAATATGGACTGTAATACCTACGACTGAACGCAAACAACAATCCTCTCTTCCAGTGCTTTCACGGAGATTTTCAATAAATAGCGCGATAGTGGTACAGCTCGCGAGCTGGAAACGACAATTCTCACTCCCGATCCCGGGTTTACAGCTTAGCAGATAAGCAGTTAAATAAAACACCGGGAAACTTTTCTGCATTTTTTCTTGTTATCTGTTTTAAACATTATTTTTTGCATTATAAATTACGTAGGTATAGGTACTTTCCAATTCGAAAGTTTCCTTTACATAATGTCATGTTTCCTGTTCCTGTTTTTCGTTTTCTGTGTATTTCACACAAAAAACCTAAAACAAAACATTGATTTTTATTTGGTGCATTTCAGTATATTTATATGTATATACACAGGTATACGATATCTGTGTAATAAATATCATTTCTACAGTAGACTACTGACAGACAGTATTTCAATACAGATTTCAAAATAGCTCACTAAAACTTGAAATATCTAAACTTTGCTTCTTTTATGACCCGGTTATATCCAAACAAAAATGTTAGGTTCATTCTTCTGTGTTGTGTCATCCGCAGCGACAATATACAGTGTCTGGTCTATTTTTCGGGTATGATAAAATATAATCCGCTGAATAAAGATGTAATAAAATACAAGGGCACCCTATTTTCGTCCTGCTAGGTACGTGGCCGGAAAGCTAAAACATTTTCCTTAGCTGTTCCTGCCGTTTTATAATTTGTCACTGAAGGGATAATATAAAAATGCTATTGTCGGTATTTTATTTAACCGATTGAATCGAGAATATTGCCGCAACTTTATCTCACGGTTCTTATTTCTTCAAAGGCAAAGCTTATTCGAACGTTTATAGATTCACGCTTTTATTGCTTTCTTATATCTTTCAGGTAAATACAGCTGTCATCAACTCATAAGATAAAAATTTTGTTGTAATTTTTTAAATCCGTAGTTTTATAAGACTGAGAGGTATTTAAATTTTAAATATATCTAGCATTGTATCAGGAAAGACTAAAATAACTGTCTATATAGCTATCTACGAAGTTTACTAATGTACAACTTATTATAATCAATAGTCTTCCTAAAAGTGTTTTAAAAAAAAATTTAATATCTTAGGGATTTTTTTCGTGTCTCACAAAAACGGGAGTTCATGCTTCGCAGGCCATTATTCATGACAAAGTAATAATATTCAAACTGATTAGCTCAATTATACAAAGAAACCTCGTTATTTAAGCTAACAGGTGTCATCCCCAGCACTGCAAAGCATTAAAATATAGTTTTTTTTCTAAATTTCGTCCATGTAAAAAGGTATTTTTAAAACCAAAAATCTTTTAAAATAAACCTTTAGAGACACTTAACGACAAACAAAAACAAACATAATGCCTACTTATATTAAGCGAGAAAAAATAATACACATTAAACTGATATTAATTGTAAATGCGCTAAATAGATCCTTTTATGACTTGCCACTGGATTGACTGGTAAAAAATGCCTTGTGCTTTAAGTCCGTCTTGTATACACTGTTTGCCTGTATGCATGATACTAATAAACTGCAACAAATATAAAATAAATAAGAAAAAGATCACACCTAGCATACCAAACCAAATCAAGAAAACTATTGTTGAGGCGGTAAAATTTAATAAGTTTAACAAAAAATCCTGTGCTGATTCTTCTCCATTTTCCTCTCCGGGATACGTCACGTACACAAACGGAGAAAAATATATTTGACACGTGCAGCATTATGGAAAGATCTTGTTAGTTTTTCTGTAAATGAATATAGATGACGTCCGTAAATATCAACTGCCTCTTTACGAGCTACAGAAAGTGCGCATTCGTCGTAGTGGAATTGCGTTTTAGATCAAGTAAGGTTGGCGATCATAAACTTGACGGATCCATCACAAACGAGTATATTACAGATCTAATATTGTAATGGGTCAATTATGTTACTTTTTATATAAAGCAACAAGACGATAAAATTACGTTATATATATATATATATATATATATATAGGTAGGTATATTGTTCCCCCCGTAGGTATATTGTTTTCTATGTTAAGGCGCCACAGTACCTACTACTAGCGCCGCCATTCGTTTTTTATTAATTATGATAAATTAAAGACGTTTCTACAAAAAATAGATCAGTCAACTACTCAATACAGATATTTTAGATGTTTTGAGCTATTCAGGCATAGTTTAATGTATAGGAATAATCATAATCCGAATTATTGCCAAAAGTGGCCTTACATTACTAATACTTTAACATTACATTTTATCTATGCCTGAATAGCTCAAAAATCTGAAATATCTGTATTGAGTAGTTGACTGATCTATTTTTTGTAGAAACGTCTTTAATTTGTCGTAATTAATAAAAAACGAATGGCGGCGATAGTAGTATACTGTGCCCTCTTAATAAAATATACCGCGCAAAAGAGAATTCTTCAGTATGCAGGATCCTAATGCAATAAAATAAACTTGGTTATACACTTTTCACAAATTTTCGAAATCGATTATGTTTATTGATAGCAGTGTTTAAGTCACAGGCCGGACCGAGCCTACAGACTGACGAACTTTTTGTGAAATAAAAGCAAAGTAGATACATATTGTTTAAGTCACAGGCCGGGCCGAGCCTATATACAGTCTGACAAACTTTTTGTCAAATAAAAGCAAAGTAGATACATATTGTTTAAGTCACAGGCCGGGCCGAGCCTACGGTCTTTGACGAATTTTTTGTCAAATAAAAGCAAAGTAGATACATATCCGTAATTTACAATGACCAATGAAGTATAAATAGAGGCGTATCAATTTTATTCTAATCATGACAAATATCATACCTCTCGTGTTTAATCACTGACAAACGTTAAGGAGGTATACGACTAATACTTATATAATTCAATTTGAAATGTGAAACAAAGAAAATATTTTGAAACGTAAGAGCAAATACCTACTTAAGAATTCTAAAAGACAATTCCTTTTCTTGGCATTTAAATATTTTGTTACGAAATTGCCTTTTCCCGTGTGTTGGATGTGTCGAGAGAAGATCTGTAAAGATCATATTCAATAAGGTCATTGTGTATGTTTGCTACTAATGTGAAATTCTTTGCTTCTGATGTGTATGTTTACTTGCTACTAATGTGAATGAAGTCTTTCAAGCATAATTTTCTATATCGGGTTGAATAAACTTCATAACACTTCAACTTAAAACAATATTGAAACAGGGATTCCGCTATTGCAGCATTTACATCGTGTTTGGTATGTACATCATTGATAGAGCAAACCGAAAACCCATGTTAATACATACAGTCATTATACGAGTATAAAGGTTTAAAGTCATTGAACATTCGAAATCTATCAAGTCATCTTCTCTTTATATATAAAAATGAAACGCTGTGTGTTTGTCTCGCAAAAACTCTGAAACGGCTGGACCGATTATAACGAAATTTTCTGTGCGTGTTTGAATAGGTCAAAGGAAGGTTTAAACGTAAAGTTGGACCCGGTAGGTGGCGCTGTAATCGAGCGGGACAACGTCCGCGGGGCCCACTAGTCTTCTTCTCTTATATATAAAAATGAAACGCTGTGTGTATGTCTCGCAAAAACTCTGAAACGGCTCGACAGATTCTTACGAAATTTTCTGTGTGTTTGAATAGGCCCAAGGAAAGTTTAAATGTAAAGTTGAACCCGGTAGGTGGCGCTGGAATCGGGCAGGACAACTAGTCTTATATATAAAAATGAAACGCTGTGTGTTTGTCTCGAAAAAACTCTGAAACGTGTCGACAGATTCTTACGAAATTTTCTGTGTGTGTTTGAATAGGTACAGGAAAGGTTTAAAAGTACATTTGGACCCAGTAGGTGGCGCTGTAATCGCCGAGGCAGGACAACGTCTGCCGGGCCCACTAGTATTTTGATAAAATCTGTTTTCGAATAGCGTTATGTCACTGGTCACGTTCAGTGGTTTTAATACTGTTTAAGCAACCATGGTAAGGGGGCAGGGCCAAGGGCCCAAGGGCCCAATTTTCCTGGGGTGACTTAGTAGTAACGTTGCATGGCTGACCTGATCGGTGATTTTTAATTATAATTAAAATAAACTATATGTGGAGGCTTGTTATTGGTTTTTTTATATTCATCCTTGGAAAATATTTTTCAAATTTCCCTCCTACTCAAATTGTACAACTTTGTTATAATCAATACCACAGGAAAGCAATGTAAGACTTATGATGGAAACGAGAGAGGAAAAAGAACGTAAATACGATCGAACATTTTTCATTTGCAAATTAAACTAATATAATGATAATAATACTGTTATTTTACTTTATTTGCACGAGAGCTTATACATTTAACTGAAACACATTTTGCATTGAAATAACTCTAAAAGACCAGCTACTAATAATATACCTTTTGAGTATGCAGAGTTACTATACATCGCTTGGCATCTGGCTATTTCTTGTAATTATACGCGAATAGTTTTGAAAAGTGTGTTGTTAAACGTTTAAGCAATATTAATATCCTAACTTTCAAACTTTCGTGTTGCGTTATCAATATAAATATATAAACGGGAATTAACACGATAAACAGTCAAACGAGTCGGTTGGTTCGGGCTCGACAGTCGGTTTTCGAAATACGGACACTGTGAGTGTAGTGTGTGACGGTACTTGGATGACAAAAAATATGCCGGTGGTTCGAGAAGAACGCCGCATCACGGAGACCTGACAGCGCAGCTCCAGTCCGCCTGCGACCACGGCTGGTGCAACCTAGCCGAAACGTCAGGCAATAAAATAGGTATGTAAATACCTCGTGTTTATCGTTTTAATTCCCGTTTATATATATTAATATTAATATCATTGAACACATACAAAAACTAGCCATCCTAGCATAGTCCGCCACCTAAAAACGTTCAGTAAAGTAAAGAGATATCGGTTTAAAGGTACGTACTGTTTCAGTTTATAGGGTTGCCGGTGGCTGCGTGGGCGTTTTACTGCTTCTCTGAACCTACCCTTATAATGTATCACGATGCACACGACCGTATACCTACTGAGGAACGTTTTATTGCAATTGGGATGATGACTGAATTCTAATTTTCACATCTCGACGCAAAATATTAAAATAGCGTAGAAAGAGATGCAATCATGTGAAATTAGAATTAAAATCGGCTTAGAAATACATAAGATACAAGCATTTTAAGCTGTTAATTTTGAAGCGATTAGACAGAGAGATCCGACATCAACTGTGACGTCATCGTTGAGTACGGCCATATAAACTCGTTTGCTAGAAAGAGATGGAGAAAAATCTTTAATACCTTATATCTTGGTTGTTTTATAGTTATTCGAAAACCTATTTTTTCTTTCTGTTTATTATATGAATGAGCTTCTATTAAAGCAAAAATATTTTTTTAGTCATCTAGCCAATTACAATGCGTCATTTTAAGGCTGGGTTGCTGCCACTTCATGGCAAAAGCAATTTTTTGTGTTTATAGGTGTGTTTATATTTTATGTGTGTTAATATGAAATGTTGCAAATTACTTCAATATTGGCCTTATGAAATGCACATTTTATGTACACTCATGTTTTAATAGTAGAATTAAGATCTCAAAGGCGAATATATATATATTGATACTTATACTTTTTAACAGAAATGATTCAAATGAAAGTTTCTTGAAAAACTTAATCGAAAGAATCTAAACCTTGATGTGCGCGCAGCGCTAACACAGTGAATTGTATAAATCTGTGATTGTATATTATATTTGGCGCCATTTTGTCTGTGTATAAAACAATATCAATTAATAATGTCTCATGTTAGTATTGACTTACACGATGATTTCTCTCCACTAGAATTTTTTCGAAAAGCCACAGATATACAGTAGTTTGTTACCAGAAAAATTTAAAAAGTATATAAAATGTTATGAAGAATTGTCTGAAATGAAGTGAATGTTGTGCTTAATTTAAATGTATGAGTGTAGATAAAGTAGTGTATGTAATTGAACATAGCTTGTTATTAAAACACTCGCGTGATACTATTAAAAAACTCGCCAAGGCTCATTTTTAAACCCCTACTTATTCGTGTTCTTATAACCTCTATTATGTGACAGTTACATAAACTACTATTGCTGTCCATGCGGTAATAGATTTAGAATTCATATCTTGCTGTTCTCTTTCTTCCCGTTGATGTCGCTGGAGTCGACTCAGTTAATTTAAATACAATTATACCCCATGAAATCTTGAAAAATCAATATTTTTGAAGGCATCATTAAGAATCAATTGAGACAGCTATTTTCATCTTCTAAAACTAATGGTCAGCCGCTATGTGGTATCTTTAAATGTTATAAATTGCTTTATCGTAATTTAAATAAAATTATGTGTATATTTTTTATGTGTATCAATTATTAATCTGAAAAATTTTCCGAAAACAATTGATTGACAATTTTCATAGTTTTTTTTGTAAACAGGTTTATCTTTTCTGGGTAAATTGTTTGATATTGTTATAAATTGTTTATAAAATGTTTAATATCGACCAACATGTTGTGTAAAATTATCCTGCGGTCACATCTATATCAAATTATTTTTCAAAAATTTTATCCGCACTATTGAATTTTTATACAAATCTTCAACAGCTCATCCCTTGTAACAAAAATTGATGATGAAGATGACTATACCAAACTGAACAAACAGCTACAAACGCTAGCTGTCACCGAGGTAATCGAAAATCACTATGCCTAATTCATGAACACAAATTATAAAAACTCATTTAGGTGCATTTGTTTAATTCTGGACTTAAGCGGACTATATTTTTTTATACAACAAAGTTGGCAAACAAGCGTACTGGCCACCTGATGGTCATTGGTAACAGTCACCTATTCATACATGTGGCTCTTTCGCAGCAAATCTGCATCCCCCATAAGAATCACAGTGTACGTTACCAACTTGTGAAATAATATGTAAAGTAACGGTTCCCAGTAATTTCACTGCCATATCTCACTTTTCAAACTGAAACACAGTAATGCAAGCTTTGCAGCAGAAATAGGTAAGACGGAGGTACCCAAGCAGGCGACCCTGGAACAGAGTCTCCCTCCGGTATCATACGGACTATATGTACATAGATGTTTTCACCTAATTTTATTCGCGCCTATTGAGGTAGACTTTACAAAACTTTTCTTTACTGTTGTAGCGGATGATAACACAGGTTATTATGAAGTGAATTCAAGCGACTGATGGAATAGTCGTAAATAGGACATGAATAAGTGTTTCCTAACGGCCGTTAGGTTCAAACTTGCCTCTAATATTAGATCTGGAAATATACCTATCGGTTCCCCAAATTAGAATATCTGTATAAACAATGGTCCACGTGTATCCGTCACGGATTAGAGGCGGGACCGGCAATCGCGGTGGGTGACACGCTAACCCTCGCAGGCAGGTGCTATATGTTGCCCTTTATGTCGCCTCGCCAGATATTGGCGACAGCATTCACTCGCGCCCACGCGTAGCTTTATGAAGAGACGCATTATGTCTACGCTGAGGGGTGACCACATTTATGCTGGCTCGCTTACAAGCGAAGCTCAGCAGACTATATCCGCCCTGAAATAACAAATGTCATCATTCGCCAAACTTATGTAAGAGGCAAAGTTCGGTTCAAAGTTCGTGAAGTACTGTGGTGGGAGGTTTCGTGTGTGGCATACCAAAAGTAACACTAGGTGATATAACTAATACCGAAAACTAAGATTAATAGCGATTAATTAGCGTCAGTGGCACTGTGGTCTCGGCACCTGGTCTGTGCGCCGAGTAGAATCAGGAGGTCCGCGATCGATCCTGCCATGTACCAATGCGTTTTTCGTTTCATGAATTTCATATGTACATTTATCTGACCCTCCTACGGTGAAGGAAAACATCGTGAGGAAACCTGCATACACCTGCGAAGTAATTCAAAGGTGTATATGTGAAGTTAACCAATCCACACTGGGCCAGCGTTGTTTGACTAAGGCCTTATCGCCCTAGCATAACTAAAAAGGTAGGCTCGTGCCCCACGGTGGGGACGTATGTGAGCTGTGATGATGATGAAGATTAATAATAGACGTCATTCATAGTGTTAACTACAGGTCTGGGCTTTAGGGCTTTACTTTTTGATGACGGCTGAAATTGTTACGGATTTCAAGTCCTGCTGATTGATATGATTACATTAAATATTTTAGAATAATATTACGAAAAAAATATAGACTTCTTTGAACATTTCAATGGAGTTATTTTAAATTAAAAATATTAATTATATATTATTATTCTAACCGGCCGATGATTAACGAGTATAAACTAGTTAATTTAATTGAAGGTTTTAACAATTTTTGAAACCAGAACACCTTAATTTACCTTAATTTACCTTAACCTTAAATTTGTAGCGCTGAAATTAAACTCTTGTCTTTAAATAAACAGCAATAGTACCTATACTATTTTTTAATCGTAACTGCTTGTCGTAGTTTTCCGTAGTTTGTCAACACATTAATTACTACGTCGAAATCTCTTCACATGTCGTATTTCGTGAGCGAGAACAACGCGCGTATTAGTAATGCAAGCTCTCGACGTTGATTGTTAACCAAAAAGCACATGTTGCATTTGAATCGACACAATGACGCATACACCGCTCAGGTGGCTCAGGAATCACGTTAGAAGCGTGCCTGTATCGCGTGCGCGCCATCTAAGCCTCGCCAAAGCTCGCAAATGCACGCAAATTTATTCTATACAGGATGTAATTCAACCGCTTGCGAAAAAAAGATATCACAATTCTATTTGTGAAACTGAACAACTTTCCCCAAGGAACATAATATGTCCGAAGACACAAAAAAATTGACTTTTCATAACAATTTCCTTAGTTGGATCGAAATATCATTTTGTATGGATAATGCGGAATGTTGTTTAGTTTCACAAGCAGAATTGTGTTCTCTTTTTCGGAAGCGGTTGCATTACATCCTCTTTGTACTTACACATATTATATGTGTACGACTAGCGCTTGTAATACCATAGCTGCGCGTTTGTATATATGTTACCGTTAGAATACGGAATACGTTAATATGCGCATTAACTAGGTAATCTCAAAATTACTGGATACGATCCGTTAAAGTTTTATCCTAGTGTGTAAATTTATCCTAGTGTGGGGCGACGTTTTTTTTTAAAAAAAAAAAGTGTGAAATTTGACTTAAAGTAGCGAATATCTTCACTTTACCTAGTTAATCTGCATATTAACAGACGCTACATCGTTAAATCGCTGAAAAGACAGTGAACGAAACACTTTTGTCTCGTTTTCTCGCCTCTCCCCCCCTCTTTTTATTGCACTGTCGTGACATTGATAAGTCGTATTTTTTTATTAGTTGTATTTATAAACGACGACGGAAGACGAAGCTACGCTCACGCGGTGTGCGCATAGAGTTACAAACATTCTAGAGGTATATTATATTAATATTTATTTTTTTATGAAAGTAAAATCTAACGAATTATCAAAGTCATAGAACAAACACTGTTGTTTAAGATGTTAGCTATCCAATCCTGTGAAGTTGCAGGTGTTTAACGAATAACCTGTTATAATAACGTGCTTGCAATGCTCATTACCGAGACGCGAAGAAAATGCGCCGCATGAAAAAGCTCTATTTCGAAAATGTCTAAAAATTGTGTCTGAAAAAGGGGCACAATATGACATTTTTTAAAATGAAAACGACTCTGAGATTTGAAATATCCAAGACAAAAATTAAAGCCGCAATTTTGATAACAAAGTGAACGTGTGAACATCACTTTTCCGAGCTTGCAGTAATTTTATGAAAAGATCCGAAGCTGCAGTCGACAGACCAACTAAGTAAAACTTAATTTCTAATACATCGTGACATAAGTTCAAATCACGTTTTCGAAATTTCATTTAAAAGTTATCATAAATATAAGCATCGAAATAATTTTAATATTTGTTGAGAACATTTCGTTATCGAAATATAGTAAAAAGTACCTATACTATTCTGGACATTGTGTACACATTGGCTTTTCCCTTTCATAGAATGGTTCGCTCTCAGGATCTGATTGCGTCAGATTAAATAGAAATAGGTTCATGCCATAAAATACATTTGGCCCTCTGTGATCAAGATTGGAGTGCGTATTCAGTTTTATATATAACATAAATTGACATCTTTTATCAACAATTGGGGCGATTTCCAAGCAATTTTCCTTTCAATCGTTTGACATGTTAGCCAAAACATCGTTCTTCGGACTTTTT
This sequence comes from Schoenobius gigantellus, assembly GCA_963935595.1. Classification (NCBI taxonomy): domain Eukaryota; kingdom Metazoa; phylum Arthropoda; class Insecta; order Lepidoptera; family Crambidae; genus Schoenobius; species Schoenobius gigantellus. The sequence goes on from OZ012553.1 coordinate 16,023,361, forward strand.
CGAATTGTCAGATGCATAAGTGGCGAAGTATACTTCGAACATATACCAACCCATTTTTTTGAAGTTGCAACCTTTATTCATAAGTGGCAGGTTAGTGTACATAATATACGGGATGTGAATATTACCTAAATGCGGCCAAGCGGTTATCCGTAGCTAAAGTTACAGTCTTCCGTCTTGACCCCAACTATTCAAATCATTCAAATCATAACAAGAGCGGACAACTAAACAAACATACAACATTAACATGTATTATTGTTCATATGACGCTTAAGTAGTTCAACAGTCTTACAAATGCTACTTCAATTCCAAAGATTCAATTCGAATGGTACGAGTACATTGCATAGATAGCACCACTATTTTCATCAGCTAAATGTATCCAGTACGTGGGTGTGAAAGTGCAAAGCGAGGGAAGCTCGGGAGAATTTCATTATTATTTTTGTCAGACCCTCATAAATGATTCGGGCAATAAATCGAGACCAGCTGTGGCGTTGTATCGTGAAGTTTACGTGATAGGTAATTTACACGTGTTAAGTGTCGAGGTAGCAAGCGCTTCGGAACTTCTTAATGTGCCTGTTGCACGTGAATGATGAACGGTCGACGGCATGGCTTAGCATTTTGTGCGTTACTGAACGAGCTGAAGCGAACTGTCATCAGGAACTGTCATATTGATGTCACTGAGGTTTTTCCTTACATTTTCTTTACCAATTTATTCATATGCAAGACATTTCAACGCCGCGTCCAAATAATGACTACAACTTTGCTTTAAAAATATCGAATTTTCATAGTAATTAGTGTTGCCCAAAATAGGTCTTGCTCTTGCAGTCTTGCTATTGCTGCAAGACCGAGTCCTAGACTAACATCAGGGGGGGTTTCACTCCGCAGTTTAGGTACGTTTGGCCGGCGCACCAGCCGGGCCGGTGTATGGTAAAGGTTGCCGCTCGGCTCGCACGCTGGCCGCGTCGCACGTAATAATTTAGATTTTTCTCGGTAATTTCTGTAACGATAACTGCATATCGATGAGTGGGAGCCCTGTACTCTTATGGCTAAATCGGTATCGGGTCAGCGATGAGTAATCGAATTGGAATACTCGTGTTATGTAATAAATTTCAATTTCCCCTGCAGTCAGATGAAGGTCGTAAGAGTAGGTTAATTTTCATACCTAAACTTGGCTTTTCTTCGAGAGTATCCTTCTGTACTTCAGTAGGAACTATTATTTCTTCTGTGCCAACACCAAGACTGGCCCATGCAACATTTGAGCATAATTCCATGATTAATTGTAGCAAGACCAAATCCAATTTTGGGCAACACTAATAGTAATAAATTGCCAACTTTTATGACTTTTTATGTAAATCTAATATTCGATTTATCTGTAAAGCAGGGTTCACCTAATTTCATTGGCACTTTAGTATTTTGTTATACAACAAAGTGGGCAAACAAGCAGCTTAGGTTGCGTACCTGATGGTAAGTGGCTTTACAATCCCCTGTTGTACAAGTAGCTCCTAGGTTTTCAAATATACAACTCCTACAAGGACCCCAATGTATAGTCAACAAAATTGGTTTATCACCTTAAGGCGGTTAACACATTGCCGTCGCATCCCGCTGCGGTGTACGGAGGGACGAAATCCGCATGCGGCTGCCGGGATACGGAACCGTGCCACTGTACGGTTTGCTGCGTATTTCCGTCCGGAGCTGTGGTGCACGACGCCCATCAACACCGCATTATCTACGTCGAGATCTATTATGCGTATGTTCGTCCTTTCTACGCAAAAATCCGTACGATACTGCGGCACAGTGTGGCATACCCCGCGGACCGCACCGCATCACCGTCCGGGACGGGAGTGCGGTACCGTCGCGCGCGCCACACACCCGCACGGAGATGCGGTGTGGGTGTGTTATACCCTGCGGTTTTTGTATGCAAATTAAGATTCTTCAGTCAACATTACAAACCGCAGCACCGCACACCGGAGCGGTTGAAATTCAGTTTTGCGTCATAAAACAACAGAGTTGATTCTCCTTTGCAATAACATACTAACAGTTACTAAGGTTACCTTAACGATGTTTTGTTTATACGCGAAGTGTGGTCAAAAGTGGTAAACCACTTTCTTGGTCGACTATTCGTTGCCAATTTCTGAAATGAATGTCAAATCACAATACCCAGTAATTTCACTACCTATCTTATCCGTCATCCCGTTATGCATTTATAAATATAATTATAAAAAATATGTTCTGCTAAAACAACAATCCAACAATCAATTGTTTGTAGCAATCCACATGGTTATGTATATTCGGTTGATTTGTTTGCTACTCGTAATTGTCACGTCTTGCATCTTAGATTTATATTAGGCTGAGTAATTAACTCAGCGTCTTTTCTAACCACCTAACTGTACATAGGTTCAATTATTAGGGTGTTTTTATCAAGTGTATACCAAATTGTGTCCTAATTAGTTTTAAAACCAATTGACTGTTTTTGACCAGCGCATAATGGATACGGCGATGTGCGCGTGTACCCAGGGGAAAGGTTTTCACGGAAGACCAGCTACAAGATGCGTACAGTGTCTTGATGTATGCTGAGTGGGACCCCTTTTTTATGTCGCATCAATCATCATCCTATTTACATATTTATGTTTGATGAAATTTATGTTTGATGTGATATGAAATAAATATTTTTCTTTCTTTCTTTCAAACCGGGCCACAGCAAACACCCCTGCATGGCGGCAGAAATGAGGTTCTCTAACTCACCTATTATTTATAACGTAAGTATTCATAAATAAACAATTTACAGTAGCTACACTACAAGGCGGTACTAGAATATTAAACTGGAGTGAATTGTACAACGGACAGTTGCACTGAAAATTTAGCTTACACGTGCTCAGCTTTGAAATCACTCCGCACAATAAAATACCTTACTTTATCGGCACATGACACTGAACATTTGTTCCAGCACATCCAACCGATTTTCTTTTCCAATAATGCACGCCTGTAAATTATATAGCTGGCTGTGGTTGCTTTCTGCTTGGAGTATCATAAGTGTTTTGGCAGGCATTTTACTCGATCAATATTTATTGTTGATTGCGATAGAAAAAACATGTTATTTATCTGTGAATTTCAAATGTAGCCCAATATTGAGTAACGCTACTAGCCTCCGGCTTATTTTTATTAGTGACTTTGCATTTTTAAACATGCTAAATAAATAGAAAAATAACGAATAAATCTTTGACTTAATAAAGTACAAAAAAGAGCAATGCAGTTGATATGTCGTCGGGGGTAGTAAGTGCTCGGTGGCCCAGTGGTGAAGGCGTCAACACGATATGCTGAAGACGTGTGGGTTCGATTTCCGCCCGAGACGAACGAACGAGAGAACTAATCAAACATTTCTAACTTTAACTTTGTATTCACCGTATTCCTGAGGATATACAATCACTTGAGCCCATCATTCAGTTCTTAAAACGAATAGCTTTCATAATGGGACTAATACTAAAGTAGTTCCTATACCTACTCGATCGAAATATATGGCACAGTAGATTTTATTTCGTGATTTTGGGCCCCAATGTGAAAGCTGTTCAACTTGATGATCTAACCAGCAGGCCAAAGTTTATTCAGGGATACTGTGTATATATGTTCGTCAACTTCATGTTCGAGCAATTTGTGAAATCTCGCTTCCTAGTTAACATCATCATCACAGCTCATATACGTCCCCACCGAGGGGCATAAGCCTACCCTAACCAGTTATGGTAGGGTGATTAGGCCTTAGTCAAACCCCGTTGGCCCAGTGCGGATTGGTTGACTTCACATACACCTTTGAATTACTCCGCAGGTGTATGCAGGTTTCCTCACGGTGTTTTCCTTCACCGTAGCAGCGTCAGATAAATGTACATATGAAATTCGTGAAACGAAAAACACATTGGTACATGGCAGGATCGAACCCGGGCCTCCCGATTCTACTCGGAGCACTGTCCAGTGCTGAGGCCACAGCGCCACTCGTTCTTAGTTATAAATACTAAGAATTCATTAATTATTATTCGAAGACTGCTTGCATGCTTACAGACGAGAAGAGGAGAAGAGGCGAAAGGCGGTGTTATGTTAATCCATTTGCGAGTTAATAATATGTGCGTACCATTATTTAATTTGTAAATACTTTCGGTATATTTGCGTACCAATTTAATGCCAAAGGCATTACGTATCTGTAAAAAGTAGAATTCCGCCCGCAGCTTTGCCGGCGTTATTTTTGCTTTATGAATTATATATTTTCCCTTAGAAAACAATTTTAACTATAGAGCAAAAGCTTTTTAAAAAAGTCCCATTGAAATATGTTATAATAAAATATTTTTTGATCCTAAGTGTCGATAGCTCTACACCAGCGTACCTTGTTTCCTCATTCAGTGTTTTAAATTTGCTTTTAGTTAAATTTTTGAGATCCATGACAAGCCCCTACTGTCTTATTACAAAACATGGTGTAAACTTAGTCCTGTGGGTGTATTATGACGTCTTAATTCCAGGTAGCTTTCTAAATTGTTATTTCTTTCTCTTTGTATAATGAATGAGTAAAAGAAAGGCACTAATAGCAATTCAGAAAACTGGATGGAATTAAGATGTCATAATACACCCACTGATATAAACCAGGACTAAGTTGACGCCATCTCTATCTATGTATATTAGGTCCTTACATATGAAATTGGCGTTTTGCCGTACTGGCCACTTTGATCTCAAATATCTCCTCTATGGTTAGGAATTCCAAATTCAAATTTATACAGCTATTTATCAACTTTGGTCTCCGGCCGTCCACGGGGCTTGTTCTGCAGGTCGAAATTTCCAGAACGAAAACGTTGGAACCAAAAACGCACAGTGTTTTCTTATGCGGCACCGTCGCCATACACATCATTAATCCTTCGAGCCATTTCTGCAGCATTGGTGCCACGGTGGAACTCGTACTCGTAAATAACGCGATATTTCAAGTTTTCCATTTTGTAAGCTGAGTGACGCAAAGAAAAAAACAATTGAGGAAAAAACAAGTGAATTATAATTTTCAAAACACAAATACATGAGTAAATAGCTGTATAAATTTGAATTTGGAATTCCTAACCATAGAGGAGATATTTGAGATCAAAGTGGCCAGTACGGCAAAACGCCAATTTCATATGTAAGGACCTAATATTGATACAAGTAAAAGCGCATTAGGCTTAAATCAATACTGACTTTAGACCAGGGTGGTGATTTTGTAACTCATTGGTTGATCGGCAATCGTTATTAAACTGGATTACTTAATAAAGAAAAGCGGAATTAGGTTTATTTGCTATAAGTATTTGTTGATTTATTCAACAAATATACCAAGACTACTAATACGACAACATTTCAAAATGTTAAACATATTAAACAGAGTTATCAAATCTATACGATAGCCGATGACCGATGAGTTACAAAATCACCCCCCAGGTTTTGTAATAAGACCGTTAGTGTACATCTTATATCTAAGCTAATGTACAAATCTATACACAAACGTTGAGATAAAAATTACCTATCTAAACTTTACAATAAAAATAGACTAGGTATATTCCTTCCTACTAATATACAGGGTTTGTCAAAATGTGTGTATTAAGTGGTGGGGGTTTTAATGTACGAGTATCGACTAATATTATGAAAAAATGTTTACATTACGAAAAACTATTATTTTTATTTTCATACAAACATAATAACTTAAGCAACTTTTGTACGAGCAAAAAAATGAAAATTAGGTAGTTTCAATAGGCTACACTAAAGGATTATTTAAAAAAAACTTTTTATGGTATAATTAAATATTACGTGGTCGGACAGTAGCGGGAATTGTGGCCAATTACCACAGTTCACGGCTAAAGCTGGTGATTAATTCACTAGCTCACACAGCAATCCCATTTGTTCACACGACAAGCGACCGCTACGCTCCCAGCTATTTTGCATCTATTATAAATTCAACATTTTCCGTATTGCTATATACGAGGTTAATAACGGAGCTTTTAAGCGGCATATTGCAAGTAACGATTTACCTGAGCATTGGTTGAATATAGAATTTTGTGTTAGCAGGTTTACTCAAAGGATGGTAGGTTTACTCAGGTTTACTCTAGTATAATGAGGTTTATTAGGTTCAAATTTAACTGAAAAAACCTACAAATTTAGTCTGTAAAGGTTAATAGGTTCAAGACCTTCACAAGCCTAATCCATCCATTTTAAATAAATCCCTATCATTCTCAGCGTGCGCACTTGAAGAGACCTATAATCAGCAATGGACATGGTGTGGGCTGATATTGAAAAAAGTGTATCAAGCAAGAAAAGGTGAGAAAGTACATATAATAGTAAACAACTATCAATGTAGCATATTTAATAAAAATCTATATTATTGGAGTAAACGATTTTTTTTTGATTTCAAAACAAACTACGCTGTGGCATCCCTAGCCGTCATCTGTTGATTGTTTATATTACAGTCAACAAAATGGCCTAATTTATCTCGTCCAAATCTAAGCGGCATGTTAAAAGTAAAGACACCTGTCACTCCAAATTTTTAATTTGCAAAAAGTGCCGCCCTTAGGTTCGCCCGTTTTCAGGGCTGTACATTTTTTTAAGCTTCATAATATTATTTGTTTGTATGAACTTAAAAATAATCGTTTTTCGTAATGTAAGCGTGAGCATAATACTAGACAATACTCATACGTTCAGTCACCTACCGCTTGATACATTCATTATGACTAACCCAGTGTATATCTTACATACACCTCCATACCTATATGTAAATACTGGCACCCAATATTGACCTTAATGTAAATCCTTTTTTTGTGTAAGAGCTGCCTAAGAAGGTCTGACGAACTAGGTAAATCTAATTTTATATATCTTATAATAAGTCTATTTCGAAGATGAAAGTTTGATTGGAGAACTTTACCACAAGTCATTAATTGAAAATATAGATAAAAGAAAATCTGATGAGGAGGCTAATCAAATCCGTGATCAGTTTACACAAAATTGAAGCCTAAAGCGAGGGGCTTCGCAAAAACGAGAGGGGCTAAGGTTAAATAAATAAGAAATTTTCACAGAATATATTTCATTCATTACGTCTGCCTATTTTTCGGGTGTCCAAATAAGCCTTTCGACCATTATTCAAATTAGCCGCTGAATTTATCACACATATTTATTCAAAGTCGAAGATTGCTTATTCAATTTTTCTTTACGAGGTTTTGTGAACGCCAATAACCACCGGGCCGGAAAATAACCTCTTTATTGGAAACAGCTCGTAAGCAGCTCCGTAAAACTTATTTACTCTAGTGAATCATCTTTCATTACTCATTTCCTTGCTCCTTTAGTATATACTAACAACCCACCTGGCTTTGCATGGTTAGAATTACCAAAAAAACTTTTCCGCTACACATTATTTCGCGTGCCTTTAATTAGGTACTCACAGTTTTTTTACCAACAAAAATGAAGTTATTGTCTTTATTTCAACTAGTGGTAAATGACAGTAAGACTAAAGAACAGTTTAGAGACACTGTAGAAGAATTCTTCATAATCATTAAAATTCGCCATCCGGATAATTGTACATTTCAAATGTTGAAAGAATTTTCCAAACGGGTGCCCAACCAAAATTGTGTTGTTCCAAAAGTCGTGCTCTCTGCGTGATATTATTAATAAGTAATTGCAGACTGTAGCAAAGACTGTGCTATAATGTAATAAGCAAAAATATCACGCCGATATCAATTATACTATACATTTCATGAATGAAATATGAATCTTCAAATTAAAAGAGACTATATAGATAATATACTTGTAAGCTATGCTGTACAAGTAAAGTTCATTCCATTTTATATACTGGGTCTTTGCAGTTAGGTTATTTGTACCGTAAACTTAAGTAACACGGAACGCCTACACGTTTTCTCCTTAGTGCATAAAGCGTGCAGCTGGAACTGAAGCTTTGCCCACGCACTGAATATCTTGTATTAGGTACTTAATTTGAATTAGGAACGCCATCAAAGCGAGTTGAAACAAAAGCGCGGCACAGTGAAAATGATGCAAACATATTATAGTAAAATTATCTAACAAAATTCGCGTGAAATTATAATTGTTGCAAGTTTAAGTTGCTGCTTTTATTTTAATTTTCATAAATGCATTATATATAATGGGTATTTAAACAGTGTATAAGCAACCATCATTCACCAATTGTCATAATTATGTTATCCTACTTAATATTATAAATGTGAAAGTGTGGTTGTTTGGATGTTTGCTACCCAATCACGGTTAAAACGGCTGAACGGATTTGGATGAAATTTGGCATGCATGTAGCCTTTGATATGGAAAAGAACATAGGCTACCTTTTATTCCGATTCCTTAAGTAGTTCCCGAGGGAAAATTGAAAATTGTTTACGAGCTAAGCCGCGGGCAGACAGCTTTGAAATTTGGTATGCATGTCACCTATGCTATGGAAAAGGACATATACTTTATATTCCTAAATGATCTCTCAAATAGTTCCCGTGGAAAGATTAAAAATTGTTAAGGAGCGAAGCTTTACACCCAATTCTGAAGTCCACGCAGCAGACGAAGTCGCGGACAGAAGCTAGTAGATATTATAACTACGTTATAAATATGAAGGTACAGTGAGAGAGCGTGAAGAGTTGAATTGATCAAGCTTGAAATCTTTTTATCAAAAGTGATATTACTACTGTTTCTTATTTTATTTGTTTTTTAATGGAGATCGCCGCGGGTGTAATTAATATATAAAAATCGTTTATAGGACAATTATTATCCTATTTATGTATTTTTATACATTTCCAACAAATCAGTTGTTTACCCTCAGTTGCTGGTCTTCCTCGTGGTTCATTGTCATTTATAGTTCTCATTACGAAGGTGTTTAAATGAATAACTTACACTCTCAAACAAACTAAACTGAATTACTAATTAGAAGTAAATTAGTACAAATTAGGGTTTGTTTGAGAGTGTAATGACTGATTTCACCAACCATTACTTAGCTTAGGAAGCCCCTAAGACGTATGCTATCACTTTTTGTCTTTAATGAAAAGAATGTGACAGCATGCTACTTAGGAGTACCCTAAACTAAGAAGAGGTTGGTGAAAATGGCCATAAGTTTATCATTTTAAACATCTCCCTAAATACTTACTTACCTACTAATATTACAAAGCTGAAGAGTTTGTTTGTTTGATTGTTTGTTTGTTTGGTTGAACGCGCAAATCTCAGGAACTACTGATTTAAATTGAAAAATTATTTTTGTGTTGGATAGTCTACTTGTCGAGGAAGGCTATAGGCTAATAACATCACGCTACGACTAATAGGAGCTGAGCGTCAATGAAAAATGTTGCAAAAATGGGAAAAATTATATACTCCTAGCGTAACGTAGTTCGCGGGCACAGCTGTGAACTATAAACATTGACTTGAATATTACACACTAGCTTTCCGCTCGCGACTTCGCCTGCGTTATTTTTGTTGTGCCGTGGGAATTTTTTTCCCGTAGGAAAATTACCCTATGTCCTTCCCCTGGTCTTGAACTATCTCTATACTAACTTTCATCAAAATCGGTTGAGTAGTTTCGAAGCCTATTCAACACAAACAATCAAATCTTTTATAATTTATGTTGTCTGTGCCTATTCTTATATTATTTTTTTACTTTTCAGTGTTTTTGAAGTCGGTTTTAATTTTTTTTAAATATTTTTTTAGTTATCATCATCCTGCGTAGTTTTGAATAATTAAGAATTTCGATGCTATTTAACGCTTATCAAACTATTTCTTCTTCTATAGTTTATAGCTCTACCAACCATTTCTAATGATAATTATTACCTATATTGAAACTTAACCATTGTTTCAAGGCCTTTATTAAATTCTTAAAGGCTTTTGTTACAGTGGACAGCTACGGAACCCTACCTTGCGCGTGACTCGACACGCACTTGGAGTTCCTTTTATTTAGTTAAAATGTAGGTCTTATTGGTTAAAACATTTACAAAACACCGTAAACATAATTGCTTCAGCATCATTATGCCCTCTACATTGCTATACGCAAAACAATTATTTTCAGCTACAAATAAAATTAAGGTGTGCTACATTTTTAACTAAGAAAAAAAGAAAGGAAACACGTCCCACAGCGACAAAGCTAAGAGGTATCGCATTTATCTTAATATTGGCCGCACTTGTATACCCTACGGATTGACGTAACCGCAACGTTATATACTTACCTCTAATAGCAGGACACGAAACGTGTATACCTCTAATATGAGAACACGAAACGGATATACTCGAACCTCTAATATGTGAACGCGAAATGCAAGGCATTCTCTCACTTCAACCCACATAGGGACCTATACAAGGTTGTTTTTAGTTACTAAAAAAATTTTGTGTGCTTGTTCAGACAAGCAAACTGAATAACTTTCACTATGGGACCAACGTTGAAATCGCAAAAAAATCTGATGTTCCATACATCTAGGTTCAGTGAACGTTGAACATTTGTATGGAACAGCTGATTTGTTTTGCGATTTCAACGTTGGTCCTATAGTGAAAGTTGTTCAGTTTGCTTGTCTGAACAAGCACACAATTTTTTTTTGTAACTAAAAATTAAAGTTGTGTTACCGACTCCAAGAATATGCTGTTACCGACCTTGTTGTTACCGACGCTGAGACTGCTGTTATCGACTCTGAGACTATGCTATCATGGCTAAAGCAGTGGATAAGACTCTTGAAGGAGCCGCACCGACACCATGTGCTCACTTCTTGTCTCTCAACGGCGGCGAGTACTCGGTTATCACGGAATCATCGCGCAGAGTTATAATAATTAGTAGCGCTATTTTTGGCTTCATTATTTTGATCAGTAATAATTGTGTGGGTGGTGTGACCACTTGTTTCTTTTTAAATAATTAACCCAGCCCCTGATATTTCAGACCTGTATATGTGGGTTGAACTGCAGGGGGCCTAGACAAAGTAACATTCGCGTTCGCTTTGTTCACATTATATACGTACACGATTTTAAGACAATAGAATTCAAATTCACATTCGAAATCGTAAGATTCGAATGTGAATTTCCATATTCACTATTTTTTTGAATATGCATTCCGCGAATTCTGCAACGAGGGGTCCTATCCACTCGGTTTTTGATCTCTTCGTTTACATATATATACACGTAACGTATAAACGTTCCGTTTTACGAGCGATTCCTCGTCGTTTTTTTTAAATTAATCATTTACTTATCGCGTACCGGTTTTTGGTAATTTTACGTGAAACGAAAACTATTTGTAATTTATGAACCATTGGCGTAGTTTCTTTGACGTGCAAACGTGATTATATAATAATCCAATTTGAATAAACGATATTGATTTTGAATTTTATATAAAATTTGTTGGCAAACAAGCAAGCTGCCCACCTGATGGTAAGTGGTAACAGTTACCTATAATACATGTGGCTCTTGTGAGATTCGCAGCAAAACTGCAACCCCCACAAGAACCACAGTGTACGTTGCCAACTTGTGACACAAGATGTAAAGTCACAGTACCCAGTAATTTCACTGCCATAGTGTACCCTTCAAACCTGAACACAGCAATGCAAGCACTGCTGCTTTGCGGCAGAAATAGGTATACAACTACCGGTTTTTATTAATTCTACGTGAAACGTAAACAAATATAAAAATTGTTTTTGATGACAACACTGAACTCGAGTGATTCAAAAACCTTTAAAACTGGGAATAGTAGAAAATAACTTCTCACGTAATTTGTATTCGTTATGTTCAAGATTCAAGATTCACTTCTATTGATTCAAAAATGCGTCTCCTGTATCGAACAATGTATGAGAATGATTTGTGATGTGGTATCTTTCCCATAATTATATCATGTCCTTTTCGAACTTCGTTATCGGTTTTGGATTGTAACTTCGTCTCACCCCTAGGCATGGGTCTCCCCTTGGTGGAGAGGAAATAGCCTACAATTGTACGCTGTCCAAACCGGCGCGTGTAGGCTTTTGATTCGAGTATTCCTTCTCATCGCAGATGTATTATTGCGGTAAACATCCTCCATTTTATTACAAACATGGTCTCAAGCTTAGTCTTGGTTTACACCGCTGTCTCTATCTTTTCTTATTGATACAAGTGAAAGAGCATTAGGTTTAAATAAACCAAGACTAAGGTTAGAGCATTTTGTACTAAGACGTTACTGTGACGTTACCGCCCTTGTTAATATCCATGGCAAGCGGCGTTATACAGCATTAATACATGTTTTACATTAATTGCTTTAATGTAAAAATAAATTAATTAGTATAAGAGAAAAATTTCGTCTCGGGCGGAAAACGAACCCGCGTCTTCAACATACCCTGTTGACGACTCAACCACTGGGCCACCGAGCTCTTACCAGCCCCGACGAAATTTCAACCGTATTCATCTGTCAGAAATCTGGGAGTTATCTTTGATAGTCACTTAAAATTTGAGAATCATGTGGCCGAATGTGTACGAAACTGTTTTTATAGGCTAAAGCTACTATACCACATACGGGACTATCTGATTGAATCTGTGCGTATAAGGCTCTGCGAGTCCCTGATCTTATGTAAACAAAATTATTGCGACACAGTCTATGGCCCATGCCTCTTGACTAGAACAGCAAAACTAATCCAACGAGTACAAAACGCATGCGCACGATTTTGCTTTCAAATCCCTCCCCGGTCACATGTCACTCCATTCCACAATGCTGCAGATTTGCTAAGGATGGAAGCTCGTAGGAGGCTGCACATTGCTACCGTGATGTTTGGGATAGTGCACACTAAGCGGCCTAAATATCTGTATAATAAGCTGGTTTGGGCTCAGACACATTTCAGCCATCAGAGGAGGGTCTGTTCTCCGGTGTTCGTATCACCCAGTTATCGCACTGCCGCTTTTCGCGGATCATTTAAGTTTGCTGCCTCACGCTGCTGGAACGACATCTTAAGCTTTCGACTTCTTAAGCTTTCAATCAAGTCCTATGCGATCTGCCCCCTAACCTTAACCGCCGAAAACAATATTAAAACCGCACTGAGAGCTAGATGGTGCTATACGCAGCAAGAGCGTTGTCTCTGTTTCAATATTGTTTTAACCTTGCTATAAGCGATCATAGTAAGGCCCTTGGTGAGGAGGCCATGAGAAAGGTAAGGAAGCTAGGAAGGCGGTCCCGCAAAGAGAACCTAGGCAGACCCACTTCACTCCACGGCTGTGCGCCGCCGCAGCCGCACTCGGACGGGTCCTCCCTAATGTGGGAGGACCAGGATCGGCCTGCCGTCGACTGTATCACGGGCTGATACGGTCGATGGCACTCTATGGAGCCCCGATATGGGTGGAGTGCCTCTCCCCCCGAACGGTGGCCCTCTTGCGACGTCCGCAGAGGGTCATAGCAACCCGGGCCGTGCGAGCTTATCGCCCGGTCAGCCATGGCGCGGCCTGCGTTCTAGCGGGTCAAACGCCGTGGGATGTCGATGCACGCGTACATGCAGAGGTGTATCGTCATCGGGTTACCGTTAGAGAACGGGGGGGACGATCCGCTCCTGAGGAAGTGGAGCGGATTCGTACCCAGGCGCAGAGGGTCGCGCTCTGCGTCGATGAGGTGAGGCACTCGCCTCCCCAGCTGCCGGCCACCGGACGATCGACGCGATTCATCCAGTGTTGGAGGAGTGGGTTGGGCGCCGGCAGCCTCACGTGCCGCATGGTGCAGGTACTGACCGGGCATGGCTGCTTCGGTCATTACCTGCATCGAGTCGCGCGTCGGGAGGAAACGCCGCGGTGTCACCACTGCGACGCTCCCGACGACACTGCCAAGCACACCCTATTGATGTGCCTAGCCTGGCGACTCCAGCGTAGCGAGCTTAACGCTGCGCTGGGAGGCGGAGACCTCTCGCTGCCGAGCATGGTCGTGGCCATGCTCCGCGGCGAAGCGGAATGGGGGGCTGTCACCTCCTTCTGCGAGGACGTAATCTCGCAGAAGGAGGCCGCGGAGAGGGAGCGGGAGGCAGATCCTCAAGCCGCTCCCATCCGCCGCAGACGGATAGGCAGGCGAAGGCGGGCATTTGCTGGAGGGAGACTCTATACCAGGGTCGTCTGCTTAGGTACCTCCGTCTTACCTATTTCTGCCGCAAAGCAGCAGTGCTTGCATTGCTGTGTTCCGGTTTGATGGGTAAGATATGGCAGTGAAATTACTGGGTACTGTGACTTTACATCTGGTGTCACAAGTTGGCAACGTACACTGTGGTTCTTGTGGGGGTTGCAGTGTTGTTGAATTTCACAAGAGCCACATGTATTATATGCGACTGTTACCACTTACCATCAGGTGGGCAGTTTGCTTGTTTGCCAACTTTCTGCAATAAAAAAAAACAAGCGATGCCCATCTAATGACCCTGCCGTGCCTGCGTGCACGGTTGGCCCCGTGCACGCCGCCGTAAGGCCCTCCGTCTGGGGATTGTCCTGGTGTTCTCGGGCAATCCCCCCTTGGCGATAGCCCGACCGGTGGGTTGGGCTTGCCCGGGCGCGTGGGTAGTGGAGTCGCAGTGTGGACCTTACCTAGCGCGCCCATAAGGGCAGGGAGAACACCGGGGGGTTTTAGTGGGTAGGCCTGGCACCCTGCCGGGAGAGCCCCACGTACGCTCGCTGTCTAGCCAACGGCGGGTACGGTGCGGTTACGCATTTCCCCCCGAGAAAAAAAAGGCAAACCCACTTAGACACCGATGAACTTAAAGTCGGCGCTGGGCATGTGCCATCTTTCGGAGTCATGAGATAGCTGCCGGCTTCCAGCTCCCCTATTCACAACTGACGGATTGAGGATTAGATTCGGAAAATTACAAGTCCCGTCTCGCTTTGATGCGCCGCAATAAAAGTGTGACAGATCCCGTGATTCGATTGTTTTCCGACAGTTGAGAATAGGGGGCTGGAGATAGCAGAGGACAACTATCGTCCGGAAAACAGCCCACAGGGTAGAGACGCAGCGACATGCACGTATTCCGATATGTCGCTGCCAGGAGATGCGCAAGATTTTGCCATGACTTCGACAGCTTGTGAGATTTAAAAAGGCCTTTATTTCGACCCACGTCCCATGGCTGAGGATGGAACACAGGGGATTTTTAGTTTGAGTTTACACCCTTGCGCCGAATTGACAAAAATTGCAAAATTGTGTGGTCAGATAAGAGATTCTATGAAGGAATAATTATCACGGTGGCGATACTGTGCCGGAACTGCGACTTCACTGATCTCTGTGGATCAGCTTTTATTTTCCTTCGTAACAGAGGTGTGTAACAAAACAATACTAATTGGTACGGGGAAATATAAACGCGCTAGAAAATATTACAGCGAATCCGAAAAGCTCGTCGACTTGAGACGTGTGATTACCTCTAAAGGCGCCTCCAGACTCACGCCGAGAACCCCCGAGAACACCCGAGAAGCGTGAATGTGATGGGTTTCTCGGCTTCTCGTTCTCGGGCTCGCCTGTTCTCCGATCGGTGTCGGTTTTTTTGCCCGCTTCAAAGGGTTTCTCGGGCGAGAAAAGAGAACACTATCACACTCTCGTTTGTTCTCAGTGCGACTGCGATCGTGGCGTAGATCGCATGTTATCTCGTGCCAATTATTCTATAAAAAAATAATTTGTGGTGTCCGATGCATATCAGTATCATTTAGATAACTTCACAGTTATTGTACCTATACTCTTTCATTTAACATAGTCTCTCATCTGTGCTATCAGTGCTTAACAAAATAATTTATGATAAATATCATTAAGAAAATAATTTAAATTCACGAAGATTTTAATTGTTTTGAGATATTTCGTTAGTCTTTTCAGTTCAGTAATTTTAGACATACGAGGAAAAAAATGTGCAAAAATGAAACAGAGTTAAAGTTAAAATAATATTTCCACACAGAGCCCATTTTGTGGGAAGCAAAACGTTTTCTATAAAAAAGTACTTTGTCAATAACCACCATCGTTTGAGCCTTTTTTTCTTAATATTATTTTTAATTTTCGTGTTAACGAGATTATAATGTGCTAACGCACACAATACCAAGGCAGTAGCACTGTCGTCTATTCCGGATCACGACCGAGAATGTAAATGAGAAGATCGCTGAGTGTGGATACCTTCTCGGTTCTCGCGCAAGTTCTCGGCGAGACTTCTCGCGTGAGTCTGGAGCCGGTATAACATATACCTATAAAGTAAAAAGTTCACCTCTCTATAAGAAATATAAATGTAGTTAGTTGTAAAGAATTCCTAAAGTAATAGGGAATAGATTGTTGCCATACATTAATTAGAGCCACAATGATGGCATTTGAAATTTTCCCCCAGAGAAATGTCAATGCAAACCTTTATTTACGATTCTGGGAAAGGGCACAACGTACCTCCAAAGTGGGTGTAATTGATTTCCGCAATTATCCCAAAGCCCGTGGAAGTCATTAGTCCAGCTAGGAACTGCACTACCGCTGTTTGTAAATTGGCCTATCTGAAAACAGATACGCTTAATTGTCTGTTTGTAATCAATTTGCTCGTAGGATAATCAGCATAACGCCGATTATATCTTCTCATAGATTCGCTAAAGGTCAAATATTACAACCAGTGCTACGTATCTTATACATATATCCAATATGATAATGTTTAGCCTTGTTTGGCTCATCAGTAATACATATATGAAATTTGGCAGACATGTACAGGTAATGAAAAAAAATTGTTATGTTTCTGATAAGAGTGTAGTGAAATTAGTTTTTTTATATACGACAGGGAAGCTCTTAACCTTCATCTCATGATGGTAAGTGACGATAAGGTCGAAGGTGGAAGCGAGCTTCACCTGGACTCCTCAACAACTGACGAGCTGGCTATTTTACCTCTTATTGTCAGCACATCATCATCATCATCAAATTTCTATCCGTCCCTACCGAGGGGCACGAGCCTACCCTAACTAGCTAGTGCGATTAGGCCTTCAAACCACGCTGGCCCAGTACGGATTGGTTGACTTCACATACACCTTTGAATTACTTCGCAGGTGTATGCAGGTTTCCTCACGATGTTTTTCTTCGCCGTAGGAGCGTCAGATAAATGTACATATGAAATTCATGAAACGAAAAACACATTGGTTCATGACAGGATCGATCGCGGACCTCTTGATTCTACTCGGGGCACAGTCCAGTGCCGAGGCCACAGCGCCACCGACGACGCTCACAGTCATTGTCAGCACACAGCAATGTTATAATAGCGACAATACATAGACATATGAGTAGGTAAGGTGATGATAGCTAGCCAGGTGGGTCAGAAGCCCTACCACCAACCCCACCGGGCAGAAAAAATACTAGACCACGCATTCGGTTAAGTTAGATTTAGCTTATATCTAAAATAAAGTAAAGCAAGTTTTTGTTTCGACTTCTCGGTAAAATATAGCTTATCTTCTATATTGTATTTGTAACGCTAGGTAACCTAATGTTTTTCTCTGAAAAGCATACTATTAATAATGAAATGTATCTTAGCGCCGTATAGTTATTTACGAATTTATATGAATTTGATTTAGTAAAATATGCTATACTAAAGATATATTTTACTTTCTATTAGAAATTCAAGTGTTAACGTGTGTTTTAGTGCAAATAATAATAGGCCAAATTCCCCGTCGAAGTAAGAACCCGTGCTCAGCACTGTAATTTATACGAATTGAAATGATACTCGTATGTAGGTAATATAATAGAACAATGCAATACAAGTTTGTTATTTGAATGAGAAGTAACAAGAAAAGTTCATCGCCATATTTTATGCAAATGATTAAAGCACTACGAATCGTAAAAAACCGCAAATATTGCCGGAATCGAGGTACCTAGCGAATATAAATTTTAACTGTGAAAAAACATTTCCGATTTTGGAGTAAAAATGCTACGCTCTAAGCGCTCGGTATCCGGTTAGTTTGACATTTAAGTAGCTGGCTAGAGTACTTGGCTTGTTATTTGGATGAAGTGGTTATATTGCGAGAGCCTATATTTCTGAACTTTTCGCCTTATTACTTTGGGATTAAATGAAAATTTGTTGATATTTTAAAAATAGATATTATAAAGTAGGCAGGCTCGCGATCAACAAATACATTTTCAGATCAACGAGTAGCATATTTTAGATCTAACGGTAACAAATTCTATTGAGCATTTTCATTCACTTTAAGCATCCCAATATTGGGCACGTGTACCTATCTCCTTAGACGCGAATTACTAGGAGAGGGAGCCTGCTACATCACGCTTGCCAAACAGGTAGATGAAGGGTTCTGATAACAGTTTCTTTACAGGCAGAGGTGTGATTGCGGTAAACGGTTATTATTTCTTGGTAAGTTCTTATGACATCCACGGAAAGAAAGAGAGCAACGACACGTCACGCATCCTAAATTCGTTACCGCACGGTCATAAAATTTTAAAACTTATGTCAGATTATGCTAAAATCAAATTTCGCGGACCTTAAAATAAAATAAACTCGAACTATACAAAACAGTTCAACCTTTTTTACTTAAGGTATTAGGCAAAAACAATTCCCACACTTTTTAAAAAATCAAGAGAATACCTAGAGACCTCCGAAGAAATATTTATTAGGTGCCTAAGCGCAAAAAGAGCTTTCATAAGTACGGTTTCTTGTAGTTACTTTTTAATAACTTTGAAAATGTTATACTCGTACTTAATACTTAAGCTTTTGCCTTACGCAAGGTTTTAATACTAACATTAACAATGTTTTTTACATACTTTTAAAGCGTATGTATAATTCATTTTTGAAATGAATTTAAAACTGTCGTAAAGTTATCGACATTGTAACTTTACCGGACTCCTAATTGATATACACCACCATGTCCGTCATCTATTATTATCTGACATAAAATACTTCAGAAAATGTTTATTATTATCTGCGACTAGCTTTCCGCTCGCGGCTTTGGCCGCGTTATTATTATTTTCCCGTGGGAATTTTATATTTTCCTGTAAAATTATTTTGTAGCCTATGATATAGAAGATTGTTATTTATATTTAGGAGCTCGAATAATAAATTTCATAGAAATTGGAGGAGATTTTAAATATTTTCTATAGAAACTTTCAACCCCTATTTTGCACCCTAAGAGGGTGAATTCTAAAAAACCATGAAATACGTATTCAATGAAATGTTTTTAAGAGTATGAATCTCAAGTTTTATCAAAATCATCGCTAATTTTAAAAAAATCCATGCAATCTTGCAACCTCTATTGCATCCCTTCAGGGTATTTTTTTTTAAATCCCTTCTTAGCGTGCGTCCGCATTTTGAATTAAAACAACTGTCTAAATTTCACGTTTCTACCATTAGCGGTTACGGCTGTGCGTGCGTCTATAGATGGGAACTTCTCCTTTTATATATATAGATTTAATCTTTCTATTATTATAAATGCGACAGTGAATTTGTTTTTTTGTTAAGTTTTCACTAAACCACTAAACCGATTTAAAAAATAATTTTATCAATAGTGAGACTGTATTTTTTAATTAGAGTTCCCTATCAATACGCGAGAACCCGCATGTTAAAGCTAGTAAATAAATAAATTCAATAAATATAAAATTTAATTTTTAAAATAATAATTATATTGGTGATGAGGATGGAAACGACCTCTCAGAACTTAATAACACACTATCTTCGCCATACACCTTTTAAGAGATTTGGGAGAAAAATACGGACACAGATCCAAACGATGGACACAAAGCAAAGGAGCTAACTAGAAGCATGTACTGTGGTACTGTCGATGATAAGTTTTTACTGTTTACTCCAAATAATCGAGTAGCAGGCCTGCAAGTAAAGCGGCTCCAGTAAGTGGGAATTGGCCGAGTATGCCGGAAGCTCGGACAGCTGCAATATGAAGTGGCAACAGATTCGAAGCTAGTTTCTAATAAAGAATATTGAATCTTCATTCGAAATTTCGGTGATGTCCACTAAGGTTATTGTTATTTATTTATTTAAAAAGTCATTGTAGTTCTAGTTGGCTGTAGATATAGTAGATAAAGAAAGCCGACGAGACTGGAATCCGGCAAAATAGAAACCATTCCTTATTGTACCTGTAAGATTTTCAGACACGTTGGTTCTAAAAATCCACTTTTTAAGTTACTTTGTATTTTCTTTAAAAATGCTAAATACTCATAAATTGAAAAAATGAATAAATCATAAACAAAAAAATTAAAAAGTGCAAAAAAAACCATCAATGGATCTTTCCAATGGATCTTAAGGGACATCGCTGAAATTTCGAAAGAAGATTCAATATTCTTAATATAAACGAGTTTCGAAAACAGAATTATTTTTCTTTATTGGAAACCGGGTTTCGATAAATGAAAAATAATTGTTTTCGAAAAAAGTTTCGAAAGCGGCCGAAGCCAATACTAGGGGTCATCATGTGAATCAACATATACCAGCAGATTAATTTCTGTGATCACAATTGCAGCCGCAGGCTGATATAGGTATTCCTTCGTGTCCGTAATCTGTTTAATAAACTCATTATAAATTATTTCACAAAATCTAAGAAATTATCTGTTATTCAATATATTACGAATTCAATAAATATGAAGTTTAATTTGTAGTCATTATTAAAATAATAATTATAATAGTTAAGCTTTGAGAACAGAGTTAATTTCTGATAGTAGTAACAAATTAGATAGTAGCAACGGACCAAACGATATCCCCAATGTCCAGTTAATGTATCGAAGAGGTTTCGCTGTTGTTCAATTAGTAAGTTTTATTGTGCACGTAGCATTCCTATAGTAAAGGGTACAAACGTGGTTGCTAGTAAGGTTTGCAAATATTCCTACTAAGGTAATTTTATTTTCTATTGTTAAAAGTTTGAAAATAATTTTAAACGCAAGGGAGACTCGACCTCGCATTTCCTGCGCAACTCGCAACCACTGTGATAGGTACTTAACTGTCGTTAAAACTCAACAAATAGTTAATTGCTTTACGAGTTTTCTTTTACAATTGTCAAGTTGAAAGTGTCACCGCTCGTATTTCGACGAATATCTGATATACTTGCTGGAGAAAATAATATATACCGCAAAGTTGCGGGTCTAGAATTTCAGCAACTAACATTAAAGAAAATATATTCAATGCCACACCTTATTTTTTACACATCGTCTCGAAATACGTAGTAACATTACCAACGATGCGATCTAGGTACATGGAGATGCAAAGTACATTAAGATAAAGTCCCTTGAGAAAAACCCCATGCTTCGTTAAAAGCGTCACGTAATCACTCACAGTAATGAATAGTACAAAGAAGCAAGTTAACGACAATTATTTTTATATTAGTAAACCAAAGTAGGTACTTTAATTATATATCACGATAAATAATCTATTAATGAATTCTATAGGTATACCTAAATTAATAGTAACTTAAATTTACAAGCAGTAATACAAGATGGTGTGCTAACTATGTTGGCAAATAACTAATTTAGACTCTGTGATTCAGAACACGAGTTACTTATTACGTTTCTCATTACAAGATGCCCCGCAGCTCACAGTCTCATTGTCAGAGAGTGGGAACGGTAATCTAATCGCTACTCAAGAATTTAAGCTGAATATATCGCTTGTATTAAGTACCAAAAGGCTTGAAATTTACACGTGCATGTATTTTGAAATTTAAAACTGTTAATTGTAAAGGACACAAGCTACTCGTACAATCGCATTTAAATAGTTCAATGGTGTTTTAACATGCAATTGCATATGAATATTCTTAGAACGAACCTAACTTTACATGTAGGTACTGTGTCGTGCTAAATAATAATTAATAACAGAGGAGTCTCGTTTTTGGTTTCATTTTTGGATGATTACAATCAAAATTGGTAAATATTGAAAATGTGTATCCAGTCGTTGGCTGCAATATCGTCGCGACATTGCGCCACTAAGCGCGTTCTACCGTCTTTACCACAGCGAGTGTTCTGAAGAGCTTTCTTCTTTAATCCCTTCCTCTCCATTCCTTTTAAGGACTACACGTGCTGATCTGCGCTGTCACCGTCTTGTGTGTACTGTGACTACCATTCCAACGCGTACAAAAAATTTGGTAACTCATTTCTTTGTCGCACAATAAAAAAATTAAATTCACCGCAGCACACGTGTTCCCTCCCTCTTACAATCCCGGGTCCTTTAAAAGAGACGTGAAGAAGCACCTTGCACATCAGCAAGGTGAGGGTGGCTAGTGCAGCGTGTATTCTGTCTCCTGCACAAGCTATCTTCGCATTTGGACCTCATAATCAAAAGATTTAATTAAATATACCAATATTTTACGTAGAAATACATTTAGAGATAATGTTTTTGTTTACGATATTAACGTACTCGAATCACTAATTCTACATATAAACAGAAACGTTACTAAACATTTTTTTCCGGGCAAATGGACCCTGATGATGGACCCTGTATTTTGTCGCCTAAAATACAAATTCTTCCTTGTTTAGGTATTATTACAGGTTTTTCAACACACTTGCTCGTAAAGTGGATCTAATTCTACCGGTTTTAGATACATAAAGAAGCTCATAAAACACGCGTGTATTGTAGCCGAGACACGCATCACAGGGTCCGCCAATGATGCAATTGTCGGCCGCGCCAATTTTTTAAAAGTTAGAGGTAATATAAAAGACATTAACGAACTACATGATTTTTCAAATGATTATTTTCATACCATTATTTAGTTTCTCTGCAAATTAACAATAATTTGCGATATACGTGCGTATATTGGTTATACACACTCGGCTCTATTACGCCCTCGCCTTCGGCTCCGACCGATATTCCGCCTCGTGAGTTTTAACCATCTTACCGCACTTATATCGTAATGTACCTAATATTATACAATAATATTTTAAATACAAAATTTTTGTCCATAGTCCATCCATAACTAATTGTTTATTAAAAACGTATTATTATTATTGCCAGAGCAGAAAGATAACTTAAAGATATAACCGAACGATAAAAAACAGTAACGGGATCGTATCAATATTAATAGCAAGTATCATTATTGAGGTTATAAAAATAAAATACAAAGACTTCAATATACCTAGACTATTTTAAAACATAAAGTTATCGTAGCTACAAATAAAAATAAACATGTATCCAGTCGTAGGCAGTAGGTTGAGAACTTGAGACAGGCATCGTTATGAGCTCTTCTGATAGATTCTTAGGTTTTTTCATACAAAAAACATCAAAGAATAATGATTTAGCCATTTTTGACATGTGGTAAATATTTATATGAATAAATCCGTCAACTCAGAGATATGCACATCCTTAACCTCACATTCAAAATCCTTTACAATATCCTGAGCTCCCGCATTATTTGTGTTCCCGATTTCCACCTGTGTTATACCAGAACCACTTGATATTCCTAAATATCAATTAAAGTTCTTCCACAAGTCCTTTACAGTGCGTGCTGCTCAAGTGTGGAATGCTCTGCCGGTTGATATTCATAAAAGCACTGGCATAGTTTCGTTTAAGAAACAGCTAAAAGCTCATCAGCTCTCAAATTTATCATAGTAATATATACACGGTGTTTCATAATAACCAATAAATAATCAATGCGTTATCTAATAGTAGTTTATGAAATAGTCACATAATAGGGGGTCTTAAAATACTAGTGTGTGTTTAAAATTCGAGGCTTGCCGAGAATTTTAATAGTACCACACGAGTGTTTTAAGACCTAATTATGTGCAATTTCATACACTACTTTATCTACACTCATGCAATAAGTGGTTACCTAAATTAAATAAAAGACACAAAATTAAAACAAAATCAAACTCATTTATTCTAATAATTATTTGCATTTTGAACAGTGCAATTGTGAAACTAATACAGAAATCTAAAACTACATACATTTAAATTATTTATTATTTTAACCAATAACAGCAAAATAATGAATGAAAAATTCAGAGAAATGGCGCCAACACCAACATTCTACCGCGCATGCGCTGTTGCACGCGCCGCCCCATAAACAATGTACTGGCACAAAAGAAAATTGTGACAAAACCTCCTTGGTCGGGCTTCGTCAATCGAACTGTATTTTATTGGAATTCGAGTTACATTAAAGTACTGGTTTTGTATGGCGAACCTGTATTATAATGTAATTTGTAAAAGGCCAAGGGCTTTAAGTAATGCCTTTAAAATATTAGTGTTGAGTTCTTAATATTAGAATTAGAACATGAGTGTAGATAAAACTAATTATTAAATTGTGTTTACCCGTAATGTCATTCAACCCAAAATTTTCATGTAAATCATAGACATGATGATGATACTATGATGTACATGAAAATTTTGGGTTGAATGACATTACGTGTAAACACATTTTAATAATTAGTTTTAGATAACGCATTGATTATTTATTGGTTATTATGAAACACCGTGTATAATTGTATATACCTACTATATGTGTGTGTGTGTAAGTTTGTGTATGTTACATTTTGTAGTATTAAATAGTGAATAACCCAAAATTTTCATGTAAATCATAGACATGATGATGATACTATGATGTACATGAAAATTTTGGGTTGAATGACATTACGTGTAAACACATTTTAATAATTAGTTTTAGATAACGCATTGATTATTTATTGGTTATTATGAAACACCGTGTATAATTGTATATACCTACTATATGTGTGTGTGTGTAAGTTTGTGTATGTTACATTTTGCTTATAATAGTAGTATGATAATTTTATAATGTACACCTCGCCCCGCATCTACTTAATTTCTCACTTCCGCTAGGGTTGACTGGAAGAGATCTCTAGAGATAAGCTCGCCCTTGTACATATTATTGTTGTATACTATATCTGTATTTATGTATATCGTTTGGTCCGTGGGGACCAGGGGCCCACTTTTTGTATAAAGACATTTCATCCCGTCTGAGGCGACACGTTGCCGAAATGCCGGTATATACTTTGGCCAGCAAATAAGCATTGCGATCCAACGTGGCAATGCTGCCAGCATTTTGGGAACATTAACCACTGGCTGCGGTTTAGTGGAATAGTTAATGTAATTTTAATTTTTGTTTAAATATTTAATTTAGTACATATACTCGTAATACTTGATTGTTATTTTAAAAAAGTTTTAAGTAATTAATTATTTGTCTTCCCGAGTAGATCGATTAAAAAATTCTGTATTTAAAAAATTTATGTACAATAAACAACCCATATTTCACTATGAATTTACTTTCTTGGCATATTTCCTTATTCTCTAATCAGGGCATTAGGTCAAGAAACCAGAGAATGTAGAGCGAAGCCAACTTGCTTAGCACAATTTTTTCCGTTGATTATATTATCGAATAACAGATGATTGGTTTTAGTGAGTAGGTACGCATTACAAATTATTTATTTTTAACCGTCTTCACATTAAGGAGGAGGTTATTAATTCGATTGTATGTTCTTTTTTTTATTATTGTTACCTCATAACTATGGCATTTGTCCGATTTAGAAAATTCTTTTGTGAGTGCGTATACTTCCCGCACAACTTCCCGATTGTTCCTATTGTCACCAAAGTCAGGATCTGATGATGAGATCTCAGAAAAATCGAGGGAAACCCTTGAATTTTAAAGTCACGTCCAACGTGTTTCATATTTTTTTAAGCTATTCAGGGTAGTCATGAGCCAAAGATGATGATGGAAGGATCCATGACTTTTGGAAGTTAGAGGTTAGTTTTTTAATTACAATGAGGTACATATTGACCCTCAGTCATATTCTGTCCAGTTACTTCGGTGAGTTGGTATTAACACTAGAGTACACGCGTGGTCTACTATAGTAGACCAGGGTGACATTTTAAGTGATAACTTTTGAATTATCCACGCTGGTGCGTTGGAATTTTAGGCTAGCCTCGGCCATTAAATTTGTCAGCGAGCCAGTAAAGCCCGCAAAGTCAGCACGTAAACACGTTCCTGCGATTTCCCACCAAATACGTTGGCCTACAATAGTAGTCCGCGCGAGTATTTTGAGTATATATGAGTTTAACAAATTTAGGTAAGTGCTATTTGTTTCGATTTGCTATTTATTTTGTTCGAGCAACCATGGAGACTCTTCCTCGACAGTTGAGATGGAGAATAGAAATGCTAACCGGCACAGCTCAAGCCACACAGTATGATGTTACCCTCAAGATGAGATGGGTCGGTCAATGCGCACTTTGCTCAAGAGCCAGAAATCGATCCACAAACAAATGGTGCAAGACATGCAACCAATGGGTTTGCTCTGATCATCAAGCTGTAGTATGCCTTGAATGCTATGAAAAATAAGGGACTGATGGAATATATTTTTCATTTCTGTAGGAATGTTATTCATATGTAACCAAAAAACAAATTTATAGCAATTATAAAATGGTATACCATAGTAGGCCACGCGTGTATTCATGTAAAAAAAAGGGGCGTGTGTACTCTAGTGTTAAATTCATTAAAATAAAAAACTAATACAAAAAATGAAAAGCGACTTCAAAAACACAAAAAAGTCTAAAATAATTGGAAGAATACCAACATTACATTTTTTATTAAGGATCATCCGCATCGACTTTAAAAAAATGTGATGTTGGTATTCTTATATTATTCCTGACTTTTTTGTGTTTTTAAAGTCGGTTTTTATTTTTAGTTAAGTATTTTTTTAATTTTATATTCATATTTTAAAGATAAGTTATTCACTATTTATTACTACAATAGTACTATATAGTTAAAAACATCTCATATTTATACGAAATATGACTTTATACGATAAGTTCTGTTTTCTCTGCATTTGAATTCCTTACTGACCTTTATTATTGGTTGAGGAGGTAGCAATAGTGCATATGCACGATTACGATCCTTTTGACCATTCTTTTGAATCTACAATTCACATTCTAGAGCATATGATAGAGACAAAGGAATTTGTTGCATTATCCTTTTTGAAAATTCCATAATAAAATAACAATGTGTCGCCATATCAATATTATTTACCACACACTTATATTTTTGAATAGCACCGACACCAACTAATTAATTTCGGAACCTTGGTATGAAATCAATGTTAAGGTTAATTAAAAAAATAAGCGATATACCTAACTCGTGCATACCCACCGACTAAACTGGTTTAATTCAATAAAGCCTGAATATATGAGAACGATGTTGAACGAAATTAAATGAAAATATTTCTACTCCAATCTCAGTCCGTCTAACTGAGGATAATCCCGCAATACGATGGAGTTACTTTACTTTGAACATCATTATCAAATTTTATTGAACCACGGGAAAAAATGTAATCCTTTTTTCTTTTCTGTTCATATTTGTTGAAATTTATTTATTCGGCAATATATTTAAGCCAGTCTACTCAGTATATAAAGTAATTGATTTCTTTCTGCTATAATCTTTTCTACTATCATGAAAACCGGATGAAGTATAATTATTGACAATAAAAACTCTTTTTTTCAAAATAGGCTCATTTGCTGCTAAAATTTTTGGCAACAAATTTTTGGTGCTAGCGGCAAATCCATGGCAAAAATTGCTTTTTTTACAGTCAGAAAAAGGGGTTAGAATTTTAAACACCACCTGTTGTGATTATTTGGCGCAAAAAAAAATATTTTAAACTATTTTATTAATATGTTATCTTACCTAAAATATTATTTTTCTCACTAGTGTAGGTGAAAAGTAGAATGTTTCACGAATGAAATTTTTTTATGCCACAACCACAAATGCATAACCTTTCTGCCTTAGTAATCTACGAGTATATCAGAATCATTCGATACACCAGTGACTCAATTCTATGTGGATTACTTCGCTAGTTCGTGATTTAAAGTCATCACTCTCAGCAAAATTTATATTTGACCGCTTGTTGAACAAATAACCGTTTTTATTTCAATAGCTCAAAATGTCTTTACTTTAGTATTAAATTTACCACAGTCATAACACAGATAGGTAACATTTAGGCCATACATCCTACCACAACTTACAGTCTGTTCTGCGCATTCAACTCAAGAGTATAAATGTAGAGCGACATTTTTGTGTTTGGTTGTATTTGTTTATTTTTTTAATATTTATCATACAATATAAAAGAGAAGTACAAAGGGCTATATTTTTCATGTTATTAAAATTTAATATTCGCCTATTTACAATTTTAAATAATATTAAAAACTCTCAAAACAGTTATATAAAGTTGTCCGAATGAACGTTACCCAAAACGTTACGTTCGAAAAACTTTCGATATCCAGAGTGCGATCAATACACTGTACGTTTGTTTTTCATCGTAAATTATGGAACCTTTGACATATAGCCTCGTGATGTCACACGTAGTGCGCGGCTGTGCACTTCGGTTTATGTCACGTTGGCCACAATACGCTTAATGGACAAGAATTTGATTGTGGCCCACCGGCTGACAAGCGTAATAGGTCTCTGTAAAGGGTTGATTGCTCGTGTGATTTGAATAGCAATTCGTATCGCAAGTTCGTAATAAACCTACCTATGTAGAATCCGGATTCTCCCCTAGAATGTATTTTTATCATGTAGTGGTATTATGCCTAAGTTTAGAATAATGCCGGCTCTCTTTCATCATACCGCATTGTTCCGGATTCATTGTGTTTCTGACTACGAAGAAACTGAAATATGACTAATTTATATACCACTTTATTTGTATATAACTTTTGCTGTAATAATCATATATTAATATATTAAACTAGTTGTACCCGCGACTTCGTTCGCGTGGATGTCAGAAAATAACAACATGTCATATATTTTTTCCTGTTTTTGCAATTTAATTCATTAATGCTCAGCTCCTATTAGTCACAGCGTGATGTTATATTATTATTATAGCCTATAGCCTTCCTCGATAATTGGACTATCCAACACAAAAAGAAATCTCCAATTTGAATCATTAGTTCCTGAGATTAGCGCATTCAACCAAACAAATAATCAAACAAACTCTTTATAAGCTTTATTAAATAATATTAGTATAGATTATATTTATATGTAAAAAGCTTAACATAATAAATAAAATTCAATAATTTGATTATTCTCTTAGAAGCACCGCCATGAACTTTCTGTTAAATCCAATCGTTGACTTTAAGTCAAATCAAATGAAATACTCTTTATTTAATTATGACTTGATAGAAAGCACATTTAAATGTTCCAAATTTTGTACCTTTTAGCTGATGCGCAAGGAATTTATCAGAAGAACCGACATTTATAATAACTTATGTCGTTACCATACACAGTAATATTTGTTTACAAAAATGTTATACATAACCTTTTTAGGGTTCCGTAGCCAAATGGCAAAAAACGGAACCCTTATAGATTCGTCATGTCTGTCTGTCTGTCCGTCCGTATGTCACAGCCACTTTTCTCCGAAACTATAAGAACTACACTGTTGAAACTTGGTAAGTAGATGTATTCTGTGAACCGCATTAAGATTTTCGCACAAAAATAGAAAAAAGCAATAAATTTTGGGGGTTCCCCATACATAGAACTCAACATTTTTTTTCATCAAACCCATACGTGTGGAGTATCTATGGATAGGTCTTCAAAAATCATATTGAGGTTTCTAATTTAATTTTTTTCTAAACTGAATAGTTTGCGCGAGAGACACGTCCAAAGTGGTAAAATGTGTGTCCCCCCCTGTAACTTCTAAAATAAGAGAATGATAAAACTAAAAAAATATATTATGTACATAATCATGCAAACTTCCACCGAAAATTGGTTTGAACGAGATCTAGTAAGTAGTTTTTTTAATACGTCATAAATCCTACGGAGCCCTTCATGGGCGAGTCCGACTCGCGCTTGGCCGGTTTTTGTTTACATTATAACGAGTAATGTCTTTAAATTCACACCAGGCATTGGCATCATTCAAGTAATCGTTTTCTTTATAATTACCTTTTCTCATAAGAGTCTTTTTTACATGCGCTTTAAACTTATGAAAAAGCAGTAACACTTTGTGGAGCTTTGTTGCAAAAAGTTATACATTACCCCATAAATGAGCCTCTAGTTTTTGAAGCCTGTACGTTGGGACGGCAAGTTTATATTATTTTCTTGTGTTTAAATGGTGAATTTTGAAATTGGTTTTAAATGTTTTATAATATTTATAGACATAAATTTAATTTTTATAAATATACTGTCCTGATAAAGTCAATAAATCCACACTTTACAAACATTGGCAATGCCAATGGGATTTCTCTCATCTCATAAAGGGGAGACAATATGGTAACCTTCAACCAGTTATTCCAATTAAACCTTGGTTTTTTAAGTTTAAATATTTAAAGTAGCATGTTACCTCAGTTATAATTCGGTTGCGGCTAGGCCATAATTGCTCCCAGAATGCTCCCCCCGGACACTTCTCCGGAGGAAGTGGCTGTCGCCATCCCTCCCGTGTCGAACGTGGAATTCGACACGGTGAGGGATAGGTTCCGGCGCAAAAGGAAGGCGCCGGGACCGGACGGTGTCCCAAGCAGGGTTCTGGCCCTGGCCCTGGGGCACCTCGAGGAGCGGTTCCGGGCGGTGCTAGACTTGAGCATCGCCTCGGGCCGCTTCCCCAGTCGGTGGAAAGTGGACAGGCTCTGCCTATTGAGAAAAGAGAGTCGCCCTGCGGATTCCCCGGCAGGGTACCGGCCGGTGGTACTGCTTGACGAGGCTGGGAAGTTCCTGAAAAAAATTCTAGCTTCCCGCATCGTCAAGCACCTAGAGGACAGGGGGCCGGATTTGGCGAACAACCAGTTCGGCTTCCGCACCGGTCGGTCCACGATGGACGCGGTGGCCCTCCTCAAGAGGTGGACTGAGGGAGCCACAGCTCGTGGAGAGGTTGTTGTTGCGGTGTCTCTTGACATCCGCAATGCCTTCAACAGCTTGCCCCACGAGTGCATAAAGGAGGCACTCCGTTTCCACCGGGTGCCTCCGTACCTCCGCGCCCTCGTGGAGAGCTACCTGGAAGATAGGTCAGTTCCCTACGAGGTACCGGACGGTCGCGTCCATACGTGGGCAATGGCAGCAGGTGTGCCCCAGGGCTCCGTACTAGTTCCCCTACTCTGGAACCTGGGGTACAATTGGGTCCTGCGAGGCGGCCTCCTGCCACGAACGGAGGTCGTCTGCTTCGCTGACGATACGCTCATCGCGGCGAGAGCTAAAACGGGGGAGGAGGCGGTCCACCTTGCGTCTGCGGTTGTTTTGGTCACTACTTGCACCGGGTCGCGCGTCGGGAGGAAACGCCGCAGTGTCATCACTGCGACGCTCCCGACGACACTGCCGAGCACACCCTTTTGGTGTGCCCAGCCTGGCGACGCCAGCGCAGCGAACTCAATGCTGCGCTGGGAGACGGAGACCTCTCGCTGCCGAGCATGGTCGTGGCCATGCTCCGTGGCGAGGCGGAATGGGGGGCTGTCGCCTCCTTTTGCGAAAACGTCATCTCGCAGAAGGAGGCCGTCTAATGACCCTGCCGTGGAGGCCTGCGTGCACGGTTGGCCCCGTGCACGCCGCCGTAAGGCCCTCCGTCTGGGGATTGCCCTGGTGTTCTCGAGCAATCCCCCCTTGGCGATAGCCTGACCAGTTGGTCAGGCTTGCCCGGGCGCGTGGGTAGTGGAGTCGCAGTGTGGACCTTACCTAGCGCGCCCATAAGGGCAGGAAGAACACCGGGGGGTTTTAGTGGGTAGACTTGGCACTCTGCCGAGAGAGCCCCACACCACACGCTCGCCATCTAGCCAACGGCGGGTATGGTGCGGTTACGCATTTCCCCCCGAAAAAAAAAAAAAAGGCCATAATTGCTCACCCGTATTTTTAGCAAAACTACAAATACGAGACAATTCAATCTGTGAATGTGGACTAGATGAAGGGTCAGCAGATCATATATTTTTTGACTGTTCAAACCACCAATTTTCCTTATATCATTATTTACCAAAATCAGTTCCCCGACCAGTTAATATAAATTTTCTGCTATTTCATGTGACAAAATCGATATTAAACGTTTTTGCTAATTTCATTGAAAAATATAAGATTAAATTATAGTCTCAAAATTAATGATTCATTAAACATTCCAATCTCATTTACTGCTTCACTTCCTATAATAAATACTAACCACCCCCACCGGCTATTAGTTCAAACTCAAACTCAAACTCAAAAATCTTTATTCAATATAGACCTTTACAGGCACTTATTGACGTCAAAATAAAAACATAAAAATCTTCAACCAAGAATCTAATTAACTAAATTATTTAATCCTTGTATGTACACACACCCCAACCATTATTAAGATGTGTGCAAATACAAGTCAAATGAAAAAAAAAAAAAAAATTGACTCTACACCTGTTCGGAAATTGGGAGAGCCTTCTCAAGAAGAACAGGCAAGAAACTCGGAAGGTCTTGTATTTTTTTTTGTCTCCTCTTTTAAAATGCCAACATTACAATATTATATTTCACAAACATTTTTTTAAATAATATAGAAATGCCTGTCGGTGTGAGTGGAACAGTTACTCGAATGAAATTTATCCCACTATCACAAAGTGTTAACACCCTTTAAACGTCAATTATCACATTTTTTGTCAATCCCAAGCAGTTTTATCTGTCATATAATCAGACACTTTATAATATGCTTTTTTCATAAGTGCGCCCTTGATAGCGACTTTAAATTTATTCAAGTTAAGTGCTTTAATATTATTTGGGATTTTATTGTAGAAACGTACACAAAGGCCTTTGAAAGAATTATTAATTTTTTTAAGCCTAGTATTTGGTAACGCTAACATATTCTTTTGCCTAGTATTTACTGAATGAATATCACTGTTTTTACAAAACGAATGTATATTTTTATGAACATATACTATATTCTCGTAAATATATTGCGACGCGACGGTCATTATACCAATTTCTTTAAATTTTTCTCTCAAAGAGTCTCTTATTTTAAGGTTATAAATAGCACGAATAGCCCTTTTTTGCAGCACAAAAACAGTCTGAATGTCGGCAGCATTTCCCCACAGCAAAATGCCATACGACATCACACTATGAAAATAGGCAAAGTATACAAGTCTTGCTGTATCAACATCAGTCAGCTGACGTATTTTCCATACAGCGTAGGCTGCAGAACTAAGTCTCTTCGACAATTTATCAATATGTGGGCCCCACTGAAGCTTTGAATCTAAAGTAATACCAAGAAATACTACGGTATCCACAAGGTCCACATTTTTATGCTTTATGTTAACAGTGGTGTGAACCTCTTTAACATTGGGTAAAACAAATTTTATACATTTAGTTTTCCCTTCATTGAGGCACAAGTTATTCGCATTAAACCAGTAAACTATTCTTGAGATAGAACTATTTACATCGTCATAAATTTGCAATCGTCTTTTAATTTTAAACATAAGTGAAGTATCATCTGCAAATAATACAATCTCATGCCTGTCTTGTACAAAAGCAGGCAAGTCATTTATATATATTAAAAATAGAAAAGGACCAAGAATTGAACCCTGCGGAACTCCCATTTTAACCGAGGCGCCCTGGGACCTCTCCCCGTTGACGTCTACTTTCTGAATCCTCTCAGTCAAATAGGAGACGAGTAAATCCAGAACAGTGTCGCGAAATCCATAGTAGTGTAATTTCCTGATCAGGGTGTCATGATGAACGCAATCAAACGCCTTAGACAAGTCACAAAAAACGCCCAGCGCATCATGTGAGTCCTCCCAGGCCTCATATATATTTTGTATTAACTCAACACCAGCATCAGTTGTTGAGCGACCCTTTCTAAAACCAAATTGTTTACAGTGTAGAAGATTATTTCTGTTAAAAAAGCTTTGCATTTGTTCCAACATTATTTTTTCAAAGATTTTGCTAAAAGTAGGTAGCACAGAGATAGGTCTAAAATTATTGGGGTCTGATGTGCTACCAGATTTGTGTAATGGAATAATTTTACTCAGTTTCATTAGATCAGGAAACACACCACAGTCAATGCAATCATTAAAAATATTAGCAAGTATTGGAGCTATTGTTTCTATTACAGATTGGGAAACATCTACAGAGTTGCCCCACAGATCCACGGTTTTCTTTTTATTCAGCGTTTTAAATGACTTTATTAAATCATTTGCACAAATATGGGCAAATTTAAATTTATCATCACAAGTTTTAACATAATCTTTTAGAATAGATTCGGCTACAGTGGGGGAGGAATCCAAAGATTTTGTGATTAAAACTGGAATGTCAGTAAAGAATTTTTCAAATTCTGTAGCTACCTCAATATCTACTGTAACTTTCTTATTTTCAATATTTAAACAAAAATTGTTGTTATTAGTTTTTACTCTTCCGGTTTCATTATTAATAATGTTCCATGTCGTTTTAATTTTGTCACTACTATTTTTTATTTTAGAGCTTAAATAATTGGACTTTGCAAATTTACAAACTTTTTTAAATACTTTGGAATAAGTTTTTACATACAATTTAAATTGATCACTAGTATTTAATGAACGCTCATTGTAAAGTTCATAAAGTTTTATTCTGCTTTTGTGAATACCTGGTGTGGCCCATTCACTAAAAGCTAATCTACCATTGACTGAGATGGTTTTTGGAACAAAGATATTTTTAAATTCACAACAAAATGTGTTAAAAAAGTTTTCATACAATTTATTTGGGTCTTCGTCATAATCAATATACTTTAAATTAATACCAAGATTATTATTGAAACGCTCCAAGCGGCCAGCAGTCTTTGGTACAACAGTGATATTCTTTTTCGCCATAAGCTTACATTTGTAAGGTATAGTAACAAATTGACCAGAGTGGTCAGATTCTAAGTTATTAAAAACATTTTGTGCTAATGGTTCTATGTCAGTATAAATATTATCAATGCATGTGGCAGAAAACTCAGTAATTCGTGTTGGCTCCAGAAATAAGTTTTTAAGATTATATGACTGAAACAAATTTTTAATTCTCATACATAAACTAGAGTTTTCTAATAAGTTAATATTAAAATCTCCACAGACTAATATTTGTTTGCCTTGCTTACAGACTTTATTTAAAACTTCATCCATTATATTTTCAAAGTGGTCATACAATCCCGAAGGAGGCCTGTATACGCTCACTACAATAATCTGGTCCAACTCTACACAGGCAATTTCTATTGTTCGTTCAACTGAGAGGTTCACAATATCTTTACGATCTTTATATTTAAGCTTTTTATTTAATATGATTAATGAGCCACCGCGAATTGCATTTTCTCGACTGAACGAACTACCAACCTGGTGGTTGCTAAAATTAAACATGAACTGGTAGCTTTTAAGCCAATGTTCGGTTATACAAAAAATGTCTACTTTACTACTGTTCATGAATAACTCAACTTCCAGATCTTTGCCCATCATTCCTTGCATGTTCTGGTGCACCAGGTTGATAAAATTTACATGTTTATTATATTCAAATGGGTCTTCCAGTACATTATCTAATAAACAATTTTCATTTTGTTCTTTATTTAACATTATGCAAGAGGATTTCTCTATTGTCTCAATACCTAATTTAAAGACTTACTAACTAATACATCAGTAATATTACTGACAGTCATCCTACTTCTACGTTGCTCAATAGGAGCAATTTTTGTAGCCAAGTTCTTGGCTGAGATATAAAAATAATATGATAGCGATTTTGCTATTCGTCTCTTATAATAATTTGATAGACAATATCTATTATCTTTAGTCAAATACAATCTATTTACATAATTATTGATGTCAATTAAATGAAATTTATTATTATGACATAAGGTACTTAACTTTAAATTCAATTTATATCTTACACTATTTTCCTCTTGTGACAAGTTGTTGTAATAAGGTAATGTGAACAAAATAATTTTTTGTACATTTAAATTATTTAATTTATTTAAATAATGAGTCAGGACTTTTTTGTTCATATTACCTCTATTTGCAATAAATAACAACAATGTAGTAGACTGGTTAAATTCACATTCGATCACTTTTTTTAGTATGTCACAGTACGTAGCACCAGGCATGCAATAGTTCATTATTGAATGTCCCATGTTTGTTAGAAGTTGGCCCATACCTATGCCAATGTCATCACTAAACATAACAATATTGTCACTTGTGACCACTGAAGTCTGTAGTAATTGTGCATAGTCAGCTGCTGGTGGCTGAGATACCATGTTGAGAGCAGGACACGCATGATCAGGTACAACATTATAAATTATTTGGCTATCCAATGTTAAGCTATCGTTAGTGGAACTTAAGGAGTGTTTGTCCAGTAAGGCCTGATATCTGTCTTCATTAAATTGACAAAGTGTGGCTAGCTCTGTGACTGATTGGATATGCTCCTTAATTTCATTTTGAGCATTGTAATAATTTTTTGTCATGTTTGCTAAAGAATTTTGCAAGTTATTAATGACATTATTTAATTCTTGTATGTCCCTTTCATACATGTTTCTGCTCTCTCTCAATTTTGAGTCAAAAATGTCCAACGAATCTATTAAGCAAGCACGCTGCTTTCGTAATTTAATATTACTTTTAAAAGAGTTATGATTCTTAATTAATTTTTGTTTCTTCTTAATTAATTTATTAATTTTAACATATTTTTTGAGTTTATTTTTACTACTAAAATGTAAAGGTATGGACTTAACTGATGTACCTGAATACTGCTGTGTGAGATTTTGTCCACCAGGAGATTGCATTAGCTCCTCAAAAAGACTATGGGTATGTATAATTTCACTATTTTGCATTTTGTTTGCTAGTCCTATGTCTTATTCCCCTTACTAACCCACACAGTAACTTACAAATATTTTTATGTGCTTTGTCCGCAGGTAGCCCAACCGAGTAACCGACTTGAGTAAATAGTCAACTTCATTTTTCTACATTACGTGTCTTTTTCGAACTCGACATTAGCGGGATTGTCGCACACATAGTGACAAAAGCCCTAATCACAAAAGAAAACTCAAAAAATATTAATTTCTCTATATAAATTTCTTGGAAAATCTCTGGCTCGTGAATTATAAATAGCACGAACACTATTTACGAACGTTTGAACCAAAACCAAAACGTTACCGTTCCCATATGTTTTGACACCTGACAGCTGTCAAGGTGTTGTCAAAATGTATGGGAACGGAAACGTTTCTGATTTGGTTGAAACGTTATAAATAGTGTGATCAGCCGATCCCCACAATAGTAGACCGTATGACATGATACTGTGAAAATAACTAAAATTAATCAATTTTAAATACCAATAAGTTGTCTTAATTTCTTGCTACATATGCTGCAAAACTAAGTCTGTTTGCTAGGGACTCAATATGTGTCACAGCAAGCTTCAATCTATACTAATATTATAAAGCTGAAGAGTTTGTTTGTTTGTTTGCTTGAAGGCTTTAGGCTATATAATATCACGCTACGACTAATAGGAGCTGAGCATCAATGACAAATGTTGCAAAAACGGGTAAAAAATATACGGCGAAACGTAGTTCGCTGGCACAGCAGAGCTAGTCTGGTATAATACCCAAAAATTTTGTAAAACGAATTTAACAATTTAGTTATTCATGTTATAGATATCCACTTACCTTACATATGGCAATAAAAATTTAATACATTTAGTTTTATTTGAGTTCATGATAAATTATTCATTGTAAAACAATGCGATACTTTAGAGAGAGTACTAGGTATATACAACATCAATATTTTCGTTTTCTTTGTCGACCTTAAATATTAAAGAAGTATCGTCTGCAAATAGTATTGTATCACACAGATTATTATTGAAGTGTGGGAGGTCATTAATGTACCTAAATTAGGACAAGCAATGGTCCCAATGTCTGTCTGTATGTTATAAGTGACCTTTAAGGCACGCCCATGATTTTAGGCGCACCAGCAAACTCATTTTTTTAAATAACAAATTTCTGGTCCCTATTGGACAAAGAAGACTCAATAAGTCTTATTGCTACTTAAAGACACCATTTTTCAACGAGTTTGATGACCAATACAATGAAAAGCCTTCGGCAGAGCTCCAAATGTAAGTATCAATGACATCTTGTGTACGCTCCCAAGCGGCAATAATGTGTTTGAGAAGTGCAACTCTAGCACAACGTAGTGTATTAATGGTGGTTACTTTTAAAGTGTATAGTTGAAATAGTTTCCTACAAGTTCTATACACATACTGGCGTAGTCCATCACTAAAGTTATTTCTTCCATTTTAAACTTTAATAACTTTTTAAAATATTTTTTTTTGTTATTTAGAAAAGGAAACAAACAGCTTGATATATGGCATATGAGTACAAAAGTGGATGGGTACATAGGCCAATACAGTTTTCACTAATAATTAATACTAAACAGTTGAGCAAACACTAAATCTATAATATAATATATAAAGCTTATGGAGCCTAAGGGGAAAAAATATCAAATTGTTGATAACACTATCATTACATTCATCTTTTAAATGGAGAACTGGACCTGGTAATTCCGATAGTTGTACATTATGTTTACTGTGCAATAATGTTTTATTAATATATGTTGTGCTCCAAAACCGGAAATTACTTGAATGGTATAGCGCTGAAAATCATAATAATGCCAATCTCAACTATGCTGCTCTTTTCACACAGACTCTACAACTTAACTAGTGTAATAGTATTTTTTAACAAGCATAGCTATATAGAGGTATATGTAGTTTGTTATAATGGAGGTATTTTGTAAAAATATAAAATAATATAATTCTCATAATATTTAGTTCTTCTTGGACATGCTATTGCAGAATCAGCCGTTGAGGGCTTTTTTGACCCTGTATTGTTCTTTTTTTTGTTTATAGAAAGCGAGAGTCCATTTAGTTCTAATGTACTACGTACTAGAGTAGCTATCCCAAGCAAAGGTCTTGTCCTATTTTGTTAAGAATTAAAACTAGAATTTGCTGCAACGCTAAAACAATACTTTATTGTCTGTCCAAATGATTGAAACACAACGCTCGCTTCTAGAGTGCAGTTTTCTAGCAACCAAAAGGTCGAAAGCGCCTTGTACGACGCGTTTTGTGCGGCGCTTACTTAGTGTGTACTTACAGGTGAAAAGTGATACCTTGGGCTTTATTTGCATTTCCTGAGTTATTTAAACAGTACCTCAGCATAGGTGAAGGCACGTTTGATAAAATAGAACTCAGAACACAAACTTATAAACTAATATAGATGGAGCGACCTAATGTGTGTTGCAAACAATCTAATTGTGACGTCTTTTCTAGAACGTAATATATTATAACTCAATAATAAAATGAATGTATACTAAATGGACGGTACGTGGAAGTGGAGTCTAATCAGAAAAGTTTTTCTTTTTGTTTGTGTTTTGTAATGCGCGAGGTCAGATAAACATTCTTTATGCGATATATGGAGTAGTCTATTATGTACTCACCTATTTGAGGTACATCATAAGGTCGGCTGGATCGCGAGGCCCGCAGCATCATCTGGCTGGCGATCTCGGAGGGTAGGTGTGGGGCGCGCTTGGAGTTGCGCGAGCGGCGGCGCTCGTTGCGCAGCGCGCCGGGAGGCAGAGGCGGCGGCGGCTGGCGCGGCGCATACGCCGGCGGCTCCGGCTCGAACAGCTCGTGCAGCGGGCGCGCGCGCGCCGCCTCGCGGCCGCCGCGCCACTCGCCCGCGAACCGGCGCGGCGTCTCGGCGGCCGAGCGCAGCGCCAGCGCCGCCAGAACCGTCGTCACGCAACACACGCGCATACTGATCGACCGCGCCCCCCACCACACGCGCATCCCCCTCTACTAAGTACACAGCCCGATGCGAACGCTGCCGGGGCGCACGCCCGACCACATTATTCAACCTCTAGCGGTGGATCGAGCGTTTTCTTTATCCGCCTCGCCACAATTCTGTTGCACACTACGGCGAGGAAGAGGTGTCAGCTGTTGGTTGAATCCTGAAACAAGGGAAATGACGGTAAAGTGACGGTACCTACCCATCTCTCCAACTCACGCCACATCTTACCCTTCTAACCGGAACACAGCAATGCAAGCACAGCTGCTTTGCGGCAAAAATAGGTAAGACGCAGGTACCTAAACAGACGACCCTGGTAAAGAGTCTTCCTCCGGTAATGAAGTCTCATACTATTTTTCCGGGAACAACCCTAAGTTTAATGCTTAATGCGCATACTACATACAGTTCTCTTCATAGAATACGAGTATGCCTACATATCAATCTTAAATAAGTAATTGCTAAAAAATTGCGTAGCTGATGATAAACAATTTATTCAATAAATATTTATTTCTTTGTTATCGATGATATCATATTTATTTGGAAGAACAAAACCTTTTTGAATACTAATGTCTTATTACGTTTGAATCATGATGACAATGTAAAACATTTCACTGGTTACAATTGTGCTGTATAATCTCATTTAAGTAGATGCGGATCCATCAGCGCTTATAAATAAATTCTCAGATACAGCGATAAATAGCCCACCCTTTTCTACGGACATCTCACTATCCGAACATAAATCATGGACCCAATATAAAATATGAAACAAAGTTTTGACAAGTTTACTAATAAATATGACGTTTAGTGCGGCCTTCACTTCTTAAATGTCACTTCGAACCACAGACGTATAAAGGGAAGTGTGAGTAAGCCAGAAGAGTTTCCAATATACGAGTAAGTATATTGAATCTACATTGATTACCTATACCGATTTGGAAACGGAATATTATTCAAAATGAACATTAAGATATTTTCTGGTATCACGATTGTGATGAATGCATTTTATTAAAGGCATAAATAAACATGTGGATAAGTTGTATGTTTGTAATCCTTTTATTTTATTTTTCAAAACACGAATGTGGGTCTATTACACGAAGCGTAGCCGAGCGTAATAAGGGTATCACATGAGGGTTTAATAGCTAATTATATGTACAGTTGCATACATATCTACACCGATGATAATGTATCTTCTGTTGAAGATTCTGAAACAATTTTCTTTTCTCTACTTGTGGTTAAAATAATAGAGTTTGGAAATGTCCTTTGCTAAATTAAAATATCTGGTAATTTATCAATATATTGTATTACTCATTTTTGTAAACAAAAATATCGAATAAATATGGCGGGATACGACGAAAGTTCAGATAATCCACAGAACACAGTAAAAGAGGCCGAATAGTGATACAACGCGATTTGTACGAAAACCGCTGTCGCCGGCCCGTCAGCACTACATTCTCATCTTTTCTTAAACTAAACTACCACTACACTACCACATCAACTATCCACTTCTCAGCCTGCAAGTAATAATTGCATAAAAGGCATTTTTCATATTTTTCAGAAGCAATTTACAACGTCACATCACATGGTTAAGGGTAGGCGCGCATACGCTGCGCACAAGGTCTTTCTAAGCTGTTGTATTATGTTGTGTGAGATAACTTAGACCTACTTTATGTTTCAAAATTACAGCGCTATGAATTTAGCGCAACTATTGTCATGAAAGGCTCGTACATAAAATGTCATTTTTTGGAACTGCTTATAGAATTAATGAGTTTGATGAGTAGACCCCTTTGCGCGACAGGGCTCGAAACTGTTTTAAAACCAAAGGAGTTGTATAATGAAATTTAGTAGAATATTATACACTCGTTTGGATATTGTTATAATTATTATGACACTGGTTGTTTTAATAATGGCAATAAGCTGTTTCAGATACTTTTCTACAGGATTTAAAGCATAGATGTAGATAAAGATAGTTATGTCATAGAATGTGTGATAGATAATAAGTCCTTGATCTCAGAATATCATTTTGTTGGTAGAATATTAATAATAATGTCCTCCTAACAGATATTCGCTCATGGCGGCCAATCTCAACAGAGACTAACCATCTGCGCAGGAGATATTATAGTGCACAAATGACTACTCAAACGCAAGTGCACTCTCTGTTCCTTCACTCGCCTAGTCCGATGTAACGGTTAGCCAACACGACCGAGGCAAGATCAGGCGTAGGACCCACTGTTTAACGAGTCTTCCGAAGCACGGAGGAGCTCGAGAAGTTTCGTATTTTGGTCACCCATCATAGGACAAAAGGACAATTAAATTTTTAAAGATTGATGTTTTACTAAGTAAGTTTTCAGTCAATTTTGTATACTGTTATTTAAATCAGAAATTTAATACAATGTGTGGATGCGTCATCAATGATCCAACTCTTAGTAGACTTCTATCATATACTTCAGAATATATCACATTACCTCCGATACTACGTCTGCCAAAATGTTGGCACAAATTAAGGAAATCAAAGTTATAAACACATTATAAATAGCTCTACGCTAAGGCCTTTATGTAAACAAAGGCTTAGGCTTTCTAGCAGGCCTATGCTGTGAC
The DNA here is from genome assembly GCA_963935595.1 of Schoenobius gigantellus. Lineage (NCBI taxonomy): Eukaryota > Metazoa > Arthropoda > Insecta > Lepidoptera > Crambidae > Schoenobius > Schoenobius gigantellus. The sequence continues at coordinate 16,065,539 of OZ012553.1, forward strand.
TTTTAGTAGCCTTTTGTTGCGGTGTTTTATTATTTGGCAGCAAATGATCTACGAGTATCTTTATAGCGTCTCTAGATTTTTTACAAAATGATCACCTTAGGTATCATGACATGTTGAACCACGTTTTATCAGTGTCCTAGAAAGCCACTTGGACATTCTCGTCGGAAGGGTGTGAGTTGAATACTATAAGTGGCGTTAGTCTTTTAGTTGCATGTTGCGTATTTCCTTCTGCTTTTTTTTTCTGAGGTCGGCTTGACTTCAAATGATTAATGTATCTTAATTTGATTATAGCAATACCTAAGTAACATTTGAGCAGCACAAGTCACTAAACTATGGAATACATCTTTATATATTCATGGAATATATTGAACATTAAAAATGGGTGCTCGCTCACATTTAAGAAGATTGATTTATAAATACTATGTAAATATTTATCAAATAATATACCCTCAAATATTTCTTAGTTAACTTAGAAATGCTGAAAAAAACTAAAGCTCTTACCGATAGAAATACAGATGTAAAGCTTTTTCGAACACGTTCCAAAGCACATAGAAATAATAATTTACGAGGGTCTATCTTCAGCTTAGTTCAACGTGTCGTTAACTTCTCCATTAGGCGGCGAGTCCGGGAACTCGGCCCTCCTAACCAACTGCTAACGATGTTATACCGATTTAAAAAGGCCTTTCCGCTAAATATACCTGTAATATAATAAAGACGACACCACCGCTCCTCCGTTATAGTCTAAGTATAGCATGAAATTGTGTCTGAAAATATCGATTCTAAACTTTAATGCCCTAATGCTCGCAATGATAAAAGTTAAGTTCTTAGCTTGAAGCAAACTTGTGTTTAAATAATGGTGGCATTAAGCTTCTAAAGCTTTTTAATTTATAAGATCGCGTTTTTATAAACGTAGAACTTAAGTACTAGGCACTTCATTATAGTAAAAGAAGTAACAAGTGATTAAATTAGTTACCACCTGATACTGGAATCATGTCACTAAAACGAGTCGCATTGCTTGTAATGATTAATAGGGCTATTATGTATTAACATATTCAAATAGTAGCTGAAATGTATGTATGTGTACAAGTTTTGTGTGAGCGGGTGTATAAATTCGAAGTTCTACTCTTTAATCTTATAAGGTCCAAAATCAGGTTCAGCTACGGAAATTACATATCCTTCAAGAGCAACACTTACGTAACGAAAGAGATGACCTTGTCCTGGCAAAAGGATGTACTCGTAGGTACATTACGAGTTAAATATATCTTCATATTACCGGTTAAGTATCATACAATTGGGTTAATTTAGAATTAAAGGGCGGTAATCAAAGTGTACTCTAAGTTTCTTGTACAAAAATACTTTGGAGTACAAGGTCCGAAACCTGTAGCGTGCTATCGGCACGGCTATATTTATATTAGGGGGCGCTCGGTGGGCCGTTGACGTCATGGCGGGTGGGGGTAGGCGGCCGAGCTGAGCGGCGCGGCGCACCCTCCGCTACGCACTTGCAAATTCGCACATCTATGAATGAAGGAATTAAATTATCCCCAAAACGCGAGCGCCGAATTCCCAAAAATCTGACTTTGAGCTTCAAGCTGTTTGTCTTAGGTATGTCGCAGCCATTTTGTACAATAAGCCGTAGTACGAAACGTAGATATTTTACAAATTAGTTTTCTTGGTCGCATAGTATTTTTATAGTTTATTATATTAATATTACATTAACATTTCGCAATATTGTCATTAAACCATATCCATAATTGTAATAAGTCCATAATCCAATACGAAAAAAATTTATTTTCTGAACTTAAATTTGGTAATACAAATATACTTTTTTATGTTACTAGCTTTGCCCGCGAACTACCTACATTTCGCCATAACAATTGTTAAAAAATTCTGGAAAGCACCTCTCTTATCAACTAGGGGTATAAAAAATAGCCTACGACCTATTCTCAGACCTGCCAAAAATACACAAAAAATTTCATAATAAAAATGGGTGAAATTTCGGAGGAATTCGATAACAAACACTCTGACACGGGATTTTTATATATTAGACTAGCTGTGCCGGCGAACTACTTTTCGCCATAAAAAAAATAGAAAAAAATAGTTTACGACCTATTCTCAGACCTACTGAATATACACAAAAAATTTCATAAAGATCGGCCAAGCCGTTTCGGAGGAGTTCGGTAACAAACACTGTGACACGAGAATTTTATATATTAGATAATAAAAAAGTCATGACAAAATGTTTCAAATAATTAGGTATATAAGCAATCGCTATTTCAACATCCATTATGTTGAAGCCATATAATGACTGTGACATATGCATAAGTACCTAGTACTTTAAGTCTACGTCAATATATGTATATGAATATGAACTAGAAAGACATTAGATTAGATTAACTATCTTTAATTATATTAATCAAATATTTTAATCATATCCACCTGATATATCGTAAAATGACATTAGCAACTCTATTTCGCAATTCTATCTTCGATCTAAACTATATAGGCGAAGTCGTGGTAAACAGTGTTATTGTAAATGTAAGGTTAAAAAATGTAAATCTTTTAAATATAAGGGTGATACAGTTCTGCTAACTACCTACCGCCGAAATTATCTTGCAATTAGAATATTACCATTCATGCAATTAAAGCAATTAAAATAAATTAAACTTGGTCAATTGTTTATAATTGTGAGTTCTATAGTAAATTAGAGTTAAATTATTGTTTCAAGAGTGTACATAGTGTTTTACGGGGTGGTGCGTGTGTCCACAACAATCGGTGTGTTCCGTGTCACCGGAATAACTCCACTTGATGCGGGTTTCAATTCAATTATTCGTATCACGCAACTGGCTGCTTACAGTATGTCATCAAGTCGCGAGTAAGCACCGTGAAATAACACGTACATCAAAATCAAAAATTCAAATATGAACTGATGGCTCTTTTGAATCGTCCAAATTTTACTACCCGCTACCTAAAATCTTAATTTATAACAAACATGCAAACGATGAAAGCTACATCTAAATATTTCCGCGAAAAATGAATTATCTTGATGACAATTCGTTCGAAAAGCGAAATATGTGGCGTGATAATTTATTAAGTGGTATTGTTAAGTATGAATATTCAGCGTTTTTCGTGATTTACGACGAAGCGTCGGGTGACGTCGTCTTCAAAGCTTCGAACAACAACTGTAAAAACATGAAACTGTTAGCACGTGTATAAAAAATGTTATTGTTATCAGAACTTGTAGTTTCAAGTTACTTTTTATTAATGGTACACTAAAAACCCTTTTATAACGACGCCTCAAGTTTATGGTCTAATTTTAATTTTTTCGTGCTTTTACTGAGTATTCATTATCATCATACTGAATGCGACGTAAGGAGCTTTTTCTAAATTATAAAAGACGATTACATAATACGTACAGTACCACATTGGGGATTACATTTTATTTCGTAAGAAGCTGTTTTCCACATAAGTAAAGGTTGAGAGGAATTTGACGGAGAGAATCGATGTGTCCCGTGTGTGTGCCCCGACCTTCGTTTCTTCTTAATTTACTTTTATATTAACCTTGTAAAAATACTATTAACTGAAACACATTGTATTCTATCGTCACTCGTAAGACATTTATTCCTTTTTAACGAAAAAGTATTGCGTACTTATTGTATGTAAAAATGCATAACATTAGTCGTGCCGTGCCATCTACATGTCGTTAGAAATAAGGACTGCTTCTTTAAAATAATATTTCGGGAACATTTTTTTTAATTCATATAGTATAACATTTTTTCTTTTGTTTTCTTTTCAAGATTTCTTATATTTTTTCAATTAATTCATTATCAACATCATCATCAGTTATGTATAAAAGGTTAAGGAATGTCACATATTTCTCTGCTTGGCCCAATGGTTGACTAGTAGAGGGCTGTGCTTATCGCTAAGTCCGCCAAATGCACAAATTGTATGTAGAATTAAAGCCTAAATACATTTCTTCTCAAATAAGTAGACGAAGTAGGCTACCTGAAGGCTTTTCAACCGATTTAAACTCAGTCTTCTGTTTGTTTTAAAAACAACAGTGTTCCAAGAAAAGTGTTCTAAGCTGATTTTGACTCAATTAATCAGGGTCTTGGCTCAGTTGATTGGTTAAGTGTTTTCTCGCAAGGATGTCGATTCTATGGTGGAAGTCTTTTATGACAATTTTAATTCTTCAATTAATAAATTTGAATTTGGTATACGCGACCATAAGTAAAATTATCAAATGAGAAACGTATGTAAATACCAAGAAAAGTGGAAGTGTCAAATATATTGCTTTTACGGAGAAAAAAATAAGGCAAAATCCAAAATATTTTTGGTTATATATAAAATGGCTCTCTATTTCTAGGCATAAAAATTATTGTCATAAAATCATATTCCATAATTTCGATTGTAATAATCGTCAAGACGCATAATAATCAGGAAGCAGAATGGTAATAAGCATAATATTGTGTGGCAGAAAATCATTTGTCATAAGTATTAAAACCCATAAACTCGAAATACAGAACAACTTGACGCATAATTTTTCAAAGCATAATTAATGTTTAGCATATTAATCACAACGAACAATACAATTACGCAGAATTTCTCTAGGCATAAAAGGCGCGCAAGCATGCAGCAATGTAAGCAAACATGCAGTATGCATGCATGCAAGCATGCAAATTGCAAGCAAGCATGCAACATGCAAGCAAGCATGCAACATGCAAGCAATTATGCACAGTGCAAGCAAGCATGTACCACGAAAGCAAGCATGCACCTTGCAAGCAAGCATGCACATGCATGGTTTCTGTCACGGCTCCGACGCTGCGGGGCTCCGGCGGTCCCACGCGAGCTTATCGTCGCAGATGGTTTTCGCCCACCACCGCAGCTTCGGATTGCTGGCCGGCTTCGCCGGCCATCCTCAGCCGCGGCGGCGAGCGTTAAAACCACCTACTCCTCAGCTCGCGAGCCGCCTCACCCCTCCGCGCCTACGCGGGTTTGAATTACACTCTAGGGGTAGGGCAAACAAGACTACGTGGAGTCGGTTTTGCAGCGATTCGTTTCTGTCACTAGTAGCATGAATTAATTACTTTGTCAAATAAAAAATCTATATATTCTATGAAAAAATATATCAAATGAAAATATAGAATATTCGACTATCATATTTGAATAAAATAATATATGAAATGTTGTTATAAAAAGTTTAGTAAAACAGAGAGTAAACATTGTATCTAATGAACGTGATATCCCTTAAAATAAAATCATTTCTAATTATAAGAAATGCCCCAAAATATTAGGGATATCATTAATTATGACACTTAAAATTATGGCAAAACATTTTAGGACTACCAATATTATGTCAAAAGAAATTGGGGATTTCATTAATTATGCTTCATAAAATTATGCCTTTGGATAATTGTGCCTTATAAAAATTATGCAAAGAAAAAATTATGTGACGTTAATGTTATGCTTTTCGATTATTATGCTTAGTGATTTATGCCAAGCGTCTTTATGACAAACAACATTATGCCAAATGAAAGGTCCCCATATAAAATCTATGCACGGAAACAGCGGTTTGCTTCAATATGCAGACGATACAAAAATTTACAATATAGTTTGTAATATTGACCATTGCATTAACATACAGTCAGATTTAAATAATATTTACACACATTGCTTAAATAACAAACTGTTTCTCAATACTGATAAATGTCATGTTATTTCCTTTCCTCGCAAATTGTCTCCTATTTTACTTCCCTATTATACTTTATTAATGGTGTCGCACTCACAAGATTAACCTCCATACGAGACTTAGGAATAAACATGGATAGTGAAGTCACTTTTAAACTGCATATTGATAAAATTATACAAAGATCGTTCAGGGCATTAGGTTTTATTAACCGAATTTCAAAACCTTTCAGAAAAGCTAATACCCTTAAAATCTTATATTTTAGTTTTGTTAGGTCCATTTTAGATTTTGCCTCCATAATATGGACCCCGTTTTATAAACTTCATATCAAGCGGTTAGAAAAAGTACAGCAAAAATTACACAGACTCTTTCATCCTTAAAAAAAAACACAAATTGCTTAGCTTAGAAAATCGTCGTAAGGAATTTGACTTAGTTTTCATGTATAAAATACTTAATAATATAATTGATGATATGATATGACTATGACTATTGATTGCTCTGATATTTTATCTAAATTTGATTTTAAAATTAAGGCTCACCGTCACCTCCCTGCACGCTCCTCTCATATGTTACACATATTTATACCACCCCACCACCTAGTAGCAAAGAATATACCTCTAACAGATTTTGCTTTTTGTTGACAATTAGTTGTCTTTTTAGCCAATATTTAATTATATGTTAGTTTTGGGCACTCCGTGTCTATTATTTATGTAAAGTAATTCTCTAGATATTGAGAAATTATTGTAATGACTGTTTGTACCACACTAAATGAAAAAAAAATCATTTTTGAACTACGATTACGTAAGGTCATGTCAATGGTAAATTGATATTATTCAACTCGTTGATTCGACGAATGATCAATGTAATAATGCGATTTACATATTATTAACCATACCACCTAACATAATAACTGAGAGGGATACCGTATAGGGTAGCTTTTATTGCTGCGTTCCGGCTAAAAGGCAGTTAGATTACTATTGTGACTTTACATGTCACATTACAAGCTAATAAAATCAAAAATGATAGCACTCTTGATCAAAACTAGTGCTTTGAGTCAAGACCAAAACTGAACTCATCAACAGCTCATATACGTCCCCACCGAGGGGCTCGAGCCTACCCTAAACTAGGGCGTTTAGGCCTTAGTCAACCACGCTGGCCAAGTGCGGGTTGGTCGACTTCACACACAACCTGTAAAGAAATTCTTTATTCACAGGTGTGTGCAGGTTTCCTCACGATGTTTTCCTTCACCGTAAAAGCGTCGAATAAACGTACATTATGAATTCAAAATTTGAAAACACATTGGTACGTGGCGGGGTTCGAACCGCTACCACCCGATTGGAAGGCGACAGCTTTACGCACTACGCCATCGACGCAACGCAGTTTTCAGTTTTGAGCGCCATGATCGCTCAAAACTGAACTAATCCTTAAAAATGTTTAAAAATAAAATTGGCTTACGTTTTGTTGATAAATAACATTTTTAGTATAGGTATGTGTTTGAGTTATCGCCTGTAAAGGTTAGTGTTGAAGAAAGATTTGCGAGTTTAGTTTTGTGTTTGAGTTCATGACAGTCCAAGCCGTAGGCACTTAGCGAAGTAGTGAATAAAATTAACATCAAACGTTATTTCTGACTTTGATCATACCTACTACAAAAGTATTACCTAAGGAAACTCATGTAAAGCGTATAAAAGAATCTAAAACTCAATTCAAAACTTTGCTGCCCTAGCTCGAGTAATAATACTTTTCTCATCATGTGGAAGAACGAGTCGAGTTAAAAATATCGCTTGCTTCAAAGTACTCGTGATTTTACTACCAGTTTGTATTTGATTCTGCCGCAAAAATGTTAACTATATATGTCTAAGGTATTGGATATTGGCGGCTAATATGTAATTGCCGTTTTGGATTAAAAAATTAAATCAATTATTACTCTAAGGCATATATAAATCACATAATTTACCTTCAATGTCATGCCTTTATGGTGGAACTCAGGGGGTCTTAACATTGCCTGGTAGAGATGGCCTACGGCTATAATGCCACTTATTTTGTTGTTCATATTATGTAGGTTTTGCCCGCGACTTCCGTCCGCGTGGAAATCCTTTTTTATTGATTCCCTTTACAAATGCCCCCCCCAGTCTTCATACCAAATTTCATCTAAATCGGTTCAGCGGTTATTGATTCCCCATACAAACTTCCACCCTCCTTTTCTCCCCCTTAAGGGGTGATTTTTGCAATAAAAGCTATCCTGTGTCCTTTCCTGGAACTCAAACTATGTCTACTCAAACTCAAACTAGTGAACCGATTTAGATTTCATCTAAATCGGTTCACTAGTTTCGGCGTGAAAGCGCGACAAACAGACAGACAGAGTTACATTCGCATTTATAATATTAAGTATGAATTGTGTTCTAGTTTGTAAATAATTATGCAAAATAAAGTGTCTCTATCGATCAAAACAGACTGAAGGCATTTTGTATGACTTTTCGAGAAGGAAATTATTACCTACATGTTAAAAAATTGTTTTAGTCCCGGAAAAGATGGTAATCGTTTGGAGTCACGTCCGGCAAAAGGATGACGGATAATTGTTACCTGCCCCCCTACCTAACCATGATCGCTCAAAACAATATTAAAACCACACTGAGAGCGGGATGGCGCTACATGGCAAGAGCGGTGTCTCTGTTTCAAACATTGTTTAATTATGCTATATGTAATCATAAATACCTAGGCCTATGGTAGCCTGTAGGTCCTATAGTTTTAAAACGGTTTCTCGAGCAGTGTCTGATTATATGACAGATAAAACTGCTTGGGATTGACAATACATGTGATAATTGACGTTCAAAGGCTGTTAACACTTTGTGATAATGGGATAAATTTCATTCGAGTAACTGTTCCACTCACACCGAGACTCCGACAGGCATTTCTATATTATTTAAAAAAAATAAAAATGGTTGTGAAATATAATATTGTAATGTTGGCATTTTAAAAGAGGAGACAAAAAAATACTAGACCTTCCGAGTTTCTTGCTTCTCGAGAAGGCTCTCCCAATTTCCGATCATGTGTAGAGTCAACTTTATTTTTTCATTTGACTTGTATTTGCACACATCTTAATAATGGTTGGGGTGTGTGTACACATACAAGGATTAAATAATTTAGTTAATTAGATTCTCGGTTAAAGATTTTAATGTTTTTTTTGACGTCAATAAGTGCCTGTAAAGGCCTATATTGAATAAAGATTTTTGAGATTGAGTGTGAGGTCTTGCGTCCCCTTCGGCCGCCTACGAAAATCGTGATACGTAACCAATATCGCCACATTTTTTTTTCGAAATACGATTACGAAACCAGTGACGTATAAAGACGTTTTATTATTTATACGAAACGAAGGAGAGCTGCTACGTAACCACAGTGTCCTACCTACAAGGAATATTTTTTCTTAGTACTAAACCCGTACGAAGGCTTTTATTCTTTACAATCGATACACAAGCAACGTAACCGGTATGGTACGAAGTATATTTTTTATAATTTTGTTTAAGTTCCCCTACAGCCTCTGTTATTTTTAAAATAAAGCCAAAAAGAATTTCAATACAATAAATGTTCATACGGCGAAATCGACGACGATGGTATAGCAAAACAATTCCTCCTCTTCGTGTAGAAATAAAATCGTTTATATCGAAAGAAAGAGAAATGGTTTTTTCAATGGCATTACAATAATATAACACACATAAAAAAGAGAAAACACGGATAGGTGTGCCACGGAAAAGGGCATCTACTTATCATAACGGCGCGGCGTCGCAGACTTTCCGACAGAGTAACAAAAACTGCCACGAAATACCGCTATCTATGCTGTGACTAGGTCAGACCACCCGTATAGTGAGTCTGACTGGGCATTGAGAAAAAGACATTTTTTTTATGAAAGAAAAAGGTGATTTCCGTTTAGACAGGTAAAATTAAGTGTCCGATATTCAAGAGATTTCCCTGAGCTGAGCTGATTACACTATTCAATTTGTAGAAATTCTAAATAGGAACGTTCTAATTAGAGAGTCGAATTTGAGTGATCACACTACACTAAATTGAATCCTAAATTGGACTGCAGTGTTGCCATGTTTGTTGATTTTCCACAAGTTTTGGTATTTTCGAACCCTAGTTGGTGGGAAAAATTCGTTACTGGTGGCTAGTGGTTTTTTTTGGGCATCAAAAGTAAAAAATATAAACATATGAACCTCATCTAATGAACTACTACTAATCTGTCATTCCGAAATGTTATTCCAAGATTTCGCCTAATACGAGTTACTAGGAGCGGACCATTATTTTCTTGAAATAAAAACTTACCAACAATTCATACTAATCGTGTATTTTACTACACACATTAATTTTTATGTATAAAAAGCGAATTTTTTTGTGAGTAAAACTTTTTTTGTGTAAAACGTTTTAGCTTGTTAAACACACTTTCAACTTCGGCGTTAGAACATGGCCAGGAAATAATGGAAAAGAATGAAATTTAACAAGAAATTGCAATACAAGAATAGAATAGCATAAAAGTCCTAAAAATGAGTTTTTATGTTTAAGAATAGAGCCAAAAAGAGATATGGAGCTAAACACGTTATTTTAGAACTAGCACATTGTCAAAAGATTCAAATTCAAAAATCTTTATTCAACATAGACCTTAACAGGCACTTATTGACGTCAAAATAAAGCAAAACATTCTAATTTAAAGAAAACATAAATTAACCTTGTATGTGTATATATCCTAAATATACTCAAGATGTCTGCAAATACAAGTAGGAATGAAAAAAAAATCCAGCAAGGAGGGTTCCAACCGATTAGGTCCGAATAGACTCCAAAACAGTTTATTTTCGAACAACAGAGGCACAGATATTAACAATGAGGAGCGTGGTGTCACGGCGGGAGCGGTAAGGACGTAACTGACTTTTTGAATTCTTTGAGTTTCAAGTTCAAACATTCCCCCCGCGACCCCGAGCAGTTGCGCCATAAACAACAGGCATAGATAACGATAATGCAAAAGACAGATAATATTATAAACTAATTACACAGACATTAGTAATGATTTTTTTTTCGTCGCCTACAGTTCCTTCATCTTCTGTATTTATAAAAGGCTTTGGTAAGAGACTACATAGTTGACGTATCAACGTATGAAATTCGGTACAGGGGTTCGTTGGCTCATGTAGGCGCCCGGTAAGGAAGGATTTTTCAATATTCCCACAGGATGCTGAGAAACCCAAAAAATAAGGAAACTACAGTGTTTAACTTTATTAAAGTGAAACGTTGTTCTCGAGCACAGCATAACATTGTAATTATTTTTAACCGACTTCAAAGAGGAGGAGGTTCTCAATTCGATGAGTATGTTTTTTTGTGTGTATGTTACGCGATTACGCCGCCATTTGTGGACCATTTTCAAAATTATTTTTGTATTCGATAGAGTATACTCCAAGGGTGGTCCCATGGTCACCAAAGTTAGGATCTGATGATGGGATCCCATGAAAATCGAGGGAAACGCTAATTTAATTGGTATTAAATTGGTGCTATCACTAAAAAGATTTCATTCACTAAAAAGTTAAAAATATTTTACAAAAAATAAAAACCGACTTCAAAAACACCGAAAAGTTAATAATAATATAAGAATAGATACAGACAACATCACACTTCTATATTGAAGTCGGTGACAAATTTTAACACTTTCTAGGAGATGATCGTTTGGCACCGACTTCAATATAGAAGTGTGATGTTGTCTGTATCTATTCTTATATTATTTTTAACTTTTCAGTGTTTTGAAGTCGGTTTTTATTTAATGTAAAATATTTTTAAGTGATACAGGAATAGTTGGTGTGACATTAAATCGCGGTGCAGAGAAAGGATTGCGAGGCAGCGCCTGAGCCTAGCGACCCAGGTAATAAATTGATGGGTTTGGCTTATGTTTATTTTCTTCTTTTTAAAGCATTAAAATAAATGTTTGTTTTTAAAATCTTTCTTTTATTTGAGGTTATCGTTATGGTTATCACACTAATTAATACTCAACATTATCGTCCATTTGCAAACTGTTTTCAAAATAAACTTCAAGGTAACGGATTCATAAATAAACATTAAACTCAATACATGTCTGTTTGCGAATGGTATTTTTGCTGACCCATATTTTCACTGAAGGTTTTCTTATTGCAAATTTCAGAAACCTAAATACGTATTGTAAAGGTAAATTATTATCAAATTAATTAACCCGTTCTACCGCTTGAAACCGGGCCCTTGCGCGGCGGCTTAGAAAATTCAATTTATCATCACAGAGTACACAAAAGCTTTGAAAATTGAGATATTTAGTGCGAACGATTGCTCACATGTACTAATTATACTTATGTTTAACTTTCGTACACATCATTATAATATGTACCTACGTATAAAACGGTTACTTAAGTATTTCCACAAATAATTCGTTTAGGCCTTCTTAGGGGTAGTTAATTCAACAACTGCACATAATGTATAATTTGGTGTTATCGATAAATCGATAATTCGAGAACTGCTTGTGCGAAGGAAACTTAACTTTGTTGTCTTTTTAGGATTCTGGAACTCAAAAGTAAAAAAAAAACTATAGGATCACTTCACTGTCCTTCTGTCCATCGGCCAAGACCCTTTTTTCTCAGGAACGCATGGAGGTATTAAACTTATAACTTAATAATTAACTTAATATATAAAATTCTCGTGGCACAGTGTTTGTAACCGAACGTCCGAAACGGCTAGACCGATTTTTATGGAATTTTTGTGTATATTCAGTAGGTCTGAGAATAGGTCGTAAACTATTTTTTATACCCCTAGGTGGTAAGGGTTTTTTTGACAATTATTACGGCGAAACGTAGATCGCGGACACAGCTAGTATGCCTATAATTTATTTTTTTCACAGCTGAAATATATATAGACCTAGGTATTACCTAGGTTATAATAATAATAATAAAAAACTTTATTTTCTGCTACAGAACACACACACAAAGCAAATGGAAGTGGTAAAAACATAACATTAAGCAAAAAACAGGAAACACAGTCATATAAAATACAGCACAAAAACATAAACAACAGCATATACACATAGGTCTATGTTGTTTGTTTGCTATGTTTCAGCTGTGAAAAAATCAAACTTGTTAGTCAACGCCATCAATAGATCATTATAACAGCTCATATACGTCCCCACTGAGGGGCTCGAGTCGAGCCTACCCAAAATTAGGGTGTTCAGGTCTTAGTCAACCACGCTGGCCCAGTGTGGATTGGTCGACTTCACATACACCTGTGAATTTCTTTGCAGATGTATGCAGCTTGCCTCACGATGTTTTCCTTCGCCGTATATAGGAGCATCAGACTAATGTATATGTGAAATTCGAAAACGAAAAACACATTGGTACATGGCGGTCTCGAACCCCGGACCTCCCGATTGGAAGGCGAGTGCCGAGTCCAGTGCCCCCAACGATCGAAAGATATGGCAGTTTATGTCCCATATTTTCGCGTGCTTTGCAATTTCACAAGGGAGTCAAAACTAAGAATCATGAATTTGGCAAGAAGCAACAACTCACAGCACATGTTAAGTAAAATTTTTAGATACCGTTAAGTCCAACTCGCACTTGGTCAGTTTTATTTAAGTTTTTTGTTTCGCTATATGTTTTTTCCCGTTTTTGCAACATTTTTCATTGATGCTCAGCTCCTATTAGTCGTAGCGTGATGTTATATATAGCCTATAGCATTCCTCGATAAATTGACTATCCAACACAAAAAGAATTTTTCAATTTGAATCAGTAGTTCCTGAGATTAGCGCGTTCAACCAAACAAACATACTAACAATCAAACAAACTCTTTAGCGTTATAATATTAGTATTGATACTTAAGAGACCTATTACAAAATCGCGCGGTACTAAACAAACTGGCATCGCCGGCGCGGCAAAATATCTAGTAGTTTTATTTAATTCATTATAAATTATAGTATCGATTCAGTATAAACATACAAATAATACAACACTTTAAGCAAACATCAAACAACATTTAGGTATAAAAAATACGTTTATACGATGGAGAACTTCGTATATAATGACTTGTTTCGACGCTTTTAGAAAATTTGATTAGTTTAAGAATTTCTTTCTGTACTTATGAGCCATACAACGAAAATATATGTTATTATTATTGAAGTAAAGGATATTGTATCACATAAAATAAATATTTTCATAGTTGATATTTAACAGAATCTGTAAATTAGAGCTCCCAAATCAAGTGCGCGTGAGTTTTTGCCCAAACATGCTTCGGGAAAATAATTATTTCTAAGTTAAGAAAAAAGCAATCTAATACCGCTTTATCATTATTTTAGATATGAATATGAACTAGTTTTATCAAGTAAATGTTATTTATTGCGACCAACGACTGGTATACGATTTTAGCGAACAAAACCATAAACTGCGCGTTTTTTGTGATAGGCCTCATAAGGTTATTTTATTACCTTTTTTTTTATAGTGGTCCTAACAAATGACTCCATTCCATAGCATTATTTTGACATCTAATTAATGCACTCCTAAATATGATTTATTGCAATGAAAAATATGTAAAAAGTGTAAGTTAACATCGTGTATCGTTATGAATACTTGGTAGGCATATCGTCAAAAAAACCCAAGTTTTTTTGACGAAGATTATGATGACGGCTTGACGACGACGATTTAGACTCGCGCACCACTCCGTAAAAACTTATCTAAGTATATATATAAGTTGCTAAATATGTATAGCCGGCTTCAAAAGTAGATAAGCATTTTTAGCAGATTTAGTACCATGTCACACCAACTATTCCTTTTATTTAGTATGGTTACACCTTTTTTTTTCGGGGGGAAATGCGTAACCGCACCGTACCCGCCGTTGGCTGGACGGCGAGCGTGTGTGGGGCTGGCCCGGCAGTGTTTCAGGCCGACCCACTAAAACCCCCCGGTGTTCTCCCTGCCCTTATCGGCGCGCATGGTAAGGTCCACACTGCGACTACCACTACCAGCGCGCCCGGGCAAGCCCGAGCAGGGGTCGGGCTATCGCCAAGGGGAAGTATAGTCACAGAATATATAATAGTACTACGTAGTATGGTTACACCTATATGGCATTGTTAATAGTTGGTATGACATGGTACTAAAATGTTTATCTACTTTTGAAGCCGGCTGTACATATTTACAGTTTTCAGATTTTCCCTTAACATGTGCTATTAGACCTTGCTTCTTGCCAAATTTCATGATCCTAGGACAACGGGAAGTACCCTATAGGTATTGACTCTCTTGTGAAATTGCAGAATATTCAAAAATTTGCGACTTAAACGGTCATATTTTTTGATTGCGTTAACCTTTGATTTTTTCACAGCTGAAAGAGACTGAAGACTCAAATAAATTTGATAAAAACTCAGTTTAATATCTCTACGCGTTTCCGAGAAAAGGGTCTTGACAGACAGACGGACTGTTTGACGAAGTAAAGGGTTCCGTTTTTGCCTTTTCTGGTACGGAACCCTAAAAACTTTGATACAAAGATGTTTATTTATTTATTTATTCCTTATGTACAATACATAAAGTATAATTAACAGTACAAAGGCGATCTTAATCCCATGGGCATTCGCCGCCACTCGACCTTAAGGTGATTCAGAGAATCACCTTAACTTACCTTAAGAGATTTAACTTAACATAAACTAACATTTTAATTAACTTGCGTAGCAATGTTTAATTAGTTTATAACAAACTATCTCTTATTCTGTCTAATATTAACCGAAGTTACATGAAGCCAAGTTTACCTTACAGCAAGTGGGCAACCTCCTTACATTATAAACTTAACAAACAACTTCAGTTAGTTTACTTGCCTAAAATGAAACTTTTATCTAGCAATCTAATTAACATAATATGTACAACGATGTTTAAACGTAAAAACAAACACATTTCTTCGTGTACATCGTAGGCTCTTTGTAATTTCTAGAATTGAACGTGTCTATAAATATCAGAAGTTATAATAAGTATTGAATATCATTATAGATCTAATATTTTCTTACATCATTACATGTAAGTCAGCTTTTCTCTTCGACGAATAAAAATATTACGACAGGAAAAAAGCGAAACGTTTCTTTTACGTCAGGAACTTTATCTTATGTTAAAGTTGATATGACGGATTTTGATAAGGAAAATTCTGTTTAGATGATCTCCGATGAACTTAACCCCTGGCTTTAACTTCACAGTACGTTTCTTTTTATCTCAATTTATTCATATTAAGTCTTTCGTTTCGGGTGCGATCTTGTTTGATCACTTGAGCTTTAGCGAAATGCGTTTTTTTTTTATTTCCATTACCTGTGTGAATGACAAAATTAAGTTATAGTCTTTAATTAATGCGTATTTCAAGTCTAGCAATACAGTTAAACATAAGGCAACTGGCAGGAAAAACCATAATCTCAAAAGTTTATATTACAGCTACATATAAAAAGAAAAAATCAAAAACCACACATACGAAATTACATGGTACCTATATAAATAAAAACAAAAACGAAAACTTTATTCAAATATAATAGTGTACACATTTTGTGTCAAATATGTCTATTTGAATTACTCGCTGTCTTAATATTTTAAGCCGAGAAGGACTACGTCACACATACGACGGTACTTAGCATGAAATACAATAGCTAGGATATAACGAATGCAAATGATGTGACCAGTTATGCCAGCACCCTCGTATTGTTCGCAACCTACTTGGCTCCAAATCTCACTATGCAAAGCTATAAGAAAGTAGCATCGAAACTTTTGCTGATTCCTTTCCTTTTTAGAGTTCCGTTGTCAACGGGGATACCGTACATACAGACAGGCGGACATGACGAAGTCCGTCTGTCTGACTTACGAAATCGAAATATTGGCTGTACTGTGGCATGGGTTTAGATATTAATTACGCCGACAAAGTAGTAAAATAATATTATGATATCGCTTTTTTATTCCAATATTTTCGGACCGCGTAACTTGCAACATGTTAATTAAAGTACGCGAACGAATCGCGAGTAAAATCGATTCCACTAATGAAAAATATGGACAAAATAAAATAAAATTTTCAACTACCTATCTACGCCTTAAATTTACTTAACTCTATCGCCTTTATCTCTTATCGGGGCGGCGCGGCGCGACGGCTAAGCGGCCGTTTTCGCAGACGCGCGACCATTGAGTTTCAAATTTGCAAGAAATGCAACAAAACAGAAAAATGCAGATGTTATCTTCGTAAAAATCAACGAGATTTTTTTTTTTTAATTTAATAAAAATGATAATTAAAAAGTCGTGGTGTCTGAGGTTCATTCGCATTTATTTTAATTTTGTATCTAAAACAACAAAAAGTCATGCAAAAATACATAAATAACAAATATAATTTGTAAAGTAACTAGGTACATCCAAAATGCGAAAAAATATAAGTTTAGGTGAATAAGCCGAAAAGGAAGTAAAACCGTCGGTTTCATTACACTGAAAAAGGCACAAACAATATTAGCAGTCGATGTAGTTAACCTAACAGGCTTAAGCGCTAAGCCGATCGTTCCTGTATCGGAAACCT
This sequence comes from Schoenobius gigantellus, assembly GCA_963935595.1. Taxonomy (NCBI): domain Eukaryota; kingdom Metazoa; phylum Arthropoda; class Insecta; order Lepidoptera; family Crambidae; genus Schoenobius; species Schoenobius gigantellus. The sequence continues at coordinate 16,082,775 of OZ012553.1, forward strand.
ACGCTATTGTAAAATTAATTTGCGGAGCTTGTTATTGTATTACGCGGAGTGGTGTGGCAGCAATCGGAGAAGCAATTACGATGGCTGCCCGCTGTTTGCCGGCGATTGAGCGCGGGAAAATCGACTAACATGGTTCGGGACGGCCGCAAGCTATGATATTTTTATACGTTCCTTCTCGCTCGCCTGTACACGGGGCTGTTTCTGTAATGATTATAAAAGTCTCGTATTTTGTTTGCAATTAAACGTTTCGAAGCGATTTTTTGATTTATTTACTCAAAAAAAGTCGTCGTTGGTTCCGAAAGACTACTGAAGTCAATACAAAATCTTGTTTGCCAAAGTTAAATGACCAAATCCAAAAAAAATGCAAAAAATTTAAAATTGTGGTGCCTAAAAGTATGTTTGTAGAAAGAATCTATGGGACTTTACACACTAACACTATTTCAAGTCTAATCCGCTCGTTATTATAGCAATTATTTATCGGTACTTACTCAGTTTTGCAAAAATTAAATATGCTTGGTGAAGGAAAACATCGTGAGGAAACCTGCATACACCTGCGAAGTAATTCAAATGTGTATGTGAAGTCAACCAAGTCAGTCAGCGTGGTTTGAATAAGGCCTAATCGCCCTTCCGCAGAGGGTCATAGCAACCCGGGCCGTGCGAGCTTATCGCACGGTCAGCCACGGCGCGGCCTGCGTTCTTGCGGGCCAAACGCCGTGGGATGTCGATGCACGCGTCCATGCGGAGATGTATCGACATCGGGTTGCTGTAAGAGAACGGGGGGGACGATCCGCTCCTGAGGAAGAGCGGGTGCGTACCCAAGCGCAGAGGGAGGCTCTGCGTCGATGGGGCGAGGCACTTGCCTTCCCAGCTGCCGGCCACCGGACGATAGAAGCAATACGTCCGGTGTTGGAGGAGTGGGTAGGGCGCCGGCAGGGCAATCTCTCATTCCGTATGGTGCAGGTACTGATCGGACATGGTTGTTTCGCGTTGTTTCACCGGGTCGCGCGTCGGGAGGAAACGCCGCAGTGTCATCACTGCGACGCTCCCGACGACACTACCGAGCACACCCTTTTGGTGTGCCCGGCCTGGCGACGCCAGCGCAGTGAACTCAACGCTGCGCTGGGAGGCGGAGACCTCTCGCTGCCGAGCATTGTCGTGGCCATGCTCCTTTTGCAAAGACGTGCAGACGAATCTTGCAGAAGGAGGCCGCGGAGAGGGAGCGGGAGAATGATCCTCAAGCCGCTCCCATCCGCCGTAGACGGACAGCAGGCGAAGGCGGGCATTCGCTCAAGCGATGCCCGTCTAATGACCCTGCCGTAAGGCCCTCCGTCTGGGGATTGCCCTGGTGTTCTCGGGCAATCCCCCCTTGGCGATAGCCCGAACATCTTGGTCGGGGTTGCCCGGGCGCGCCGGTAGTGGTAGTCGCAGTGTGGACCTTACCATGCGCGCCTATAAGGGCAGGGAGAGCACCGGGGGGTTTTATTGGGTCGGCCTGGCACTCTGCCGGGCCAGCCCCACACACGCCCGCCGTCTAGCCAACGGCGGGTACGGTGCGGTTGCGCATTTCCCACCGGAAAAAAAAGGCCTAATCGCCCTAACATAACTAGTTAGGGTAGGCTCGTGCCCCTCGGTGGGGACGTATATGAGCTGTGATGAGAATTGGTAGTTGTGTTTGAAAATACTGAAACTTACGAGACTATACCTACTTTATTTTTAGAATATTAGATCTTTCCAACTGACGTTTTACTTTACATTATTAAATTATCTGATTTACAATTTTTTTACTGGTTATTCTATTTTTAGAATAAACTTCAAATTCCATGTTAACACAAGTATCTCAAAGTGATTAGGTGATTAGGCCTTTAGTCAACCACGCTGGCCCAGTGCGGATTGGTCGACTTCACATACACCATTGAATCGCAGATGTATGCATTTTGCCTCAGGATGTTTTCCTTCACCGAAAAACACATTGGTACATGGCGGGTCTCGAACCCCGACCTCCCGATTGGAAGGCAAGTGCCGAGTCCACAGCGCCACCGACGCTCCTAAAGAAAATATATTCAGAATTAAAAGAGTTTATTTAAGACACTTTTATAAATAAAATTTTATTTTTCGAACATTTCTACCATTAAAAACAAATTTTATAGGAAGCATTTCATCTAATGTGTTGCCTAATCAAATTACTGAAAATTGCGTATGCCTATTGTCAACAAAAAATATAACACGTTCGTCTGATATCTGAAAAATACCACCTACGCCAACGCCATATTTATACGTATTTTGCGTCTAACGCCCATGACGCAAAATGCTTATCTAAGCAGAATATTTTCCCAGACAACATTTGTGTCAGTACAAAGTCCGTTAAGATGTAAATTTTCTTACGATAATAAATTCCAGTTTTTTAATTATTAATAAAACTCGATTATAAAATACATTCCTTCTGCAAATTAATGTGGACAAAACATGTTTTTTAATAAAATTAGTTTCATTAGAATTACTTATATATTTATTAACAAAACAAAACTAATACTTAATATGGCTTTCAGGAGCATTTTTACATGCTTGTGCATTGAATTAACCAAATTTTGACAATTTGATAACATCTTCTCATTTCTAAACCAAACTTGAATGACCGACTCAATAAGTTTCTGTTTTGTAGTGTAAGCCATTTTTCTTAGTCTAGTTTTGCAAATCGACCACAAGTTTTCTATCGGATTAAGGTCATTTTCTAAAAAAATCCTTTACTTTTTAAGCTGTATAGCACGGTGCAAGATCCAGTTGAACAATAGGAAATTCTTTGGTGAACTTCTGTAGCTCTAGCATTAAATTATCTTGAAATATTTCTACATATTCTTCACCATTCTTCATTCCTGAGATGGGAACTAGAGCCCTAGGCAGCCCTTACGTAGTAACTATTATCTAATCTGTGCCCTAGGACCAAAACAAGAAAAACAACCCCAAAACATTTGTTTTTCAGATTATTGAATGTGTGCCGCTGGAAGTGGTTCATCTGATCTGCGCATCAATTGGTGACGCATGTGGACATAGAAATGGCTCTCGTCTGAAAAGACACCTTTCTCTAGTCTTCTTCAGTTGTACCCATGCCATCTTTTTTTTCATCATTCGCTCAGTTAAGAGCTGTTTTTTCACGGGGCGCCTAGCCTTTCTACCAACTGCCAAAAGTCGACGTCTCACTGTTGACGCATTATCGTTCCGGTTGCAGCCCAATCTTTCTGTAATTCGTTACTCGTCTTTGTAAGGTATATTCTGCTATTTCTTAGGTACAAGATGTCTTCTTTAGGAGTCGTTTTCTTTTTAACCGACTTCAAAAAGGAGGAGGTTATCAATTCGATGCGTATGTTGTTTTTTGTGTGTATGTTATGTACGTGATTACGCCACCAATTGTTAACCCATTTTTAAAATTATTTTTGTTTTCGATAGAGTATACTCCCGGGGTGATCCTAAGGCCACCAAAATCGGGATCTGATGATAGGATCCTATAAAAATCAAGGGAAACCCTTAAATTTTATAGGTACGTCCAATGTGTTTCATGTTTTTTCCGAATTTTTTCACATATTTGAGCCAGGTAGTCATGACCCGAGCTTATGATGGAAGGATCCTTAACTTGTGGACTTGACCTGACCAGACCTGACCTTGGACCTGAATTTGTACCTGTAATAAATTCACTAAAAAGATAGAAATAAAAAATAATTTCCAAAAAATAAAAACCGACTTCAAAAACACTTGAAAGGTAAAAATAATATAAAAATAGTAAAAATAATATAAAGTTGGAGATCATCGTTTTTGGCACCGATTTCAATATAGAAGTGTGATGTTGTCTGTATACGTATTCTTATATTATTTTTAACTTTCAGTGTTTTGGAAGTCAGTTTTTATTTTTTGGAAAATATTTTTTCGACTACATTGACCCTTTCTGGAGGATAAAAGGGAGCCATTTTTTGTATAATTTTAGCAATTTATCAACTGTTTGATATGCCACATTCCTTAGCTATCTGCCTTTGTGGCATATTAGTATGTTCTGATTACGTAATTACCTTTGTACGCACATCGATCAGATATGCATTGTTTTTGGAAGAAAATGTCGAAATTATGAAAAAAAATATGAAAATGTTAAAACGTCACGATATTTCAAAATGATGTGCCAAACAATGGAGAACAAATAACATGTGACATATATTTGAATTAAGAGTGGGAACGACAGCTCCTAAATGTTGTCACAACAAACATTTTACTGTAATTCATACCAATATAAAAAAATATTTTGTCCACATTAATTTGCACAAGAGTGTATACGTATATATGTGTGCACTTTGTAATAATGACATTATAAAAATCATGCCACATGGATATTGCTGTACAAAAAAACTAAAATAATATTTCAAATGCGCACTTTCACTTATTCTAACAAGTTCTCAAGAAAATAAAATCTAAGCGGTGGCCTTGTTGAAATATACATAACAGAACTTGAAGAAACAGACAGTCTGCCGTCGGGAATATGGTAAGCGGGAGCGCGGTCCAGCCAGAGGCGGGCGGGCTCTCTCTGCTAACCTAATTGGCGCCGGTTCTTCGAGAAATGTTAATTTTATAGCTATCGCCCTGTCTCTTCGTTTTAATGGCACTTGGTAGGTAACGCTGCTGTAACGCCAATTGGCCGATACAAGACCCGCTTTTCTCGGTGATTTTGATAAGATTTAAGTTCCCACTAGAGTTCCTAGTTCTATTCATAGTCACAATAGGGCTGACAAGTATATTGTAAAAAGCTCTTTTTAAAAATAAAGAAAAAAAAGTTCCCATTGGAGTTCAATAATCCAAAGGAAATTCTTAACTACGTACCTTCTACGTAAATCAGTAGTAGTAGTAGTTCTTGCCATTTTTCTATTATATCCTACTTACTTAGATACTAAACTTTTGTAAATCATAAATTATTCTACACTAATGTTTAGATGTTATGTCATAGTGTGTAAATAACTGTGCTTTTTCAGCTTTATCGTAGTGTGATGTTATATAGCCTTACAGCCTTCTTTGGAAATGGGCAATCAAAGACTTAAATAATTTCTCAATTCGAACCAGTAGTTCTTGAGATAAGCACGTTCAAGTAAATAAATAAACTCTTCAGATTTATTATATAAGGAAGTATATAGATACGTACTATATAATATTGTGCAGGGTTATTTTGGAATCAGTGCAGGGTTATTTTGGAATCAGTGCAGGAAAATTACGTATAAGTAGTAGTTAATAAAAACTTATTACACTTATTTTTTTGTTATGCAGGTTTCTTTCAAAAATATAATAATCACTTCACTTGAAAATATCCACAGAGCTGCAGTTGTCCTCGTCACCCTATTTGCTTAATTTTAAGACTTTCTAAATCATCGTTTGGCACCGACTTCAATAAGGAAATCTAATGTAGTCTGTATTCTTATATTATTTTTAACGTTTAAGTGTCTTTGAAGTCGGTTTTTATTTTTTGTAAAATTTGTTTTTTTTTAGGCAATTTAATACCAACTCACCGAAGTAGGTAACTTGAAACATTTCGACAAATGGCGAATGCATGTCTATTGTATTTAAAAAACTAACCTCTGACACTTAAAAGTTAAGGATCCTTCCATCATCAGCTCGATTCATAACTACTAGACGGAAATACCTAAATAGCCTCGGAAAAATGTGAAATACGTTGGACGTACCTATAAAATTTTGAGGGCTTCCCTCGATTTTTCTGATCCCATCATCAGATCCTGACTTTGATGACAATGGGAGCACCGCAGGAGAATACTCTATCGAATACAAAAATAATTTTAAAAATCGGTCAAAAATTTGCGAAGTCATCACGTAATACATAGGTAGGTACAATTAAAAAAACAAACGCATCGAATTGAGAACCTCCTCCTTTTTTGCAGTCGATAAAAAAATGCGCACTGCCTCCAAAATAGCCTTGTTTACAAAACAAGAAACACAAAGTTTATCTCTATACAGGGTGTAACTGAACACTCCAATAACATTTAAGGGTATGTATCCATCAGAAGTAGAGATTCATAAAGAAAAATATTTGGGCTAACAAACCTACTTTTTTGCCCCACACAAACTAAATAAATTATTTTTTGGTATTAAGTGCCGACAGCCCTACGTAAGCGTACGAGGAATACTACGCTCACTTCATACAAACAAAATAAATTATTTTTTGGTATTAGGTGCCGACAACCCTACGTAAGCTTACAAGGAATACTACGCTCACGTTTGTCACGTGTCATTTTGTGTTTAAATTTCTTTTGTGTTGAGAGCTGCTTATGGTTGTCACTTGAAAATTTTTGCTTTCAGTTTAAAATCAAATAACTCTGAAAGTATTGGGGTTCCAGGTCTCAGACAAGCACTGAAGGTCCATTTATTATCTCACGCATATGCCCTTTAAATGTTATTGGGGTGTTCAGTTACACCCGGTATATAATAAAATCGTAGGGGTACAAAAATCTGTAATTGCGAAATATTAAGAAAAAAATACACAGGTCGCCTTAAAATCATTAGCAGAACACGATAGAATAGTTTAAAAAAAATTGTTTGTTTGTTTGTCTGTTTCTCCGGAAAGAACTCCGAAACTACTGGACAGAATTTAATATGGCTTACACCACAATGCTTAGAATTTTCCGGCAGAACATTTAGGCATAATTTCGTTTGTTTAAATTCACTTTTTATTTTTAGTGAAAAAATACCATATAAAATTTTCGAACAATGCTTTAGGTAGAAAATCAACATGGCGCACGTGAAACTATTTTGACAAGTCTATCACATAGTACAGAGAGAGGGTATTTTCGAGGTATTTTCTTCCACGAAGGAAAGGCAATGGAACTACGCAATACAGGATAAGTCGAAAGTTGAAAGGCAAGAATTAAGTCTTTCACATAGTACAAATAAAATGTAATATTTTCTGTTAATGGCTGTGCCCATCTGGATTTAGCCAACCAAATTGTCTTTTTCTTATGTCGTACCGTGGTGGCAAGGCAAAAGGATCAAGCCATACAACTAAAGTATAAAGCATTTTTTATGACAATATCGAGTCACAATAAAATTTGTAGATTGGTTTAATTCTTGACTAATTATCACAAAATCGGTACAATTTTTGAAATATTTGAAATGTTGAAAAGTGAAGATACCCTTTTCAAGGTATTTTGAAAGGTGTTATATGTTTTTACATTAGGACTAAGGAATCAAACTCTTTCATTCATTTAAAACGATTAAAAGTAAGTAATAGATTAATTTTGATGATAAAAAAAATATCTGACTGCAATGTTCTGGGTTACGCGTAGAGGGACGGGACGGGACTCTTGATCCTAACGTCTAAAATGACGGATCACATTTTTTTGGATCCACCCAAGGAACATGAATATCAAAAAAGGAACCTAAAGAGTAGAACACATTGAACCTAGTCACGTTGACTTAATTTGACATGACTGCCGATAAAGTTCGTTTCCAAACCCAGCAATGTGCATATCAAATGAAAGGCCTTGATGAGTAGAGCACTATGAACCTAGAAAAATCGCCCTAAATTCAACATGGCCGCCGTTCAAATAAAACGGATAAAAGTTCGTTTCCAAACCTAGCAATATGGGTATCAAATGGAAAGCCTTGATGAGTAGAATAGTATGCACCTAGCAACATTGACGTAAATTCAACATAGCTGCCGCTCAAAAAAGGTGGATAAAATTTCGTTTCCAAACCTAGCAATATAGGTATCAAATGAAAGGCCTTGAACAGTAGAGCATTATGAACCTAGGAAAATCACCTTAAATTCAACATGGCCGCCGCTCAAATAAAACGGATAAAAGTTTGTTTCCAAACCCAGCAATATGGATATCAAATGAAAGGCCTTGATGAGTAGAGCACTATTAACCTAGCAACATTGACATGAATTCAACATGGCCGCCGCTCAAAAAAGGTGGATAAAAGTTAGTTTCCAAACCTAGCAATATGGGTATCAAATGAAAGGCCTTGAAGAGTAGAGCATTAGGTACCTAGGAAAATCGACCTAACTTCAACATTGCCGCCGCTCAAAAAAAGGATAAAAGTTTGTTTTTCAAACCCAGCAATATGGGTTTCATATGAAAGGCCTTATTGAGTAGAGCACTATGAACCTAGCAACACTGGCATAAATTTAACATAGCCGCTGCTCAAAAAAGGCGGATAAAAGTTCGTTTCCAAACCTAGCAATATGGGTATCAAATGAAAATCCTAAAAGAGTAGAGCATTATGAAGTTAGGAAAATTGCTATAAACTCAACATGACCGCCGCTCAAAAAAATAGATAATAGTTTGTTTCTAAGCCCAGCAATATGGGTATCAAATGAAAGGCCTTGATGAGTAGAGCACTATAAACCTAGCAACATTGACATAAATTCAACATGGCCGCCGCTCAAAAAAGGTGGATAAAAGTTAGTTTCCCAACCTAGCAATATGGGTATCAAATGAAAGGCCTTGAAGAGTAGAGCATTGGGTACCTAGGAAAATCGACCTAAATTCAATATGGCCGCCGCTCAAAAATTGGGATAAATATTCGTTTTCAAACCCAGCAATGTGGGTACCAAAATTACCAAATGAAAGGCCTTGATGAGTAGAGCACTATGAACCTAGCAACACTGACATAAATTCAACATGGCCGCGGCTCAATAAAGGTGGATAAAACTTCGTTTTCAAATCTAGCAATATAGGTATCAAATGAAAGGTCTTCAAGAGTAGAGCACTATGGACCTAGCAATATTGACGTAAACTTCGACATGGCCACCGCTAAAAAAGGTGGATTAAAGTTCGTTTCTAAATTTTGCAATATAGGTATCAAATGAAAGGCCTTGAAGAGTAGAGCACTATGAACCTAGGAAAATTGCACAAAATTCAATATGGCCGCTTCTCAAAAAAAACGGATAAAAGTTCGTTTCCAAACCCAGCAATATGGGTACCTATCAAATGAAAGGCCTTGAACAGTAGAGCACTATGAACGTTGCAACATTGACGTAAATTCAACATGGCCGCCGCTCAAAAAAACGGATAAAAGTTACTTTTCAAACCCAGCAATAGGGGTATTAAATGAAAGTAGGCCCTGAAGAGTACCTAGCTAGAGCATTACGAACCTACGAAAACTGTCCTAATTTCGAAATGGCCGATGCTCAAGAAAGGCAGAATAAAGTTGATTCATTATGGAATAAAATGAAGGAAAAAACTAAACACTGTGTTAAGCATTTTGATGGCGAAACAAAGTTCGCGGGCACAGCTAGTAAATAATAACTTTTCATGTTCGAACTGAAGGAAAGGTGTAAGATATCAAATTATTCAATGCCAATATCGTAACCGTATAGATGCAATTTACTGCTTCAAGTATTAATTGAAGTTAGGCGTAAATTTAAGACCTCCTCAGTCTATAATTTAACTAAAGGTTCAATTCATTTAAATTTACAAAAGACTTTGTAAACAGCTGAAAATTAATAACGACTTTGAGGGAATTTAATTTAGACATCACTGACTATGAAACCATTGTCAAACGAAAACCGTTTAAAAGAGATCGCCTTCACAGAATTGGAACTACAGAAAATTATTTTCAACAAGGGATAAATATAATGACATTTAGTTACCGTAGAAAGAGGTAGTCCATTTAACAAATTTTCTATAATGTTCTCTGTTGCGATAAAGTTATATAATTGCATTTGTACATATTATGCATGTATATTCTTCTGACAACTGCGATGCAATAATAAAAAAAACACAAGCCTGAAAGAAAAAAATTAAATACCTAACTTATATTCAAATATATAAAAGTAACATTACGCCGATTAAGACATCGTCTTCAGGGAAATGGCAAAGCACTGCTCAAGAAAATATTTTTCAAAGAAGTAGCAATTTGCGAATATTTGTACGCGAAAAGGTCACTGTAACTGAATAGTCGTATATTACTTTTCTACGAAAAAAAATATCAGGTACTACGGCATCCACTCTGAAGATTTTTATAGAGGTATTTCACAGAAATAAGTTCACTGTGTTCACAATCATAACTGTTGCTTTTTTTGTCATAGGAATACCCTTGTTTACATTTTATTTGTGTACACTAGTTAAATCTAATATGATATGAATAAATTGTGTTTCTATACAAAACGAGTTGTAAATTCGACTTGTGACAAAATATAGTTTTAAAAATTTGCAATTTGAACATATACAATATTACTTTTATCAATATGACATGACATTCGAGTAAAAAATTAATCAAGTCAAGAAAAATCAACATTCAATAGCTGAGGCTGTCCATAAGGGTTTCAATGTTAGCGGACGGGCTTTATACCTAAGCCAGTTGTTGGATTCTTTTTATGAAACGGCTAGGGTTTCGAAATAAAGAAAGATGATTAGCACAGAGGTGTGTCACAGGGACATCAAAATTTGGGCAGAGGGAAAACCAGATTTGTAAACCTTCTGAAAAAACTATCAATAGAGGATGAAACACTTTTGATTTTCTTAGTCATAATCAGGTAACACAATATGCAAAGTCAGAAATATAATCATCACGCACATTGATGTAAGCTTAATCATTTTCAATAAAAAATTACCAACAAGATTGATGAAACATGTTTAGGGCGCAATTTCACTTATATAAATATGCGAACTCGCTAAGTTAAGATACAAAACTATTTGACCCGTTACACTACAATCGGGCCATTTTAATAGATCATATTTAACAGCTGCTGTTAATGAAGTATCGATTAAATGAATGAATCGATGTGTTAACCATATCGTACATCCTTGAATCAATGCAGTTTATATTCAAATTAAACATTTATTTTTAATGACTAACTGTGAATGTGATATTTTATTCATTTTTAATTATTACTAAAAATATTTTATTCAACTTTTTTACTGAATGCGCCCAAGAAATGTAATACCTAAATAATTCAATCGATTGTTTCAATTACATAGTTAACATCCCTACTTTCTAAAAACAAAATTGGTTTTACCATAGACTAGGTACTATAAATTCCCTTGGCGATATCCCGACCAAATGGTCGGGCTTGCCCGGGCGCGTGGGACGTAGATCGCAGTGTGGACCTTACCTAGCGCGACCATAAGGGCAGGGAGAACACCGGGGGGTTTTAGTGGGTAGGCCTGGCACTCTGCCGGGAGAGCCCCACACACGCTCACGGTCTAGCCAACGGCGGTAGCTACGCATTTCCCCCCGAAAAAAAGGCACTATAAATTGATTCGCACAGCGTAGCTGTGCAATTAATGTGTACGCGCACTAGCTAAATAGTCTGCTCTTCTCTACTAGCTACAAAGCTAACTTGAGTCCTTATGACACATCCTTAAGCACTTTATGGTACGGAAAACATTTAGCTTCGTTAAACTCTGTTCTACTAGAACTATGCTAAGATAAGCTTCAAATAGAAGTTAAAAATAAAGCAATCCTATTTGTATCCATTAGAACAAAGCTCAACTTATCTCAGCCGCCTACAAACGCCAATAACATGAAGGCTAGAACTAGGGGGCTCCGGCGGCTCTCGCCCACCGCTCCTGTTTGCGCACAGCTGAAAACCACAAATCAAGCAGACTTGTCCTCAAATTAAACGCTTACGAAGTGCCTTTGACGCCTCGGCTTCGATCTGTTTGTGTAACGAACACTAACTGACAACTGCCGAACTGGCGTGTCATTTGGTTTTCAAACGTTTGATACGTTTGAAACTTTTATCAAATATAATGTTAAAGTTCAATCTTTTATAGATCATACATAACAAATTACATTTTCATTTCTCATATTCGGAAAGTAGTGTTGTTTTGATCTGATTATTGGGTGGAAAATGCTGCTTCCCTCCATAGGAAGGGAAAAACTCATACAAATTACTTCCCACCTAAGGGCCGGAATGAACTTTAATAATAGAACTGCTGTCAGCTGTGAAGAGTTTTATGTAAAAAAAACTAATCAAAAAAAATGCTGTGGTCATGTGAGTTTCTAATCAGCCAGTGTGAACTTAGCACACACTTCTTTGAACGGAATAAGCCGCAACAATTACGCGGTGAGTTCCATATTTAAAATTTAAAAAGTCGACATAAATTGGCGGGATACTAATCTGTTATGTATCTGTGACGGAATTCAAAAAAATAGGTAATAATCTTTTATGCTAAGATTTACAAATGAGTTCCAGCGATTCTGAAATGTTGACACCAGATTCGATTAAAGACGAGGCAAATTGTGCTATTGAAATTTTTTTGCCAGAAATCTCAAAAGATATATTATATATTATCAATAAATAGTTTAGATAAACAACTAGTTTTATTTTCCTCATATTCGAAATGAAAAGTAGAGTGTTTAACACGGGTGAAAGAATCAATTCCTACTCGGACTATAGCCGCCCGCCTATCGCTGCGCTCGGGCGTCTAAATACCTCGGGAATTGATTATTTCGACCCTCGGTTAACAATCTACTTTAACATATAAAATTAGCGTTTTGTCGAACTGGCCACTTTTATCTCAAATATCTGGCGTTTAGTTCGGAATTCCAAATTCAAAATTATTTAGGCTCGTGTCGTGTATTTTTCTGTTACGAATTTGTTTTCGCACTATTAGATTTTCTTTGACATTGTTCTGTTCTCAAAATGGAAAACTTAAATATCGCGTTATTTATGAATATGAGATCGACCGCAACATCTCGAAAGATTAATTATGTGTATGGAGAAGCAATTGTAAAAAAGAACTGCAGTATTTTTTGGTTTTTAACTTTTTGTTCTAATTAATTTTTATTACTATATTTTATCAGTCAGTATATCAGTACCCAACACTAGCAAAGTACTTAATTGTTTTAAGTGTTATTTTTATTATTGTTAATAATAACATGAGTATTGTGTCTGCCCACTGCTCGAACTTATACTAATCTGTGACTATTAGTGTAAACTTATTTATCTATAATTTAAGCTACTAAATTTATATTATTGTTAGTTCACCAAATACAAAAAAAAATGGTCAACATTTATAGAACAACCCCCATGGACGGCTAGAGACCCTAGCTGATAATGAATAATATAATGAATATAATAAAAGGTGATCATGGAAGCAGATCCACCGCAAACCACGTCAGAGCGATAAGCTTCGGTGTGAATGACAAAAACAATTTTTCAATGCAGTTGTTTGTAAAGTAGTCTTCATTTGTGTGTAGATATTAACCGAAAGTCACCCTTAACAGGACTGTGCGTAGAACACAATGGAAATCCATTATTTCACGCGTGCAGTAATGTTTATTATTTTTTATATCTTGAACCACACAGTCCATGCAGCATAGAGTAGAATGAAATAAGGTGAATTTTTTTTTGTTTCATGAAATAAATTTTCTTGTCAATAGTTTTCTTTTATTTGCTCGCAAAAGCATTGAAAAATTTGTATGATACGGTCTTTCCGAATGCGTGCCTCTGAAAACACTCCACTTATTAGGTTAAAGACCTACTTTCTGCACGTGTATCATAAATAACTATTAATTGTCTTGAAACATATAAAAAAAGTGAAAAACTCGAGAAATAGGTAAGTACTTACCGCATAAATAAAGTGAAGCACACCAACAAACACGCATTGAGAGCTGCGCTACATTATTCAACCGTCACAATAACGACGTTGAGTCGTATCGTTAGTTATGATGAATGAGAAATGGATTCTGTACGACAGTAGGAAATGCTCATCGTCATCACAGCGGTTGAATCCAGGAGAATCGGTCAAATTCTGTCCCAAGGGAAAGTTGACACAGAAAAAGGTACTGGTGAGTGTTTGGTGGTCCAGTCCACACTGTCCACGATTACGGCAGATATGTAGTATCGTTAAACAACCGAGTTTCGTCAATCGTTTCAGCCCCCTGCTTCTAAATTAGAGGAGCTACGATTGAAGTGTCTCCGACACCCATCATACGCCCCGGGCCTTGCTCCGACAGATTACCACTTTTTTTAGGAATTAGGACAATTTGTTTCAAGAAAAAAATTACAAACGGCTTTCAAAGATTTCATTGATTCTCGCACCCACATTTTTTTTCAGAAATAGAATCATCATCCTTTATGACCATAAAGGAGCAAAACTGTATAATAATAATAGCTATAGTACTACATACGTCTTTGATTGAATATGTTTCATATAATTTTTTAAATATTTCTATATAAAACGCATTTTAATTAAAATTTCAAAAACAATTTCTTATGTACATATATGACCACAAAATGCAAAAAAGGGATACCACTATTGAATTGCTGGTTTGTTATTGAACCAAAACAATGGCTGGATGTATTTTGGAACCACTTGCCTTCATATTATTCTAGAGCTATATTTTCTTAGTTAAGTTTACAGCCTTCACCTCCATCTTTTTCTTATATTTAAAAATAAATCGCTGTGTTCTGCTTCTCGCAAAAACTCTGAAATGGCTCGAACGATTCTTACGAAATTTCCTGTGTGTGTTTGAATAGAACCAGGGAAGGTTTATACGTACAATTGGACCCGATAGGTGGCACTGTAATCGGGGAGGACAACGTCTGCCGGGCCCACTAGTAAATTATAAATGTCAATTTCAGATTAAGAGTATGTAAGGATTTCTGGAAAATTCACGGCTGATCAACTGTGCTTGCTATACAAAACACAGGTAGGTACGGTCTTGTGTAGAAAATTGCTCGCACCTCTGCGAAGGCTACGCCAAGTACTTACACGAGCCTTTGGATATGTTGCAGCGGGTGCCATACACATCACTGACGACGTTGAGGAGACCAAACTGTCGTCTATATCACGATGAATATTTTGAGGAGATTTTTTTCCTCAATCCCACCTTCTTCTTTCTTTTTAGGACTAACCTACAGGCTGACCTACATTAACACCGACTTATTACACAGTACTAAGTAACGCGAACTAAGACATTCGTCAATTGATTTCTATGTCGCACAATTTAAAAATGGAGTTGTAGTGAAGTAAACACTTAGTCTTAAAAGAGGCGATAAAAAGCACCTTGCAGGTAGGCGGTGAGGGTGGCTAGCACAGCATGTACTCTCTCTCCCGCACTAGCTATCTTCACATTTGGAATCCACTTCCAATTTCTATCAGGTGAAATGACGTCATTTGTCATCTATAAAAATATGCTAATTCTTACGCCGCAGCTTATATAAACATGACTATGAGGTGGTCAGCACCACTGAATGGAGCGGCTGTAGGGAAGAACTATTTAAAACATAAACAAAACCACATAGTTGAATTGTAATTATTATTTATGTATACTATTGAAATACAAATCAAGGAAACATGTTATTCACCAAAGAATTACAATTACACTTCAATTCCTATTCTGTAATAGCACCCTACAATATGGTGTTAATACATTTTCCAGATAGCCGCTTCGCTATTACGGGCAGCAGCGTGTAGTGCTCGTCAAACATTATCCCTCGTCACTGTCAAACAACTTTGCCAGTCTACTTTTAACTATAAATTTTGCCAATACTTGCCTACTATCCAATATACTTACTAGAGAATTCGGCTCGTATTTTATAAGCTGGAAATCTTCTATTCTACTCAATAATGATCCGAGACTCCGAGACTTTACCGGAGGGAGACTCTGTACCGGGGTCGTCTGCTTGGGTACCTCCTCCGTCTTACCTATTTCAGCCGCAAAGAAGCAGTGCTTGCGTTGCTGTGTTCCGGTTTGAAGGGTAAGATATGGCAGTGATATTACTAGGTACCATGACGTTACATCTGATGTCACAAGTTGGCAACGTAGACTGTGGTTCTTGTGAGGGTTGGAACTAATTTTACTGCGAATCTCACGGGAGCCACATGTATTATAGGTGAATGTTACCACTTACCATCAGGTGGGCAGTTTGCTTGTTTGACAACTTAGTAGCAATTAAAAAAAGACATAACAAACAAACATCATATTAATATATCACTATAACTTGACTGTTTTATCTTAATAGTTAGAGAAAAAAAATATTAATGCAAACTTAATATTATATATCGTACGTGCTGTGTGTAATTAGCATTGATCACTTCCATATTTACAATATAAACAATGATGATTTTCCTTGTGTAATGTGTTAATTCTCGTCTTCTGTCCTATGTAGGATGTCGATGCTAGAGTCGAATACTATTATACCCCTTTGCCAACTAAAAGGTTGTGTATGGATTTATGAAAAAAACCACTTTTAGTTTATATTATATTACGTAATTAAAAGGAAAACTATGACAGCTAAGTCGGGGTTTACATAATTAAAGAGTTTTAGTCGACCAATTTATAAAATGTACTTGATGAAGGAAAAGCAAGCCAATTTCATTGAACATTAATAAAATTAGTTAAGTAGAACAGCTAATAATATAGATTAATGAAACATGTCAAATTAAGAAAAAATAAAAACGTATCAGCCCTAATAATAATAATAGTACGGAACCCTACAATAGGCATGCATGGCCCTTATACGCAGATGGTCGATTTTCGCCTATTGCGCAACGGGTCGCGGGTTCGATTCCCGTACGTATGGGACAAATATTTTGTATGGCCCACAGAAATTTCTTCCGCTCTGGGCGTATGTGCATGTGATATTCCATGTTTGTAACTGCACCCACGACACATGAAAAAATCCTAGTGGGGGGCGACGTGGTTTTTTTAAACTTACTTTTACACAAGCATTTCACCCTATTTCACCTTCTTAATTTTTAACAATTAACCTAAAATACAAAAGTTCCTTACAAACTAATTAACCCCAAATTTACCGCATTATGGGTTAAATGCAAAGACATTATAAGAGATAGACCGACAATACCACCCCCTTCAACCACAACAGCGGTCAGGCGGCCGCTACTCATACTGTATTTGTACTGCATTCGACTGTCGAGCGCGCGTCAAGTTATAAAAATACTTAAACATGCCCAAATAACTTCGTTTTGTAGTGTAAAAAACGAACAGTAATAAAAACTAAATCACATTGTAACATTATTTATTACCGATGAGTCTTAATTATGCTTATTTATTTAGCTATTATCATATCAAAATTGGTTGAAGGGGACTTCATACATTTCGTTTGCATTGTTGGTCTACTCTTATAATGTCTTTGGTTAAATGTTTTAAAAAGACACCTCGCACGTATCTCGGTTGACATAATGATGATAAAGCTTCGCATGCATTTTTATTTTTGTATCTGTGTGCCATAGCATAAACTAATTCTATTTGCACTTCCAAAATTGATTAGGTCCATGGAACCTTAGAGATGTAACTTTATGTAATTAAGTCACGCACAGTAAGTATGTATATGTGTGTTGGTATCTAATCTATTACAGCGGTCCCTCGGGCGAGCAAACAATTCTGCTAATTGTAATAGCTGATATGATTCACATTTTTTTGTTGTTGAATTTCGACCCTTCAACGAACAAGCGAAAGCATTTGAAGGATCGACTGTTTTGTAGATTCAGATGCTATACAATGTCATGCGATTGGTCCAGTGTGACTTTATTCGTGTGTGTAGATCTTTAACAGTTTAATAATAACGGTATGTAAATAAGTTTTCAATTATTCATGTTATTCATATTTATTAATGTAAATTACTTAAACCGTATCATTGTATACTGTTTCAGTGTCGTACATTTATTTTCCAAATTTGCTCCAAGTTGTAGAGGATAAATAAACGAAATGTCAGAGGTGAGTGCCTATGCCTAATGATGTTTTTAATTCAGACCTGGTAACTACAGTCTTAATTACCACATTTTTGTTTTTAAATTTGTGCTCTTGTAATTTTCCGCCTAGTTAATAAGATAACCTTGATTCAGAAATTAACAAACTACTCATAATTGACTAATCTTTAGGCCGGGGTGCCTTATTTCTGTTTGATTGCTTTGTTGAAACAATTTAGACTAAAGTTTCCTTTATTATTTTGTAATGACTATTATATTAGGATAATAAAAGGTCAAAAAGTTGTGATCAACAACTCGCCAATTCTAAATATTGACATGTTGTGTACACGAGACAACCCTCGATAGCCTTAACAAGAAAGTTTAATCTTAATTTTAATGAGTTAGTAAAGTACGCAATTACATGAAGCCTGTTTATTCTATTAGTATAACATGTACTTAGTCCTTTTTATGTTTGAGTAAACACTCAAACGGGATCGACTTTTCTGTCCCAGTTGCTGTCCCTTCTGCGTCCTATACTTTATTTTTTTTAATAGCGGCAATGCGTGAGTTTGAAAATCGGTCAATGCTGTTGTTTTCTATAATTACCCGTATAATTCTATATTTAACCATGAAGTATCTCGGTCTGGTGCTGGACCCCCGATGGGATTTCGAGGAGCATTTCAAGCTCCTCGCCCCAAGGCTGTCTGCCGCCGTGGCAGCCCTCGGACGGGTCCTCCCCAACGTGGGGGGACCGGGCGCAGCGTGCCGTCGACTTTATCAGACGGTGATAAAGTCGATGGCGCTGTACGGAGCCCCGATTTGGGCGGAGCGTCTCGCCCCCCGAACGATGGCCTTCCTGCGCAGGCCGCAGAGGGTCGTTGCCGCCCGGGCCGTGCGGGCCTACCGCACGGTCTCTCACGGGGCGGCCTGCGTTCTAGCGGGCTCGCCTCCGTGGGATGTCGAGGCACGCGTCCTTGCGGCCGTGCACCGACATCGGGTGGCAGCGAGGAGTCGGGGGGAGCGGCCCCTCCCGCAAGAGGTGGCGCGCACGAGGCACCTGGCGCAGAGGGAGGCTCTCCGCCAGTGGGCCGAGACGCTCGCCCATCCAGCTGGCTGACGATCGAGGCCGTTCGTCCAGTGTTGGAGGAGTGGGTTGGGCGCCGGCGAGGCAGCCTCACCTACCGGATGGTGCAGATGATGACGGGCACGGGTGCTTCGCACATTATCTGCATCATGTCGCACGGAGGGAGCAGACGCCGCAGTGTCACCATTGCGGCGCTCCCGACGACACGGCCGGGCACACCCTCTCGGAGTGCCCGGCCTGGCGACCCCAGCGCGATGCATTAGCCCTCGCGCTGGGCCTAGGTAGGGGTACGCCCGTCACGCTGGCCAGCGTCGCACGGAGGATGCTGACCAGCGCGGCGGCGTGGGAGGCTGTCGCCTCCTTCTGTGAGGATGTTATCTCGCAGAAGGAGGCTGTGGAGCGGGCGCGAGAAGATGACCCTCTCGCCGCACCGCTCCGGCGCAGGCGGTTGGAGAGGAGGCGTGCGTTCCTTAACGCGCGCCAGCGCCCCTAGCAAGCTGGGGACTGAAACGGCTCGGCCGGATGACTACCGGCCGAGAAATACTTTTCACCCCTAGCTTGAGCTTGGCCATCTGGGGGGGTCGAATTTCTCAAGATACTTGTCAACCCCCCCCCCCCCCCCGCGTAGAGGTAAGTCCTGGCGCTTGCGGTTACTAATAAAAGTATAATAAAAGTATGACTGACTAATAAAAGTATCTAGAGGGTTTTTAGCCGGTAGTGGGTCTTCTACCCGAGTCCTGCATATCCTTGGAGTGGCCTAGTCAGCTCAATTCCCTTGTCGAATACCGTAAAAACTGTATTTTCCCTCTTGTAAAAAAAAAGGGACTGCGAGCACGGGTGACTTTTGTCACGGCGACAGAAATGTTTTTGTAACTATCACGTCACGCAGGTCGAAAATCGAAGCGTCCAGTGTTGCCAAGTTAGTGAATTTTCCACTAGTTCTGGTGATTTGTTGGTGGACTAAATTTGTTTCTGGTGGCTGGTGGTTTATTTACTGGGTATTAAAATAAATGTCAACAACTCATCTAATGATATACTTGTCCGTCATCCCGAAATGTCACACTTGAGATTCCGCCTAACATCAGTTAAAAATTTATTTATAATAAAAACTTTTAAATTCTAACAATACATTCTAATAGGGTGTCTACACATTATTTCATGTTTTTTTTAATTACATGTGTCATTTTTATGGAAAATATTCGTATAATTTAGTTATTTTATTTTTTGTATAAATTGTGTATTTTTACTGTCTTTTTTGTTATTTGAAGATGTGTTAACTTAACACTGTTAAGTAATAAAAAGTTTTTTTTAAGAAATCATTTTTTAATGTTCGTTGTAGTGGTTTCTCAATATATTTGGTAATTATGAAGTCGTTTTTTTTATAAAGTAAATCAAGGGCGTAGCTAGGATTCTATGTAGGGGAGGGTGGGGCAGGTCATCATTACTACATCGCAAAGATGAAAATAATAACCAGAATAAGTTAAACTGCATGCAACATTTCCTTTGAATAATAGGTGTACCTTGTACTAACACCAGTTCAAAGTGCTAGTCTCTACTATTGCAGTGCAATTTTTCGAAATTAATTACCCAATAAATTATTTTATAAATTCACAGCTTAATAGCTGTGAATTTATAAAATAATTTATTGGGTAACAAAAATATAGTGTGAAATAAAATCATGCTAAAACATTTTTAATGTCACTTATTTGTTATCTGCGTATATAGGATATTCAATCACGAAATTAGACTGTTAGATATAATATGTATAAAAACCTACTTCAACAAATTAAACGGATCTTCCTTTGTGCATTTTATATCTAATTCTCATTAATGTATGTCTAGGTTTCTTTGTCTTAACTACTGACCTTCAACATATTTCCTTTCATTTCTTATGCCAAGAAAAAGGTCAAAATGGAATTGAGGTTTATTCAAATTAATAAAGAAAAGAGGAGGTATCTTCTTTTGGTCTTTTTTAACAATAACGATCCTCCCTACATTAAGAAAGATCGCCATGAATGTTATTATAATACAATTATGTATTATATTACCAGGTATCAGAAAGGTTCAGACGTTTCACGTGTTTAAATATAAACGACTAAACAATCATGGGGCGCCGTCTTAAGAACTATATCTAGTGATGTGTTAAAACAAGTAAAATTATAAAAAAAACATTTTAAATACAAGCTTTTATATCATCATAATATTGTATTGTCATGCGATATACATATGCATGCAAAATTTCAGCTCAAACGGAGATCAGGAAGTGGGTCAAATTTAACTTGAAAGATTTCAATACAGACACCGGATAGGTGAAAGTAAACAAGTAAAATTATAGAAAAAAGTTTAAATACAAGCTTTTACTCGTCAATACGAATCAAACGAGCCCAAACTCGATGGGATTGCGTCATTTAATTGCGGAGTTCCTATGGCCACCTTCCAGCTCCAGCATTAGATCACCTCTATATCATCATAATATTGCATTGTCACGCGATATACATATGCATGCAAAATTTCAGCTCAATCGGAAACCGGGAACTGGGTCAAATTTAACTTGCAAAATTTCATTACAGACACCGGACAGGTGACAGTAAATAAAAGCTTGGAAATAAAAATTATTTAAAAAGCCTTTTTTTAATACTAGCTTTTATATCATTATAATATTGTATTGTCACGCGATATACATATGCATGCAAAATTTCAGCTCAATCGGAAACCGGGAAGTGGGTCAAATTTAACTTGCAAAATTTCATTACAGACACCGGACAGGTGAAAGTAAATAAAAGCTTGTAAAAATAATAAATTTCGACATGTAATCAATCAAGTGTTTGGTCTGTAATGTTGTATTAAGCTAATTAGCTGTTTTTCCAATGATGGCCCGAAACGGTGCGGCTGCCGACGATGCCAACAACGGCATCGTCAACCACAATTACGAGTATATAACATGCCGTTTGACATGCCGCCATTATCGCTAGCAAGTGAAAAGGTGTGACATAAAAAAGTTTCCCTTTAAAAACTAAGCATTCGGGAGACAAACTCAACTAACGCCCGAGAAGGTCAGGAAGTTGGCTCAAACTTTATAAGGATGATTAAAAATAAAATTGAGATTGCATCTTATTTAAAGTCATGAGCTCTGCCCCAACGTACCTATATCTTGGAAAAATTTCACTTGTTGAACTCCTAAAAACGCCACTTATAACTCTCAAAGTCATAACTTTTGCTTTTTCAGAAGATTTTCGTTAAATAACGCCTTTATATTCTATTATTGAGGCATCTGGTTCAGACCTGCAAGTCGAGGACTCGTTAGGGACGTGAAATCATACAGAATAAATTTTTTCTCTCTCCAAGTTAAGTTAACCTTGTTTGGTGAACATATGATTCTATTTGTCTAGCTGCCTATATTTTAACATAATGTTCAATAATAATTCCTTGGCAATAAATCTACGCAGTATTCAAGCAAATTGACACATATTTCAAGGACAACTTATTTGTTTACATCATCCAGTTTGTTTTTCGTTCGCAGAAAGCTCTAGTGCAATCGTCGCTATGGCAATTTTATATCTTACCTATTGAATCAACGAAGATACGCAAAATAGATTTTTTTTTATTTTACTATTCTAATAAAATAGCGTTATGACATGGAGCTTTCTCCGAGTTATAACATTAACAAATTATATTTTTGAAATATATTAAAACGAATGAATCGAGCTTAATTATCAAAAATAAAAATATTTCCTTGTTGAGGAAATATGTCATTTTTTTTTATTTTGTTATTTTATGAAAGCTTACACTATTATTTATACAATAATTAACGTAAACACTTATCTAAATGCCAATTAAAAGCTTCTACATATAAATAAATTGGAGCACTTTCTTTTAGCTGAAAAGTCCCTAATTTGATGTTAATTACAATAGAAAAGATCAATGCGGCAATCATTACCAAACAATTGATTAAAAGATTTACATGATCTTATTAAAAAACTATTAGTCCTTTAATTATTCCTTTAAGCAATGCGCATCTTTGGTGTAAATTCAGAGAAGGAACCTTTAATTCTATTTTTCTAAGATGATTCGGACTGTCAATTTTACTTTGAAAATACTTATAGTATATCATTTTACAGTCATATTGAAGCATAGCATTTTTGTGCATGAAATGCCAAAGAAGGGTTAAGCTAACGATAAACGGTAAGAAACCACAATCTAAACGATAAAGCAGTGGGGAAATTTACGTAGAACAATTCTTGCATTTCCCTGCAACTTAAGTCCGGAATCCGGACACAAGCCAAAACAAACGGCGAGCTTTGTCAAGATTTGTCGCTGGAATCCGCTCTTCCGCCATTAAACATGGCATAGAATGTTAATTTGTACACACACGTACTTAAAATTTACTTATGTAGATATAAAGTGTGAGGAAATAAAATCTATCCTGTATCCTATACTTGGGACTATAAGAAACTCATTGTACTATAAGTATAATTATTCGGTAATTGTATTTTTCTGTTTTGAGAAGGTATAAAAACGAGTGAGTGATTTTAATTAACGTAATGTGACGTAGCACGTAACCTTTATCTTTTGCAACGGAGCAATCCTATGAGTGCGAAGTTCTTTTCTTGGCGATCATTATGCAACATACCTTCTAATGAGAGAAGAAGATATCATGTTGGAGAATTAGTGACTAATAGTAGTGTTACTCTCTGCAGCGCTTAAGCTTGAATGGAGAAAAACTGGTAGACCGGTTCACTTTCGTCCTAATGATATCGATTTACTAAACGTATTTTCCTGACTAAGGACAATCTCGACATCAGAAAGGAGCTTCCTTCCTTTTTATACCGAACTAATAGAATTATCCGTGGTGAGACCATATAACTACGTCTACAGCACAGCCAGCGGTAAATGCATGCAGTTTGGTCTAGATAGATTCCTCTTCACAGGTAAATGTTCTTGATAAAAAATAAAAACCGACTTCAAAAGCAACAAAAAGTCAACAATACTATGAGAATGCATACAACATCGCAATTTAATGTTGATTTCGGCGCCAAGCGATGGTCTGCTGGAAAGTCTTAAAAAATTTAAGAACTATCAGAAGTAGTTACCTAGTTGAAGTTCGGCATGGACTGGTGTGACTTTTTGGTGTTTCTGAAGTCTGTTTTTATTTATTGGCAAATATTTTTATTTCAATCTTTTTAGTGCTTATATTAGATTTTAACCCAAGGCATAACTTAAAATAAAAAAATAAAAGAATTATCGCTAAACTTCTAACAATCTAATTGTTAAGGAATTATCCACTATCAGCTCACCTGAATCATATGAAAGAATGCAACTACGCCTCATTACACTCCCATTATATTGAAAAACTATCCTCTAAGAAGCAAAAAATAAATGTAACATATTGAAAGTGCCTATGAAAGGACGATGCCCACTTTTGTATGGAGACTTGCCCCACTTACAAATTTCCATGAACACAAACAACTCTAGGCTCATTTTAAACGTTTATCGTCATTGAGTTGAAAACAAGTATTGTTTTTTAATTAAAGCTGCAGTTTTGTAGACATTCGCGCTATTCGCATAGTTGGCGATGTAGACCTAGCAACTAACACCCTAGAGCCTTTACAACTTCGTCGTGACATCGCCTCTCTTAGCGTCTTTTACCGAATGTTCCATGGGGAATGCTCTGAGGAGCTCTTTAACCTTATCCCTCCCTCTCCATTCCTTAACAGAAACACGTAAGTAAAGGCCTTCGGAGTCATCCGTACACTGTATCCTCCTTTTCACACCGTACCAAGAAATTCCAAGATTCCTTCTTCTGTCGTTTGGGGCTTTTGGAAATTTCGCGTTTACCACAACAAACCACAAACCTTGCGCAAGTCTTGAAAGCTAACATTAAGCAGAAATCGCCAATTTGTAGCCAGTTGTTTTGCGAGGAACAATTCAAAATTGTGTAAAACAAGTACAATTATTGTACATCAACTTGGGATGTAGTAATTTGAGCGATATCATTTTTTTTTATCTGAATACATTGATTTACTACCAAACGTAGATAGAGCACTTCATACAAAAACGCTCTTGAAATCTGTCACCTAATCGACTATACATTTGTACGCTGTTAAATAGGTAGTTGAATATGCACACCCGAATTAAAATTACCATAAAGAAAGTACCGTAATTATCGAATTCAACCTTATTCTTTATTATTACGGCAACTATTTGAAGTACAACCGTGTGCAGTTACATCATTTCATACCTAGCCACATTAAATTTGACGTTTTAGTAATTGCTACAAGAAAATATCAACTTTATTCTTTCAAACATAATGCTCAAAATTGCTTATCGCGCTGTCGCTCCAACGCATGGAAAAGAACTGCACGAGGGATTGGGCAGTTCTTCACCGGCCCACTTTTCGAACGTTCATGCGTTATCTACGTTTGGTAGTAAATCAATGTCTGAATATCATCAATTTTACATCTTCAAATAAACTTTTCAGAAAACAGAGCTAGTATTTATAATTTCTAACAAAATGGTAGCCAATTCACATTATGACATTACTTTTGCGCGACCTTGCTTAAGAGCATATATATACACACACAAATAAATAGATTAATTATATTTGAGTTATTGTTCTAATGCTGCATAGTTAGCAAGGTTTCCCATATGACGAGTACTATTTGAAATCACATGTAGAAATAAATTTTACAAATGGGTTTTTTTACATTGATCGGCTAGGACACTTCTTTTCTTAGTTCTTCTTAAAATTTGATTCCTTATTTTATTGTTATATCAAATTATATGGAACATTAGGTGATGATTCCCCATTCTTAACCGACTTCAAAAAAGGAGGAGGTTCTCAATTCGATGCGTATGTTTTTTTGTGTGTGTATGTTACGCGATTACGCCGCCAATTGTGGACCGGTTTTCAAAATTCTTTTTGTATTTGATTGAGTATAACCCAAGGGTGGTCCCAAAGTCACCAAAATTAGGATCTGATGATGGGATCCCATAAAAATTGAGGAAAACCCTTAAATTTTTAGGTGTGTCCAACGTGTTTTGTGTGTATGTTACACCAAAGTCAGGATCCGATGATGGGATCCCATGAAAATCGAACGAAACCCTAATTTAAAATTAGGGTTTCTCAATGCACTAAAAAGATAAAAATGTAAATTATTTTACCAAAAATAAAAACCGTCTTCAAAAACACTGAAAAGTTAAAAATAACATAAGAATAGGTTTAACTTCAAATTTTAACACTTTCTATGAGATCATCGTTTGGCACCGACTTCAATATAGAAGTGTGATGTTGTCTGTACCTATTATTCCTATTCTTATATTACTTTTAACTTTTCAATGTTTTTGAAGTCGGTTTTTATTTTTTGTAAAATAATGTAAGAACGAAAAAAATTACAATGCCGACAACTATAGTCGCGGCCTCTACGTGCATCGATTTGTTTATTCACATTCGTCACCTCTGTAATAACACGAAGCGCAGTTCTCCGAAACGCCAATTACGTTATTGCGATTGACTGCGTAACTTTTCCAAGTTGCTTTCTATTTATTTTCCGTTGGGATATAGTTCGTTGTAATATAAATGATTTCTTCATCGTCATCACCGTCATCACAACAGCTCATATACGTCTCCACCGAGGGGCTCGAGCCTAGCCTAAGTTAGGGTGTTTAGGCCTTAGTCAACCACGCTGGCCCAATGCGGATTGGTCGACTTCACATACACCTTTGAATTTCCTCGCAGATATATATACACCTTTGAATTTCCTCGCAGATATATGCACGCTACCTCACGATGTTTTCCTTCACCGTATTGGTCATCATCAAGCACTCGATAATTACCCACATTTCTATTCGCCGGCTTAAATGAAAAAGTCACGATTTGCACATTTAGAAAAGCTTTCGCAATTTTTGACACTCTTTACATCCCCTGTAATCAATATCATGGAAAAATAATGTCAGTGTGCCAATAGACACGTTAAACGTTACCGTTGTAACAAAGATGTTTATTTAGTTTTACAAAAATGATAGTATAGAATGTTAGAACATGATAAATAACTTTATATTTTTAATAAATCTAATGATTAGGCTATGTTTGCTTGCTTGGCCCATTAACATAAGATATGATGAACTCTTTTAAACTCTTTGAAAGTAAACATAATAAATTAAAGTCACAAGAAAACAACATTAATAATTTTATTCATAATTTCATTATGCGTAACACCTTATTTTTTGGTCGGATGAAATGAAAACACAAGAAGAGCTCAGTAGGTGTCTAAAAAGATGTTATGTTTTTGTTCAAATCCCAGTTTAACAACATAATTTTGCGTTCTGGTGATAAAAAGAGCCGCAACACTTTAATAAGTTAAGGCCAAGTTCATATACTTACTTGGCACGCTTAAAACGGGTCATTATCGCAGTAAATTACATGAAAGCTCCCACTCATAGCTTTAAATAATTATTTTTTTGTCTGTTCGTGTATGATTTAGTCTTGAAAACAAAAGGTCAAGTTAAAAAAAACTTATTAATACTAATGTAATAAATAGCTAAATATTTATACGTATTGTCAAAGACCGGTCAGGTGCACAAAGGTTCTTTGAATGCTTCATTAAAGCTGATGCTGTCACGTTCTTTTACATATTGACAGTAGAAGACGACATTATACTTAAAGGAGCATTAAAAATAATTGACGTTTCAGCAACTGTTTCTTAGATAGATTTCCATTCACTCATATTTTTAGTTAACAAAACGTTTCAATTCCTTCGTTTCAGTTCCTTCGCGCCATGAAATTAATAATCTTATTACATCATCCAAATCTTCAAGTAAATGTAATATGAAATAGTAAATCTGACTCCAAGCCTTTGAAATAACCGCTGTTGACGTGAGTTCTGTCAGATTTCAAGTCATCAGTTACAATAATCAAAGGTTTGTCTTAATGATAACTTTACCCTTTGTCGGAGTTAACGTACGTGGGTACGAGTATCACATTCATTTCGTCTCAAGGTGAATTTGTATTTGTAAACCTCTATCAAGTACGCGTCGCTGTTGTTAACAGTCATGAGCTCGTGATGTATGAGGGTTTCCTTTCGTTTGAGGCTGAAATAATTATTATCTTTACTCCACTATAATTAGATATAAATAGAGATGCATTTAACTTATTTTACTTGTCGTATTATAGAGAGAAATAAAAGTTTACTGACGTTTTCACCTAGATGATTTGATCACTTTTATTGCTATAAATGATTTCAGGTACGGAAGTAAGCTTCGATTCGATACCTGAACCATCGAGGCAAAAACAAGTTAATACCCCTAACAGATAGGATAGAACAATGCTAAATAGAATATTAGGATAGAACATTATTGTTGACGACCTTAACGTTGAAAAACTCCCATTTGCCTCTCCTTCTTGGTGGAGGCCAATTATGAGTAAGATGGCGAGAAGACGGAATCAAGCGGCATTGAGCACATAAATTTAGTGACATTGTCATTCTTTCCTGCCCTAAAAGAAGTCTATATGATAGCATTTAGAAAGACGTTTTTCCATTTTCTAAAATGGTAAGTTTCTAAAAACTAAAAATGAAAGAAATTCCTTATTGTTCGTTTAAAAAATGTCCACTTTATTACGCTTCAACTCCCTTCAAAATTAATTGATTTATTCAATCGATCATATTTCTGTATTAACAAATAATTTGAAAACGTTTTACAACTACCTTACATATAAAAAAAAACAAAAATAAAATGCTAAAAAAATATTATATGTTGATATACCTATGTATATTGGAAAGTATAATAATTTTTTTGTGATAGGTATTATTATTGGTTTCTAGTACTGACTGACATACCTATAATACAATGTTTGTGGAAGTTAAAAAATAATAATTGTATACTTTGAAGTTACATAATAATTTAAAGAACTAGGATTATAATTTTATAGTTATAGTTATTTTATCGAAGTTTTAATTTCTCTTAATAATATTGTAAGCTATAATTGATGAAGATTCACCATAAAAATCAGTCAATGAAGCAATAATTTATCAGATTAGTATAATAATTAAAAAAGCAATAATAAATGAATGTATAAAAATGATGTAATCTTGAAATCAGCCCCCGATAAAAACACGCGTTCGTCGATGATCCACTGTCCATTTCCTGTATGCAAATGAGTAGCAAAAAGCAAAAACATTCAATCGAAACGCAATCAAATTCAGAAACAATAAAGAATATCCAGTTAAAATTACGATGCGGCTGCACTTCCGGAAGAGTAGTAAATTCGGATGACGGCGAGTAACACTTACGTGCGATGTCGCCGGCTGAGTGGATGAGCACAGGTAGACCGGCGGGCACCGCGCGAGTTTGTTGTGCCGGCGCGACGGCCGGGCTGCTGGGCGTAGGGCGGGCACGGACGTGCGTCGAGCGCGGCGGCGGGCGGCTACTGCCAGCGCCAGGCGGCAGGCGGCAGGCGGCGCGCCGAAGGCTCTCCGCGCAGCCCGCCCGCACACGGCTCCATCCGCCGTCACACCACTTACCCCACAATCTTTACATCGCATCATGTCGAATATGCCAAATTATCACTCGTCATTCAATAAATTTCGCCACACCAATCTCGTTTGGCGAAAATTTTATATATGTGAAATTGTCAATGTGCAATTTTCAGCTCGGTTTCGCGCCACCCGCCCCTCGCCCCCGCTCCGAGCTCGTCAGTGTCAAAGGTTGATGTTTACACAACAGTTGCTATTTTTATCATTTCGGTCTTTCGTCGACAAGTCGATGGATTCGACTTTATATTTTTCAGGCTTTCTTATTATGTAGTAGATGATCGAGCCAAGAATGAAACAATGAATGAACGTGAAACGAGGCTTTCGATAGCGACGGGACATTGGTGAGTCACGGGCACGGCGCAATGCCCTGTCATGTTTTACGGAGAAAAATATATGACCACATCCAAGCAGGCAATTAATTTAATGAAATCACCTAATCCAATTACCGTATTTCGCACCGATTACCGTTTCATGGCCACCCTATTGACAATTAGCAATGTATAAACTAACATTTTTGTGATAAATAATGTAAAATACAGTTAATTATTGAATAAAAAATAATTATTGAATAAAAAAGACATCCACGCGACTTCGTCTGCGTGGAAGTCCTTTTTTATTGATTCCCTTTACGAATCCCCCCCCCCCCTTGTTTTTACACCCTTAAGAAATGATTTCGAGGATAAAAACTATTCTTTATCCTTTCCTACAACTGAAACTATCTCCATACCAAATTTCATTTAAATCGGTTTAGCGGTTATTGATTCCCATACAAACTTCCACCCTCCTTTTCTCCCCCTTAAGGGGTTATTTCTGCAAAAAAAGCTATTCTGCCCTTTTCTGGGACTCAAACTACATTTCATCTAAATCGATTCAGTAGTTTAGTCGTAATTGCATAACACACAGACAGACAGAGTTACTTTCGCATTTATAATATTAGTATGGAAGTAAGGATTAATACAACATGATAATGAAATTACGCAAACCCTGAAATTTGTTCAGAATCAAGAGTAAAATCGATTCCATTCACAAAAAATATAGGTCAGATTTTATCAAAAAGAAATTACTTAACTCTATCATCTTTATTTATTATCGACGGCTCACGCGCGGCGCTACGCGACACCAAAATTAGGCAATATCGTACTTGTTTACAGGCACGTGACTATATTGTTTTAAATTTGCAAGATATGCAACTAAAAAAATTTAATCTTCGTAACTACGTTGGGGTGCCTGATGTTTCGCTGTATTTTATTAACACGTTGTATTAGTAATAAAATAAGATGTACTAATGAAATAGTCTTGAATTGAAAATTGTGCACCTATAGTAGACTTCATCTATAGCCAGCACGATGGTTTGCCACATGCATGCACCTTAATAAATCTTAATACACATAATTCCATCATACACTGCACAATGGACAATACTGTGAGATGGGTGTTGAGATCGAATGGCCTTTTTTCCACTGTAACGATCCGGCGCAGGCATTGCTTACAGCACGGCTGCCGGGGAATCTAAAATATTCGAAGTTTAATGTCACGTATCAGACTCTGACCAGGAGACTCTATACCAGGGTCGACTGCTTGGGTACCTCCATCTTACCTTTTTCTGCCGTAAAGCAGCAGTGCTTGCATTGCTGTGTTCCGGTTTGTAGGGTAAGATATGGCAGTGAAATTACTGGGTACCGTGACTTTACATCTGATGTCACAAGTTGACAATGTATACACTGGTTCTTGGGGGGGGTTGCAGTTTTGCTGCGAATATCACAAGAGCCACATGTATTATATAAGCGACTGTTACCACTTACCATCAGATGGAAAGTTTGCTTGTTTGCCAACTAAGTTGTATAAAAAAACGTATTTCTACGCGGCGCCGGAGACGACATTCTTTCTAATCCTGATACACTCATTTAGCATTCGTGTCGCCAAAATGTGAAATCACCGCCTTCTGTAGCTCAGAAGAGTCCATTTGTTCCTTCTTTCAGTCATAAGTTGAAACTCCGCCATAGGGAATCACATGTGTAGTGCTTATTTTTAGTGTATTTAGTAGTGTAATCTTATGTTTATTTACATTAGTAATTGTCTTCTGTGTTTTGTGGTTGCTCACTACTAAATGATACACATCTCCATTCAAACTCGCAAGTCGGCTGGAAGAAATCAAAAGTCTACTAGTCCATTCTTGCAAACGACATTTTTTTATTTAATTTAAAAGATTTGCTGTAATTGTTTGCAATAGAGCATGATATATTTATATATTTTTGCAGAGTAGGACTGGAGTTTATAAACAGCTATTGGCTCTCCATGTCATAGCGATCTATTATGAGTTGTCCCCATTTCAAGTTGAAATGTACTTAATTCTGATGGAAAACGTATTCTGTATTTAAAAGATTCGTTAAGTGTGCAATCAAAATATGAGGTTATCTGTGGTTGTTAAATAGTTAACGAGCGTGGAGCTTGTTGTAACAGGGGTAAGTAGTAACAGGCCTTTTTCACTAGGAAGTAAAATTTTATTAACGTATTTCATCTCACCAGACTGTGCAGTGAGTAGGTGTATGCAGCCGCTCCATTGTTTTCAGGTAATGTAAAATTATACTTTCGTAAAATTTTGATTGTCATTATTATTATCGACATATTTAAGTTTTCTGTGTTTTATTTTGTATTACAATTTATCTATTTCCGATGTTATGTAACAGTTTTTAATATTTCTAAGTTGATTAAATAGTTATCGTGATAAATATTAAGAATTATACTATGAGGTGAGTTGTAACAAAATCTTTTAACCCCACATTTTTTTAATAACTGTTATAAGAATATATCTAATTTAGTTTATTCTCTTTTAGAATGAGAGAGTATAAGAGAAAGTCAGAGAGGGCAATATAAAGCCGATAGATGTATGAGTTAGCTGCAGTTATTTTTTTGGAAAACAACTGTAGTATTCGAAAGACGAGTCAGTACTATATCATGTATCTCTTTACAGATATATTAAAAAAAGGAAGAATAATGAATGTCTGTAAGTTGACTATGTCAAGTATTCACAAGTATTCACACCAATAGAAGAATATAAGATGTCTTCATCATACATCTTGCAAAGGAAGCTTTAAGAATGGAATAATAAAAATAGGTAAAGATAAAGCAGTAAAAATATGATAATGGTAATAAAGAAAAGAGGGGCAAAGAAAGAGAAGGGTAATGGGAAAAGCAACAAGAAACAATCAGGAATAAAACTGTTTAAAAATAAAGACGGAGTAGAAAGAGTTAAAAACGGTTTTATGTTAAAGTCCAGAATTTAAATCTGAAGAGATAAGATGTATTGTCTAATTTGTAGTTCTATTTAGTGATCTGTGGTTGAGCCCTATAATTAAGATTTGTAGTAAAGCCTAATATTAAATTAAATGGTAATTCAAAAAAATGCGATTGGGTTGAATATATTGTATGTAAGATATGGGCACATGATTTATCATACGAGACTCTATTTAATTTATTTGAATTAACTGTAACTCAGATGAAAACTTATTTAAAGGTAGAAAAAAGAGATAATTTCTCTTTTTTCTGTGACTGTAAGTGACATGTTGGTAATAAGTATTTGTCCAACGAAATAAGTTAAAAATTAAAAACGAAAATATTTTGATCATTTTATGGGTATATGTCGGTGATGTAATTCTATAATAAAAAAATAAATATTATATAAATATTTAGTTTTTTGTTCCAAACAAACTAAAAATAAATGAGTAAAAGTGCCAAATACTCGTCTTTTTTTATAACTGTTACTACTTACCCCAGAAGATGTTACAACTAACCCCAAATACGGGGTATGTTGTAACATCGTGATTTTTTCAATAATAAATTAATAGTAAAATAGTTAACTATAGTTTTGCTATTTTTTCGAATTGATTTCATAGATGAACAGTTAAAATTACAATCCATGTTTAATTTGAGGTGATTTAACCTATATATTAGTTTTTAAATAAATGTTACAACAAGCACCTCGCTCCCCTAATTAACTTACCCCTTGTGTGTCATCCGTGTAACGAGTAACAATATGCTCAGCTGAATGAGGAATAAATTAAGAGAAGGGTATGTGCCTAATAATTGTGAAGATGAGAAATTAAAGATGTTGATTAAAGAAGAGGTTATTACAAGCTTTTATTACAAGCTTTCATTTTTTTCACCTGTACGGTGTCTGTAATGAAATTTTGCATGTCAATGAAATTTTGCATGTTAAATTTGACCCATTTCCCGGTTTTCGATTGAGCTGAAATTTTGCATGCATATTTATATCGCGTGACAATGCAATATTATGATGATATAAAAGCTTGTATTTAAAAAAGTTTTTTTTAAATAATTTTACTTTCATTTTGTTATATTCATACTACACAATATACAGGATAGAAAAAATCTATGGTACCTGGAGGGAAACTACATTATATATATACTTAAAATAGCTTGTTTTACCTATAGGAAACATTCTTTTATGTTTAAGAAGAAACAAAACTGCTTTCAAAAATTATCTAAATTTCGCTTACCTCACCCGTGAATCGAACTAGCAAAAAAAAAATAAAAATCTCAACACTATTTTATTCTATTAACCGATAAAATCTCTTTAATAAACACTAACATTAATTTTATTTTACCATCAATTCTAATTCGAAGGACACGTAAGCAAGAAAGAAAATTATTGCCTAGCAAGATTTTGACACTTGAACTACTCAACATTATAATTTTTTTTACACTTTAACTGATGTTGTTCGAAATGAGACCCCTCGTGCCGGATACACAAATTAAGTCTTCGTTGAAATTCATTTCGTGTAGCCGTCGAAGCCATTTAACCTAAAAATTGAATTAATTGAAGTGTTATTTGTGGTGTATGCTCCGAATTACATTTTCTAGCATAACCCTTAGCTCTTGTAGTAAGGTAGTAGTTAGTAGTTAGCAGTTTTGTTTCTTTTGTAAATAATAGTACATTACGATAAAATGTTGGTTATAACTCACGAAGCGGAATTTCAGACCGAACCGAAGGCTAGGGCTTAATTGAGCCAAGTGTGTATAACCAATATACGAACGTATATCGTACGACGCTTTTCAACACACTTGCAAGGAATAATACCTAATAAACTGAATTTGTTGATTAAATAACACAAATCATTGTTAATTTGTAGACAAACTAAATAATGGTATGAAAATAATCATTTGAAAAATCTATGTAGTTCGTTGATGTCTTTTATATTACCTCTAGCTTTAAAAAATATAGTACATTATTGCCAAGGCCGGCAAGTGCAGCGTTGCCGGACTCCGTGATGCGTGCCTCAGCTGTAACACACGCGTGTTTTATGAGCAGCTTCATGTATCTAAAGCCGGTGAAATTAGATCCACTTTACGAGTAAGTTTGTTAAAAAGGAATGTTTCCTTTAAGTGAACTGAGCTATAGTTTTCCTCCAGAACCCATACATTATCCTATCGATTAGTAAAATAAAATAGCGAGTGTTTGGTTTTTTATTTTTAGCTGGTTCGATTCTCGGGTGAGGCAAGCTAATTTTAGAAAATTATTGAGTGCAGTTTTGTTTCTTTTTAAAAATAAAAGAATATTTCCTTTAAGTATGCTGAGCTATCTTAAGGATTTAAGGTATAATGTATATAACCGCAATACGATTGTTTGACTAGATCTAGCATTACACTTTTAATAACCAATGTGTTGTTTTCTTACAGAAAGAACAGTTCGACAAAACGATCGCTTTCCTAACGTTGGCTAGGAATTTGTTTTCGTAATCTCAGAAACGATGACGAACTTAGCTATCGTTTCTATGAACTACGAAACGATTGCAATTTGTCTAAGCCCCCAGGTAATGCCGTTAAAGGTAAAAGGTTTATTCGCGGAATCTATGACTTTGTTCAGGCGATACGGAAGAAGTAGAGCTCTTGATGAAACTGTATTGGAATATTAGTTTGTGAAAGTTTGATGGAACAGGCACCTGGGAGGTCGATAAAAAGTCATTGCAAGGTATTATTAATATTATATTTTTGCGATTTTCCCTGATGTCTCCAGTTTGCTTGCAAAATCACTAGATTATATAAATTCCCAGAAAAATATTATGTTATTATGCAAAAGAAATCTATTTTTTGGGGAATCTATCATTGGGGATTAGAGTCGCTCACGTCCGAAGGTTTTACCCTCGAGACCCTACACGTGATCCCCGGGTGGTGCTAATCGAGTGTCCAACTTCTGGTGGTAGGGCTTGAAAAACCCGACTGGCTAGCGACCACCGTGCGCATAACGTAAAACCCGTCAAGTGGCCATTTTTTGTCCGCGTTTCGGGATCAGCTAGCGCACAGCCAGAGCTTGAGGGGTCGTTGCTGCGATTTGTGTGGTTTGTGTGGGCTTCCGTCAACCCAGTGCCAGGTTGACTGCGTTGACCCTCCGCCCAGGAAGACCCGAAGAAACGGCTGTTCCGCTGGCCGCCCGTGGTATAGTACAGGGGCCTAAGCAGACCTAACCAGTCCGTGAGGCTGCCCCACCATGCCACGCATAATCTCGGGGTGGTCCGTCGTGCCTAGTTTTTATTATTTATCGATAGGTATTACTTTCTAATAAGTAATACGGCTGATCACCGCGGGGCAGTATGACCAACACCCTTCAACAAAAGATATTTGTCCGATAGTAGAAACATTGAATTTAAATGAAGAGATTAGCTACCCAATACATATATGCACTTTAAACACACGAACTTTGAGAACGGAAGAAAGTCTACAAAAACTAGAAAGAGCATTAAAAGATTTAAATTAGGACATATTAGGCATTAGTGAAATGAGAAGGGAAGGAGAAGGAATAGAAGAACGTAGAGGCTATATAATGTATCCTAAAGGAGGTACATCTGGACATCGTGGAGTGGGTTTTCTGATAAAAACTAAATAGAAAAAGAACATTAAAGAGTTTGAAGGCATTACGGACAGAATAGCAATACTTCCCATGGGCATCCCGGGTTACAAAAGAGATTGGAGTTTCATTCAAATTTTTGCTCCCACAGAACAAGCCGATATTAGTGATCTTCAAATATTCTATGATACCCTCACAGATGCAATAAACAAATACTACAGAAACTACCTTATAGTGATGGGAGACTTTAATGCCCAGGTCGGATCCTGTAAAACAGGAAAGGAACAAATACATATAAAAAGAATACATATAAAAAGAGTGCAGCGATGAACTCTGTTACCCAGTTTATTTGCTCTTTTCAGTGTCTCTTACAACAGGAGTATTTCCAACCCGCTGGAAATTAGCCCACATTGTCCCTGTACTTAAATCTGGTGACAGATCACAGTGCTCTAACTATAGACCAATAAGTATCTTGTCATGTTTTGCGAAGATGTTAGAGGTTATAGTGTATGCGTCTCTTTACAATCACGTAAAATCGAGAATATTGACCAGGCAGCATGGATTTGTGAAAAATAGATCGACAATAACCAACCTGCTTGAATATAAATACTTTTTATGCTCTGGTTTTGCCAACAATGTATAAACGGACGCAGTGTACACAGATTTCAGCAAGGCTTTTGACAAGGTGCAGCATCCAATTTTGCTTGGCAAGATATCGAATTTTGGCATTCACGGCAATCTGTTACGGTGGATTCAATCATACTTGGCCAATAGAAGTCAACTTGTGGCATTAAAAGGTTACCTTTGCCCCTGCATCAGGCAACTCCTCTGTGACTGTTTATTGTACGCTGATGATCTTAAGGTGTATTGTAATGTGAGAAATTTTGATGACTGTCAAAAGTTACAAAGTGATCTCGATACCATCTCCCTTTGGTGTATGCAGAACTCCATGTCGCTCAATGTGCGCAAATGTTTTACTATAACTTTCACCGCCAAACAGCACATAATCTACTTTGATTATTGTATTAATAATGTTGCTCTAGAAAGGAAATCTACCGCTAAAGACCTTGGTATAATTTTTGACGAGAAATTGATATTCCGCGATCATTACGACTACATAGTGAGTAGAAGCAACAAGCTTGTTGGTTTTATTTCCAGGGTTACTAAGGGTTACTAAGGGTTTCCGGAACCCCAAAAGCCTAATTGTCTTGTGGTGCAGCCTGGTACGCAGCGTGCTCGAGTATGGCTCTGTAATCTGGTCTCCGTATCCATCCACGTCACTCGTATTGAACGCGTGCAAAAAAAGTTTTTGAAAATGACTGCGTATAGGTTTGGCTTTGGGCGCTCCTTGTTGTCTTATGAGGATAGACTTCAGAAGTTTGGACTTATTTCCTTGGAATCTCGACGAAAGCATATGGATTTGACACACTTATATAAAATTGTACACTCCATTTTTGACTCACCAGTTTTATTGGGTTCATTAAACTTTAACACGAGACATGTTTCTCGCAATCCTAGCGTGTTTTGTTTGGAAGTTTATAGAAACAAAATACCTCTTTCTATAATCCAATAAATAGAATGTGCAGACAGTATAATACCCTTCATAAGGAACTTGCGATCTTTGGATCGACGCTCAACTACTTTAAAGCGGCTGTATATCGTGCTATGAGATAGTATCCATAGGTACTAATGATTTTCATGGCTTGTCTACATAGTATAATTGTTTAGTTTTAATTTGTTTAATCTATTTTTTATTTTGTAGTGTTTACATGAATAACACCACTGTGTACATATGTAGTGGGTTATAGTCTTGTCCAGGATCCTTGTGTAAGCGTTTGTTATATAGTTGTGATTGTAACCTGTGATATGTACCTATTAAATAAAATAAAAAATAAAATACTGGGAAAATTCAGATATGAAAAAAGAAGTCCAAATGGCCACAAATTAATAGACTTCCTGTTTGAAAACAATCTAACTGTTCTAAATTCCGTTTTAAAGACGAACCCCAAAACCAAATGGACCTGCATATCCCCAGATGGCAAAACTAGGAATGAAATAGACTTCATACTAACAAACAAGACCAAATTCTTCAGAGATTCAAAATCTCAATTTCAACGCAAATCATTGTATGGTACGCAGTTCTCTTCACCCACATCCGACTAAAAGATCATGATTTGCTATAAAGAACAACTAGTTGATGCCCACAAATTCGAACTTTAACGCGAGAAATATTTTTTATACCAAATTTCTTCTTGAAATAGCAAAATCTGAACGGCATATTTTGGACAAATACAACACCATTGAAGCTCAACTAGTAAAAATAACAAAAAGCAAGGTCACAATTAACAAATGCAATAAGTTCAGCGACAAAACAACACAGCAGCACAGATAACAGAAAACAAATAGCTATCCTTAGCAAAAAGATCAAAGAAAATATGAAAAAAGATAGAAAAGTAAACAAATTACAAACGTTAGAGAAACATACTACAAAGTGGGGGTACAAAGAAAGCATTTACAGAGCTGAGAGATAAAGGTAAATAATGGATACCCAAACTGACACACGAATGTACAAACCCGACAAAACGTACTGATATTCAAGGACTAGCCACCAAATACTATAGATCACTATATTCCAGTGACGATGTCGCCGAGCTTAGAAAATGAACCTATACACCTGCCTGACCCCTCTGAGGATGATCTTGTACCAGATATACTCACAGTAGAAGTTGAAAAAGCAATAAATTCCCAAAAACTTAAAAAAGCTCCTGGACCAGACAACATCCCGAATGAGCTGATGAGGGGTACAATTAAAGAACTCAGCCCCATTCTAACTGCAATATTTAACGACATACTGCGTACACAAATTATACCATACCAATGGAGAGAATCACATATCATTCTTCTACACAAAAAAGGAGCAAAAGACGACATAAATAACTACAGATCAATAAGTCTAATGTCAAATATCTACAAAGTATTTGCCAAAGTAATTCTGGAAAGAATAATAATAAGATTGGATGAAAACCAACCGATTGAGCAAGCTGGTTTTAGGAAAAATTTTAGCAGTATTGACCGCATTCATACTGTGAAGCAGGTGATTCAAAAGTACAATGAATACCAGAAGCCTCTCTACATTGCATTCATTGATTATTCCAAAGCATTCGACAAACTCAATCATACCCCTATTTAGTCAAGCCTGAAAGAACAAGGAATTAGTGAAACCTACATAAATATAATTAAAAACATCTACAGTAAAAGTAAAAGTTGTATAAAACTTGAATCAATAGGCCAGAAATTCCCAATAAATAGAGGAGTCAGGCAAGGAGACCCGCTATCTCCAAAGCTATTTTCAGCTGTACTTGAAAGTATATTCAGGAAAATAAACTGGGGGAACCTTGGTCTAAATATAAATGGAAGGCGCCTGAATCATCTTCGATTCACTGACGACCTGGTTTTACTGGAAGAAGATCCAGTGATTCTAGAATCCATGATAAATGATATAGCAAATGCAAGCCGGGAGGTAGGTCTTGAACTGAACAAAGACAAAACTAAAGTAATGACGAACTCTAAACCAGTAAATATAATAATCGAGGGAAGCCAGATTGAATACGTCTCCGAATATGTGTACCTGGGTCAAATAATTTCGCCTGCTAACCAGATGTCTAAAGAAATTGACAAAAGAATTGCATATGGATGGAAAAAGTACTAGTCCTTAAAAGAAATTATGAAAAGCAAAGATCTAGGAATTCATGTTTAAGTTAAAACCTACAACACTTGTGTACTCCCATGCATAACATATGGATATGAAACATGGTCCCTTACAAGACGTCAAAGAGACAAACTCGTAAAATATCAACGAGCGAGAGAAGTATGCTGGGAATTAAACTGAAAGATAAATAAGGATCCACAGACATTAGAGCCAGAACAAAAATGACAGACATACTCGTACATACTCGCATTGACCAGCTAAAATGGAGATGGACCGGTCACTCTCTTAGAGACAGTAGAAACAAGTGGAGTAGACAAGTAATTCACTGGTACCCCAGAGATGGCAAGAGAATGAGAGGTCGTCAACTCAGTAGATGGGAAGACGAACTGCGAGCCACGTTTGGTCCGTTCTGGATGAGAGTGGCAAATAGAATTCTAAAGGTAAGACTTCAAAAAAAGGATAACTATCAATAAATCTCCTTACCATGTATGCTAAATTTCATGAGTATAAATGCTAAATTGCTAAATGTAATGTGTTTGTATGTTTGTCTGTGCATATTTCAAAAACGGATATCTTAAAAGTCGGATTGCATAAATTCTTTTCAACTATTTTTTTGCGGTCGGTGCCTGTATATTTTTACTGTCACACTTACCGTAGGTGTGAAATTAAAAAGAAATCTGGAATATATCATGTGACAACATTTATTCAAAACTAGTGGGCCCCGCAGACGTTGTCCTGCCCGATTACAGCGCCACCTACGTACGGGTCCAAACGTATTGTCAACGGTCGCGCATTCATTACAGCCTCACAGTCACACAGTATAGTTAGCAATTCATCATAGGTCACGGCGACTTTTCCCAACACCCGACGCAGTAGGTCTTTCAGGATTCTTATAAGGCGTTCCCAGTAACCACCCCACCAGGCGGCTGTTGGCGCGTTCATTTTCCATGTTATCCGTTGAATTGTTGAATGCTTTTGGATTTCATCCCAATTAAGTGTGGAAAGTAAATTTTTTGTGACATGGAAATTTGTACCTTGGTCTGAGTTCAACATACTGATTCGACCCCTTCGAGCTATAAATCTTCGTAAGGTCATAATAAAATCTTCAGTAGATAATGATCTCGTTATCTCCAAATGTACGCCACGATATACAGCACAAGTATACAAGACAATCCAACATTTATTTCCGCCTCTTAAATATAGCGGTCCAGCGAGATCGACTCCAGTAGTCTGGAAAGGGACATAGGATGTTACTCTTTCAGTGGGTAGAGGTGCAGCTGGAGTAGTGATCGGTTTTGACTTGTATCTTTTACAGGTAATGCAAGAGGTAATGATCGATTTCACTAATCTGCGTATCCCTACAATCCAGAATCTTGTTCGAATATCCGCAATCAATTGGTTAGGTCCAGCATGTTGCAATTGTTCGTGTTTCTGCCTTACAAGCATTTTTACAATAGGATTCTTACCCGCTAGTAAGTACGGCGTCTTCGGGGAAATCGGTAAGTAAAAGTTTTGTTTTTACTCTAATCAGGCCATCCTCATCAGTATATTTGGTTAGACTTTGTACCTTATACATAAAATCCTTAAACTCTAACTGTACAAGCTTAATTATTACCTTTTCTGCCTTCTCAAACTCTTCATACGTTATTTCGCCCTTTCTTTTTTCATTAGCATATTTCGTATTATGAATAAATCTTCCTACCCATGCTGTCATTCTAAATGTATACAGCTTTACTTACCCACAAAATCCCTAAATAATTATAAATATCCCTTAAAGCCTTGCTTTTACACGTGGCGACCGTGACTGCCTATGAAACCCTGCTTATACGTGGCAACCGTCGACAAAATGTCGGAACTAGAAAATAGAAAAAAGGAGAAGTCAGTGGTGCGAAGATTGTTTTCTAAAACTGCAAATGATTTAGAAGCTGCATTAAATAGAAACGATACAGGTATGGAGACTCAAATTTTATTCCAAAAGTTCAAAGAATTTTCTGAGAATTTATGTCGAGTTGATAACATTATAAAAGATTTACTAGTAATCGACGTAGATGAGGAAATATTAGAGTCAGAAATAGTTGGTCAAATGGAATACAAAACGAGAATTATGTGCATAGACGCCAAGTATTGCGACCGAGCACCTACACACAAAACGTCTTGTTCTTCCAACAAAGAAACCACTAGACATATGACACTTCCGAAATTACACTTACCAAACTTCGACGGCAATATTAAAAATTGGTTGACATTTTGGGGTCAATTTTCGAAAATTAATGTTGACCCAAACGTAGATGAAATAGGTAAATACCAATACCTCACACAGTCAATGAAGGAAGGATCGGAAGTGAAACAGATAGTGGAAAGTTTTCCAGCTGCAGCTTATACGCAATGCTTATCAGAGCTGAAATCAAGGTATGCCAGGGAAGATCTACTCATCCAAGTGTATATAAGAGAGATTCTTGCACTGGTACTTTCGGAAAAAAAGGGCTCAGTAACACAACTGTACGACAAACTTAATGCCCAATTACGAGCGTTAGAGACACTGAATGTGACAAAAGAAAAGAACGCGGCTTTCTTGCTACCTATGGTAGAATCTGCTCTGCCTCAGGAAACATTACGTTGTTGGGAAAGAATGAAGCATCATACCAAAGACGTAGCCGATAAACTCGCCAGTCTGCTGGAATTTCTCAGGAAAGAAGTGGAACCTGAGCAAAGAATTGAAGTAACTCGAAAAACATTCAAAGATCACCTTCCCGAATCTGGTTGCGAGCAACAGAGCAGAGCTGCCACAGCTGAATGCCTACTAACCAACAACAAACAGAAAAGTGCCGTATGTATTTGGTGCGATAAAGAATGCATGCGAGTCTTGAATGCTATAAATTGAATAGACTCACGATTGAAGAACGGAGACAAGTCTTAAAGGAAAAGAAAGCCTGCGCACTGTGTCTGAGAAGAGGACACCATGCGAAAATCTGCAAGACCCATGTCAAATGTCTTGTCTGCGGGAAACGGCATTCAACTGCATTGTGCACAGAACAGAAGAGCGTGGATAGAACCGTGAATTCGCTGATACCTCTAGTTTGTAAAGTCGTTGAACAGGCCGAACTTTCACTCCTTTACAAGTTTTAACTCGTGCAGTCCTCTTTATGCCATCTCTCCCTGTAAACAGTTCTTCAACAATAGCTAAAGGCCACTTCACTTTTTTGTCATCAGTTTCAAGTAAAACAATATCGCCTATTTCAACGTTGTCCTTACCTTCATTTCCCTTTTGAACGAGAAAAGCAAGATAATCTACTTTGAACCTTGACCGAAACTGCTCTCTAATATCTTGTAGATAACGAAGACGTTTGTTTAGGTTTCCCGAATCTATTTTAT
The DNA here is from genome assembly GCA_963935595.1 of Schoenobius gigantellus. Taxonomy (NCBI): domain Eukaryota; kingdom Metazoa; phylum Arthropoda; class Insecta; order Lepidoptera; family Crambidae; genus Schoenobius; species Schoenobius gigantellus. The sequence goes on from OZ012553.1 coordinate 16,125,976, forward strand.
CGAGATCCGTAAATTAATTCTTACCGGTTTCATTAACACCGTGCGAAGTCACCCACATTCTGAGGTGGAACTTCGCTGCCATCATTATGTCCTTAGCCTCCTTAATAAACTTTTCTGCTTCTTCGCTAGTATCTACACTTACAATCGAGTTATCTACATAAAATGATTTGCCTATTTTTTTAGCGGTCGCATCAAGTGGGCTATCCACAAATTTGTTCAAATGGTAGCGTATTGTAGCTGTTAACAAATAAGGGCTTGAAGTTAACCCAAACACAACTCTACAATGTCTATATGTTATTATGTTACGTAAAATATTATCTTTATACCATAAAAATTTTAGGTAATCTCTATTTTGTTGGTCCAGACTTATCTGTAAAAATGCTTTCTCTATGTCTGAGGAAATGCCTATCACCCCTTGTAGTACTTTTTCTTGCTGAATTGTAGTAATATAGGGAAATCTTAAAGTTGAAAGAAAAAAAACAAACTTATTCCTTTAGTCCGATACAAAATGAAAAGCTTTATTGTTGTAGGTACATAATTATAATTCACTTATGCATATGTTACGGAAGTACACAAAATCCCTCAATGCAAAGCACTTAACTTAATGTTTAATTAATACAAGCCAAGGGCAGGATGGTTCAGGTTTGTTTGATCAATCTCGGCAGGTAAAAATCAGGTACAAATTGGGTACAAAACTATAAAATGAGGGGCAATAAAGTACACCAACAAATAGTTATAGGTTTCTTTGTTTTAAAATTAGTAGCCTTCCCCGGAGCGGTTGTTAGTAGATCATACCTTCGATGCTAAGTTTCTGCGATTACGGGTCAGAGATATAATATTCCTGTTTTATATTAATATATTTAGCTCCACAGAATTCCTCCTTGATAATAGGTTAGTTCATCTGGCTCTAAAGTCAAGCAGCGGAGCCCTATGGCCTCCGGGAACTGCCCTGGAGATTCATAGCACAGTGTTAGGTTAAAAATATAATTAAATATGCCTATGATCTTGAGGTCAGTGGGTCTAACACTGAGTTCTGAAGGAATCCCAGTCAATACATCTGAATTTCAGGTAATAAACATTGCAAGTTCTTTCTTTCTTTCTTTTATGCTTATGGCAATTGGTCGTTTTGAGTGCTTACAACCATTACTGCCAATATCAAGTGCCAGGATAGACAGTCTTGTGATTCTTTGCGCGCGTATATAGTAGAATGTTACGTCGTATTATTACCTGTAAAGACAATCACAACACAGACATAAACCACCAGTTAAGTTAGTATGGTAAAATAAGTTATAATTTAATTTGGTTAGAACATATATATTTACACAGCAATTTTAGGACACGGATATCATTAAAAATAAGTAAACTCTTAATATTAGTTGGTCTAGGGATATAGCTAGGGAGGAGTTCATACAACGACACAGGATATTGAGGACAGTTAAACAATATATGATCTGTTGAACCTTCCTCCAGACCGCAATCACAAATGGGCGAGTCTCGAATATGTAATTTATTTAGATGCAACGGGGTACATGCATGTCCAAATCTAAGTCTGCATAGTATCGAAGAACAGTGCTTTTCAATGTCGCGATATCGGAAAAACCATGGTTTAGGTGGAATGACCGGTTGAATATCTCCATAGTATCGACCCTTTATTTAATTCCAAACATAATTTTCAATGAATTGTCAGTGTCTTATTTGTTAGTTAATAATAAAGGACATATGGAGGGGAGAGCACCTATTTTGTGTATAATTATGGCTATTAATAAAAAGAAAACAGCTTAATTTGTGAGTTATTTGCCAAAGAATGATGTGAAACTTAATATAGTGAAAATTTCGAATTTAACATGAAATAAGCAAGTGTTACTCAATATATGCATTAATCCCACTAAAATGCCGCTTACTATTAGGTTTTTTTAATAAAATAGGGGATGAAAAAGGCGAATTTTGGAAATGTAATGCGTTTGATTTAATAATCAATTTACCCACTAATAAAAATAAATTAACAAAATCTGTTTTAAATCATGAAATATAATAAGTTAATTAGATACCTTATTGTGGGCGGAGTATTATCTATTGGTAAAATTTATTTCTCCAATGAATTTAATGAATCGCGCGCCGGCGATTAAAAATATGATTGAGCTTTTACTCTTCAAGCTGAAAACAAAATAACTGACTTTTGAAAATTCACTGTAGCTTTTCAAATTAAATTCACACGGAAAACGGGAGAAATACCTATGGATTTTCTTCGCAGAAATTAAGATAATGCAGTCTATTCCGCAATCAAATCAATAACAAACATACTGTTGTTATTGATACGATTTATAAACATACGTAGTATCTCTATATAGTTTGTGATAACAAATTACTTCGGTCGATGTCTCACAGACTAAGAACCACATAGAGATAATATCATAGCTTAGGCGAGTTCACGTACCAACGCTCCACTTGCGCATAGATTTGCGTTTATGTGGAAGCGACGGAGCCGAGGTCCGTTTGCTCAATGTTAAGCGCCGTATTGGCGACGGAACCTCTTCTAAAACCAAATTCATTTCATAACACTCGTAATACTCTTAACTTGCTTCAAGATGTGTCAAGTCAACATACGGATCTTTCGAAACTCCACAATATGCAACAAGTATTTCCAGGTAAAGTTATAAGTTTGGTTGAAAAACAAAACGTAATGAAAAATTAACCATAAACAAACTGTGAATGCTTTCCAAATTCTATACGACGAACCTAATAATTATATGATCTATAACTTTAAGTGTATTTTATTATAATATTCTTCTTAGTCTCCAAAAAAAGATAAAAACAAACGGTCTAAATGTCAAACTCCGAATTTTGAGAAAATCAACCCACCTAAAGGGAAGCACGGGATTTTGGGCGAAAAAAAACTATCTTTGTAAATAAGGCCAGGATAAACGCGAGATTCATTTTGTTTATGCAAAAATTGAATAATGACCAAAGATAATTGCAAATGTCACTGACGTGACGTGAAACGACGTTGACGTTGACACTTGACATTGATATTGTGAATTTAATTGACAAAAGTTATTGTAATTATGATTTTCGTTGTGAAATTTGTGTTAAAAGTACAGTGAAAACAAAGTGTTTTTGCAAAATTAGTGTTTTATGAAATTTTAAGAAAATACGGTGTTACACCCTTTACGAAAGTCATTAATTAGATCTGGAATAAGCTCAATAAAGTTTATACCTTTTTCGAGACAGGCGTTCAAACAAATGCCATTCCTGTCTTTCGCCGAGGCATCAAAAACTGGTCTGATGCTAGTCGTTAAGCTTTGCGCTTTTAGGACTGGTCTGTGAGGCAAGAAATGACCAGAATTCTTATCGTCACTTCTATTATACCAACATCCAACCAATATTTGAAAATAGCGTCGTAATCGTTAAACATCCCCGCGGACACCAATTTTTTGGTCATCGTTTCTAACCTTTGTTTAGCTCTGTCGAAATTAGGTAACAAACTTTCATAACTGTTTTTAAAAGGTAATTGTACCTCGTACCTGTTGTCCTTATTCCTCTTCACATTTTCTATGAAGTTCAGCCATGTGTCAGCTTCTATTTCAGCTTTGCTTTTTACTTCTACAGGATCCTGTTTTTTTTTTTTTGGGAAGGGGGAAAATGCATTTACGCATTCCTCGTGGTCGAGCCAAACCACGAGGATATGTGGGACTCCCCAGACCGTACCCGGCCCGGGCCTACCCACTAAAAACCCCCCCAGCAGCTCCTCCGTCCGTCACAAGACAGAGGGAAGGGGACAACAGCCAGGCCTTATTCCCGCTGACCCCCTGCCCGTGACATGTCCGTTGCCGGACTCTCCGCCTGGCTCTGCTGCTTTGTGGAGCTGAGCAATTTTGCGCCGCTCTACACCCCGCAACTGGTTTTTTACTGTGGTTGTCTTCCACGCGGCCCGACGCTCAGTGCGCCGGGCCCCCGGCCCGCTCAGTGCGGGTAACGGGTTGCCCGACGGCAGATCCCACTGGATCCACCGCCGCGCGGGTGAGCCGAAGCTCAGGGAAATCCCCAACGGGCGCGAAGCGCCATGGCGAGAAACTCGCCTCGACCCTACTACCACCAGAGGTAGCCGCCGGGATCGGCTTCCAGCGAGAGCCACACCTCGTCTTAACATAAGAAGAGGGGACTTCGCCCTTCCCCGCATGAAGCGGGTGGCCACACGAAGTGGCCCGCCGGGTTGAACCCAGCCATCCCACACCCCATATGGGGGTCCTCTCGCCAGACTATTAGCCCGCGGCAGAGAATCTGCCGGGTTGCCCAGGGTGCACCACAAGGAGGTTGTCTGACATCGCACCCCACTTCTACAGGATCCTTAATGCCAAGTGTCTCTAAGGACCAGTAACCTGCCAAATTATCATCACATGTACACTGTAACATAGTTGTGCAATATATTTACATTTGTACTCACCTGTTTCCCTTGCAGCGTCCATCCGATCTTGGTCTTGACAGCAAACAGTCCCTTCTCTAACTGAATCACGGTACCTGTTAAAAAGTAACCTATAAAATCTGCGCCGATTAGTAATCCTATATCTACTATATCACTACGAATATCTGACAGTGTGATTTGATGTCTTTGCAATATATTTAGTAAATGTTTATTATGCGAATTAAGTTTTGGTAAGTTTTTACAAATGTCAGATTGACCAATAGCAGAAATAACAAAATAAAAGTTACTATCTACAGACTTAATTTTAAACTCATACAGTTTATATTCTTGGGACTGTGTTTCTATTCTGCCAAATAGACATTGTGTCAATATTTCTTTTCCAGTTGACGAAATATTCAATTTTTCCACAACATCGTTCTTGATGTACGTGCGCTGAGACCCGGAGTCAAATAATGCACGAACATAAGTTTGTTTCCCTTCAAACTCAACTTCTACTATTACGGTTTGTAACAGCGTCTCTACTTTCCTATGTATCGTAGAAAGTGAAGTTGATGGTTCGGGTTTGTTTCCATTCACGGTTCTATCTACGCTCTTCTGTTCTGTGCACAATGCAGTTGAATGCCGTTTCCCGCAGACAAGACATTTGACATGAGTCTTGCAGATTTTCGCATGGTGTCCTCTTCTCAGACACAGTGCGCAGGCTTTCTTTTCCTTTAAGACTTGTCTCCGTTCTTCAATCGTGAGTCTATTCAATTTATAGCATTCAAGACTCGCATGCGATTCTTTATCGCACCAAATACATACGGCACTTTTCTGTTTGTTGTTGGTTAGTAGGCATTCTGCTGTGGCAGCTCTGCTCTGTTGCTCGCAACCAGATTCGGGAAGGTGATCTTTGAATGTTTTTCGAGTTACTTCAATTCTTTGCTCAGATTCCACTTCTTTCCTGAGAAATTCCAGCAGACTGGCGAGTTCATCGGCTACGTCTTTGGTATGGTGCTTCATTCTTTCCCAACAACGTAATGTTTCCTGAGGCGGAGCAGATTCTACCATAGGTAGCAAGAAAGCCGCGTTCTTTTCTTTTGTCACATTCAGTGTCTCTAACGCTCGTAATTGGGCATTAAGTTTGTCATACAGTTGTGTTACTGAGCCCTTTTTTTCCGAAAGTACCAGTGCAAGAATCTCTCTTATATACACTTGGATGAGTAGATCTTCCCTGGCATACCTTGATTTCAGCTCTGATAAGCATTGCGGTAAGCTGCAGCTGGAAAACTTTCCACTAACTGTTTCACTTCCGATCCTTCCTTCATTGACTGTGTGAGGTATTGGTATTTATCTATTTCATCTACGTTTGGGTCAACATTAATTTTCGAAAATTGACCCCAAAATGTCAACCAATTTTTAATATTGCCGTCGAAGTTTGGTAAGTGTAATTTCGGAAGTGTCATATGTCTAGTGGTCTCTTTGTTGGAACAACAAGACGTTTTGTGTGTAGGTGCTCGGTCGCAATACTTGGCGTCTATGCACATAATTCTCGTTTTGTATTCCATTTGACCAACTATTTCTGACTCTAATATTTCCTCATCTACGTCGATTACTAGTAAATCTTTTATAATGTTATCAAGTCGACATAAATTCTTAGAAAATTCGTGTATCGTTTCTATTTAATGCAGCTTCTAAATCATTTGCAGTTTTAGAAAACAATCTTCGCACCACTGACCTCTCCTTTTTTCTATTTTCTAGTTCCGACATTTTGCCGACGGTTGCCACGTATAAGCAGGGCTTCAAAGGCAATCACGGTCGCGACGTGTAAAAGCAAGGCTTTAAGGGATATTTATAATTATTTAGGGATTTTGTGGGGAAGTAAAACTGCATACATTTGGGATAGACGTCAGATTCGTCATTTATTTTTATGTGTCATTCTCAATACTAATATTGACAATAGGTACCGATTTCAAATAACACAGCAAGCAACAAAGTATTAAAATAAAACCGCAACACGTATATATAAACCTTCCCTGGACCTATTCAAATACACAGAAAGTTACGTAAGAATCGGTCGAGCCGTTTAAGAGTTTTTGCGAGACTAACACACAGCGTTCCATTTTTATATGTATGTATAAGAAGAATTTTTAATCTTAATCGGAACACTAGGTTGGTCGACATAATGTCTTTGTCACGATTAGAAGAAATATATACAACGCAACTAAATATTTTTGCCAATTCTACCTTAAAAAATATAGGCTATTCAAACGCTCATTTAGGTTACCGTCGAAGATAAATTGGACATGAGAGACGTTGAGTTCACCAAAATGCTATAAATTCCGTATAAAAATACGCATATATGAAGAATAAAACTCAACTATTTTCATCGGGAAATCTTACATAGTCAAGTGACATTGAAGCGGTTATTGTATACCTAAGTATACTTACAATTGTATTCTGTATGTCAGAAGGTAACACAAATTTCATCAATTTCACAAATATAAAATTAATCTGTTTGCTTGGTTGTTAATAAATGTTCGTGAAATATGTAGACTTTTGATTGCCTCGGCACTAGACTGTGCACCGAGTTGAATCGGGAGGCCCGCGATCGACCCTGCCATGTAGGTATAAATGTGTTTTCGTTTCACGAATTTCATATTATGTACATTTATCTGACGCTCCTACAGTGAAGGAAAACATCGTGAGGAAACCTGCATTCACCTGCGAAGTAATTCAAAGGTGTATGTGAAGTCAACCAATCCGAACTTGGCCAGCGTGGTTTGACTAAGGCCTAATCGCCCCCCTAACTAGCGAGGGTAGGCTCGTGCCCCTCGGTGGGGACGTATATGAGTTGTGATGATGATGATGATGATTTAATAGTGAATAAAATCTACTTGATCAATACAGTTGAACTTTTGCTCGTGTTGAATAAGGCGTTAATGGCCTAATGGTCATGGTGTCAATTGCGTAGGTTCGAATTCGAATCCTGCCGCATCTATTTTTTCTTGAATTAATTTATTCCTAGCAATTTACAAAAAATCCAATGTTTTTTAATTCTTTGATTTTCTTTTTCTTTTATGATGAAATAAGTATTAACAATAGTTCCAAGACAATCGCATTTCCGCGAAATGATTTGTTCGTACTTGGTCGGATACGCAAGAGTGACCTCTTGCGAAAATACCAGTCCCGTCCCATCTGTAGAAGTCCCAGGAAATTCAAAAATGTTAGGCACCGCTTTCCGCTAGCATCGTACAGTGTTTATTTTGGTTTTCCCGTGGGAATCCTAAATTTTCTCTGCAATGAAGAAAGCTTTTAAGGAAAATCTCGATAAATACCTACTATTCAATTCATTACAACCCTATATAATATGTCCTTTATTATACACAGTTACAATTCATGATTAGTAATTAACAATTGACATTTGTACAAAGGCAAGCTTATCTCTTTAAGATATTTCTTCCAGTCAACCCTTTTTTTTTTTTCGGGGGGAAATGCGTAACCGCACCGTACCCGCCGTTGGCTAGACGGCGAGCGTGTGTGGGGCTCTCTCGGCAGAGTGCCAAGCCTACCCACTAAAACCCCCCGGTGTTCTTCCTGCCCTTATGGGCGCGCTAGGTAAGGTCCACACTGCGACTCCACTACCCACGCGCCCGGACTTCCAGCCAACCCTAGCATAGTTGAAATAAAATGTAGTTAGCGGGATCATTGTGTACAGTACCAAGTTTATTTAAGAAACTTAATTTTACAAAAATTAACTTTGCGTACCTACCAAATAATACAAAAGTATAACATAATATTACCCGCATAAAAATGAAGAAATAATATATATATATTGAATATATACATAATCAAAATATTATAATCGAAACATAAATTAAAATGAACTTGAAAGTAAATGAGCTTTCAGCTTGCGCTTGAACGATGTGATGGAGGTGCTTTCCCGAATGTAGACAGACAGACAGACCATTCCAGAGCTGCGCAGCTCGGACGCAGAAGTTAAGAAAAAACTTTGAATAGGATTGTTGGACAACAAGAGTATTTATAGAAACACAGGAACGTTTGGATCGAGGACCAGGTGGGAGTAAGTGGAAATGGGATCGCAAATATTCAGGGAAATCAGGATTGTGTAATATTTTAAACTTGAGATTGAGGATGTGCGCATGTTATAATAGTGTATTGTATTGTCTTTTATTTACACGAGTACCTACTACCTACACATTTAAATAAAACTAAATTTTTCGGATTTACTCGCGTATATTTAGCTTAAAACATTTTAAATTAATTCTCCCACATTACTCTCACTCGTCAACTTTAATACATGTCACAGAACTCAAAAACCACAGTTTTTCTTTTTACAAGTGTTTCGTAACAATACGTCTTTTTTAACCCTGTGGTTGGTATGTGTCGCTTATACAATGAAATTTCACAAAACAATGACGATTTGGGTATTTTTACACAAAAGCTAGAATCATTTAAAATAAGTAAAAATGTATGACGTCATCTCGTACTGCCTATTTTAGAAATTTCGTGAAAATAAAGCGATAGCGAGTGCCTCGCTATTGTCAACGTGCACTGAGAAAAATGTCATTTTGGAGTAATCTTAAAAAAACATAACGTAAGTATAAAATAGGTGCGGTCTCCTAAAATAAAGAAATAATCGGTTAATACTACGCTATCGTTGAAATGTGTAGATGGCATCGAATTATTTAGGTAAATAACGAAGTATTATGGTACTCGTCATCTTAAAAATTGATCACATAAAATAATAGTTTATTTTTCAAATAATAACATTATATAGTAGATAATAGTACACTGTCCTATAAATTTATGTGATAGTCATAAATCAGATAATAATCATAAAAAACAGTGACGTGTCACCGTATTTATAAAGATTTCATAGTTTATTATGAAGAATTATCTCTGAAAATACGATGAAGTCCCATAAATGTAGTGTGATCAAATGATGTGAAATTTGTAGGTTACGGAACATTCATTTAAATTACAGTCATATTATTTTATGTGAAACATACTAAAATACGATTACAGAATCTTCTAGTTTTCAGAGTAAGCATCAAATTTTCATATAAAATCATACTATTTTTGAGTGAATTCTATTATATTACTATTATAGGAGGAATCATATCATTTTGTGTGCTTTCTACAAAAACATGATGACCAGCACACCGTAGAATATTCTCATTCGCTTTTTCATTCAGTCAGTCATTCATTAGTTCGGCATACCTATTGGCTCTCGCCTCGTTAGTCTAGCAGAGTCGCAGCCGGCAGGGGCAGCCGCAGTCCACAGACTGCGGCTGCCGGCGGGATTGTCTATTTAAGGTTTATGTGATGGTACTCTAGTTTTTAATTTAGTTCATCTTGTATAAACTTATATAAACAATTGTACAGTGCAACAAAGAGTTTAATTCAAGGTTGTGCGTGTGTGTGAGCGTGACGATGGACCAAGCAACGTGCGACTCTATTTAATTTATCATTACATCCTCTTATCTCGGGTTGGGATTAGGAATATAAAAATAAACAATTACCATATAATGGAGTGTAAATCGAAAGTTGCTAAACTAAACCTAGTGACTTTCCATCTATGCTCCATTACATCGTCATTGTCTAGCCTTATATATCTAAAATCCCTGCCCGAAGTAAAAGGATGTAATGATAAATAGCACGTAAAGCAAAAGGAATGATGAATGGATGAAACAAGGATGAATATGAGGAAGTCATCTATAAGTAGTGGGAATAATAGTAGGACGTCACTAGATATATGAGGAAGTCATCTATAAATATTAGGATTAATAAAAGGCCAACACAGGAGATATGAGAAGGTCATCTATAAATATTGGGAATAATAAAAGAACATCACAGGAGATGTGAGGAAGTCATCTATAAGTAGTACGAATAATAATAGGACGTCACTGCAGATAAGAGAAAGTCATTAAAAATTGTAGGAAATATAATAAGACATCATAGGAGATATGATGAAAGGAAGCATAAATAGTAGGAAACATAATCATATAATGTATTCTCATCCTACTAAAGCCAGTGACACGTCATACTATATGCCGTTATCATCAGAAAACGTATTATCATCGTAATTTTTGTGATATCACTATACTCCGTCTTTTAGGTGAATTCACCATACTTTAAACTGAATTCACGTTATTCTTGATTACCAGTTTTCTCAGTGTGCATCGCTATGAGTTAGGTGGCAGGTCTGCTGATCAAGCAATAACAGCAGATGTTTAGTACTGTACAAAACGATGAACAATGATGACAAAACGCGCAGCGAGACAGCCTCTATTCATCAACCGGTCGTCATTACTAATATTGCTTCATGATTTTTGATGGACGTAACACAGGTGACTATCAGTGAGTGAGTGACAGAAACGAATCGCTGCAAAACCGACTCCACCTAGTCTTGTTTGTCCTACCCCTAGAGTGTAATTCAAACCTGCGAAGGCGTGGAGGGGTGAGGCGGCCCGCGGGCCGAGGCTGCGGTGGTAAGCGAAAAAGCATCTGCGATGAGGAGCTCGCGTGGGACCGCTCGCTGGAGCCCCGCAGCGCCGGAGCCGTGACAGATAGCATGCATGCTGCATGTTTGCTTGCATGGTGCATGCTTGCTTGCATACTACTTGCATGCACGTTGCATCCTTGATTGTATTTTGCATGTTTGCTTGCACACTGCATGCTTGCTTCTATGCTGCGTGCTTTCTTGGATGTTGCATGCTTACCTTACTACATGCTTGCCCGCATACTGCATGTTTTCTGACATGGTGCTTGCTTGTTTGCATGCAAGTTAATAAATGCATTGATAATGAACAGGCGATATAAAATGTTTTTTATATCATCTGGTACTATCTCAAAAAACTATTATACCAAATGTTCATTATATCACATGAAATTAGAGAATCTAAAATTATATGAAATGTCTATTAAATTAAGTCAGTTATTATATAAAATGAAATTATATGAAATGAAATTATATTATCTGTATGTTAGATCAACAGTATTTATATCAAAAGTTACACACCCATGGCCAGTATGTTATAACGGCAATAACATATTCTAATTTTAACCCCTAATATGAAGTAGAGAACAAGAAATCCAGACCACAATTTTGAATTGCCGATGACTAGTCAACAGTCATATTTAAGACTCTTATTTAGTGTACGGAAAACCCACTAACCAACTTTGACCTCCATATTATCTTTTGTCGCGACGATACAAGATTGTGAATATCATTTTATATTCTAAGAAGAATTAATTTGATTTTAATTTTTCCGTTAACGTAACTAATATAAAATGTACGCACCGTAGCATGGCCCTTCCACTCTCCAGGTAGGTACAGCCCTGACAGATAGTGTGGATACCTTTACAGTTCCCGTAGCATAACCACTGATAACATAATACTAGTAGCATAACTATCAAAATACGATATTATAATAAAGCGGTTTATCATAGTGTGTTTTGGTGGTCATGCTAACAGGGACTGGTTTTGTTATAATTGGTAACTAATCAATCACAAATGTCAACAACAAGCATTTATGATGCAGGTAGTGGCCGACTCGGTGCAGGTAGTGGCCCAAGCAACCAAGTCTGGTCAGTACCTGCACCATGCGGAACGAGAGACTGTCCTGCCGGCGCTCTACCCACTCCTCCAACACCGGACATATCGCTTCGATCGTCCGGTGGACGGCAACTGGGAAAGCGAGTGCCTCACCCCATCAACGTAGAGCCTCCCTCTGCGCCTGGGTACGAACCCGCTCCACTTCCTCAGAAGCGGATCGCCCCCCCCGTATTTTAACGGCAACCCGATGTCGATACACCTCTGCATGTACGAGTAACAAGAGGTGCCTTTATTTATTATCTAAGCAAAAATGTTGATCTGAGAATCTTTGCAAGGATTTAATATGATAGCGAAATCAAGAATACAGTTTTATATTGTTAAAAAACACATTCTACGTTTACAAAACAATATTTACACCATATAACCACGACGTAGACAGCTGTATATACTTGACTGCTTCATCTAGGTACATAAGCCGTTAGACAACGGCAGCGTCGCTGCAAGGGGGTACTCGGTTGCGGGCCGGGGGCAGCCCATAGCTCATTGCTCTGTCCTTAGGAGGCAAGCGTACCTAACCAGATACCCCGTCACTGAGAAAAGTCGTCCGGCATACGTCCAACCATCACTAGAAGATGGCACATTAGAATCTTATAATTTCCGTACTTATACCTTCTAGGTAAAAAGGCAGACTATTTTTGTGGGCACAAGCCCGTCATCAGCCCCCTCACATTAGAAAGTACACTATAGGCATATCTTAGTCTTAAAACGAAGGGGTTGTTTGGTCGAGATTTCCATTTCTTCGCAGATAATTATGTGGTGACACATAATCTAAATCCTTTACCGTAAGCACTAATAAAACGTATATCAAACAAATAAAAATTTTTCGAAAAGCAGCTGTTTATACCTTTTTTTAATTTTCAAATGAGTTGAGAAACTCATAACTTCCAAAAGTAAGACACAAGAAATTACTACGGCTTCCGTATAAATACTTACTTATACCATAGACGAAGAATAATCATCCTTGCTTATACTAAACCAACTTTTTTGCAACGGAAAGTGATGTTGCATAAGTAACATGGTTTCACGATGTCTGACACGGTGTCGAATTCATTGAGATGTAGAGCACTACACTACAGCGCTCTAGATAGCCCCTCCACAACTGAACGCTCACGCCAACTGTCGCGCGCGAACCTTTCTCTCGGACAGTGCCACAGTGACCGTTTTAGCGGTCGAGGGCTCGGGCCATGCACCACTGCAAATTCTTTGCACTGATAATACTGATAGTTTACCAGCTGATTGTAGCCAAAGCGATGGCGGTGCCCGCGCCCACTCAGCCTGAATCGTACCTTAGCTTCGCTGAGGTCATATACGCCAAACTATCCGGTGCTTGTGAGTGAACAAATTCAAATTTAAATAATTTTTGCATCTATGCAAATAACATTGTGAAATTGTGTTCCAGGTAGAGCTATCTTAAATCTTCAATTTGATTCCAGTCACGAGAAAAGTGATTTACTGAAAACAATGAAGATATTATTCATGCAAGGAGCCACTATAAAATCGTTTCCAATAGACACCGCATTTGCGGCCCTTACTAAACCGTACATGTACGATATCACGAAACAAACCAAAGTTATAATACACGGATTTAAGGACAGTCCAAAGTCACACGTTCCGTTGCAATTGGCGAAAGCGTATAGTGAAAAGAATACTTTCAACGTGTTGATGGTCGACGCAGAAGAAATGGTTAATAAGAGGTACTTTTTGTCCGTTCATAACGCGAGATTAGTCGGGAAGAGACTTGGTAATTTATTAGCTAATTTGGAGAGCTTCGGTACGAATTCGGAGGATATTCACCTTGTAGGTATAAGCCTCGGCGCGCACATAGCCGGATGGGCCGGGAAATATTTTCGACAATACAAAGGGCACAATATAGGTCGAATTACTGGACTCGACCCGGCAGGCCCCTGTTTTTCGTACGCGTTCAGTGATCAAAGACTGGATAGAACGGACGCAAAATATGTAGACGTCATACACTCTAATAGATTAGTACAAGGAGTGATCGAGCCTTTGGGTCACGCGGACTTCTATCTCAACGGCGGAGGGCCCGGGCAGCCCGGATGTTTTATGCCTTCATGTAGTCATTTACGAGCCGCGCAAGTTTACGTCGAAAGTATCCGGACTCCAAAATCATTCGTGGGTGTTCAGTGTCGTGACTGGGAACAGTTCCAGAAAAGTGAATGTGATAAAAAATACGCCGTATTAGGCTACGGGTCTTCCATTTCCACCCGAGGCTTGTATTACTTAAGGACTGCCGCTGAATCACCATTTGGCCTCGGCATGAAGGGTGCTGAAAATGCGAAATATAAATTAGACCGTGGGCCGGGAACTCTCAATATCACCTAATTTGTATTTTGTTATAGTTAATGTACCTTCTTAATAAATTGTTGCCATACCGTTAAAAATTCGAAATTTCTTCTTCGTCTGAAGTTTCTGGATGAAAAGTGGGTTGCTTATTATACTCCTGTGATATCTACGCACGTAATGAAACTTGGTAAGTGAGTTTATTGCTATTAAATTTCCAGAAACTTTGTTAGTGACATCAGTAATTACCGATTTTATCTTACTTAAATTTGTTCCTATTATTATATAGGTATGTAATTTATAATTATAACATTTATAACATATTCTGTCAAATATCACTACTAGAAAATATACAAATAGGTACGATTACTTATTTAGGACGTAGCACTTTTTATCTATTCTGAGGAACTACACTTATCCATACAATGATATTATACTTGAAATCATAGACGTAGAATATACTGGCGCATTTTTTTCTAACACTTTGCCTTAAATAGTGTACCTAGAAAAGTATGTCAAAAACGCGCGCGTACTGAAGTCACGAAAAAGTTCTAATTGGTACAGTAAGCGTAAAAGTATCTAATCAAAAACGAATTCTTAAAATTACTGACTTCACTTATTTTCTCAATAACCTCACCTACATTTGTTTTCTAATAAGCTCTCGCAACAACATTTTTAAAATGGCGCACAAAGGTGTTATCAAAATAATAAGATACAAACATTTCCACGAACTGTATGTA
This sequence comes from Schoenobius gigantellus, assembly GCA_963935595.1. NCBI lineage: Eukaryota > Metazoa > Arthropoda > Insecta > Lepidoptera > Crambidae > Schoenobius > Schoenobius gigantellus. The sequence goes on from OZ012553.1 coordinate 16,141,058, forward strand.
TGATACTCAAGTTTATGGCGGCTTTAATTTATATTGAAATAGTCTGAGGTTTGGGAACTTAAAATAGAATCAGTAATAGCCACATACTCGTAAGGTCACTTTAAATAACAAATATATCATTGCGACAAAACTAATGCCGAACACAACATCAAACATTGTATAAAACCAAATATTATAATTATTTTGAAATTTGTCTTTTCTTGTCATATAATTATTAGGTATGTTTTTATGAAAATTTAATTTGTACATAGGTACAATACACTTTTGCGAAGTATTTTTGTAACACTCTTTTGAAATGACCTTTTTTTCTTTTTAGATACTAAGCTAGTAATGATGCTGACAGTACCACAATCAGTGTAGTCTCGTTACACTGCTGACCGTCTTGCTTGACGCAGACTAAAGATAAAAATCAAGACGACAAGGGTCAAGTGTGACGAAAAAAATATATATTTTGATATTGAAAAAATTTAAAAGAACTAAAATAACTGTCATCTTGTGTGTGTGTGTGTGTCAAAAGTTATTACATCACAAGAGATTACGTGTAAATCTATATTTATAAAAATCTCGTGGCACAGTGTTTGTCCTGGATAAACTCCGAAACACGAAATTTCGCTTCCTGTATGTAAATTGGTCCATCTTAAAGATGGTATAGTTTTTATCTTGATTCTTGACCTCAATATTTATTATTGTGTAAAAATTCGTTATGGCGAAACATAGTTCACGGGCACAGCTAGCATATACAGGGTGGCAAAAAAAGACCGTGGTTGAAGGAAAAGTACCCTTAATAATGATGATGCCAAATTTTGCTGAAAGGAAACATTCCTTTATTTTCAAAAATAATTAAAACTGCATATAAAGATTTTTGAAAAATCACCTGCTTGACCCGGGAATCGAACCGGTGAAATGTGACAAAAAAACATTCTGTATTTTATGGTTCCAACCGAAAGAGTCATTTATAAGGATCAATTTATTTTAAACAACATAGTATCTTAAATTAAAGAAACTAATTAAATTAAAGAATCAAACTGCATGTTGCATGCTTGCTTGCAGGCTGCAAGCATGTTTCGTGCTTATTTGGGATTTTTATTAAACCTTGGATATCATGAACACTATCGTAGATAAACATTATCATTTAACGTTGACGTTTCAACGATATATACTTTTAGTTGGCCAGTTCATGAAATACAACCATTTCATAAAATGGTCGACCCCATTATGAAATGATCGAATTTACGATATGACCACGAGAGAAACAACACTTTATCTAGGTTGGGTAACCATCCATTAGATGGCTTTGTGTACTATAACTACTGAGCCACAGCAGCGCGTGGCCGGATCAACCAGTATGAAGTGGGTATGCTTCAATTAAAAAGGATACTTATCTTTTTTGGCAGCTAGATTTAGCCGCCTCTGTGGTCTAGTGATTAAGACCACCCGGTATTGATCTGGAGGTGCGGGATTTGATTCCCATGGGGACAGAAATATTTCTGTTTCGTTTAGTTGGTGGTATGGCTTCTGATCCCGCCTTGCTAGCATCCACCATCTTTCCTAATTTATGGTCGACATAATAATCTTTTTAAAATAATTGTTATATTCCGACAACTTGAGGAACAATTCCTACATCAAGATAAATAATGGGTATTATAATGAGATAAAGGCCAAGAACTACCATGTTGTGTGTAAATATTTTAATGATTTTCTTAAAATTGCAATTAAAAATATCGACATAAAAAGAAACATTATTACATATTACCGTGAGAACGATAATTTCTAGACATTCGTGTACTTACGCCTGAACAACAACACGCTGGATTCTCCTTTCATATTTTCTAAATTACGCTGTTCTTTTTAAAGGTTTGTCACACGAGTAGTGGGATGTACAGTGTGTATATATGCTGTCAGTCTCTTCGGAACAGTTTTTTGTCGAAGTGCACAGATATACTCGTATCATTAAAAAATATCATTGTTTTTTATAAGTTCTTATTTTGTTAATATTATTACCTAGTAAGTGAGGCGTCTGCAAAAATTCTAGTTATTGTTTTATAATATTAATCCATGCGGTGGTAGATTTACATGTGTCGCCGTTCCCTTATCATAGATGTCGTGAGAACCGACTAAGGGAGTTTACCGCACTCACCTCACCATCCCTTTGCAGGGGGATGGATCCCTCTTCAAACAAAAGCCGACATCAGCTCATTTGGTCAGCGAGATCTATTAAAGTTCTCCATCTAAGAGAAGACCCGTGCCCAACAGTGGTATGTCAAAGTGAACTGTATCAAATTATCAATATCGAAATGTATTATTAAAGATAACATAGACATTGTATGAATTTCAAATTCATCTTTTTGCGCAACTACAATAACAAGCAATAACTTACTACTGTAACTAGGGTTACCATATCTCAGGATTTGTCCTGAGATCTCAGGATTTTTAGGCTACTTTCAGGATTGCAGCCGAATTTTGGTAATTTCAGTAAATCACAGGATTTTTAGAATGTTCAATGAAATAGAGAAGATTTTTTTCGATCTTTTATTAAAAATGTATAAAGAAGATTAATTTTGTTTTATTAAAAAAACGTATTACACAACGAAATTGAAATTAATTAAAAACTTAACTTTGGTCGTATCAATTGCACAAATTAAAGAGCGCTGTGCGACTCACACAAAATTTATCATCTGGTAACCCTAACTCTAACTAGTTCTAAGTGCTCTAACCTCCTCTAACGACCGGTTTCATTATTCTATGTCTGCAGCGGCTGTCAAATTAAGTGATATGCGCGTCTTGTTAAAAAAGGCCCCATATAAAGTGCGATTTGTCGCATCAGTTAATCGGAAGAATATCGTGTTGATGAACGAACGTCACACTCCGTCACAGAATTCAGCTCATACTCGTATAAAAAGCGATTGGTCATCGCGATCGTTTGTTTATTTGTTTCAAATTCATAATCTATATCAAAAAGATTTAAGTTTCCAAATAAATAAACGATCAAACGTAACGACCATTTCCGCACGAATATCACGATATTCGTCAGATTCATCAACACGACGAATCATACTTTATGTGAAGCTCTCATGCACTATCGATGCGTCGTCGTCGGATCGTAAAGACAAATCGTATCGTATTAATACACTTAGACCTATAAATTAGATTGTTAAAATACAAATTTCAATATCAATTTTTTGCTTAGTTGACACATTGTCGTGTGCATAAATAAACATGCTACAAAGATAATGTGGCGTAAAATCTCTCTCTCATCAGTATTTAAAAAAAAATAAAGTTTCCGAAGCACATATCAATATAATTGTCACCAAACGGTCATTACCTTTTCATACACATATATGGACGCATATCTAATAATAACTAGCACACAATAAACCTTTAACATTTTTTTCTTAAAACAAAGGTTCTATTTGCTGCAGTTTATCTAAGTAAATTAAATTCAACAAAATGAGGGTAGATAAATTATAACTTAATAAAAAATAACTACTATTTGCCCTAAGTCAAATAGGTAGAATGAATGTGGTTCTGGCACTCACCGGCTGCTGTCAAGGCACGCTCGCTTCGCTCGCTCGGCTCATGCAATGTGGTTGCAGTCGCAGATCTAACCTAATCTAGCCATTTTGGTCTAACTTCTTTATTTTAGACTTCCATACCTGCACCTAAAGCACCGACAGGACTCAACTTTCTGCTGAGGGCCGCGACGCCAACCACGGCCGTGTACCTGTCCCGCCTTACAGCACCATAGAGCTGTGGCCCAATTCAGCTAATAAGCTACAGCCGAATCGAAACTGAACCGTTGCGATCGACCAATCAGAACGCCACATTATCACGTCATCGAGCAGTTGAAAGACAATATAAGCGCTCCGATTGGTCGACTGCAACGGTTCAGTTACGATTCGGCTGTAGCTTATTAGCTGAATTGGGCCTCAGGACGTCGGACAGTACATCCAGAGGAAGGCCAACTTCGTCTTGAGACAACTAGAGTTGCACCACAACGCCAATTTTAAAGCATCTGTGGTGCGAATTTCGAACACCCGCTGGACTTTTTCATGAAAGAGGACATCTAATCTAAGGACTATAGGCGTTTCCAGAGAGAGTGGTGCAAAACTAACCTAATATTTAATTAAATTATACTAACGTTGCTTATAAGTTCTATTACGCTAACAAAGTTATTGTACTCCTATATATCTATGGGCTTAAGTTGCATGACTATAAAGAAAAAGTAAATAAAACTCGTACCTTCTACCTATACTATTGTCTAAAGTTATTTATGCTTTATATTGTTTTACCACTTAACATTATTAAAAAATAGACCTTATAGGGAAGTAGTACATTTGTTTGATAATGGAAATCACATTTTTGTACATTTTGTATATTTGCAGTGAAATAGTGTATCACATGTTAATAAATTAATTGATGAATATAAATTGATAGGCGATAAGTTTTTTGATGTGCAGATAAATAAGTATTTTAATAATGGGTACATCAAAAAAACCGGACAATTGGGATGATGACTGAATTCAAATTTTTACGTCTCGTCATGAAATATTAAAATACCGTAGAAAAAGACGCAGTCCTGTGAAATTAGAATTAAAATCGGCTTAGAAATACCTTAGATACAAGCATTTTAAGTTATTAATTTGAAAGCGATTAGACAGAGAGATCCGACATCAACTGTGACGTCATTGTTGAGTACGGCCATATTGACTCCTTGTAAATTGCCGTTTTGCTAGAAAGAGATGGAGAAAAATCTTTAATACCTAATATCTCGGTTGTTTTTATAGTTATTCGAAAACCGATTTTTTCTTTATGTTTATTATATGAATGAGCTTCTATTAAAGCAAAAATTTTTTTTTAGTCATCTAGCCAATTGCGACTTGGACTTGCGCACCGAGGGTTTCGTAAACTAATTTGTGTAGGTATATAAATGCCTAACTACTTTTTACGGTTTTCAGATTTTTTTTGTAAGTATTGGTGTCGCATTGTGGCCCCTACTATACGCGCCCTAAAAGGGCAGGGAGAACACCGAGGGGTTTAGTGGGTAGGCCTGGCACTCTGCCGGGTGAACCCTACACACGCTCGCCGTCTAGCCAACGGTGGGTACGGTGCGGTTGCGCATTTCCCCGCGAGAAAAAAAACTGTTTTCAAATTTTTCAATTTCATGATTCTAACTCAACAAGAATGTTATCTGTGTATTATTGAGTACAATTAATCGTACAATAAATAAAAAAGAAGTACCCTATAGATACTTCTCGTTATCAACTCATCTCCTTGTGAAAATTCGACGACACGGTTAGCGCAGAGGTCGAGTGATCGCCTACTGCGCAACGGGTCGCGGGTTCGATTCCCGTACGGGACAAATATTTTGTATGGCCTACAGAAATTTGTTCCGGTCTGGGCGTATGTGCATGCGATATTCTGTGTTTGTAACTGCACCCACGACACAGGAGAAATCCTAGTGTGGGGCGACGTTTTAAAAAAAAATGCAAAATTATGCGAAAATAATGTGACATAAATGATCATATTTTTTCGCATTGACTTGCAAGTTTTGATTTTTTCACAACTGAAAAAGACCGTAAGCCCGTTAAGCCTGAGTATTTGATAGCTAATAATTGGGATGATGACTGAATTCTAATTTTTACGTCTCGTCATTAAATATTAAAATACCGTGGAAAAAGATGCAGTTCTGTGAAATTAGAATTAAAATCGGCTTAGAAATACCTTAGATACAAGCATTTTAAGTTGTTAATTTGAAGGCGATTAGACAGAGATATCCGACATCAACTGTGACGTCATTGTTGAGTACGGCCATATTGACTCCTTGTAAATTGCCGAGAAAAATCTTTAATACCTTATATCTCGGTTGTTTTTATAGTTATTCGAAAACCGATTTTTTCTTTCTGTTTATAATATGAATGAGCTTCTATTAAAGAAAAAAAAATTTTTTAGTCATCTAGCCAATTACAGTTTGCCATCTCTATGCGTTTTCTGAGAAAAAGGGTCTTCACAGACATACCTCATGTTTGTCAATTTTAATAAATTTTTTCTCTTTTTTTTAATCGATAAATTGTGGTCTATTTTCACCCATTTCCGTTTGTGCACCTTATCCGGGGACATACTGTATATTATAATTAATTAACTTATATTATTTAATGCTATATTTTATTTTTGGTTTTCAGAGTAGTACAGTAAGCTCCCATTCAAGCTATACATTTACACTACGAAAACCGCCACTATTACGAGCGACATAAGAACGGTACAAAGGTCAACGGTATAGCTTGATGAGGAGCTTACTGTACTATAGTAAAAAAATATTTGCCGGTAGTTCTACCGGTCGAGGCGGTAGAAACACGGTTAAATGAATTTCCCGTCTTACTACCGGTAGTAAGACTTGGTAGTAACAAGGGTAATAAATGTTATTTACATGTTCTAAATATATATAATAATAATAATAATTCTTTATTTACCGAATTTACAACCATACATTATATATTGTGGCAAAAACTCCTACACTAGGCGAGGCTTGTCCTGTAGGAAATTTCTACTGTTGATTTGTTTGAATATGGGCAATAGGCCATTTAGGTATTGTAGAAATCGAAATCTAGGCAACAATGAATTGTTTAGAGAAACCGTAACGAATAAGATTGTATCGGTAGCTTCTTGACACCGTTTAATTCAGAACTAATTCATTTATTTGCCACAATAGCTATTTTGTCAGAGTTTATGACTGTAGCTAAAACATTGTTAATAAGGAGATACTTTTTGCTTCAATAATGAATTCAAGGTAGTTTAACACAATGACTTTTGCAATATTTGCGAAATTTTATATTTTTACTAGGAAAACAGATTATTTATATTTTTCTAATATAAATAATTAATGTGTTTTCCTAATAAATTTACACTGTGCCCAATGATATTATAATAAAAAGTGTAAATCCATATTAATATAATTATTTACACTCGTATTATAAATATGAAAAAGTGTCTGTCTGTCTGTCTGTTGTTTCTTCATGCTTAAACCGCTGAACCCATTTAAATGAAATTGGGTATAGAGATAGTTTGATTATTTAAAGCTGGAGGGGGAGGTGGTGGGCTCCTCCTTTGGAGGTCTTTCAGTTTTGCCTCCAGCTCTGCTATCTGCTGTTTCTAAACCTTAAGTCCGGATTCTATCTAGGCGGGAGTTCACCTGCTCTTAGCGCGCCGTTTCATCAGAGACAGTGCGCGCCGCCAGAGTTTTCGCGTCCTCTCGGCTCGTCGCCGCCTTCTTCAATTTATTGACCAACGTCCCCTTAAGAGGCTGAGTAACGCCAACGCCCTTGAGACATGGTTTGTACTGGATTACGGGCGCGGTGCGGTATTGAAATTGAGCGAAAAAAATCAAAATATATATTTTTTAAAGAATCGAGTAACTTATTTGATGATATGAAAGATCAATATTTTCAAAGTAAGTGTAATGAGTCAATTCCCCGAAAATCATAAAATAATCTTTGTTGAATAACCCGGATTTTCTTTCTTCTGGAAGCTGTTTTTGATGGGTGTCTTTGGCATTTTTTTAACGACAAATTTTGATTAAAATTTGTTTGAGGACATGGATATTCTTAGAAATATTTTCAAGAGTAACATAAATTTTTGTTACTACGGTATATTAAACAGGTTTTACTAAAAAAAAGTTTTAAGTGGAGCTCGAAAAGCTCAACTCAGAGTTGTCAGCCTCTTAAGGTTCGAGGGCCTTTTCACCACGTAATTCATATTTCAAGTGGGCTACCCATACGCTGGGTGACAGTGAGCGTAGAGCGTTGCTTCCATTCTCCTCCTGGGGTGATAGCACCTCCGACGCTGGTTGGTGCAGGAGATGTGCGTCGTGTGCCCCTAGGCTCCAAAGGCATTTCCAGGAGTTCCCTCTCCGCCTGTAGTTGGGGCTCCAGGTGCTCCAGCAGTAAGTACTCCGCCTTTGCCTTGGCCCCAAGTATTCACTGGTGGTTGATGGATGGCTTCTTCCTCTCTTCCCATTGGGCTTCGGGGTTCTATGGGAAGTAATTTCATTGCCCGTCTCAACTCAACTCACAAATCTTTATTCAATGTAGACCTTTACAGGCAATTATTGACGTCAAACAAAATATATCCAGGAAACTGATTAAAAATATAATTTACCAGGATATTTAGTCATTTATTACTCAATCCTTTTATGTACATATTTATGTTACTGTAAAAGTCCGTATATTGGTAAATCTTAGGATTTACCAACATGAGTTGGTAAATGTAAGGATTTTATAGAGAGTAGACGATATTTCAGACTTTTACCATTAGAGTTTGGGATATGCTAGGATTTACCAATGAAGGTTGGTAAATGTTGGTTTTGGGAATTTCTTAACAGTTTCATGCTCCGGTCGCTCTGCTGTGCGTGGTCACAATATCTATTTTTTTTAAGGCGAGGGAATCTAGTTACGGTTCGACAAGGGGCTACAAGCCCGAGCCCATTCCCCGAGTACGCCCCCTGGAGAGTAGGCTCGAGCTCGAGCCAGCGAAGCTGACCCAAGCGGAGACTTACCTCGGCTTACCTCTACGGACGGGTCAACAAGTGCAATAATTCGACCCCCCAGACGGGCAGGCCAGGGATAGAAAAGTGTCTCCTAACCAGTTGTCGGCCAGCCGGGCCATTTCATCCCCAACTTGCTTAAGGGAGTTGGTGGCGCGCATCCAGTAACGCGCGCCTCCTCCTACCCAACCGCCTGCCGCCGCCGTGGTCACAATATCTAACCTAATCCTATAAATGATTACCATATTTTCAACATTTACCGCGTCTTGGCGGTAAGTTCTAAGATTTACCGAGTATATGATGGTAAAAGTCCGAAATGAATAATGATCACACAACAGTTCGGACTTTTACCATTAACAGTTGGTAAATCTTAAGTTCAGGCTTTTACAGTAACACATACACCCCAACCATAATTAAGATGTATGCGAATACAAGTAACAACAAAATTAAAAAAAGAAGTTGACTCTACACCTGTACGGAAATTGGGAGAGCCTTCTCGAGAAGAACAGGCAAGAAACTCGGAATTTTGTCTCACCCTGCATACCGGAAGTTAGTACTACATAGTATTATCTATTCTGTGCCGCAGAACATGTCAATGCAAGCATCGCTGCTTGGCGGCAGAAATAGATAAGATAGAGGTATCCATGCAGTCGACTCTGGTAGAGTCGCGCTCTGGTAATAAATAATTTACGAATACATAATTTTATGATTATTTTCGGCGTTTAACAAAAATAATGAATAAGTCGCAACACGGCTATTTATATCATACAACATATCGTTATTGTTAAAATTAATTACTTTATCATCCCCACATTAATATTGCTCCGTATTAGTTCAGGGTCGCAAAAACGAGTAGGTGGGCCTTTCATCGTCAAGGAAGTAAAATTTCGCCAAAGTATATGCCAGAATCATATACAAATACACTTCAAATATTGCTTTGTAGCGGATCATATAATTAATTTGGTAAATTAAAAACGATCGAATTTTAAAAGAAACGTTATACCTACCACATTATTTAAAATTAAGTGATCCTGAAATTTAAAAAAACTTAAATATTTCTTAATTTTTTTGATATGAAATACTAGTAAGAATGTTAATATTTATACGATATTATTTTTTTATGAAATATCTTCTGTAATCTGCAAATTTTAAATCATTCAACCTGTCTTGACTTACCGCCAGATAATATAAACACTTAATTTTCCTTTCGCGGATAAAAAACTTAATTTACTATAAGTACAAAGACAAAATAACGCTATTATATTTTTATGGAGTGGTAAATTAAATCATTATTTGTAAAATCAATATGTGGTATGTGACAAAAAGCTTTAGTTTTCACGATTGAATACACTTGAAGCGGAACTCCCCATTATATAACCCACTCTGAATTATAGCAAGTAATGAGCCGTGTCGTAGAGATGACGACATTTCTATTGTCACACCATCGAACACCATTAAATATTGACAACGCCGCTGTTATATAATGGATGTCGTCATAGCATTATTATTTAGGTTGTTTTCAAGCTTACAGTGATTCTTTAAGATCAAAAAAAATCAGAATGAAAAATAACTTTATTTACTACACGTAGTTTTTAGAATGTGTCATGTGTGCCTCATCTTTTAAGTTTGAAAAAGAAACCTGTATTAGAACAGACCCCTCCCTTTTCTGTACAAAAATATGACTGTAGTTACGTAGAAAGTTGCTAGTATATTCATAAGATTTATAATTTAACTTAATTAATAACTTAATAAATAAACATGCTTTATAACGCTATTATTTTTTAACATAGACAAAAGTTGTATAAATACATTGTATAAAAACAAACTTGTGTAATTTTTTTATACCTTTTCTACTTACCAAAAAGAAAGATAAAAGATAAATACCAAATTTAGAAAAATTAAGCGTGACAGTCACAATAAAGCTCAATTTAAAGCTTGTATCTATCACAATGTTTACTTCTATTGGATCGTAAAAGTCAATCCTACGGAAACAGAAATATTAGCTAAAATATTCTGGAGAAAAAATTCTAATTATTACTGTGAACTTTCTACTGTGTGAAAATAAATATATTTTAAACACAAATGCTCTTTAATTTTGTGATTCTCAGTAATCACAATTTACACATGATTCCATGATTTATATTTACGACCGTTTCTTTTCCTTTTACCTTGTCGGCGTAATTAATATGTGAATACTAGCTGTGCTCGCAAACTACGTTTCACCAGTAAAAATTCTAATTTCACTATTAAAAATGGGGGTTAGTGATAGAAGCATGTAGAAGATTGAAAATTAAGAGGTTATAGAAAAATATCAGAAAAATCTGAAGAGGGCCACCCTTATCACCCAGGGGTATAAAAATTAGCCTAAAACCTATTCTCAGACATACCGAATATACACAAAAAATTTCATAATAAAAATCGGTCAAGCCGTTTCGGAGGAGTTTGATAGCAAGCACAATGACACGAGATTTTTATATATTAGAAAAAAAATTACCTACGATATATTCTCAGATCTACCAAATATACACAAAAATTTCCTTAAAAATCAGTCAAGTCGTTTCGAAGGTTTGATAACAAACACTGTGACACCAGATTTTTGTACATTCTTTTTTCAATTTATTTAAAACTAGCTGTCCCGGCGAACTTCGATCCATGAAGCATATGAACTAACATACGATCACGTGGTTGTGCTCAGAGGAGCAGAAAGGAAGAACCCTTTCCATGATAGTGTTCCCCACGCGGTGGTTGCCATAACGAGACACACAGTATCCTGCACCTACTTCTACCGGGAGCTGAAGGAGGACGACGCAATTAGACGTCTCATTGCCCATCCCAGTACAGCAACAGATGAAGAGGTGATAGAATATAATGAAAAAATGATGCTCAAAGCCCTATCAAGCGCAGCGACCTTGGTGTAATAACAAACATCAACCCTGGAACCCGAAGTGAATACATAGGCATAAATAGGGAAATGTTAGCATAGGTTACCTAAGAGCACTAGTACAATAAGAATGTTGCGATGATACAGATATAAAAAAAAAATATGATTAATTTATTGTCTTTATATATCTACTAGCTGTGCCCGCGAACTACGTTTCGCCATCGAAATGCTTAACACAGTGTTTAATTTTTTTCTCCATTCTATTCCATGGTTCCTTGGTGACGATCACTTCGCAACGGGCCGTGCAGCAGAAATCGTAATATTTTAATTTCGCCATAACTTCAAACCAAACGTCCAATTTTAATCATTCAAAGACCAAATATTATCTATATAAGCTGTACTTAGTGATGAAATAATTTATTTTGATAAGGATTAATAGCATGAGAAAAATAAATGCGTTTAAATGTGGTCCAAAAAAAATTCAAGATTTTTAAATAAAAAAATGGTTGTTGTGCCTCACTCGACATAGATAGGTATAGTGTGTCTCGGACTTTTTTGTAGATATTTATAAGATCTACAATTAATTAGAACATTTTATGGTTCTATCTTTTATAGTTTAGGCAGCGTACGCAAAATAAGTTACTTTTCTGGTTGATTTTTTACACCTTGTGTCCGAAAAACCCAAATATCTTACAGAACCCTATTTTTTCCAAAATAAAGTTTAACCTATGTTACTCGTGGATAATGTAGCTTTCGAATGGTGAAAGAATTTTTAAAAACGTAGTTTTTGAGCCTATTCATTACAACCTCAGCGTACGCAAAATAAGTTACTTTTCTGGTTGATTTTTTACACCTTGTGTCCGAAAAACCCAAATATCTTACGGAACCCTATTTTTTCCAAAATAAAGTTTAGCCTATGTTACTAGTGGATAATGTAGCTTTCGAATGGTGAAAGAATTTTTAAAAACGGTCTAGTAGTTTTTGAGCCTATTCATTACAACCAAACAAACAAACAAACAAACAAAGTTTTCCTCTTTATAATATTAGTGTAGATGATGTGTATACGAGTATGTGTATGTGTATGTATGTATATATAAATTTTTTTACTAAGCATAGACAGCTAATTTGATTGAGTTGTGCAACTCACAATAAAAGTGAAAAGTAGTCTTAAGTCTTAATATAATTTAATATTATATAGAATTATCTGTGCCCGCGAACTACGTTTCGCCTTAATTTATTTTTTCACGACATCTTCAACAAATATCGTTAATGTACACAGAAATAAATACAAAAACTTAACAAATTATATACTAAAACATTCCTCAAAAATGTCGCTATCGAGTGGTGAAAACCGCTTGAAAATCGTTGCTGTAGTTTTTGAGTTTATTGCGAACAGACAGGCAAACAGACGTGGCAGGGGACTTTGTTTTATAATATGTAAAGGATGGATCAAAAAGAAACTTAAAAATTAAAAAGGCACGGACCACGAGTCTGTGGAGAGTTAACTATGTAAAAAAAACCTAATTTAATTAAAAAACTGTATTTTTTCCGATATTTTAATAGTTATTCTACTATTTGGGGTGGAGACGATTCCAACAAATCATTATTAATTAAAATCTATATAATAATATTTTTTTTTTTAATTTAAACCTAGATTTTAAGTTTTTTTTTGCACTACCCTTAACGTCATGTACCTACTGTCTCTAATTTTTATCTTTTGATGGTTGCCTGGAAGAGATTGCTTACTAGCAATAAAGCCGCCAGTTGTACCTTCTCGTATATGTCTGTGTTCCCGACTACTTATGTTGTAATATGTGTGCAATAAAGTATATTATTATTATTAAAATCGGTCCACCTTTCTTGATATACCTCCATGTATAACACATGCAGGTATAATTGGGATGTTGACTGAATTCTAATTTTCACGCCTCGTCATAAAATATTAAAATACCGTAGAAAAAGATACAATCCTGTGAAATTAGAATAAAAATCGGCTTAGAAATTCATTAGATACAAGCATTTTAAGTTGTTAATTTGGAAGCGATTAGACAGAGAGATCCGACATGAACCGTGACGTCATTGTTTAGTACGGCCATATAAACTCCATGTAAATATCCGTTTTGCTAGAAAGAGATGGAGAAAAATCTATAATACCTTATATCTTGGTTGTTTTTTTAGTTATTCGAAAACCGATTTTTACTTTTAGTTTATTATATGAATGAGCTTCTATTAAAGCAAAAAAATTTTTTTTGTCACCTAGCGTATTAAGCCGACTTTATCTATGTACCTACCTGTATAGATTTTTTTAATATATGGCATGTAGGTTATTAAATTATATTGGACACATATTCTTCCTTTTTTAGACAATCAAAAACTACCGACGATATATTAATCTGAAATAACGCATAACGTCATATCTTATCTTTGTATATAGGTGAATTTGCAACACTTATGCGCCATGTAGCGAACCCCACTTCTTATTTAAGTTGGCAAAGCAAAAATACATGTCAGATATTTTATTATTATCTAACTGACGAACTAATTATATTTAGAGGCAACTAACACCCTCGAGCCTCTGCAACTTCGTCGTGACATCGCCTCTCTTAGCGCCTTTTACCGAATGTTCCATGGGGAATGCTCTGAGGAGCTCTTTAACCTTATCCCTCCCTCTCCATTCCTTAACAGAAACACGCGTAAGGGCCTTCGGAGTCATCCGTACACTGTGTCCTCCTTTTCACACCGTACCAAGAAATTCCAAGATTCCTTCTTCTGTCGTTCATCCCACACTTGGAATTCTCTACCTGCGCACGTGTTTCCTCCATCCTACAACATGGGTTCCTTCAAAAGAGGTGTGAAAAAGCATCTTTTAGGCCGGCAAGGGGCGTGCAGGTAGGATAGTGGATGTCGTCCCTACTCTATCTGTCAACTCATTTGGGCCTCTTTCACCGCTTTACATCAGGCGGGAGGAGGTCATTTGCCGGGCCTTACATAAAAAAAAAAAAAAAAAAAATTTCAATTCCTTATACTCAGTCCACACCCAATTCTTATATAGTGTTACCATAAACAACGCACCTATGTGGAATTATAAATGTAAATGTCTTTAAAATATATATCAGCTATATTACTGATATATATGGGAAAGATGGCTTCAAGTTTGTTTACTGTTCCAAACACGATGTCCGCTTCAGTAAAACCTTTTCTTAATGAGCGTGACATTTAAACACTACAACAACACAGTTCATGTGAATATACGCGAGAGACCGAGTAACCCAGTATTACTTGTACATAAATATTCTACGAGTATAAGACTCGCAAGTCATTATACCATATTTTTATGTAATACTAGTGAACCCGGCAGACGTTGTCCTGCTTGATTAGGGTGTCACCTACCGGGTCAAATTTTACATTTAAACCTTTTACTGGACCTATTCAAACGCCAGAGAAAATTTCGTAAGAATCGGTCTAGCCGTTTTTGAGTTGTAGCGCGACTAAAGAACGGCGATCCATTTTTATATATAGGTTCCGTACGAACTCGAGCCTACCCTATGTTAGGGTGATTAGGCCTTAGTCAACCACGCTGGCCCAGTGCGGATTGGTCGGAATTACATATACCATTGAATTTCTTCGCAGATGTATGCAGGTTGCCTCACGATGTTTTCCTTTACCATAGGAGTTCCAGACAAATGTACATATGAAATTCGAAACGAAAACCACATTGGTACATGGCGGTCTCGAACCCCGGATCTTTCGATTGGAAGGTAAGTGTCGAGTCCACAGCGCCACCGAATAAAAAATATACTGTTGATGTATATTTTCCAATTATTTTTAGGACTTTCTATAACTTCTATGACAATTATTTGAGTATATAATAAACAAGTTATCTATATTTTAATACGCATTGCACGAAATAAAAAAGACAAACTGAATGTAGAGGCGGCAGTAACATATTATGCATAAACGCACGCGTGGCTTAATTATGGCATAGTCACAGTAGCATAGTGCTGTGGGGAAATGTTTCAGATGTCTCCTCATTGTTCACTTTTTAACATAAGCTAATACGAATTATTGCATAAATAGAACAAACTGATAGTTGTAAGCCAAAATCCTGACTTGCCTCCTTGTACATCTTTGAAATTTGCAAAAGAGACAATAATTAATGAGCCCAGAATTTGAACAGCCTTATATTATACAAGGTTGGAAAGCTGATTAAAAGCACTATCTGTTTCTAGTCCTAATATATTTATTGAGCCCCCACAAATTTGTGCGTAATCATAAACACTTCTATGAACTGCGTGATCATATGCAACCGAAACATTGCTTACGAAAAAGACAAATTTTAATATAACCAAACACCCGTTCGAAACTGCGCTCTTCAAGTACTTATTATGTTCTCTATAAAAATATACAATAGTTTATCTAATATGTATTCCCGCGAAAAACGATAATAATTTTTTTTACCGACTTCAAAAAAGGAGGAGGTTCTCAATTCGATGCGTATTTTTTTGTGTCTACGTCTACGTTACGCGATTACGCCGCCAATTGTGGATCAATTTTCAAAATTCTGTTTGTATTCGATAGAGTTTACTCCAAGGGTGGTCCTAAGATCACTAAAGTTAGGATCTGATGATGGGATCCCAAAAAATCTAGGGGAAACCCTTAAATTTTTAGGTGTGTCCAACGTGTTTTGTGTGTATGTTACGCGATTACTCCGTCAATAGTGGACCGATTTTCAAAATTCTTTTTGTATTCGATAGATAGAGAATACTCCTGGAGTGGTTCCAGGGTATCTTTTACTAAAAAGATTTCATTCACTAAAAAGTTAAAAATAAAATATATTTTACAAAAAATAAAAACCGACTTCAAAAACACTGAAAAGAAAAAAAATACTTCTACTTATATTGAAGTCGGTGCCCAACGATGATCTCCTAGAAAGTGTTAAAATTTGGCACCGACTTCAATATAGAAGTGTGATGTTGTCTGTACCTATTCTTATATTATTTTTAACTTTTTAGTATTTTTGAAGTCAGTTTTCATTTTTTGTAAAATATTTTTAGAATTAAAACATTGTTAATTGACAAAATGCTATCACAATATTAAGGAATACATGAACTACATAAAATTAGTTAATTAATAAGATTAAAATGTAGCATTCTCACATATCTACTAAGTATATAAAATAATATAAACATAAAACTGTACCTAGTAAAATAAATATTTGAGGACAAGAAATTACATAATAAATTAAAATACTTGAAGCAAAATTTATATCTTAAACAAGAAATAAACACGAAATAAACACAATATTTTAATATTTATTTACTAGTGTTTTTAATTAATTAATATATTAACGACACAAAGAATTAAAAGGAATTGACATTTACACTAATTTTACAATTCATTTTTAATTTCTTAATTTTGTACCATTTTATTACCTAATGAATTTGACATAACCAAAAAAAATTAAACATTTTTAAAAATATAGTTTAATACTAAATTTAAAAATTAAAATGATAAACAATGTAAAACACGTAATACAATATCAAATAATAACCTTTTATATGATGTTTGATATCTTTTTAATTAATATGATTTTGGTATATTGTAAAGGATTAAAATAAGTCTTATAATCTGTAAATAAGACAATGGTAATAATGATAAGCTTCCTCTCTCTTTTTCAACGATTGCGTGCCCAACGGGTCTTATGATCTTATTTTTTGTGAACCACCCTTTTGACACAATATGGTATGCAAAAAAGATTTTGAATTGAATCGAATGTTTACACTATAATGAACGTTAGCAAATGGGAAGGCTGGCAGTCATACCAGCCAAGCGATTTCAGATTAATCCTTTACCTTTTGTCACAGTTAATCAATGTCAAGCAATACCTAGTTGCTGTCTGGCCCTGGGCCGGTCACCCAGACAAGCAAATATTACGAAAACGCACGCTTTCGAGTTTACTGTTGGTTTTGAAATACTTAACTTATTTATACTTGATTGTTTAATTGCAATTTCGTCAACACCTCACGACAACAAGGAAATTTTCAGGCTCTTCTTCACATATAAAACAAAGAGTAGAAGCAAACTTCTACATTCCTCAAACAAAGTGGTAAAAATATGGTACCCAGATATTATTTACATTCTCATTTTGTACGATAACTTACAACATAGATTAACATAGATAAATAAAACAGCTATGTGCCACATATTATAACAATATTGCGGTTGTTTGTCTATCACAGAAAAAAGGGGTGCGTATCATTTAATATAATTTCATTTAATATATTTTCATTTCAATAAAGTTCATAATATAATAAACGTTTTACATAACTACTCGTGAAATCTTTTCTTTTAATACCTATAGCGATTATTTAATATATTAATAGCTTACCACAACCTCAAATAAATCATCTAATCAAAATCTTCGACTTATGAAACACTATACGCAAAATTATATTAATTTCACGATTTAAATAGAAATGTTCACCAATGTTTGATATAATTTACTTTACCTCCTTTCGAATATAAAGCCAACGCTACATATTCGCAATTTACGATACGACTACTCCAACTTTCTGTATAGGAAGCAACAAGGAAGACTCATCGAAACTTACTCCGAAGTTCAGCTACTTACACTTTCCTAAATGCTATGGTTGTTCAGAACTCGATAGAATTCTGCTTAAAATAGAACATACCTACATGTATACCCGCTTGTTCATACCCTCTAGAGATACGCTACAAACGCCGCAGTAAGTACGACATTGAATTTAATACCTGCTTCAACATCATTATATATACCGAACAAGCAAACGAGAGTTATCCTCGCCCACAATTTCTTAAAGCCCGTTGGCACATTATGGTCCCATTTAAAAAAAATCTTTGTGGGGTTTGATGCAAGTGCAATGCAAGTCAAACTTTTTTTCTGATCGTAGGCGTTTAACTGAAAACTTGCAAAAAAATATTCGATTTAGGGTATTAAAATCACGTTTTTAATCTCACTCAACTTAATTCTTCTGAAAAGAAACCTATAAATAAAATAAAGTATAATTAATAAAACACTAAAAGTAATAAAAAAACAAATAAACAAGAAGCAATTATAAAAACAAAATAATAGAAAAACGATAAAATTAGGTATACTGTACACCGGGATCGAACCACTGCCGCACTGATTTAAAGGTGGCCGAAGGTGGAAGCGAGCTTAACCTGGACTCCTCAACAACTGAAGAGCTAGCTTTCTTACCTCTAATTGTCGGAACACAACAAAGCTATTAACATTGTTATTATGGCGAAAAACTTACATAAGACGGCGGTAGCTAGCCAGGCGGGCGCAAAAGCATTACCACCGATCAAACCAAGCAGAAAAACTTTTGCCTCCATGGGGAACTGAACCCCAGACCTCTCGATCAACACCCAGTGGTCTCAACCACTAGACCACGAAGGCGGTTAATGGTTTTTTGTTATTTTTTATTGTCTTAAAAGTAGGTAGGTTAGTCTTGGTCTTAAAAGTAACGTAAAAGTAACATCCGCCCCGCCAGCCCTAACTTGTTACACCGGGATATGGGACGGTGCAAGAGTGTCGACGCAGGTAGCGTCCCACACAGAGGTCGCCCCATCGTCGATGGTATCGACGATGGGACGAAGGATAGTCATATCGTCCGGTCTCTTACCATCGCCACGCGTGAGACCATTCGCTTCCAGAATTGCCGCACAGTTGGCGGTGGTAAGAGCCCGACGGAGCCCATCGTACCAATTCCCTTCAGCCAGATTCGCGGATGGCTGCAAGAGCTCACCCGCACACAAGCACAAGACCACTGGTTCTCGACTCCAGGGTGCAGACAGTCAAAGGAAGCCATGCCAATCCTAAACAACAAACTGACCAAACGCATATTACGTCTGGACAGGAACAGTCTGCGGCTGGTGACGGGAACCATCACTGGACACTGCTCACTAAACAAACACTTCCACACCATAGGCATAACAGATAGTCCCCTATGCAGAGCATGCTTAGGGGCCGAGGAAACGGTGTCACATGTGCTCCTTGAGTGCACAGGTGTCACCGAAATACGAAAAAACACCCTTGGATCTCCCAATTCTGTTACAGAATCTCTGGACAGACTCGGAGATCTCATACGCTTCTGGAGGGAGGTGGGCTGTCTGGAGTGATGGCCGCCCTCACGTACAATGGTCCACCTTAAGGACTAAGTGCGGAAACCGACCCCGATAACATAGAACATAGAGCCCGACGGATAATATCGTTAAAACTAACATGACGGGGAATCCTGCCTGCACTTTTGACGCACGAAAGGCCGTGGTGACCGAACCTGTCGACGCTTGTACCACACTGGCAGCGGTGTGGGGGTCACAGCACGAGACGCCCAAGCGGAGAGAGGTCGCTATGCGAAATGTCGTAGAATCCAATAGTGTTCCTGTGTTAAGCGATGGGAGAACCTGCAGCCATAAACCAGATTCCCAAGTACTAACAGCCATGAGACGAGCACGGTCGGGGAAACTGGAGCACTGGACTAACTCATTCCCAGTACCTATATTATGGTCTGTTCTGTTAGTAGAAACGAGGATGAATAATAATTATACCAGCAACAGCAAGCATCGCATTCCTGCCACAAGGAATTTCACATTCCATAATTACTCGTGTTCTTAAATGCGGTGAAAACCAAACATCACCAATAAATACGTGTGGGTATAAAAAGTGAAGTCTACGTTCTAAAAACAATTTAGAATTTGCAATTCCTTGCCAACCGTGCCTAAATAATATTCTAAATGATCAGTATTTGAAAACAATAACTAAAGATGGAGCGTCGGTGGCGCTGTGGACTCGGCACTTGTCTTCCAATCGGGAGGTCCGGGTTCGAGACCGCCATGTACCACTGTGTTTTTCGTTTCGAATTTCATATGTACATTTGTCTGACGCTCCTACGGTGAAGGAAAGCATCGTGAGGCAACCTGCATACATCTGCGAAGAAATTCAATGAAGTATGTGAAGTCGACCAATCCGCACTGGGCCAGCGTGGTTGACTAAGGCCTAATCACCTTAATAATAGGGTAGGCTCGAGCCCCTCGGTGGGGACGTATATGAGCTGTGATGATGAACTAAAGATGTATTTTACAATGTGCTTCATTACAGGAATACACCATATTCGTCTCAATTTATTTACAACAAAATCTATATTATTTGTACAATATTCTACTACGAGTACTTTTCTTTTGATTTGCCTATTTTGTAAAAATATAACAAATCACATCTGACCTAACATATCGAATGAATTGAAGATGTGCCAGACAGAGCAAATTCGTTTGAGACTCTACAAATAGATTTTGTCTATTAACTCCCAGATATCAAACGGACGTATTATTATTCCTGTTCACATTCACCACAAATAGACGGGTTAGAAGTCTTAGCTCGCGCGTCAGCTTCTAAAAAGCAGCTACAAAACATATTCAAAAACTATTACCGTAATGTTCTTCAAAGTGATTTGATTTGATTCAGTTGTATACCATCATCGTTTGATAAATTTCACATCTCATATATGTAGTGCCAATGAAGAGGTAAAAATGTATGCACTCTAAGGCAAATGATTTAAATAGATTCTCCTCCCTTACTTTCCTCAATTAATTTTAACATATCCTACAGAACACGAAATCCTGGGTTATTTTCTTTACAAGTTTATCGCAACAATACATCCTATTACAATCCAAGAGTCCGCATGTGTCGCCTTTACAACGAGATAAGTCATAACAACTCGGGCTTAGATTTATTTGGCAACAACTCATATTCATTTAAAAATAAAATTTTGATTATTTGTAAATAATTAAGAACATTCATATTATTGTAATGTAAACACATCAATCAAACAATAACATTAAGTAGTTTTTTCTTAGAAATTTAGTCTAACCAACTGCTCATATACGCTAGTCATGTTATAGATACATGTTTGTAGGTTATAGTTAGATCCCGGACCATTGTTGAGTCCAAGTGAAGAAGAATCCATATTATACATCCGCCGGAAATATGATGGAGGCGCAAAGCGCGGAGTAATAGTTTGTTGCCGCCAAAGTCAAAGGATAAATACTTGGCGGCATACGATACTTTTATGCAGTGGAAGATTGATAAAAAAGCGCAGTCATTTTCAGAAAAATATTAATACCACAAGATCTTTTATTTTCCTCACAAGTGTGTTGAAAAACGTCGTATGATACACGCGCGCATTGGTCATTACGTACTCTGCTTTCTTGTCTCGTACCGTAATATCGCCTCGTACGCAATAACCAACATAGCGCGCTCGTATCATAATGTACTATTATGTCTTAGATAGGGCATTTCCATTATTGTCCGATAGTCCATTATTGTGTCGGAAGTCTATAGGCTCACATCACGATGTAGCTATTTCCGACATCCACGCGAACGAAGTCGCAGGCACAACTATTGTGATTGCATTGTCATCAGAACTAAAAGTAAAGGTAGGTATTCCAAATTTCAGCTTATTAATCGGACACTGGGAAGTGGGTCAAATTTAACTTGCAAGATTTGACCTGGACATACCATACATAAATACATACCATCATCACAGCTTTACGTCCCCACCGAGGGGCTCGAGCCAACCCTATGTTAGGGTGATTAGGCCTTAGTCAACCACGCTGGCCCAGTGCGGAATGGTCGACTTCACATACACCATTGAATTTCTTCGCAGATGTATGCAGGTTGCCTCACGATGTTTTCCTTCACCGTAGGAGCGTCAGACAAATGTACATATGAAATTTGAAACGAAAAACACATTGGTACATAGCGGGTCTCGAAACCCGACCTCCCGATTGGAAGGCAAGTGCCGAGTCCACAGCGCCACCGACGCGGTATGAAGAATACCATACCTCACAAAAATCTGAGCTATGGTGTATTCATATATTACTTTTTATTCTATGTTTCAAACTGCACCCACGAGACACGGACCTGGAAAAAAAGACGGACGGAGCGTTATTGAATCAAGAGTGAAGCATGCAAATGACAGCACATTTGTATGTCGCACCCTCAGAGCAAGAAAAGCATAAGATGAAAATGTTAACTTTACAGGAGAGCAAAAAAACTGTTTAAATGTCTATAAAAAAAATTCCAAACAAGATAGGAAGCTGATTTTTACATAAATAAATTGATAAAAATTTAATGCAGGTTATCACAAATTTTTATTAATGTAAACATTTATAATCATTGAAATAAATTAAGTTTAAATTTTTACGCTACTTTTTCGAATATGTTAAAAAAAGGATTTCCCAATCATTAGTCTTTATGTTCCTTTTCCGCTAAAAATTTAATACCTAATTAAAGTAAAATCTATTACAGTTTTTTACTCTACAATTGTGGACAGAGTAAATGGCATTACAGCGATTTTGCCTTTAATTTTTTTTTTGTTTTGACTTCGTATCCCTAATTTATGACTTTATTATCTTCGTAAATTATTTACATTCATTCTAGTAAACAATATAACTATGTTTTATTATTTGTCTCAGAAATATATTTTTTGTGTATCTGTAGTTGTTTTGTAGTGATATATTTTTTTGTCACAGCAAAAAAGTCAAAGATTTTGTTATCATTTCTTTTCTTAATTATCAAAATTATAACAAATATTATGAAATTCAAAGATTGTACTCTGTTCTACAAAATTTTCAATACAATAACGATAATTATAGCTTCCATAATAAAATCAAGAAAAATCGTCAAACAATATAATAAAAAATTAACAGCTGTTTAAAAATAAAACAATATTTTCCACTTCAATAACTTCTATGACGTCTTTATACTTAAAAGTATCAATATTAAAAATAAAAACATTAGTTATCTTCATTACTTGTAATCATTTTCTTTTTATGATGATGATGAAAATTCAATCGAAAGAATGTAGGAAAATATTGTAATGAAATACCTAATAATTATTATTTGTGATAAAATTTAAAATCAATCGTAAAAAAATAGTAAAAAGAAAACCGCTGTTAAAAAAAAACTCTTATACTTCTACTAATAATGTAAGTCTTAAATCTGAAACTTAATTTTCCATAAAATCTACTAATACTTTTTTAGAAATTCACAAGTAATCTTTTTTATCTTCTTTATCTTTTGCTTCAATAAGTTATTTAATACGAGTCAATTAAACACATTTTACAAAGAAATGAACAGAAAATAACAATTATTTTAACCTTAAGTTTACAATATATTATTGCAGTTCTTTATCATCATCACAGAAGACCCTTTAATAGTAACTACGTAATTATTTAGTTTTAAACTACATATAAAAGAAGCCTTATGAAAGTTTAGAAACCTTATGAAAGCCTTATATTTGCCTGACATAATGTAAAATTATCTGTCTTCCTATCACAATGGGAAAGGTTAATCTTTATCTGAAGAAGCAAAAGCTTGTAAATTGTTAAAAAAAATATTTTATTTCCATTTGTATCTTGCAACCAATTTTTATTAGACGCTACTTGAGTTTTAAAATTGTAAAAATCTGCCTGTGACATTTCATTAATTATAAATTTATTGTGAACTTTAGAGTTCATAATTATTTCATACTAGCTGACCCGGCGTACTTTGTATCGCCATGTTTTTTAACTAAATTACTGAAATGTTTGTTTAAATTATTGTAATTTTTATATTTTACAAATCTTGTCCTAACAATAACGAATACATAAAACCAAGAATCACGCAATTTGGTGCAGTCGTTCGAAAGTTATGGGCGTACATACATTTCGAAGATCCATTTTTATTTATATAGATAGATAGATAACTGGTCAGGTGTGTAAATTGTTTTGTTCTTCATATTTTTTTCTACACAAGCATGCATAGAGTCACCCTCGTTCTGCGTATGACCAGTTTGTAAAACTCTATGAACAATTTCTATGTTTGAAGTTCGTGATACGTATAGGTACATAGTAAAAACAAATCTATTTCTGTTCTGACCAGAACAGTTGTCCGAATATAATAAAAGAGATGTAAGGCCTCTGTCAGCTTCTGCTTTAAAAAAATTAAATAAGCAACTGCTTATTTCCCCTTGGGGACATCCTTTAACCACTTTTGCTGTAACGGTGTTATTCCCCACTATCTGAACTGCCCTCTTGCTTACCAGCTCAGTGATCCATTTTATTACTGCTGGTTCTATATCGTACTTTTGAAGGGCGTGGTTAATGCCATTGTGCATTGTTTTGTCGAAGGCTGCTTCTATGTCTATGAAGGCACCTAGGGTTGAGGATTGGTTGTGTATGGCCGACTCTATTTTATGGACCACCATATGTACCTAGTGCCGACTCTGTGAACCTGCCTTTCCGATAGGCGTGTTGTTGGGGATGTAAGGGTTTTTCTTGGAGTGCTCCATCCCTTAGGTGTCTGTCTACCAATCTCTCCAGTGTTTTGAGCAGGAATGATGTTAGACTTATTAGGTCTGATGATTTCACCGTAGTGTAGTCTTCTTTCCCTGGTTTGGGTATGAATACTACCTTCGCCTCTCTCCATTGTTTGGGAATATATTTGAAGGCTATGCAAACCTTAAATATAGGTTCTAAGTGTTTTATTACTAAGTTAGGCTGCCATTGTAGCAGCGCTGGGAATATTCCGTCCAGTCCTGCGGATTTAAAGGGTTTGAAGCTCTTTATAGCCTTCTCTATTTTATTCGCAGTTACTACTTTGCAGGCAGCCTCCCATTCTTCGGTTGACGGGGTGCTGTAGTGCTCGTCGGACCATTCCAGGTGTGACGCAATTTGACAATCGGGAAAGTGTGTTTCCAGCATTACCGCACTGGTTTCTTCTTCAGATTTAGTATAAGTGCCGTCGACTTTTTTGATGTTGCCAAGGAGGTCTTTGTTTCCCTTGGACAATATTTTATTTATTCTGGCGGCTTGGTTTGTTGAGTTTATGCTGCTGCAGAAGTTTTGCCAGGCTTCCGTTCTCTGGAATCTGATCCTCTTCTTGTAGTGTCTCTGCGCATCGTTGTCCCAGTCATCGGGAGTTCTTGTATTTTTTGCTCTATTGAAGAGTGCCCTAAGATTTTTTCCGCAGCCTTTCAAGTTCTGGCCCCCACCGGAGATTCTTGTTAAGGTCTTTTGGTATAGACATCGGGCATGCCAACTCGTAACTTCTGACTATTGCTGAAGTGAGGAGTTGTACTTTTTCTTCAATACTGTTCGTGCTAGGTGTTTAGCCGCTGCCATGCGTTTCGTCTAGTGCTTTTGTTATGTGTTAGTGTACCTTGCTATGTTTGTTTTACGGGGGCTGCGATAAGGAGCAGGGTCTGGTAATTCATAGAGCAATTGAAAACACACTCAACGGTGGTCCGCGAAGGATGGTTCGCTCGATACATGCCAACCTTTACTAAGGTTCGCCGCCGTGTGTGTTGCCAACGTAATGTCAATGATGGTTTGATACCTAGAGCTTACAAAGGTTGGTTCTGTGCCTTTGTTCATGATATTTAGGTTTGTTTGGAATAGGTATTCGGTAGCGTATACTAACACTATGTATTACCTTGACTTCACAGCAAACACTGCAGTGCAGCGCGAGTGCGCGGGTGGAGAGAGCGCGATTACCACGCCCTTTCCCTCGTCCCGCACCGACGTACTCACTATTACTCAGAATTTAAAAGAAATAACCAAACGTAACAATATTATAGTTCCTACATTTCTTTCCAAGGCAAGAACGCAGTAATCGTTACTGCTCAAGAAAAAATAAAATTTTAGGTAAATAAAACTGTTTATGGATAACTAAACAATTTTTGAATGTATGAATAAACAACATTATCGTGCTTAACTGTGAAATGAAAAATAAAAAAAAATGCATAAAGTCTATTAAAACTGTTACTTTACTACGAGAATAAATTAAGGTACACATAAATATCATATAAGTCTTTATGTTTTGATCATTGTTAATAATTTAGCGTAAGTCAATGTATTCTTTTTATTCCCAATAAAAAAAATCTCTGAAGTCTAACAACGTATTTTAGTATTTCTTGAATAAAATCACCAAGATTAATGATAAAAATACCAAATAAATTCACCATACGTAGTTTGAGTTGCTCTTTTCAATGCATGTATTACCTAAAATTCAACGTAAGAACACTTATGCCTTTCTTGAACTGATGGTACGATGTGTCTTGTCCTTTGAAAAATGACAGCTTTTTGTCTTACCTGGTACATCTGTGTGAGTGTAGGTCGTGTACAAACACATGAAATTGTCTTATCTTGCATGCCTTACATTTCTTTAATGCCACACTACGTCCGTATTTTTTGTAGGTCCATGCGAGACAGGAGAAAATCCTAGCGTAGGGCGACGTTTTTTTAAAAAAAAAAAGACTAATAGACTTTAGTTTCATTTTTTGTGTTTTTAAAGTCGGTTTTTATTTTTTGTATGATATTTGTTTATTTTAATATTTTATTCAATTTAATACCATCTCACCGAAGTAACTTGAAAAAAGAATACAACAATGGAACGATTTGTGCCTATTGTATTTAAAAAAATAACCTCTAAATACTAAAAATCAAGGATCCTTCCACCATCAGCTCGGCTCATGTCTATCAGACGCAAATATCTGAATAACTTCAGAAAAACATGAAACACGTTGGATGTGCCTATAAACTTTAAGGATTGGTTTCCCTCGAATTTCCTGGGATCCTATCATCAGATCCTGGAGACAATGGGACCAACTGGGAAGTATACTGTCTCTGAAGTTTTCAAATCGGTTTATAAATGTCGGAGTTATGAGGTAACAAACAAAAAAAAGTTGATTTTTGTTATCATGATCATCATCACAGCTCATATACGTCCCCACCGAGGGGCTGGAGCCTACCCTATGTTAGGGTGATTAGGCCTTAGTCAACCACGCTGGCCCAGTGCGGATTGGTCGACTTCACATACACCATTGAATTTCTTCGCAGATGTATGCAGGTTGCCTCACGATGTTTTCCTTCACCGTAGGAGCGTCAGACAAATGTACATATGAAATTCGAAACGAAAAACACATTGGTACATGGCGGGTCTCGAACCCTTACCTCCCGATTGGAAGGCAAGTGCCGAGTCCACCGCGCCACCGATTTTTGTTAAGCTGGTTCAAAATCCACACTTCACGTAATATTAAATCGTGGGCGTTTTAATATCAAAATATCGCGTGAAATATAAACATTTAAAAAGTAGTAACTTTCTATAGTCTCATCAATCAAACAACAAAAAATGTTTTCATGCAAAATTTATTAGTTCAGGGCCATTCATTAATTTTAACACTTAAACTGTAATCAAAATTTGTTAAAGTTCTATACAAAACGTACGTAAAATGACAGAATGAATATTAATTGAAGATATTCTTCATAATTATGGCAGTTAGCATTGTATTGTCCTCGTATTGTCAATTTATTTGAAGGTGGAATAATACGTATGTCATTAACATGGACTTAAGACTCAAACAAACATTAATGACTCGCAAATATTTAATAACGTAATCTATTAACCAACATTAATACTATTCAGCGTCCCTTAATGTGATAGGGATTACTGCATAATTAATGAACTATGAATGTTATAGAAGACTCTGTACTGTTAGTCTCTGTACTCCATTTCCAATCTTCAAATACAAAAAGGCATCAAACAAAAACATAATTCTCACCAAAAACATTACGTTTTATTTTAGGGTTCCGTACCTCAAAAGAAAAACGGAACCCTTAGGCCTCGTTTACGGAGACGCGGGGCGTTGCGCGGCGCGGCCCGCTCAGAATTCAAACATACGCGTTGTATGAGTGCGTTTACGGAGAAGCGATTTTACACGCCTTTGCTTGAAATGGCGTATTTTTTACGGCCGAGCCCGCGGATGGCACCGCCGCGTCCGTCGGTGTTCCCGTCTCGCATCTCTATGA
Organism: Schoenobius gigantellus; assembly: GCA_963935595.1. Lineage (NCBI taxonomy): Eukaryota > Metazoa > Arthropoda > Insecta > Lepidoptera > Crambidae > Schoenobius > Schoenobius gigantellus. The sequence goes on from OZ012553.1 coordinate 16,169,362, forward strand.
ACAACATCGTATATTGCCATATGTTTGTGTTTACGCGTGCGATTATGAGTGCCGCTTCACGCGCCGCCCCACCGTAAACAGAAAAAACGTCTGACGCGCCGCGAGACGCCACGCCACACGCGATGCGCGACGCCCCGCGTCTCCGTAAACGAGGCCTTATAGAATCACTTCTTTGTCCGCTTATCCGTCTGTCGGTCAAGGCCCTTTTTCTCATGAATGCGTAGAGATAGAGATATTAAACTGAAATTTATATCAAATACTCGGGTCTATGGCGTCTTTCATCTGTGAATTTGTGGGAGAATTTGTGTTTATTATGACATATTATTACTTATGTCTCTTCGTAAAACATGAAAATACAAAACAAACAATCTTGGAAACGTGCTAGGATTACATGATATAACAATAGGTCTCGCAATTTTTGACCAGATGTTTTTTCATTCAGTACTATAAAACAATTTTACATCTATGATGATTAGTTTTTTATAACAATGTAGATTTTTTTGAGATCTTAACGAGATTTCATAACTTAAACTTGTAAAAGTCTACATTGGTGGTTTGGCGGGTTTTTTAAATGAAATAATATTTGTGACAATATGACGTACCTACACGTATGTCAGTCAAACTGTGGTCAAACTAAACAACTTTCATTAAAGCGTTCCACACACAGAGGCGGAAGCGGGACGGTAGCGGAACTGCGGTAAGCGATTTACTTGCGCCGCGCCCTCAGACCAAAGAAACCAATGGACTTGCAATATATTAACTATGGTACGAATTTTGTAGCCAGTCCGCTATTACAAAGCACAGTGTTGTTGTGGTAAATAATCTGTCAGTGAGCGTTGTTTGAACGTTGAACATAGAACTGTAAAAGGTACTCACCTTTTACAGTTCTATGTTTTTCATTGATATTTTTAGTAAAGTGTACAAATAAAAAACGCACAAAGAGGCGGAAGCGGGAGGGTAGCGGAACTGCGGTAAGCGATTTACTTGCGCCGCGCCTCGGATCAAAGAAACCAATGGACTCGCAATGTATTACTATGGTACGAATAAATTAACGGCTAGTTGGCCATTACAAAGCACCGTGTTGTTGTGGTAAATAATCTGTCAGTGAGCGTTTTTTGTACCTTACGGCATAAACGGTTGTTTTCACAGCTCCAAGGGACAGTAGACGTATTTGATATAAATTTCAGCTTGATACCTCCACGCGTCCCTGAGAAAAGGGGTCTTAACAGACAGACAGACGGACGGACGGACGGACAACAAAGTGATCCTATAAGGGTTCCGTTTTTTCCTTTCGAGGTACGGAACCCTAAAAATAGCGAAAAATCTCAGAATTATTTTTATTATAAAATTATTAAATAATTTTTCGCGGATTATTTACAAAGATATTTTCATTTTTCTTTTGTTGCATATTTTGCTTAATACTTTATGGTCTGCGCACCTGCGAGTATGATGTTGCCGCTTAGCTGTCGCGCCGCCGATAAAAGATAAAGACGATAGAGTTAAGTAAATTTAAAAAGCGGCGTGGATAAAAAACTTTTTTTTTTTTATCTGGCACATTTTTATTGGTCGAATCGATTCTGAACAAACTATGATTTCTGGTTTTGTGCACTTTCATTAACCCAATATGCGCAGCGGGTTTTTTCTCCCTTTGTCAGAGTTGGTTACTTAATGAAATTTGTACAGTTTGATGGACTGAACAACCTATAAATATTGTCACAGCATTATAAGTATAACACTCTTACTTTAAAATACTAGTGCATTTGACCTTTGAAATCGTGTCTACTTCTAAATCTCTACATAAGAGAATTTAATGATTAATACTTCAATAAATAAAATGTTCTATTAACGTAAAAAAAAAACAAAAAGAATTATCGCAAATCTTTAACTTAAAGAAATTTCTTCTGAGTCTCCGGAAGCTGTTCCCATGTGCCAAACGGCTTAAGCGGTGCCTATTGCTGTTTCTTTTATGTTTTACTTTTGTCGCTATAAAGAAGAATAAAGAAAGGTCGGAATAAAATACTTCCTAAAAACGGTTGTCACGTTTCATTAAAGGTCAGACAGACGAAATTGTTTCATGAATTTTATGCTTAGTGAATTCTGCGAAAGTATACGTGCAATTTTCATCGCACGTGTTGCGCAATTTCATTTATACCCGTTTATGGCTACGCTTAAGAAACCCTTGATGAACGTGTATACAGGGTGTAACTGAACACCCCAATAACATTTAAGGGTATGTATCCATCAGAAGTAGAGATTCTGTAGGAAAAATATTAGGGCTAACAGACCTACTTTTTTGTCCCATACAAACTAAATAAATTATTTTTTGGTATTAAGTGAAGACAGCCCTACGTAAAGCGTACGAGGAATGCTACGCTCACGTCATACAAATTAAATAAATTATTTTTTGGCATTAAGTGCCGACAGCCCTACGTAAGCGTACGAAGAATACTACGCTCACGTCTGTCACGTGTCATTTTGTGTTTAAATTTCTTCTGTGTTAAGAGCTGGTTATGGTTGTCACTTGAAAGTTTTTGCTTTCAGTTTAAAATCAAATAACTCTGAATGTATTGGGGTTCCAGGTCTCAGACAAGTACCGTAGGTCTATTTAGTATCTAACTTATATGCCCCTTAAATGTTATTGGGGTGTTCAGTTACACCCGCTATATTGAAACCAGTATAGCTACAGAAATGGGTACTACGAAATAACATGCAAAATAACAGCTTTTTACCGAATTAAGCTTTGTTCATACTACTTAATAAATACTGTCTGATACCGACTTGACGACGACAACTACTAAATCGGAATAAAGCTGAACGCACGTTACTCAGCATCGTTTGCGCCGCACGCGCCGTACGCGCCGCATTTTAGAATTAGGTGTATATGAAATTATATGAAACCTCGCTCATTTCGTCGCTTGCCTTACTAAGTGACGAATCTGACATTTCATGAATTGTTGAGGGCAAGGGTTTTTCGGTTTAGTGCTGCATGGAATTGACTGTATCTTGGTAAGTAAAATCTGGTTATGATTGAAATTTTATCATTATATAGTGTTATTTGAGAGGTCTCAGTAAACAGTAGATTAAAGCTTAAAAATGAATTTGTTGTTAATTTATAAATATTTAAAACAGATACGTCACTCTGTGTGACTCTGTGATAAACATTGATTGGTGTTTGATATCAGTTAGGACACTACTTAACTTGTGTGTTATGATAAAATAAAATGCATTTATACCTGCAAATCAACTTTTAAACAACTAAATATATTTATTAGTACTTATCTTACTCTCCGACTAAGATAAAATCAGCTATCCTCCATCTTTTGGTGTAAAGTGGAAAAACATGTGATGACCTTTTGACATTATTGTATCCCCGAAAGGAATTATTTCGGGGATACAAACTATTATTTATCCTTTATCACAACTCAAACTATCTCCATACCAAATCCTTACAAAGTCTCCCGCCGCGTCTGTCTGTCTGTCTGTTCGCGATAAACTCAAAAACTACTGCACCGATTTTCAAGCGGTTTTCACCACTCGATAGCGTGATTCTCGAGGAAGGTTTTAGTATATAATTTGTTAAGTTTTTGTATATTTTTCTGTGTACATTAACGATATTTGTTGAAGATGTCGGGAAAAAATAAATAAAGGCGAAACGTAGTTCGCGGGCACAGCTGGTATCATCTAAATCGGTTCAGCGGCTATTGAATCCCCATACAAACTTCCATCCCCCTTTTCGTCCCCTTAAGGGGTGATTTCTGCGATAAAGCTATCCTATGTCCTTTCCTGAGACTCAAACTATGTCTATACTAAATTTCATTCAAATCGGTTCAGTAGTTTAGGCGTGATTGCGTAACAGACAGAGTTACTTTCGCATTTATAATATTAAGTAGGAAGTAAAGGATGAGACCCGGTGAACTTCGTATCATCTTGACAGATGACAGATCTTAATAAGCAATCGTGAAGTATGCGTGAAGTGTACTTTTTCCATACGAAGTTACCATTATAACTTCAGTCAGTGTTTGTCAAACTCCTCCGAAACGGCTTGACCGATTTTTTGTGTATATTCGGTAGGTGTGAGAATAGGTCGTAAACTATTTTTAAACCCCTAGGTGATAAGGGTTTTTTGGACAATTATTATGGCGAAACGTAGTTCGCGGACACAGCTAGTTTTTTTATATATAAGAGAAAGAGAAGATTTTCATGTAGATATAGTTTATAGATTTGATGGTCGCTGTAACATTTCCGTTTATTTAATTTTTTCGTGACAATGACTGAGATTATTAAGGAAAACAACTTTAAAAATACACATTGTTTAACCAGCAGACATATCACCGATCTCATGGTTTTCAAATGATATCATTATGAAATCATAGTGTAAAATGAAAAATTAGATTTTCGGTCAGATTTTTGATCATTCATTCATTATTATAATGATGACATCATTGAATTTATGCCATAGTGATGATATCATTCATCATCATTAACATTTCAGCCAAGAGACGCCCACTGCTGGACATAAGCCTCCCCAGGGATCTCTAAACAGATCGGTCCTGCGCCTCCCGCATCCAGCGGCTTCCCGCGACCTTCACCAGATCGTCGGTCCACCTTGTGAGGGACCTACCAACGCTGCGTCTCCCGGTACGCGGCCGCCACTCAAGTACCTTTCCGTCCCAACAGCCGTCAGTCCTGCGAGCTATGTGTCCTGCCCACTGCCACTTAAGGTTTGCAATTCTTTGGGCTATGTCGGTGACTCTAGTTCTTCTACGGATCTCTTCATTTCTGATGCGATCGCGTAGAGAAAACTTGAGCATAGCCCTCTCCATTGCCCTTTGAATGACATTGAGCCTTCTGATGAGACCCATTGTAAACGGCCACGTCTCAGTTCCGTACGTCATCACTGGCAACACGCATGAATTGAAGACTTTCGTCTTAAGACACTGCGGTAGATTGGCCGAGAATATGCTGCGTAGCTTCCCGAACGCTGCCCAGCCGAGTTGGATTCGTCGATTTACCTCTTTCTGGAAGTTGGACTTATCGAGCTGGACTATTTGTCCCAGGTAAACATATTCGTCAACAACGTCCAGTGTAGAGCCGCCAACCGTGGGTACTACATGGGAATTCACGATAATTTTGGTCTTGTCCATGTTCATTTTAAAACCCACTTGTTGGGAAACTCTATCTCTATCTCTCTATCTCGATAATATCATTGACGATCGGTAATGCCAAATGAAGCATTTCATGCTTCTTTATCTCAACAATTATATCATGTCATACGATAAAAGATCCATATTAGGCCTGTGGAGGTAAGTTCGGCACTTGGGTCAACCGCGCGCGGTGTTTCCACACATTTCTACTACAAAGCAACGGTGTTTCATCGTGCAAGGACGCATCAGACCTTGCATTTCCGTGTTCCAGTTCCGTGTTGCCAGGGTAAGACAGACTGTAAAATTACTCGGTAATGTGACTAGAATTCTTATGCCACAAGTTGGCAACATACACTGTACTCTTACAAGAACCACAATTTAACCGCCTACGTGGTCTATTGGTTAAGACCCGGGTATTGAGCTGGAGGTCCTGAGTTAGATTCCTATAGCAGAAGTTTTTCTGCTGGGTTTGTTTGGTTGTAGTAGGGCTTTCAAATCCGCCTGACTAGCTACCACCGTCATGCCAAAGTTTGTCTACATAATACTATATACAATATATCAAAATCAAATCAGAAATATTCATTTTTTTACCACATTTATAAATCCTAAAAAACATCATTGTTGTGTTCCCATAATTAAAGAAGACATAGCTAGTTCCTCAGTTGTAGAGGAGTCGTGATTATCTGGTATTTATATAAAAAATCTTAAACTCATATTAACATATAAAAACATTGCAAAATATTGACACGTTTACATGTCAGTGAAAGTTTTCAATCTTAACCTTCTAGAAGCAATTAAAAATAGCTAAAAGCATACATAACTTTATTTATAGGGCAATATGATCCAGTTTCGTAGACTGTAAAATGTGTCATGGCAACACAATGAGAATAGTTCTTTTTTATTTTATAGAATGTTGGTATAAATGATTTTTCACTGACAACATGTCGCAATCGTTACATCTGAAGTGTTTTAAGTGTGTCGAGCGGGCTGGATCGAATACGTAGGCGACACGAAACACCGCTAAACTGAATCTTCGGCTATACAGAAGTCACACGGCAACATCGCAAAGGATCTTTATTATAAAATAATCCTTAAGCGAGCAACATAAGGTGCTCAATGCGGTGCACCCTCACATATGATTTTTCGTTGAACCAGTGCCAGGCGCCGACCCACCAAAATAATTTTCATCTCCCGTGCACTCATCAGCGAGCTCCGAACAGTATTGGTGTTGCACTCGGATCTATGTAGGCTAATAAAGATGTCTAGTATTTAATTTATGAAATTGTTTACTCTAGTAAATTTCACATTGGTGAATAGTCTGGTGACAACACTAAAGATATAGTTTAAAAATGTACTAACGTCCTTAATAAAATAACTTGAACCTAAACATTTAAAGACAATACTGTCGATAGACATTTTACAGTTGAGTCGGAAGTGGAATGTTATTGTTTTGTACAAAAATTTGGCATTGAGTCAGTTTTATTTTTAAATGAATATCAAATTGTTTATAAAGAAGATAGAATATGGTCCATACAACATAACCACGTCACATAATAAAGAAAAGTATCTCGAAAAAAATAGAAAATTAATATAATCATAATGGCGCACTTCCAAACACCATCTTTACAGTCTAACATATAATATTAAAAAAATTGCTATGAAAATAATTTAAAAAATATTGAAATATACTTGGTTATCTGTACTTCAACTGGATTATATACTTTTATACATTTTTTTTATTGCTGAAAGTAGCAGACGAGCAGACGGCCCACCTGATGGTAAGCGGTATCCGTCGCCCATGGACTTCGCTAATATCAGGGATAGCTAGGTCGCTGCTTACCTTGAGTATAATGCTCTCTTAATGTTACTCTTGAATAGGGACATGTTGTAGCGCTCAGGAAACACAGCAGCGGGAAGTTCGTTCCAGAGCCGGCACGTTCGTGGTAAAAATGTGCGCTGAAAGCGAACCGTACTAGACGATATCGCTTCCAGGTGATAAGGATGAACCCCACTGCGGTATCGAGTGAAACAAGAGTACGATGAAAAAAGGGTGACGTCGGTACCAGGTCAAATAGTTCCTTGGAGCACTCACCGTTAAAGAGACGGTAGAACACACAGAGGGAGCCGAAATCCCTCCGTGACCCCAACGACTCTAATGAGTTCGATAGATTAGCATCACCGATTATTCCAGCGGCCCTTCTTTGCAGAGAGTCAAATGGATCAAGTTGGTATTTAGGTGCTCCAGCCCACAGATGTGAGCAGTACTCCACGTGCGGACGAACTTGGACCTTATAAAGCACAAGGCGTTGGTAGGGCGTGAAGTAACGCTTTGCTCTCCGACATCGAGCTTTCTGCTGGCCAGCTTAGCCTTGTTGTCCAAATGACTCCCGAATTGAACTTTGCTCGTGATCTCAAACACCGAGGATACCAACACTATCGGAGATCTTAAGGGTTACTCCTTGGAACTGAGGCGCCAATGTAAAGCGGTCTTTCTTGGCACTGAATGCACAAACATGTGTCTTTGTGGGGTTGAACTATACTAAGTTCGTTTTCCACCATTCTGAAACCCGCCCCAAAGAGTCCTTAACATCAAACACAAGTTTTGACCGAATCTCCGACAGGGCGCTCTGGGGGATATTCTGGTGGCTGGTATACCTCGCATCACCCGTGCTGTCATCTGCATAACAATGCATGTTCTCTATAGACAACATGTCATTGATATGCAGAATGAACAGCGTTGGGGAGAGAACCGAGCCTTGTGGAACCCCAGCATTAATCATTTTGGTCTCGGAGCATGAACCATCAAGAACTACTTTGATGCTCCGACCATCCAGAAAGCTGGCGATCCATCTGCAGAGTCCCCCGGGAATTCCATAGGATGGTAACTTCGCTAGAAGTGCTCTGTGCCAGACCCTGTCAAATGCCTTGGCGATATCGAGGCTGACAGCGAGGGCCACACCGTTCCTTTCCAAGGCTTCAGCCCAGCGGTGTGTCAAATACACCAGAAGATCACCAGCCGAGCGACCATGACGGAAACCGTACTGGCGGTCGCTAATAAGCTGGTGGTCCTCTAGGTATTGCAGTAAAGGGCGGTTTATAACTCGCTCCATAACCTTGCAAAGCAAGGATGTTACCGCTATCGGCCTATAGTTTGACGGGTCTGATCGGTCACCCTTCTTAGGGATTGGGTGGACAAGAGCTACCTTCCAAGAAGATGGAACACTGTGTTATGTGTAGGAGAGACGGTAGAGACGCGTAAGAACTGGGGTCAACTCAGGGGCGCACGTTTTCAGCACCAGCACCGGCCCACTTGACTTATTGATGTCTAGAAGTCTGAGCTTGTGACGGTGTAACGGGGTGAGCAGCAGGTGACGCGACGCAGTGGTGCAGTGGTTAGGGAGGTCAGCCAAATGAAGTACCAGAGTTGTGTCACTGATATATATATATATATATATATATTCTCCAATCGTTACAAATATTATAATAATAAGGAAAAGGCACTCTGAAACAGATATTATGGACTATTTTAAAACTATGGCAAATAAACATAATAATATAAAAACTTACCAAAATATAAACTTACACATAAGTGCCTAAGTTAACAAATGGTCGTCGTGTCGACAACAATCAAGACAATCTTGATGTTAATATAATTTATAAATGCATTGAGCATATTATTATTTGATATTGGTTTGTGGCATCGCAACTATCTCACGTCTCGATGTCGGCCATTGAGTGACGGAAGAGACGAATTAAATTATGTCAAAGACATAAGATTTGAAATGCAGTCAGGTTAGGCGGGAATGCAACGAGTTGCTATATGTAGAGTATAGCACCTCGTTACAATACCCGGCCTCCCCTGGAAGAAAAAATCCAGAAGGGATTTTTTCTAAAAAAGAGTAGGTAAGTACAAATAAATATTACAAAAGTGTTAAAAAAATTATATAAAACAGTGACAATTTTTTTATAAAAAACTTAAAATAAATGGATGAGGTGAGAGGTGAACGATAATGAGGTATTTACAATGACAGGGAACGATTTTCATACATTCATCCCCTTCGTATATCATACATACATTCATCTTTCATAGTTGTGTTTGCATTATTGCAAACACCCTTTCTGTGGAGTATTTTATGTAAAATAAAATACTCCAAATCGTTCCCTCTATAGTGATGGCTTATTTATACAGTCACCAATCGCTGTGTAAGGGTGAAAAATAGAAAGAATACTATTATACAAGGGCCTAGGGCCTATGGCCGTGCTAGACGCATCAACTATGCATTACGCAGTTATGCAGTTATGCCTTATGGCATAAAAATTGTTCGTACACTATTTTGTACGCAACAATCAATAAACAATAAACATAAAATGTAATTATTTCATGTTTCTAATTAGAAATTAGGAGACCAACTCCATAGTTAGAAAATAATGATAACGCCATCCATGAGGAACTCTCCGAATTAACGTATCAACGTCATGAGTGCTTTTACATGCACTAAAGTATGACCCAAAAAGTTTTCAATATATGTTTAGTAATTATAAGGAAAATTATAGAGTTCGCAATAACTATATGACAATGACAAGCGTGTCAAGTCATTGTGTATGACAATAATGAAAATGATGAATAAAATTATAAATATTTACAAGAACAATATAAAACATAAAAATAAATAATGTTTACAGAGAAAAATAATAGAATTATTTTGATGGTTTTAAATCTCGTATATGCCAGCGACCTAAAGGCTTATTGTTAAGGTCGACGCTCATATACTAGAGGTGAGATTTTCTTTTTGATATAACATTTAATAAATTTTGGTGCTAGTTTAGCCGAATGGTATTTATCTGAGGAACTGATTGTGTAATTGTGTTTCCAGACTAAATCACCTTCGTTGAACTCTAAATGGCGGTGATGTCTGTTGTACGATTCAGAATATATTTCAGGTGCTCGCCAAAGTCGAGCCTGGACTTCTGAAAAGGTAGCACTGAGGAGACCAAGATTATCTGCAAATTCATCTCGATGAGCAAAAATAATTTCTTCGGTGGTGTCTGTGTTATGATATATTGAACCGCAAGTAACAAGTTTGCGTCCAAAATTAAGGAAAGCTGGAGTAAACTTCGTGGTTTCATTAACTGAAGTGTTAATGGCAAACTGTATTTTGTGTAGCTTCATATCCCAGTTCCTGTGATCATCTTGAACGAACGAGGAGACAGCGATTATAATAGTTTTATTATAGCGTTCACTGTGTTCACGTGGCGTATAATGTATTTTTGGAATGTTGTAAAGTTTAAATAAGTCAGTTAATTCTTGTAAACTGAGGACCGTTGTCAAGTATTATTGTTTCAGGTACGCCATATGTCATAAAAACTAAATTTTCTAAAATGTGTTTTATAACTGTAGATGTGGCTCTTTTGATTGAAAATAAAAGGCAATATTTAGAAAAACAACAAGTAACTACAAAAATAAATCTATTGTATTTTCGTGTAGATGGTAAGGGTCCTATAAGATCAATGGATATGCATTGAAATGGTCGTGAGCAATGTTTTGGTTTACCCATTAGTCCAATAGTAAGTTGATTTTGATGTTTGTATGCTAAGCATGTGTCGCATTTTGAGACAAAAGATGCAACATCTTTGTACATCCCTGGCCAAAAATATTTTAATTTTAATCTTTGGTAAGTCTTAAAAATACCAAAATGACCGCAGGTAGGTGTAGAATGATTTTCTGTGATAATAGGTATTCTGTATTCTGTTAGAATGACTTCTTTCCAGTTATATTCAGAGTGTAGTAAGGAGTTAGTATTTGAATATTTATATAATTTACTGGATTTAATAATATAATCTGGCGTTGAATTTGGATTATTACTACATTTGGAATAAATGGAAAGATACCATTCGTCTTGTGTATGTGTGCTGTCATAGTTGATGGTGCTAATGGGAACTGAACGTGACAAAGCATCTGGTACTAAATGATCTTTGCCGCGTCTATGCTTAATTTCAAAATTAAATGCAAATGCGAATACTCCAACGGGCTAAACGACCGCTTGGATTATCAAGGTTTAAAAACCACTGTAGAGCTGAATGATCTGTGTATATTGTAAATTTTTGGCCGTTATCTAAGTAACAACGCCAATGCTCTAGAGCTAATATAATGCTTAACAACTCTCTTTCGGTAATAGAGTAGTTTTTCTGCGGGCCAGTTAATGATTTTTACGACTCATGTATGCAATTGGTTTTTAACGCCATCAAACTCCTGAGTAAGCATGGCACCGACACCGAAGCTTGATGCGTCACAATGTACTGCAAATGGTTTTGAAAAATCGGGGCAAGCAAGGATCGGAGTAGATAAAAGAGCTTCTTTAATCCTTTTAAAGGCTTCATCACACTCAGTTGACCATTTAAAAGGGGGAGATTTCTTTGAGGTAGATGTGAGTTTAGTAAGTGGTGCGACAAGGGAACTGAAGTCTGGTACAAAACGTCTGTACCAACTTGCTGTACCAAGAAATTTTTTAACCTCCTTAGGGGTTGTTGGAGCTGGTATATCTAGAATGGCTTTGACCTTGTCAGGGTCAGTTTGTAAGCCACTTTCGTTAACAATATATCCTAAATATTTAAGTTCTTTGCGGAAAAAAGAGCACTTTGAAAAATTTACAGTAATATGAGCATTATGAAGTTTGTGTAGGACTTTTTGTAATAATGCGATGTGTTTTTCGAATGTGTCACTAATAATAATTACGTCATCAAGATATGTGAAAACTGAGTTATCTAACTGCTCAGAGCAGAAAAGACTATCCATAAATCGCTGCTGAGTTGCTGGAGCGTTAGTCAATCCAAAGAGCACGACTTTAAATTGATACATTCCGCGGTTCGGAACGTAGAAAGCAGTGTTGGGTCTGTCAGAAATGCGAAGCGGAACTTCCCAGAATGCTTTAGCAATATCAATAAATGAGAGGTATTTAGCATTTTTAAGGTTATCTAAAATATCTGAGATAAAAGGTAATTTATATGCATCTTTCTTTGTTATCGAGTTCAATTTACGACTGTCTATACAAAAACGCCATGTGCCATCCTTTTTTGGGGTAATAATGACAGGATTAAGCCACGGACTCTCGCAAGGCTCGATGACATCCAGCTTGAGCATGTCGTCAACTTCTTTGCACAAAGCTTTCTATTTTTCTGGTGAGAGTCTGTAGCACCGTTGTTTGATTGGAGGATGATCGCCTGTATGAATACGGTGTTCAACTAAATGTGTTTGGCCGAGAGGTTTAGTGTCCGTAGAAATATTTTTAAACTGTTGTATAATTGAATCCGAAATAAATTTTTGTTCTTCAGTTAGAGTATGATAGCATGTAACTTGGTTAATAGAATTGTTAATAATAAAGGTTTCATTAGTATTGGGTGATGATTTAAATGTTAAAAGTTGAAGAACGTCGGGAGCTAAATTAAATAATTTCCAAAAATCTATACCTAAAATAAAAGATTGTTTGACGGAAGGAATGACGTGAACTGTAAGAATTGCTACTTTGTTTTTAAAGTTGATTGGTAGTTGAATGATACCTATGGATCTTATGGATTGACCATTAGCAACTGTGCCAGATATGGTGTGACGTTGATTTAATTTCATACCATGGTCTAATAATAGCTTATGAGAGTTATTTCCCAAAATACTTTTTGCGCTACCACTGTCAAGTAAACCGCATAATGTTAAATTGTTACAATTTATTTTGACATACGGACGACTATCTCGCTTCGGTATGTCAAAAATATTCACAGAAGTTTTGTATGATTTATTGAATAATTTAATTGTTTCGAGCAAAAAGATTCCATTCGGTTGGTGTCGTTTTTTGAATTTTATTATTTTTCTCATTTATCTGTACAATTTTGGGCCATTTCTTATGGCAATAAGAGCATTTAGCGAAGGTAACGTCGGGTTTCCCACAACGAAAACAGACTATGTTTTTACTATTGCAGTGTTCTAGATCATGACTATTGTCACGGCATCTAGGACAGGAGAAACGTAAGGTGCGAGATGTGGTTAATGTAGAAATTTGATTTTGAAATCCAAAAGGGTAAGGTGGTATATATAGAGAAGTACTAGAAATATTATTAGAATGTGTAACAGGTACATCGCAATTATAAAAATCTGCGGTAGAAGTATTGTGGTAACAACTTTCATACCACTGACAAGATTGTAAAAGTTTATTGACTGAAGTAACGTCTGTTTGTAATAATTGTGAACTGTACAGAGGATTCATGTTGCATCTGAGAATAGCAACCTGTTCTGTTTCAGACAATGGAACCGTCAATTTTGAAAAAAGTGCTTGCATGGCCGAAAAGTAAAAAATTATTCTTTCAGTCGGTTGCTGTTTACGAGCATCGATATAATCTTACGAAGTTTGTAATCATAATCAAAAATTTTAAAATCGTTAATGAATTGTTTTTTAAATGAAATCCAGTCGGTTAAGATAGATTTTCGCGCTCGAAACCAGTCTAAAGTTGGGCCAGATAAAATATCATAAATTTGGTTATGTAACTGTTTAGCTCATATGTTATATTTCTAGCTGAAGCAAATTCTTCAACACGTTCTATACAATCGCGTGGGCATGTATCGATTTTATATTTTTTTTTTATTATTTTATTATCACAATTATTATACTTTACTTTTATCATAACACAGTGCTACATAAACCTTTTTAGGTTTTACCGAACACTGGGATTCACCATTAATCTTAAAATATTTACACACAACATCAACATTGACAGACTCGCAAGGTGGGTGGATATGAAACAACTACTTACGATATTTTTGCTCTTAACCTCTACACGCCCGGTTACATTAAACAAGATAACGGCACCACAATAGGAACAAAAACTGTGTACACGCGGGCCGTGATTCTCTAGTGAAGAATCACTTTTTTACCTCTATAATATATATAGAATATTTATTTGAATAATGCTATATTTACTTCTTATTTATTTGTGTTTATTTTATTTTATTATTAGAGATAGATAATGATTTTTTATTACTCTTTTAATATTTATTTCATTTATTTGATTTTTAATTGATGATGGTAAGTCGTTTATTAATTTAGGTATTTGAAACTGTAACAATTGTCTTCCATATAGATTATTATATAGCGGGACATTTAACGTAAGCACTGATGCACTACGTGTTTGCTTACAATGTTTTTTTCCATTATAAAAAGTGTTATTGAAATAGTTTTCTAAAAGTAGATTAAGCTTCACTTTTGTTCATGTACAGGCAATATGTTACAGTGATGAAACAATTTAAATACATTATCTCGGTATCGTGTTTTAATTTTAGATGGAACTATTGTTTTTAAAATCCGTAGTTGTAATTTATATATAATGTCCAAATTTGATTTACAAGTCCTACCATAGCTTGTTATGCCATAATTTATAATAGTTTCTCCCAGCATTTTATATAGTTGCAAAAGTATAGAATATGGAATTTTATTTTTGACCAATACAAATTTGGACAAGATTGCACGCAACTTGTCACATACAGAGTGAATGTGATCTACCCATTTGAAACGATCATCGATTATTAATCCTAAATATTTTTGTTTATTTACAAGTTCAATAGAACTGCAGGAACATTTTTGATGGTTTGTGTGTAAGCACTTGTGACTATGTGCTATAAGTTTCACATTTTCATGCTTCCTATTATGACTACTGCTGATGTACATGAGTTTAGTCTTTTCCGTGTTGAGCACAAGACCTGCATCATGGGACCACCTCGAAAGCAATGTGAATTCAGCTTGCAAATTTTTTAAGGCTAAGTCTAAGTTTTTGTGACTTGAAACAATACAAGTATCGTTAGCAAACTGATAAATTTCACATCTTTTAATAAGGTTGACTACATCATTCACATAAGTAATATAGTGAAGTGGTCCAAGCACAGATCCCTGCGCTGTACCCTTTAGGACGGTTACCTTGTTGCTGATGACATCAGATACTTTGACAACATATGATCTGTTAGTCAGATAGCCTTTACACCATTCCCCTAAGGGCCCACGTATTCCACAGTCATTCATGTTATTTATCAGTCGTTCGTGTATCAAAGTATCAAATGCTTTAATTTTTTGAATTTTCTTAATTCTGGTTGCGGTAATTCAAGTGATATTTTTTGTGTAAGTAGGTTTAAAGAAGGTTGATATTCAACTGAAATAGCACCCCGATTTATCGATGAAGAGGAAATAATGTCATTAAATTTTGCTTGACATTTTGAATAATCAGATACGATGTTTTGAAATAATTCTATTATATTTAGAGGCAAATCAGATAAAATTTCTAATCTATCGATTCTCTGTAATATGTGGTTTAAATATGTTTCGATTTGTTCAAATTCACTCTTATTAACGGAAGAAATAGTGAGAAGGCGTGTGGAAATTACCAACAATATTTCTTTTAATTCACCCAGATCTTTTTCTAACGGATATAGGTAGACTTGGAAACGATGTGGTGTCCATATCTATCAATGGAAGTAGCGACGCGCGAAGATCATCAGTTGTAGCAGTAAATGGAATTGTTTGGGAGCGAAGAGCGAGCTCGTAAATAAGCTCAGGCTTATTCAATAGTGTCGGATTCATTTTAAAATATAATGTAATAAAATATAAGACTACAAAGTGGTTATTATTTTTAAAAATGTTAATCTAAATACGTAAGTAAGGAAATTATTGCGGATGGTGATAAGCCAACACTATATATTGATGGATGGAGTGAAGAATGGGTGAGAATACAAAATAATAAAAATAACCAAATGGACCGCTTAAATTAAAAGGGCGACGAGGCTTTTAGAATTTTGAAAAATAAATACTACGAACAAAATTCCTCTTCGTTTGTTTTGGGCTGCTTTCCTTCTTTTGGTATTTCTATTTTGTTCTGTGGTTTTATTGCTCTTCCACTCCTATTATTTTATATTTTATTTGGGCGGGGTTCGGGAACGTTGAAGGCGCCTGTGTGACGGTGTAACGGGGTGAGCAGCAGGTGACGCGACGCAGTGGTGCAGTAGTTAGGGAGTACAGCCAAATGAAGTACCAGAGTTGTGTCACTGATATATATATATATTCTCCAATCGTTACAAATATTATAATAATAAGGAAAAGGCACTCTGAAACAGATATTATGGACTATTTTAAAACTATGGCAAATAAACATAATAATATAAAAACTTACCAAAATATAAACTTACACATAAGTGCCCAAGTTAACAAATGGTCGTCGTGTCGACAACAATCAAGACAATCTTGATGTTAATATAATTTATAAATGCATTGAGCATATTATTATTTGATATTGGTTTGTGGCATCGCAACTATCTCACGTCTCGATGTCGGCCATTGAGTGACGGAAGAGACGAATTAAATTATGTCAAAGACATAAGATTTGAAATGCAGTCAGGTTAGGCGGGAATGCAACGAGTTGCTATATGTAGAATATAGCACCTCGTTACAAGCTCACGCCTTACCGCACGTTGAGTAAAACGGATTACAGGCAGAGAGCTTGCACATCCCTTAATATTCGGTGGAGTGGCTCCTCCGTCATCCAATGTGGAGTTTGAGGCAAAGAGATGCGCCAAGAGATCGGCCTTTTCCTTTGCACTGTGGGCCAAACTATCATACCAAGGTTGGATTAGAAATAGTCCAAAACCTATTAATATGATTAAATAAAAGCTATGTCCTTGCACACATTCCCTTGCACCCATTTTTATCTAAGTTCAACAGTGTGTAGAGTATGAATTAAATGGGTACGAGTATTAACGAGTTGCACTAACAAAATTCATTATTAAAAACTATATGAGCAACTCAGTATTTCCCAATATTTATAATAATGCTAAAAACACACAAACACTCAAAATCAAGTTGTATTTCTCATCATTTCAATACTTGGTGGTCGTGATATGTGAGAAAGAATCTTATAATTCAAGTCGAGTTCAGATAACCAAATATTTTTCCATATTTTTTTAAGTATGAATTTTGAATAATATTATCGCCTATGCACGAATTTCCATTGCATTTTTTTTCATAGTATTGGACTGTAATGATCGCATTTGTAACCGACTTCAAAAAACCTACTTTCTCAATATTTTTTGTGTGTATGTTACGCGATTAAGTCGCCAATTGTGGACCGATTTTTAAAATTCTTTTTTTATTCGATAGAATATACTCCTGGGGTAGTCCCAAGGTCATCAAAATCAGGATCTAATGATGAGATCCCATAAAAATCGAGAAAAACCCTTAAATTTTTAGGTATGTTACTCCACCAATTGTGGACCGATTTTCAAAAATTTTTTCGTATTCGATAGAGTAGGTATACTCCTGGTCACCAAAGTCAGGATCTGATGATTGGATCCCATGAAAATCAGGAGATTATCGTTTGGCACCAACTTCAATATAGAAGTGTGATGTTGTCTGTACCTATTCTTATATTATTTATAACTTTTCAGTGTTTTTGAAGTCGGTTATTATCCTTTGTAAAATATTTTTTATACTAATTTTTATTACCTTTTGACATACTTCCCTATGTTGTAGGACGTGGGGAAATGTTGATCCTTTTTCTTTCTTCTTTTGATCCATAGGTATCAAAATTCAATTAAGGTCTATAACACCGTGACTTTTCGTTTATTCCCCTGAGTTTAGCACTTGTTTCTGTGAGCAAAGCTTCATTTGAACCAAGCCTCCGCGCGCTTAGCAATTTTGCAGACTTGGAAACAGGAAATACCTTTTAAAAGGTAAGACGTGTAGTGCAGATAGTAATTCCAATTATTATATTATGCCAAACACTCTTTACTCGTGCCTCCAACTCCAAGGGAAATTATCTTTAAACATAAAGATAATTTCCCTTTTTTAATAACATATGTCAATAATAAATAACAGAAAGTAACGGTAAGTAACAGTGTGATTGACCAGCCAAGTATTACGATTTTTTTTTTTCGGGGGGTAATGCGTGACCGCACCGTACCCGCCGTTGGCTAGACGGCGGGCGTTTATGGGGGCTAACCCGGCAGAGTGCCAGGCCTACCCACTAAACTCCCCCGGTGTTCTCCCTGCCCTCATGGGCGCGCTAGGTAAGGTCCACACTGCGATTCCACTACCCACGCGCCCAGGTAAGCCGACCAGTCAGCCGGCCAGGCTATCGCCAAACACGGATTGCCCGAGAACACCAGGGCAATCCCCAGACGGAGGGCCTGCAGCGTGCTCGGGGCCAACCGTGTGCGCAGACCTCCACAGCAGGGTCATTAGACGGGCATTGCTTTTGCGAATGCCCGACTTCGTCTGCCTATCCGTCTGCGGCGGAGGGGAGCAGCTTGGGGATCTTCCTCCCGCTCCCTCTCCGCAGCCTCCTTCTGCGAGATGACGTCCTCGCAGAAGGAGGCGATAGCCTTCCGTTCTGCCTCGCCGCGGAGCATGGCCACGACCATGCATGGCAGCGAGAGGTCTCCACCTCCCAGTGCAGCGTTAAGCTCGCTGCGCTGTGGTCTCCAGGCCGGGCACACCGACAAGGTGTACTCGGTAGTATCTTCAGAAGCGTTGCAGTAGTGACACCGCGGCGTTTTCTACCAACGCGCGACCCGATGCAGGTAGTGACCAAAGCAGCCATGTCATGTCCGGTCAGTGCCAAAGCTTATTCTTTGCCCAAAATAAAAGCCAGCATTTTGGTCACGTGTTGCTTCGACCAGATGTGCTGAAAAATACATATAATATATGGGCTCCCGGTCCCCACAGTCTGCTTCAACCCCAAAAGGCTCAAATAACTTAACTATATTACAGACATTTTGGAACAAATGGAAACGGACAAATTTCTAGTATAAATGCCGTATATAAACGCTTGCTTCGGTAATAATATGATAGTTTGTTGTTCCTCTTAAGTTCCCATTGGTGGACCATATGGGCTATGTAAATCTCGTGCGAGAACTGAAACTAACGTACTATCTGAATTGCAAATTCAAATTAAACTCGCAGCGCACAGCGCAGCACCTTTGAAACTTAAATTAATGCATACTCACATACAACTCAGTTTCACCGTTAGTTTTTTAAACACACAGCAACATAATTTAATAGACTACATATGGGCTGCTTATTAAACAGTCAGTTAGAGCAATCTGTCATAAATATATGTATGCCAGGCTCTTCCTTTGATGAAATAATAAATAGTATTATTAATTATGATTTTAATGACAATGACAACCTAATCATACTGTTAGGGAATAAAATTGGTGTAAATAAATATTCCCTGCAAAAACTTTTAACTTATGTTAATAATTTAAATGTCAAAAGTGTTGTAATGTTCACATTTCCCTATTGTAATAAGTTTACAACAGAGGAAAATAAGTTAATATTTAAGTTAAATTCGACATTACATACCATGGCTAGTTACAATAATAAAATTCATATTATTGACATGAATAAATTGACATGTGTGATTAATAAATTCTATTTGACCAATGATAGAATATGTCTATCTAGATATTGTATTAAACAATTAGCTTCTGTGCTAAAATTTTATTTTTTAACTTCAACCAAGAACTTGGTTGGTAACCAAAATGACAATGCTTCTATTGAGCATCATACACTCAATGATAGTTTGGTATCTGTTTCAAGTAATTTAAATTAGTAAATAAGACAATAGAGGATATCTCTAGCCATGTATTGACAATAGAAGGGCCTCATTATTTACGCATTGTTCACCAAAATATTCAAGGTTTTTCTGGCAAAGACTTAGAAATTAATTTATTTTTATCAGATGAAAATATCGACATATTATGTGTTACCGATCATTGGCTTAAAAAATATGAATTTATTACTTTTGATAATTACAGTATTGTAAGTTCATTTGTTAGACAGTCCGCAATAAGAGGTGGATCTTTAATTATTCTAAAAAATATTTTTCATTATAAAGAACGCAAAGATGTAATATCACTCTCAATCGAAAGAATTATTGAGATATCGTGTGTGGAGCTTAATAATCTTATAATAGTTTGTGTGTACAGACCTCCGTCGGGCAACTATCTGGAATTTGAGGCCACTATGGAGGATGTCTTGCAAATAGTGTGTAGAAAAAATAAGAAAATAGTTATATGTGGAGATTTTAACATAAATATCTTAGATTTATCTTCTCTGTCTAATAATTTTATTAACTTATTCAAATCGTTTGATTTGCATTATTTATTCAAACAACCAACCAGAATAACACCTACATCAGCCACATGTTTAGATAATATTTTTTGTAATTGTGAAATCTTGGAATGTGCTGTAATAAGCTTTATTAACTCTGACCATAGTGGTCAATTAGCCTGTATTAAACACCATCATGTTAATTCTGAAGGTGAAATAATTTGTAGACCAATACCAAAACGTAGTTTAAGTAAATTTAAAAGGAAAATAACATCTCAAATCGCATCTCTGCCGACCATAAATAAAGATGCCAATGTCTTATACAATAATTTATTTAATTTAGTGAAAACTGAAAGTAACAACATATTTCCACAAAAGGTAATTAAACTAAACGAAAATAGGACGATATTTAGTGACTGGGCTACACCAGGTATCTATAAGAGTAGGAGAAAGCTATATGAACTTTATTCACAAAAAGCAGCTTCCGCTGATCCTGTTTTTTTAAATTATGTTAAAAAATACTCAAAAACTTTTAAAAATGCTTGTTTGGCTGCTAAATCTCTGTACATATTTAATAAAATAAATATGTCGAAAAATAAAATTAAGACAACATGGGATATTATAAATCAAGAAACCGGGAAAGTAAAATGTTCTGGAAACTCATTCTCGTTAGAAATAAACAATAACATTATTAAGTCGGACAATGAAGTTGCCAACGCTTTTGTTGATTACTTTTCTGAAATTCCTATTATAACTACCAGTAATCTAAATTCATCTTCCAATGTGGCGGTCACCCTCCTGGAGTCAAGTGTAGATAAGTGCAGCGAAACTTTGAAATTTAGCCATGTTGATTCGATCACTATCTTGAAAACTTTCCGTTTGCTTAGCAAGAAAAAGACGAAAGATCATTGGGGCATCTCGACTCACATAATTCAGTCTATTCATAAATGAAATAGCTCCTCAGTTAGCGCTAATTTTTAATACTTGTGTTGATGAGGGCATATTTCCTGATCTAATGAAATACAGCAAATTAATACCTTTGTTTAAATCTGGAGATAAAAAAGATCCCTCGAATTTTAGACCTATTTCAATATTACCAATATTAAGCAAAATTTTCGAAAAAATCATGTATAACCAGATATTAAGTCATTTATTAACAAATAAATTACTACATGGCAAACAGTTTGGCTTCACCAAAGGAAAATCCACTACTGACGCCGGAATAGCACTTCTTAAACATATTTTTGATGCTTGGGAGGGCAAGCAGGATGTAATTGGAGTTTTTTGCGATCTCTCCAAAGCGTTTGACTGTGTAAGTCATGAAACGCTTATTCATAAACTTAAACATTATGGTTTTTCAAATGAAGCAGTAAGTCTTATTAAATCATATTTATCTGACAGATTGCAGAGAGTTGTCGTTAATAAATCGGAGTCTGCCAGTGCACCTATTCTTATGGGGGTACCCCAGGGATCAATATTGGGTCCATTACTCTTTTTAATTTACATCAATGACCTGCCTTATTACATTAAAGACTTATGTGAGACTGTATTATTTGCAGATGACACATCATTATTGTTTAAGGTTGACCGAGGGAAACAATGCTCTGACGATGTAAATGATGCTCTCTCTATAGTTCTGTTCTGGTTTACAACTAATAATTTGTCATTGAATTCTAAGAAAACGAAATGCATTAAATTCTCTTTGCCAAATGTAAGGCAGATTGATACCCACTTAAATATGAATAAGGATGTAGTTGACCTTGTAAATAACACGAAATTTTTAGGCATTACTTTAGAGTCACGGTTACAATGGGACCCACATATTGAATCCTTGGCTGGCAAACTAAGTTCGGCGGCGTACGCAGTAAAGAAAATCAGGCTTTTAACTAATGTTGAAACGGCGAGATTAATCTATTTTAATTATTTTCATAGTATTATGTCATATGGATTATTGTTATGGGGTTCGGCGGCTCATATTGAAAGAATTTTTGTGTTACAGAAGAGAGCAATTCGCGCCATTTATAATTTACGGGCTAGGGACTCACTTAGAGAATTGTTCAAAGAAATTAATATCTTAATTAGCCGGTCAGTATATTTATGACAATTTAGTTTATGTACACAAGCATTATGCTACTTTCGTTAAAAATAGTGATTACCATAATATAAACACAAGAAATAAAAATAAGCTTGCCGTTGCAACTTACAGGCTTCATAAAACTAGTGGTTCATTTATAGGGAGGTGTGTAGCATTTTATAATAAGCTTCCACAAAGTATCACCGATTTACCAATTCATAAATTTAAAGTTCACGTTAAAAAGACTCTCATGAACAAAGGTTATTACAAAGTGAATGATTATTTAAGTGACCACACGATATGGAATTAGCTAGACTAGTTATCAGATGTCATGTTTGGTAACAACATAATTTATTGTATAATGCTTAGTGTTAAGCTTATCATGTTTTTCTGACATTTTAAGTGTATGTAAGCATACTTACTGAATGTATTTTATAACTTTCAATGACTATGTAACAGAACCAATATTGTAAATGGCGATTTAAAAGAGGAGATAAAAAATTTGACCTTTCGAGTTTCTTGCCTGTTCTTCTCGAGAAGGCCTCCCAATTTCCGAACAGGTGTAGAATCAACTTTTTTTTTTTCATTCCTACTTGTATTTGCAGACATCCTGATTATATTCAGGATGTATGCACATACAAGGTTAATATGTTTCCTTTAAATTAGAATGTGTTGCTTTGTTTTGACGTCAATAAGTGCCTGTAAAGGCCTATGTTGAATAAAGATTTTTGAATTTGAATTTGAACATACATAAAAACCGATTTTAATTTATTTATAATTATTTCGAAGATAAATTAATCGGAAAAGATCATACTTACTTATTTATTTTTTAAATTAAAGCTTTGTGTTGTAATTTCTTGATGGAACTTCATGGTATCTTGTTATTCAAACACTAATTTCACAAGTTCCACTTGATTCTTTATTGTATTTAACTTATTGCCACCGGTTTCGAGACATTATCGTCAGGCAATGAACAAATTTAATGGGACTTGGTCCCATAATATTTTAATAACAAGTTAAAAAAATTGTTCATTCATCTGAAATTTTCATCATTAATTTAAATAATAATGATAATATGACCATATTATAACATAATCTATTATGTCACGTTATATTAAATTATAGTCATTTAACTTCAGATGAAGTAAATTATAATAGTAATATTAGACACACTGTGTTTACTATTTAATCAATAACATCTGAAAAATATATTTATAATGAATGTTTGGTCAAAATAAGGAGAATTACAAAAAATAAAACCGACATAAAAAAACACAAAAAGTAATAAATAAAATAGGAATACATACAACTTCACATTTTATATTGAAGTTGGTGTCAAATAAATAACTACATTAATAATTATTCTTATATTATATGATCTACATTTTCAAAAACTTTCGTGATATAATGGATAACAAAACCATATTACCAACAAGATACAGATACCCAACAACCATACAACAAGTTTCTATAGAAAAGCAACAGTCAGAAAACTTTATATCTATGAAATTTTAAGACGATATCATGATCATAGCAACCAATGCTGTCTCTCGCTTGCCCAAAAGTGTACGATATAAGCGTGTTTTCAAATGCCCGATACTTTTTGTAAGTATCAAATTTGCCCAAAGACAATATGATGGCTCCAAAAATTTACAATATTTTTTATCAAAAAATATAAAGATTTTCACTACAACAACATTTAAAAGTTGAAATTGATTTTTTTTCCAAAAAATAAATCTGTCCAAAACAATATTTTAATCTTTTTAGTAAATTTAATTGGTGCATGTACATACATTAAAATTTGTCCCAAGACAAACACTCAAAATTAATCAAAATAAAACATCTGTCACTCTAAATATTATTGAAATAATTATTCCCGAACTCCTCTAACAGCGTAATTGCTTAAGAGTTATACTTTCCACTATCAGCTCACCTGAATCAATTAAAAGAAAAGAACTACTCGTCAATAAGTTCTTATTATATTAAAAAAAACTATCCCCTAACACCTAACCTACTAGAAACCTTCGATCATCAGCTCAGTATCATAAATGATGCCTGCCAGATGCAAATATCGGAATATCTTCTGAAAAAACATGAAACACATTGGACGTACCTATGACATGAGTTTCCCTCAATTTTCATGGGATTCCATCATCAGATCATGACATGGTGACAATTTTGAAAATTGCCCCACAAATAGCGGAGTAATCGGTGAACATACATAAAATAGATACAGTCGAACATAAAACCTGCTCCTTTTTGAAGTCGATTAAAAAATCTGAAGATCCCAAAATAGATATTGTATTTGGAAAGGTTTCAATATAGCTAATTCACGAGTGGCAAACAAGCAAGGTCCACCGAAGTTAATAATGTTCTACGTTCGTTGGCTTAATTTCATTGAATCCAAGGCAAACAATGCAGCCAAAAAGCTGGGTGTCCTCTAAGAGGTGCGAAGGTACTTTACACTGGAACAACTGCTCACTTTATATAACGCTCAAGTTCGCTCGTGTATGGAATATTGTTCGCACCTTTGGGATGGTTCTGCCAAATATCAGCTCCAAGCGTTGGACTCGATTGAGAAAGGCGCCAAAAGACTTATTGGCAGCGTTCATCATCATTTAAATGACCGATTACAAAGTTTAGAGCATCGCCGCAAAGTTGCCAGCTTGTCGGTCTTCTACCGTGTACATGCGGAGAGTGTGCGACTGGTTTGCACTACTTAATACCACCTAGCCCTTTTTCCATCGAACAATTCGAAACTCAAAAAGGCGCCACCGCTATATGGTAGACATTCCCATCGCAAGAACCGAGCGATTTGATAATATCTTTATTGTACGAACCGCCAAACAATGGAACACGTTGAATGAGTGGGTGTTTCCCGATGAATACAACCTGGGTGTCTTCAAATCGAGAGTGAATCGGTTTTTACTAGGCAAGCGGGTTCCACCTCTATATCAGGCGAGATTGCGGTCAAGCGTAAGCCTATTCTATATAAAAAAAATTAATATATCATATTCATGTTCATATATTGATATCTTTTCCGCTAATGAAAGGTCAGAAAGTGAGCACCTCAGTGATAAAAGAATCGAAGTAAAGTTCTAATTCGTTCAAACAACAGGATAAGAACTTTTACGAGTATATCCTACTAATATTATAAATGTGAAAGTGTGGATGTTTGGATGTTTGTTACTCAATCACGCAAAAACGGCTGAACGAATTTGAATGAATTTTGGCATACATGTAGCCTTTGATATGGAAAAGAACATAGGCTACCTTTTATCCCGATTCCTAAAAATTGTTAACGAGCGAAGCTTTAGACCCAATTCTGAAGTCCACGCAGACGAAGTCGCGGGCAGAAGCTAGTTTAGAATAAAATTAATGAAACTGTTAAAAAAATGTTAGAAAAGCAGCTGAGTTAATTTTATAGGCCCATTGTCTTGTTTAAAACTCGGAAAATCACAATCTTTCCAGTGTCTAATCTGTTAACCCCTGTTAATTCCACAACTGAATCTAAAGTATTAACAGCGAGTACGCAATAGAGGTCAGGCAAGATTTCTACATAGTTACGATATAATTCCATCAACAAACCATGCTGAGGCTTTGTCGGTGGATAGAATCCATAATGAAATCGCTAGGGAAGCTAAACTGAGGGTTCTACAACCACGGTCTACAATAAACACTATTGTTTATTATGCTTTTTGGTTATAATTGTATTGCATACGATACATTAAAAAATATTTGACATGTTTTTCTTGTATATTTTCTAATATAAGTATCTTTTATAAAATTAAGTTTATTTGTGACATATGTATTGATTGACAAGTCTCCTTTTTTAAGTCGACTTTATGTTCTTTTATCATTGATCTACTACCAAACGTAGATAACGCATGAACGTTCGAAAAGTGGGCCGGTGAAGAACTGCCCAATCGGGCCTCGTGCAGTTCTTTATCATTGATTTACTACCAAACGTAGATAACGCATGAACGTTCGAAAAGTGGGCCGGTGAAGAACTGCCCAATCGGGCCTCGTGCAGTTCTTTATCATTGATTTACTACCAAACGTAGATAACGCATGAACGTTCGAAAAGTGGGCCGGTGAAGAACTGCCCAATCGGGCCTCGTGCAGTTCTTTTCCATGCGTTGGAGCGACAACGCGATAAGCTATTTTGAGCATTATGTTTGAGAGTATAAAGTTGATATTTTCTTGTAGCAATTACTAAAACGTCAAATTTAATGTGGGCAGGTATGAAATGATGTAACTGCACACGGTTGTACTTCAAATAGTTGCCGTAATAATAAAGAATAAGGTTAAATTGGATAAATACGGTACTTTCTTTATGGTAATTTTAATTCGGGTGTGCATATTTAACTACCTATTTAACAGCGTACAAATGATAGTCGATTAGGTGACAGATTTCAAGCGCGTTTTTGTATGAAGTGCTCTATCTACGTTTGGTAGTAAATCAATGTTTGGTAGTAAATCAATGTCTTTTATACAAAAAAGGCAGATTATAAGAATTTTCTTAACAACAATTTCCCCTTTACAAGCTTTTTTTTGGTGCGTCAACTCAGTTTATGGCGTTTTTTTAAACTACTAAAGTGGCAAACAAGCTTACGGCTCACCTTATGGTCAATACTTGAAGAACCTCATTCTCTCTTAAGAAAATCTCGATTCTCACTTATTCCACAATCTGAGTTGCGCGCCGCGAAATAACTTTCCTTCGAAAGCGCACAGTACGGAACCATTTTGGTCTACTAGGGTATGAAAGTGAATTCCCTGCCGATGGCGAGCTTAGCGGTAGTGACAACTTGCGTGAGCATGAAGCATCAGTTAAAAATAATAGTCATTATTAGTCGATTTTTAACTGATTAATAATGTACTTATTTGTAATTATCGAAAATAATGAAAATGGTAGGGAAAAATCCTTTATTTTCCCTTGAGTGTTTAAAATGCCAGGAAACACCCACTGTTGGATATAGGATTCCAAGGATTTTTACTTTTAATTTATTTTTTACTTTTTAGTCTGTCTTCAGACTGTTTTTTTGTTTATATTTAAGGGTATGTTTGCGTATTCACACTATTGCATTTCACTTTCAGGTCATTCAAAAAAGTGATTTTAAATCATTTACTGAATCTACAGTCATTGAGAGTCGATCCTGGGTGTACCATCAGGTCATTTCGATTATAATACTGCATTGCCATTAGAACTATAGCCACGTGTAAAAAAAATTCAAGTCCGTACTGTTAACTATTAAGGAGTTCTTTCGTTGGGAGCCGATCCTGGGTGCAGCATCAAGTCATGCTGAACATTATAATGTATTGTCACGTGAATCAAACGCATATACAAAATTTCAAGTCAATCGAATATCAGGAAGTTAGGAAGTTGTTTAAAATTGGTTAGCAAGATTTGAAAAAATGAGTTACATACGAACATGGCAAGGTAAATGAAAGCTTGTAAAAAGTAAGGGTTTTTCATTATCTACGATCACAACTCTAAGCCTAATAACTATATTTCGTTATATGTATATACATATAAATAATATTATTGCAATTGTAAAACTGTCCATAGATATAAAAAAATATAATAATATTATTAAAATATATTTATTTTTTTAATTAGAATAGATAACTAAATTGATTGAGTTGCGCAACTCACCTTAGATTAGGAGTGAAAAGTAGTGGTAAGTCTTAATATAATAATTAATAATTTATTGTTATATTTTTTTTGTTTATATATTTTTTTTGTTTTGAAAGTTGATAGTTAAGGCGATACACATAGTATACTCACACATTATACACAATCACACATTAACTCTCACCACGTATCATACAAACACTGTTTGTAGTATTCCGGATAACTTGAGTTACTTACAAAATTGTAATATGTGGTTAGCTATAATTGGCTTCTTAAGATTGTAATATATTAATACATAAGTTTTATAATTATGAGCTGTTGTTAACTCGAATAAATAAATAAATAAGAATAGATCAAAACGAAAAGAGCTAACTTAGTCTAAAAAAAACATATTTCGTGGGCGTTATTGGTCTTAAAGCTTAATGGGCATTTCTCTTTCATCTTCATGTGAAATATGGTCGTAGCATACATATCAACTCGTAAACGGAACGTAAACGTATCAACTCTAGCCGTTCAGTATTCTTTGTATGAAACTCCCTACTGCAACGCACACTAATCGGAATCGTAACGTAATCGCCTCGCCTCGGGACAAGCTCACGAACCACAGTACGGTGAGTGGTCGACTTGCCGTACCCGCGCTTACGTCTCACCGTTCGCTGTCTTACGTCTCTCCGTACCCTAGCTTACGTTTCTTCGTCCACGCCCCGCTCCGCGGCCTGGGGCTCTATTATTATATCCCGCCTAGCCGTCAATCATCGACCGGCGAGCCGTAAGCGCGGCGTCGCCTTGCCGTAGCCGAGTCGACTCGGAGCTGCTGATCGATCGGTAACGCGCTTACGTTAGGTTGACGCCTGCCCCCGTAGCACGTCCACCAAAACACGATATGATAAAGCGATTTATCGCGGTGAACTGTCAATATACGACGAAACCCTATTGTATTTTGACAGTTCACCGCGCTAAACCGCTTTATCATATCGTGTTTTGGTGGACGTGCTAGGGGGGCTGGTTGACGGAGAGGCGATACGGTGACGATCCCTTTCCGAGTTGATATGTGTGCTACGACCTTTAGTGTTTAAGATTTCGTGATTGATCAGTCATAATATAGTGTCTCAAGCATTTAGAAGTCTCGGTTTTGTATTGCGTAACAGTAGGGATTTTAGCAATCCTACTACCAAAATATTATTATTTAACTTTCTTGTTCGAAATGCGTTGGAATATTGTAGTGTGTCCTGGAATCCATTCTACGACGTTTATATAAAAAGGCTCGAAAGTGTCCAAAAGCGTTTTCTATGGCATCTCACTTTCTCTTGTAATTTAGCCAAACGTATTAGATCGTACACGGATAGACTGGCGCAGTTCAGAATGCATACTCTTGAGAGTCGAAGAAGCATGTTGGATGTTGTCTTCTTGTTTAGGCTGGCTAATGGCTCTCTGGATGCACCTGAACTTATATCATTATTAAAATTTTCTGCTCCCGCAAAATTACCGCGAGCTTCCAGATTTAATATCTTAAATGCATCCTTAAGCAACTCAAATCTTGGACAAAATGCACCGCTCAACAGAATCATTAGAGAGTTTAACGCTGTAGCACGTACCAAGCAATTGGATATCTTTAACACTACAATTGGCGAACTTAAAAAACGCCTGTTCAATTAGTAGAATAATTACTAATAGTTAATGTAATTTGTTCTTTTTTATGCAATTTGTTACTATTTCATGTTGTCATCGTCTATAATTGTAATGGCACTTAGTTCATTTCAATTTGTTTAAGAATTACATGTTATTGTTATTAATGGTGTACATTATGTTGGTGATCTAACAAGGCCGCTATCTCTGTTTCTTCGTAACGAAGAGTGAAACAAATAAGTTTCCGGGGTCAATAGAGTGAAACAAAATATGAGCAACCAATGGAGTGAGACCATTGCCGTAAAATGGGGTGGATAGGGTAAAGGGTTCCAGGGTCAATAGAGTCAAACGGAAACTTTTCCTTTCTTCGATATCATTATGTGATTTTCTCGTTAATTTGTTAGAAAATAGAAAATTATTTATGGATTGTAGTAAATATTCTATTGGCCAGCGCCTTTAAGATAAAAAAGTTAGAACTGTCAAATTCTGACAGTTGATGTTTGCCGCGTTTTTTCTGGTGTCTCTCTGGCGATCGGTGTATTCATTTTTTTGTACGGTTGCTTGTGAATATTAAAATTAAAAGCCAATTTAATTAATATTGCCTTTTATTAATTACAACAAAATTGGCGACGAGGATTTGAACTATAAGTACGCGTTAAAATTTAGTTAGTAAATGAAAACGTTATGAATAAAGAAATAAATGACCTTATCAGAAGTGGAAAAACTGCTTGGATACAAACCAAATCTAAAGAAGAGTTATTACAAATAGCGCAGCATTTATTATTGGAGATCCCTTATGAATGTACTATTGATAACCTAAGAGCATTAATTAGAACAAAGGTAAGGTCAAATAAAGCAAGTGTTTCGACAATGTCGGTGTTAGCGTCATTAGAAAATTTTAATGGCGGTAATTGGAAAGCTTACCTTGAGCAATTGGAATGTTTCATTTTACTGAATGATATAAATGAACAAAAGAAAGTACCTCTTTTATTAACCAAAGTAAGTATTAACATATATGAAAATTTAACAAATTTGTGTTCTCCAATTCCGCCTAAGGACAAATCTTTTTCTGAAATTGTGAGACTTTTAGAAGATTTTTATCACCCAAAAAAAAAAAAAAGTTTGGCACGAGCTCAGTTTAAAGACAGGAGACAACTAAAGGAGGAAACAATCAAGGAATACCTATTAGAACTAAGAAAACTAGCAAAAGATTGTGATTATGAAAAAATTTAAGAAGAACTAAAAGAGAGACTATTAAATGGCGTATACAATGAAACCATAAGGTTTGAACTACTTAAAATTGGAGATGAGTCTTATAACAGAATAAAAGCTACTGCAGAGACAGCGGAAATGGCCCTTAAAGTGTGTAAACAGAAACATTTAGATAACAAGGTGAACGAAGTAGATATATACAAGGTAAAATATAGTCCAAGAGATCATAATAAACAGAATTCAGATATTAAATGTTTTTGTTATGGGAAAATGGGCCATTTTAAAGCAGACTGTACCTTGATCAAGAAGTTTTGCAGCGAGTGTGGATCGCAGGGTCACATTTTCAAAATGTGTTATAAAAAGAAATTTTGAAAAAAAAAATGGTGAACTTTAACCAGTCTGTTTCGAACCCTATTGGTGTTATTAAAGAAACATGTGCTTGTTATGGTAACATCATCAGTAAAAATGTTCAAATTTATGTTTTGCCTGATTCATATCCTAGAATAATTGGGAAAGATTTGTTGTCAGCACTGAAATTATGGCCTTTGAAAATATCTCAAAATATTTATTTGTGTAAGAAATCGAAAAGTGAATCGATATCTGTAGAAGATTGCATTTTAAATATTAAAAATGATTATGCTGTGGTTTTTGAGCCGAGTTGGGGTAATTGTAAAGGGGCTGAAATAAACCTTAAGATAAGTGATAATTGTAAACCCAAGTTTTTGCCACCATGCAGTGTCCCATTTGCCCTAAAACCTAAAGTAGAAGCAGAAATCAAAAGACTTTTAGATAGTGGTCGAATCAAACCTGTCCAGTACAGTAAATGGGGAACACCCATAGTGCCAGTTCTTAAAAAAGATGGTTCTGTGCGGTTGTGCGGTGATTATAAGACAACTATTAATAAATACCTAGAAATAGATCATTTTCCTTTGCCTACCATTGATAAAATTTTTGCAAATTTTCAAGGAAATGTCTACTTCTGTGAACTGGATTTGAAAGAAGCATATCTTCAAGCACCGCTAAGCCATGACTCACAGGACCTAACAACCATTGTAACTGAGCAAGGTATTTTTAAATTTTTGTACTTACCATATGGAGTCAGTACTGGACCTGGTTCTTTCCAACGCCTGA
The DNA here is from genome assembly GCA_963935595.1 of Schoenobius gigantellus. Lineage (NCBI taxonomy): Eukaryota > Metazoa > Arthropoda > Insecta > Lepidoptera > Crambidae > Schoenobius > Schoenobius gigantellus. Next base: position 16,201,318 of record OZ012553.1, read on the forward strand.
TGGCTCAACAACTATCAGGACTACAAGGTGTAGATGTCTATATTGATAATGTATATATTGTAGAACGTACTATTAATGAGACATATTTTAGATTAAGGTCTGTGCTTGAAAGATTTGCTCAATGGGAACTAAAATTAAAACTAAACAAATGCAAATTTTTTGTTGATCATTTAAGTGTTTTTGGTTTTTATGTTGATAAAGGAGGCATATGCTATAATTTTTGGTATAACTAAATTTTATATTTACTTATTTGGAAGACATTTTGAGCTCGAGACAGATAATGCCGCTTTGGTTAGAATTTTCGGGCCATACAAAGGAATCCCAAAAATGGCTTGTAAACGTTTACAACATTGGGCCATATTTTTGACTAGTTTTTTTTTTTAACTATACTATCAAACATATCAGTACACAAAAAAATCCAGCAGATTATCTTTCTAGATGTTCAGTGTCAGTCAATAAAATAGATTTTAGGCATACCTTGTTAAAGGATGACTACAGTATAATAAATTACATCACATTATCCAATTTTAAGTCGGTTAATTTTAAAGAAATACAGAGAGAGACAAAAAAAGATGTTATTTTGTCAGCTATAATTAGATATTGTGTTGATGGGTGGCCAGATCAGAAAAACTTAAATCAGGATTATATTACTTATTACAACAGAAAAAGTGAGATATCAATAGATCAAGATTGTTTATTATGGGGTCACAGAGTGATTATCCCTAAAAACATCCAAAATAACATTTTAAATGAACTCCATCTAAGTCATTTTGGTGTAAATAGGATGAAACAAATTGCTAGATCATTTTTCTGGTGGCCATCAATTGACAATGATATAACAAATATTTCTCAGGCTTGCTTGATTTGTTTGCAAAATAGAGATGAACCTAAAAAAATCCCTGTGTCATGCTGGCCCAGTGCAGATACTGTATGGCAAAGACTGCACGCTGATTTTCTTGGACCTTTCTATGGAAAAATGTTCCTAGTAGTTGTTGATAGTTTTTCTAAGTGGCCTGAGGTATTTGCCATGACTAGTATTACTGCTAACAAAACAATAGATGTATTTAAGAGTTTATTTGTCCGATTCGGGTTTTCTTTACATTTGGTGACTGATAATGGTCCAACTTGGATAAGTAAAGATTTTGTTGATTTTTGTAAAACAATTGGTATTAAGCAAACATACACTCCTACTTACTATCCTGCTACTAATGGACTAGCAGAAAGATTTGTACATACTTTCAAAAAACATGTCACTAAAATAGTTGAAAGTGGAAAAAAACTTGATTATGCTGTTAATTTGTTTTTGTTTGATTATAGAAATAGTGTAAACAAGACTACTGGTGTTAGCTCTTCCAAACTAATTTTTGGCAGAGAAATAAGAACAAGGTTCTCATTAATAAGACCTCGGCCAATTTCAGAAAATTTACTCAATTATAAAAATAATTTAGAACAGATTGCCGGAGGAAATAGAAATGTACATTTTATTAAAGGTGAAAAAGTAATGGTGCGAGATTACAGAAAAGGTCGAAAAAAATGGGAAATGGGTACGGTATTGGATGTACTAACACCAGGGGTCACTTATTGGGTAGATTTGGATGGCGTTCAGTTCAAACGCCATGCTAACCAACTTTTAAAATGCTCACAATCCTTGTAAGGTGAGGTAGAGTGTAGTAAATATTCTATTGGTCAGCGCCTTTAAGATAAAAAAGTTAGAACTGTCAAATTCTGACAGTTGATGTTTGCCGCGTTTTTTTTGGTGTCTCTCTGGCGATCGGTGTATTCATTTTTTTGTACGGTTGCTTGTGAATATTAAAATTAAAAGCCAATTTAATTAATATTGCCTTTTATTAATTACAACAGGATAATCTCAAACATTTTTGTCAAAATGAAAACAATCACGATTTCTTTTGAGTTTGTATAAAATGGAAGGTGAATAGAAGTTCCATTTTTTAATGGTTTAGCAATGTTTTGGAGTGATTTTCTTAGTGTCCGCTATCGCGACACTTCAGTCGCAGTTATATTGTGTGTTGTGCTGTTTGTTTTCAAGTTAAGCATTCTAAATTGTAATAATCTTTTTGGTACTTATCAATATGTTATTTTGAGCTTTTATGTAAATA